>JAPVLO010000006.1:0-2400000 GCA_027257055.1 Cephalopachus bancanus
ATGAGTTGAACTGTGTCCCCAAAAGATAGGCTTGAATCCTACACCTGGGCACCTATGACAGTGACTTAATTTGAAAATAGGGTCTTTGCAGATGAGGCTAGGTATGGGAGCTCACACCTGTAATCCCAGAACTTTGGGAGGCTGAGGTAGGAGGATTGCTTGAGCCAAGGAGTTCAAGACCAGCTTGGGCAACATAGCAAAACCTTGTCTCTACGTAACATCAAAAATTATTTGTCGGGCATGGTAGCGCACGCCTGTAGTTCCAGCTACTCGGAAGGCTGAGGCGGAAGGATCGCCGGAGCCCAGCAGGTCGAGGCTGCGGTGGCCGGGAGCGGCCACTGCACTCCAGTCTGGGCAACTGAGTGAGACTCCAACTCAAAAAAAAAAAAAAAAAAAAAAATAGCAAATACTGGTTTTTTTTTTTTTTTTTTGTTTTGTAGGAGTCTCACTCTGTTGCCCAGACTGGAGTGCAGTGGCCGCTCCTGGCCACCGCAGCCTCGACCTGCTGGGCTCCGGTGATCCTTCTGCCTCAGCCTTCCAAGTAGCTGGAACTGTAGGCGCGCGCTACCACGCCCGGCTACTTTTTTTTTATTTATTGTAGAGATGAGGTCTCGCCAAGTTGTCCAGGCGGGTCTCAAACCCACGGGCTCAGGCAATCCACTCACCTCAGCCTCCCAAAGTGCTGGGATTACAGGCTGAGCCACCGAGCCTGGCTATACTGTTTTTTAAAATTTAGGGATATTGGTTTTAATTCTGGAAAAGGGATGATTTTACAGGGTTCCTTTGTTATGGCCAGAGATGTTCTAAACAAATCTACTAATATGTTCAGAGATGACACGGTTGACTTTCTTTTTTTTTTCTGAGTCAGGGTCTCACTCTGTTGCCCTTGCTGGAGTGCAGTGGCATGCTCACGGCCACCACAGCCTTGACCTGCTAGGTTCAGGCAATCCTTCTGCCTCAGCCTTCCAAGTAGCTGGAACCACAGGCACGCGCCACCACATCCAGCTTATTTTTTGGTTTACTGTAGAGATGAGGTCTCGATAAGTTGCCCAGGCTGGTCTCCAACCCCTGGGCTCAGGCAATCCTCTTGTTTTCGCCCCCCAAAGTGCTGGGATGACAGGCGTGAGTCACTGCGCCTGGCCACAAAGGAGTTTCATGGAACTTCAGCCCAGGCCCTCTTGTCCTGGCCATCTAACTCATGTCCCTACCCACCAGTGGGCTCCAGTCATGGGTTGTCATTAGGCAGGAATTTGTAGTAACCAAGGAAGAAAATGATCAGACCACTTTTGTTATAAGTATCAGAAAAACAAACAAGAAACAAAAAAAAAGCATTTGAACCAGGAGGAAGAAAAGAAAAAGTCAAAAGACAACAGCCTACCTGAATAGGGGTGCGTGAGAGCTCAATCACTTAGAACAAGCCTTTGACCTGCTCTGTTTCTGTATCGAGGTCTATATCATAGAAGCAGGGCCGAGTGGGCAGTCCTGGCATTGTGCTCATCTGGAAGAGAAAGTCAAGTGTTTTATATGATATGCTTATCTTTATTTATAAACATAAACGTACATATTTATATTTTATTATATATTTACATATTAGCAAAGGCTACAAAGTAACCACATTGAACGCTGCACATCTGATGACACGGATGAACTATATAATTCATCACTGCCTCACATCACATCAGCTTATATATGTGGATCTCTTTACATTTGCCATCTGCTATTTCAAATTCTGTTAAAGGAAATGAACCAGAAAAGGCAAATGTCAAGCTCCTGAAATTCGGGCCGTTTACCTCCCCCTGTGGTCCTATAACACACCACAACTACACAACAACAGTGAGGTCTTCTAAATCAAATCTTCGGCCGGGCTCGGTGGCTCAGCCTGTAATCCCAGCACTTTGGGAGGCCTAGGCGAGTGGATTGCCTGAGCCCGCGGGTTCGAGACCCACCCGGGCAACTTGGCGAGACCTTGTCTCTACAATAAAATAAAAAGTTAGCGGGCATGGTAAGCGCACGCCTGTAGTTCTGGCTACTTGGAAGACTGAAGTGGAAGGATCACCGGACCCCAGCAGGTCGAGGCTGCGGTGGCCAGAAGCGTGGCACTGCACTCCAGTCTGGGCAACAGAGCAAGACTCCAACCGCCCCCCCCCAATCAAGTCTTCATGCCAAGCCCCAGCAAAGACGAACCCCTCCAGATGAAGGGGGCAGCAGGTGTGGGTGGAGTGGTCTCCTTATCCCCAAGACACATTTCTGTAAAATCTTCAGCTCCTGGAGACCAGGTTGAAAACTCCTGTCCTCCAGATCCTGATCACCAAGGTCTCCCTTGATAACAATAACTAGCCAGTCTTGGTGGCATGCGCCTGCAATCCCATCTACTCGAGGTTGAGGTAGGAGGATAGCTTAATCCCAGGAGTTTGAGACTAGCCTGAGCAAAAGAGTGAAACCCCATCTCTAAAACCAAAATCCAAAGCTGGGCTCGGTGGCTCAGCCTGTAATCCCAGCACTTCGGGAGGCCGAGGTGAGTGGATTGCCTGAGCCTGCGGGTTCAAGACCCGCCTGGGCAACTTGACGAGACCTCATCTCTACAATAAATCAAAAAATTAGCAGGGCGTGGTAGTGTGCACCTGTAGTTCCAGCTACTCGGAAGGCTGAGGCGGAAGGATCGCCGGAGCCCAGCAGGTCGAGGCTGCAGTGGCCGGAGCGGCCACTGCACTCCAGTCTGGGTGACAGAGTGAGCCTCCAACTCAAAAACAAAAATCCAATAACTAATAAAAACTTGCTTTGTGCTAGGCACTGTGCTAAGTGTTTTATGCATTTTATCATCTTAACAACCTACGAGGTAGGTACTTTTATTATTTCCATTTTACAAGAGAGGAGATGGAGAGAGCAAATCACTTGCTGGAGAGCACATAGGCAATAAGTGGCAAAACAGGAAACGGACTTCATCTCCATGCCTGTAATCTCTCTCTCTCCTTTTTTTTTTTTTTTGAGTCAAGATTTCACCCTGTCACCCAGGCTGGAGTGCAGTGGCACAATCATGGCTCACCACAGCCTCTACCTCCTGGGCTCAGGTGATCCTTTCACTATAGCCTCTTGAGTAGCTAAGACTACAGGCATGTGCCACCACGCCTGAATAATTTTTTACTTTTTGTGGCGATGATGTCTATGCTATATTGCCCAGGCTGGTCTCAAACTCCTGGGCTCAAGTGATTCTCCCACCTAGGCCTCCCAAAGTGCTGGGATTATAGGTGTGAACTACCGTGCCTAGCTAACACCTATAATCTCAAATCATCCACTTCACCACTACTGTCCTATCACCACTGCCAATGGATGGGCAGCTCCCAGCACCCTATGAGGTAGGTACTAATTTCAGCCTCACTTTATTTTTATTATTATTATTTTTTGAGTCTGTGTCTTACTCTGTTGCCCAGGCTGGGGTATGGCGGCACAGCCACTGAAGCCTTGCCCAGGCTGGTCTCGAACCCCTGAGCTTAGGCAATCCTCTCACCTCGGCCTCCCAAAGTGCTGGGATTACAGGCTTGAGCCACCAAGTCTGGCCCACTTTATTTTTTTGAGTTGGCGTCTCACTCTATTGCCCAGGTTGGAGTCGAGTGGCATGGCCGCCGAAGCCTCAATCTGCTGGGCTCAGGCAATCCTTCCACCTTAGCCTTCCAAGTAGCTGGAACCACAGGTGTGCACCACCATGCCTGGCTAATTTTTTGATTCATTGTAGAGAGGAAGTCTTGCCATGTCGCCCAGACAGGTCTCGAACTCCTGGACTCTAGCAGTACTCTTACCTCCACCTCCCAAAGTGCTGGGATTACAGGCATGAGCACACCCAGCCTCAGCCTCACTTTATAGATGAGGACAGAGGATATAAAGGCAGGACACAGGGATAGTTAGTTGTGGAGACAGGATTAAAAGTAATCTTCACTGCTTGGCTGCGCTGTGTGTGGATTAAAAATCTTAGAATGCGCTGTCTTCCTGCCTTGAAAACCCTTGGTGTGGTGGGGGAGATGCTTGCTCCCCCTGGTGATTCGCAGCCCCTAAGACACTGCTGGGAAGCCAGACGGGCTCACCTCATTCCCATTTAGTATTTGCTACTGTGCTTTCATGGTGCCTGTTTCATATAATTGATGCTCACTGAGCAATTTTGCATCCAGTCTGGCTTAGCCTGGTCCTCCTGAGAGCTGACACCTTGTTGCGTGGAAGTCCTGCCCGACCAGCCAAAAGCACCCTTCGTGGGATGAGGTATGCTGTGGCAACTAGTGCCTAAGAGCATCCTGGGACCACCCACCTTCTGCCTGCCCAGCAAAAAGCTCTCAGCCAAAAAGGAACCTCCCTTAGCCTCCAGGATGGAACTCGGGCCTCAGCCTCCCCTTCCTTTCTGTAGTCACTGGGACTTCTCTCTCCACCAGCCTTCCTCCCTGCATAGCATCTAGAGGCCCTTGTTACTTATCGGGGTCTGCAGACCAGTGGCATGGGTATCATGGGGGAGCCTGTTCGAAACTGTGAATCTCAGACCTCACCCCAGACCTGGATCAGAATCTGCAATTGAGCAAAGCCCCGGGGATGAGGAAGGGCACTGCAGTGGGAGGAGCGTGGGCTTAGACAATGTGGCCTCCCTGGCACCCCTGCCCTTCCTTGACTCACTGCCCAGCCCCATCAGCCCCAGGAAAGGGAGCTTCTGTGGGGGGAAGGGAAGGGGAGGAGCAGGGAGGGGGAGGGGGAGAGAAGAGCCTGTTGAACCCCTGCAGGTGCAGCAGGTGGGAAAGCCAATCCGTGCACCTGCAGGCCTCATTAACCGCCCCCTTCCCTGCCAGCTGGGCCCGCTGAGAGGGGGAGGAGGCGAGCCTGACGGATGGTGGCTGGCTCCCATCTTGTTAATTGCATGGGACTGGGCCTTCCGCGTGTGACAGGCTAAAGAGGCTTCTGAGGTCTGCTTGTAGCACAGGCTTCATTTATAACCCGTCTGAAAGGTACCTATCGAAACCTAGAAGAAACTTAGCTTATTCTTGAGTCTTTTTACCTCAGCGTAACCATTAGAAAGCATTCAGACATTCTACTGCAGGACAAACAGCAGCCTATCCCATCCCCCTTGGAAAATCTTCAGATACAAGATCAGGACAGCCCAAATGACCACCCCATCTCTGGTCAAGGAATTTGTGAATTGCAAATGTCTAACAAGTCTAATTGCAGGAACCACCCCCGCCCCCAGGGCTAACCTACAGGACATAAAGAAGCCCCACCATGGCAGCAATCATGTGACTAACCCACCCATCTGCTTGCTGTCCATCACCTGGCATCATCAGTACCTGCGCTTGCCTGCCCCTTGGTGATGACGTGGAAGGCCACCACCCAATCACACTAATGATCCTCCCCTGTCTAGGGAAATGGTTAAAAGGACCACAAGCAACCGGGGGCCGTTGCCTTGCTAGAGTCTGGTGTGGCCGTGTGCTCTTTGAGCCATGGTTGTCGCCATGCTTCCTGGCATTGGTCCCCCTCCCCCACCTTGGGGAGGTGAATCTTCTCTCTTCCTTCTCTTTAATTTACTTTTTTTTTTGAGTTGGAGTCTCACTCTGTCGCCCAGACTGGAGTGCAGTGGCCGCTCCCGGTCACCGCAGCCTCGACCTGCTGGGCTCCAGTGATCCTTCCGCCTCAGCCTTCCAAGTAGCGGAATTACAGGCATGCGCTACCAACGCCGGCCTGATTTTTTGATTTATTGTAGAGATGAGGTCTCGCTGCCCAGGCGGGTCTCGAACCCGCGGGCTCAGGCAATACAATCACCTCAGCCTCCCAAAGGCGCGAGATTACAGGCTGAGCCACTGAGCCCGGCTTCTAATTTACTTTTAAGTAAACTTTTCTTTCTTAACCTTTTTGGGTGTCGCAATTCTTTGCAATCTACTGGAATCTCTGGGTTGCCAGCGCGCACCTCTGACTTGCCAGCTCCGGCGGTGCTGCGTGCCTCGCCTGGCCTCTCCACCCTCTCCGGTCCCTTGCCGTACCCTAACACCGTCTACGGGAAAAATTCTGGGCTCCATCAATGAACCACACCTATGCTTTCTGAGTTGGAGTCTCACTCCATCTCGGCTGCTCGGAAATGGCAACTTTATGTCATTTAAAAACTTCGGCATGCTGGGCTCGGTGGCTCAGCCTGTAATCCCGCGCTTTTGGGAGGCTGAGGTGAGTGGATTGCCTGAGCCCGCGGGTTCGAGACCCGCCTGAGCAGTGAGACCTCATCTCTACAATAAATCAAAAAATCAGCCGGGCGTGGTAGCGCGCGCCTGTAGTTCCGGCTACTTGGAAGGCTGAGGCGCAAGGATCGCCAGAGCCCAGCAGGTCGAGGCTGCGGTGGCCGGGACCGGCCACTGCACTCCAGTCTGGGTGATGGAGTGAGAGTCCAACTCTAAAAAACAAAAACAAAAAAATCTTTGGCTTTGTGGATGGCTACTATAGGCTCCTGGAGTTAGGGTTCGAATGTCTAGGAGGATGATGTTTGTCTCTGGTTACTACAGGGTTGCACATAACCCAGGAGCCCTAGAAAGAACACCATACTTCCTGTTTCAGCGCCAGGACACCAAACACAGGGGTTGGGTCCCTGGTGGCCTGGGTTACAATTACATCCGGTACTCACTTTCCTGCCTGACTGCATTTCTTTTTTTTTTTTTTTGAGTTGGAGTCTCACTGTCGCCCAGACTAGTGTAGACTCATTCCTTACTCGCAGATTGGCCTCGGCCTCTCTCTGGGCCCTACCGTCACCCTTCCGCCCAGCCTTCCAAAAAACAAAAAGCTCTAGCACAACCTTAATACTTTATTTATTTGTAAGTTCTCACCAGGTAGCCTAGGTGGGTCTCGAACCTGCTCTCCCCACTCACCACACCCCTCTCACTCACCCAAATCAGGTCCACCCATTTCAAACATAATTCAAATAACTTACCCATATATCAACATGCATTTCCCCTTACATCATAACTTGTGTGGCATCCATCTTAGAAAGCCCTTTAGCATGATAAACACTCTACCTTTGACATAAAATGAACTCCTTAGAACCATCAAATATACACTACGAAGGGTTCTCAAACCACGATCTAAACTTTTGTCACACCATTTCACAAATGGTGTCCCCATCCTCATTCTGGTGCCACCCAACTACCCCCAAATCTCAAGGAAATCATGCCCTAAGAATAAATATTTTTACCCCACAAATAATTGTCTTCCAAACACACAAACTCCAAAACCTCAAATACCTCTATTCAATTTTCAACTCAAACAAATTCATTATTATTACATCCTATACCACGGAAGTTTCTTTGTACTCTCTCTTCAATAATCGATTTAAATCTCCCTCATTTCTCATCATCTGATACCCCAACAGACCCCCCCAAACCAAATTTCTATCATTAATTTTGAGATTAACCTGCCAATTGTTATCCTCCTCTTCACCATCTGTTCAAACTATTAGCTTAAATGTTATCCCTGTGGTTCCTTGAACTTGCACTTGACCACCACAGCAGACCAGCATAGAGAGACCACAATCCAACAACAACCAAAATGTACCCCCAACCAACAGTCATATCAGACCCCTCCATTAAAAAGATTTTAACCCATTCTTCCACCTTATCATTAGGCATTCCTAATTCCCAAAAGATTTTAACCCCACCCTGTCTCTCAACTTCAATTTCCTCTCCCCAAAAGGATCCATTCCCCTAACTAACACTTTATAAAACACACATTCTTCCTAAACCCAATCACAATCCTCACACTCTATAAAGCAAAAACAATTTCTTTACACCCACATATACGCTTGTTCCATTATTTTGTCATTTTCACCCTCCTACAACTCACTGTTTTCCAACTTCCACCCAGCCCCTACTCCAGTCCACTATTTGGGGCTTAATATATCCCCCCCACATCCTCTCTCGATAGCCCAATACAGATGTGTCTGCCTGCTAAATACTAATTCCCCTCATTGAGACAAATTCTCCCTATATGCCCATCCTGTCTCAAACATCTCCATTAAAACTTCTACCTAACCATCCTTTATCCCCAATAAAAACCACAACCCACAACATTCATTATTAATACCACACATTAACCAGCTTTTAATAAATATATGAACTTTTCTAGGAACACCTTATCCATTTAAGACCAGCTGGGATAAGAATGACACCATTACCATTTACCAAAATCAAAAAATCTTCTAATATTTCAATTTGGCTATGCCTTATTTGTTCCAGCTACATAGGCATAGGTGGAAGATCCACCTATCCTGATGCTCAATCTGTGTGACCTGAGCGTGCCACTGCACTCCAGCCTTTGTACAGGTTTACTCCTATCAAAAAAAAAAACCCCAAACAAACAAAAAAACTATTGCTAATATCAATGAGGCTACCTGATCCCAAACCAGGCAAAGTCGGGAACAAAGGGAGGCCCAAACTTCACCTGTATGATGACTACTTGTGTACCTAATCCTGAATTGTACACCACATCTTTAAAAGAAAAACAGCTTCTACAACTGCATATGGTCAAAAAATAAAATAAGATAAATAAAATAAATAATAAAACTACTGCTAGCACCTACAACTGTTTGAGTTGCGTTTTCAATTTTTCGTCAACAGGACACAACCACAACGCAGATCCTAGTAGCCCGGTAGCAATTCTAGGGTGGAATGCAGGATGCACCAGGTGGGTTAAGTTTAAATCCACTGGAGGTGACAAAACTGTAAAGAATGCTGAAGGCAGGGCTTTGGCCCATCTGGCCAAAGATACCAATGGAAGATTCCACTGCAGATAACACACTTGACCGCATGCTGGTTCACACACTATCGTTATGGACAGGAAAACCCAAGTTTCCATCGTTAACATCCATTTATTATTCATTCATTCATTAGCGTCTCACTCTGTCGCCTAGACTGGAATGCAGTGGCATGCTCCCGGCCACCGCAGCCTCGACCTGCTGGGTTCCGGCGATCCTTCCACCTCAGCCTTCCAAGTAGATGGAACTACAGGCGTGCACTACCACGCCTGGCTAATTTTTGATTGTAGAGACGAGGTCTTGCCAAGTTGCCCAGGTTGGTCTTGAACCCGTGGGCTCAGGCAATCCACTTGCCTCGGCCTCACAAAGTGCGGGGATTGCAGGCTGAGCCACTGAGCCCGGCCCACTGTTAACGTTTAGCAGATGAAGGACCAAGACTGACCTTGGCAGAGCGTGAGGAGTGCGGTTTCTGCAGCTATATTTGCTAGCTGCAGCAGATTAGATCATGCAGCTTCTGTGACTGGGCAGCCATTGCCACGAAGTCTGATTCTATCACAAAACCAGGAACTAGAACTGGCTAAGACTGGATGTGGTGGCTCATGCCTGCAATCCTAGCACTTTGGGAGGCCAAGGTGGGAGGGCTGATTGAGCCTGGGAGTTTGATACCAGCTTGGGAAACAAAGTGAGATTCCAAGAAAAAGAAAAATTAGCTAGGCATGGTGGTGCATGCCTACAGTCCCAGCCACTTGGGAGGTTGGGCTGGGAGGATTGTCTGAGCCCAAGAGGTCAAGGCTGCAGTGAACACTTCAGCCTGGGTGACAGGATGAGATTCCCCAATTCAAAAACAAAAAACAAAACCCGAAAACAACTGGCCAAAATATTAAATACCAGGAAATGTGAAATGTCTTTCCTCTATTTTCAGCTTCTTTCTTTCTCTCTCTCCCTCTCTTTCTGTTTTTCTTTCTTTTTTTTTGAGCTGGAGTCTCACTCTGTTGCCCAGACTGGAGTGCAGTGGCCGCTCCCGGTCACCGCAGCCTCGACCTGCTGGGTTCCGGCGACCCTTCCGCCTCAGGCTTCTGAGTAGCTGGAATTACAGGCATGTGCTACCACGCCCGGCTGATTTTTTAAATTATTATTATTTATTGTAGAGATGAGGTCTCTCTGCCCAGGCGGGTCTCGAACCCGCGGGCTCAGGCAATCCACTCACCTCAGCCTCCCAAAGGCGTGGGATTTACAGGCTGAGCCACTGAGCCCGGCTTTTCTTTCTTTTAAACTGGAGTCTCAGCCGGGCTCGGTGACTCAGCCTGTAATCCCGCACCTTTGGGAGGCTGAGGTGAGTGGATTGTCTGAGCCCGTGGGTTCGAGACCCGCCTGGGCAGAGAGACCTCATCTCCACAATAAATCAAAAAATCAGCCGGGCGTGGTAGCGCATGCCTGTAATTCCGGTTACTCGAAGGCGGAGGCGGAAGGATCGCCGGAGCCCAGCAGGTCGAGGTTGCGGTGGCCAGGAGCGGCCACTGCACTTCAGTCTGGGCGGCAGAGTGAGACTCCAACTCAAAAACAAACAAACAAACAAACAAAAGAAGACGCCCAAGTTCCCTTCCAATGATGCAGTAATTACTTCCAAGAAGTGTGACTACTTATTAAGAATAAGCCACAACAGACAGGAAACCACACAGAATCTGCAGACTGGGGGAAATCCCTTGACCTGTGACTGGGCAGCCATTGCCACGAAGTCTACTGTTAAAACTTCGCTCGAGCAAGCACCATGTGGATTTATGCTAACAAGACCTTATAGGTTCACAGCAAATTTTCTCCCAATAAAAAACTCTTATCAAGGGACTGTAGTCCCCAGACAAGAGTCAATACAGCACAACAGGAAAAAAAGAATCCAGACAGCCCTTGGGAGCTGACCTCTGGCCACACGCCCGGGTCACTGGTGATCTATGTTGACTTTATCTGCGTGCCCTTTAAGCAGGCCTTCTGCTTAAAATAACTAAGGAGCCACTAAATTGTACTTACTTGTCACGCTGCATTAATGGATTCTTTTACGAAGGCTGGAACGCATGGGCTTTTGCCATTCCTGAACCTGATTTTCACTACAATGAATCTTCCAAATCCTTACTGATTTGGGGTTAACCTTATTTTGGAGAAAAGATGGATTCTACCAATAGCCTTTATAAGCATACACTAAAGACCAGTAAAGAAAACAGTCATATATTCAAAACTAGTCCTCAAGAAATAAAAGATCAGGCCAGGTGCAGTGTGGCTCATGCCTGTAATCCCAGCACTTTGGGAGGCCGAGGTAGGAGATTTGCTTGAGATCAGGAGTAGGAGACCAGCCTGGGCAACATAGTGAGCCCTTGTCTCTACAAAAAAAGTCAAAAAAATTAGTCGGGTATGGTGGTGCACACCTGTAGTCCCAGTTACTCGATAGGTTGAGGCAGAAGATCACCTGAGCACAGGAGGTCAAGGCTGCGGTGAACTGAGATTGTTCCGCTGCTCTCCAGCCTGGGCCACAGAGTGAGACCCTGACTCAAACAAACAAACAAACAAAAAAGGGAAATAAATAAAAGATCGAATACTCTTGGAGTGAGTATGAAAAATTATTAAAAATTATATTTCAGCCGGGCTCGGTGGCTCAGCCTGTAATCCTGCGCCTTTGGGAGGCTGAGATGAGCGGATTGCCTGAGCCCGCGGGTTCGAGACCCGCCTGGGCAGCAAGACCTCATCTCTACAATAAAAAAAAAAAAACAAACAGCCGGGCGTGGTAGCGCATGCCTGTAATTCCGGCTACTCGGAAGGCTGAGGCGGAAGGATCCCCGGAGCCCAGCAGGCGAGGCTGCGGTGGCCGGGAGCGGCCACTGCACTCCAGTCTGGGCGACCGAGTGAGACTCCAACTCAAAAAAAAAAAACCAAAAAAAACCAAAAAAAATTATATTTCATAAAATGATAGAATCACAACCTATAACCATAATCTTCTTAACCAAGATATCATTGTAACTGGTTTTATTGTGTTTGTGAAATAATTTGTCATCAGACTTCCTTTTAAACCTACCACATTTTCCAATCCAATAAATCTAGTTTTATTTTTGGTTCAGAAAAAATATATTTTTTGGACAAACAACAACAGACAAGAAACCACTAGAATCTGCAGCCCTAGGGACTCCCTGACCTGTGAAGGAACAGCTACCACCAGTGAGTCTCTTTTAAAATAAAACTTTTGCTGAGCAAACACCATGTGAAATTATGTTAACAAGACCTCATACGTTCCAACAAATGTTCTCCTAATCAAAGACTGTTATCAAAAAGGACTGATAAGCCGGGCTCAGTGGCTCAGCCTGTAATCCTGTGCTTTGGGAGGCTGAGGTGAGTGGATTGCCTGAGCCCGCGGGTTCGAGACCCGCCTGGGCAACTTGGCAAGACCTCATCTCTATAATAAATCAAACAATCAGCCGGGCGTGGTAGCGCATGCCTGTAGTTCCAGCTACTTGGAAGGCTGAGGTGGAAGGATCTCTGGAGCCCAGCAGGTCGAGGCTGCAGTGGCCGGGAGCAGCCATGCACTCCAGTCTGGGCGACAGAGTGAGACTCCAACTCAAAAAAAAAAAAAAAAAAAAGGACTGATAAACATTTAAAAAATGTGAAAAGAATTAAAAAATGTCATAATGATTAGCTACATCATAATATAATTTTTTTTGTTGTTATTGAGTTGGAGTCTCACTCTGTCGCTCAGACTGGAGTGCAGTGGCCGCTCCCAACCACCGCAGCCTTGACCCGCTGGGCTCCGGTGATCCTTCTGTCTCAGCCTTCTGAGTAGCTGGAACTACAGGCGCACGCTACCACGCCTGGTGAATTTTTTGATTTATTGTAGAGATGAGGTCTCGCCAAGTTGCCCAGGCGGGTCTTGAACCCGTGGGTTCAGGCAGTCCACTCACCTCAGCCTCCCAAAGCGTGCGGGATTACAGGCTGAGCCACCGAGCCTGGCTATAACGTCTTTATTGAACGTGAGTATTTATCTGAATTGCCACAATGCCTGGCAATACTAGCCCCTCAATAAATATTTTTAAAAACTGGTAAGTAAAAATGGAGAATGATTAGAAAATAGGGTCCAGGCTTGGTGGCTCAGCCTGTAATCCCAGCATTTTGGGAGGCCGAGGCGAGTGGATTGCCTGAGCCCACGGGTTCAAGACCAGCCTGGGCAACTTGGTGAGACCTCGTCTCTACAATAAATCAAAAAAAATTAACTGGGTGTGGTGGTGTGCACCTGTAGTCCCAACTACTTGGGAGGCTGAAGTAGGAGAATTGCCTGTGCCCAGGAAGTCGAGGCTGTGGTGAGCTGTGATCGTGTCATTGTACTCCTACACGGGCAACAGAGTGAGACCCTAACTCAAGAAAGAAAAAAACAAAACAAAAAACAAAAAGAAAACTTCTCAGGGACTAGGCCTCTTCTTTCTGTTTCTTCCCTTCTCCTTTGGATGTGAGGAACAGAACTGTTTATATCAAATGGTCATTTAGACAACTATACAAGTAACTCTAACGTAGTACAATAGAGATTTGACCCAGTACAACTGTCAAGTGACTGAGGGGAAAGGAGAGAGAGAGATACTGTAAGTCATTATAGGGTTGGGTATAGTGGTTCAAGCCTGTGGTCCTGGCTCTTTGGGAGGCCGGGGTGGGAGGAGTTTGAGACCAGCCTGGGCAACATTGCAAGACCTGTCTCCACAAAAAGTAAAAAAAAAAGTTAGCTGGATGTGGTAGCACACGCCAGTAGTCCCGACTATTTAGGAGGCTGAGGCAAGAGGATTGTTTGAGCCCAGGAGGTCGAGGCTGCAGTAAGCTATGGTCGTGCCACTGCACTCCAGTCTGGGCGAAAGAGTGAGACTCTGTCTCCAGAAAAGAAGCCATTATAATGAACATAGTGCTGCTACAGTTGAAATTTTTATTTACTTGACTTAGTAGAGATGCAATGTCCTGGGATTTTTTTTTTTCCTTCTGGGCATTTAGGTAATCCCTACCTGCACAGCTTGTAACTGCACTGAAAAGATGATCCATATTTGGCAGTAGGAATACTATGGGAGCTTGATAGTATGCTCTCTGAGAACAGAGTTATCTTTTGTGGTGACTGATTAACCCTATGCTGTGGACTCTCTGGAGTGCCTGTCAGTATATGAAATAACACAGTGAGTGATGGTCCATCCGTCAAGCCGGCAACCTTTGCTAATGGCTCACTATGGGGACAAGGCGACAGGACCCAAACCCCGCTGGGATATTCAGGACAAGTCATTCTCTACCTTTTTTTTTTCTTGAGTCAAAGTCTCACTCTGACGCCTAGGCTGGAGTTCAATGGCACACTCACAGCCACCGCAGCCTCGACCTGTTGGGCTCAGGCCATCCTTCCGCCTCAGCCTTACAAGTAGCTGGAACTACAGGTGCGCACTAACACGCCCAGCTAATTCTTGATTTATTGTAGAGACGAGGTCTCGCCAAGTTCCCTGGGAGGGTGTCAAACCCCCAGGCTCAGGCAATCCACTTTCCTCGGTCTCCCAAAGCGCTGGGATTACAGGCTGTGCCACCGAGCCCGGCTCTATTAGTTTTTAAAAATTTATTTAAAGCCGGGCTCGGTGGCTCAGCCTGTAATCCCACACTTTGGGAGGCTGAGGTGAGTGGATTGCCTGAGCCCGCGGGTTCGAAACCCGCCTGGTCAACTCGGCGAGACCTCATCTCTACAATAAATCAAAAGAAGCTGGCGTGGTAGTGCGTACCTGTAGTTCCAGCTACTTGGAAGGCTGAGGCGGAAGGATCGCCAGAGCCCAGCAGGTCAAGGCTGCGGTGGCCGGGAGCGGCCGCTGCACTACAGTCTGGGTGACAGAGTGAGACTCCAACTAAAAAAAAATAATAATAAATAAATAATAATAAGAGTCGCCACTGGAACATTCTATGTGTAGTCAACGGGCTGCTTCTTGGAAAATGATTAGGGGAGTTCTTTAGGGGGAAAAGAAAATAAACGTGAGGTTGGGCACAGTGGCTCAAGCCTGTAATCCCAGCACTTTGGGAGGCGAGAGCAAGAGGATTGCCTGAGTCTGTGGGTTTGAGACCAGCCTGGGTAACTTGGCAAGACCTCATCTCTACAATAAATCAAAAATTAGCCAGGCGTGGTAGTACGCTCCTGTAGTTCCAGCTACTCGGAAGGCTGAGGTGGAAGGATCGCCAGAGCCCAGCAGATTGAGGCTGAGGTGGCTGGGAGCGTGCCTCCGCACTCCAGTCTGTGTGACAGAGTGAGACTCCAACTCCAAAAAAGAAAGAAAGAAAGAAAAACGTGAAGCAGGAGGGTCTGACTGCCTAGATGGAGACAAAGGAAGTGCAGTCCTGCAACTTCCTCGCAGCACTTTGAGCATCAGTGACAGAGATCAGATACCACAAAGGTCTGACAGTTGTAAAAGACTCTACTATGCAACTGAGAAGTCTTTTCCTTCCCTTGATTTGTTCTGATTACAAGGATGCAATCCCTGTTATCCCTTTGGCTGATCTCACCTGTGTTGATCAAACTTCTCCCAAAATCCGCAGCATCCCAGCTGGGTTGCTCAGTAAGACGACGTCCTGCTCCTGGGCCTGAAAACTGGCACCCCAGGTCTGGCTGGGTCCTGCAGCCCTGGCCTTTCCCTCAATGTTCTTGGGGTGTTGGCTTCACTCTCAGGTCTGTTGTTCTGCTTCACCAGTTCTGGGCCAAACAGTCACACCCCAGGAGATCCAGTGCAAGAAAAGGGTGTCCTCTGGGTGGCTCCTGATTCTTTTGTTTATAAACTTCCAAAGTAATAATTTTAGTGCCCTGGCAACTCCAATGGTGACACCTCTGATGGAGGAATTTAACATTTATTTATTTATCTATTGAGCAGTATTCTCACTCTGTCGCCCAGGCTGGAGTGCAGTGGCAAGCTCACAGTCACCGGAGCCCCGGCCTCTGGGCTAAGGTGATCCTAATGCCTCAGCCTTCCAAGTAGCTGAGACTATAGGTGCACACCACCACGTCTGGCTAATTTTTTAATTTACAGCAGAGATGTGGTCTCTCTAAGTTGCCCAGGCTGGTCTAGAACCCCTGAGCTCAGACAATCCTCTCATCTCTAACTCCCAAAGTGCTGGGATTACAGATATGAGCCACCGTGCCTGGTTTAACGTTTTAAAAATGTAGCTATAGATGTAGCCAGGCTCACATTTTTTTAAGAGTATATAATTGTCGGATGTGGTGATGTGTTGCTGTAGTTCCAGCTATTTGGAAGACTGAGATGGGAGGATCATTTGAGCCCAGGAGTTTGAGACTCTCGCATTAAAAAAAAAGTCATACACCTCACACTTTGGCTAGTACCTTTCTAAACTGTATCTTCAAAAAAGCTAGTAACAGCAGAGCATAAACAATAACTTGCGATTGCAAAAAACAAGCATTTCCAAAATGTTACATATACAGTAACTATCCAGAGATTTTCCTTAAAAAATCAGGCTTGTTATCTTTTTTTTTTTTTTTTGAGTTGGAGTCTCACTCTGTCACCCAGACGGGAATGCAGTGTCCACTCCCGGCCACCGCAGCCTCGACCTGCTGGGCTCCGGCGATCCTTCCACCTCAGCCTTCCAAGTAGCTGGAACTACAGGCGTGCGCTACCACGCCCAGCTAATTTTTTGATTTTATTG
Organism: Cephalopachus bancanus; assembly: GCA_027257055.1. Taxonomy (NCBI): domain Eukaryota; kingdom Metazoa; phylum Chordata; class Mammalia; order Primates; family Tarsiidae; genus Cephalopachus; species Cephalopachus bancanus. Next base: position 16,433 of record JAPVLO010000006.1, read on the forward strand.
TAGAGATGAGGTCTTGCCAAGTTGCCCAGGCAGGTCTCGAACCTGCGGGCTCAGGCAATCCTCTCACCTCAGCCTCCCAAGGCGCGGGATTACAGGCTGAGCCACCGAGCCCGGCCCCTTTTTTTTTTTTTTTTTTTTAAAGTTGGAGTCTCACTCTGTCACCCAGCCCGGAGTGCCCCGGCATGCTCACGGCCAACACAGCCTCGACCTGTTGGGCTTAGGTGACTCATCCACCTCAATCTTCCAAATAGCTGGAACTACAGGTGTGTGCCACCATGCCCGGCTAAATTCTGTTTTAATTATTTATTGTAGAGACAAGGTCTTGCCAAGTTGCCCAGGCTGGTCTTGAACCCCTAGGCTCAGACTATCCTTTCGCCTTGGCCTCCCAAAGTGCTAGGATCACAGGCTTGAGCTACCGCGACCAGCCAGGCTTGCTACTCTTTAAAGACTGGCTATAAAGCATGGACTATTTGTACCTATCTGAAAAGTGTAAACAGTCACCATTATCCACTGAAGTGACAGAAGAACCATACACATACTTAAAGATTTCAGATAAGCCGGGCTCAGTGGCTCAGCCTATAATCCCGTGCTTTGGGAGGCTGAGGTTGAGTGAATTGCCTGAGGCCGCGTGTTCGAGACCTGCCTGGGCAACTTGGCGAGACCTCATCTCTACAATAAATCAAAAAATTAGCTGGGCGTGGTAGCGCGTGCCTGTAGTTCCAGCTGCTTGGAAGGCTGACGCGGAAGGATCGTAGGAGCCCAGCAGGTCGAGGCTGTGGTGGCCGAGAGCGTGCCACTGCACTCCAGTCTGGGCGACAGAGTGAGACTCCAACTCAAAAAAAAAAAAAAAAAAGTTAATAGGACTCTCTACTCAATAATGAGAAAATAGACAACCTTTTTGCAAAGTAACCAAAATATTTGAGAAGACATTTCACCCAAGAAAATATATGGATGTTAAGCACATAAAAATATACTTACCATCACTAGTCATTAGGGAAATGCAAATTAAAACCACAGTGGACACCAGTACATAGCAATTAAAAAGTCCATATCCAATGTTGGTGAGGCTGTGGAACTGGAACTCTTATACAAAATAGGACAACTCCTTTGGAAAATAATTTGGTTCCTTTTTTTTGGAATCAGAGTCTTACTTTGTCCTCCAGGCTACAGTGAAGTGACACAATCACAATTCACTGCAGCCTTGACTTCCTGGGCTCGGGCAATCCTTCTGTTATCAGCCTCCCGAGTAACTGGGACTATAGGTGCGTACCACCACACCCAGCTAATTTTTTGACTTTTTGTAGAGACATGGTCTTGCTATGTTGCCCCAGCTGGTTTTGAAACTCCTGGGTTCATATGATCATCTCACCTCGGCCTCCTTAAATACTGGGATTTCAGGTATGAGCCATGGTGCCCAGCCTTGGGATAGTTTCTTTTTTTTTTTTTTTGAGTCAGGCAATCCTCTCGCCTCTGTCTCCTAAAGTGCTGGGATTCCAGGTATGAATGGACCAGGATATGGTCCAGGTATGGACCAGGATATCTCGACCTGCTGGGTTCCGGCGATCCTTCCCCCTCAGTCTTCCAAGTAGCTGGAACTACAGGCGCCTTGGAACTACCACACCCGGCTAATTTTTTTTGATTTATTGTAGAGATGAGGTCTCGCCAAGTTGCCCAGGCGGGTCTCGAACCCGCGGGCTCAGGCAATCCACTCACCTCAGCCTCCCAAAGTCACGGGATTACAGGCTGAGCCACCAAGCCCGGCGAGTCCTTTTAGTATTATGTGTAAAAGTCCCTATCAAATAGGTAATTTGCAAATATTTTCTCCCACTCTGTAGCTTATTTAGTTTCCAAATACTTGGAGTTTTTCCAGATGTCTTAGTGTTGATTTCTAATTTATTTCTATTGTGGTTAGAGAACATATTTTGTGAGCCCCTTAAAATTTAATAAGACTTACTTTGTTACTTTTTCTTTTGAATTGGAGTCTCACTCCGTTGCCCAGGCTGGAGTACTGTGGCATGCTCAGGGCCACCCCTACGTCAACCTGCTGGGCTCCGGTGATTCTTCCGCCTCAGTCTTACAAGTAGCTGGAATTACAGGCATGTGCTACCGTGCCTGGCTAATTTTTGATTTATTATAGAGACGAGATCTCGTCAAGTTGCCTGGGCTGGTCTCAAACCCTCAGGTTCCAGCAATCTACTTGCCTCGGCCTTCCAAAGTGCTTGGATTACAGACTGAGCCACGGAGCCCAGCCCTAAGACTTACTTTGTACCCAGAATATGGTCTATCTTGACAAATTTTCTGCATACAGTTGAAAAAAAAATGTATACTCTGCTGTTGTTGGGTGGAGTGTTTTATTTATACCAATTAGGTCAAATTACATTGTAGTAATGTTCAAGTCTTCTATGTCCTTATTGATTTTTAGTTCGTTCTGAGAGGTTTAAAAAATCTGACTATATTTGTAAATTTTCTATTTTCCCTGCAAATACACACACATACGCACACATGCTTAATGCATGTTGAAGCTCTGCTATTAGATTCATAAACACTTAGGGTTGTTATATCCTGCTGATGGATGGCCCCTTTACCATATGAAACAATCCTAACTTCTATCCCATACTTTACTCTAGTTCTATTTTGATATTAATATACCAGTACAATTTTTTTTTTTTTTTTGAGTTGGAGTCTCACTCTGTCACTCAGACTGGAATGCAGTGGCCGCTCCCGGCCATTGCAGCCTCGACCCGCTGGGCTCCGGCGACCCTTCCGCCTCAGCCTTCCGAGTAGCCGGAATTACAGGCATGCGCTACCACACCCGGCTGATTTTTTGATTTATTGTAGAGATAAGGTCTCACTGCCCAGGCGGGTCTTGAACCCGTGGGATCAGGCAATCCACTCACCTCAGCCTCCCAAAGGCGTGGGATTACAGGCTGAGCCACCGAGCCCAGCACCAGTACAATTCTTTACTAGTATTCACATCTTTCCATCTTTTTACCTTTAACTTACTTATATATTTATATTGAAAATGCATTTCTTGTTGAAACAAATAGTTGGGCCCAGCATATTTTAGCCAATCTGACAATCTCTGCATTTAGAGTATTTAGACCATTTACATCTAGTGTGATTATTGACATCACTCAGTTTAAACCTATTGTTTTGCTTTTCTTTTTCTCATTGTCCTATCTATTCTTTGCTCCTTGCCCCCTTTTTCCGCCTTTTTTGGACTGAGTATTTTTTTTCTTTGAGTTGGAAATCTCTGTTGCCCAGGCTGGAGTGCAGTGGCACATTCACAGCTACCATAGCCTCAACCTGTTGGGCTTAGGCGATCCTTCCACCTCAGCCTTCCAAGTAGCTGGAACTATAGGCGTGTGCCACCACATCTGGTTAATTATTTGATTTATTGTAGAGATGAGGTCTCGCAGTTTCCCAGGCTGGTCTCAAATCCGTGGTCTCAGGCAATCCTCTTGCCTCAGTCGCCCAAAGAGCTGGGATTATAGATACGAGCCACCGTGCCTGGCCAAGGACTGAGTATTTTTAATAATAACCTCATTGCATCTCCTTTGTTAAGTATAACAAAGTTATAGGCGTAAACTATAACTCTTTCTTGTATTATTTTAGTGGCTTTCTTGTGTTTACAGCACAGTCATGTGTCGTTTAATGATTTCGATATGTTCTGAGAAATGCAACATTGGGTAAATTTATCATTGTGTTAACATCATAGAATGCACTTACAGAAACCTAGATGGCATAGCTTACTACATGCCTAGGTTATATGGTATAGTCTATTGCTCCTAGATTACAAACCCAACTAACATGTCACTGTGACTGCAACACACTGGTAAGTATTTATGTATCTACATACAGAAAAGGTACAGTAAGAATACAGTATTATAATATTATACAGTATTATAATCTTATGGGACCACCCTTGAATATTTGGTTCAGCATTGACCAAAATGTCATGAGGCGCATGACTGTGTACACATTTAACTTTCATAGTCTACTTTCAAATGATATTATACTACTTCACATATGGTATAAGGATCTTACAAAAGTATATATCCATTTCTCTCTTGTTAGACTTTGTGCTTTTACTGTGATATATTTTGCTTCTACATAAGATAAACTCTACACTATATTTCTATTATTTTGCTTTATACAGTAATTACTGTATATTACAATATCTTTTAAGGACACTTAAATAATAAGAACAAATCAGCCGGGCTCGGTGGCTCAGCCTGTAATCCCGCGCTTTGGGAGACTGAGGTGAGTGGATTGCTTGAGTCCACAGGTTCGAGACCCGCCTAGGCAACTTGGCGAGACCTCATCTCTACAATAAATCAAAAAATTAGCTGGGCATGGTAGCGCACTCCTGTAGTTCCAGGTGCTTGGAAGGCTGAGGCGGAAGATCGCTGGAGCCCAGCAGGTCAAGCTGCGGTGGCCGGGAGCGTGCCACCACACTCCAGTCTGGGCAACAGAGTGAGACTCCAACTCAAAAAAAAAAAAGAAGGCTGAGGCAGAAGGATCACCTGAGTCTAGCAGGTCGAGGCTGCGGTGGCCATGAGCATACCACTGCACTCCAGCCTGGGCAGCAGAGTGAGACTCCAACTCAAAACAAACAAACATACAAACAAACAAAAAATCTGTGGTTACTATTTTTGGTGCTCTTCGTTCCTTGGAGTAGATTCAGGTATTCAACTGGAATTCAATTTTCTTTCTGCCTGAAGGAATTTAACATTTTGTTAATACTTCAGGTAGGTTAGTGATGAATTCTTTCAGCTTTTGCTTGTCTAAAAAAGTCTTTTATTTCAGCTTTGTTTTTGAAAGATAGTTTATCTCGGTTCCTGTGTTTTTTATCCTTTGACTTGTTTTTAAGATTCTCTCTTTGTCATAGCTATAATCAATGTAATTAAGATGTACCTGGGTGTTAATTTTCTTCATGTTTCCTGTACTTGGGTTTTGTTAAGCCTTTTGAATGTATGAGTTTATAGTTTCCAACTAATTTGAACAAATTTTGGTCATTATTTTTATTTTTTATTGTAGAGTAGAGGTCTCACCAAGTTGCCCAGGCTGGTCTCAAACTCGTGGGCTCAGGCAATCCACTCGCTTCGGCCTCCCAAAGTGTCGGTATTACAGGCTGAGTTACCAAGCCTGTCCCCATTTTTGGCCATTATTTATTCAAATATTTTTCAGTTCCTTCTTTCCTCTCCTGTGAGACTCTAATTATATGTATTTTTGGCTGCTTAAAATTGTCCTAAAGTTTACTATTGCTCTTTATTTAGCATGTTTCTGTTTCATGTTGAATAGTTTCTATGGCTATGGTTTCAAATTCATTAATCTTTTCTTCTGCAGTGTCTAATCTGCCATTAGAATATTTTTTTCATCTCAGACACTGTAGTTTTCGTCTCTAGAAGTTTGATTTTTGTCTGTCTTCTTTGTCTCTAGTTAACACGTTAAACCTTTCTCAGGTTTCTTGAACGTATGAGTGATAGTCACAACTCTTTTTTTTTTTTTTGAGTTGGAGTCTCACTCTGTCGCCCAGACTGGAGTGCAGTGGCCACTCCCGGCCACCGCAGCCTCAACCTGCTGGGCTCCGGCGATCCTTCCGCCTCAGCCTTCCAAGTAGCCAGAATTACAGGCATGCGCTACCACGCCCAGCTGATTTTTTGATTTATTGTAGAGATGAGGTCTCACTGCCCAGGTGGGTCTCGAACCCACGGGCTCAGGCAATCCACTCACCTCAGCCTCCCAAAGGCGTGGGATTACAGGCTGAGCCACTGAGCCCGGCTTAGTCACAACTCTTAATGTTTGTGCCTATGAATTCTTTCGTCTATTTAATGGGTTCGTTTTGATTGACTTTTCTCATTAGGTGGCATTTTCCTACATTTCTGCATGCCTGCTAATTTTGGGTTACATAGCTGGCAATACCCTTTTTAGTATTCTAACCAGTGCCTGCCCTTGGTTAGAATAGTTAGGTTTTTTACTCTAGCTATTAGAAATAGGGAACCCTTGCTGGTTCTGGAACCCATGCACTGTTCCCTGTGATTCTTTGGGTGATCCTTTCCCCAGGTTTGAGGAGTTCCTTCACCTATAGGCACTGCTAGAGCCGAGGTCTTGCCTAGGAGCAATAGGCTATACCTACCTGAAGTAGTAAAAAAATGTTAAAGTCCTTCAGGCAGAAAGAAAATTGAATTCCAGTTGAATACCTGAATCTACTCCAAGGAATGAAGTGCACCAAAAATAGTAACCACAGATTTTTTGTTTGTTTGTTTGGAGTTGGAGTCTCACTCTGTCACCCAGGCTGGAGTGCAGTGGCATGTTCACGGCCACTGCAGCCTCCCCTGAATACTCAAGGAGGGCCCTCTGTAGATCTACAGAGTTCTCTTTTTCTGGGCAGTTTTCACCTCTCTCTTTTTTTTTTTTTTTTTTTGAGTCGGAGTCTCTGTCGTCCAGGCTGGAGTGCACTGGCACACTCATGGCCACAATAGGCTCGACCTGCTGGGCTCAGGTGATCCTTCCACCTCAGCCTCCAAGTAGCTGTGACTACAGGCACGTGCCACCACGCCCAGGCTGGTCTCCAACCCTAGGCTCAGGCAATATTCTCACCTCCACCTTCCAAAGTGCTGAGATTATAGGAGTAGGCCACAGAGCCCAGCTGTGTTCTCAGCACTCTTAATACTCCACTCTGTAAATTTTAGCTGCTTTGGTTTCCCTCAAAGGATTCCCATGTCTTCAACTCAAGGAGATAGCCGATCTCCCTCTCCTGGCTTCCCTTTCCCTACATAGTATCCTGGAAACTTTTTCTAGGCTAGGACAATTATAGGGCTCATCTTGTTTGTGTCCTTTGTCTCAAAGACCACTGTCCTCTGCTGCCTGGTGTCCACTGCGTTCAGCGATGTTTTTTCATATACTTTTGTCCAGTTGTTTTTATTTGTTTCAAGTGGGGGGGGTAAAAGTAGAACCTGCTGCTCTATCATCACTAAAACGAAATTTACTTTTAAGAATGTTATGGGTCGGGTGTGGTGGCTCAAGCCTGTAATCCAAGCATCTTGGGAGGCCGAGGCGAGCAGACTGTCTGAACTCAGGGGTTCTAGACCAGCCTGGGCAACTTGGTGAGACCTCATTTCTACAATAAATAAAAAAATAAGCCAGGTGTGGTAGCTCGAGCCTATAGTTCCAGCTATTTGGAAGGCTGTGGTGGAAGGGTCGTCTGAGCCCACTAGGTCAAGGTTGCGGAGGTCTGAGTATACTATTGCACTTCAGCCTGGGTGACGGAGTGAGACTCCAACTCCAAACAAAACAAAAAGACATCACTTTCTTAAACCTAGAGGCAAAATGTCATCATTTACCAAAATGTAAAATAAACACGGGAAAAACAAATATTTGCTTTGGAATAAAAAGTTTGCAACCCTTAAAAGAGATATGAGAAATTCTGTCCTTATAATGTAGATTAATATATACAATTTTTAAATTTAAATTTAAATTTAAATTGTTGAGTTGGAGTCTCACTCCGTCACCCAGACTGGAGTGCAGTGGCCGCTCCCGGCCACCGCAGCCTCAACTTGCTGGGCTCCGGCGATTCTTCCGCCTCAGCCTTCCAAGTAGCCGGAACTACAGGCGCGTGCTACCACGCCCGGCTAATTTTTTTGATTTACTGTGGAGTTGAGGTCTCGCCAAGTTGCCCAGGCAGGTCTTGAACCCGCGGGCTCAGGCAATCCACTTGCCTCGGCTTCCCAAAGTGCTGGAATTACAGGCTGAGCCACCGAGTCCGGCCAATATATACAATTTTTTAAAGGAAAACTATTTATAGAAATGAACAGCCGGGCTCGGTGGCTCAACCTGTAATCCCGTGCCTTGGGAGGCTGAGGTGAGTGGATTGCCTGAGTCCTCGGGTTCGAGACCCACCTGGGCAACTTGGTGAGACCTCATCTCTACAGTAAATCAAAAAATTAGCCGAGCGTGGTAGCGCGCGCCTGTAGTTCCAGCTACTTGGAAGGCTGAGGCAGAAGGATCGCCGGAGCCCAGCAGGTCGAGGCTGCGGTGGCCGGGACCGGCCACTGCACTCCAGTCTGGGCGACAGAGTGAGACTCCAACTCAAAAAAAAAAAGAAAAAAGAAAAGGAATGAATAGGAAATAAGACAACACACGTTTTCTATTTAGGCTTATACACTGAACAATAATAATAATGAAAAGGATTCTTTAGTTACGGCTCAGTTATCTGCTTTTTCCAAACAAAACAAATCAGTTTTCTTTGAACTTTTATTTTTTGGGCAAGTTAGCTCCTTACTTCATCGCTTTGCTTCTGACTAGAGCAGCAAGAACCATTTGAAGTTCAATGTTCTTCCCCCAGCTGCCCTCTCCGTGACCTTGGTGAATGAAAGCTTCCCATGATGGCACATTCTCAAAGAAATATGTGGTTCAGGCATCTGACAAGCGTCTGACTAATTCTCTAGCATGTTAAAGTACAGTGATACCATCAGCCCCTTAGCCATTTTCCCACAGAAATCAAGCCAATCAAGCCTGAATTTTACTTATATACATAGAACACAAATGATCAATGTAGATACACTTTATCACAGAAAACAACTCCATAGCATCACTCACCTCCCAGCTTAGGATGAAGGCATCCAAGTTTGACCAAAATGTCACTGTTACTTCCCCCTCCTTCTCTCCTTACCTCCGCAAACCATTCTACCCTTTACGACGTAATTTTCTGTAAACCTAAAGTAAATCTGTGCCTATGTGAAAATATAATGTGAAGCATATACATCTATTGGACTTGGCAAGACTATAAACAACATCTATTCATTTGCTGCTATATTTTAGAGTTGCGCCAAAGTGATCTGTAACAGAGCTTAGAATTCGCTAAATAAACAAAATGGCCAGGGTCTTCCAAGCCAGCTGCTTCCCTTCCCTGTAGTCAGTGGGGATTTCCACGGGGAAGGGAAGACAGTTGGTCATCTGCTTCAGGGAACAGCATTCTTGGCCCTTTCCCTCTCATTCCACCAGTTCTTGAGAGAACTAGGAAAGCAAAAATAGTTCCTCATGAGGAAGAGGTTATGAACACCTGAGATAGCTCTCCTTATTTATTCCTCAAACATAAGATTACAAGAAACTATCTTTTCTTCTAGGTCAGGGGTTGGCAAACTAAGGCCCACACACCAAATCTGGCCAGCTGTCTGTTTTAATAAACAAAGTTTAATTGGAACACGGGCACAGTCATTTGTCTATATACTGTATATGGCTGCTTCTGTGCTATAACCGCTAAATCAAGTAGTTAAAACAGAGACCTGTATGTTCAGCTCACAAAGCCTGAACTGTTTATCTGGTCTTTTTTTTGTTTGTTTTTTGAGTTGGAGTCTCACTCTGTCGCCCAGCCTGGAGTGCAGTGGCCGCTCCCCGCCACCACAGCCTTGACCTGCTGGGCTCCAGCGATCCTTCTGCCTCAGCTTCTGAGTAGCCGAAACTACAGGCGCGCATTACCACGCCCGGCTAATTTTTTGATTTATTGTAGAGATGAGGTCTCGCCAAGTTGCCCAGGCGGGTCTCGAACCTGTGGGCTCAGGCAATCCACTCACCTCAGCCTCCCAAAGGAGCGGGATTACAGGCTGAGCCACCGAACCCGGCTTCTCTGGCCTTTAACAGAAAATGTTTGCAGACATCTGTTCTCAAAGATAGTGTCACAAACAACAAGAGGTGAAGGATTGAAGAAGAATGTGGGGCTGGCTCGGTGGCTCAGCTTGTAATCCCAGCACTTTGGGAGGCCGAGGCGAGAGGATTGCCTGAGCCCATGGGTTCGAGACCCACCCGGGCAACTTGGCGAGACCTCATCTCTACAATAAATAAAAAATTAGCTGGGCGTGGTAGTGCGCGCCTGTAGTTCCGGCTACTTGGAAGGCTGAGGTGGAAGGATTGCTGGAGCTCAGCGGGTTGAGGCTGCGATGGCCGTGACTGTGCCACTGCACTCCAGTCTGGGCAACAGAGTGAGACTCTAACTCAAAAAAAAAATGTGGATATTCCATAGCATTCCTAAGGACACACAAAAAATTCTATAACTAGCACAAATGTCAATGTAACAACAGAGGCTGGAGATGGTACCTGCGTCTAGATTAGTGGTTCATTAGTATATGCATTTTCCAAAAGTGAAAGGTCAAGAATATCTGCTGGGGTTGGCTTCAACATGTTCAGAAACTGGTGGGAGAGGGTCATTCTCAGGTTAAAAGATAAACACCTGAGCTCTTTGTGCACCAAAAAAGCATGCATAGCCTTCTGGTGTACATGGGCCAGAGGTGGTAAGCCTATCTGTATATCTATGTATCCATCCATTCATCCCTATGTTGCCCAGGGAGTGCAGTGGCACGATCATGGCTACCGTAACCATGACCTGCTGGGTTCAGGCAATCTTTCCTCCTCAGTCTTCCAAGTAGTTGGAAGTACAGGCGTGCATCACCACGCCCAGCTAGTTATCTTGTTTTATTGTAGAGACAATGTCTTGCTCAGGCGATCCTTCCACCTCAGCCTCCCGAATAGCTGGAATTACAGGCACATACCACCAAAGGCCGGCTAATTTTTTTATTTTTTGTAGAGATGAGGTCTTGCTGTGTTGCCTAGGCTGAGTTCAAGCAATCCTCTTGCCTTGACTTCCCAAAGTGCCAAGATTAAAGGTGTGAGCCACCACACCTGGCCTTATGTGTCATTTGAAAGCTGAAAAAATGACACTCTTGCTGACAAAGAGTCAACACAGAACGAGGTCCTCTGTGTCAACATAAGAGTGGCACTTGTTGACATTTAAGAGGCAGTGTTCTACTGTATACAGAAGCAGAAGAAACAGATTCTATGGCATGTTCAACCTATCAGTGGGACTTGCTGAGGGATCTATGATGTGAGAACTCTGAAATGATGGTTAGAGTGATCAAAGACTTGTTAATGACCCTTAGACCTGGCCCTCTGTCACATGGGTTGTTTGGCAAGTAGCCCCAAGGGCACTGCTGAGCTCTCAGACCAGGGTCATGGGACAGACCCTACCAGGGAAGTGATGCCTGAACAGGCTGGTAAGGAGAACCTAGGACTCCTGATGTAAGGAAGCACTGAGGCCTGCTTGGAGAAGAAAAATTGCCACAGCCATATGGGTGAGCTAATCATGGAAGGGCGACTTTCCTAAGAAGGAAATCAAAAGTGCAGATCCGGAGGAAGCACAGCAATTAGAAAAAAAATAAAGGGGAATTGGTCAAGGGCGAGAAGTGATAGAGAGAAACAGCACAGAGCAAGGGAGACTCTCCCCTGCAGAGATTCTATATTTAGCTTTTGCTATGAACAGCTGGCACCCAACGGTCTTCAGACCTATTGAGCCATCAAGGGAGAGGCTCGCTCATTTTTGGTTACGGTTTTGTTTTGTTTTTTTTGACACAGGGTCTCACTTTGTCATTCAGGCTGGAGGGCAGTAGTACACGTATGGCTCAATGTAGTCTCGACCATCTAGACTCAGGTGGTCCTCCTTAGCCTCCCAAGCAGCTGGGACTACAGGTGTGCACCATGCCTGGCTAATTTTTATTTTTATTTGTTGTAGAGACAAGGTCTCACTATGTTGCCCAGGATGGTCTTGAGCTCCTGGGCTCAAGCGATACTTCCGCTTTGATCTCCCAAACTGCTAGGATAATAAGCATGAGCCACTATGCCTGGTCAGTAGTTGTTTTTGACTATACGTTGCCCTTCCTGGCTGTACAACCTGGAGGGTTAGAGGGCTCCCCATCAAAAGGAGAGAGAGACAGGGAGAGAGAGAAGATAAGCACCTAATTAAAAGTTAGTGGTCTCTATGTACCTAAGTTTGCATCTCATGGCTGTAGTCACTTTGGAATGAAACTATAGCTAACAAATCATGGCCGGGCTCGGTGACACTTTGGGAGGCTGAAGCGAGTGGATTGCCTGAGCCCATGGGTCCGAGTCCAGCCCGGGCAACTTGGCGAGATCTCGTCTCTACAATAAATAAAAAATTTGCCGGGCCTGGTAGCGCGCACCTGTAGTTCTGGCTCCTTGGAAGGCTGATGCGGAAGGATCACCGGAGTCCAGCAGGTCGACGCTGGGTGGTGTGGCCATGAGTGTGCCACTGCACTCCAGTCTGGGCGATGGAGTGAGACGCCAACTCAAAAAAAAAAAAAAAAAATCATGAGGCTGGAGTGGCTGAACTTACAATATGAAATAAGTGCTCGCTGCATTCCAGCCCCTTTACCCCTGGACCCGCCTTCCCCAGCCTCCCAGTCCGAATTCCTCATCTTTCATCAAGATCACCCCAAATTATGATTGATGTGAGGACTGCAATAAAACGATACCAGAATTTTAGTCCTTTCCAAAAATGTAATGAAATCAGGCAAACTGGCACGAGTCCACAGAAATGGAATCAAAGCTGGATACATGATCAATGCTTCAAAGAAACTGAACTGAGTTCAAAAGAAATCAGGCCGTGGACAAGGACTGATACTATTCTTAAGGATACTAATGAGCCTTCCATGAATGTGTCATTGTCGACAATGCTAAACATCAGAAAAATGGTAACGTTCTTGCCTATTCGAGAAAGTTCTCAAATTTACTAGCTTTTATATACTCTCAAGCTTAACTGTCTTCGCTGTAAGTAAATAATATTTAAGGAGCTGGGTTTGGTGGTTTAGCCTGTAATCCCGCACCTTTGGGAGGCTGAGGTGAGTGGATTGCCTGAACCCGCGGGTTCGAGACCTGCCTGGGCAGTGAGACCTCATCTCTACAACAAATAAAAAAAACAGCCGGGCATGGTAGCGCATGCCTGTAATTCCAGCTACTTGGAAGCCTGAGGTGGAAGGATCGCCGGAGCCCAGTGGGTCGAGGCTGCGGTGGCCAGGAGCGGCCACTGCATTCCAGTCTGGGTAACAGAGTGAGACTCCAACTCAAAAAAAAAGAAAAATAAAAAGATACATGCAATTCATATCAAGTTTAAGAAATTTCTATGAACACAGCTTTGGAAAAATAATTGGGCTGTATACTCAGACTCTTTAGAGAGTCTCCTGGGATTAGTGGATGGAAATATTAAAAGCTTGAAAAAGTACTGAGAAGGAACAAAGGTCAGAGAGTAGGCTGGGAGCATATGGATGTTGTAACCGAACACTTGGTTCAAGAAGAATCTGACCTGCAGCGGCTACTTGGAGCCATGAGGAATTGCCCCAGGATCTGAAAGATCTGGTAGCGTTATTAGCCATGTCCAAGAACAAAAAGTGAAACATGATCTTGGAAAATCCTGAGGTGTCTCCATCTCCACCACTGATAAGATCTTGGCTCAAGTTCCTCTTAATGGGTCACTGGGCAAAAGGGTGGCCACAAAATCACAATGTGGCTTTTCTCCTTCAGTGTGGTCGGGCAAGCATGCTTCTGTAGTAGCTACAGCTAGGAGGACTGGCATCAACTTTTCTTTGTCATCTTTAGATTTAATCAAAACACAGTGCTGTTATCAGATCTGCATTCTAGCTGTTACTTTGGTTTGTTTACCCAGAAGTCTCCTCTGTTGCCAATGGTGTGAATCAGAATTGTGTTATCTGTTTAGCATTACTCATCTCTTTTATGTAGCTGTGCAGAGAATACATTTGTTATTCAAATGCTACTTTCAAGTCCCCTCAGACCTCCCCAGAGCCTCGCTAAAAATTACAAATGGGCAATGGAGAATAACCGCCCCCTGTTTATGTGTACCAGAAGTCCACAAGCAAGCCACGGGACACACGTCAGAGTTCGCTTGGCGGGTGTCCCCACGACATCAGCAGAAAAAAGAGGAATTAGTGGTGATGCCAAGCTGGCAGGCTGTCAACCACGTTCCAATGCCTGGAGAAGAATCAACATCAGTGAGCCCGGGTCACTGGGCTGGAGAGATTTCACTCCATGAGCATAAGGAGATATGTGTTTCTATATGCAGTTACCCTCTACGCTCAAGTTCAACATACGGTCATTTCTGGTGTTATCAGACAATAAGTGGGTATCCATTACTTATTAATGTAACAAAAATTGTGATTTAAAGATGATTAAATAATTTGTGATGTTTTTAACTGGTCAGATTAATATGACTATTAAAATGGACTACAAAGACCTATATACAGTGTCTTACTAAACTGAATAGGAGGGGAAGAAGTTGAGTTGTAGGAATTTTGTGGGTTAAGATGAGAATGGTTACCTTGAGAGAACCCGAGTTGGGCGTTACTGAAGCATCAGAGAAAGGATGCATCTAGCCTTTGTGAGTATGAGGACCACATTTTGAAGCAGAAATTTCATTTCCATGGGGCAGAATCCATGCAACATGAAAATATATAACATGGCTGCGTGCAGTGGCCCATGTCTCTAATCAGTTCTAGCACTTTGGGAGGCCAAGGTGGGAGGATCACTTAAGCCCAGGAGCTTGAGACCAGCTTTGGCAACATAGCAAAACCTTGCCCCTATTATTTAAAAAAAAAAGATGAATGAAAATACATAACGAGAAGGAGTTACTATAAATTCAGTTATGCTTTCTTGTTTTTGTTTTTGAGTCAGAGTCTCACTCTGTTGCCCAGACTGGAGTGCAGTGGCCGCTCCCGGCCACCGCAGCCTCGACCTGCTGGGCTCCGGCGATCCTTCCGCCTCAGCCTTCCAAGCAGCTGGAATTACAGGCATGCGCTACCACGCCCGGCTGATTTTTTGATTTATTGTAGAGATGAGGTCTCGCCAAGTTGCCCAGGCGGGTCTCGAACCCACGGGCTCAGGCAATCCACTCACCTCAGCCTCCCAAAGGATGGGATTACAGGCTGAGCCACTGAGCCCGGCTTGCTTTTTTTTTTTTTAACTAAAAAAATTTTTTAGCCAGGTGCAGTGGCTCATGCCTATAACCTCAGCACTTTGGGAGGCCAAGGTGAGAGGATTGCCTGAGCTCATGGGTTCGAGACCAGCCTGGGCAACATGGCGAGATCTCATCACTACAATAAATCAAAAAATTAGCGGAGCATGGTGGCATGCACCTGTAATTCCTGCTACTTGGATGATTGAGGTGGAAAGATTGCCTGAGCCCAGCAGGTTGAGGCTGTGGTGGCTGTGAGCATCAATTGCACTCTAGCTCGGGCAACAGAGTGAGATTCCAACTTAAAAAAAAAAACAATTGTAGATATGAAGTCTTCCTGTGTTGCCTAGGCTGGTCTCAAACTCCTGGGCTCAAGCGATCCTCCCACCTCTGCCTCCCAAAGGACTGGGATTATAGATGTGAACCACCATGCCTGGCCTAGTTATGCTTAAAATGACTTTGAATTTCAGGTACTCCAGCACTCACGGATAATTAAACAGAGTGGCTTCTGCCTGTGTGAGACATTCAGTACATCCGGGTATGGTTTGGGCACAGGTCATTGGGGTCTGGCCTAATCAGTACTCCTGTTCTGGTCTTCTGCTGCCATGGTGGCCATCCCATGTGGGACATGTGGGTCCACCCTTGCCTTGCCCCCAGGATGGGCATGTGACAGTTACTCCTTGGCTGGGCACAGTGGTGGATCAGGACTGGGCATATGAGGTGAACAGAGCCCAGCAGGAGATTTCTGAATATTGATATCTAGATGGTAGGAGAGAGAAGGTTCCTCTTCCTCCAGGATAGTGAGTTTTGAGCTTGAAGTACGCTTGTCTGTGAACCGAAAGCATCGCTCTGAGGGAAGCAGGGCTGAGGAACAGAGAGGTAAAGCCAGAAACCTTAATCCAGCTGTGGCTAAAAACGAAACCAATCCTAGAAGCTTTCTGTTATGTGGGTCAATTCATCCCCTCCTTTTTTTTTTTTTTGAGTTGGAGTCTTACTCTGTCACTTAGGCTGGGGGGTGGGTAGTGGCACAATCATAGCTCACCACAGCTTCGACCTCCTAGGCTGAAGTGATTCTCCTGCTTCAACCTAGAATAGCTGGGACTACGGGCACCCACCACCATGCTCAGCTAATTTATTTTTTGTAGAGAGGAGGGCTTGCTATGTTTCCCAGACTGCTTTCAAACTCCAAGGCTCAAGAAATTCTCCCACCTTGGCCTCCCAAAGTGCTGGGATTACAGGTGTGAGCCACTATACCCGGCCCAACCCCTCTTTTCTGAATAAGTATGAGTTGAGTGTCTCTTACTTACAACCACAGAAGAGTTCTGACAAACAGGGTGAGCATAAGGCATCCCTGGCAAGGAATGACCCTATCACAACCCAATCTCTAGGACCCTTGGTCAGGGAAGAGGCCAGGAGAGCAGTGAGAAGCAGCTTGGGGTGGGGAGTCACAGAGGGTCTGAGTCCCCACCAGGCCTTCCCTTGTGGCAGGAAGGGCGGTCAGCACAGTTATGCTCATCCACTGGCCTGAACCACACTGCCTTTGCTAACATGCTCCCAGCTGTTAGCCTGGAGTGACATTCCAGATACTTCTAAGTTAAATGATGGCACAGGCACATCATTGTAAGGGATTTGCAGGAGGTCATTTAAGACTTAATTCATGGCCTGGCTCGGTGGTTCAGCCTGTAATCCCTGCACTTTGGGAGGCTGAGGTCAGTGGATTTCCTGAGCCCACAGGTTCGAGACCCGCCCGGGCAATTTGGTGAGACCTCATCTCTATAATAAATAATAATAATAAAAACTAGCCGGGCATGGTAATGCGCGCCTGTAGTTCTGGCTACTTGGAAGGCTGAGGTGGAGGATCACCGGAGCCCAGCAGGTCGAGGCTGCGGTGGCCGGGAGCAGCCACTGCATTCCAGTCTGGGCGACAGAGTGAGACTCCAACTCAAAAAAAGTTAAAAAAAAAAAAAAAAAAAAAAAAAAAGACTTAATTTGTTTTTCAAGATTAGCAAACATTTGTTGCCCTGAAAAGTTCGAAGCTATGATCCGGTTTAATATTTTAAGAGGTTTTTTGGGGGGATCAGGAGTGAATATTAAACCAATCTTAGGTCAGGCATGGTGGCTCACACCTATAATTCCAGCATTTTGGAAGGCTGAGGTGAGAGGAGGTGAGAGGACTGCCTGAGCCCATGGGTTTGAAAACAGCCTGGCCAACTTAGTGAGACTTCATCTCTACAATAAATCAAAAAATTAGCCGGGTGTGGTGGTGCGTGCCTGTAGTTACAGCTACATGGAAGGCTGAGGTGGAAGAATTACCGAAGTCCAGCAGGTCAAGGCTGCGATGGTCATGAGTGTGCCACTGCACTCCAGCCTGGGTGACAGAGTGAGACTCCAACTCAAAAAAAAAAAAAAATTGCTAAATTGGGGGAAAAATTTATTTCTAACAAGTAAAAAAATAATGAAACACTTAAACGATATTTGTCAGGAATTTCAAAAATGGCATAAAAAGAAAAAAATTTTAGATTTACGACATAAAAATTAAATTTCTTTGGAAGAAAGTCTATAAGTGAAATCAGAGTTTATAAAGAGAAACTCTTCAAATTGACTATTTTTGCCAAGTATTGGCCTATTTTCATGCTTTGATTTTTTCAGAACTTTTAAATAGCATATTTTTAAGACAAACAATTCAATTTTGTATTTTGAGAAACTCTTGATCTGTGAGTTCATCCAGGAGCGGCCTGGTCCCAGTGGAAAGATTCATGACAAAAATACACTGAATATCTTTTAAAATTCTAAGTAGCTTGTGATGAAAATGAGCCCTCCCCGAAATGCTCATAACTTCCTCTAGCAACCATCATATTATACTGTTTTACGCAAATCTGAAAGAAAAAAACAACAACAAACTAACCGCAATACAATTCAGAGCTTTGATTTTCAAGGTGTACTTCCAAACACTTCATTAACTTCTGGCTTCAGGCCAGATAATGCAAGACGGCAGCTGGTGTTACTTCTTCCTACCCTAGTCTTGACATTTGGATGTTTAATTATTGTATTCCCTTAACTGTCTAAATATATTTGCATAAGTTTGCAACAGTATCAGATGGAAGGCTTCATGGATTTGTCAATATTATTTTTGGCTAGCTTAATGGAAAAGAAACATGCCATGCTAAAGCATAAAATTTTGAACAGGGGAAACAAGCAAACTGCCCTTACAGCTGCCTAAGGCATATTTGTTGGTAAAATTGAAAAGCAAAGAAAGACGGGCATTTAACTAATTACTCATCTTACGAAATAGCCAGTCGTTTCCCTATGCTACGCTGCACAGCATCAATTAATCATGTTTGAAAGCTGAAAGAACAAAGGTTTTCTGGATGACAAATGAGGCCGTAACTGAAGCTGAGATAGGAATAAAGCATCGAGAGGGACACATTTGATTTCTTTTTACATATATATTTTGTGACTATACAAATGGCCTGTAACTGGTTTTGAAATTGTCATTCTACCATTAAGTTTGACTTGACGCATACTTGATGACATCCCCCAAGACAACTCAGAGCAAGGCTAAATTGCCTGTCATGTTCTGGGTGGGATGTCCAACCACACAAAAAGCAGCAGCAAATGCAGGTAAACGCGTCCCATCTAGTCCTCAAAGGCTGGAGTGGGCATCAGAGAAAGTCACTTCTGTGGGCACCAAAGTCAGCTCTAAAATTAAAGCCAACTCACATGTGCTGAGTGAAATGAATCTCTTAGGGGCAACAGCCATATACATGGCTGCCTAGTCCTTTTCCATTCAAGTTGAAGGCCACCCAAGAACGAAATCCAAAGCTGAATACCTGTGTATAACGTCGTTATAGTTGTCAAGTTTCATCTTACCCTGTACCAGAGCTTTAAGCAACTAATGAGCTTGCTTTGAGTTTGGCTTGTTTTTATTTCCCATGTCCGAGGGATCCCTCAGCCTAGTACTGGCCCACACTCCTAACGTACACATTGTGATCATCTCTTCCTGGCTCTGGAATGTAAGCCACTTGCAGGTGAAGGACTTTGCCACATTCTCTTTTTATTCGTAGTGGCTAGCAAACACAGTGCCTGTAAATATAAAAAACTGTTGAACAGACACGAGCAAAAAGGGAGAGAAAATTTTAATAATGTCTTGCCATGTGATGATCAACACAAATGGCCAACTTCCAGGCTACTCAGACATTCCTTCCCGGTAGGGGTCGTGATGGGATCAGCTCTACTTTTGGAGGATCCCAGGATCATGCTCTTTGGGAAAGAAGTCTCATTAGCCAGATTTACAGGAGCCTGCTGTATAACCTAAATGTCATTTTATTCCTTCACAAGCAACATCTTACTTTGTCATTATGTGAGGCAGTTTGGAAAGAGTCACAGATTTAACAAAACAGAAAAATGTGCAGCCCAGCCATGTCACTGGGGCCTCCGTTTTCTCGTTTTAATAAGTAAAGAGTTGAAATAGATGATCTGTGGCATGGTGGTTTGAAGAAATGCAGGGTTGGACTTTCTCTGCACTACCTTGATTTCAATGACCATTTGAGGTGCTAATCACTCTACAGCCTTTAACTTATAGCATAGATCTCCTTACTGAACTTTATAGTTGATACTAAATTGCCCAATGGACATCTTTATTTATCTTGTTTCTGTAGAAATGGGGTCTTGCTATGCTGCCCAGGCTACGCCTCAAGTGATCCTCCTGTCTTGGTTTTGGCACTGGGATTACATGTGAGAGTCAATGTACCCATCCCATTGGACATCTTCACTTGAACTTAAAACAAATGCTGCAGGCCAGGCACGGTGGCTCACACAAGTAATCCTGGCACTTTGGGAGGCTGAGGTGAGAGGGTTGCCTAAGCCCAGGAGTTCGAGACCAGCCTGGGCAACGTGGCAAGACCATAAATAAATAATAAATAAATAAAATCAGTTAGGTGTGGTGGCACGTGCCTGTAGTTCCAGCTACTTGGAAGACTGAGGTAAAAGGATTGCCTGAGCCCAGCCGGTCGAGGCTGTGGTGGCCATGATCACGCCACTGTACTCCAGCCTGGGAGAGTGAGACTCTGACTCAAACGATCAAATAAACAAACACAAAAGCTTCAGATTCAATATGTCCACTATTGTACAGAAAAGAAATAACATAGTAGGCCCAAGAACGCTGCCCGCAGAAAGACCTGTGTGCAAGGCTGTTGTCTGGGAATGCATCTCCATCTATCCCCTACCTGATCAGAGTGGCTAACTGCACCTAACCTAAACGCTTTGTGCAAACAAAATGGTTTATCCTGAACATCTGCAATCTGACACACGACAGGCAGAAGGTGCCTAGAGGACCAGCCCCCCAACAAAACAACTGGGGATTGAGTCACTAATGAACTTCCCCGTAGATAACATTTCAGGAGTCACACTTGGACGCTGGAGGAGTTACCTGGGTCTCTGCACCTGTTCTCTGAACTTTTTCCCTTGTGCTGCTTCCACTGGCTAATTTTGCTTTGTATACTTTTGCTATAATAAATTATGGTCTTGGACACCCCAACACATTTTCCTCCTGAAATTGGTTCTATGTTCTTTATGCTTATCTAAATAAATGACAACCCTACCCCACAGGAGAACAAGTCAGAGATCTGAGAGCCATTTCTGAATTCTCTCCTCCCTTCTCCTGTTCACTGAGTTTAGTTCATTCTGCCTCTATATCTCTCATCCTTTCCTGTCTCTACCTCAGTTCAGGGCTTGTGTATTTCTTACCTTTACAACTACTACCACCTCCATGAAGACCTTGGGTCTTCATGTCTCGAATCTTCCTTCTTTCCACTCTATCCTGCAGGGTGCCTGAGTGGTCTTTTTTTTTTTTTTTCTGAGTTGGAGTCTCACTCTGTCATCCATCACTGGAGTGTATAGTAGGACAATCATGGCTCACTGTAGCCTCGGCCTACTGGGCTCCGGCAATCCTTCTGCCTCAGCCTCCCAAGTAGCTGGGATTACAAAAGCATACTCTCATACCTGGCTAATTTTTTTTTTTTTTTTGAGTTGGAGTCTCACTCTGTCGCCCAGACTGGAGTGCAGTGGCTGCTCCCGGCCACCGCAGCCTCGACCTGCTGGGCTCTGGCGAACCTTCTACCTCAGCCTTCCAAGTAGCCGGAATTACAGGCGCGCGCTACCACGCCCGGCTCATTTTTGACTTATTGTAGAAATGAGGTCTCGCTGCCCAGGCGGGTCTTGAACACGCGGGCTCAGGCAATCCACTCACCTCAGCCTCCCAAAGGCGCGGGATTACAGGCTGAGCCACCGAGCCTGGCTTACCTGGCTAATTTTCAAATTTTTTTGTAGAGATGAGTTGCCAAGTTGCTCAGGCTGGTCTCAAACTCCTGGGCTCAAGCAATCCTCCTACTACCTTGGTCTCCAAAAGTACTGGGATTGCAGGCATGAGCCACAGTGGCCGGCCCTGAGTGATCTTTCTAAAATGTGAATGTAAGCCGGGCTCAGTGGCTCAGCCTGTAATCCCGCGCCTTGGGAGGCTGAGGTGAGTGGACTGCCTGAGCCCACGGGTTCGAGACCAGCCTGGGCAACTTGGCGAGACCTCATCTCTGCAATAAGTCAAAAAATTAGCTGGGCACAGTAGCGCACGCCTGTAGTTCCAGCTACTTGGAAGGCTGAGGCGGAAGGATAGCCGGAGCCCAGCAGGTTGAGGCTGCGGTGGCTGGGAGCGGCCACTGTGCTCCAGTCTGGGCGACAGAGTGAGACTCCAACTCAAAAAAAAAAAAAAAAGTGAATGTAATTATGCTATTTCCCTGCTTAAAGTCCCTAGGCCCTGCAGAATAAAATTCTGCCTTCTAAGCATGGCCTTCAAGGCCTCATGTGACCTGAATCTTGCCTTCCTGTCCAGCGATAGAGCTCATTCTAAATCTCCTGTTTGGTCTATACCCGATGGCCACAAAAAAGGAATGTAGCAACGTTCTCTCCTGCCTGGATGCTGTGTACCTGCTGCCTTTCTGTCAGCCAGCACCTGGCTAACATGTTTTCAACCTTCATGACCTATTCCTGGCCTGACTTCCCTGACCCTGCCAGCCCTCAGTGCCATCAGTTCCCTGGGCTCCTGGAGCCTGGCGCGCCCCTCTGTCCCAGCCATCTGCTCTTCAACTTGTCTCTATATTTAACTGGTGTCCCTCGCTGGCCTATGAACTTGAGGGGAAAGTAGTCCTATGCTGTTGCTATGGTTTGTTTTTCTCATGGCCTACAACACAGCACTCTGCAATAAATACTGAATGAGTGAGTCGGGCTTGGTGGCTCAGCCTATAATCCCAGCACTTTGGGAGGCCGAGGCGAAAGGATTGCCTGAGCCCACGGGTTCGAGACCCACCTGGGCAACTTGGCAAGACCTTGTCTCCACAATAAATAAAAAACTAGCCGGGCGTGGTAGCAAGCGCCTGTAGTTCCGGCTACTTAGAAGGCTGAGGTGGAAGGATCACCGGAGCCCAGCAGGTAGAGGCTGTGTTGGCCAGGAGCGTGCCACTGCACTCCAGTCTGGGCAACGGAGTGAGACTTCAACTAAAAAAAAAAATACTGAATGAGTGCATCGGAAATGAGGCCTTTGTGTGGTGGCTTAATGATGCAGCCATTAAGCTAGAATGGATGAATAAACTTTTAGGACTGTGTAGCTAAAGAGAGAGCGTTAGTCATGTTCAGTGGGAGAACTCTTGTCACCTGGACTCTCTTAGTGACAATAAAATCCCATTCTCCAGAGCTCCCTTTTCTCAATTCCATGTGGCCCTTCTGATGTCCACGCCCCACCCCAAGGATTCTCACTCTGTAAACATCAGCTGGATTGTTTTCAGCAGATGTTTCTGTATTGCCTCCCACAAACCTAGAGCCGGTCATCTTAGTGATGTCCGCTCGCTGACCTTGGCCTGCCTGGCCCTTCCCTTAAACCCTAGTGTCCTTCCTCAAGTCCCTCCTGTGCTCTCTCTACATTCCATGAAGGAATTGAGTCTGGAACCAAGGAAGCCAAAATCCACGGAAAGCATCGACTTCCTTGTGAACGAAATGGGTGACTCCCAAGAGCATTATGTAACACACCGAGGAAGAGCCTCCCCTGCCAGCCCATGACTGAGATGCAGACTCCTGTGCAGAAAGCTCAGCCCCTCTCCAGACTGCATGCGCAATGCTCTAGAGAAGGTGCTCTGGGAACCGCTGGTCTCCATGCAGCTTGATCGGGAAGAACACTTTGTTACCTTAAAGAGTTTTTAGGAGCCGGGTTCAGAGGCTCAGCCTGTAATCCCACGCCTTTGGGAGGCTGAGGTGAGTAGATTGCCTGAACCTGCGGGTTTGAGATCCACCTGGGCAGCGAGACCTCATCTCTACAATAAATAAAAAAATCAGCCAGGCATGGTAGCGCGTGCCTGTAATTCTGGCTACTCGGAAGGCTGAGGCGGAAGGATCGCCAGAGCCCAGCAGGCAAGGCTGCAGTGGCCGGGAGCGGCCACTGCACTCCAGTCTGGGCAACAGAGTGAGACTCCAACTCAAAAAAAAAAAAAAAAGTTTTTAGGGACAAAACTTATTTAACACAATGGTAAGAGCAGAGAGCCTCAATACTTTAGGAGATACCTGATGGCTGTTAGAGCATTTCTCATAAAAAAAGCACATTTTCTTTTTTGGGGGGGTTGGAGCCTCACTGTCGCCCAGACTGGAGCGCAGTGGCCGCTCCCGGCCACCGCAGCCTTGACCTGCTGGGCTCCAGCGATCCTTCCGCCTCAGCCTTCCAAGTAGCTGGAATTACAGGCGCGCGCTACCACGCCTGGCTAATTTTTGATTTATTGTAGAGATGAGGTCTCGCCAAGCTGCCCAGGCGGGTCTCGAACCCTCGGGCTCAGGCAAATCCACTCACCTCAGCCTCCTAAAGGCGCGGGATTACAGGCTGAGCCACCGAGCCCGGCTTCACACATAGTTTAGAGTGATAGAAGGTTGGAGACACAAAGGAGGAGGACCATCAGTCCAGCACAGGAGTGACGGGAGCTGCCTGTGGCAGGGTCAGGACTTGGAGCCCAGATTCCTGATTCCTTCAGTGCGCTCACCTCTGCACTACCCTGTTCCCACTTTGATGTATACATATATTTTTTAGTTGGAGTCTCACTCTGTTGCCCAGGCTGGAGTGCAGTGGAGCGCTCACTGCATCACTGATCCTTCCGCCTCAGCATCCCAAGTAGCTGGAACTACAGGCATGCGCCACCATGCCCACTTTGATGAAAAGAAAAAAATCTTCCTTTAGAAGCTTTGTGAAATGCGTAATATTAGTGAGGCGCTATCAAATAAGTTAAAGCAGTATACAAGCCAGCAAAACCTTGTTTTACATCACAGCTGCCCCTGACTGATGTACACACATCCACATGACTTCCTCAGCCAGGCTGCCAAGCCACCCAGGTGGGGGTGGGGAATGAATCCTGGAAAAGTAGGGGATGCGGCTGTCCCCTTCCACTCAGGCACATTATGCAGTCTCCCAAAAATCCCAATCT
The DNA here is from genome assembly GCA_027257055.1 of Cephalopachus bancanus. Taxonomy (NCBI): domain Eukaryota; kingdom Metazoa; phylum Chordata; class Mammalia; order Primates; family Tarsiidae; genus Cephalopachus; species Cephalopachus bancanus. Next base: position 40,751 of record JAPVLO010000006.1, read on the forward strand.
TCATGATACAGCTCTGTCTTGGTGGGGAAATTGGCCTCTGTAGGCTAATTACCATCCATCAGACTGAAAATTTGCAAATGTATATGGAATGAATGATTCCAGCTGGCTGTCAACTGGTAGATCATCCTTAAAAGCAAGCAAAACAAAACCCATTTCTGCACAGCGTACCCACAAGCTTGTGGCAAAATCAGATTTGCCAGGACAAAGGCCAAAATGGATGGGACAGATGGACATTAGTTGTTCGGGCTCCCAGGATGCCTCCTCTGCCCCAAGCCCCAGCACAGCCCTGACCCGCCCAGAGGGTCTCTCTGCACGAGATACTCGTATTTCTTATCTCTTTATTAAAAAGTGATTTATGTTTCATTAAAACCTCAGTGTGGTGTGTCAGCTTAAGCTCTTACGAGGTACAGAAATGAAGCAAGACAAGTGGTAAAACCTAATTCTTTGATACATAAGCCATTTAGGCTGTCTCTGAATAGCAGTGAAAATAGGGCGGTTCTGGGTGCCACTTTCCTCAAAAGTAAGACATTCCCTGGAGTGTTTTAGTTGAGAAAAAAAAGCTAGTACCATCTTGGGGTGTGTGTATGTGCGTGTGCATTTTTTTTGGCGGGGGTGGAGGATGGGGGTAGGTCTAGGTCTCTTGGGTCTTGAACAGTCTAAGGCAGCACCATTAGAATATTTTGCCTCCGCCTGGCTCGGTGGCTCAGCCTGCAATCCCTGCGCCTTTGGGAGGCTGAGGTGAGTGGATTGCCTGAGCCCGCGGGTTCGAGACCTGCCTGGGCAGCGAGCCCTCATCTCTACATTAAATAAAAAAATCAGCTGAGTGTGGTAGCGCATGCCTGTAATTCCGGCTACTCGGAAGGCTGAGGCGGAAGGATCGCCAGAGCCCAGCAGGTCGAGGCTGCGGCGGCCGGGAGCAGCCACTGCACTCCAGTCTGGGCGACAGAGTGAGACTCCAACTCAAAAAAAAAAAAAAGAGTATTTTGCCTCCTAAACTATATGTCCATTTCAGAAGAGGGAGGTTTTCAGCAAAGAACCTGAGGAGGTTAACCGTAGGATAAAATTTTTTAAAATTTTCAATTGACAAAAATCAGGATCATGGAAAATGTTTATTGAATAAAAGTCAAGATTCAGTTAGAAGAGCTGGGCGTGGTGGCTCATGCCTGTAATCCCAGCACTTTGGGAGGTCGAGGTGGGAGGATGGCTTGAGCTAAGGAGTTTGAGACCAGCCTAGGTAACACAGCAAGACCTCGTTACAAAGAAAAGAAAAGAAAAGAAAAAATTAGAAGACATGGTGGCACATGCCTATAGTCCCAGCTACTCATACCTGTAGTCCCTGCCCTTCAGCTTGGGCACAGAATGAGACCTTGACTCAGAAAAGAGAAAAGAAAAAGATATTCTGTTAATTCCATTAGAAAGTAGGCCTTGGGGGGAGGAGTGTAAGTGTTCAGAAACTACCTATAGGGCACAATGTTCACCATCTGGGGAACAGGCCACCTGAGACATAATCCCCACCACTACATAATATGCCCATGTAACAAATGCGCATGTGGACCCCCTGAATCCAAAATCAATCAAACAAAAGAAAGTCAGCGTGGGGTCTGGAAATCCTGCAATGATTAGCACTGAGCTGTTTACTTACAGAGCTTCTTAGTAATCAGAGGAGACCAACAGTGGAGACTTTCAATCCCAGCCCAGAATGTGCCTTGTTCATATGGAAAAGGCATCTTCACTCCCTGGGGGAAGAAGCAAATCCCCCCAATCCCGCCACCACCTCAACAAATAGAAATCCCCAAAAATAAAAAACAAAAGAAAAATAAGAAGCCCCCCAATGTTACTGTCAGGACTGGAAGAAATTCAGTGCTAGGCCTGGCATTTGGGACTCCGAGACCAACAGGATTTTGTCTCTGCCCTCCCAGTAGTGACTATCTTGCAGGGACACAGACAAGCAAGCCAGCTCGGAACCTGAGCTTTGAGTCTAGACAGAAGTTCTGGGTGCAAAAGAAGCAAGCATAACCTGGGGATCCTTCTTCCGTGGACTTTCCAGAGGTGATGCCAGGTAAGAAAATAGTGCCCCGCTGTAGCATGTTGGTGGGGCTCTTCCTTATGGCACGTGTCCCTCCAAAGACGGCAAGGACATGTAATTGAGAGCCATTCCATGCAACCTAAGGGCACAGCTCTAAAAGGCTCAGCTTGGCCTGGGGACAAAAATTAGACCATCTCCAGGGAAGGAGCTGACTGCAGATTTTTCAGATTAACTTTCCAGAAACACCATTTCCTCAGCGGGCCTTTCATAAAAAAGCCAGGCAGTTGATCGTTTCAGGTTCTACTCTCTGGACATGGCACGGAGTGAATCTACTTCCCCATGCCAATGGGGAGTGTTCCTGTGCCTAGCAGATCAATCACTTGACTGGCAGGGTTGACAATGCTTTCTTTAAAAAAAAAATTTTATTATTATTATTTGAGATGGAGTCTCACTGCATTGCCCAGGCTGGAGTGCAGTGGCATGCTCACGGTCACTGTAGCATCGACCTGCTAGGGTCAGGCGATCCTTCTGCCTCAGCCGTCCAAGTAGCTGGAACTACAGGCATGTGCCACCACGCCCAGCTAATTTTTTTGATTTCTTGTACAGATGAGGTCTCACCAAGTTGCCCAGGCCAGTCTCGAACCTGGGGGCTCAGGCAATCCTTTTGCCTCAGCCTCCCAAAGTGCTGGGATTAAAGGCGTGAGCCACCATGCCCAGCCTTATTATTATTATTATTAGAAGTAGTAGTAGTAGTAGTAATAGTAGTAGAAATGGGATCTTGCTATGTTGTCCAGGCTGGTCTTGAACTCCTAGCCTCAACTGATCTTTCCATCTCAGCCTGGGATTACAGGCGTCAGCCACTATGCCTAGCCTGAGCCACTGTGCCTGGCCAACAATACTTACACAAAACCAAGGAACCAAATTAAGTCTTTCATCTAAAAAGATGACTAACCCATCCCTAACACTGTGAGCAAGCAGGATTTCTCTTAGGGAACGGTTGTGGACCAGCATTAAGTATATGAACCAGTAGATGACAGAATCCACCCCATAAAGTGTGTGGGGCCTTATTCTGGTTTAGAAGAGTTCTCAAGTCAAGAGTTACTAGCCAGAAAAGCTGTAGGAAGATTGCAACAAAGCATAGTAAACATTTTCCCTTTTGAGCAACACAGTTTTCTGATAAACAGTAGGGGCTGGGCGCAGTGGCTCACGCCTATAATCCCAGCACTTTGGGAGGCCGAGGTGGGAGGACTGCCTAAGCCCGCAGGTTCGAGACCAGCCTGGGCATCTTGGTGACACCTCAGCTTTACAATAAATAAAAAAATTAACTGGGCATGGTGGTGCATGCCTGTAGTTCCAGCTACTTGAAAGGCTGAGGTGGAAGGATCGCCAGAGCCCAGCAGGTCAAAGCTGCGGTGGCTGGGAGTGTGCCACTGCCCTCCATCCTGAATGACAGAGTGAGACTCCAACTCAAAAAAAAAAAAAAAAAGTAGGAAAAATCAGAAAATGCATCCTAAGTCACTAAAATTTTCAAGGCTATATGAAATTAATCAAGCAGCAGGCTTTTGGATACCATCTGCCTACATAATGGCTTTAGTTTTAGAATTGATACTTTAAAGCCACCCTTTCTAATCATCCAGTTAGCAGAATCAAGTGTCACTGATAGGATATGAAAATGACTATGTGATTAACACAAAGATGGTATGATATTTCTGAGGTTGAATCCTGGCTCTGCTACTTTCTAGTCTATGGCCAGGACAAGTTACTTAACTTCTCTGTGCTCTGGTTTCCTCATGTGTTTAAAACAGGGACAGGAATATTGCCATGTTGCATTCAGGAATTCATGAGTTAATACATACGAAGCACTCAGAGCCGGCTGCGGGGGCTCAGCCTGTCATCCCAGCACTTTGGAAGGCGGAGGCGAGAGGACTGCCTGAGCCCAGGGATTCGAGCCAGCTCGAGCAACATGGTAAGACCTCGTCGTTTCAAAAAGTCAAAAAATTAGCCAGGCATGTTGTGCGTAACTGTAGTTCTAGCTACTTGGAAGGATCGCTGGAGCCCAGCGGGTCAAGGTTGTGGTGGCCATGAGCGTGCCACTGTACTCCAGCTTGGGCGACAGAGTGAGACTCTGACTCAAAAAAAAAAAAAAAAGCACTCAGAACCCCACCTGGCACCTACCAAGTGCTCAGTAAATGTTCTGATTACACTTTTGAGTTCTATCATTGTGATCTATTTCAACACTCATTCTTCTTGCTTTTCGATGCATTTTGACATTGTTGGCTCTAGGAAATCTCATTTTTCTCTAGACATTCTAGTTACTTCTCCAAGTCATTAAACAAACTTTTTTTCTTTTATTTTAAAGATGTGGCGGTACAGTTCAGGGTTGGGTATACAAATGTTCATTATGCAGGTACCCTTGTTGATGAGGTATGCCCCTCCGTCCCCAGGCAGTTTCCCTCAACTGCCAATCCCACTCACCTCCCAGGCAGTTTCCCACTACTGCCAATCCCTTTCTTAGAGTATTATGATAATTGTTAAATAAACATTTTAAACATATAAATACTATATATGTAGAGACTATCATTCTGGCTCTGAAACTTTCTAAACATTAGTATCTTACTTTTTTTTAATTGAGATGGGGTCTCACTATATTGTCCAGGCTGGTCTTGAACTCCTAGGCTCAAGTGAGGCTTGAGCCACTACACCCAACTGACATTCCCATTATGAATGCTCCTTTCAATGAATCTTTTTTGGGATTACCCACTACATTTAGGGGAAAAGAACTGATTATTGTGGTCTAGAAAGATGTTAGCTTATGTACTCAATGGAGAAGTTACAGGGGAAAAAATTACAATTCAAGATCTCTGAAGACTGACTGAACCACTGTGGGCAGAGTTTGTTTTTAAAGGAATGACATGGAGTGCAGAGACGGCATGTTGATAACACCCTGAGGGAGGTGGGAATGCCAGAGGGAGATGGGAATGCCAGAGTCCACAGCTAAGGAGGCACATGCACTTCGGGTGAACCGAGGCACTCCATCACTGTCCTTGGCCCGAGTGTGTGATCACAGAGAAGTCTCCTGAAGGATTTATGGGATGTGCTTTTTAGAGCTGCAAAGATCCCTCCCCATGGTCTCCGCAAACCATTAACTATTTATTGTCCTGGTAAAAGACAGATTCCATGTGGGGTTCTAAGGCACAAAATAAAACCTTCTGTTCTTTTTCCAGTGATGTGGTTGTGGTGATCATTCTTTTTTTCTGTCTGAAATATTACCCACTCCAAAGAAAGATAAAAGTTTCCAATTTATGCCTCAAATGAAAACTAAAATTGAGTCAAAGACGCCGAGAAAATCTCCCATCGGAATCCTGTTGTGAGGCGGTCGGTGTCCCTCTTCTCTTCCCCTGCTGAAACATTTCTATCTCAAAGTAGGGGCATGTTCCACCCTTCATGTTAAATGTCTCAAAAGTCAAATAACCTCCAGCTGCCAAAACAGCTTTAGGAAAAAAAGTCAGTTATGCTTATCATAAATAATAAAGAACTTCCAGCCACCCAGGCAATTTTTACTCCCATGAAAAGCATTTTCTTTTTTTCTTCCTTCCTTCCTTCCTTCCTTCCTTCCTTCCTTCCTTCCTTCCTTCCTTCCTTCCTTCCTTCCTTTCCTCCTTCCTTTCCTCCCTCCCTCCCTCCCTTTCTTTCTTTTTTTTTTGAGTTGGAGTCTCACTCTGTCACCCAGACAGGAGTGCAGTGGCCGCTCCCGGCCACCGCAGCCTCAACCTGCTGGGCTCCGGGGATCCTTCTGCCTCAGCCTTCCGAATTACAGGCTGGAATTACAGGCATGCGCTACCATGCCCGGCTGATTTTTTGATTTATTGTAGAGATGAGGTCTCGCCAAGTTACCCAGGCCGGTCTCGAACCCGCGGGCTCAGGCAATCCACTCACCTCAGCCTCCCAAGGCGCGGGATTACAGGCTGAGCCACCGAACCCGGCTTTTTCTTTTCTTTTTTCTTTAATTGGAGTCTCACTCTGTCACCCAGACTGGAGTGCAGTGCCACGCTCCTGGCCACAGCAGCCTTGACTTGCTGGACTCCGGTGTAGCTGGAACTACAGGTGCACGCTACCACACCCGGCTAATTTTTTAAAAAAATTTATTGTAGAGGTGAGGTCTCACCAAGTTGCCCGGGCGGGTCTCACACCCACGGGCTCAGGCAATCCACTCGTCTCGGCCTTCCAAAGTGCTGGGATTACAGGCTGAGCCATCGAGCCCGGCTGAGAAGCATTTCCAACTATATTCTTGTTATTTTTATTGAGTCAGGGTCTCACTCTGTGGCCCAGGTTGGAGTGCAGTGACAAGATCACAGCCTCAATCATCTTGGCTCAGACAATCTTGAATCAGCCTCCTGAGTAGCTGGGACTACAGGCACAGGACACTACACCTGGCTAATTTTTTATTTTTGTAGAAAGGAGGTTTCATTCCGTTGCCAGATTTTATATATATACATATACATATATATATATTTAATATATTGCTTTTAAAAGACATGAATGATTACAAATGAGTAATTTGCCACACTCATTATGTATTAACTTGGGAGGGAATACCAATAACATGATGGACCTGGGAGTTGGACTGACTGCCCTCAGTTTGGAGAGCTGACCTTTTGCAGACGAGTCCTTGTGAGAGGCGATATGAACAGAAGTGTTTTCAGGCCAACACTAAAAACTGTATCTTAATATGAGCACTGTGGCTGCCATTTACACTTCTCCTGTATGCTGGGGTACAAAAGACAACTCTTCACATATCATTGTGATTTGTTTTTGTTTTTTTTTTTGAGTTGGAGTCTCACTCTCTCATTCAGGTTGGAGTGCAGTGGCATGCTCACAGCCATTGCAGCCTTGACCTGCTGGGCTCAGGTGATCCTTCTGCCTCAGTCTTCCAAGTAGCTGAAACTACAGGTGTGTGCCACCATGCCCAGCTAATTTTTCTTGATTTATTGTAGAGACGAGGTCTCACCAAGTTGCCCAGGCTGGTCTCAAACTCCTGGGCTCAGTCAATCCTCTCACCTCAGCCTCCCAAAGTGGTGGGATGACAGGCTTGAGCCACCACACCCAGTCCATTATTGTGATTTTATAGCTTTGATGACAAGTTAACTCTTTGCCACTTGGAAGTAGCATCAAACATACCATAAAGAAAGCAGGCTGGGCATGGTAGCTCATGCCTGTGATTCCAGCCCTTTGGGAGGCTGAGACAAGAGGATTGCTTGAGTCCAGGAATTCGAGACCAGTCTGGACAACATAGTGAGACCTTGTTTCTACAAAAAATAAAAAAATTAGCCAGGCATGGTGGTGTATGCCTCTAGTCCCAGCAACTTGGGATGCTGAGGTTAGGGTTAGGGTTAGGGTTAGGTTAGGTCAACACTGAGGTGAGCCTTAATTGCCCTACTGCATTCCAACCTGGGTGACAGAGTGAAACCCTGACTCAAAAAAAAGATATAGTAATAATAATAATAAAAAAATAATAATAATTAACCAGGTGAGAGGACTACTTGAGTCCAGAGCTTGAGGTTGCAGTGAACTATAATCACACTACTGCATTCCAGCCTGGACAATAGAATGAGATCCTGTCTCTAAAAAAGGAGAGAGAAAAAGAAATATCTACACAAGTCAGACAAATAATGCGAAGCATCTCAAATGAAGAAGACATCACCTTTTTATTTGTAGGACAATTCTATTTATTTGTGCAATATAGTTTGAAACAATTTAAAAATATTTGACTTATAGCAAATAACAGCCCATTCACAGCTTAATGAGCTGTGAGTGGGCTCATTAAATTTTTGAGGCTTAATGACTAGACAGATACAGAATTGTATTTCAGTGCCCCAGCCAGGCAATCCCCACAGCTCAGCAACGGCTCATTTGTCCCTGACCTCACCTGGAACTGCCTATCCCAACACTTCTGGCCTTCCTATCCACCTAGGACACAATCCACCCCCTAGCAGGGCTCACACAGCTTGGGGCTGGGGAAAAGGCTGGAAGTGTTGCTTTTCCACATTAAAGGCAGCCTTTGCACAGTGACACACAGGAGGTGGTCTTGTGTACCTCTGGGGACCACTATTCACAGAGAACGCTAGGAATGGCAGAGCCGTGCAATGGTCTGATCCCGTGATTCCCGTGGTAAGGACTTCCAAAGTCTCACCCCCACTGCCATCGCGGTCCCGCTCAACTCCCAGCTGCAGCCTCCAAGGCGCTCTGAGGCCCACTGCTCTCTGGAACGCACTTCCTCTTCCCTGCTCTCCTGCAGGAACACTCCTCTTTTTTTTTTTTGAGTTGGAGTCTCACTCTGTCGCCCAGACTGGAGTGCAGTGGCCGCTCCCGGCCACCGCAGCCTCCACCTGCCGGGCTCCGGCAATCCTTCCGCCTCAGTCTTCCGAGTAGCCGGAATTACAGGCATGCGCTACCACGCCCGGCTGATTTTTTGATTTATTGTAGAGGTGAGGTCTTGCTGCCCAGGCGGGTCTCGAACCCGCGGGCTCAGGCAATCCACTCACCTCAGCCTCCCAAAGGCGGGGGATTACAGGCTGAGCCACTGAGCCCGGCTTAAGACCTCATCTTTAAAATAAAAGTCAAAAAATTAGCTGGGCGTGGTAGCGCACGCCTGTAATTCCGGCTACTCGGAAGGCTGAGGCGGAAGGATCGCCACTGCACCTCCAGTCTGGGCGACCGAGTGAGACTCCAACTCAAAAACACACACACACACACAAAAAAAACTCGTGACATTACCCGAGTGATAGGAGTCTTCTTGCATTCAGAATGAGGTCCTCTGATGACACTTGAGTCTATGCTGACAAGGTGACCTGCCTGGGGCTCCCAGTCAGCCTCAGAATGGCAAGACCATGGAAGTGGTGCTTAGAGGGTTGGAATCGTCAATCCACCAACCTCCAGGAAAGGCAGGAGTAGGAGACTGGAGATGAAGCTCTATAGAAACTCTGAACAAGATTTGATGAGCTGTGGGTTTGGTGAGGGCAGCCATATGCCTGCCGGGAGGGCGGTGCACCTCAACTCCCAGCAACTCCCGTGCTCAGGACATGTCGAGACCCTGCCCCGTGTTATCTCATCTGGCTGTTCATCTGCAACCTTTATAATAAACTGGTAAATGTAAGTGCTTCTCTGGGCTGACATAGCAAGTTAAGTGAACCCAAGGAAGGGGTCATGGGAACCCCAGTTTGTTAGTCAGTGAGTCAGAAGCACAGGTGGCCTGGACTTGTGATTTGCATCTGAAGTAGGGACAATCTTGTGGGACTGAGCCCTCAATCTGTGGTATCAGATGCTATTTTCAGGTAGATAGTGTCAGAATTCACTTGAATGAGAGGACACCCAGTTGGTGTCTGTTAGAGAATCACTTGGTGTGTGACAAAAAGCCACCATAGCTGCTCACAGAAACGTTCAGTGTTGAATGTGAGAGCCAAGGGAAAAGCAGTCTGCTTTCTTCCTCTACAGGGGGTTACTCCATCAGGAGGTCCACATCTGAGCACATTCATAAAAATGTATTTGGGCCTGGTGTTCATAGTTTCGCTGGTTGGTAACTGGTTCGACAAGAAAGATGAGTGCCCTGATTTCAAGAGGACAGTTAGAAGCGGGTGGGATTTGTGGACACTTGAGCCTCTCTTATTAGCTGCTTAAAAGATATACTTTTCTAGACTTTTTTGAGCCTGGGATTTTAGTACTGGTGATTTTACATGGAAGTACGCTCCTTAAAGATGTCCCTGCTCTCTACAGAGTTGGCAAGTCGCCAGCACATTTAATCGGCTCCCATGGAATGTTCTACATTGGACTTCCAACTGTGGAAAAGTTTAACAGAAGTGAAGTAGGGTCCCTACTCCATGAGGTGAAGGGGGGGGCTCCGGATTAACAGGAGACACTGAGTAAGGTGACTTGGTAAAGAGGACACCCAAAGGAAGTGACTGCAGTAAACCTTAGCTGGGGGTGCGGGGGACGCACAAGTGCAGGGGTGTGCTTGAGTGAGGAATGCAGTGTCTGGAGGTGGGTGAGTATATTCTGGTAGCTGACAAGGGCACCAACTCCTCTAAGTCAAGTCCTGGAGAAGGCATGGGAGCCTGAATGAGAAATATAGATGCATTTAGGGACTGGATGGAGGGTTTGGAAGATGCAGGAAGCACAACGGGTGACTCACATGGGGGTGGTGGTGACATTCTCCACACCTGATTCTTGGGGTTGGATGAGTCAAACAGGAGACTGATGTCCATGGTGGACTCAGTTCATGACGTGCCCGGCCCTAGGTTTCTGCCATTGTATCGTGGTACCTTCATTATAAATGGCCTGGGAAGCAACACTTCACGCAGGCACCTCACAAATGCTTCCAGGCTGGTAATGCAGCCATGAATGTTCATCTTGGATCTTCCAGGGACTTAATGAAATTCCTTCATTTGATCATTTGACCCAACATAGATTGTTTCCCTCTACCTACTTCATACTTGTTCCCTGACTTTATACCAGCAAGTACAGTCAGATCTAATTAAACATTTTGAATTCTCAGTGCTATCCAGAAAAGAGTATGTGATCACCAATTCTCTCAAATAATTTATTGCAAATATTTTCACTTACAGTAAGTCTTCAGTTAACATGGTAGATAGGGTCTTGGAAACTGTGACTTTAAGTCATAAGAGGTCCTGTGTGGCTAAGGAACTTCGTCCTTGTTAATGTCCATTAGCCCAGGATAAAATTGGTTTTCCATGCAGTACGTCCTGTCGCATAAAGTGGTAGTTTCCAAGAACCTATCACAGATGTTAGTGCAGACTTACAGCAATCTGATATCCATGCGTGGGTAATTTAGCGAACATACATACAGTTAAGCCTGTAAACTACCATGAGTTTCAGATATGATCAGTTCTATTTCTCCACAAATTACAGTTCCAGTTTTTTTCCTTTTACTTATTGAATTAGAAAAGCCAATTCCAGTTTCAAAGTGTGACCTTTTTTCTTAAAAGTTTAACTTCTCTTTTTCATCTTTCCCACCAAACCCTCCATAACTGACTCTGAGGGTGGCCTGCCTATCTGATTTGAATTACATTTATTTCCCCTGCATAAAAATTGTTTAGCTGCTTCTGATTACATGCCTCTTAGGAAAGGCTGAGATATAAAAGTCTCATGAATGGAGAAGGAGGCACAAAATAAATAGAAACTCCCTGTGGACCAGAGAACTGTACGGGTGCCTTTCAGAAGCTCTAAATTGGGATGTATCTTTGTTGGTTGAGGCTATAAACCCAAACCAAAAATGGGGGAACGAAAATAAGCAGGCTGTAGGTGGAAGCGGAAGAAAAATGAGTCCACATTTCATCAATTCCCAGAATAAAATAATAGATGTGTGCTCAGAAATGTAGGACTTGACACGAAACTATTTCAAGCACCCTTTTCTTTTTTTCCCCTTCTCCACTCTGAGGAGAAACAAACACCCTTTTTCTATGTATGCAAAGAATAAAAAAAGAACCAACACAAGGGGATTAACAGCAGTGAATTACAAATTCAACTCAAAAGTAGGAAATTCTGGCAACGTTATAGGTAGAATTCCTGGGCTGGCGCCGATTTCATTTAAAGTAGTTTTATATTTGTGCTAAAAATAGAATTGCATTATGCGAGGGGAGAAAAGTTCTTCGAGACAAATGGATTGGGCTGCCCGATCCCACATCATGGGAACTCTTCACTACATGCCTCTCACTCAAAGGGCCGCTTGAGGAGTGAGTGTGTGATGTTCTCACTGTGCATCTACGTAACTAACTGGTACACAGATCACCTTATGTCCCGAGAGGAGAGCTCCATCCTCACACGTCACAGAACTTTTAACTTCTTGTCAATATGATCAGCAGTTTCTGGAAAACGAGAATGATGCTCATCACCTTCCTTTCCCCTGGAACCGCCATACGGAACTGACAGGGACAACGCTGGATGCTGGGGAGGAAGGTGTGGTCACAAAGCAATCAGGCAACATGCGGCAGGGACGTCCTGATGACAGGAAGCAGGGGAGCAGGGGCCAGGGAAATGCAAGTTTGGGACAAAGCAGGAAATTCTGATGGAGAGATAAGGAAGAGCCTGGGGAAAGGGATCCAAGCTGGGTAGGGAGGAGGAAATGGACAAGATCCTGGGATTGGGGGCAAAGGACACAGGGATACAAATAAAGGGAGCCGTAGGGGTAAACCAGGAGAGACTTGTGGGCGGGGCCTGAAGCAAACCTGGTTTATTTCAAACTAATCAGAGAGATTTGTGAGTGTGGGGCCAAGACAGACCCAAGGAGCACCTGGGATAGGAAGGCCATGTGCAGGGACTTCTGTAAAATCGTCAGAACGTTGCTTTGTTGATTTGCGGGGGTGAGTTTATAGGGAAAGTTAAGAGTGAGGGGAGAAGGGGAGTGGGTGAGTGAGTTCATAGGCAATATGCTGTCTGCTGAGCTCCCGGACATTCTGCGGCTAACAGTGCTCTGCCCAGATCCCACATCACAGGAAGCTCTTTAATACATGACTGCTTATGCATCTCACTTAAAGGGCAGTGTGGGGAGACTGGATGTTTAATGTTCTCGCTATGTAACTGGCCATAAATCTCTGCAAATGTGAGAAGTTATGCATTTAATTTAAACTTATAAAGTCTAGCCAGGCACAGTGGCTCACGCCTCTAATCCCAGCACTTTAGGAGGCCAAGGCGGGAGGATTGCGTGAGTCCAGGAATTTGAGACCAGCCTGGGCAACATAGTGAGACTCTGTCACTACAAAAAAAAACGAAAGAAAGAAATTAGCAGGGGTGTGTTGTGTACCTGTAGTCATAGATACTTGGGATGCTGAGGTGAAAGGATCACCTGAATCCAGGGATAGAGGCTGCAGTGAGCGGTGAGTGTGCTACCACACTCCACCCTGGGCAACAGAATGAGACCCGCACTAAAAATAAATAAATTAAAAAAAATAAAAAATAAACCTACGAGGTCTGAATGAATTCGCCTCATGCCTAACCGAGTGAAGCAAGCATGTAACCATGCATCCCTAAGTGGGGTCAGCAAAAAGAGGGGAATACAGCTGCCCCCTGGGCTTACAAAGAAATAACTTCATCACTGACCCGAACCAGATCCAGCAGGAAGCGAGACATTCAGGACATACTTTTACAGTAGAGGGAGTGGAACAGAAAACAAAGCGAGCTGAACTGAAACGTGAGAAAGGCGGGAAGGGCAGTGAGTCTGCTGGGCGGGGCCACAGCTTTCTTTTCACAATCTGGTCCAGTGACTCACCACGCAGCATTGGTGGTGGATGACATCACTGATGCCCCCAGCAGGCCCAGCAGTTTCCTGATTTCCAGAGTCCCACCATGCAATGACATCCGTGGTGACCTGGGTAGCGATGTGGCCCGGCCAGCTCACACAGAATGGAGACCAAGGCCAAGGCGGATCAATCAACTGCTGGTTGTTGCACTGCTGGTCTTTTAGTCCCTTGGATAGACTTCCACCCTCTGGTGGGTGGAGCCCAGGTCAATCTCGACAGGAGGAAAAAAAAACGTGACCACATGTGGTACCTTCTTATCACCCTCTGCCCCAGAAAGGGCACAGGGACCACATTGAAACGACTGTAGGAAGACGGGGAGAAGGAAACTCACAGGACAGCCCTGATCTCTGATCTGCTGGGTCCTATGGTGGTCCCAACCACAGTGCCATCTGGGATAGGAGAACGCCAATGGTCTATTTCTCTAGGGTCCTAGGAGCGGTTCTGCCTCCCCAAATGCTCTTTTCTTTTTTTTTTTTTTTGAGTTGGAGTCTCACTCCGTCACCTAGACTGGAGTGCAGTGGCCCCTCCTGGCCACCGCAGCCTCTACCTGCTTGGCTCCAGTGATCCTTCCGCCTCAGCCTTCCGAGTAGCCAGAATTACAGGCATGCGCTACCACGCCCGGCTGATTTTTTGATTTATTGTAGAGATGAGGTCTCGCCGCCCAGGCGGGTCTCGAACCCACGGGTTCAGGCAATCCACTCACCTCAGCCTCCCAAAGGCGCGGGATTACAGGTTAAGCCACCGAGCCCGGCTCCCAAATGCTCTTAATGGCACTGACCGCCATCCACATGCCACAGGATAGCCGCATCCCTTCTAGGGAACTGCCAAGCTATTTAACCCCAAGATTCCAGCCCAGAGTGCTGTCATTTACATCATGACATGACTCTACATCCCATGTTTGTCAATGAAAAGAGAGTTCAAATTCTAAGTTCTAGAGCCTTCGCACCGTTTTAAAACAGTCAAGAACACCAAAAATGAACTCCAAATTCAAACTTGGTCGGACACTTCTCCACGACAACTGTTTTGAAAACCCCGCAAGAAGAAAGGGCTCACTCATCCTCTCTCTACTCCAAAACAGTGCACAAGGGGAGCAGACAGACTAACATGGAAAAAACAATCTTGTATTTTTATGGCAGAATATGCCGCTTGCGAACATTAGTGCTAAAGGAGCCACAGTGAGGAGTGCATTTCTTTTTTATTTTTTTGAGTCAGACTCTCACTCTGTTGTCGAGGCTGGAGTGCAGTGGCACGCACAAGGCCACTGCAGCCTCGACCTCCTGGGCTGAGGCGATTCTTCCCCTCAGCCTTCCAAGAAATGGAACCATAGGCACCTACCAACACACCCAACTAATGTTTTGATTTTTTTGTAGAGATGAAGTCTCGCTGAATTGCCCAGGTTGGTCTCAAATTCCTGGGCTCAGGCAATCCTCTCTTCTCGGATTATAGGTGCCCAGCAGGAAAGTATTTCTTATAGAAACATTCTAGTTCTTCTGTTCTTTTTTCACTGTCCCAACTTTTGAGGTGCTAAAACACAGCAAGACAGCAGGGACAGGCCAGGGATGGCACAGAACCTGCGCCCACATGCGGCGCTTGTGTTCTGACAGTCTTGCAACTGTTTGGCCCGAATTATTTTCCCCCAAGTATGTGTAGTGTATCATCTTTCCATTTATTATGTTTTCGTGTTATAAAAGTGATATATGCCAATGTAGTATTTCTTAACTATACAGAAAAGAGAAGAAAAAAGCTACTTATCAAATCACTGCCCAATGTCAAGGTTTTGGTGTTGTCTTTTGGTCATTTTCTATACAGAATGAAATTGACCTCTCAACAATGTAATGTTTTTATGTCATGGAATTTATGCCAACTGATTAAACAGTCCTTATAAGTTATAGAAAATTAAAGACGCTGGGCTCGGTGGCTCAGCCTGTAATCCCGCGCCTTTGGGAGGCTGAGGTGAGTGGATTGCCTGAGCCCGTGGGTTCGAGATCCACCTGGGCAGCGAGACTTCATCTCTACAATAAATCAAAAAAAAAAAAAAAAAAAAAAAAAATCAGTAGCGCATGCCTGTAATTCCGGCTACTCGGAAGGCTGAGGTGGAAGGATCGTCAGAGCCCGGCAGGTCGAGGCTGCGGTGGCCGGGAGCGGCCACTGCACTCTGGTCTGGGCGACAGAGTGAGACTCCAACTCAAAAAAAAAAAGAAAAGAAAAGAAAATTAAAGACAATACCAAGACAATGTGGCCACAAGTCAAAGACCACCTCCTTGTCAATTTTTTTTGGCAAGAGATTGTTTTGTGAGAAGTTTTATAAACTACTGGGGCTACTGAATGCTAAAAACCATAAGCTTAGAGATAATTTTGGAAACACAACTGTGTAAAGTACAGGGTAGGATAATCTTACAAAAAATGACTTGCTCTTTTCTTCCCACATCACCATCTACATTGGATAAACCATTTTTTTTTTTGAGTCAAGATCTCACTTTGCTGCCCAGACTGAAGTGCAGTGGCACCATCATGGCTCACTGCAGCCTCGACCTCCCAGACTCCGGCGATCCTTCCCTCTCAGTCTCCTGAGTAGCTGGGACTATAGGCACACATCACTATGTCTGGCTAATTTTTTAATTTTTTGTAGAGATGAGGTCTTTCATCTCTCTATGTTTCCCAGGATGGTTTCAAACTCCTAGGCTCAAGCAATCCTCCTGTCTTGGCCTCCCACAATGCTAGGATTACCGGTGTGAGCCACCACACCTGGCTGGATAAACTATTTCTTACAAAAAGATGTTCTAAGTGGTGCTGTGGAAGGTCAGAATCTTGTACTATTTGCTAGCTTTCAAGAATATGCTGGAAAGCCGGGCTCGGTGGCTCAGCCTATAATCCTGCACCTTGGGAGGCTGAGGTGAGTGGATTGCCTGAGGTGAGACGGGTTCGAGACCCGCCTGAGCAACTTTGTGAGACCTCATCTCTACAATAAATAAAAAAAATCAGCTGGGCGTGGTAGCGCGCGCCTGTAATTCCGGCTACTCGGAAGGCTGAGGCGGAAGGATCGCCGGAGCCCAGCGGGTAGAGGCTGCAGTGGCCAGGAGCGGCTACTGCACTCCAGTCTGGGCAAGAGTGAGACACCAAAGAAAAAAAAAGAATATGCTGGAAAGGTTTTGCAAATATAACATTATCAAAAAGAGACAAGAATACATACGAAGATGACCAAGAATGAAGAAAGTTATTTCAGGAGGGACAATTTAACTACTTTAAAGGGATATGTAAAATACTGCCAATGCATATAAGAAGAGGATGCAAAGGTTTTAGATGTCCATGACCTGGGGATGCTTGTACCAGGTGCTTCTAGAAAAACAGCATGGGGCAGTGAAATCGACTAGTGGGCTGCTACATCAGTTAGTAGTACGCGTTATTATCATTTGATTGTGTTGACCAGTGCCAACTAAAGCAATAACTAAATAGAACATGATGAAATAATTCAATGGCAGAAAAAAATCTGGCCTACAAGTAAAGATGGAAAGTCAAAGTAAATATTTAGAAAGCTAAATCTGGAGGGAAAAAAAGCTGAACTCCCCAGCATCTCACCATGGGATCTCCCAAAGTCAGCAATGCTGGAGATGTTTATTTATGGAGGAGGGATTTGGGTTGGGATACTCCAACCAGAGCCAGAGGGGCTTCTCTGCCTCCCCCAAGGACACACCAAGAGGGGAGAAAGCCATAGCATCCTGTACTTGCAAGGTTTTATTTGCTAGAGTCTATCATAAGGTTTGTGAGGAAAGGCCTGGCCCGTGCTCACTGACATATGGTCTATGGCCTTGCATGCTGTAAGGTATTTAATAACAATTTGCTGAGCCGGGCACGGTGGCTCATGCCTGTAATCCTGGGAGGCTGAGGCAGGAGAACTGCTTGAACCCAGGAGTTTGAGACCAGCCTAGGTAACATAGTGAGACCTTGTCACTACAAAAAAAAAAAAAAATCAAAAAAAGTTATCTGGGCGTGGTGGCATGTGCCTGTTATCACAGCTACTCGGGAGGGTAAGCAGAAGGATTACCTGAGCCCACGAAGTCGAGGCTGTGGTGAGCCATGACTAAAAACATAAATAAATAATAATTTGCCAAATGAATGAATGAACACTGCAGAAGAGTAGAAAACCTTTCTGATCTTGAAGTCTCACTTTGACTTTCTGGAGTGGATAGATAGATATTTCAACGGCAGTGATTAAGCCTAACAGTGATTCATTTTGCTAGAATTGTCCCACCTGCAGGAGTCACCCCTCCCACCCCCATGTCCCTATTCTTCTTGCCTCGGTCATCTTAGCAGGAAATTGCTATACTGTTTCCAGCTCGGGTGATGAATGAGCGAGGTATTTCGGCAGACTGTGGCGGGTCCCGGAATGGGGTCAAGTCAAAGTAAATACCAGCCCTTATTAGGAGATCCAGGCTTCCGCTGGCACATGTGCCCCGTCCACAGGCAGCTTCCTGCCCTGTCATAGAAAGCAGCCCTCGAAGGCCGCCGCCCCCAGGGACAGCTTCCCGACCTCCAGGAACATCTTCATTCCAGCACAACTTCCTTCCTCCTGCCCGATTGTTCCAGGATTTCGCCACAGTGCAGACACTTGTGGTGACCCCGCAGGTGGCTACAGGAGGAAATGGGCCAGGGGCTGGGGAGACGAGATAATGGCACCAGGGGCCCGTGTGCAGGAATCCTCGGGAGCCATTCCACACATTCATTTTCTCACTAGTCACAAGCCCAAGAGTGACATCAGGGACGATGGATGGCCTGGTGTCCAGACATGAGCCACAGCTGGTAGGATTACGACCCTCCAGAACTGCTTGGTCTTCACTTGGTGTAGGGTTTGGGGGTGTTGGCTGGGGTGAGAGAAGATTCTTACTATATACTTGTTTAGGGACCCCAAAGATTTTGAATTGCATTGAGGCTTTACTTTTTTTTTTTTTTTTTTTAGTTGGAGTCTCACTCTGTCGCCCAGACTGGAGTGCAGTGGCTGCTCCCGGCCACCGCAGCCTCGACCTGCTGGGCTCCGGAGATCCTGCCGCCTCGGCCTTCCGAGTAGCCGGAATTACAGGCATGCGCTACCACGCCCAGCTGATTTTTTGATTTATTGTAGAGATGAGGTCTCGCTGCCCAGGCGGGTCTCGAACCCGCGGGCTCAGGCAATCCATTCACCTCAGCCTCCCAAAGGCGCGGGATTACAGGCTGAGCCACCGAGCCCAGCTCTTTTTTTTTTTTTTTGATTTGGGTTCTCACTCTGTTGCCCAGACCCACAGCTCACCATAGACTTGACCTCCTGAACTCAGGAGATCCTTCTGCCTGAGTCTCACAAGTAGCAGTGACTATACCCCGCTTATTTTTTTATTTTTGTAGGCACAGAGTTTCTCTGTGCTGCCAGGCAGGTCTCGAACTCCTGGCCTCAAGCAATCCTCCTGCTTTAGCCTCCCAAAATGCTGTAATTACAGGTGTGACCCACAAGCCCACTCTATAGTGTGGTGTTTATTTTTTATTTTTCTTTTTTTTGAGTCAGAGTCTCACTCTGTCGCCCAAGCTGGAGTGCAGTAGCATGCTCACAGCCACCACAGCCTCGACCTGCTGGGCTCAGATCATCTTTCTGCCTCAGCCTTTCAAGTAGCTGGAACCACAGACATGCAACACCATGCCCTGCTATGTTTTTTTTTTTTTTTAATTGTAGAGACGAGGTCTTGACAAGTTGCCCAGGCTGGTCTTGAACCCCTGGGCTCAGGCAATCCTCTTGCCTCTGCCTCCCAAAGTGCTGGGTTTATATGCATAAGCCACTGCACCCGGCTATTGTAGTGTTCATTGAATGACTATTAAATGCTCAGAGATGAATTCAGATTTCAGTCAAATGCACAATTTTTACACCAAATTCTTTTCTTTTCTTTTTTTTTTTTTTGAGTTGGAGTCTCACTCTGTCACCCAGACTGGAGTACAGTGGCCGCTCCCGGCTACCGCAGCCTTGACCTGCTGGGCTCCCGCGATCCTTCCGCCTCAGCCTTCCAAGTAGCTGGAACTACAGGTGCGCGCTACCACGCCTGGCTAATTTTTTTTTTTTTTGATTTATTATAAAGATGAGGTCTTGCCAAGTTGCCCAGGCGGGTCTCGAACCCGCGGACTCAGGCAATCCACTCACCTCAGTCTCCCAAAGCGCGGGATTACAGGCTGAGCCACCGAGCCCGGCTCCAAATTATTTTCATTGTTAATTCCCTTCTATCTACCTCAACCAGCTGTGAGTCCTAATGCAGTAAAAGCTTCTTTATGTTGGGGTGCCCCAAACCTCGAAGCAGAGGGGCTGATGCCCACTGGCTGGATGAATTTGTTGGGTGAACCACTGTGGGATTTTACATCTGCACCAGACTATGAACTAGGTTTGTCTTCTCCTCATCACACCACCGTTTCACGCTCTCTTCGGGCACCCCCATCACATCCTGTCTCCCCTGGTAGTCCCATTTCTCTGGGACTGTCTGGTTGCCTCTTACCTCTAAGCTAAGGCCTTTGCTGACTGAAACCCAGGAGTGGTGGCCATCACGAAGGCCATTAGAAGGAATGTAAAGCAAGTTCTTCCCAGTTCCCATTTTTGTTAATTGAGGGGTAATGAAATCAAAGACAAGCTGGGTGGGGGTGGTGGTGCATGCTTGTAATCCCAGCCATTCAGGAAGCTGAGGTGGGAGGGCCACTTGTGCCTAAGAGTTTGAGTTCAACCTGGGCAACATAGCAAGATCCCATCTCTACTTTTAGAAAATTACAACAAAATTCACTCTTTTCAGGTATATAAGTCTATGACTTTGGAAAAAATGTATACAGGCATAGATCCACTACCAGAATCAAAATACTGAGTATTTCATGACCCCCCAAAGCTCCATCATGCCCTTTTGAGTCAACTCCCCGTCCCCAACTCCTGGCAAGCACTGATCTGAACTGTAGACCCGAAATGTCGTTCAGAGCCCATTTTACCTGAACCCTTTCCCACATCAATGCCTTTGCTAGCTGGCTTCCCTGCCAGGGCTTTGCTGTTTCCTTCCCGACTCCTTGGAAGGCTCCCATTGGAGTTCAAATCAGAGTTGGTTGCATCCACGTGGGTGTTTTGGGGGTGTGGTCCTTCTTCTCATCACTCCCAGTCTACCCTGGTCTCCACCGCTTACCAACCACTTTCACCAGTATCCTCTGCCTCACAAGGCCCTCCTCCTGAGTGCTGTGTCTTTATTTCCAGCAGAGACACAGGTTCTTCCCCCCATCCTGTTAATTGTCTCTTGTCCAAGCCAGGTTGACGTCTGGCCTTGCTGACCTGCCTCCTCCTGTGTCCTAGTAGCATCACCGTCCAGAGTTATCAGGCTAGAACAGTCCCTTTCTCCTGACCCCCATGGTAGGTGGCTACTTTTTTTTTTTAGGTGGCGTTTCACTCTGTTGCCCAGGCTGGAGTGCAGTGGCACGCTCATGGCCATCACAGCCGCGACAGCCACTGCACTCCAGCCTGGGTGACAGAGTGAGACTCCAACTAAAAAAAAAAACAAAACATCTCAGATTCACCACCACTTCCATATCTTCTGCAGCTTCAGTGCCAACCTCGATGGTCTCTGGCCCTGCCGATTTAACCCATCTTCCTGGATCTGGATCTCTTTTCTCTAAACATTCTCCACATGGCTGCCAGAGCTATTTTTCTAAAATACACAGCAGACCACATTCTTCTCCTTAGATATATACTTAAAAAACCCCAAGAAACAAACAGAAGACCTCACCCTGCAGTGGCTCCACAGTGCGTACGGGATAACACCCACATTTCTTTCTTTTTTTTTTTTTGGTTGGAGTCTCACTCCGTCGCCCAGACTGGAGTGCAGTGGCCGCTCCTGGCCACCGCAGCCTCGACCTGCTGGGCTCTGGCGATCCTTCCACCTCAGCCTTCCGAGTAGCTGGAACTACAGGTGCACGCTGCCACGCCCGTCAAATTTTTAATTTATTGTAGAGATGAGGTCACGCCAAGTTGCCCAGGCGGGTCTCGAACCCACGGTCTCAGGCAATCCACTCACCTCAGCCTCCCAAAGTGCTGGGATTACAGACTGAGCCACCGAGCCCGGCTACCCACATTTCTTAAGATGGCATTCGAGGTCCTTAACCATTTGTCCCTGTCCTGCCATCCCAGTTCTACTTCTCAGCCTCCCCACCTCGGCCAACTCCAGTCACACTGGGTCAGCCCAGGAAGACACACCATATGCGTGTGCCTTTGGGTTGAAACTCACTGTTTTTCCTGTTCGGAGGTTGTGCGCTTTATGATGCATCCGCCAATCTCCTCCTCCACACCCTTTCCCCCTCAAACAACAAGCTACTGCCTCCCCTGGGCTCTGGGGGCCTTCGGAGAGCCAGACCAGCACCCTCCAGAGGCCTCTGTGCTGTTCAAACCCACAATTTCCACAATTGCTCATCACAAAATCCCCATGCCTCATATGCAGCAAGAATTCAAACACTTATAAAAAACATTTTGTCCAATATGACGTGAAACATGTGAAAACAGGAAGGCAAGAGTTCTGCCCTTTTTGTCTGTCCGTTGCTTGTTTGCAGACATTCGCCCATGGGCAGTCTGGTGGTTTGGTTTATTCAGGAAACACATGGCTTATTACCAAAAACTGCTACACGTGTTCTGTTTGGGTGCAGGTTAGTTTGTAATAATAATAACAATATGAGTCAGCAATAATAATACTAATAATAATGACGATAATGATGATGATGAGTGAGAATTTTTTGTTCTAAACCAAATCCGGGAGCACTCCCATGACAAAAGTCAAATTTCTTTTCTTTTTTGAGTTGGAGTCTCACTCTGTCGCCCAGACTGGAGTGCAGTGGGCGCTCCCGGCCACCGCGGCCTCGACCTGCTGGGCTCCGGCGATCCTTCCGCGTAGCCGGAATTACAGGCGCATGCTACCATGCCCAGCTGATTTTTTGATTTATTGTAGAGATGAGGTCTCGCTGCCCAGGCGGGTCTCGAACCCGCGGGTTCAGGCAATCCACTCACCTCAGCCTCCTAAGGCGAGGGATTACAGGCTGAGCCACCGAGCCCGGCCCAAATTTATTTATTTTGAGTCAGAGTGTCACTCTGTCGCTCATGGCCACTGTAGCCTCGAACTGCTGGCCTCAGGCGATCCTCCTGCCTCAGCCACCCAAGTAGCTGGCACTACAGGTGCATGCCACTACGCCTGGCAATTTTTTGATTTATTGTAGAGATGAGGTCTCGCCAAGTTGCCCAGGCTGGTCTCGAACCTCTGGACTCAGGCAGTCCTCTCTCCTCCACCTCCCAAAGTGCTGGGATGACAGGCATGAGCCACCGTGCCCAGTCAAGAAGTCAAATTTAGGCCATCAATGTGGAAAAAGGGAAGGCTATCATTGTGCAGCTATAAGGAGGTAATTGATACAGAAAGCCCACCATCAGGGGCTTTAAGCACTTTGATAAGCTTCAGGCTCTCTGCTCATCTCCTTCCCCTTCATAGATCATCTGAATAACAGAATAATCATCTGAAAGTTGCAGTTCTATCACAATGTCAAACCTGAGAGCTCGTGTGATTTGTTCCTTTCCTAGGCCAGAGTTTCCCACTTGAAGTGCCGAGGAAGAAGCTGAAGTGAGATTCCCCACCCCAGGGTAGCTGGTATTGGCTGGTATGAGCAGCTGCTTTCATTTCCCCCACTATGGGATAATATCATGCTTTTAGTATCAGGATGTGACCAAGAGGCTGGGTGCGGTGGCTCATGCCTGTAATTCCAGCACTTTGGGAGGCCGAGGTGAGAGGATTGCCTGAGCCTGAGAGTTGAAGACCAGCCTGGGCAACTTGGGGAGACCTCATCTCTGCAATAAATAAAAAAACTAGCCGGGCGTGGTGGCGCATGCCTGTAGTCCCAGTTACTGGGGAAGCTGAGGCAGGAGGATCACCTGAATCCAGCAAGATGAGGTTGTGGTGGCCATGAGCATGCCACTGCACTCCAGCCTGGGTGATAGAGTGAGATTCTGACTCAAAAAAAAAAGATGTGACAAAGGCCAAGAAGCACTGTCCTAAACATTTCTACTATTTAAATAACACACTGAGCTGGGCTCGGCAGCTCAGCCTGTAATCCCGCGCCTTTGGGAGGCTGAGGTGAGTGGATTGCCTGAGCCCGCGGGTTCGAGACTCGCCTGGGCAGCGAGACCTCATCTCTACAATAAATCAAAAATCAGCCGGGCGTGGTAGCGCATGCCTGTAATTCCGGCTACTCGGAAGGCTGAGGTGGAAGGATCGCCGGAGCCCAGCAGGCTGAGCCTGCGGTGGCCGGGAGCGGCCACTGCACTCCAGTCTGGGCGACTGAGTGAGACTCCAACTCAAAAATAAATAAATAAATAAATAAATAAATAACACACTGAACGCTCCCAAGTGACACCCTTATCTTAGGAAGGAAATCTGTTGTATAGCTCTACGGGTCCTGCACACAGGATCTTAAAAAGGAAAAAGCCAAACCCCAATGGCAGAGATGGGTTTTTTTGGGAAGAGAGTGTCAAGAAAAACAGCAAATACTGTACTATTAATTACTCCCCCAACAGAACGTAATGATTTCCAGCACTATGACAACACAGACAGGGAAGGGTTTCTAGAGCGTGTTACTCACAGTTCCGACCAAAGGGTAAATGAACCCAGCGCCTATGCTGGCCCGGACATCAGTGATAGGTAAGATGAAATCCTTCGGCACGCCTTTTTTGTCAGGCTGGTGAGATAGAGAAAGGTGGGTCTTTGCCATGCAGATGGGCAAATTCCCAAAACCCTGTAATAAAGGAAAGAGAATGCGTTCACGGACATAGTTGTGAGTTTTCTGGATGTGTTGAACGTGCACTTGACAGCACCCTGCAACAACAGAATGTGGGCTCGGGTCCAGACCCACACAGGAGCTGTTTGTTCTACTTGTTCATTGAGCAAGAAAGAAGTTGAGGATGAAAATGTATCTCCATGGGATCTTGATTTAGCAGGCTGAGGGTGACCATTGCTTATTTTGGAGGTTCTCTAAGAGAAGGCAGCATTCTGCGCATGTCTGGGGAAAGCATGGCTATTTTCAGGCATAGTGGCAGTTGTAGAAGCCACTTTCCAAGGCTATTAATATCCGGACCCAGCAAGGTAGTCTGGAGAAAGTCTCCAAGATGAGGCTTTAGTCATGTTCACTCATTCTTAGAGTCTGCCAGGAAGCAAAGGGCCCCTTTGTGCTGGTGTATGAATCATGGCTATTTGATCTGTAATTACATTATAGGAACTAAGATGAGGTCACTATTTCAGCCTCTTATTTTTAAGAACCAAAGTCTATGCCTGACCCCAGAGTTCCAAAGGTGAAAGGGCAGGAAGTCACATGTGGTGTCTCACAAAAAGGACAGTGTCTTAAAGCCTGGTTCTGATTAAATGGCACATAGTGTTCCTTTAGAGACTTTGCTAATTGATTGCAAGCACATACTTGACACTTAACTTTTAAGGAATATTCCCTTGATAGAGAGCCACAAATAAAAGGAATGTAGTCTTTAGTCTCTAGAGGTAAACCATGTAGAATTTCTTATGATTCAGCCTAAAGCTCTTTAGAAGATTCTAGAGTCTTATCAATTGGGGGAAAGGTTGGGGCCATTCTCTTTTTGAAATTCCTACTATTCTATCCTGATAAGAATTCTGCAGGGGGCCAATCACAACTGTCTTACAGAAATGGTGCCAGAATTTTGAATTTCGGAGACCAAATACTGTAATTTCTATTACAACATAGGTTTGCAAATTTACAATTTTTCCAGTAGAAATGTTAAAAAAAACATGCACACAACAATAAGCTATACACTGTCACCATATTACTGCATAAAAGAATATTTTAAAACTAAAAAAAGGATAAAAGATTTAATAATAGAACAAATGATACTCCTAAATAGCATTATTAAACTCATGAAAAAAAAACAAACAGCCTCATGACAATGACCTTTACTCAGTTTATTCCACACACATGGGAATTTCACCACATCACCAGCACACAGACCAGTGTTTGGGATTCCTGTCTGTAGAGGATAATCGAAGAGCATCTGTGGAAAATTCTAAGAAAAACTGAGTTGCTGTCTCTCTTACCAAACCTGGGAGAATACCCTAGTGGGCAATGGTAGTATTAACAAAATGTCAAGTAGGATTTACAAATAGAATTCAAGAATTGGGAAATTTTTTTTTAAAAAGGTATAGCAATGCTCCCCTCAATGAAGCTCTTTGACCAGCAAGTTCTTGCAGTGCTCTGGCTTCCATCTCATCATGCCAATCTGGATGGAGTACTCAAAGCATATGTCCTTTGGTCAAGGTGGCTGAGCACACTGCATGGAGTCCACTGACCATGACTGTCATAGGGCAAGGCAGAGACTCATGCTGCTGGATCACAGTCTTCTTCCCAGTTGTTCATCTAGAGGTTGTCACTTCTAGAGGTGAAGATGATGGCACCTTCAATCTCGTTGGACAAGCCCAACAAGCCAGTAAACCATGGATATAAAAAGCACACCAAACATCCCCATCTTTTTTTTTTTTTTGAGTTGGAGTCTCACTCTGTCTCCCAGACTGGAGTGCAGTGGCCGCTTCCGGCCACCGCAGCCTCGACCTGCTGGGCTCCGGCGATCCTTCCACCTCAGCCTTCCAAGTAGCCAGAATTACAGGCATGCGCTACCACGCCCGGCTGATTTTTTGATTTATTGTAGAGATGAGGTCTTGCTTGCCCAGGCGGGACTCGAACCCGCGGGCTCAGGCAATCTATTCACCTCAGCCTCCCAAAGGTGTGGGATTACAGTCTGAGCCACTGAGCCCGACTGAACATCCCCATCTTTAAGTGCTGCTCCTATTTGCCCAATGTGATTCCATGCTACCATTTTTTAAGGTAGTAAGAAGTCTGCAAGGCAGAGGAAGCACTGTAAATCACCAAACTCTAACTCCAAAGGACAGTTTCAATGAAAGAAACTGAGATCACATATCACCTCTCTAACGTGGAAACCACGCATAGTAGACACATTTATCATTACAGAAGTCAATGATGCATGCATCTGAGGATATGTCTTTCACAGTGTTCTAAATACAGTCAACACACCACCTGAAGATGTTTACTTTACGTTCTGTTGACCGTAAAGTAGATTAAGCAAAGACCTCTCAGTTGGTGAGAAATATAAAAGCTTCCAAGTTAAGATATTTTGGGAGCTGAAGGTGAGTCTTTTTTTTTTCTCCCTTAGAAGTACAACTTTTACCTGTTGAGTATAACGATCTATTTTCAATTGTGCCTCAGGAGAGAGTTCGATATCTTTGGCTCCATAGACAGCCTGGGCAATGGTTCTTATCTTTTCCACAATTGGGAGCTGGAGAAACACAAACAACAATAAAACTATTTACTTTAATGAGGCTGAAGAATTAAGGAAAAACTTAGTGAGATTTCTCTGTCCTTGCTTCAATTCCCTAGCAGAGAACCTTCCACGTTTATAGCAAACTCTTTCTCCTTCTATCACCCTTAAAGCACTGAAATCTTCAGATCAGATGGCAACTAATAAATAGGGAACCTTAGATGTTCAGCCAGTTTTGAGGTTGCCATTTTTATACTTGGCAGCATTTTAAAACATGTAGTTTATTCTATGCTTTCTAACAATCATTGTGTCAACACAAGAATCTCCCAACTACAGCGTTGGTGCTGGGTTTTGCTTGTTTGTTTGTTTTGAGTTGGAGTCTCATTCTGTCGCTCAGGCTGGAGTGCTGTGGCCACTCCCGGCCACCGCAGCCTCGCCTACTGGGCTCCGGCGATCCTTCCGCCTCAGCCTTCCAAGTAGCTGGAACTACAGGCGCGCGCTACCACACCCGGCTAATTTTTGGTTTATTGTAGAGATGAGGTCTCGCCAAGTTCCCCAGGCGGGTCGTGAACCTGCGGGCTCAGGCAATCCACTCACCTCAGCCTCCCAAAGGCGCGGGATTACAGGCTGAGCCACCGAGCCCGGCTGGTGCTGATTTTTAAGTGGGTCTGCATACTGGCTCATAGTATGGCTACAGAAAAAGTAGCAATACCAAAAACAAGTGTATTTATTTTGTGAGCAGGGATGGGTTGAGGTTTCAATATAAATGCTGATGTGATCAAACACTTAACTGGAAAATAAGAGATTGAACCAACTGTCACTTTAGCAAATTATGAGAAATCATGTGGCTTGGGAGAAACATGACAAGTGGCGTGGGGAGAGGATTTCCAAAATGTAGGATGGAAGACCCGGATGCAGACTGCTGGCAGCATACAGAAAGGGATCTTTTTTTTTTTTTTTTTTGAGTTGGAGTCTCACTCCGTCACCCAGGCTGGAGTGCAGCAGCACGCGAATGGCCACCACAACCTCAACCTGCTGGGATCAAGTGATCCTTCCACCTCAGCCTTCCCAGTAACTGGGACTACAGGTGCACACCACTACAGCTGGCTAATTTTTTTGATTTATTGTAGAGACGAGGTCTCACCAAGTTGCCCAGACTGGTCTCGAACCCATGGGCTAAAGCAATCCTCTCATGACCTGCTGGGCTCTGGCAATCCTTCCGCCCAAGCCTTCCAAGTAGCCGAAACTACAGGTGAGTGCTACCACTCCCGGCTAATTTTTATTTATATATGGTAGAGACGAGGTCTCGCCAAGTTGCCCCAGGTTGGTATCAAACCCGTGGGCTCAGGCAATCCTCTCAACTTGGCCTCCCAAAGTGCTGGGACTATAGGCATGAGCCACCGCGCCCAGCTGGAAAAGGATCTTAAGAAACAAAATGAAAAAAAAAAAAAGAAACAAAATGGCTCATTCGCAAAGAAATATTCTGCTGATAAAGTGTTTCTGGCCGGGCTCGGTGGCTAAACCTGTAATCCCAGCGCTTTGGGAGGCTGAGGTGAGTGGACTGCCTGAGCCCGCAGATTCGAGATCCACCAGGGCAACTTGCCGAGACCTCATCTTTACAATAAATCAAAAATTAGCCAGGTGTGGTAGCTCATGCTTGTAGTTCCAGCTACTTGGAAGGCTGAGGAGGAAGGATCGCCAGAGCTCAGCAGGTCGAGGCTGTGGTGGCCGGGAGAGTGACACTGCACTCCAGTCTGTGCAACAGAGTGAGACTCCAACTCAAAAAAAAAAAAAGTGATTCTGAATTTAAGTGATGCATTTGACGCAGTTGTTCATAATTTTATGGTGGGTAGAAAATACACACATGCATGGTGCTGTTCGTGGATTTGTTGTTTGCTGAACAACTGCTGAACTGAAGGCTGATGGAACAGGCATCCACCAGGGAGCCGGGCCTCTCCTGGCATGCCTCAAGGACGTGGCCTGGCAATGGAAAATGGCCCCTTTGTACGAAACACTGTTGATACAGATGAGTTGCCCAACAAGAGAAAATAGAAGCCAGGACTCCCTCTCAGCCCTCTCAACCCTGAAAAAAACCCCAAGCTACTTTAATCCTTTACCTGTCTAGGAAAAAAAAAAGTGCAGCTTGCTGCCACGTTCATTTAATTTTACGTAAACACACTCTTCAAGGTTGAAGCAAATCTGACTGGTTTTCAATGTGAAAATAAAAGAAGAAGAGGAGGAGGAGAACTACTATTTTTGTAATTCTCTCTCTCTTTTTTATCTCGGGGCAAACACTGCAGTCACAAGCACTGCTGGGGAGTATCCTCGGATTAAATGGGAAAAGGGTTAAAACATGTTTTTCATTACTATAGCTTTTATTATTGCAGAGTTGTTATGTGGTCCGGAACTCAAATATTGGGCATTTCAGCAAATAAAAAAGAACTGAAGGTGCAAGTGTTATAACCTTCCACTGAGAGACATAAAAAGGGTCTAAGTCAATGGAGAAAAATACTTTGCTCATGGATGAAGAGACTTAATACCGTACAGACGTCAGTTCTCTTAACTTACCCTATCCGTTCAATGCAACTCCAATAAAAATCCCAAGATCACTTTTGGTTGCTTGGTCAACTAGTTCTAAAGTTCATAACGAAGAGTCATGACATAAATAAGTACAGTAACTTCAAAAATAATGCAAACCAAAAGAACAAAGGACTTTTCTATCTATTATCAATCATGCACAAAACTATGCAGATTAATTCTGTGGATATCGGCACTGGTATGGAAGAATTAATCAGTGGAGGAGAAGAAAGATCCCAGAAAGACACCTCAGCAGGGATAGGATAGTATCTAACAGAAGTGCCACAAATCAACAGAGAAAGCGCTGACTACCCAACTGGCTTTTGGATGGAGAGAAATAAAATTTGATTCCTACCACACACCAGGCCCCCAGATAGATCCAATATGGAACAAAGGCCTAAACTGGAAAATTAAACCTCTAAATATTGGAAGAAAACAGTGGAAACGCTGTTAGCCTGAGGCAGGGAAGGAATTCCTAAATGAAGTGACAACAGAATTAGCCATAAAAGAAATGATTTATGGGTTTGACTACATCAAAATTTAAAGCTTCCTTTTTTTAAAATTAAAAAAAAGATAATATAAACAAGGTTATAAGATGAGAGACAAACTGAGAGTATGTGCAAATGTTTATAAAGTCAAAGGATTAGGACTAGAATAAATTTCTTAAAGTCTCCCACAAATAAAAAAAGACAAGCAAATATTTAGTAACAGATATAAGCAGTGCCTAATAATCATAAAAAATGTGCAGTTGCATTAGTAATCAAAAAATGCAAATTAAAACGATGAAGAACCAATTCATACTTATTAAATTAGCAAAACTGTAAGGTATAATAATACCAGGTATAGGTGAAGATGTGGGGAAAATGCTACTTCTCTGTGCTCTTGCCTTGGTTGGAATGCTGATGGGCTCTCCTGCCATAAAAGAAAGCTTCCTGGCTGGGCTTGGTGGCTCAGCCTATAATCCCAGCACTTTGGGAGGCCGAGTTGAGTGGAATGCCTGAGCCCACGGGCTCGAGACCCGCCTAGGCAACTTGGTGAGACCTTATCTCTATGATAAAATAAAAAATTAGTCGGGCGTGGTAGCGCACGCCTATAGTTCCAGCTACTTGGAAGGCTGAGGTGGAAGGATCGCAGAGTCCAGCAGGTCGAGGCTGAGGTGGCTGGGAGCGGACACTGCACTCCAGTCTGGGCAATGGAGTGAGACTCCAACTCAAAAAGAAAGAAAGAGCCGGCTCGGTGGCTCAGCCTGTAATCCCATGCCTTTCGGAGGCTGAGGTGAGTGGATTGCCTGAGCCTGTGGGTTCGAGACCCACCTGGGCAGCAAGACCTCATCTCTACAATAAATCAAAAAATCAGCCGGGCGTGTAGCGCATGCCTGTAATTCCGGCTACTTGGAAGGCTGAGGCAGAAGGATCACCGGAGCCCAGCAGATCGAGGCTGCAGTGGCCGTGAGCGGCCACTGCACTCCTGTCTGGGCGACAGAGTGAGACTCCAACTCAAAAAAAAAAAAAAGAAAGAAAGAAAGCTTCCTAATGGGTTCTTCACTTCTAACACACTCTCTACTGCAAACGCTCAAACTTTCCTAACACATAAGCAAGAAAAATCCTCAAATCTGCAGCTTTCCATGACCTACAGAACAAAATCTGCTTCCAACGTGTAAGCGTCTACACAATCCATCCTCTGAAGCATAAGTATACACATCCCTGTGTCCTGAGATTTCGTCCCATCTTCTTGCTTCTAGTACCTGCGCATAAAGCCTCTTTCTCTGGAATCTTCAAAGACCAACCTTTGTTAAAACTCTCTAAGATACAGTCTCAAAACCACCACGAAGCCTTTATGGATTCCCCTCAAGCACACATGAGCATTCTCTTTTTTGATGTCCAAATGCCCTGTGGCGCTCCCACCTGCTGATTCAGAGGAAATAGGGTCAGCAGGGCTTGAACCCGAGTGGCTGGCAGCAGAGCCTGCACCATCTTGAGATGCCCTACTGGAGCACAAGCCCTAATAGTCCCAGGATACTTGGCAGGACCAAACTGACACTGAAATCTCTCGGAGGGCCAGGGGCCTTTTGTAAGTCATCTCATATGA
Organism: Cephalopachus bancanus; assembly: GCA_027257055.1. Lineage (NCBI taxonomy): Eukaryota > Metazoa > Chordata > Mammalia > Primates > Tarsiidae > Cephalopachus > Cephalopachus bancanus. The sequence continues at coordinate 72,099 of JAPVLO010000006.1, forward strand.
AAAATTGGAAGGGTCTCCATTGCTAGAAAGGATGACTTTGGAAAGAAATGATCAGAATGTACAGGAAGGTAAAATGCGAACCAAAGAACAAAAATGATTAAGTTAGTCATGCTAGCCCAATGCTTAAGAAATAACTAGAACTATCAGGCTCAGTGGCTCATGCCTGTAATCCCAGCACTTTGGGAGGTGGAGGTGAGAGGATTATCAGGGGTTTGAGACCAGCCTGAGCAACATGGCGAGACCTCGTCTCAACAATAAATCAAAAAGAACAATTCAGCCGGGCATGGGTGGCATGTGCCTGTAGTTCCAGCTACTTGGAAGGCTGAGGTGGAAAGATCACCTGAGCCCAGCAGGTTGAGGCTGCGGTGGCCACGAGTGTGCCACTGCACTCCAGCCTGGGTGACAAAGGGAGACTCCAACTCAAAAAAAGAGAGAGATAAATAGAATAATCAGAGCTCTCTCACCAAGCAATGACCTGTCCACTCCAGGAGGGCTCAGTGTGAGTGAAATATCGTGCCTGGAATGTTGGACTGTTACTGCCTGAATGCAAAGTCGAGGCTGGGCTAGAGGGGGAACTTTGAGGGTAACTTCTTTTCTTTTCTTTTTTTTTTTTGGAGTCAAGGTCTCACTCCGTTGTCCAGTCAGGACTGCAGTGGCATGATCACAGCTCACCACAGCTCCTAGGCTCAGGCAATCCTCCCACCTGAACCTCCCAAGTAGCTGGGACTACAGGCATGCACCTCAACGCCTGGTTAATTTTTTGTAGAGATGAGATTTCACGATGTTGCCCAGGCCGGTCTCAAACTCCTGTACTCAAGCAACCTTCCCTCCTTGGCCTCCCAAAGTGCTGGAATTAAAAGCATGAGCCATCATGCCCAGCCAAGGGTAATTCCAATGTAAAAGATGCAATGCTCATATCAGCTGAAGAATACAGAATGGCCCAATAAATCCTCTGAGGTTAAGTACCATCTCCTGTTTACTCAGAGGTGGAGTATAACACATCCCAAACACATGCAGGACTTTTTCTAAACTTCCTATTGACCAGGCATGGGTTCCATGTGGTTCAATAGTGGCACAAGATGATAAGGAAATTCAAGGGGTGATGTTCTCCGCATAACAGGGAGAGAGGACTCTGTCTATGAATCTTAGGCACAAGGCTCTGGGCACTGAAGAGCCTGTTCTCGACACCGTACTGACTAACATAAGCTCATCTGCCGGGCAACACATGCCTGGCAGGGAGCAACTCTTTCAGAAATAAATGTTAATGGGTGGCAGGGTACAGCAGCTCACGCCTGAAATCCCAGCACTTTGGGAGGCAGAGGCAGAAGGATCACTTGAGGACAGGAGTTTGAAACCACCCAGTGCAACATAGAAAGACTTTGACGCTACAAAAAAAAAAACCAAACCAGGTGTGGTGGTGTGTGTCAGTAGTCTCAGCTACTCAGGAGGCTCAGGCAGAAGGATCACCAGAGTCCAGGAGATTGACGCTGTGGTGAGCGGTGATCATGTCACTACACTTCAGCCTGTGACCGAATGAGACTCTGACTTTTTTTTTTTTGAGTTGGAGTCTCACTCTGTCACCCAGACTGGAGTGCAGTGGCATGCTCCTGGCCACCCCAGCCTTGAACTGCTGGGCTCCGGCGATCCTTCCGCCTCAGCCTTCCAAGTAGCTGGAACTACAGGTGCGCGCTACCATGCCCGGATAATTTTTTGATTTATTGTAGAGATGAAGCCTCATCAAGTTGCCCAGGCAGGTCTTGAACCCGTGGGCTCAGGCAATTCACTCACCTCAGTCTCCCAAAGCGCAGGATTACAGGCTGAGCCACCTAGCCCAGCTGAGAATCTGACTTATAAATAAACAAACAAATAAACAAATAAATAAATAAAATGGGTTCTTAACCATTTCCAAGTACAGGAGCGTTAAGTACATTCACACTGTTAGGTAACCAAGCTCTGGAACACTTTTCCCCTGGCAAAACTGAGACTCTGTACCCATTGATCAACTGTTCATTCCTCTCCACACCCTATTCCCTAGCAACCACGATTCTTCTTTCTTTCTCTATGAATCTGACTACTCTCAGTACCTCCCAGAAATTTGTCCTTTTGCATCTGGCTTCTTTCACTTAGCACAATGTTTTTAGGTTCATCCATGTTGTAGCAGGTATCAGAATTTCCTTCCTTAAGGCTGAAAAAAATATTCCATCACATGCATATACCACACTTTGCTGATCCATTTGTCTATTGATAGACACTTTGGGTGTTTCTACTTTTCAGTTATTATAGTTATTATTTTGTATTATAACTATAACTATTGTAACTATTATAAATATTGTTACAACTATTTGGTTACCATGAACGTGTGTATACAAATATTTCTTTGAGACCCAGCTTTCTTTTTTTTTTTTTATGAGTCAGGGTCTCACTCTGTTACTCAGGCTGGAGTGTGGTGGCACGCTCACAGCCACCGCAGCCTCAACCTGCTGGGCTGAGGTGATCCTTCCACCTCAGTTCCCCAAGTAGCTGGAACTGTAGGTGCATGTGACCACGCCTGGCTAATTTTTTGATTTATTGTAGAGACAAGCTCTCGCCAAGTTGCCCAGGCTGGTCTCAAACCCCTGGGCTCAGGCAATTCTCTTGCCTCCACTTACCAAAGTGCTGGGATTACAGGCCACCATGCGCGACTGACCCAGTTTTCAATTCTTTGGGTCACAAGGCAATATGTCTTTGATTTAACAACTACACTATTTTCCTTTCTTAATGTTTATTAGGAAATGTTCTGGGAATTTAAAGCAGGTACTAGGTTGACTTTGGGGTGATGTAGTTGTAGTTTTAGTTCTCATAGGAAAATTGCAACCATCCCCACAGGACAGGCGACCCACACAGAGCAGGATGGCCAGGAGGCCTGCGGTGGAAGCAATCTCAACAGAGCAGTCTGGCTTCCCCGTCTCACCCTCACTGCCAGATTCCATGCCAGCACTACTGTCTGCCTCCCTGGCATTCAGTCCTTCTGCTGCCCTGACTTCAGCCTTACCACATCTGGGAAGATGAAAATACCTCCTGATGGCTTCAAGGTACAATCCTGTCTTCTGGGACCTGAAGAGAAAGCAACTATCTACATCCTGAGCTTGACTCTTGTGGCCACATACTGAATAAAGAAAGTGTTACAGGGCTGGGTGTGGTGGCTCATGCCTGTAATCTCAGAACTCTGAGAAGCTGAGGTGGGAGGACTGCTTGACTCCGGGAGTTCAAGACCAGTTTGGGCAACATAGTGAGACTTCGTTCCTACGCAAAATAAAAAAAATTAAAAAATAGCTGGGCATGGTAGCATGTACCTATAGTCCCAGCTACTCGAGAGGCTGAGGCAGAAGGATCACCTGAGCCCAGAAGGTCAAGGTTGTGTGAGCTGTGAATGTATCACTGCACTCCGGCCTGGGCGATGGAGTGAGACCCTTACTCAAACAAAATAATAATAATAATCAAAGAAGCTGCTAGAAATAAAAGAAAATAAAGACACATGAAGGCATTATAAAGTGGTGATATCTCATCCTACTTGGAGGTCAGATTCTAAAATCAGCAACCCTGAAAACCTTTCGGAAGACCCATGAAAACACTACACAATACTCTACCCCATTATCTTGAAATAAGGCCACACTTGCTGAAGTGTTGGAACACCCTGCGGTTTCTGCAGCTTTTTACCCAATGAAGTTGTTGGCAGGCATTGGAGGGCCACTCTGAGTGAAAAGCACATTGTTCTTTCGTTTCACCAAGGCCACAGAGTTGAATTTCTGTGGGTTAAATCTTCCTATGCAATGGTATTGGCAAAATGTATTCCAATGCCCGTAAAGAAAAGGATCAATTAATAAGCTTGTAAGCTGAGTAGGAATCTCCATAATTATTTCAATTTGTATTCTGTATTTTAAGCGAAGCACACATTTTAAATGATCTATGAGTATAGCTTGGCAAACAGGCTTTCCTGTATTTCAAATAGAAGTGTAACATGCAACCGTCGATATGAATGTATACTGACCACACGACACAAGGGGCAAAGGGTTGTATTGCTAACATACCACCTGGAGCCCTGGGATCGGCTCTGCCCTTGTGACTGAGAACAACGGGCCCCTGTATCTTTGACACAAAGCATGTCCTTGGCTGGAAACCAACACATCTGAACCACCAAAGGGTACGTGCCGACTTCCATGACCCTGCTCGCTGGGCTTCAATCCCTGCTGGCTCGTTGGCCCTGAGCAAGAGGTGAACTCTGAAGACCCCTGGGGGACTCGCATTCTCCTATGGCAAGTGTAGGCTGTGGGGACAAAGGGCTCACCTCTAGGAAATCTGCACTGGTGCATGTGAAATGGAGACAGTGAAGAGTCGATGTGGGTGAGCTTTCACACTACTCTCAAACAGAATGTCACCACAATGTCAGAGGAAAAGAAGACGGGGGGGGACCCAAAAAACCCGGAATTATCTTTTGGAGGGCGGGCCCCTTGCAGTACAGGCTTCCTCCGCTAGTTAAGTGTTCTAGGAACCCATCGGCATCAGGGTACCACCTAGCGTTGTTGTGAGAGGCTGTGCTCGGCTTCAGTGAATTTTTTTTGCAGATTTTTTCAATGGGTTTGCCCTTTTCATGATGGGTGGTTTATGAGTGCACCTGCTCACACTGAGCTGAGTGTTCAGCAGTTTTTGACCCAAAATGTCATGACCCTCATGCCCCATCCTCCCTATTTACCAGATCTCACCCCAAGTGACTTTTTTGTTTGTTTGCTTCTCTGAAGGGAAAAAGTCCTCAAAGGGAAACATTTTGTTGATATGGAAGAGGTGAAACGAAAAACGACAGAAGCACTAAAAGACATCAAACCCGACAAGTTCAAAAACTGAGTGTCCTCGCCTATAAATCCTAAGGGTGCAGTTCTCTCCCTTAAAGTGGTCTATTATGTGTGGTACTTTATTTATTTATTTATTTTTTGAGTTGGAGTCTCACTCGGTTGCCCAGACTCGAGTGCAGTGGCCGCTCCCGGCCACCGCAGCCTCGACCTGCTGGGCTGCGGCGATCCTTCTTTGTGTGGTGCTTTTAATGTTTATGCCTGCAATATGTATTTAATGTTCCTTAACTGCTTACTTTTAGGTTGAGAAAATGAAAAATCTACTACAGTGGTTCCATCTCATCTAAATTTAAATCAGTTTGGGGGGGAGTAATAGAATGAGTGGTAGAAAGAGGCTGGCCAACATGTGATATGACTTTGCTAATTTATCTTATATTTTCCAATATTTTTTTTTTTTTTGAGTTGGAGTCTCACTCTGTCGCACAGACTGGACTGCAGTGGCTGCTCCCGGCCACCACAGCCTTGACCTGCTTTGCTCTGGCGATCCTTCCACCTCAGCCTTCCAAGTAGCCGGAATTACAGGCATGCGCTACCATGCCCGGCTGATTTTTTGATTTCTTGTAGAGATGAAGTCTTGCTGCCCAGGCGGATCTCGAACCCGCGGGTTCAGGCAATCCACTCACCTTAGCCTCCCAAAGGCGCAGGATTACAGGCTGAGCCACCGAGCCCGGCTTTTTCCAATAATTTTTGATGAAATAATGCATTTCCAGAAGCTTCCATGATAGTGACAATCCATTTTGCATGCTGGAAGGAAGCATTTGAATGCCACTGTAGGAATCCTTGGCCAGGCCCAGTGGTGCAGTGGTTCATACCTGTAATCCCAGCACTTTAGGAGGCTGAGGCAGGAGGATCGCTTGAGCCCAGGAGTTTGAGATCAACCTGGCCAACATAGCAAGATTCCGTTTCTACAAAAAATTAAAAAAAATAAGGCAGGCATGACGTGGCATATGCCTGTAGTCCCAGTGACTCAGGAGGCTAAGGTTGGAAGATTGCTTGAACCCAGGAGTTCAAGACTGCAGTGAGCTGCGATAACACCACCACACTCAAGTCTGGGCAACAGAGGGACACCATGGTTTTACAAAAAAATAACATGAAAATCATGATTTAAAAAATGACATTATAGCGATCCTTGTGATATGTACAAGCGAAACACGTATAAACTGCTGCTTTTTAAAAAATCATCGGGTGCTATTTCTCCAGTCAAGAAACCAAAGCTGGAGTGTTTTGCCAGAATCAAACTGGGTAGAGTCAGATGCTTTTGGAAGGTTGGGAACAACAACTGCTTCAGATCTCACGAGACTCACAGAGAGAATGAGCATAGGCAGGCAGGGGAGGAAGGTTCCATGTTGCACACAGTAGGAGACTTCAGAGAACCTGGAAGCCAGTGTTGGAGAAGAATCTTGATCTGACCAGATCTGAGAGATGTCTAATTCTTGGCCAGATCAGAAGATCTGGGCAAGAATTAGAATGGAATCGTGGATAGGAAGGGAGGGATGAGGAGGCTTGGGAGGGACTGGCTGAAGGACAATCAAAGCGCTTGAAAGGCAGCTCACTCATGAACAAGAAGGCAGAAAAGAGCCAGGCACGGTGGCCATTGCCTGTAATCCCTGCACTTTGGGAGGTAGAGACGAGAGGATTGCCTGGCCTCAGGAGTTCGAGATTAGCCTGAGCAATATGGCGAGACCTCGTCTCTATAATAAATCAAAAATTAGCTGGGCGTGGTGGTGGCACATGCCTGTGGTTCCAGCTACCTGGAAGGCTGAGGCGGAAGGATTGCCTGAGCCTAGTAGGTCGAGGCTGTGGTAGCTGTGAGCAGCATACCATTGCACTCCAGCCTGGGTGACAGAGTGAGACTCCTACTCAAATAAAAAAGAAGCAGAAAAGAGGTCGCCGTCAGGATGGCCGAGCCATCAGCAAATGCCATGGCCGAGCCATCAGCAAATGCCATAAAAGCTAAGATAGACAAGTGGGACTTCATCAAACTAAAATGTTTTTGACAGTAAAAGAACCCATCAGGAGAGCAGGGAGACAACACACAGAATAGGAAAAGGTATTTGCTAATTATATATCTGACAAACATCCAGGATCTCCAAGGCACTCAAACAAGCTGAAAGGAAACAAACAAACAACCCCATTAAAAAGTGGGCAAAGGACATGAATAGACATTTTCAAAAGAAGACAAATAAGCAGCCAACAGAAATGAAAAAATGCTCAGTCTCACTAATCATCAGAGAACTGCAAATCAAAACCACATTGAGATACCACTTAATGCCAGTAAGAATGGCCATCATTAATAAATCAAAAAAAACAATAGACGCTGACGCGGGTGTGAGAAAGGGGAAAGCTTCTACATTGTCGGTGGGAATGCAAACTATTCCAATCTCTGTGGAAAACGCGCGGCAATTACTAAAATAACTAAAAATTAACCTTCCATACGATCTGGCAATCTCCCTCCTCGGAATATACTCGGAGGAACATAAACTGTTCTACAAAAAAGACACCCGCACACACATGTTCACAGAAGCACTATCCACAACAGCCAAAACGTGGAACCAACCCGACTGCCTACTGAAAGTGGGAAGACTGGATGAAGAAAATGTGGTACATATACACAATGGAGTATTATGCAGCCATAAAGAAAACAAAATCATGGACTTCGCTGCAAATCGGATGAAGCTGGTCACCATCATGTGTAGTGATCTATCATAGAAACAAAGAACCCATGTTGTCACTCACAAGTGGGTCATGAGCATTAATCACATTAGTACAAGGAAGGGGTCAGCAGTTGCTGGGCACTGCCAGGGATAGAGGGAGGAAGGAGGGGGGAGCACAAAGGGTGCCTGGTCCTATACCTGGGGGAGTGAGGGCCAGATGGAGGCCCCAATGTCACTGGTATGCAGCCTACTTCATAGTTAATCCTTACTTGTACCCCACATCTCTATAATAAAATATATATATTTTTGAGTCAGAGTCTCACTCTGTCACCCAGGCAGGAGGGCAGTGGAAGCCTCCCAGCCACTGCAGCCTCGACTCGCTGGGCTCTGGGGATCCTTCCATCTCAGCCTTCCAAGTAGCCGGAACTACAGGTGCGTGCTACCACGCCCAGCTAATTTTTGATTTATTGTAAAGACGAGGTCTCGCCAAGTTGCCCAGGCGGGTCTCGAACCCCCGAGCTCAGGCAATCCATTCGCCTCAGCCTCCCAAAGTGCTGGGATTACAAGCTGAGCCACCGAGCCCGACCAATAAAATATTTTCAAAAAGAACTCTATATATACTAAGAAAAAAAGCAAGCAGAAGAGTAAAGAGTACGGGAGAAAGAAAGGGATTTTTGAACGAGACACTTAACTGAGAGGAAAACGTAAGGGAGCTTCCCATAGAATAATCCAGACATTTCCATGCACAGGCAGGAGAGAGGTCAGCACTGAAGAAGTGGCCGGTGGGCTCAGGCTGACCTGGTGCGAATCCAAAGATGGGGAGGAAGAATCAGGGGGAAGGCCCTGACAGGGAGACAGTTGTGTGGGGACAAGGACAACAAAAACAAGGGATATTCTTTCTCCTTAGGATTTTAAAAAAATTACTATAAAATATAAAAGATATATAGAGATATGCGTAAATGTCATTTTACGCTTCAAAATTCCATTAATTAAACCCTTTATATACAACATGAATGTACTTAATGCCAGAGAACTGTGCATTTAAGAATGATCAGGGGGCTGGGCGCGGTGGCTCAAGTCTGTAATCCCAGCACTTTGGGAGGCTGAGGTGAGAGGACTGCCTGAACCCAGGGGTTCGAGACCAGCCTGGGCAATTTGGTGAGACCTCATCTCTGCAATATATCAAAAAAATTAGTTGGGCGTGGTAGTACATGCCTGTAGTTCTCGCTACTTGGAGGGCTGAGGTGGAAGGATCGCCTGAGTCCAGCAGGTCGACACTGGGGTGGCTGTGAGCGTGCCACTGTGAGACTCTGACACACACACACAGACACAGAGAATGATTAAAGGGAGAAATTTTATGCTAAGCATATTTTCACCACACACAAACAAAATCCACTCTATATACTGGATACAAATACATGTGGATATGCATTTTTTTTTTTTGAGTTGGCGTCTCATCTGTCACCCAGACTGGAGTGGAGTGGCTGTTCCTGGCCACCGCAGCCTCGACCTGCTGGGTTCCGGCGATCCTTCCGCCTCAGCCTTCCCAGTAGCTGGAACCACAGGCGCGCGCTACCACGCCCGGCTCATTTTGATTTATTGTAGAGATGAGGTTTCACCAAGTTGCCCAGGTGGGTCTCGAAACCGTGGGCTCAGGCAATCCACTCATCTCAGCCTCCCAAAGGCGCGGGATTACAGGCTGAGCCACCGAGCCCGGCTGCATATATATATCTATTTTTTTGATTCAAATTTTGAGTCTCTGGGTTGCAATTCCCTAAGTCCATTTAAAAGATAACTCTCAGGACCAGGCGGGGTGGCTCATGCCTGAAATCCTAGCATTTAGGGAGGCTGAGGTGGGAGGATTGCTTAAGCCGGAATTAGAGACCAGCCTGGGCAGCATAGTGAGACCTCATCACTACAAAAAAAAAAAAAAAATCAGAAAATTAGCTGAGCATGGTGGTATGTACCTGTAGTTCCAGCTAATTGGGCAGCTGAGGCAGAAGGATTGCCTGGGCCCAGGAAGTTGAGGCTGCAGTGAGCTGTGATTGCAGCACTGCACTCCAGCCTAGGTGAGAGAGTAAGACACTGACTCAGAAAGCAACAACAATAAAAGATAACTCTCAAACCCCACCAACAACTGGCATAAGTTCAAGTTTGAATTTTCCAGACATATAAAATAAGTTCTCAATAACCAGAAAAAACCAGCAACAAGCAACATACCCTGCCTTAAAAAAGACCAGCAGAGGTGCAAACACTCCTCACCACAGAGGCAGTGAAAGTGTCATAGTTCAGAAGTCAGGAAGCGGCCGTGGCCCTGGCTGAGCCACCATGGTGGGTTTTGTCTTCCTTCATCCAGCCCCCACTGTGATCAAGAGAATGGATTCACGCAAGGGACAGGAAAGACCTTTCAATAAAAACAAACACTATTCTGTCTTGCTGTCAAGGTTACACCTCGAAATGTTTGCAAGGTTAAGAGGAAGGATACAGATGATTTTCAACCTTAAGTCCTGCTGTAACACACATTATTCAGAGTGAGTATTAGGCCGACTTTTCAATGCCACACACCTCCTTCTTTGCAAAAATGACTTTTTATGGTATCACTAAGGGCTCCCAATTCTCATCCTTAAAGAAAAATGCCAATGTCTTGGTTTAATCTAGTTGTGCCTTTCTCTCCTGGTGCATTAAGGGGCCCTGGCTTCAAACTCCTAATTCTAACCCATGTGAAAAAGGAACTCTCCCTAAACCAGGCATAGTGGCACATGCCTGTAGTCCCAGCTGAGGGAGGATGAGGAGGGAGGATTGCATGCGATCAGGAGTTTGAGGTTATAGTGAGCTATGATTGCACCACTGTATTCCTGCCTAGATAACAGAGCAAGGATTCATCTCTATTTTTAAAAAATTAAAAAATAAAAGAAAGAAGCCAAGTCTAGAGTTTGACAAAGTTACCTTAAGTGACAAGATAATCCTTGAAGGTGATTTTTTTTTTTTTTTTTTTGAGTTGGCGTCTCAGTCTGTCACCCAGACTGGAGTGCAGTGACACGCTCCTGGCCACCGCAGCCTCAACCTGCTGGGCACCAGCGATCCTTCTGCTTCAGCCTTCCAAGTAGCTGGAACTACAGGTGCGCACTATCATGCCCGGCTAGAAGGTGATTTCAAGAGGTTCCCTTTCTTTCCAAAGTGAACATGACAGGCGGAAGAGCCAGCATTGATCACCCGCTTTCTATGTTCCAGCATTTTACTCTGGGACATTTCATTTGGGTCTTACAGCAACTAGGTGAAGCTGGGGTTAATCACAGATACTACTGTATAGACAAGGACACTGAGGTGCAGAGGGATTAGTTAACTTGCCCAAACTTGTATCCATAGTAGGGGGCCTGGACAAGAGTTAAACTCAGCCGGGTGTGGTGACTCACACCTGTAATCCCAGCACTTTGGGAGTCCGAGGCGAGAGGATTGCCTGAGTCCAGGGGTTTGAGACCAGCCTGGGCAACTTGGTGAGATCTCGTCTCTACAATAAATCAAAAAATTATCTGGGCGTGGTGGTTCATGCCTGTGGTTCCAACTACTTGGAAGTCTGCGGCGGAAGGATTGCCTGAGACTAGCAGGTCGAGGCTGTGGTGGCCATGATTGTGCTACTGTACTCCAGCCTGGGTGACAGAATGAGATTCCGACTCAAAAAAAAAGGGAAGTTTCTGAGCTAAGAAAGTATACACATAGAGAGCTCTTCCTTCACCTCTATTTGCCTGTGCTTGCAGATAGGAACATGTTATATGAGTCAACTCTAAAGATAAAATTGTCAAAGGTAAAATTAGAAAAGGGAAGGTAAAAAAGAAAATGATTTTCAAGGGGACTTTTAATAGCTTCTTTAAAAAGACTGTGATCCCCCTGCAGGGTAGGGAGGAAACCATCCTCTGTATTTCAAGTTTAAATGCATTACTTTTCACATACAAGGTTCTTTTGAGCAATTAAACCAGTATATCTTATTCTGCCTTTTTTTTTTTTTTTTGAGTTGGAGTCTCACTCTGTTACCCAGACTGGAGTGCAGTGGCCGCTCCCGGCCACCGCAGCCTCGACCTGCTGGGCTCCGGCGATCCTTCCACCTCAGCCTTCCAAGTAGCTGGAACTACAGGCGCGTGCTACCATGCCCGGCTAATTTTTTGATTTATTGTAGAGATGAGGTCTCGCCAAGTTGCCCAGGCGGGTTCTTGAACCTGCGGGCTCATGCAATCCACTCACCTCAGCCTCCCAAAGTGCTGGGATTACAGGCTGAGCCACCGAGCCCGGCTATCCTTGTCTTTTTGAATTATTATTCTGAACTAATTAACTGTTGCCTTTGGTACCATAATCAAAAGGTGCCTACTCTTGAACTGGAAGCCATCTGGCAGAAAGAGAAAACAGTGGTTACTTAATCCAGTTTTCTATCAAGTTCAGAGGTCCCCAAGTCAGCAGAGCAGCGTGTTTCTGCTTTAAATATGAGCTTGATATCCTGAGACCCAGCACACAGTGCTGTCTGGTCTTACAGTGTCTGAGAGTCAGGGCCTCCACTCTCTCTGGCTGTTCCCCTTTGCACTGGGGTTCTCAGACAATTTCTCCTTCACACTAGTGCAGTCATGCCTGGACTCCACTCCCCTGAATAACCTCAGATGTCTTCCTTCCACAACACAAGACTGTGTTCTCAAGCTGAATATGTTCTTGGGGAACTAACTCTGGGGAGACCGTAAAAGGCATGCAGAAAACCAGATTGCACTGAAAAACAAAGGCAGAAGGGGGACTTATCCAAAGACATTTAACTGGCTGGGCGTGGTGGCTCACACCTGTAATTCCAGCACTTTGGGAAGTAAAAATGGGTAGATCGCTTGATGCCAGGAGTTCGAGATCAGCCTGGACAACATAGCAAAACCTGGTCTCTCTCTCACACACACACACATAAATAAGTAAGTAAATAAATAAAATAGCTGGGTATGGTGGAGCTTGCCTGTAGTCCCAGCTATTTGGGAGGCTGAGGGAAAGGATCACCTGAGCCCAGGAGGTGGAGGTGAGCTGTGATTATACCACTGCATGCCAGCCTTGATGACAGAGTGAGACTCTGACTCAAAGAAAGAAAAACAAAAAAGTAACTTCTTTTTTTTTTTTTTTAAGAGCACCCCCCCATCTATCTACTGGCCTAGCACCAAAGGGTTAGTTGATGGGAAAAAAAATAAAGGAGAAAAAAAGGACTTTCTAGAAACCATTCCTTAATCTGTCAAGTTCTACCAGCAAGGAGTAATGCAAGAGATCAAGGAAGAAGGGTCTGAGCACCGTAACTGACTGCACCGATGAATTCAGATTGCTCAATGCTTGGAAGGCATGGCTGTCAGGAGTCTTCCAGTATTCAACGCTTCTTGCCAGAGTGAGGGACACAGCTCTGAGGGAGACTGCGCTGGGAGCCAGCAGCGACACGGGTCTTTTCATGACCTGACATGCTGCAATGGGCTGGGACACTGCCTACCCAGCAAACAACGCTGCAGCTGAAATTTAATTTCTGTTCTAAGAAAAGAGAGATGCACACTGACAACAGAGGCAGGAATCCTTGCCTAGAGGCCGCCTACCAAATACAGACTTTACACCACTTTATTATCAATGTTTTCCCTTTTCAGAGGGGCGCAGACGTCTCCCCAGCATTATCTCCATGAAGAATGGGAATGCAAGAAAAAAAATCATAAAAGTATCAGAGGAAAGGAAAAGGGGTCATCTTAGGGTGACTGCATGTCTGAGACAGCATAACTTAGAAGCATTTCTTCTGTTTACTGACCTTCTTTTCACCTGGGATGTTTTCCTTGAAAAGAGCCACACTTTGCGAAAGCACTCAGGAAAAAAAAACTGCCTTTTTGAGGGGTGGTACACGAGCAAATGGCGAGGTGGTCTGAGGCACTCACAGCAGGACTCGGAGGGCAAGGGTCCTGACAGTGGTTTGTATAGCAAGGCTGTGGGCTGTGCCAGTCATCGTTGACTCCCCTGTGAGCTTTACCCGGGTCCAAGGAACAAGAATACAGGGTCACCTTGGCCAGTTGCCACCTAAGGGGGCTTCAACCCCTCTGACTTGCCCATGGCGGGGTTCCATCTATTTCAAGCTTACCATCTTCAACCTCAGGGAACTCACAGCTTTAGTTGGAACATCTTTCTCTATGTTTACCTCAGATCTTCTCGTCCTCCTGATCTCAACCACCGCTGTCATCCCGAACATTCTAGCCCTTCGTTCACAAAATGGCCTTCCAACAATGACAAACCTTTCCTGCGCCCGCCCTCCCAACTCATTCCTTCAGTCCTTCCTTCCACAAACACTGAATGACAACAATTTCCCTTGTGTGGCATGGACTGGATTCTGTGCCCGTCCCCACCTGTCATTTTCCTCTTCAGGTGGGCCCCTTAATCACTGTGTCCTTTGGCTGCATCCTCTTCTCCCCCCAGTCCACACATACTCTTGAACACTGTCCTGATCTTGAAGTAGTGCAAGATGAGGGCCTCAATATTCTAGACATCTGTCTCTTAGCTATGGGATGCTGGGTGGGTTACTCAGTCTCTCTGTGCTTCCATTTTCTTACCTGCGAAATGAGAGGGTATCACCAGTTCCTACCCAACAAGGATGTCAAGTCTAAAAATGTGAACATTCCTAAAGTGGCCACATCCCAGGTCCCTCAGTGGGAGCCTTAGTGATATGTGCTCTTGCTGTGTGACTCTAGGTGTGTGGAGAATGCTGCTAAGCTCTCTTCTTCACTTATCTTTTTTCCCTCCACTTATTGATTTACGCCATTTGAACAGGAAAGAGGAGTGATGTCTGTGTCTGTGATACCTGAGAGACTGAAGTCTGAAGGAATGGGAGAAGTAGCTATGAGCTTGAAGGCTGGACACTCTGACAGTCACCAATGACCCATGAGGGACCACCAGCCAGAAGGGGAGCCACAGAATTCAGCATGGAGATGTCAGGGAGTGACAGAATAGAACGGTCTGTGGAAGGGACTGATGCCCTGGCAACTCTGATTTTTCTTTTTTTTTTTTTGAGTTGGAGTCTCACTCTGTCATCCAGGCTGAAGTGCAGTGACACACTCACCGCCACTGCAGCCTCGACCTGCTGGCATCCGGCGATCCTTCCGCCTCAGCCTTCCAAGCAGCTGAACTACAGGCGTGTGCTACCACGCCTGGCTAAGTTTTTGATTTATTGTAGAGACAAGGTCTCGCCAAGTCGCCCAGGCTGGTTTTGAACCTGTGGGCATATCCTCTTGCCTCCACCTCCCAAAGTGCCGGGATAGCAGATGTGAGCCACCATACTCAGCAACTCTGATATTTCTGACGAAAGGCTCGCCATCCACATGTGTTTAAAAATATACTGGAGACCGCAGCAATCCCACTGCTGGGTATACCGGGGTGCCCCCAAAAAATCTACACATTTTTAAAGAGATGTTATCTATGTATCACTTTTTGAAGTTGAATTGAACTACAGTAGCAATGTGTAATTGCAGAAGTCAGACGTGACTTGTATTCATCTTTTGTGATTGCTATATATCGAGTATTACAACTTTAATACAGTTTTTTCCTTTCTTAAAATATATATATGCTTTTTGGGCACCCTCTGTACATCCAAAATAATCAAAATAGGGCCTTGAAGAGACACCTGTCCAGAGGCTATGAACATGTTTACAAAAGCATTATTTACAATAGCCAAGAGGAGGAAGCCAAGGGTCTGTCAACAGATGAAGAAATACACAGCAGGTGGAATATCCACACGATGGACAATTACCCAGCTTTAAAAAAGAAAGAAATCCTGACACAGACTATACCATGCACGGACATTATGCTAAGTGGAGTAAGTCAGGCACCAAAAGACGAAAACTGTATGATTCCACTTATGTGAGGTCCCTATGGTAGTCAACTTCATAGACACAGAAGGCAGAATGATGGCTGTCACAGGCTGTCAGTTTTGCAAGATAAAAAGAGTTCTGAGGTTGGGCACAATGGCTCATGCCTGTAATCCCAGAACTTTGGGAGGCCAAGGCAGAAGGATCGCTTGAGCCCAGAAGTTTGAGAGAACAGCCTGGGCAACACAGTGAGACCCTATCTCTACTTACAAAAAAGAGAAAAAGATCTGAAGATTGGTTGCACAACAATGTGAATGTACTTACCACTACTGAACCGTGCACTTAAAAATGGTTAAGATGGCTGGGCTCGGTGGCTCAGCCTGTAATCCCGCGGCTTGGGAGGCTGAGGTGAGTGCATTGCCTGAGCCCGCGGGTTCGAGACACGCCTGGGAAGGCGAGACCTCATCTCTACAATAAATCAAAAAATTAGCCGGGCGTGGTAGTGTGTGCCTGTAGTTCCAGCTACTTGGAAGGCTGAGGCGGGAGGGTCGCCAGAGCCCAGCAGGTCGAGGCTGCGGTGGCCGTGAGCATGCCACTGCACTCCAGTCTGGGCGACAGAATGAGACTCCAACTCAAAAAAAAAAAATGGTTGAGATGGTACATTTTATGTTATGTGTATTTTATCACAGTGAGAAAACACACACACACGCACGCATGTGCGCAGAAGTACAATAAAACCACAAGGGAAAAGAATGGTAGCAAAAACAGAGAAAATCCTTCCCATGATTTCACAAGTCTCATGAAACTGCCCCAAAGTCTTGTTCTTGGGAGACCCCATTAAGTGTCAGCTGTTGAGCCTTGTTCTCCAAAGCACCACTTCACGTGGGCCTGCAATCTGGAAGCATAGACTGCAAGACCACAGGCTTGGGAGCGAGGATGTGGGGTCTGCGCTTGGCGAGGTGACCTTGCCAGATGGCTTCGCCTCATCCATCTTTAGTTCTCTTATCTGCAGGAATGTTACGCAACAGGGATGTTGTGACAATCTTTATCTGCAGGATGTTGTGCCCATGTTAAGGCGCAAGGAACGTGAGTCAGAGCCACAGTTTCCAGATCCTACCTCGACGTCATACAGGAACTGGAACCGGCTTCTTTTGCTGGCTGCCTCCCTCACAGCCCGAGCCAAGTCCACCGAGCCTTTTCCACCAATGGACCAGTGGTAGCAGGGGACCGCATCAAAGGCTCCAGCCCGCTTTGCCAGCTCACACACCAAGTCGATCTCAGCGCGGGTGTCAGTCCTGAAGATGAAAGCGCTTGTGGTTTTGCATCTGCATTCATTTAGCAGTGTTTTTAAAGAAAGATTAACTGTTTATACAGAAGTTCGCTCCCTAACGCTGCATACATTTTAAACATCAAAAGTGGTTGCATTGTGTTAGATAAATCAGGCTTAAAGAAAAGTCTGGAAAAAAGTCCTTTCCAGCTAGACTCAAATATTTCAAGTTGTTAAGGGTTTTATCGAGAAAATTCTGTAACATATCTCTTTGATCATTCACAGTCTTTCAGACAGAAATGCTGGGTGTAATTTAAAACAAAAAAGCCAGCGAAATTGTAATTTGCTATATAGATTTCACTTCCCTAATAAGATTTTGAGAATGCCTCTGCTCAAAGAAACCAAACCAAAGCAACCATCAGAGCTGAGTACTTCTGTATACTTTTAGATGAAGCCGAGAAGCACCACATACCCTCAAGACACAAACAGAGTTCCCAGGGTGGCTGAGCCATATGACCACATTTGAAGGAGCTTTGACTTACTTGAAGACATTCAGGGCAACCACGACGGGAACCCCAAAGAGCTGAGCAATCTGAATTTGCTTCTGGAGGTTACAGCAGCCGTCTGCCACCAGCTGGATGTTCTGTAAACAACGAAACAAAACAAAAACAAAAAACAGGCCCCTGTGTGTTATATGCCATCAAACATGCCATGCTACACCGGCAGTGCCCTCTGGGCAGGTTTTGCCTATATCTTCCCTCCTTTTTTCCTCCAAGAAAGACATCTGCAAGATAAAGAAATTCGTTTTCAAAATAATTTTTAAAGGACCCAGGTGTGACGGCTCACGCCCAGCACTTTGGGAGGCCAAGGTGAGAGGATTGCTAGAGGTGGGAGGTCAAGACTAGCCTGGACAAGAGAGCGAGACCTTGTCTCTACAAAATAAAATAAAATAAAATAATAAATCAGCCAGGCGTGGTGGTGGCACTCTAGTCTGGGGGCACAAAGTGAGACCCCGACTCAAAAAATAAACAATATCTAAAATGATTCCGGGTCCAGTGACCTATTTGGGTCTTGTGTCTGCAGCTTTCTCGGCTGCTGAGGGGCTGCCGGGACCTGGTAACATGCCCACACTCTCCAGGCTGGGAGACCACGGGCACAAGACCCCAGGAGGGTGAGGTGCCCTGTCCAGACACTCCCAGCTCAGGTTCCTGGCGCCATCTGTAGGAGCTAAAAGGTACTGCTGCCAGTAAATCAAATTTTCCAAAAAGGAGCAGTCCATTGTACATCTTCCAACCCAAAAGAATACACAGGTGTAAGCTTGTGAGCCTCTTATTTGTTTCTGTCCCGGAGACCTTGAGTGCCTGCTCTGACGAACGCCCCGGGGATGGGGAACAGTAGACAAAACCTATATCCCTCTTTTCTTGAGATTGGAATTGAGTTTTAAAGAGTTAATTGAATGGATTTTACCCCTTTGGTTTCACCTATTTCCTCTTGGATTCTTATCCTTTTCTTTTTTTTTTCTTCTTGAGTTGGAGTCTCACTCTGTCGCCCAGACTGGAGTGCAGTGGCATGCTCACAGCCACCGCAGCCTTGACCTGCTGGGCTCTGGCGATCCTTCCGCCTCAGCTTTCCAAGGAGCAGGAACTACAGGTATGCGCTACCATGCCTGGCTAAATTGATTTATTGTAGAGACGAGGTCTCGCCAAGTTGCCTGGGCAGGTCTCGAACCCGCAGGCTTAGGCAATCCACTTGCCTTGGCCTCCCAAAGTGCTGGGATTACAGGATGAGCCACCGAACCCGGTCCAGAAGCATCCTTTTCTAAGAACATTTTGATTCACCTAGGACATGGTGACTTTCTCTCCTCTCAGTGGAAGAGGCCTTGAGGATATTAGAAATCCTTTGAAAAGAAGTTAGCCGGGCACGGTGGCTCATGACTGTAATCCCAGCACTTTGGGAGGTGGAGGCAAGAGGATTGTCTGAGCCCAGGGGTTCACAACCAACCTAGGCAACTTGGAGAGACCTCGTCTCTACAATAAATCTAAAAATTAGCTGGGTGTGGTGGCACACACCTGTGGTTCCAGCTACTTGCAAGGCTGAGACAGAAGGATCGCCTGAGCCCAGCAGGTTGAGGCTGCGGTGACCGTGAGCGTACCACTGTCCTCCAGTCTGGGGCAAGAGAGTGAGACTCTGACTCAAAAAAAACCCAAGAAGTTAGCTTTGTGACAAAATTGTTCTTTGATAGTATGTGGGAGCAAGATAAAGTATTTTCAGATGGGTATTTCCAGAAATAGTATAGAGTAAAACACTGGGTGTACCTCTCAATTAGAGCAACTAAAATGCTAAATAAAAACCCAAAACATTCAGCTTTGGTGGAAGACTTGTTCACTGCAAGCTGATAAACTGGACCTGCGTGATTCTTCATTTAAGTTTCTCTTACCTCCTCAGTGTATTCTTTCTTAAGAGGGACACCAGCAGTTACCTGAAACAAGAAGACACAAAAATGAAGACTAATACCACAAAGATGCTTGCTCCAATTGAAAAAGATTTGAAAGGAAAACAACACAACTCATGATCCCTTTTTGGACAGGCAGCCCTCTATTTTGTGCTTTTAAACTGATAGCTGGTAGCTGACAGCGTTAGTTGAACCTAAAGTCTTGAGGGAAGACTTTTGAAAACTGATGCCCATACTCCAACTAGATCTCAATAAAACCAGAATTTCTCATAGTGTGACTTCAGATCAGTAATGCTTAAAAACTCCCCAGATGGGCCAGGCATGGTGTTCCACATCTGCAATCTTAGCATTTTGGAAGGCCTCGGCAGGAGGATTCCTGAGCCCAGGAGTTTGCGACCTTATATACAAAAATAAAAAATCAAAGAAATTAGCTGAGCATAGTGGTATGTGCCTCTAGTCCCAGCCAGTAGAGGTTTCGGTGAGGGTGAGCCGTGATTGTGTTGCTGTGATTCAGCCTGGGTGACAGAGTGAGACCCCAACTCAAAGAAAAAAAAAAGGAAGCATTGCTAAGCTTGTATGCTGGCACACATGCAAAATTCTGCAGAAAACAAGACCCAAGCAGAAGCAGGAAGAATAGGCTATAAGCAAATATCAAGAATAGAAAAAAATTGACAAAATTAAAAGTAAGTTCTTTAAATGAGTAACAACAACAAAAAAAGGAGAATGAAAATGATTGTATGTAATCCCACGCCTTTGGGAGGCTGAGGTGAGTGGATTGCCTGAGCCCGCGGGTTCAAGACCCGCCTGGGTAACTTGGCAAGACCTCATCTCTACAATAAATCAAAAATTAGCCAGATCCAGGCTCGGTGGCTCAGCCTGTAATCCTGTGCCTTTGGGATGCTGAGGTGAGTGAATTGCCTGAGCCCGCGGGTTCGAGACCCGCCTGGGCAACTTGGCGAGACCTCATCTTTACAATAAATCAAAAAATTAGCCGGGCGTGGTAGTGTGCGCCTGTAGTTCCAGCTGCTTGGAAGGCTGAGGTGGGAGGATTGCCGGAGCCTAGCAGGTCAAGGATGTAGTGGCCAGGAGCGGCTACTGCACTCCAGTCTGGGCAACAGAGTGACACTCCAACTCAAACAAAAACAAAAACAAAAAAACTCATTTAAGACTGGAGATGGTGGTTTACACCTGCAATCCCAACACTTTGGGAGGCAGAGGTGGGAGGATTTATTTTTCTTTCTTTTCTTCTTCTTCTTTTTTCTTAAAGAGAGATGGTCTCCCTTTGTTGCCCAGGCTGGAGTGCAGTGGCATATTGGTGGTTCAGTGCAGCCTCGACCTTCTGGCCTCAAGCGATGCTCCCACCTCTGTCTCCCAAGTAGCTGGGGACTACAGCTACAGGCCACCATACTAGGCTAAAGAAGCAGGAGAACTGCTTGAGGCCAGGTGTTTAAGACCAGTCTGGGCAACATAGCAAGACCCTGTCTCTACAAAAATAAAATAAAAAAATTAGTGGTGCAGGCTGACATGCTTGTAGTCCTAGCTACTCAGGAGGCTATGGTGGGAGGATCACATGAGTCCAAGAAGTAGAGGCTGCAGTAAGCCATGATTGTGTCATTGCACTCTAGCCTGGGCAACATAGTGGGATAGCAAAACATTAGGAATCCAATGAGCAGAATCCACTTTCATGAAAAAGGTAATCTGTGCCCAAGTTAGGTTTATTATAAGGATGTAAGTCTCATTTAATATCTGGAAGTCATATACAATTTATAACATTAATAAAGGGAAAAACAATATCGTCAGCTCAATAGATGAAGAAAATTCAAAATCCACTCAGTATAAGAACTTGGTAAATTAGGAACAAAAGGAAATTTTCTTGCTTATAAAAAGCAGACACTAAAAATTTACAAGAAACATCATATTTAATGATGAACTGTGAAAAGCATTTCCTATAAAATCAGGAACAAGAAAAGAATGCTTCTTATTATTACTCCTGCTCAACACTGCTTTGCTACTAGGAAGACCTGGTCAGTGACAAGAAAAAAGTACAACAATTGGAAAAGATGAAGCAAATGGTCATTATTTTCAGATATGACAGACTGTCCACAAAGAACTCTCCAGAGTCTCTATAGCTTAATTAGTATAATCAATAAGAGAATTTAGATAGGCCATTGGATATAAAAGCAATATATAAGAATAAAAACAATCTGTTCAGTTACTTAAAAATATAAAGAACAAAGAAATAAATCTATAAGAAGATGAACAAACCCTTTATGGAATAAACAATGAGTGTTTATTAAAACATATTTAAGAAGACCTAAATCAGCCGGGCTCGGTGGCTTAGCCTGTAATCCCAGCACCTTAGGAGGCTGAGGTGAGTGGATTGCCTGAGCCCGCGGGTTCGAGACCCGCCTGGGCAACTTGGCGAGACCTCATCTCTACAATAAATCAAAACAAAAAATTAGCCGGGCGTGGTAGCACGCACCTGTAGTTACAACTACTTGGAAGGCTGAGGCGGAAGGATCGCCGGAGCCCAGCAGGTTGAGGCTGTGGTGACCAGAAGCATGCCACTGCACTCCAGTCTGGGTGACAGAGTGAGATGCCAACTCAAAAAAATAAATAAATAAAAAAGAAGACTTAAATTGTCTGGGCGTGGTGGCTCAGCCTGCAATCCCAGCACTTTGGGAGGCCGAGACGAGTGAATTGCCTGAGCCTCCGGGTTCGAGACCCACCCGGGCAACTTGGTGAGACCTCGTCTCAACAATAAATAAAAAATTAGCCGGGCATGGTAGCATGCACCTGTAATTCCGGCTACTTGGAAGGCTGGGGGTAGGATCACCGGAGCCCAGCAGGGCGAGGCTGTGGTGGCTGGGAGCGTGTCACTGCACTCCAGTCTAGGCAACAGGGTGAGACTCCAACTCAAAAAAAAAAAAAGGACCTAAATCAATGAAGAGATACAATGTCCTCAGAGAGAGTTGCCAAATCTCCCCAAATCATCTATATACTTAATGCTATTCTAATAAATAATCTTAATTTTTTTTTGAGTTGGAGTCTCACTCTGTCGCCTAGGCTCAGTGCAGTGGCATGCTCATGGTCACTGCAGTCTCGACCCACTGGGCTCGAGGATCCTTCTGTCTCAGCCTTCCAAGTAGCTGGAACTATAGGCATGTGCCTAGCTAATTTTTTGATTTATTGTAGAGATGAGGTTCCGCCAAGTTGCCCAAGTTAGTCTCAAACCCGTGGGCTCTGGCCATTCTCTCACCTGTCTCCCAAAGTGCTGGGATTATAGGCATGAGCCACCATGCCCGGCCCCCAATAAATAATCTTTAAAAGATTCTTTGTAGAACTTGATAAGCTAATTCTAAAGTACAGTTACACGGGGAAGTTGAAAGGGTCAATAAACCAGACACTCACAAAGAAATAGAGCGAAATGGAAGAGCTTGCCCTATAAGGTGTAAGCATAGATGCTGTTACATAGAAATAGACAAGAGCAATTGAAGGGAGACCCCAGAAAGAGACCTATACATGCATGGAGAATTTTTTGTAGGGATAAGGTCTCGCTATGTTGCCCAGGCTGGTCTCCAACTCCTGGGCTCAAGCAATCCTTTTCTCTCGACCTCCCAAATCTCCCAAAGTGCTGGGATTATAGGCTGAGCCACCAAGCCGGTCCTGGAAAACATTTCCTTTATGATGTCTGTAATTTCTATACATATTAAAATAGGTAAATAGCAACAGTCTTTAAAAATATTAAAACAGAATTTGTGTTTTCCAAGCAAAGCTCACTTAGAAACAATCCAGTGTTATAACAGAGTTATGAGGTAAAATCATAATAAACAGAAAGAGAAGGAGATGAGCTGTGGGTGAAATCTGAGGAGCTGCAGCATCAGTGAACCAGAAAACTATCCGTACAAACATTAAAAAATCTCGGCCATCACAGAAGCAGTCAAACCCTCAGGCTCTTCCTTCAGGGACGAGATCCTTTACCCTCCCCCGTGGCCAATGTGGTTACATAACTGCAGTCTGAGCATCACATGTGGATCTTAAGACTCAAAAGGGGTTTGTTCTGCTCCTTTCCAAAGCACTGTTTAGAAAGACTGGGCGTTGGGGGATGGGGAGGTGGGACTGACAGTAGTGGATATGTGCCTGGGGGGGGGTACACCTCATCAATAAGGGTACCAGTACGGTGAATATTCGTATATCTAGCCCTGAATTGTACCCCACAATTTTAAATAAAAATTAAAAGAGGAAAAAAACACTCTTAAAAAAAGAAATACTGGGTGTTACTGTTTACTTGAACTTGCTAAACTCAAAGTGTCCATGGTGACGCTTGCAAAAAAAAAAAAAGGCGACTTTTAGAAAGAAGACATGCAGCCGGGCTTGGTGGCTCAGCCTGTAATCCCGCGCCTTGGGAGGCTGAGGTGAGTGAATTGCCTGAGCTCGCGGGTTCGAGACCCACCTGGGCAACTTGGCGAGACCTCATCTCTACAATAATTCAAAATGAGCCGGCCATGGTAGCGCGTGCCTGTAGTTCTAGCTACTTGGAAGGCTGAGTTGGAAGGATTGCCAGAGCACAGCAGGTCGAAGCCGGCCACCGCACTCCAGTCTGGGTGACAGAGTGAGACTCCAACTCAAAAAAAGAAAAAAAAAAGAAGACATGCTAGAAGAGTATATTCAAGAAGCAGGTGGGAATGTTTCCAATGCTAACTTCTGCAATATCTTCATTAAAAACTTTTTTACTAGATAGGCAGTCTGGGCACTCACACTCGGGCCGCCTCCGTGCATCTTCAGGGCTCGCACCGTCGCCACCAACACCACCACGTTGGGCACCAAGCCGGAAGCTCGGCACTTGATGTTGAAGAATTTCTCCATTCCGATGTCAGCACCAAAGCCAGCTTCAGTCACTGTGGGGAGGCAATTTGGAAGTATGCTATTATCTTCTCAAAACAAAAGGAGGTTTTGGCAATCATTACAATTCAAGCTCAAAGGGTGGCTTAAATCCATTTTGTTTACCTATGCGAAGGTACACTTGTTTCCTCTCTCTCCCTCTCTTTCCCTCTCTCTCTCCCCTCTCCCTCTTTTGAGATGGGATCTCAGGATCTTGCTATGTTGCCCAGGCTAGTCTCAAACTCCTGAGTTCATGCGACCCTCCCAATTTAGCCTCCAATTAGCTGGTATTATGGGTGTAAGCCACCACTCCTGACAGCTTTTCTTTTCTTTTCTTTTTTTGAGTCAGAGTCTCCCTGTTGCCCAAGCTGGAGTGCAGTAGCACACTCACAGTCACTGCAGCCTCGATCTGTTGGGCTCAAGTGATCCTTCCCCCTCACCTTTCCAAATAGCTGGAACTACAGGTGCATGCCACCATGCCGGGCTAATGTTTTGATTTATTATAGAGACAAGGTCTCACCATGTTGCTTAGGCTGGTCTTGAACCACGGGGCTCAGGCAATCCTCTTGCCTCCACCTCCCAAAGTGTTGGGATTACAGGCGTGAGCCACTGTGCCTGATGCAGTTTTTCTTTGTAAAATGGGATTTCAACTTTGCAATCAGGTTCCAAATTGTATCAAAGGACAGTGATACCATGATGACAACAGAAGATTCTTTTCTTAATGTTTATATTCAGATTTATTTTAGTGCCACCTGGTCATTTCTCTTGGCTGGCAAAATTCAAGTTACTTAAGTGGCATAAGCATGTTGATCATTAGATTTGATACAAGACAGTACCTTGATTTGAGAATCACAAAAAATATTCATAGCCGGCCCCTCCCCCAACTGCTAGAAATGTTACAACGGCAAGCAAGGAGGTAGCAGAGAGAATACTGACATTGCCTCCCAAGACAATGCTACACAATGGGTCAGTAGCATCTTCTTCATGCACAAAGAAGAGATCTATGACTTGCATCAGCATCAACTGAGAGCTTCTTAGAAAAGTAGACTCTGGGCCCACCCACAGACCTAATGAATCAGAACTCAAGTTCAATAAGATCCCCAGGTGAGATGAATGGACGTCCGTTACAACATGGGATGCACGCTAACCCAGCAAAGAACTACTTCTAATGTAATAAAAAGGAAATCCTCATGAAATATGCAACTGACAATACAACCAAGGTCCTAACTTACAGTATAGAAAGGAACCGGCAGTCAGAAATCTTACTGAGGGCTGGGCTCAGTGGCTCAGCCTGTAATCCCAGCACTTTGGGAGGCTGAGGAGAGTGGCTTGCCTGAGCCTGCAGGTTCGAAACCAGCCTGGGCAATTGGCAGGACCTTGTCTCTACAATAACTAAAAAATTAATCAGGCATGGTAGCACGCGCCTGTAGTTCCAGCTGGTTGGAAGGCTGAGGCGGAAGGATCGCCGGAGCCCAGCAAGTCGACACTGGGGTGGCTGTGAGCGTGCCACTGCACTCTAGCCTGGGCAACGGAGTGAGACGCCAACTCCGAAAAAAAAAAAAAAAAAAAAAAAACTTACTGAGAAATCACAAACATTTGAAATAATCCGTTTTCTTGCTGTACCACAAACTTTCAAAATGTATGATTATAAGTGGCAGCTTATAATTTTATTAAGCTGATGTACCAACATTTATAAAACTGTTCCCCCTGTTATTGGACATCTGGGCTATCTCCAATATAAACAATGCTACATTGAAAATATCTGTGCATATGTGTTTGAATCTCTTTCAAATTATGTTCTTGGAAAAAATTCTCAGGGGTGAGGTAATGGGGCCAGAGGATATAAAAAATTTTTATGACCATTGATATGCTTTTGACACATTAAAAAAAAGTCCTTTAAAAAATGCAATTTGGATGACTATAGCTACAAGTCATTTTATCCTTTATTATATTTTCTTTGAACAAAGTATGTAGCAAAACAATCTTAAAAAGCCAAAGACATTAATTTTATTTAGTATTTGGGACAAATCTCATGATTAGTAGCAGTCAAAACCAGAGAAGATTGCTTTAAAATAATAATTCTATTTTTTTTTTTTTTTTGAGTCGGGGTTCTCTATCACCAAGGCTGAATGAAGTGCAGTGGCACAATCACGGCTTACCTCAGCCTCCACACCTGGGCTCAGGCTGTCCTTCTGCCTCAGCCTCCCGTGAAGCTGGGACTACAGTTGTGTGCCACCAAGCCAGGCTAATTTTTTTTTTGAGAGACAAGGTCTTGCTATGTTGCCCAGACTGGTCTTGAACTCCTGGACTCCATAAATCCTTCTACCTCGGCCTCTCAAAATGCTAGGATTGCAAGTATGAGCAACAGCACCCACCACAGTTACAATTCTTGTCTCAGTGGTACCCCAGGTGAAGCAAACGTTAACTTTAGAATGTAGGTAGCTAGCCAGGCTTGGTGGCTCAGCCTGTAATCCCACGCCTTTGAGAGGCTGAGGTGAGTGGATTGCCCGAGCCCACGGTTCAAGACCTGCCTGGGCAACTTGGCGATACCTCATCTCTACAATAAATCAAAAAATTAGCCGGGCATGGCAGTGTGCGCCTGTAGTTCCAGCTACTTGGAAGGCTGAGGCAGAAGGATCGTCGAAGCCCAGCAGGTTGAGGCTGCGGTGGCTGGGAGCGTGCCACCGCACTCCAGTCTGGGCGACAGAGTGAGACTTCAACTCAAAAAAAAAAGAAGAATGTAGGTAGCACAGTGGATCCCAGAAGAGGAATAATTCGGTTGACTTTTGTCACAGGCAATTGTACTAGACTATAGGAGACTGTCCTGCAAGTTAGTGTCACAGATGGAATTCTGAGTCTCTCAAGTCTCTCCTGCTGTGCAACCTCAGTGAGTTATTTAACCTGAGTCTCAAAGTCCTTGTCTGACTTGGTGGGAGGATTAAGTGAGATGGTGCGTACTCGATCACAAGTCACTGCTTTTTGGTGCACAGTGAGAGCTCACCATGGTTCGTGTCATTGTTACCACAATGACAGTTTTCCCACTTGCTAGCAATTGTATTCAATCTCTGAGTGTTTGTTGAATTCCTGCCATGTTCAGGCATTTTCCTCAGTGGGAACAGCCCCACCTGCCATTCACCTAGACAGAAGAGGAGGCAGCACGTTGGGAGGGACAGCGTGTGCCTGGGCGGTCTGGGGCAAAGGGACAGTGGAATCAGGCTCTGAGGGACAAAGAGAATCTTTCCAAGTCAAGAAATAAGGAGCTGGGGTTGGCTGCGGTGGTTCACGTCTGTAATGCCAGTGCTTTGGGAGGCCAAGGCAGGAGGATCGCTTGAGGCAAGGCATTTGAGACCAGACCAGGCAACATAGTGAGACTCCATCTCTACAAAAATCAGCCAAGTGTGGTGGTGCAGGCCTATAGACCCAGCTCTTTGGGAGGTTGAGGCTGAAGGATTGCCTGAGGCTAGGCGTTTGAGGCTGTAGTGAGCTATCACTACACACCAGTTTGGACTATAGAGGGAGACCCTATCTCTTAAAAAAAAGGTAGACGGGGAATGGGGAGGGAAGAAAGATTAAGGGGAGGAGAGGGAGAGAGGAAAGGAGAAGAGAAGGGATTCACAGGTAAAGGACAGAGCCAGGACGAACATCCACTTGTCAGGATGAAGAGAATCATCCATCATGACTGAAAAAGCTGTTATTTAAGCTAGTCTTTTTTTTTTTTTTGAGTCGGAGTCTCACTCTGTTACCCAGGGTGGAGTGCGGTGGCAAGCTCACGGCCCTCGCAGCATTGACCTGCTGGGTTCAGGTGATCCTTCCGTTTCAGCCTTCCAAGTAGCAGAACTACAGGCATGCGCCACCACGCCGGGTTAATTTTTTTTTATTATTATTTAGTGTAGAGACGAGGCCTCGCCATGTTGCCCAGGTTGGTCTCGAATCTGTGGGCTCAGGCAATCCTCTCACCTCCGCCTCCCAAAGTGCTAGGATTACAGGTGTGAGCCACTGTGCCCAGCAGCAAACCAGCTGTTATTTAAACTGGCCTGATCAGTACTAAAGAGAAGGATTCGAGCCAGGCTTGGTGGCTCAGCCTGTAATCCCGTGCCTTTGGGAGGCTGAGGTGAGTGGATTGCCTGAACCCGCGGGTTCGAGACCCGCCTTGGCAGGCGAGACCTCATCTCTACAATAAATCAAAAAATCAGCTTCGCGTGGTAGCGCATGCCTGTAATTCCAGCTACTTGGAAGGCTGAGGTGGAAGGATAGCCAGAGCCCAGCAGGTCGAGGCTGCGGTGGCCGGGAGCGGCCACTGCATTCCAGTCTGGGTGACAGAGTGAGACTCCAACTAAAAAAAAACCAAAAAAAAAAAGGAAAAAAAAGAGAGAGAGAGAGAGAGAGAGAAGCATTCGTAACCAAAATGTTATGCATTTTTTCCCCGATGTAGTATTTTGAAAAACTATTTATGTCACCCTACAGTTGGACATAGATTGTTGTATACATATTACACAGCAAAGGCTGATCGAGTGATCTCTAAGTTCCTGCCAACTGGACGCTCGTGTACACAGAAGCTCCCCTGTTAGACTGCCACTAGGGTAAGGACCATCTGTCTGAGAGATGAACTTGGCAGGGCATGTAGAGGGCACTGGATGAACATCATCATTGCTCTCCAAACCAAATAAAAAGGGAGGAGTAGAAGAGCCCATTTGAAAACACTTCGCCACAAATATATTAATGACACATTTCATTTATGATCTAATGCCCCTGAGAAGTTGCAAGCTCATACTCCCTTCCAAAAGCGAGCTCCTCTCAGGCTGGGTGTATGGCTCATGCCTGTAATCCCAGCACTTTGGGGGACCGAGGTAGGAGGACTGCTTGAGCCCAGAAGTTGGAGACCAGCCTCGGCACCACAGCAAGACCCTGTCTCTGCAAAAAGTCAAAAATTAGCCGAGTGTGGTGGCCCATGCCTGTAGTCCCATCTACTGGGGAGGCTGAGGTGGAAGGATCGCCTGAGCTCAGGAGGTTGAGGTTGTGGTGGTTGAATCACTGCACTCCAGCCTGGGCAACACAGTGAGATTCTGGCTTGGAAAAAAAAAAAAGCTAGCTCCTCTGTCCCTCAACTCACATGCAGTCACCATGTTCTCCTATCTTCGCCAGCCTCCTCTTACCTAAAGGGGAAAATTTAAGTGCCTTTAACATAAAAGACAAGGCCACCTTCATGTACATTTCAAGCATCCATCCCTCCCTCATTTATTCTCCATACCCTGCCTCAAATTTCATGACTTCGCAACACCAAGCTCCCAGCAGATCCCACACACGTTACCTTCCTTGTCACTTCCAACCCTCTTCTCCTGTCTGGAGCCTTCCTCTCCCGCTTCCTTAACCCACTGTCCAAGTCTCAGCTCAAATGTCCCATTTCCTGGAAGATTAACCTGACCCTCTGGGTAGAGTTGGCTTGCTCCTGCTACCCTCCTCGCCCCCTTGTGGCCGCCTCACAAGGCCCTCACGGGTCACTGCTCATGGCATCCTGGCTGGAAGCCTGTGCCATCTCCCACCTGAAGGCCTTATTTATCTGTGCATCTCCAGTTTCTAACATGGCACCTGGCTCAATAAATGCGTGAATTGATGGAGCGGGACTGGGGAGCTGATGATGACCTCAAGTAAAGGCCATACTTCAGTGGCAATAGACACATAAAGCAGAATTAATACAAGTAAAACCATGTTCTTCGTCTTCCCCATCGTATTTCTCTTTCTTTCTCTTTCCCCTCGCCTCAGCCTCCCAAAGTGCTGGAATTACCAGCATAAGCCACCATGCCCAGCCTGTTTTTTTTTTTTTTTTTTGAGTTGGAGTCGCACTCTGTCACCCAGGCTGGAGTGCAGTGGCACTGTCACAGCAACCGCAGCCCCGACCTGCTAGGCTCAGGCGATCCTTCTGCCTCAGCTTTCCTAGTAGCTGGAACTACAGGTACATGCCACCAAGTACAGCTAATTTTCTTTTCTTTTTTTTTTTTTTTTTTTTTTTTGAGTTGGAGTCTCACTCTGCCGCCCAGGCTAGAGTGCAGTGGCACACTCACGGCCACCGCAGCCCCGATCTGCTGGGGTCAGGCAATCCTTCCGCCTCAGCCTTCCAAGTAGCTGGAACTACAGGCATGTGCCACCATGCCTAGCCTTTTGGATTTACTGTAGAGGCAAGATCTCATCATGTTGCCCAGGCTGGTCTCAAACTCATGGGGTTCAGGTAATCCTCTCACCTCTGCCTCCCAAAATGCCTCCTCATGCAGGCCTGAGTCACCGCTCTCAGCTTTTTTTTTTTAACTTTATTATAAAGATATGGGGTACAAGTCAGGATTAGGTACATAAGTAATCTACATGCAGGTGCGGTTTAGGCCTCCAGCTGGTCCTCACTTCCCCTGGTTTAGGATCAGGTACCCTTTGTGTCATTATGTTCCCTCCTTCCTACCCCAGCAGTGTCCTCAATACTTCTCTTTATTCCTGCAATCTCAAAATGTTTTTTCTAAAAAGTAAAAATTTCATATTTCTAAAGAAGTGACGGCCTCAAATGTATATACAGGCTAGCTAAGCATAACTTCTTATTTTAGGAGGCCGATTGGAAACAAAAGAAACATTGTTAATAAAGAGAACTTCCGTTAAGGAAAGGCAACAGGATGCAGCAAAAATGCCAGAGACTACAGCTTCCAAATGCAGAGGAAATATAGAGACAGATCATGGGAAGAAAACAGAAGATCACGCCAAATTCTCACACTTTCAAGACTCTTCTGAAATACTGTGTGTAATCACTTTCATGTTATTTGTGTTTTCAAATATCAGGCTGCCAAGGAAAACAGAGACCATGGAAAAGGTAAGTTGAAGTGTAGTCAGAAATTGCAAAAGGAAGAACCACTTCAATAAGGGGTCACCAACTAACTTGAAAATCGATATAGTGGGGTGCTGTGTATCTGCACCCTACTACCTCAAGGGGCCTTGACGTACAGACCTACCTTGCAAGAGGGGGACTAAACACTCATATAGGCAGGTTCCATTTCCTAGGTACTTCTTGGAAACTGCCAACAAATAAAAGCTTTAAATTAAGTTTTCTTAGTGACCTGAAATAAGCAATTTATTATTTGCTATTCTTAATAAAACTGGCCAAGCACCATGGCTTATGCTGTAATGCCAGCACTTTGGGAGGTGGAGGTGAGAGGACTGCCTGAGTCCAGGGGTTCGAAACCAGCTTGGGCAACATGGCAAGACCTTGTCTCTACAATAAATCAAACAATTAGCCGGGCTCGGTGGCTCAGCCGGTAATCCCGTGCCTTGGGAGGCTGAGGTGAGTGGATTGCCTGAGCCCGTGGCTTCGAGACCCGCCTGGGCAACTTGGCGAGACCTCATCTCTACAATAAATAATAATAATAAAAAAATCACTCAGGCATGGTAGCGCATGCCTGTAATTCTGGCTACTCGGAAGGCTGAGGTGGAAGAATCGCTGGAGCCCAGTGGGTTGAGGCTGCAGTGGCCAGGAGTAGCCACTGCACTACAGTCTGGGCAACAGAGTGAGACTCCAACTCAAATAAATAAATAAATAAATAAATAAATAAATAAAAATAAATCAAAAAATTATCTGGGCATGGTGGCACATGCCTGTAGCTCCAGCTACTTGAGAGGTTGAGGCAGAAGATTTGCCTGAGCCCAGCAGGTAGAGGCTGCGGTGGCCATGAGCATGCCACTGCACTCCAGCCTGGGTGACAGAGTGAGACTCCAAGTCAAATAAAAAAATAAACAAATAAGTAAATGAATGGATAAATAAATACATTGAAGAGATACAAGCCAAAGAATTAGTAAATGCTGAATGAAATATAGACTTGTTCTTGAGTCATGAAACAAGTCTGCTTAGCATGATTTCACTTTCCTGAAAAGCATGTAACATAGCCCTTTAGAAGTTGCCTGTTGAATAAGACTTGCCACAAAATGTTTGCACAAGCCACAATGATTATTTGCCTTGGCAGTCCCTTTCCCTTTTGTTACAGCTATTCGACTTACAGGATGAATGAAAACAGGAAATGCTGACTGATACTCTTATTGTGTAAGTACAAAAATTACTGGATAGTGACTGTGGCATGGCTAGAGTCAAGTTTCAAACCCCACAATAAGCTCAAAAGGAAGGGTCAGTGGGTATGAGGTTAGAAGAGATTATTTGGACAAATACTGCTAGCAATCTGCACAGGAAACAGAGCTCTGGGTTCAGATGGTCAGTAAAAACCAGTACTGGAAAACCAGGCAGCAGGATTTCCATGGGGATGTATGAGGCACCCAGAGTTCCAATGTAAAAACGAAAACAAAACAGTGACAATGATAACAACAAAAATACCAGAACGACAAAATGCTAGGGGCATGTATGAAATTCTTCCATGAAGGAGAGACATGGTTTCTATATCTCAAATCATTCTGTATGTCCCCAGCTTACTGCACACACAGAGGAAAGCTGCATTGACAACTAGGACTCAGATTTTAAAGGAATCACCCAGCTGCTAATTTTGTATCGAAAGCATTAACGTCATCATGGCATAGGGAGGTCCTATGACATATGGGTTCATCAACTCCTACAGCTACGAGGGAATTGTTGGCATGATAGACTCTAACCTCCTCCCGTGCACCAGGTAATTTACCTTCTTCAGATAATAACTCAGCGAGTGTGGTGCCCAGGTGCCTCTGAGTTCTCCCTGCTATATATAGCATTCTCTTTTCTTTTCTTTCTTCTTTCCCTCCTTCCCTCTCTTTCTCTATTTATTTATTTATTTATTTTGAGTTGGAGTCTCACTCTGTCGCCCAGACTGGAGTGCAGTGGCCGCTCCCGGACACCGCAGCCTCGACCTGCTGGGATCTGGCGACCCTTCTGCCTCAGCCTTCCGAGTAGCCGGAATTACAGCCACGCACTACCACACCCGGCTGATTTTTTATTTATTGTAGAGATGAGGTCTCGCTGCCCAGGCGGGTCTCGAACCCGCGGGCTCAGGCAATCCACTCACCTCAGCCTCCCAAAGGCGCGGGATTACAGGCTGAGCCACCGAGCCCAGCTCTCTCTCTCTTTAAAATAGAGATGGGATCTCACTATGTTGCCCAAGCTGGTCTCCAACTTCTGATCTCAAAAGATCCTCCTGCCTCTCGGCCTCCCAAAGTGCAGGAATTATTTGGCATTTTACTCAACAGCATCACAGGATTCCGGAACAACACCCGTTTCTTCTCACCCAACAATTACTGAACCTATTACTCTGCCCAGCATATACATAATCATCTACTTGCTGATGATTCATTTAGTGAGAAAACAGAAGACAGCACATTTTTAACTTGCCAAAAATGGGAAAGACTAATTATCTAACAAAAAACCCTATCTTTCTGCTTTCCCCATTTCTATTTTTTCTTTCTTGAATTTCCTTTGCTAGCCTCTAAACTTTTGCTTATTTTCTTGTATGCAGGTAACTTTGAATTCCGTCTTGGCCGACATTTACTTCTGGGTGTTTTCATGCTTTAGTGCATATAATGAATTCATTTCTACGGAATCACAGATCCGAAGTGGGGTTCAGTTGTTCTTGACTGGCCAATTCTGCTCCCTTCCTCCTACTCCAGGGACATGGAACAGCGTCAGGAGACATCCGTGGTGGCTGTGACTGGCCTCTAGTAGGGGTGCTGCTACACACCCTATCATGCACAGGATGGCCAGACCCCCACCCAAAATCACAAGTGATGTACCCACATTGTCAGTGGCACCAAAGTTAAGACAGCCTGCTGTGGTCCCAACAGGATGAAGGGGACTGGTATTTTTTAGGAGCCTCCTCTGAGACTGCTACAAATACTTAACACACTCACCTAAAAGACTGCACAAGAGCATTTTATAAATCATGCTAACGATGCACCATAAGATCCTGAAATATGAATTACTGCAGGAAAAAATCTACCCAGTACAGCCTGGATATGCTTCCTTCCCTTCCTTCTTTCCTGCCTTCCTTGACTACAAAAACCTGTTTTCTCTCTTAGAGCAATTCATTTAGACATCACAAATCACCTCCTCCCCTAGTTCTTGGTCTATGGGTCAAAGGTGATAGTCCTGGGGCAGCGGCAGGAAGTTTTCTGGTGGGCAAAGAGAAGCCTGAGAGAGGCACCCCCTCCCCTTCATGATAGCTCATGCCTGTAATTCCAGCACTTTGGGAGGCTGAGGCAGGAGGACTGCTTGAACTCAGGAGTTCAAGAGCAGCCTGGGCAACATAACAAGACCTTGTCTCCACAAAAAATTAGCCGGGCATGGTGGCATGCACCTGTAGTCCCAGTTACTCAGGAAGCTGAGATGGAAGGATAGCCTGAGCCCAGGAAGTTGAGGCAGTGGTGAGCTGAGATCGCACCACTGTACTGCAGCCTGGGCAACAGAGTGAGATCCTGACTCAAAAAAGATAGAAAGGGGGGGTGGGGGGAGCAGAGAGAGAGAGAGAGAGAGAGAGAGAGAGAGAGAGAGGAAGGAAGGAAGGAAGGAAGGAAGGAAGGAAGGAAGGAAGGAAGGAAGGAAGGAAGGAAGATCGACTGACCTCAGAGAGAGGAAGCTGCCAGGAAGAGTTCTACCTCAGCCTGGACTTGGTACCCAATACCAAGCAGAAGAATCGGGTCACACAGGCGGAGAACACTGGCCCTGCAATCAGGCCTCTCGAGAGCCAAATGGTCTCTCAGAGGCTTAGGAGATATTTCACCACCTCCCAACTGAGTGGTCAGTTTAGGGTTTCTTTCCACACTGCACGTTCTTTTACCAACACATGGGCACAGAGGGAGGAGGAAAAGGCAACAACTGCTTTAGACCTGATGTTCTCATGTTTGCTTTTACACTGGGGAAAACTCAGACTCCGAAAAAGAATTAAACTGAGGTACTGAGATAACTTCCTGAAGCTTCCTTACTTTCTATTTGAAATACCTGGATGTTGTCACCAGAATTGCCATTGAACTTCCACCTTGCTGTGTCACTAAGTGGTCCTTCATTCCATGAGTACTCAGAAAATAGCACGGTCAGAATTTGTGGCCCTTTTAATGGTAAGGCTTTTCTCTTCATGATATGTGCAACAAACATATATATAAAATATACAACATAGTGGGTTTCCCACATTTGGACATGAACTTGAATTTAAGACTGCTAGAGGTTTCACAGAAGAACTAGTCCTTGCAACCAGGTCAGCTCAAAACAGGTTGAGATGAACCTGAGTGCACAGGGCATGTGTGGCTGGCTACCTCAACCCTCAAAATAATGTCTTGCAAAGAGAGAGGGAATTAGAACTGTAGCTTTCATTCTCGTACAGTTTATATTTTACTTTTTTACAGCAGATCAGAAATAAAAAGCAAAAGCTTTGTACAGGAAGAAGCCAAGCATAATCCAGACGAGACTTCATTCTGAAGCCCTGGGGGCTATAATTCCTGAACAATGCTAAAGGAGAGAGAAACTAGAGTCTTCTAGCTGCCTTTTTCTGCCCTATGTAACCATATCTATTTAACTGTATCTGTCTGCAGATAAACTTAGGAAAAGTTGGGTTCAAAGTCATAGAAACACATGAATTCTGAACTTGAGCTCAAGGTGAGCTAGTGAGAATTTTTATTATCTTTTCAGTAACTAGAAAGAGACTAAACCAGGATGAATGATTACATTAACTATAATGATACCAGCATTATTACTGCAGCTACACACATGAACTTGACTTAGAACGTATAAATTTTGAGGCTTTAAACTCATTTTAAGTCTGAAATTTTACTGAAAACTAAATCCTTTCTGCTCTTTAGGATTTGTCTACTTACTATATGACAGTCTTTAGTTTCTTTGTTTTTTTTTGAGTTGGAGTCTCACTCACCACCTAGGCTGGAGTTCAGTGGCACACTTCTGGTCACCACAACCTCGACCTGCTGGGCTCAGGCGATCCTTCTGCCTCAGCTTTCCAAGTAGCTGGAACTACAGGCGCGTGTTACCACACCCAGCTAATTTTTTGATTTATTGTAGAGACGAGGTCGCACCCTGGTGCCCAGGCTGGTCTTGAACCCGTGGGCTCAGGCAAGCCTCTCGCCTCCCAAAGTGCTGGGATTATAGGCTTGAGCCATTGTGCTTGGCCAGTCCAGTTTCATTACATGTTTTTATGAAATGTCTTAGAGCCACATTTCTATATAGGATGTAGAATCAATGGGCACATATTAGGACCTATGGGAAGAAGAAACCAGTAGGAACCTCAAGAGTAAAATTAGCTTGTGTCCTTCCAATTTCTCACCTCTTTGGCAGTGGCCATGTTGTATATACACTGGGCGAAGATGACTGGTGGTACAGAGCACGAGAAAGTTCTTTTTTTTTTTTTGAGTTGGAGTCTCACTCTGTCGCCCAGACTGGAGTGCAGTGGCCGCTCCCGGCCACCGCAGCCTCGACCTGCTGGGCTCCGGCGATCCTTCCGCCTCAGCCTTCCAAGCAGCTGGAATTACAGGCTTGCGCTACCATGCCAGGCTGATTTTTTGATTTATTGTAGAGAGGAGGTCTCGCCAAGTTGCCCAGGCCAGTCTCGAACCCGCGGGCTCAGGTAATCCACTCACCTCAGCCTCCCAAGGCGCGGGATTACAGGCTGAGCCACCGAGTTCGGCTGGAGAAAGTTCTTAAGGATTTATTTGGAGAAGATAAGCAGAGTAAAGAGGACACAGATACACACCGATACATTTTCGATAGTCATAAAAAGTTTAAAACACCGATAATGTCACTTAGATGTGCTTTGGTATCAGGACTCAGATTTCCTTCCTTCCTTTTTTTTGAGTCAGGATCTCAGTCTGTCACCCAGGTCGGAGTGCAGTGGTACCATCACAGCTCACCGCAGCCTCTACCTCCTGGGCTCAAGTGATCCTTCAGCCCCAGCCTCTCGAGTAGCTGGGACTACAGGCACGCGCCACCAAGCTCAGCTAATTTTTTGATTTTGTTATAGAGACCAGTTCTCACTATGTTGCCTGGGCTGGTCTTTAACTCCTTGGCTCAAGTAGTCCTCCCACCTCGACCTCCCAAGTGCTGGAGTTACAGGTGTGAGCCACCATACCCGGCCCAGGACTCAGAGTTTCCTTTCTCTAGAGAGTTAATTAGTTAGAGACGACGGTTCACCTTACTTGGAACCATCATTAATCACGTTTTGTAAAATAAATTTGGCCAATGATAAATTTAATTTGGAAAAAAGTTTAGATGAGAATTATAAATTATACATGTTTAAAATTATAATATACAATTATATACATAATAAATTATACATGTTGTCTTTACTCCCTTATTAAAATTCCAGAGTTAAATTTATAAATCTATCATCCAAATAGTCCCCATGTTCTTAGAGAAGACATGAACATTTGTACGATGTCATGACTATGGCCCAGGGCTTTAACCCTTCAGATTCTGGCAAACAGTGGTGCTCCCAGTCCCGGCGAGAGTCCTGGGATTTTGAATGATTGCATGGGAGCAGAGCTGTTTCCTCATAGTTTCTGCAAACTGGACCCCAGGAAATTAACCCAAAACAGAAATGAATTCTGCCTGGCATGGCTACTCACATGCCTTAACCTAAAATAATGGAAAGATGGCATAGAAAAGTTTTTACTGAGCAGTTTATGAAAACAAACCCCAGGAGGAAAAAAGTACAGGCTACTATTCCTTATCCAAAATGCTTGAGATCAGAAAGAAGTGTTTTAGATTTTGAGTTTATTCGGATTTTGGAAAATTTGCATACACATAATGAGATATTGCAGGGATGAGGCCCAAGTCTAAACATAAAATTCACTTATGTACTCATTTATTCATTTATGTCTTATACGCTTTAGTAATTTAGTTTTTACTGCATTTTGACTGCGACTTGTCACATGAGGTCAGGTATGGAATTTTCCACTTACGGCACCACAAGGTCACTTAAAAAGTTTTGGATTTTGGAGCAATTTGGATTTTGGATTTTGAGATTAGGGATGTTCAACCTATATAAACATCAAGAGGCAAGTAAATTTATTTTAAAGCACAGCATCAAAAACCCTGCAATAACTTTTTCTGGGACCACTAATGTAACTAACAAAATAAATTTTAATTGTTGAATTTGAAAACAAAGTATAAGCTGGGTGTGGTAGCACACGCCTGTAGTTCCAGCTACTTGGAAGGCTGAGGCGGAAGGATCACCTACGTCCAGCAGGTTGAGGCTACGGCGGTATGAGTGTGCCACTGCACTCCAGCCTGGGCAACAGAGTGAGACTCCAATTAAAAAAAAAAAAAAAGAAAAGAAAACAAAGTAAATATGCCAGCATTCCTAGTATGACCACGTGATGATTACAGAAGAAATTAATTAATTCTTAGTATGACAACCTGATGATTCTAGAAGAAATTAAGATGGAAAGAAACCATCTTGCACTTAAAAATGACAAGACAGGCAGAGCATAGATTTTTGAACCAAAGGCAGAGACCCAGTAATGTGTCATTCTATCAATTTACCAAGTTTCAACAAGCATTAAAAAAAAAGACAGAAAGTATTAGATTCGCCATAAATCATCAGCCAAGTAGCACTGTTCCATACATAAGGTTTTCATTCAGCTTTTGCGCACACACAATAAGATAAACATGTAATTCCTGCTATGAATCTCAGTTAGGTACTCTAGCGTTCTGGGCACAGAATCTACCTCTGAAGATATCTTGTCTAGGAAGGGGAGAGACAGACCTGCTGGTTTGGCTGGCATTGTCTAGACTGCCAGGCTCTTGCAATTTAAAATCAATTTGACGATCGTTCAAGCCTGGCCTGCGTAATCTCCTCAGCGCCGGAAACAGCAGCCCAGGCAGCTCCCAGGGAGCAGCGATTCCAATGCTGACAGTCAATGCATTTCTATTTAGGGTCACAAAGCACAATCACAGCCTGAAGATGAAGAAAAATCTCTTCTGTGTTACTCTCTCTGATCCTGTGGCGCATTTCCAGGGACCTGGAAACTGGACAGGGAAAACGCACCATGAAAAGGAATGAAGTGGCCAGGCATGGTGGCTCAAGCCTATAATCCCAGCACTTTGGGAGGCTGAGGCAAGAGGATTGCTTGAGCCCGAAGGTTCGAGACCAGCCTGGGCAACATGACGAAACCTCGTCTCTACAATAAATCAAAAAATTAGCTGGGCATGGTAGCGTGTGCTTGTAGTTCTGGCTACTTGGAAGGCTGAGGCGGAAGGATCGCCGGAGCCTAGCAGGTTGAGGCTGCAGTGGACGGGAGCATGCCACTACATTCCAACCTGGGCGACAGAGTGAGACTCTGACTCAGAAAGAAAAGGAAAGAAATGAAGTGAAGAGAATCCTAGGTCAAGCACTGCTCAATTTACACATACTTTGTAGACTACGGGAAGTTGTTCTTTAAATCTACAAACATCTTTGTTCAAGGCACATGATTCTATCAGCAATACATTCATCCTTTCAGGGACCGTGCCTGCGACCTTCGCTGCCCTCGAAGAAACAGAGGGTTTTGGTCCTTGTTAAGAATAAAGGAGCCATGCCTTAAACTTATGAGTAAGGAAAATAACGATTCGGGGTGACACCCGAATCCTCACTGCTAATGTGAGACGAATTTTTGAGCAGGTAAAGGTTGCCCCTAAGGTGACTCGCCTACTTTGCGGGATGCCTGGGAGTTGCGATCTGCCCATCCCCCTTATTTAAAAAAAAAATAAAAAAAAGAATAAAGGAGCCAGGCATGATGTCTTAGGCCAGTAATCCCAGCACTTTGGGAAATCGGGCCTGAAGGACTGCTTGAGCCCAGGAGTTTGAGAACAGCATGAACAACACAGTGAAAACTCATCTCTACAACAAACAAACAAACAAACACAGCTAGACGTGGTGGCATGTGTCTGTAGTACCAGCTATTCAGAAGGCTGAGGAAGGAAGATAGCTTGAGCCTAGGAGTCTGAGGCTGCGGTGAGCTGTGATCATGCCACTGCAGTCCAGCCTGAGCAACAAAGTGAGATCTTGACTCTAAAAAATATAATAATAATAATAATAATAATATAATAAATGTGCCCTCGCAGCTGCCTAGGGTGCAATGTGGAGAGGCTTGGACAAAGCCAGGACAGAGCCCAGGGGAAGACATGGGTCAGAGCAATGACAGTGGGTAAGAAAGAGTCAGGTGAAGCCAGGCTCGGTGGCCCAGCCTGTAATCCCACGCCTTTGGGAGGTTGAGGTGAGTGGATTGTCTGAGCCCGCAGGTTCAAGACCTGCCTGGGCAACTTGGAGAGATCCCACCTCTACAATAAATCAAAAATTAGCCGGGTGTGGTAGCGTGCACCTGTAGTTCCAGCTACTTGGAAGGCTGAGGCGGAAGGATCGCCGGAGCCCAGCAGGTCGAGGCTGCGGTGGCCGGGAGTGGCCACTGCACTCCAGTCTGGGCGACAGAGTGAGACCCAACTCAAAAAAAAAAAAGAAAAAAAAAGAGTCAGGTGATATGGTGAACATGCATCAGCCTCTTCAGATGTGTTTCAGCTCTGGAGGGAGTGAGATAAGGGTTAAGTGTTCTATCCTTTGAGTGAGCCTTGGAAGCGTAGGTGGCTCTTAGATCTCTCCCCTGGGTATAGAAAGCAGGCTAATTCTGGGATGGAGGAAACCAAAGGTACACATCCAGAAGCTTCCAAAGATGAACGGCCTAACTAGCTGCCTCATGCTCCCCTCACATCCTGACTGCTGGCCTGGCCTCTGCCATCAGAGAACACTGCCTCTCCACGACTACTCCCAGGGGTCCTCAGCGAAACATCTGCCTCAGATGGTGAGACCCAAATTCCCGGCTTGGGGCTCCAGCCCAGCTGGAGAAACATTTTGCCTGGGGAGTAGGTCATCTTGAGGTCAGGGAAGCTTAACTTGGCCTCGCTGGGTGCTCAGTCCCTGGGGCCTTATCTCAGCAGGAACTAGAGCCAAGCCAGAGAGTTTGAGAAGAGGCTGCAAACGTA
This sequence comes from Cephalopachus bancanus, assembly GCA_027257055.1. Taxonomy (NCBI): domain Eukaryota; kingdom Metazoa; phylum Chordata; class Mammalia; order Primates; family Tarsiidae; genus Cephalopachus; species Cephalopachus bancanus. The sequence continues at coordinate 113,019 of JAPVLO010000006.1, forward strand.
AGAGATGGATGGATGGAGCAGACTGTGTAGAAGCAGGGATTAAGGAGGAAATGGATACTGAAGGCCAGGGAGGTGCTTTCTCTGCTGTTGGTGCTCATTTTAAGAATAATGGTGCAGTCAGGTGAGGTGGCTCATGCTTGTAATTCCAGCACTTTGGGAGGCGGAGGTGAGAGGGTTGCCTGAGTCCAGGGGTTTGAGACCAGCCTGGGCAACTTGGCGAGATCTTGTTTCTACAGTAAATCAAACAATTAGCAGAACGTAGTGATGTGCACCTGTAGTTCCAGCTACTTGGAAGGCTGAGCCAGAAGGATCACCTGAGCCCAGCAGGTCAAGACGACAATGGTCGTGAGCATGCCACTGCACTCTAGCCTGGACGGTAGAGTGAGACTCTAACTTAAAAAAGGAATAATGGTGACAGGCCAGGTGCGGTGGCTCACACCTGTAATTTCAGCACTTTGGGAGGCTGAGGTGGGAGGAGCGCTTGAGCCCAAGAGTTCAAGACCAGCCCCAGCAACAGCAAGACCCCATCTCTATTAAAAAAACAAAATTTTTTAAGAAAAAAAAGAATGGTGACAGAGAAGATTACCTGAAAAAGTAGATAAGGTCTCCAAACCCAACCCTAACAGCTGCTGTTTCTTATCCCACTTGGTGTAGGGAGCCCATTTGGGCATGGCAGACAAGAAGAGTCCACACTGTCTTGCTTTGCCACAGGCAATAGCATGAGACAAGCCCCTTTGCCTGTCCCATGTACTGGATCATAGAAGGATTCAGTTCTTACTCATAAGCAGACCTTGAACATTCACCATAATGCTCTAAGAAAGGGATTGGCAGTAGCCGGAAACTGCCAGGGAAGGGAGGAGGGCACATAACATCACTAAGGGTCCCGGGTCTCAAACCAGGCGAAGTGGGGACCAAAGTTAGGCCCCAACTTTACATGTATGATGACCACTTGTATACCTAATCCTGAATTGTACCCCATGTCTTTTTTCTTTTTTTTGAGTTCGAGTCTCACTCTGTCGCCCAGACTGGACTGCAGTGGCCGCTCCTGGCCACCGCAGCCTCGCCTGCTGGGCTCCGGCGATCCTTCTGCCTCAGCCTTCCAAGTAGCCGGAATTACAGGTATGCGCTACCATGCCGGCTGATTTTTGATTTATTGTAGAGATGAAGTCTCACCAAGTTGCCCAGGCGGGTCTTGAACCCGCGGGCTCAGGCAATCCACTCACCTCGGCCTCCCAAAGTGCTAGGATTACAGGCTGAGCCACCGAGCACGGCCATACCCCATGTCTTTAAAAGGAAGGAAGGAAGGATTCAGTTTAACAGAACCAGTGAGAACACACTGTAAAGGCTAGTAGTTCCTCTTTACACGTGTTAATAACCCAAACTACATATACTGGCCTTGAAGAGATGAGTATATTTTTTTGCATGGGCTTTTTTCCAAAATCACTTGTTTTTAACATTAATATACAATTAGAAAATATATTATCAGTGATATTTTATCAGAAAATTTGATGTAAAGAAGAAACTAAACCAGGCACTTTGAACCATTTTGACTACAAACTGTGTTCAGGTGATCCTTGTACTGTTTACAGAGGAACAATGCCCTTGAGATGTCCAGGTAAACTGACTTAACGGGAAAAAAGAAACAAAGATTCAGGGATAATTCTCACGTCCCCCTCTCCCACCTCTACCCCATTCCTAAGCCCAGAAAAAACTCAGACTAAAGTTTGTTATAATTCTTGTTTTCTACTAACAAACAACAACAACAACAACAACAACAAAACTCTCAATTTTCCACTTCTTCCTTCCTCCTCCTGATATCATGTTAATTATACTGGCCAAAGATATGTGTTAAAAATAATAAGGTTTCGTGGTGCCTAAATGGCTTGTATTTCTGAGAAAGTTGCTGAAGACTAACGTGGGGTTGTTCTCCACAAAGATGGCATGCTCTGCCTACATGCTTTATCTCCAGTGTTACGGATGTCATGCTGTGAAGACAATTCTGTACCCTTATCTTTTCAATTAACATAATGTGCAACATTTCCCCATGACATTAACATCTTAAAAATAATATTTTGGCTGGGCGCGATGGCGCAGCCTATAATCCCAGTACTTTGGGAGGCTGAGGCGAGAAGACTGCCTGAGCCCGGGGGTTCGAGACCAGCCTGGGGAACTTGGTGAGACCTTGTCCCTACAATAAATCACAAAAACTAGCTGGGTATGGTGGCATGCATCTGTAGTTCCAGCTACTTGGAAGGCTGAGGCGGAAGGATCACCTGAGCTCAGTAGGTCGGGTGGCAATGGCCATGAACGTGTCACTGCACTCCAGCCTAGGTGACAGAGTGAGACTCCAAGTCAAATAGTAATAATAATAATAATATTTTATCATATAATCTTCCATTATAAGAATGAATCCTGGATGGGCACGGTAGCTCACGCCTGTAAACCTAGTTCTTTGGGAGGTGAAAGTGGGAGGATCGCTTGAACCCAAGAGTTTGAGACCAACCTGGGTAATATAGTAAGACCTTGTTTCTATAAAAAAAAATTTAAAAATTAGTCAGATGTGGCAGTGTGTACCTGGAGGCTGAGGTGGAAGGATAGGCTGAGCCCAGGAGGTAGAGGCTGTGGTGAGATGTGATCGTGCCACTGGCATCCTAGCGTGGGCAACAGAGTGAGTTCCTGACTCAAAAATAAAAATAATATAGAATGAGTCCTGATCTGTGAAACCATTCTCTTACTTTTGGACATGTCCTAAACTCTTTTTTTTTTCTGAGTAGGAGTCTCACTCTGTTGCCCAGACTGGAGTGCAGTGGCACGCTCATGGCCTCCACAGCCTCAATCTGCTAGGCTCAGGTGATCCTTCCGACTCAGCCTTCCAAGTAGCTGGAACCGCAAGGTGCACACTGCCACACCCAACTAATTTTTTGATTTATTTTAAAGACGAGGTCTCACCAAGTTGCCCAGCTTGGTCTCAAACCTCTGGACTCAGGCAATCCTCTTACCTCCACCTCCCAAAGTGCTAGGATTACAGGCGTGAGCCACTGCACCCAGCTCTTAAACTCTGCAAAATGATCTTTGATGTACTTAAGAATGAGAGTGGGCTGCTCAATCTGGTTGATTTAATACTAATCATATCGGTAGAGACGTCAAGGGTCTGCTCACCTGAACCCTGGTTGGACCACCTGGCAGATGCTGTCAGAAGAGAAAGGAAGACAGCTGGTCCAAAGGTAGTGAGTTCTCTCGATTGTTCAGAGTGGTTACAGGCAGAACTCCTTGTTCTACTCTGTTGTCCCTTCTCACTACTGAACTAGGTGATTTAAAAAAAACCACACAGGCCGGGCTCGGTGGCTCGGCCTGTAATCCCGCACCTTTGGGAGGCTGAGGTGATGGATTGCCTGAGCCCGCGGGTTCGAGACCCGCCTGGGCAGTAAGACCTCATATCTCTACAATAGATAAATAAAAAAAAAATCAGCCGGGCGTGGTAGCGCGCGCCTGTAATTCCGGCTACTCGGAAGGCTGAGGTGGAAGGATCGCCAGAGCCCAGCAGGTCGAGGCTGCGGTGGCCGGGAGCGGCCACTGCACTCCAGTCTGGGTGACAGAGTGAGACGCCAACTCAAAAAAAAAAAAAAAAAAAAAACCACACAGGAGGTAGGGGAGATGGAGGTAGTGACATGGCTGACTTGGCTTTAATTCACTTCTGTGTCTGGGAAAACCTATTGAACTGTGTCATGCTGATGGTGTGTTAGCACTCACCTTCCTATTTGAAGGAGACCAGGTAGAATCAGAAAATGTCTTAGCTTCTTTTACAGTGAGGTTTGGTTGTGTGTCAGGTTACTACTGAGCTACAGACGAAGTTGTCGTAGGTGATTTCTGGAAAGGCTCCTGAAAAGGGCATACACTCTCAGTCCTCTTTCCTGCTGGTTGGGATATGCATGTGGTGGCTGCAACCATCTTGGACTACCAGGCTGCACAGAGCCCCTGATGACTGAGAGGCTGCCCACCTTGAACTTCCTTCATGTGAGAGAGGAACAGACTCTACTATGGCCTCAGTCCCTTTTTTCCACTGCTGTTATTCAGGGGTGAATCGAATCCTGATCGACTCCACTGTGAAAATAGAACCTACTTGGAAACATCATGGCATGCTTCACTCTTATTTAAGTTTGCACTTACTTAAACACTGCGCATGCCTTTCTTTCTCTGCACAACATTAACTTTAGGAATGAGGTCAAAGTTACAGTTCTAATTTAGAGGAGACGTGAGACTTGCTCAAAGTCTTGCTGATGAATGAGCTGATTTTCCTCTGCCAGGTGCGGTGATACACACCTGTAATCCCAGCACTGGGAGGCAGAGGCAAGAGGACTGCCTGAGCCCACAGGTTCGAGACCAGCATGGGCAACTTGGTGAGACCTTATCTCTACAATAAAAATTTTAAAAAAATTAGCTGGGCATGGTGGTGCATGCCTGTAGTTCCAGCTACTTAGAAGGCTGAAGTGGAAGGATCGTCTGAACCCAGCAGGTTGAGGCTGCGGTGGCTATAAGCATGCCACTTCACTCCAGCCTGGGCGACAGAGTAAGACTCTGGACTAAAAAAAACCGAAAAAATGACCCCTAAAAAACCCAGACAGCAGGACCCAGGATACACAGATGTGAACAGTGGCCTAAGAGGTCCGTGCCGCCCCCAGGGCCCTTCCTGTTCATCTGTCTTTAAAAACTGTTTCACTTTAAATTCTAGCCCCTTTCTTTGGGTATGCGCTAAACAAAGAAATGTTTTTGGAAGAAAAAGCTATTTTTATAGTTGTGCTAAATATTTTTAGAAGTCATATCATGGAATTGTTGCCTGTCCCTAAAAAAATAAAAACAATCTACAGTCAAACCAAACATTTATGCAATTTTATAACACAAACAAAGAAAGGATGAAACAATATGCAGGGAATGAAAGAAAGCTACTCGGATGGCTGGTGTGTGAAATTCAAATACTGCAATATACAAAACAATTTTATTTTATTTTTATTTTTTTTGAGTTGGAGTCTCACTCACCCAGACTGTAGTGCAGTGGCCACTGCCGGCCACTGCAGCCGCGACCTGCTGGGCTCCGGCGATCCTTCCGCCTCAGCCTTCCGAGTAGCTGGAATTATAGGCGGGCACCACCACGCCTGGTTAATTTTTGATTTCTTGTAGAGATGAGGTCTTGCCAAGTTGCCCAGGCAGGTTTCGAACGGACTCTGGCAATCCACTCACCTCGGCGTCCCAAAGTGCTGGGATTACAGGCTGAGCCACCGAGCCCAGCAACAAAACAATTTTAAAGACCCATTAAACTGTAACTGAGTGACTCAGAGCTGAACAAGGAGCTTTTAGTGAGTGAAGACGCCATCCTAGCCATTCCTGGAAAGCTGCTTACCTGGAAACCACTGAGGACTCTCGAGGCATGGCACACGTCTCTGAGTTCTGCCTACAGAGAGTCTCAGCTCAAATCCAGTCGGCCAGATTCATGCCGTCACCTCCCATCCCATCTCCAGCATGCCTCCAAGGGAAATGCAAGAGTGTGCCCGGCTATGTACAAAACCCACCACCATCACAAGACACGTGAAGCCCCAGCCCAATGAAAGTGGCTATGAGCTTCCAGATTTAGTTGCAGAAGAAGTGAAGACTTGACCACAGATAACTCACAGCTTCCAATCTCAGCTCAAGCCTCACCCTCTCTGCTAAATCGCAGATGCACATTTATTTTCCCACCGCCCCCCAACTGACAAACAGTAACATTTTACCACAATGGCTTAAGGTCTTTCCTTTTTCAGATAATCTTTTTTTTTCATAATCAATATTTTTTATTATGGTTTTGTGGGGTACAGTTAAGGGTTAGGTGTACAATTACGTTTCATTCAGGCACCCTGTTGATAAGAGGTGTTTCCCCATCCCCAGACAGATATTTGCTACTGTTAATCCCATCCCCCTTCCCCCCATAGTTTCCAGTACCGTCAGTCATTTTCTTATAGTATTACATTGGATGTTCAAGGTCCATTATATGAGTGAGAACATGTGATACTCAGATCTTTGTTTCTGTGAGAGGTCGCTCAGTATTATAGACTCTAGTTCCATCCAGGTTGCTGCGAAATTCATGATTTTGTTCTTTTTTATGGCTGTGTAGTATTCCATCGTGTATATGTACCACATTTTTTAAATCCAGTCCTCTTTTGATGGGCAGCATGGTTGTTTCCAAGTTCTTGCTAATCTTTTTTTTTTTAAAGTCTGGGTCTCACTCTGTCACCCAGGCTGGAGTGCAGTGTCACAATCACAGCTTACTGCAGCCTCAACTTCGTGGGCTCAGGTCATCCTTCCACCTTAGCCTCCTGAGCAGCTGGGACTACAAGTGCATGCCACCATGCCCAGCTAATTTTTTGACATTTTGTAGAGACGAGATCTTGCTATATTGCCCAGGGTGATCGCAAAATCTTGGGCTCAAGCAATCCTCCTGCCTCGGCTTCCCAAATTGTTGGAATTACAAGTGCGAGCTACCATGCATGACCCTTTTCAGAGAATTAAAGCAGCACAGCTGAGCTGAGTCTCTCACGCACCCACCCGTCCAACGCTCCCACTCTTTCCACAGTTACAACTCCCATGAACCTGGTGCTTATGGATGTAGGTTTTCATGCTTTTTCCACATATGAACACATGCATAAACAGAATACAGTATTGTGTTACATGTTTTGAAAACAGAACTGGCCATATACACACTTCCACAACTTGCTTTTCCACTCTGTTTCTGAGCTCCAGCCGTGTGGATACACCCAGAAGTGGCAACAAGGACTGCAAAATGCATATACCTCTAACTGTCAGGGGCATCCTTTCCTGGGACTTGGGTTACGTGACACTTTGTCCTCTCCTGCCCCTCACGTATCAACTTCAGGAAGGTGGAATGACTTATCCGATAGAGGGCTAGAAAGAAACACCATCTTAAAACGCAGTTCTGGTAACAATAACTTCCTCTGAAAAATCACTCCGGAAGTCCTCATGGAATAGAAACTCTGAGAACTCTTCTCCATGACATTTTATATATTATATATATTATATTATATTATATTCTTTGAGTCAGAGTCTTACTCTGTCACCCAGGCTAGAGTGTAGTGTAGTGGCACGCTCACGGCCACCGCAGCCTCGACCTGCTGGGCTCAAACGATCCTTCCGCCTCAGCCTCCCAAGTAGCTGGAACTACAGGCACATGCCATCATGCCCGGCTAGTTTTTTGATTTATTGTAGACAACGTCTTGCCAAGTTACCTAGGCTGGCCTAGGTAACTTGGGCTCAGGCAATCTTCTCGCCTCGGCCTTCCAAAGTGCTGGGATTACAGGCTTGAGACACTGAGCCTAACTCCATGACTTTTAAAGACATTGGATCCAACAGCCTGAGCAACAGAGTGAGACCTTGTCTCTACAGAAATAAAAAATAAAAAAATCAGCCAGGCATGGTGGCGCCTACCTGTAGTCCCAGCTACTCGGGAGGCTGAGGTGGAAGAAAAGCCTGAACCCAGCAGGTTGAGACTGTGGTGGCCGTGAGCATGTTACTGCCCTCAAGCTTGGGCAACAGAATAAGATTCCAGCTCAAAAAAAAAAGATCAGGCTTGGTGGCTCAGCACTTTGGGAGCCCGAGGCAAGTGGATTGCCTGAGCCCATGGGTTCGAGACCAGCCCTGGCAACTTGGTGAGACCTCGTGTCTGCAATAAATTAAAAAAAAAATTAGCTGAGCACGGTAGCACGTGCCTGTAGTTCCGGCTACTTGGAAGGCTGAGGTGGAAGGATTGATGGAGCCCAGCAGGTTGACGCTGGGGTGGCCATGAGTGTACCACTGCACTCCAGTCTGGGTGACAGAGTGAGACTCCAACTCAAAAAAAAAGAGGAAAAAAAAAATAAAAGCATTAGATACTCCAATGGATCAGCACTCCCCAATCTCTGAGCTGGCTGAACTACTTAGTTCCTTGAACATAGACCAATCTGTCTTCCCTTCCTTCCCGGCAATGTCTCTTAGCCCTTCTTCAAGCCTTGTCTCATGCTATCCTTTCAGGAGCATCTTCCTGGAACCACTGCTTAAAAATTGTCATCCGGGAACAGTAGTTTCTGCCTGTGATTCCAGCAGTTTGGGAGGTGGAGGTGAGAGGATTGCTGAGCCCAGAGGTTCGAGACCAGCCTAGACAACTTCACGAGACCTCGTCTCTACAACTAACCAATAAAAATTAGCCAGGCGTAGTGGCATGCAGCTGTTGTCCCAACTACTTGGGAGGCTGAGACAGAAGGATCATCTGAGCCCAGCAGGTCGAGGCTGTGGTGGCTGTGAGCGTGCCACTGCAATCCAGCCTGGGTGACAGAGTGAACCTCCAGCTCAAAATAAAAATTGTCAATTTCTCTCTACAGGTAATTCAAAGCATAACATTTCAGATTGTCATTCATCCCCCTCCAAAATACGACCTCATCTAATGATGAAACTCATCTCCACAGATGTCTTCATCTCTAACTGTTCCCAGAATCCACCAACACTTTTCCAACTACATTCATTCACTTGGTTCTCTGCACTTTGCCTGGATGTATTTCTATTTCTGCATGTCAAATTTCTTCAGATTTTTCAAGCCAAGCTTTCCTTTTTCAAACAATTTGAAAAGTAACACAGGCTAACTGTAAACATTTCAGAATACTAAAATACAAAAAGTAAAAAGTGAAAGTCACCATAACAAATTAAAAAAATCCAAATAAAAAAATCATTTGAGCCGGGCTCGGTGGCTCAGCCTGTAATCCCGTGCCTTTGGGAGGCTGAGGTGAGTGGATTGCCTGAGCCCGCGGGTTCGAGACCCGCCTGGGCAGCGAGACCTCATCTCTACAATAAATCAAAAAAGTCAGCCGGGCGTGGTAGCACATGCCTGTAATTCTGGTTACTCGGAAGGCTGAGGCAGAAGGGTCGCTGGAGCCCAGCAGGGGAGGCTATGGTGGCCGGGAGCGGCCACTGCACTCCAGTCTGAGCGACAGAGTGAGACTCCAACTCAAAAAAAAAAAAAAAAAAATCATTTGATATACTTCTATAATCTTTCATTGCATATGTAGATATATATCATGGTTTTTTTAAATTGTAAGTATTATACATATAATTTTGCCACTTGATTTTTTTTTTTTGAGTTGGAGTCTCACTCTGTCACCCAGACTGGAGTGCAGTGGCCGCTCCTGGTTATCGCTGCCTCGACCTGCTGGGCTCCGGCGATCCTTCCACCTCAGCCTTCCAAGTAGCTGGAACTACAGGCGCACGCTACCATGCCCAGCTCATTTTGATTTTATTGTAGAGATGAGGTCTCGCCAAGTTGCCCAGGCGGGTTTCGAACCCGCGGGCTCAGGTAATCCACTCACCTCAGCCTCCCAAAGGCATGGGATTACAGGCTGAGCTACCGAGCCCGGCTTGATTTCTTTTTATTGTGCATATTGTAAAGATCTATACATGTTCCTTATATATTTATTCAGTCTTTTTTTTTGTAGAGACATGGTCTTATCTTGTCACCTAGGTTGGAATGCAGGGGTACAATCATAGCTCACTGCAGCCTCAAACTTCTGGACTCAAGTGATTCTCCCACCTCAGTCTACCAAGTAGCTGGGAGTAAGACAAGTGTCACTATGCCCAACTAATTAAAAAAATTTATTTGTAGAGATGGGGTCTTGAGTTCCTGGCCTTGAATGAGTTCCTGCCTAGACTTCCCAAAGCGCTGGGATTCCAGTTGTGAGCTTTCCCACCAGGTCAATATGTATACTATTAAAACACTGAGGTCAGGCACAGTGGCTCAAGCCTGTAATCCCAGCACTTTAGGAGGCTGAGGCGAGAGGATTCCCTGAGCCCAGGGGTTCGAGACCAGCCTGGGCAACTTGGCGAGACCTCATCTCTACAATAAATCAAAAAATTAGCTGGGGGTGGTGGTGCACGCCTGTAGTTCTAGCTACCTGAAAGGCTGAGGCAGAAAGATCACCTGAGTCCAGCAGGTTGAGGCTGCAGTGGCCGTGAGAATGCCACTGCACTCCAGCTTGGGTGACAGAGTGAGACTCCAATTCAAAAAAATAAAAATAAAATAAAATAAAAACACTGTTCTTATTTTATTCTATTGGCTAAGGTTTGTAGAATAATGAAGAAGGATAATAGTGATTATAAGCATTCCTGTCATGTGCATTATATATTAGACATGCCTTTGGTTTTACACTTTAATGCAATGCTGATTGTTAGTTACTGTTCTTTTTTCTTTTCTTTTGTTATTATTATTATTTTTGAGCTGAAGTTTCACTCTGTCACCCAGGCTGGAGTGCAGTGGCATGTTCACAGCTACCTCAACCTGCTGGGCTTAGGTGATCCTTCTGCCTCAGCCTTCCAAGCAGCTGGAACTACAGGCACATGCCACCATGTCTGGCTACTATTTTGATTTATTGTTGAGATACGTCTCGCCAAGTTGCCCAAGCTGGTCTCGAACCCCTGGGCTCATGCAATTCTCTCACCTTCGCCTCCTAAAGTGCTGGGATTACAGGCATGAGCCATCATGCCCGGCAGGTTTTCTTTTTTCTTCCTTCCTTCCTTTTTTTTTGAGTTGGGGTCTCACTCTTTGCTCAGGCTAGAGTGTAGTGGCACAATCATGGCTCACAACAGCTTCAACATCCTGGGCTCAGGTGATCCTCCCGCTTTAGCTTCCTGAGTAGCTGGAATCAGGTACATACCACCACACCCTGCAAATTTTTAAATTTTATTTTATTTGTAGAGATGAGGTCTCGGTATGTTGCCCAGGCTGATCTTGAACTCCTAACCTCAAGCAATTCTCCTGTTTTGGCTTCCTACCGTGTCTGACCCACAGTTTCCGTTTTCAGTTTTATTAAAGTTTTTCTACTTCACGAAGTCTTTTTTTATTATTCCACTTAGATACCTCTTTCATCCCTAGAGTTACTTCTGTATTCTGCTTTATTTTGAACTGGATACCCAAGCACTCTGTAATTTACATTGCAATTTTAAGCCATAGATAGTTTTTTGTTGGTATTATATGTTTTGAAGCATTAATGGTTAACACAACATTGATGGCTGCAGCTGGCAAGAGGTTTGAGGCTTTTAGAAAGCCCTATTAATATGTTTCTCCCCTCACTCCAAAAGATGCAGAGATCCACAAAAAGATACACGAAATCATACACTCCTTTAGCAATGGCTGATTTCCCAATAGCCCTTGCTCAAAATTCGACTATATTTTCTTTGCATAAGAAGAGCACAATATTGCAATTATAGCAAATATTGCTAAAAAGGTAGCCGGGCTTGGTGGCTCAGTCTGTAATCCCGTGCCTTTGGGAGGCTGAGGTGAGTGGATTGCCTGAGCCCGTGGGTTCGAGACCCGCCTGGGCAGGCGAGACCTCATCTCTACAATAAAATCAAAAAATTCGCTGGGCGTTGTAGCACGCGCCTGTAATTCCGGCTACTCAGAAGGCTGAGGCGGAAGGATCACCGGGGTCCAGCAGGTCGAGGCTGCGGTGGCCAGGAGCGGCCACTGCACTCCAGTCTGGGCGACAGAGTGAGACTCTAACTCAAAAAAAAAAAAAAAAAAAAAAAGAAAAACTCTCATATAATTGCAATTTTCTAAACCATAGCTTATATAGGGAAGGGGTCATTTGACTCTTTAGCATACTTAGCCTGAAAGTTCTAGGCCAGGGTCCCCAAACCCTGAGCCACAGACTGGTACTGGCCTGTGGCTTGTTAGAAACAAGGCTGCGGGGGCAGGGGGCTCCGGCTCCACCTCCTGTCAGATCAGCAGCGGCATTAGATTCTCATAGTAGCATGAAACCTGTTGTGAACTGTGCATGGGAAAGGTCTAGGTTGTGTGCTTTTTATGAGAATCGAATGCCTGATAATCCCCTCCCATCCCATCCATGGAAAAATTATCTTCCACGAAGCCGGTCCCTGATGCCAAAAAGGTTGGGGACTGCTGTTCCAGGCCAGGATGGGTAGGATAGCAGTCGTATAATGTCATTTTAATGTTATGGTGCAATGGATATCTTAAAAAATTCCTCAAAAAGCTTATGTATTTCAAAACTCAAGTTTAACCTCTGGAGCACATTTTAAAATCATTTCATGTTAACTTTCATAGCACTAATCTCTGCATGACAATGTTTTGACAAGGGTCTTATTTTAATTCCACAGTTTATGATGGTAAGCAGAACTACATTCTAAGCACATTGCTTAGAATATATATAAATCATAAGCAGGGATGGGCTGAATGTCTCACTGAAAATAAATTTGCATTCTATAGCACATAAAGAAAAAGTCAAGGTCAAATTAGATATGCCTGAGGTTTAAAAGTCCTCCCCAAACTTTTTAGTTTTTTTAACCTGCTCTTTTCATTAATTTATTTAATTTCTGTTTCAACAAATCACACAGCAAATATGTTCACCATAAAAGGCCTTGTGGCAATTCGGACAGGTTTACTCATAGAAAAGTCATTCTGTTATGTGAAGTGTATTACTAGTTTTCATTCAACAAACATTTAGTGAGTGCCTATTAGGTGCTATGCACAGGACTACGTGATGATGAGAAAGTGAACTTTCCAGGCAGTAAGGCGTGGTGGTGACAGCAGAGGCTGTTGGGCTGAGGGCTTAGGTTCAAACCCCTGCTCCCCTTCTCACACTAGCTGTTTGCCTTTGAGCAAATGACTAACTCCCTCCAAGACTCGGTTCTCTCACCTGTAAGAAGGTGATAATTCTAACCCATCTGTAACTACTTCATAGGGCTGTTATAACAATTAAATGAGTCAGGCTGCCCAGCACATAGTGGATCCTCAAGGAAGGTAAACCTTTTGTATCCATTAGCAAAAATTAATCCATGCCATCAAGTGCAGCATGTGCTTATGTGAATGACTTCTGTCATCCTCGCTCTGCCTCGTGTTGTGCCATGTTGTTTTCCACAGATTTACAGACAAGAGAACCGCGGCAGGGAAGGGTGTTGACACCTTCAGGCGGTACTGCCCCGGTGGTCTCAGGCTTGGAAGGGGCTTCAGCATTTGGCAAATGGGTGGGGCCGGGGATGCCAGACTTCTTGCGATGTGTAGGACAGTCCCATCAGGGTCTCTCCCAATGTCCCACAGGATTTTCCCACCAGATATTCTCTTACCCGAAAAACCTGTTTATGATTATATAAACCTAAAACTCTACCTCCAATGTGTTTTACATAAAAGTTCCAACAATTTTTTTTAAGTGATCAATATGTACTAAATTCTTAAGGAATGAGTGAACATTGAGGAAAGACTATACTTTGCTTTCTTTGGAATTTTGACAAGAATCGTTCACTTTTTTTTTTTTTTTTGAGTTGGAGTCTCACTCTGTCGCCTAGCCTGGAGTGCAGTGGCACACTCCCGGCCACCACAGCCTCGACCTGCTGAGATCTGGCGATCCTTCCACCTCAGCCTTTCAAGTAGCTGGAACTACAGGTGCACGCTTCCACAGCCGGCTAATTTTTTTGATTTATTGTAGAGACGAGGTCTCACCAAGTTGCCCAGGTGGGTCTCGAACCTGTGGGCTCAGGCAATCCACTCGCCTCGGCCTCCCAAAGTGCTGGGATTACAGGCTGAGCCACCAAACCCAGCCAGAATTGTTCACTTTTTAAGAAAGTCATGCTGGGTGTGGTGGCTCATACCTATAATCCCAGTGCTTTGGGGGGCTGAAATGGGAAGACTGCTTGAGCCCAAGGGGTTGAGACCAGCCTGGGCAACATTGCAAAACACCATCTCTACAGGAAGAAAAAGAAATAATAAGGCCAGACATGGTGGCTTCCAGCACTTTGGGAGGCTGAGGAAGGAGGATAATTTGGAGTCAGAAGTTTGAGACCAACCTGGGCAACATACCAAGACCTTAGCTCTATTTGTACATTTTAAAACTTTAAAAAAAGAAAAGAAAATTGCGTCATCAATGCCAATAACCACTGTGGCATCTGAGTTGCCAACCCACACCTGTGCCTTCTGCACTCCTAGCTGCCCCTCCACTAACTCTTGGGTAAGGGCAGGCACTATCTGACTGCGTAGCTGGAATATTACTTCCAATGAATATATATTGAAAACGCATCCACTTCTCACAAAATACTCTTTATCACAATTTATGCTGGGGTTTTTTTTTGAAATTGCATATAGAAGGTCGAAGTACAAATAGGTTTCATTTCAGGACAGTCAAGTGTCTGCTGTATAAATAGGGCTTCAGGTGTGTGAAGTTTAAGGACACATGGGGTTACATAATTTGCTCAAAGTCACAGAGCTGATAAAAAAACAGAGCCAGCACATCTGTAATCCCAGCCCTTTGGGAGGTTAAGACAGGAGGTTAAGACTTGTGCTTGAGCCCACGAGTTTGATACCAGTCTAAACAATACAGCAAGACCTTGTCTCTACAAAAAAGTAAGAAAAAAATGTAGTCCCAGCTACATGTGAGGCTAAGGCAGAAGGATCTCTGAGCCCAGTAAGTAGAGGTTGCAGTGAGCCGTGAATGTGCCACTGCATTGCAGCCTGGGCAACAGAGTGAGATCCTGGCTTAAAACAAAAACAAAATAGTGGATTTGTAGTCTAGCAGAGAGACACACCGTGCTCAAACACACAAACATGTCTGGGGAGGCAACAGCATGAGTCGAAGGTCCTGGGGAGGTGGGGGGAGCTTTCAGCTAGAACGTGCAGATGGCTTGCTCATGTAATCAGAGAGCTAGATGAAGCAAGGCGGCAAACCACGGAGCTTTGAGGGAGCTCTAAGAAGTTGGGGAAGGCCAGGCTCGGTGGTTCAGTCTGTAATCCCTGCACTTTGGGAGGCCAAGGTGAGTGGGCCCTCTAAGTCTGCGGGTTCAAGACCAGATCAGGCAACTTGTCAAGACCTCATCTCTACAATAAATCAAAAAATCAGCCGGGCGTGGTAGCACGTGCCTGTAATTCCGGCTACTCGGAAGGCTGAGGCGCAAGGATCGCCGGAGCCCAGCAGGTCGAGGCTGCGGTGGCCGGGAGCAGCCTCTGCACTCCAGTCTGGGAGACAGAGTGAGACTCCAACTCAAAAAAAAAAAAAAAAAAGTTGGAGGAGCCCCTGGAGAGGTTCTTACACGGAAGGAGGGCCGTGGACCCAAACAAAACAAGCCCAAGAGCAGCAGGAGATGAGACTGGAGAGGAAGGCAGGAAAAGGAGCAGGCTGGGGCTTATTTTGAGCAAGGAAAGCACCGGAGGGTTGGGCGGGGCAGGATGTGATCCGATGCAGGCGTGGGAAGGAGGCTTGAGTGGTATTACAGAGCCAGAGTCTGTGGGCAGGGCAGGGTGGGGGCAGCTGTATAAACCCCAGGCAGAGATGGTGGGTGACCCAGACTGGGTCTGTCTCCCAGGCTGGAGTGCAGTGGCACGCTCATGGCTACCGCAGCCTGGTGGTGTCACGGGACAGGATTGTCTGGCGATGAATGGTGGAAGGAGCGTAGATAAAGAAGAGCAGACAAGAATGACTCAAGGATTTTGGCAAAAGCACCCAGAGGAATGAAACTGTCAAGGACTGAGACGGGGCGGCGGGCCGGGGGCCTGTGGGAAGGGAATCATGAGCAAGGTTGAAGAAGCTGAAGTCGGAGACATCTGCTAGATACCGACACAGTCCTGGACGTCCGAGTCTGGATTCAGGGAAACGTCTTGGTCAGGTACAGAAGTGCGGAGGTAGAGTGTAGGCAGCCAAGAGGAAGGAAGTGAGGATGAGCTCTGGGGCACTCCAAGGCTCAGAGGCCAGGAAGACGACATCCCAGCAAAGGAGACTGCAAAGACACGGCCGGCAGGGGGCAGAGAGGCAGGAGGGGCAGGTGTTTAGAAATACTTGACGGGAGAGGAAGCCCGATCCCAG
The DNA here is from genome assembly GCA_027257055.1 of Cephalopachus bancanus. NCBI lineage: Eukaryota > Metazoa > Chordata > Mammalia > Primates > Tarsiidae > Cephalopachus > Cephalopachus bancanus. The sequence continues at coordinate 128,885 of JAPVLO010000006.1, forward strand.
GTAGCTCAAAGCTGAGCAGGATGAAGAGCAAGAGTTGACCATGAGAGCGTCAGCAAGGAGAACAAGATACTCAAACTCAGCAGGAGAGAGGAGCAGAGGCCTGTGTGAAGTGTGTGGAGAGGGAGGCAGATGGAAGACAGGCACAGCTAGGGCCAGATAGGCCGCACCGAATCCACTAGAGGGACCATGGTGTATGCAAGCACGTGAGGATGGGAGGGGAGGAGCCATTTTGAAAACTGAGGCTCAGCTGGGCACAGTGGTTCACGCCTGTAATCCTAGCACTTTGGAAGGCTGAGGGGAGAGGATTGCTTGAGCTCAGGGGTTCGAGACCAGCCCGGGCAACTTGGCAGAGACCACGTCTCTATAATAAATAATAATAAAAAAATTAAGCCGGGCTCGGTGGCTCAGCCTATAATCCCGCGCCTTTGGGAGGCTGAGGTGAGTGGATTGCCTGAGCCCGCGGATTCGAGACCTGCCTGGGCAGCGAGACCTCATCTTTACAATAAGTCAAAAAATCAGCTGGGCGTGGTAGCGCGCGCCTGTAATTCCGGCTACTCAGAAGGCGGAGGCGGAAGGATCGCCGGAGCCCAGCAGGCGAGGCTGCGGTGGCCGGGAGTGGCCACTGCACTCCAGTCTGGGCAACAGAGTGAGACTCCAACTCAAAAAAATAAAAAATAATAAATAATTAGCCAGGCATAGTGGCGTGTACCTGTAGTCCCTGCTACTTGGAAGACAGGTAGGAAGGTTGCTGGAGCCCAGCAGGTCAAGGCTGTGGTGACCGTGAGTGTGCCACTACACTCCAGCCTGGGTGACAGAGTGAGACTCTGACTCAAAAAAAAAAAAAAAAGGAAAAAAAGAACCCAGGTTCATTCGGTGCATTGTTCTGGGCATAAAACTGCTTAAGGAGGAGCCTGAGTTCCTCAACAGAATCATCACTGACCTTTGAACAAGAGACCCACTAAAATAGTAGAAATCTGGAAGTATTGTAACAAAATGTGAATCATCTTTGTATGGCGATCTGAGTTCTCTTCTTCACATATGAACATCACCTGATACTTCCACAATGATTAGAGTATTAGCTGACCAAAGGAAAGCTATTTTTGAAATTATTTTGTGTAATACATCTGTAGGATTTTACCAATCATATTTAAAATTTGTCCTGGGTGAAACTCTCACACAAGAATACTAAAAGTTAAGAGCAAGAATGTTCTCTCATCACAGAATTGTCTGTAATAACATGACAATGGGAAATAATCTAAGTATCTGTTGACGGGAGAATGGATAAAGAAATTGCTAGATGCAACTCATTCTAAGAATGAATCCTAGAAACCACATTAAGTTGGGCACAGTAGCTCATGCCTGTAATTCCAGAACTTTCAGAGGCCAAGGCGGGAGGACTGCTTGAGTCCAGAAGTTCGAGACCAGCCTGGGCAACATAGTGAGACCTCATCTTTACAAAAAATAAAAAAAAAATAGGCAGGTATGGCGACACATGCCTGATATCCCAGCTAGTTGGGAGGCTGAGGCATGGGATCCATCGTTTGAGTCTAGGAGGTGGAGACTGCAGTGAGTCGTGATGGTGCCACTGCACTCCAGTCTGGGTGACAGAGTGAAACCTCAACAAAACCAATAAAGAAAAAAAGAAAAAAAAAAAGAAAGCAAGAAACCTAATATTAAAAAGGCAGGTTATTAAAAAATAATAATAAAAAGGCAGGTTAGAGAAGATTCTAGTCACTGAACAATACCATATTATTTTTGCATGCTTGAAACTTTTTGCCTGTTATTTTGGTATTGAGAAAATTAAAAACACTTTCAAATTAAAAGGCTTGTCTCTGTTTTTCTTCCTAATGCATTAGGCATGGTAAGCATATTAGAACACAGCATGAACAGGTCACCTTTAGGTCTCAGGGTTCCCCATTAGAGTTGGAATTTAAGGCTTATGTCAAAATGTAAGTTAATTTGGAGTTTTTTAAAAAATGAAAGTCCTTGATTTGGGCCTAGATAACAGTCTGACTTAAGATGACAGGCTGTGAAGCAAACACATTTATAAAAGTTGCCCAATTAAGGTCTGCATGATTGACAAGCATTTTCATTCAAGTACAGCAAATGAATTTAGAGTAATAATCAGATGCCGCATTACATGGACCCATAAACTCTACAAAGTTGGTCAAAGGTAACACATGCTAAATGACTTAGCGACTCGATTTTTCAACAAGACCTGCCTCTGGTTCCTCTCCCCTTGGCAGTGAGGGTCTTTCCCAAATAAGGAGTCAAATCCCTGAAGTTTTGACGGGCCCCCTTTTTGGCACTAAGAATATATTTGAGATGTTAAATATGCCAGCTGAATTTAAAACCATATGCTTTTAATTTTAGCGTTTAATGCCACTCAAAGATTCTCTGCATATTTCTCCACTATTTTCATGTTTAAATTTCTTCCTATCTTCTGTCTTTCCCAGCAGTGCAAGGCTCAGACAAGACAGGGAGAGGCAGTGAAATGAACCATGACCTGCTGGGTTCTGGTCCTTCCTGCATTCTCCCAGGTAAACACGACGGCTTTTAAACCAGGCTTTCTAGAAGGATTCCCCTCACTCAAAGGAGGCATTTTTCAAAATCATCAGAACCCCTGAGGTTTCTCTGATGACCTCTATGGACAATGGTCCTAGACGTTTTTGTGAGAGGACACACCGGCAGTCCGTGCTTCCTGTTACAAGCGTTCTAATTGTTTTGTGAGTTTAATTTATCAATCAGTCAGTCAAGTATGCTCACATAGATACTCTCCGCTTGAAAGAGTAAAGGATGTTTGTGAAGGTTTATTCTCCAAGCCAAGACACCTGGCATCTTAAAGTGGTAGCTGGTAGTCAGTGACTGTTCAGTTTGTGCCAGAGTCCATGCCTCTTCCAGCATTCCTGCACTGCAGGCCTAGAATAAACCTTGAGGTGGGCATTGGAGAAACCAAGATTTGGGGAGGTTAAGTAAACCATCCAAGGTCACAGCCAGAACACGGCGAAGAGCAATTCAAATCCAGGTGAGTAGAGTCTGCAACATAATATTCTCGGCTGTTCTGAAGAAAAGCATCTTTACTAACTTTTTTTTTCTTTGAGACAGGGTATCACTCTGTCACCCAGGCTGGAGTACAGTGGTGCAATCACAACTCAGTGCAGTCTTAAACTTCTAGGCTTGAGCAATTCTCCTGACTTAGCCTCCCGAGTAGCTGGGATTATAGGCAGGTGCCACCACACTGGCTAATTTTTTTTTTTTTTGGTAGAGATGGGGTCTCGCTATGTTGCACAGGTTAGTCTGAAACTCCTGGCGTCAAGTGATCCTCCCATACTGGGTTCTCAAAGTGCTGGGATTGTAGGTGAGAGCCATTGTGTCTACCCATCTCCATTTTCTGATTTTCATTGTATTTTAGCAAAAAATGACCCAAATTATATTGGCATCAAAATGAACTAAAAAAAATTAATTCCACTGAAACACTGAAAGATTACATTGAAAAATTTTTAAAAAGCAAGATTACATTGTAAAATTTATTGGTACCATAGTGACCTTTTATTAAGAAATTCTGTTCCAATTTTTTTTTTTTTTTGGAGTAGGAGTCACATTTTGTCACCCAGGCTGGAGTGCAGTGGCACACTCACAGCCACTGTGGCCTCAGTCTGCTAAAGTGATCCTTCCATCTCAGTCTTCCAATGAACTGGAACTACAGGTATGTAGCCACCCCATACTAATTTTTCGATTTATGGTAGAGATGAGGTCTTGCCAACTTTCCCAGGCTGGTTTTGAACCCCTGGACTCAGGCAATCCTCTAGCCTCTGCCTCCCAAAGTGCTGGGATTATAGGCGTGAGCCACCGTGCCCAGCCCAAAGTTCTTTGTAATTTTGAGAACCATTTCACTTATATAAAAGAATATGGGGAAGTTAGACTACATGAACACCATTAATACACAAAATTCAGAATGGTACAGAGGCAGAGAAATGAAATCAGGCAGGACCTATGACTTCCAAGAACTTATTATCCCAAATGCACTGTGGGAAGGATAGAAATAGAGTAGAAACTTGGTTTCTCATTTAAAAAACTTTGGTGGGCAACCCCTTCAGTTCCCCTCCAACTGCGGGAGCTTTTCTGTCCTGCTTTCAAAAAACAAAAACAAAAACAAAAAAACTTTGACTAGGTCACTGCTTTGCTAAACTCTGGTGTGTCCATGTGACTCTCTGAGCTACCACTGTCATGTTTCTTAGCTTTGGCCCCCTTCCCTACCTTGGGGAAGTGAATCTCTCTCTCTCTCTCTCTCTCTCCTCTCTCTTCTCTCTCTTCTCTCTCTAATTTACTTTCTAAATAAAGTACATTTTCCAGTCTAAAAAAAAAAAAAAACCTTTGGCTATGTCAGCACAATAAGGGGGGGGAGGTTTTATATTGACTTAATTCTCATTTGTTTTATGTTTTTCTTCTGAAAATTAATTCCTGTTTTTTTTTTTTGAGTTGGAGTCTCACTCTCTCGCCCAGACTGGAGTGCAGTGGCCGTTCCCAGCCACTGCAGCCTCAACCTGCTGGGCTCTGGCAATCCTTCTGCCTCAGCCTTCCAAGTAGCTGGAACTACAGGCGCGTGCTCTACCACACCCGGCTATTTTTAAAAAATTTATTAATTGTAGAGATGAGGTCTTGCCAAGTTGCCCGTGAGTCTTGAACCCTTGGGCTCAGGCAATCAATCCACTCACCTTGGTCTCCCAAAACGCTGGGATTACAGGCTGAGCCACCGAGCCCGACATGAAAATCAATTCTAAAAAACCATTTCCATCATGTATTCCTTTTACTGCTGGGTCAGGTCATAGAATACTATCAATGTCCTTCATCTCAACCACCATACTAACAATTCAAGTGTTGCGAAAAATGTGGAAAAATCAGAAATCTCAGCCAGTCGGTAGTGATAAAATTAGTACAACTTTGCAGAACAATTTGGCTTTATCTGTTCAGCAGACACTGAACATACTGCTAACCCCCTAAATACCATACCTAGCTACAGTCCCTAGAAAACCTTTTACACTAAATCTCCAAGAAATGGACAAGAATGTTCCCTGTAGCACCATTTATAAAAGCAGAACATGGGGAACAATCTAAAGACCCTTCAACAAAGAATACACAAATGCATATGCATAAGCTATATTCGAGCAGGTAAGATGAGGCTTCTTGGATCACAGTTACATGAACAAATGCAAAAATGTAAGGGTGAACAAAAATATCAAGTAATACAGCACAAAGGTTGGCAAACTATGGCCAGCAGGACAAACCCATGTGCCTCCTGGTTTTGTATGGCTTGTGCATTTCTTCTTTTACATTTTTTAATGCCTGAAAAAATATCAGAAGAATGATATTTCATCACATGTGAAAATTAAATGAAGTTCAAGTGTCAGTGTCCCTAAGTTAAAGTCTACTGGAAGCAGCCATACTTTTTCATAAATATTGGTTAGTTTATGAATTTATGGGGTTATTTTGTTTTTTGGGTTGGAGTCTCACTCTGTTACCCAGCCTGGAGTGCAGTGGCATGCTCATGGCCACCGCAGCCTTGACCTGCTGGGCTCAGGCAATCCTTCTGCCTCAGTCTTCCAAGCAGCTGGAATTAAAGGCATGCGCCACCATGCACAGCTAATTTTTTGATTTATTGTAGAGATGAGGTCTCACCAAGTTGCCCAGTCTGGTCTCGAACCCGTGGGCTCAGGCAATCCTCTCACCTTGGCCTCCCAAAGTGCTGGGATTAGAGGTGTGAGCCACCGCGCCCAACCTGAATTTATGTTTTATCTACAGCTGCTTTCTTCACTATTTGTGACTGAGACTCTATGACCCACAGTGCTGAAAATACTGATCATGCCGTTCACAGAAAAAGTTTGGTCAGCAAAATTGTTTATAACCCTTGTTATAGAAAAATGCTAATAGTAACATGTATTAATATATAAAATTTGAAAAAATTCAAATACAGAAAATAAATTGAAAAACAAATAACAAAAAAAATTTAAAGAAATAGCCAGACATGGTGGCTCATGCCTGTATCCCAGCACTTTGGAAGGCAGAGGCGAGGGGATCGCCTGAGCTCAGGGATTCAAGACCAGCCTGGGCAACATAAAAAGACCTCATCTCTACAATAAATCAAAAAAATTAGCTGGGCATGGTGTCGTGCGCCTATGGTTCCAGCTACTAGGAAGGCTGAGGTGGAAGAATTGCCTGAGTCCAGTAGGTCGAGGAAGCGGTGGCCATGAGTGTGCCACTGCACTCTAGCCTGGGTGACAGTAAGACTTCAACTCAAAAAAAAAAAAAAGCTACACATCTGTGATTACCAAATTATGCCTTGAGGTGCTGTGAAGCATTGCAGCAAACTCCGAGGGGCCTCAGGATACTTTAAATTTTTCAGGGAAACGTGGTACTACGCCATTGGGCATCCAAGCACTACCAGTTTGAGGGTTTTTACCTCTTCAGCAATAACGCTCTCCAATCCTTTCAGTGACATCATATATTTGCAAAGTAAAAATTTTGGCTGGTTCTGCAGTAAAAAGCAAAAAACGTATGAAAATCAACACGGAATAGGAAATGAGGCTGGAGGTGTCAACTGGTGACAAAGGTTCAGAAGTTGTTTGGTGTCCAGAAGGACACACATGCCATTAATAAGGCAAGGTGGTTATTTAAGTACAAAAGAATATTGTTTTTTCCTTTGAATTCATATGTGTTATTTTTTCAGGAATCTATTAAGTTGTTAGGATATAAATGCCCAGTAAGTAGTTATTAACTACTTAATAACTGGACGTGTTCGGTATTTCTTTTTCTTTTTTTTTTGAATCGGGGCCTCACTGTTGCTCAGGCTGGAGTGCAGTGGCATAGTCATGGCTCACTGCAGCCTCCACCTCCTGGTCTCAAGCAATCCTTCTACCTGGGACTGCAGGCACATGCCACCATGTTCAGCTAGCTTTTTTATTTTTATTTTTTTTAGAGATAAGGTCTCATGATGCTGCCCAGGCTGGTCTCGAACTCCTGGGTTCCAGCAATCCTCTCACTTTGGGTTCCCAAAGTGCTGGGAGTGGGCCGCTGTGCCCAGCCAGAAGTGTTAGGTTTTTCTTTTGGCCTTGTGAAAAAATGGCTGAGCCATGAAGGGTGGCAAGACTAGAAAAGATCTGAGAACCTCTGCCACAGGCCTTTCATGGACACATCCATATGTGGTAAAAAGATAAAAGCATACCCAGAAATGAGAACCCCCAAATCAAGGAGAGAAGCAGAAAAAAAGAATGCAGTCAGGAAAGGATTTTCGGGAACATCAACTCTGTCTCTAGTGTCTTCTTTCTTTATTCTTTGAGTGGGAGTCTCCCTCGGTCGCCCAGGCTAGAGTACAGTGGCACGCTCATGACCACAACGGCACTGACCTGCTAGGCTCAGGCAATCCTTCCATCTCAGTCTTCCAAGTAGTTGGAATCACATGTGCACACCACCACATCCAGCTAACTTTTTTGATTTATTGTAGAGATGAGATCTCGCTATGCTGCCCAGGCTGGTCTTGAACCCCTGAACTCAGGTAATCCTCTCATCTCTGCCTTCCAACGTGCTGGGATTACAGGCGTGAGCCACCATGCCTGGCTCTTATAACTTTTTCAAAAAACGAAAGCACACAGAGCAAGTATATTCAGATTCGGATAAAGCTGAGTGGTGGGAATATGAGTACTGATGATATTAACTTGCAACCTTTCCCATAGAGCGTATACTCAGAACATTTGACTTTTCTTTTTTTTTTTTAAAGGATAGTGAACAGCTGTTGAAAGAAAAGAGGGCCACGTGACACAAAAGCATGGGAAGAGAAAGGTGAGGTAGGACAAAGGCCAGTCCAGAGAGCGAGGGGAGGAGTGAGATTGGGGTCCACGCTACAGAAGGGAACAACACTAAACCACCTTCCTGCAGAGTCAGTCTCTCCTGAATGCAGGGGTTAAAAAAGCACTCCACCCCACCTCCCAAAAAAAAAAGCAAAAAAAAAACACTCCCCATCCCAGCCTGCGCAACATAGCAAAATCTCTTCTCTATTAAAAAGAATCAAAAAGATTAGTTGGGTGTGGTGGTGTGCACCAGTAGTTCCAGCTACTTGGGGGGCTGAGGCGGGAGGATTGCTTGAGCCCAGAAGTTTGAGGCTGTGTTGAGTTGTGATTGTGCCACTGCACTCCAGCATGGCTGACAGAGTGAGATTCTCCCCCCGCAAAAAAAGGCACTAGCAGTCTCTTGAGTCAGCATGTGACCTTTGGCTACACCTAATAATTCAGCACTTCTCCTCATTGATTTTAATTACAAATATGATTACCAGAAGAAAAAACCGGGAGTTTCATAACAAAAGCACAAAAGTGGAGATCTGTGTTTTTAAATAATGTAAACAGGGTGAGGTCTGGGAGAATTAAAGTTTAGAAGTTGGAGGATCATTTGACGTCAGATTTCTTTTTTAAGGGCAGACAAAATCATAGGAATGTTTAGTTTGGTCTGATTTTATTCTACCAAAATGAAGAACATTTTAAATTTCCTAGCAATAGCAATGGAAACAGAGACAAGCTAGTAGCTGGGTGTAGCCACCAGCAGAATCCTCTGAAGCTCAAGAAGATGCCTTTGAAACTGTCATGGAAGGACACAGGCTGAGCAGAGCAGGAAGCAGACAGGGAGACCCCACATGGTTGTTCACCTTTTTTTTTTGAGTTGGAGTCTCACTCTGTCACCCAGACTGGAGTGCAATGGCTGCTCCTGGCCACCGCAGCCTCGACCTCGACCTGCTGGGCTCCACCAATCCTTCCGCCTCAGCCTTCCAAGTAGTCGGAACTACAGGCGCATTCTACCATGCCCGGCTAGTTTTTGATTTATTGTAGAGATGAGGTCTCGCCAAGTTGCCCAGGCGGGTCTTGAATCCCTGGGCTCAGGCAATCCCCTTGCCTCTGCCTCCCAAAGTACTGAGATTACAGGTGTAAGCCACTGCGCCCTGCTCGAAACAACTTATTTTTTTAATAAGAGTGGGTAAGAACCAGATAAAGAGAGCTAAGAAAAATTGCTGAGGCAGGGCACAGTGGCTCAAGTCTGTAATCCCAGCACTTTGGGAGGCCGAGGTGAGAGGACTGCCTGAGCCCATGGGTTCAAGACCAGCCGGGCAACTTGGCGAGACCTCGTCTCTACAATAAATCAAAACATTAGCCAGTTGTGGTGGCATGTGCCTGTAGTTCCAGCTACTTGGAAGGCTGTGGTGGAAGGATTGCCGGAGCCCAGCAGGTCGAGGTTGCGGTAGCCGGGAGCGGCCACTGCACTCCAGTCTGGGCGACAGAGTGAGACTCCAACTCAAAAAAAAAAAAACGAAAAAGAAAAATTGCTGAAGCCACAAGAGCTGACTGATCATTCACAGGCTTTGGCGAGTGAACTCTGAATTACGTCCTCCGTCACCTACTGTGTGAGCAACCGTGTACATGTGCCATAATCGTGCCAAGCTTCTGTTGTATCACCTGTAAGATGGGGATAACAACACTGACCTCACCGACGGTGTTAGGGGTTGAGTGAGGAAGTATGTGACAGGCTTAGCACAGGTCTAATGCTCAGGAATTGCTCAGAAAACAGGGGCACTGATAATGAAATTATTAACAGGGATTTGTTTCCTGGGCTGCTCAGTTTGTCTTGGAACCGCTATGGCTATTCATACTGATTTCTAAATCCGAATTCTGAAATGTTTCAGGCAAGGATCACCACGTGTTCTAATCGCGTATTGGTATCGCATTCCTCTTTGGCTGAGTGTGTGTTACATACTTATGTACCCAGGAAGCACCTGAGGAACACAGTCTGGGACTGTGTATTCTCCACAGAGAGCAAGGAAGAAAGTTGAAATCAATTAGGTATCTTCTTGACAGGCACTCTGAATCAGGATGATAAATGTCAAATTTAGATGGGCCATTGAAAGCCACCAAAGCACCGGTCACTGTATGGTGAGGAAGGTTAAACAATATCCTTTAGGCATTGAGACGTGCATGTACATTTCTTTATCTGTGTTGTGTCATGGTCCTCTTAGAGAATCTAATGAGAATTCTGAAATGCTTCTCCAGTTAAAGTAGAAAGTATACAGAACCCATATGTACAAGTCTGTGTTTAATTATGGGTAGGGGTTAAGATCTACCCACAGATGTCCCAGTGGCTAGTGACCCTTGCATAAGGATCCTAGGCTATAAGAATATGCAAGTGTGCATCGTACTCCCTACCAAAGGAAAGGTTTTCATCTGAAAACTGGAATTCAAATCAACTAATAGAGCAGAAAACAAAATTTTTATTTTTTGTTTTATTTTTTTGAGTTGGAGTCTCACTCTGTCACCCAGACTGGAGTGCAGTGGCCGCTCCCGGCCACCGCAGCCTCGACCTGCTGGGCTCCGGCAATCCTTCCACCTCAGCCTTCCAAGTAACTGGAACTACAGGCGCATGCTACCATGCCCAGCTAATTTTTTGATTTATTGTAGAGATGAGGTCTCGCCAAGTTGCCCAGGCGGGTCTCGAACCCGCGGGCTCAGGCAATCCACTCACCTCAGCCTCCCAAAGTGCGGGATTACAGGCTGAGCTACGAAGCCTGGCAGAAAACAAAATTTTAAAGTTCATGGGTAAGTTTGAAATTCCTACAAATACTTGAAATATGAGAGAATAATGATTTAAGAAAAACAGGAACTTAATGTTGTTTCCTTTCTCTTCTTTTTTTTTTCAAGTATCACATGATTAGGGTTTGATGCCAAATAAATGTTTGCCTTTACAGCAGTAAATGGAAGTTAGGGCTCCCCTGAGTACTGTGGACTAATGGGAGATGCAGCCATCATGATGATCACAGCACTTTTCCAAAAATTCTCATGAGGTATTTCGCTCTAGGCTTACAAATTCAGGCAACTGACTAAATACACATCACTTTGCTTTAAGTGCAAATGGACTCTGGACTCCATTACCTTAGACTAATTATTCAGAATAGACAAATTAATTCCTTCCTTGTGTGCGTTTTTGTAAAACATAACATTAGTTTAAATGTCCTTTAGCAAAAACAGTAACATGGAGAAACTTCTATGTGAGAGACACCCACCAGCTCTTAAAGTTCTTAGTTAATCAATATCATACTTAATTTCTTAAGTGCGCTATAGTCACCGCCGATGTTCTTGTGTCTCACACCACATTATAAATTATCAGAGGGTAATAAACCTGTGTTATTCATCTTTGATTCCCAGCTCCTAGCAGACAGTACCTGACGTGGTAAAAGCCCTCTCATGAAGGGGGTGAGCCATGTTGGCTCCACTGGAATGCTGGCAGCAAACCAGTGTATTATAAAGTGGGAGCAGAGTGCAACCAGGAGACAATGTTCCTTCCCCAGCTGTCTGGTCAAGCTTGCTCTATGGGGCTGGTTTATTCTCTGGCATGGGATGAAATTTATGGTACCTCCCTCTCATACTCAGTTAATATCTGATCCTGCTAAGATATATTTTTAAAAAATCTCTCCGATTACTTTCCAATACAAGACCAGTCCCTAAAAACAAAAACCATGTGTCTAGTCTTACATAAAAATCAAGGGCCGGGTGAAGTGGCTCATGCCTGTAGTCCCAGCTGTTTGGGAGGCCGATGCAGATCAATCACTTGAGTCAGGTGTTTGAGACCAGCCTGGACAACATAGTGAGACCTTTGTCTCTACAAAAAAAATAAAATAAAAATTAGCTGGGAGTGATGGCACATGCCTGTGGTCCCAGCTACTCAGGAGGTTGAGGTGGGAGGATTGCCTGAGTCCAGGAGGTTGAGGTTGTGGTGAGCCGTGATCATGACACCGCACTCCAGCCTGGGCAACACAGTGAGACTCCCAACTCAAAAAAAAAAAAAAAAAAAAAAGCCGGGCTCAGTGGTTCAGCCTGTAAGTCCCGCACCTTTGGGAGGGTGAAGTGAGTGGATTGCCTGAGTTCGCAGGTTCGAGGCCCGCCTGGGCAACCTGGCGAGACCTCATCTCTACAATAAATCAAAAAAATTAGCTGGGCGTATTAGCACGCGCCTGTAGTTCCAGCTACTTGGAAGGCTGAGGTGGAAGGATCGCCGGAGCCCAGCAGGTCGAGGCTGCGGTGGCCGGGAATGGCCACTGCACTCCGGTCTGGGCAACGGAGTGAGACTCCAACTCAAAAAAAAAAAAAAAGAGGCTAGGCATGGTGGCTCACATCTCGTAACCCCAGCACTTTGGGAGGTGGAGGCGAGAGGATTGCCTGAGCCCATGGGCTTGAAACTACCCTAGGCAACTTGGCAAGACCTTGTCTCTACAATAAATTAAAAAAATTAGTGGGACATGGTGGTATGCACCTGGAGTTCCAGCTACTTGGAAGGCTGAGGCGGAAGAATTGCCTGAGCCCAGTAGGTCAAGGTTGCAGTTGCCATGAGCATACCACTGCACTCCAGCCTGGGTGACAGAGTGAGACTCAGACTCAAAAAAAAAATAAGTTCTGGTGATTGGTTGCACAACGATGTGAATTGTGAATGTACTGAACACTTAAAAATGGTTAAAATGGTAAATTTTATGTTATGCTGTATTTTAAAATTAAACTAAAATCATTAATCTAGCTGAGTGCAGTGGCTCATACTTGTAAACCTAGCAATTTGGAAGGCTGAGGCATGGCTTAAGGACTGCTTGAGGCCAGGAGTTCAAGGCTAGCCTAGGCAACATAGAAAGACCTTATCTCAAAAAAATTAAATTAAAATAAATCATTTTCCAAAACAATAAGATGGAAAGGAAAAAGAAAACATAAGCTTCTATGATCATGTGTCATAGTGAGGGAGAGAGTGATAATGAAGAGTAGCTAAGAAAGATGGCAGCTAACTATCTGTGTCAGGTGCTAGGACTTGACGTGATGGTCCCATTTAATCCTCATTTCAAACTGACGAGGCAAGTCCTTAATAAGCTCTATTTTATAGCTAAGGAAAGTGAGGCACAGAAAGATTAATTTCCCTAATATTATTCGACTTGAAAGGACTTGGGGCGGAGCCACTGACTCCAAGCCTTTTCCTCTGAACCATCTGGCAATAGACAGAATTTCATCCTCATGGAAATCTCCCCACTTACAGCCTCTTAGACCAGAAGGGATCATGGAAATAATGAACATAATTACTGACCTGTGCATAGCTCTGTGTCACTAAGCAGCTTCTCACAGCTGCTCTCCTTGTAACACAAGAGGAAATTGAGCCTGAGAGAAATTAAGTAACTTGCTTCATTCAGGTCACTCGACTCACTAGGGCTCCGATTCCACAGCTTCTAACTCTGTTACCATGGTTACCCATTCACATCCAACTCCTCATCTGGTCCAGCTTCTCATTTTTCAGATGAGAATGTCTACAAGGGACATACTCATAGTGGCTAAAGGCTTGTCCAAGGTCACATAGAGAGCTAGTTAGTTTTGCATACATCATCAGCTTATACCTTGAAAAACATTGCCGGGTATGTTGGCTCACATCTGTAATCCCAGCATTTTGGAAGGCCAAGGGAATAGGACTGCTTGAGCCCAGGGGTTCGAGACTAGCCTGGCCAACATAGCAAGACCTTGCCTCTACAAAAAACTCAAAAAATTATCTGGGTATGGTGGTGCAGCCTGTAGTCCCAATTACTCGGGAGGCTGAGGTGGAAAGGATCGCCTGAGCCCAGGAGGTTGAGGTTATGGTGAGCTGTGATTGTACCATGCGCTCAAGCCTGGGTGACAGAGTGAAACTGCAAACCCCCCCAAATTTTTTTTGCCATGATAACATACCCAGTCTACAAATATGTTTGACAATGTAAGCATTAGTACAGAGGCAGAGGGTTTTGTCGGCAAAAAAATAGAGTGCTTCCTTCTAGAAGCTTCTTTATTTGCAGAGTTGATGCATCAGAACCACCACTTCACTTAAGCACCCAACTTTTCAATACCTGCCTCAACCCAGGCTCCTTGTCCATTAGCTCTACAATTATGTATGATCAATGGAGCAAATCCACTCAGACAGCATGTCGAGCCACTCTTGTAGTGGATTTGGTAGCGAGGCAGCCAAGTCCATGAACGCTACAGATGCAGACCTCTGAGGAATGAAAGGCATAAATTTCCATTTGATCTTGACTGCCTGTCTACACGGAACTCTTAAGAGTCTCAATAACCCTGAATGAACTTTGTGATATCTGAGCATAAAAGTGGAGAGCTAAGTTCTTCTGTCCAGCACCATTTTTCTTTTTCTTTTTTTTTTTTGAGTTGGAGTCTTACTCTGTTGCCCAGACTGGAGTGCAGTGGCTGCTCCTGACCACTGCGGCCTCGACCTGCTGGGCTCCGGCGATCCTTCCGCCTCAGCCTTCCGAGTAGCTGGAACTACAGGCGCGCGCTACCACGCCCAGCTAATTTTTTGATTTATTGTAGAGATGAGGTCTCGCCAAGTTGCCCAGGCGGGTCTCGAACCCGCGGGCTCAGGTAATCCACTCACCTCAGCCTCCCAAGGCGCGGGATTACAGGCTGAGCCACCGAGCCCGGCTTCATTTTTCTAATAGAGTAAATTCTGAGTTTGGTCCCAGGCCAATGAAAAGTGTGAAAGGAGTTTGCTATGCCTAATAAGTAGGTGGATATACAAGGGGGGGACACCCCAAATAACAGAATTTATTTATGAAAAATTGTGTATTCTTGCATGCTTAAACTTCTGTATCCTTCAAAGTACTCCCCGTTTGATGCAATATACCTATCAAGACACTTTTTCCACTGCTCAAAACAGTTTTTTGATGCCTTTTAGTGCTTTGGTCATTTTTTTCTGCTTCACCTCTTCCACATCAGCAAAATCTTTCCCTTTGAGGACTTTTTCATCCAGGGAACCAAAAAATAGTCACTGGGGTGAGATCAGGTGAATAGGAAGGGCAGGGTCAGGAGTCATGCTATTTTTGGTCAAAAACTGTCAAACACTCAGCATGGCAGGTACACTGTCATGGGAGAAGAAACAGTCACCTGTTCGCCACAACTCAGGATATTTTTCCACAAATCATGACACAACCTTCTCAAAACTTCTAGATAAAAACTTTGGTTGACCGTTTGATCTGGAGGAACAAATCCTAAGTATATTACAAGGGACCAACCCTCCAGAAGATAATTCCAGTATTTTTGGGGTCTCCCCCATATATATATATAAAATACACACACACATACACACCAGGGGTAACAAAAAAATGTACACACAGTTTAAGAGGTGTTATCCATGCATTACTTTTAGTTTGCCGTAATCAGAAGTATCTGACCCACTTTGAGTACCTCTTGTAATTGCAGAAGTCAAACATGACTTGTATTCATTTTTTGTTATCAGTATATATTGAGTATTACAATTTCAATGCAGTTTTTTTCCTTTCTTAAATGTGTATATGTTTTTGACACTGTCTATATACCTGTATATATGCTCATGGATACATATCTAATATGGCTAATGTGAATTACATGTTAGCATGTGAAATTTGCCAGTGTAAGCCCCACATGTCAATTCAGGCTGCTCGTTCATGAATGCCTGTGCTTTGGCTTTTTGTCTTTTGTTTCCTTATAGCCATGGGTGAGACTGGGACTGGCAGTGACTGAGCAAATTCTGTGACAGCTGTCCTCCTTTCTAGCTGGAGTATGCAACAAAGTCAAAGAGGAGCCCGTCCCACAAAGAGCCCGTCAGCAGCATAGGCATGAAGTCCTTAACCACTGGAATTTCTAAGTCAACTGGCTGGGAACCTCCCCTTCATTAGGTCACAAAAACAAGGAGAAAACTGATTTCATTTCCAGTTGTCAGTATACATAGTGAAAGCAGTAATGGCTAACATTTAATGAATACTTTCTCCTATTAAATTATACATACTATTAGACAGTAGTCTCCATGAGGGCAGGGTCTAGATCTGGTTGTTCTTCTTGCTGCTTTTTAATAGACATGAGGTCTCACCTATGTTGTCTAAGGTGCACTCCAATTCCTGGTCTTAAGCCTCAGCCTCCCGAATAGCTGGGGTTAGCATGCCTTGTATATGGTAGGTTTCAATAAATATTTGCTGAATGAACAAACACTCTCATTTACTTGTCATAACAACCCTATGAAGTTTGAAACAATATTGCTATCACAATTTTACACATGAGAAAACTGAAGCTCAGCAATAATTAAAATGTGTCCAAGGTCACTCAGGTATCGAGTGTCAGAGCTTATATTTGAACCCATATATACCTGACAGAAGAATCTACAGTTCAACACAATCATCATTTCACTAGTACGGACCAGACCACAGGAAGTTTCCAATATGGAGACCATCCATGAACAAAGGGCTTAAAATGATGTATTTCACGTCAGAACGGATACCCCTCTATTCCAGTCATGATTTTTCAGATTTCTTCAGTATCCTACAACAACTAAATTTTTTTAAAATGACTTACCTACAAATCCTTCTTCACCGACCAGTTTCAGGGCAATTTTATCAGCCAGTACTGAAGAGTTACCATGAGCGATGTTCGCAAAAGGACCAGCGTGCACAAACACAGGCGTCCCCTAGGGAAGTAGAGAAAATCAAAATCCCAGAACACAAAAGGAGACCAAGGTCAACGGGAACAGACAAGGTGGGAAAGACTGCAGGGCACTTAAAGACTCGTCCAGCACCTCCTGCTGGTATTCATATTGCCTATCCAGTGCATAATATCTTTCAAAGAGAATTAGATCAAAGGACTCAGTCAAAGGACCACATTCTCTCTCTGTTCTAGAATGGTGTTGTTCTACATTTGATGCTGAACCAGGGAGAGAAAACTTGAAGCATAGTCATGTCCTTCTACAATCTTGATAATCCATTGTGTTTCAGTGACCGTGACATAAACTATTTCCCTGATTTTATGTTGCTCTGCATTACAATTGGGAAAAGAATAGAATTAGACCCTGATGGTTTAAGAGGTGTATTTACTTTTTTCAATTAAGAAATCAGACAATTTGACAATCATTCACAGTGACCTATCACAGAAACAAAGAACCAAATACCATATGTTCTCACTCCTAAGTGGGTCCTGATCATTTATCACAATAGCACAAGGGAGGGATCAGCAGTCGTGGGACACTGCCAGGTATCCTTAACATCACTAAGGGTACCCGATCCTAAACCAGGGGAAGTGAGACCAATTGGAGGCCCAGACTTCACCTGCACATATATTACTTATGTACCTAACCCTGATTTGTACCCCCACACCTTTATAATAAAATAGAGTTAAAAAAAAAACTTGTCGGCTGAGCACAGTGGCTTACACCTATAATCCCAGCACTTTAGGAAGCCAAAGTGAGAGGACTGCTTGAGCCCATGGGTTCAAGACTAGCCTGGGGATCTTGGTGAGAGCTCATCTCTACAAAGTCAAGAAAAATTAGCTGGGCATGACGGTGCAAGCCTGTAGTTCCAGCTACTTGGAAGGCTGAGGTGGAAGGATTGTCTGTGCCCAGCAGGTCGAGACTGCAGTGGTGGTGAGCGTGCCACTGCACTTCAGCCTGGGCAACAGAGTGAGACTCCAACTCAAAAAAAAAAAAAAAAATTGTCAACTAAGAAAAATCAAGAGTAAGCATACAAATCAATACAATTAATGAACTGTAGGAGTCAACGGCGAGCCAACTACATAATGATTAAGCTAATGGACTGTTTTTATTTTAATGGAAGTATTATTTTGGTTTTTAAAAGTTTCATTTAAGTCTCTCTCACTGTCTTACATGTTAGAAATCTGGTAACTAAAATAAAAGCAAAGAAAAGTTTCACTCAGTAAAGTATTAGTAATCCTTATTAGTAAAAAGGACAAAAGAAACCAATTTAAGAGAACTGTCAAAAACTTTAGATGTTAGTTCTTTAAATAAAATAGGTCAATATATTTCATTTTTAATGCCATCTCCACATTTTCCCCCTTTCCCTTGCATAACAATGGACCCTAGCACCACCTAGAGGGTGCAGTGGTTCACACCTATAATCCCAGGGAGGCAGAGGCAAGAGGATTACCTGAGCCCAGGGGTTCAAGACCAGCCTGGGCAACTTGGCGAGACCTTGGCTCTACAATAAATCAAAAAAATTAACTGGGCATGGTGGCACGCGCCTGTGGTTCCAGTTACTTGGAAGACTGAGGCGGAAGGATTGCCTGAGCCCAGCTGTGGCGATGGCTGCAGTGGCTGTGATCGTACCAATGCACGGCAGTCCGGGTGACAAAGTGAGACTCCAAATTAAAAAAAAAAAAAAAGAAGAATTCGACAACATGCATTAAAACGCTCCATTTTTATTCAGAGCTCAGCCAGGGCCACTGGGTTCTGTGCATATGAAGCCTTGACTCCACCTGTGCAAATACAGGCTGGCCTTTCAGCCACATGGGGGAAGGACGAGCCATGCAGGGGGCTGGGAGTCAAATTCCCAAGAACCACGATGAGCCGTTGGCTGGCCATGTTTCAAAGATGAGACAGCTGAACAAAAGCAGGAAGAAAGGAAGTGAAAGAAGAATCGTCTCTGAGAAAGAAAAAGAGTTTAGCAAAGCCACTATGCGCGCTCTCTATTTACTCTAATTCCCAAAGTCCTTAGGAGGGAGAATATCGGGCCAGACACAGATTTATATGGAAATAAACACACAAATGTCTGCGGAAAGAAACCTAGGACTACAAAACCAGATCTACACGTTTATGGATATGTATATACATATGTTTAATGTTTATATCTTGATTTTTCTAGTGATAAATTCTTCCTTGTTTTTGTTTTTAAGTCAGGGTCTCAATCTGTTGCCCAGGCTGGAGTGCAGTGGCATCAAGCCTCACCGCAGCCTCGACCTCCTGGGCTCAAGCGATCCTTCTGCCTCAGCCTCCTGAGGAGCTGGGACTACAGGTCGTCCCGCCTCACCCAGCTAATTTTTTTATAGAGATGAGGTCTTGCTTTATTGCCCATGCTGGTGTTGAACTCCTGGCTTAAGTGATGCTTCTGCCTCAGCCTCCCAAAGTGCCAATATTAAAGGCATGAGCCACTGAGCCCAGCCATGTAAATTCTCATTTCCGTTATCTAGATAAACCATTAAGGACTTTGGAGAATACGTACATTTTTACAAAGAACTTAAAGTCTCCATTACTTCCTAACCTTGTCAGTCCTAGAATGGTGCTGCCCACATGAGGTAAGCTGGTTGGTAAAAGTCCAAGGATTCAAATTCACAGCCTCTACACCTGGATGGCCAGCTGGCTTCCCTCCTCTCCAGACTGCAACTCTCTGTCTGAGGGGCAAATGATACTGGTCTCCAGAGAAAACAGGTGACCGGGTGTGGCTGAATCTGCACAAACACATCACTATGCCTGGGATAACCACTCCAAGTTGCTAATAGATCTTCAGCAATATTTTAATTAAAAAAAGAAAAGAAGACCGGTGCAGTGGCCCATGTCTGTAATCCTAGTATTTTGGGAGGCTAGAGGATTGCCTGAGACCAGAGGTTTGAGACCAGCCTGGACGACTTGGTGAGACCTCGTCTCAACAATAAAACAAAAAATTAGCCAGGTGTGGTGATGTGCACCTGTGGTTCCAGCTACTTGGAAGGCTGAGGTAGAAGGATTGCCTGAGCTCAGTTGGTAGAGGTTGCGGGTGGCTATGAGCGTGCCACTGCACTCCAGTCTGGCGACAGAGTGAGACTCTGATTCAAAAAAGAACTTTTAGCCTTTGCAGAATCTTTCTTATTTTTTTTAGGCTGTATTCTAATCTAATAGCAAAGGCATTTTTAAACCTAAGTTTTTAATTGACAAATAATAATTGTATATATTTATGAAGTATAATGTTATATTCTAATATACGTACACATTGTGGAATAATTATATCAAGACAACTAACATATTCATCACCACACAGATTTATCACCTTTTTTTTTTTTGAGTTGGAGTCTTACTCTGTCACCCAGACTGGAGTGCAGTAGCACACTCCCGGTCACTGCAGCCTGGACCTGCTGGGCTTCAGTGATCCTTCCGCCTCAGCCTTCCGATTAGCCGAACTACAGGCACGCGCTACCACGCCCTGCTAATGTTTTGATTTATTGTAGAGACAAGGTCTGGTCAAGTTGCCCAGGCTGGTCTCGAACCCACGGGCTCAGGCAATCCACTTGCCTCAGTCTCCCAAAGTGCTGGGATTACAGGCTGAGTCACCAAGCCAGGCCGGCCTATCACTTTCTTTTATAGTGAGAACGTTTAAAATCTATTCTCTTAACATTTTTGAAATATACAATATACCACTATTAATTATGGTCACCTTGTTGTGTAGCAGATCTGTAAAACTTACTCTTCCTGTCTAACTGGCATTCTGTGCCCTTTCTCCATCCCCCCCACCCCATCCACACTCCCTCCCCCAGTCTCTGGTAACCACCATTCCACTCTCTACTTTGCAAAGGCACTTTACAGTTTTCTATAAATGTAGTTTTAGCTAGAAATAACAGAACCAGACAATGTGGGAACAAGAAGAGGCCAACCTCTTCACATGAGAAACTTAAGGCCCAGAGAAGTTATGGTAATTCCTTAAGGCCACACAGCTGGCGAATAACAAAATCAAGATCAGAGCCCTGGTTTTCAAACTCTCTATTTGAGCTTGGGAGAAAAAGTTATTAGAACATCATTGTCAGACATTTAAACACAGGGACACACTCAGTGATGGATATAGCTATAAGATACAATACATCGAATTAAATATGGTGCCTAAAAAAATCCTATGACTAACTCAAAGGCATAAAAGTATTTACCTTAAGTTCAGTGTTTTGTTTATATGCAGAAAACATATAAAGCAATACAGAAACTATTTTGGCTTGTCATGGTGAAAGAGCTGTGAAGATTTTCCACAACAGACTTTTCAAATATTTCATAAAATTACTATTTCAATTACTGCTTTGCTTTTTGGAGTTCTAAGCATTTAAAATATGGCTAGTGAACATTAAAAAAAGATAACAACTACATGTATAAATAGAAATGGAACTAAAATGACTGAAGAACTGAATTTCAAATTGCATTGAAATTCAATTAGTTTAGATTGATATAACCCATGTGGCCAGTGGCAGCCATGCTATGCTGGACGGCACACTCTAGTCCATGGTGTATACCAACACCACACAGGCTCACCTGTGGGAAGGTCAAGGCTTTTCTTTCTTGCTTGTCTCCCACAGGGTTCTCAGCCAAGCTCTATGTGAGAAGCACCAGGAGGACCCGGTGTTACCCCAGATAGTCTGTTCACCAGGTCTAGGGTAGAGTCTGGCATAAATCAATATTCTTACGATTCCCTGGGAGCTTATTAAGCACAGCCAGGATTGAAACTCCTGGTCTTCTGGCAACTTGCAGTGACATAACCCTTGATAACCTCCCACAACCAGTGTGTTCCAATGAGAGCACTAAAACACAGTCTGCAAACTATCAATGGTTTCCAGATTATCCGCTGATGTTGAGTCCTAGTCCCTGAGCAGTAAGTGACTCCTCAGTGATCAAATAGGGTCCAAGTAGCTGAGGTCATACATGCAAATATTTTAACTGAATGTCATGCTTTTTTTTTTTTGAGTTGGAGTCTCACTCTGTCGCCCAGACTGGAGTGCAGTGGCCGCTCCCGGCCACCGCAGCCTCGACCTACTGGGCTCTGGCGATCCTTCCACCTCAGCCTTCCAAGTAGCCGGAATTACAGGCATGCGCTACCACGCCCGGCTGATTTTTTTTTTAAAATTTATTGTAGAGATGAGGTCTCACTGCCTAGGCGGGTCTCGAACCCGCGGGCTCAGGTGATCCACTCACCTCAGCCTCCCAAAGGCGCGGGTTTACAGGCTGAGCCACCAAGTCGGCTGTCATGTTTTTTTTAAACAGGGCTATTATTTTTAAAGACATCTTATTATCTTTTCAAGAAATCTTAACAGCCCACCTTAAATGAAAAACATACGTAAATATGAGGACAATAGCTGCTTGGGGGCAACCCAATCTACTCATTCATTTATTAAATGGAGAGTAGAATTTCTCTTTTTTTGAGTCAGAGTCGCCCTCTGTCACCCAGGCTGGAGTGCAGTGGCATGCTCACGGCCACCGCAGCCTCAAACTGCTGAGTTCAGGCGATCCTTATGCCTCAGCCTTACAGGTAGCTGGAACAAAAGGCACGTGCCACTATGCCCGGCTATGAGGTCTTGCCATGTTGCCCAGGCTGGTCTTGAATCCCTGGGCTCAGGCAATCTTCTCGCCTCTACCTCCCAAAGTGCTGGGATGACAGGTATGAGCCACCATGCCTGGCAGAAAGCAGAATTTCAGAGTGGAAAATATCTTAGAGGTGCAGGCAATTTTTAGTACAAAAAGAATTATCTAAAACAGTAGAAACAGTATCATATCTCGGCATATGTTCTCTCTCATTCACTTATTTAATAAATATGTCTTTTTAGGAGTAATGTAATAAAAATAATAAGCACTCATTTAATTTATTCAAGTGTTTACTGAGCACCTAGTAGGTCTCGGGCACTTTCTGGGAGCTGGGGATATGGTGGTGAACAAGAAGGACAAGGCCTGCTCTTATCTGGGTGGGAGGCGAAATACAGGAAACAAGGAAACGGGAGACACTCAGACAGCACTCTGTGCCACCTAGTGTCAGCACAGAGGGCTGGGGCTGCCGTGGATGGAGTGGCCTTTCTGAACTGACAAGACATGAGATCAGAGAGACACGAAGGAGCCAGGCCCGAGGGATCAGGAAGCGTGTCCCAGGCAGGAAGTGGGGGGGTGTCTGCCATGCAAAGGACCTCAGCAGGAGGTGAGAGACGAGGAGGAGGGATGGGAGGGGGAGAGGGGTGGAGCTAGATCCTGAGAGCTTTCCAGACCAGGGCCGAGGCCTGTGGAACCCATGGGAGAACTCTAGGCAGGAGGCCAACAGGACCTGAGTAGGTTTCCCAGCTCAATGGCTGCTCAGGAGAGAAAGGATCTTGGAAGAAAGGAGAACCAGAGTGACTGGTTGGGAGGAGGCTGCCGAGGGCAGGAAGGAGGAGCTGGGCCCAAGTGGGAAGGTGGCCTGGAGATACACAGTCAGAGAGGCATGAGATCAAGGAGCACTCTGCAGGGATGCAGGGGGGAGGAGGGGAGGGGAGAGAGGGCTCCAGCCTGAGCCCTGGGTTTTGGCCAGGTTTGAGGGAAGAGCATGTTGGGAGGAAGCAGGAGTCGGGGCCTGTTTTATATATAAGTTTGAAATGCCTTTTTGCACCCACGCACTCCTGGTAACTCCACCTACAAGTCTGAAATCCCAGGGCAAAGAGATATATAGATCAAGAATCTGGCACTCATTCCACAGCTGATACAGGGGTTAGAGAGGCGCCAGACAGGTGAAGGGTCAAGTCCCCCTGACATCTAGAGGTGAGCAAAGGAGAAGAGGGCCACAGAGAAGATCCAGGACAGCGAGGGGTCCCGGAAGCCAGAAGAACCAAGTGACATCAGCTTTGTCAAACCCTGCTAAGAATCAAGTAAGACAAAGAAACAAAGACTCAGTGGCACGGAGGGACAGTGGCACGGAGGGATACTGAGCTTCCACAAGAGCAGTCAGGAGAGGCGGAACCTCAGGAGAGTTCAAGTGGAGACCCCAATCACACAGGGAAGGGGAACAGGGGCAGCAGTTGGGTGGGGATGCAGGGTGGCAGAGGGTTCTGAAGAGGCTTTGTTTGGTTTCAAGACGGTCCACTTCAGAGCAGTGTGCACGCTGACAGCAGGCCCAGGGGAGAAGATGGACCTCCAGTTGCAGGAAGGTGAGGCCTCAGCACCTGCTGCATCTCTCTCCCCTCACCCTGCCGGCACCAGGCTCAAAGGTGCTTGGCCCTCCCCTCCCCAGCTCGGGGGATACCTTCAGGTTGCACCCTCACTGGGCGCCTTTGACCTCTGTCTAGCCTCACTATTGTCACTGGCTCATAACCGGATCCTCGATCTCTCAGCCTGTGAAGCCCATTCCTGCCAAGGGCTTCGGCACTGAAGGTCACCGTCAGCCCTGAACACTTCTCCTCAGGACACATGCTTAGCTAGGCTCACTCCCATGGTTCACTCAGCTCTGTCCAGCCATGGCTCTAACAGGCAGGCAGGCCCACGGACACACACCCCACGTCATCCTGTCCTCTCATTCCTGCTGGTCTTTCTTTGCCAGTCCTTGCCACCAATTCAGTCTCCCGAGTAGTTGGGATTACATGTGTGCACCACCATGCCTGGCTGATATTTTTACTTTTTGTAGGGACAAGGTCTCACTATGGTGCCCAGGCTGGTCTTGAACTCCTGGTCTGAAGCGATCCTGCTGCCTTGGCCTCCCAAAGTGCAGGGATTACAGGTCTGAGCCACTGTACATGGCCCATATCAAAGAATCTATGAATATACTTGTAAGTATTCTTGGCTGACCAAGAAGTTATTCTGACGCTACCTGCCTGCTTCCTATTGGCTGGAAATGCTTCCATTCTGTGGTGACGCACAATCCAATTAATGCAAACTCTATAAACAGTTACTGTAAAAAGAAAATCACTTACTTCTAAGGTCTGCATCAGATTTGGTTTTATTGCATCTTTCATCAAAACTGTCAAAGCACCTGCCACTCCCTGCAAGAAAGAGAAAAAAACGTTTAGGTTCTTAACAAAAGATGAGGATAGTTCATCGCCTAGTGAGAGTTCATCTTTGCCTGTCTACTCCAGCTGGTTTCCTGAGTGGGCATCTCCAGAGGCCCTTGTGGACCAACAGGTGACAGTGCTGTTGCCTCTGCCCACCTCCCTGCACCACAGCCAAGAATGGATGTCTCATGCCAAGGTCTAACGGGTGATGGAGAGGCAGCAGCCTCTATTTTTCAAAATTTTCCTCGACAGAGTTCACAGGCTTGCCAAAAAACAGATCCTTCAATCCATGTCAAAGAGCTTTCTGGCAATTTCCGCATATTATATTTCAATTACCAGAGGCCTTACTCTTGCCCAAAGAAAGAAAAAGAGCTGAAACAAGGTTATTTACAGAGCAGAAATGAAGAACAGTAAACAGAAATGTCTACGGTCATCCATTCTGGCTTCCTACCCTCCCTAAACCTTTCATTCCACAGATACAGAGGGCACTCAGAAAACCTCTGCACTTGGATGCTTTCCTCTTTCCATGAAAGGTGTCATGGTATCTCCCTCCCTAGAATGAAGCGGCGCCACTTAGACATGAAATAAGACCGCCTCTTTCCAGTCCCCAAAGGCACTGGGTTGGGTTCCCTTTAAGTCCTCTTTCTCCATTCCTGGACAAATAAAAGAGAAGGAAGACAGAGAACGGGAATGATGCCTGAGAGTTAGAGGGACGAGTGTGTCTTTTAAGGTGATGACACAACTCACTTTGTTTTCTTTCTTGTATTTAAAAAAAAAAATTCTTCCTGCTTTGCTAAAGATGCTGGGCGGTGTCTTGGTGTTCTCAACAAATTAGTTATTGCAAAGCTATAATGTGAACAAACATCTGTGAATGCAGCTCTTAAAAAACAAAGACGCAAGCCGGGTTTGGTGGCTCATGCCTGTAATCCCAGCACTTTGGAAGGCAGAGGCAAGAGGATTGCCTGAGCTCACAGGTTCAAGACTGGCCTGGGCAACTTGGTGAGATTTAGTGTCTAGTATAAATTTTTAAAAAAATTAGCTAGGCATGGTTGCATAAGCCTGTAGTCCCAGTTACTTGGAAGGCTGAGGTGGAAGGATTGCCTGAACCCAACAAGTCTTCTTCTTCTTCTTTTAAAATATGTAGCGATAAGGTCTTACTATGCTGTCCTGGCTGGTCCCAAACTTC
This sequence comes from Cephalopachus bancanus, assembly GCA_027257055.1. Classification (NCBI taxonomy): domain Eukaryota; kingdom Metazoa; phylum Chordata; class Mammalia; order Primates; family Tarsiidae; genus Cephalopachus; species Cephalopachus bancanus. The sequence continues at coordinate 154,643 of JAPVLO010000006.1, forward strand.
TGCGCTCAAGTGATCCTCCCACCTCAGCCTCCCAAAGTACTAGGATTATAGGTGTAAGCCAACATACCCAGCTTGCGCCTTTGTTTTTTTAAGAGGCTCCGTCCAGCCTCTTCCTCTATTTCTGTCATTCACAATATTAAATGTTTCTCTCATGTGATCAACTTTAAATTTTAAAATACTTAATAAATTAAGATTTATTGAAATCCAACCCAGTTTCCTCCTTCCTTCCTTGATTTCAAATTGACAGATAAAATTGTATGCACTTATCATACACAACGTGTTTTGAAGTGTAAATACATTGTGAGGCTGGGCTTGATGGCTCAGCCTGTAATCCCAGTACTTTGGGAGGCCAAGGCGAGTGGATTGCCTGAGTTCATAGGTTTGAGACCAGCCTGGGGAACTTGGCAAGACCTTGTCTCTACAGAAAATTTAAAAAATTAGCTAGGCGTGGTAGCGCGTGTCTGTAGTTCTGGCTATTTGGAAGGCTGAGGCGGAAGGATCACAGGAGCCCAGCAGATTGACGCTGGGGTGGCTGGGAGCATGCCACTGCACTCCAGTCTGGGCGATGGAGTGAGACTCCAACTCAAAACAAACAAACAAACATTGTGGAATGATAAAACCTAGCTCATTAACATACGCATTACCTCACAAAGTTATCAATTTTGTGGTGGGAACATTTTACACCCATCCATTCTCTTAGCAATTTTCAAGAATACAGTACACTGTTATTAACTGTAGTTACCATGCCATACAACAGATCTCTTGAACTCATTCCTCCTATCTAACTGAAATCTACTTCGCTGTGCAAAATATACACGGTTGAATGTAACCTGTTCATTAAAAATATATGAAGATAAGGCCAGGTGCAGTGGCTCACACCTGCAATCCTAGCACTTAGGAAAGCCAAGGCGAGAGGACTGCCTGAGTCCAGGGGTTCCAGACCAACCTGAGCACTTGGAGAGACCTCGATTCTACAATAACTCAAAAAAATTAGCTGCACATGGTGACAACGCAACTGTAGTCCCAGCTACTTGGAAGGATGAGGTGGAAGGATTGCCTGAGTCCAGCAGGGCTATCATAACCCTGAGGTGGTCATAATCCTGCCACTGCCCTTCAGCCTTGGTGTCAGAGTGAGACACTGTCTCAAAAAAAAAAAATCTATGTAATTTACTTGACAAGATTTGAGTCAGCTGGATTCATTTCTTCAAAAGTAGCCTAATAATAATAATAATCCATTCACTTTGGAAAATAATTCAAATTATGCCCTAAGCCTTTGGAATTAACAAAATTTTGCATTTTTCCATTTACAACTGTTTTCCAATCGTCAATGTGCATTTTAAATTCCATTATGGTACGGAACTCAATCTGTAGGAAAGTAAGCTTAAAAGTGGAGTCATTGCTGTCCAAGAGACCTATGTCATAGTCATGCACTAATAAACACATGCAAGCAGATGAAAGCTTTGGCATGAGTGGAGTTTAAATTAACAGCAAGATCGTTATTACAAAGAAGAAGAGAAAAAGGTTAGCGTGCCATTTAGAATAAGCACTACCACAAAAGCTTTGTAGAAAGCATCACACTACTTGAAAGGGGACTGGAAGAATAAGAAAGAGTAAGACTGGTTGGGGCAGAGATTTTGTTTTTTGAGTTAGAGTCTCACTCTGTCGTCCAGGCTGGAGTGCAGTGGCATGCTCATGGCCACCACAGCCTCGACCTGCTGGGTTTAAGCAATCCTTCCACCTCAGTCTTCCAAGTAGCTGGAACCACAGGCATGTACCACCACACCTGGCTTTTTTTTTTTTTTTTTATGTATTGTAGAGACAAGGTCTCGCCAAGTGGACCAGGTTGGTATCGAATTCATGGGCTCAGGCAATCCTCTTGCCTCTGCTTCCCAAATTGCTGGGATGACAGATGTGAGGCCATCACACCCGGCTAAGATTTGCTTTCATAATGTGAAACCCCAAACTAAGGCACAACATTAAATAATAAGCTAGGCTGGTGCCCCAAATGTGCCAATTTTAACTTTATCTTCTCGTGCATGAAGGCAGAGCCACTTCTTTCTGTTCCTTGGAAAGGCAGGCAGGCATAGTTGGCACATTTTAAAAAAACCACTGACTGCAGAGGGGTGACCCCAGCCCAGCCCGAAGCAGAGACAGAATTGGTAAAGATGGCAGGAAACTTATGAAATCAATTTCACACGTTTTGCTCATGGCCAGGGGCAATCAGGTCATAAATGCTATGAGAACATTAGGAAGCTGTAAGGTAAACATGTTTATGAGGGAAGAAACGTGTGCAGACTTCTCTGGATCCCCAATATACAACTGATAAAAGGAAGGAAACCTTCCATCTTCTGGTTAAGAGCAAGGACAGTGTGCTCCCTAGTTTCCGGGTTGGACATACTCACCAAGTCTTCAGCTGTCACAGGCTGCCCGTTTTTGTCACTGGCCACCACCATCCTTCCCAGTCGCGCCTTCATGTCTGCAAGGCTGTCTGTCAGGGCCAGCACCGCCATGATCTCACTGGCCACCGCAATGTCGAACTGTGCCTAAACCAGCCAGAGCACAGGTTGTGGTCAGCGACGGTGCCATCAGAACAGTCATTTGCACAGAAGCCAGGTTTCAGCTCGGGAATCGTTGCAGGCCCAGGGGGGGTGGTAGTGTCTACCCTCAACAGGCCGTGCTCACGTTTCCAACGTCTTACTGATACCAGGGGCATGCGGAGCCCGTGCTAGACACCCTTTAGAGCAGCCTCCCCAGGGGAACCACAGTCTTCATCAATGTTGAACAGGAGCTGGCTAGGTTAGGCACCCCAGTCTTACCCACTCACAACTCCATGAGGTTTGCTGCTGTAACATGTCTCAGATTTGTAATTGATTGCTGATGTCAGCACCTGTCTAGTATGTTTCCACCACTGGACCCTAAGTGCTGTGAAGGCAGAGACCGCATTGGATGAGTTCACTTCTGAATACCTAGCACGGAGTAGAAAAGCCAGTAGGCACTCAATACACATGGCATGAATTAATGAATAGCCTACTGGCCACCTCTGCTGTCAGTAATTGGTCCGTCAAGGAGCTTGCATTTGTCTGTCCAGCAAAAAGATGAGGAACTGATGGTGAGAGAAGACACTAGCCCCCTGTGTCTGAGGCTAATTTCCCAGCGTTAGAGCTCAACATGGCAGTGAGGGTTCCCAGGCAAATGGCAGCACAAAATCAGTTTTCAGCTGCCCGGAAGGGTATGACCACATCAGATGCTGATACTTTCAGCAATGGAAGCTAGAGAGCAGCAACTTTTTGCAAAAAGTTCCCAGGACTTCCTAGTTCCCGCTCTTGGCGCTGACTCCAAGTTGCACAAAATCCAACAGGAACTAAAAGGGACACAAAGAATGTATATTTCCTCCTCATCATAACTCAGCCACCAGGAATGTTTCCCGGGACAGAACCACTTCATTACACTCAAGCTGAATTCTCTTCTTCCCAAGGGAAGTAAGTGTGAGCCAGACAAGTTCAGGCTTATGGAAGGAGGGAATGGCTGCGCTGTGCCCTGGTGGGAATCGCCTTATGAGACATTTTATTATCCATTTCCGTCGCCGACAAGTAAGGAAATAAGGAGCTTTCTGGCTACTTCCTGGTCGAGATTGCATTAGTCATTGATTTAGTGAAAAAATATTACCTGCATGTCAAATACAATTCAATTTCAATGTATATTCAATTATTATATCCTCAGTGTAACTCATAACAAACAAAAGTGATTTTTCGTTGTATGAAATTAAGGATTCTGTAGACCATGGTTCCATTATAAACAGTGCATATATGAAAATGACTAAAGAATATTGGGATTTTCTGTACAAAACATGAAAATAGAAATATTAACTATGTAAATAATAAGTATAGTTTGTAATACATATTCAAGCTCCTCATTTGTATTTGCTGCAATTACAAAATTTTGCATCTTGAGCATCAAAAACAAAAAAAATACTGGGTCAATAAAAATTGTTATTAATCTGTGAATGATGTGCATATGAGAGGGCTGCTCACTTTTGTTTTGCAAGTAAAACATTTCAAAATCATATCAATGTGCAAGTGAGTTTATTTTTGTTTATTGGATTAACACAAATTTAAAGAAAGGACAATAAGGCAAGGATGTGAATTGATATAACTTTTTAAGGCAGCGATGTCGGGGGTGACATTGGTAGTAGTGGGAATCTGCCGGGGGAAGGGGGGCACACTTCATTAACAAGGGTACCTGCATAATGAATATTTGTATGCCTAGCCCTGAATTGTACCCCACATCTTTAAAATAAAAAAAATTTTAAAAAAAAGAAATGTGAAAATATATACCAACATGAGAAATTTAAATTCTCCTTGACTTTATTAACCTGGAAATCTGTACTAAGGATCTCATCAGGCAAGAATACACACAAATAAGTGTGTTTGCTATAATTTATTTGGGCTAGCACAACACTACAAATACTCTACATGTTCTTTAGCAGCAGACTAGTTGAAGTGGTTATGGCATACCTACAAGATAAAGTATGACATAGACATTTTTTTCTTTCTTTCTTTCTTTTTGAGATCTCACTCTGTTGCCCAGGTTGAAGTGCAAACATAGCTCACTGCAGCCTCTAACTCCTGGTTTAAGTGATCCTCCCGCCTCAGCCTCTTGAGTAGCTGGGACTACAGATGCATGCCACCACACCTGGCTAATTTTTATTTTTTGTAGAGGTGGGGTCTCGCTATATTGCCTAAGCTAGTGCTGAATTTCTGACCTGGAGTGATGCTCTTTGCTCACCCTCCCAAAGTGCTGGGGTTACGGGTGTGAGCCACTGTGCCCAGCTATGTCATCATTTTGATGAGATCTCACTATGTTGCCCAGGCAGGTCTCAAACTAACATCTCACATCCGCCTTCCTACGTGGTAGGCCTAGCTGTTCTTTGATTTATGAAATGTGAGAAATGTGTATGAAATTCTCATTTTTTTAGTTATGCAGATACAGAATTAACTGGATGGGTTTCCAATGAAATATGTAAGTATTTATATTCAAGGGTCACCCTGAGTGGCTCTTCCAAGAAACGGAATTGAAAACATTCATGAAAGGACACAACAGGCTTCTTGCCTCCTGATCCTCATCTAGCCCTGCTGAGTGCTTGAAATGTGGAGGGAGAGAACAACAAGACAGTGAGCAGGTAGAAACCAACATGAGCAGTAACAGAGCCATGCCTGGGAAGAAAGCACCACCTACCTGCCGGGAGCAGCCCTTCTCTGTGCTTGCCTGCCCAACCGTTATTTTTCGTAGAAATCTGTCGTTTGTATCCAACACTGAAAGAGAACAGATTATTCAATCAGCAAACATGCCCCAGCCTCCTGGTGTGTGTCTGGCACTGTTCTGATGCCGGGGAAAGCAACAGAGAGTAAAAGAGATAAGATTCGGCTTCCCCTGAGCTGATGGTCACAGTGTGGACACAAAGAAGAAATCAAACAAGAAAATACCTACTAGTGATCAGTGCCTTGAGAAGATGAAAAAGGTGACATGATATAGTGCCATATCAGGTGACGGGGAAAGGGAGGGTGCCTTTTTCACTAGGACACAGGAAAAGTTTTTCTGAAGTGGTGATATTTTACACTGAATCCTAACTCTCAAGAAGCCAATCCAGTTTCTCCAAAGGTTAAAGACAAACAGAAGGTTAAATATAGAACACAGCCGTTTCACTCCTAGGCATTGTCCAGAAGAACTGAAAGCAGGGATTCAAACAGTTTCTTGTACACACGTAAGTTTATAGCAGCACAATCCACAATAGTGAGATCTTTTTTTTTTTTTTTTTTTTTGAGTTGGAGTCTCACTCTGTCGCCCAGACTGGAGTGCAGTGGCCGCTCCCAGCCACCGCAGCCTCGACCTGCTGGGCTCCGGCGATCCTTTCGCCTCAGCCTTCCAGGTAGCTGGAACTACAGGCATGCGCTACCACGCCCAGCTAATTTTTGATTTATTGTAGAGACGAGGTCTCGCCAAGTTGCCCAGGCAGGTCTCAAATCCTCAGGCTCAGGCAATCCACTTGCCCCGGCCTCCCAAAGTAATGGGATTACAGACTGAGCCACCGAGCCCGGCCAATAGCGAGATCTATACAATGAAGCAAAGTGTCCATCAACAGGTGAACGGATCAACCAAATGAAGTCTATACAGACAGTGGACTATTAGACAGTCAAGAAAGGATGGGAATTTTGATGTATGCAACATAAATGGACATCAGAAACATCATGCATAGTGAATTAAGCCAGAGAAGGCAAATACTGCATGATTCCACTCATATGAGGTACCTACAACAGCCAAACCCATAAAGACAGAAAGCAGAACAGTGATAACAGTGGTTACACCAGGGGCGGAGAGGGAGTAATTAATGAATACAGAGTTTTGGTCAGGAATGATGAAAGTCGTTTGGATACAGACAGTGGTAATGGTGTGATCATTGGTAATGGTAAATGTATTTAATGCCATGAGTTGTATGCTAACAAATGGATTAAAAGATAAAAATATTATGCATATTTCATCACAACTAAAAAAAAAAAAACCCCAATTAAATAAAGTAGTATGGGGTGGGTGGGAGTCAATGGTGATTTGAGCAGATAATCTTTTTTTTTTTTTTAGTTTAAGGTCTCACTCTGTCACCCAGGCTGGAGTGCAGTGGCGCCATCATGGCTCACTGTAGCCTTGACCACCTGGACTTAGGTGATCTTTCCTCCTCAGTGTCCTGAGTAGCTCGACCAGGAGGCATGCACCACATGCTGGCTAATTTAAAAAAAATTTTTTTTGTAGTAACGATGTCTCACTATGTTGCCTAGGCTGATTTCAAACACCTGGGCTCAAGCAATCCTCTTGCCTTGGCCTCTTAAAGTGCTGAGATTGCAGGCTTGAACCACCATGCCTGGCCCAATTCTCTTTATTTTCATCACTGGCTTGCTTGAATTATACTGATTTAGATTATGTTTTGTGAAAACTAGATTTGGTTTTATGAAAACCAATGCCAGAAAACAATGCCAGAAGGACAGATTTCACTAGTAATTTACATGGTTTCAAACAACAAGCTGTTCACATTGCTAACTTAAATCCAATTTACCCAATGTACTCAATATGGCACTGATGACTGCAATGATAAAAACTACGTATCTGGGGACCACAGGCATCTATAGGGTGAAGGAAGTTAACCATTTCTTTTACACACAGGGGACTAGCAGTGCCAGCTCCCTCTGCTGGCCTGTGGTGGTTCCTAGGCTTGGCGGCTGCTGGTCTTTATAATTGTGTGCTGTCTCACACACATACAGGAGCACACTCAGACACACACAGACACTCAAACGGTATTTGTACCAACACGCAGAAACCTTCTTTAAAATGTTTTAAAGAAATAAGCAGAGTACATACAAGATGAAAGTCCTACTTCTCGATATTATCACCAGATACCACTTTTATGCCCAAGATGCACCTATGGGGCATAGTCATATAGATAGAAAAGAAAAATGATCTCTTTTTCTAATGTGAAGTATACACAATCTTGGCATCAGATCGAGGTGACTGTTTTATTAAATTTCTGGAAAATCAACAGCAGAAATTCAGCTGTTCTATATTTAGCAAACTAGCAAGATCAAATCTAATCAGTGGTCTCCAAAGCCCACCTGCGCCTTTAACATAGCCCTGTAGAGCAAGGTGTCTAGAAATCCACTAAGACTTTGATATGCAGGGAAGGAGAGGTATGACATCTTCATTGATACTTAAGAAATGTGAAGGTTAAATTATAACAAACTTTAATAAAGTAACTATCTTTCTTTTCTTTTCTTTTTTTTTAGAGACAGTGTCTCACTCTGTTGCCCAGGCTGGAGTGCAGTGGTACAATCATGGCTCACTGCAGCCTTGAGGTCCTGGGCGTAAGGGATCCTCCTGCCTCAGTCTCCTGAATAGCTGGGACTACAGGTGTGTGCCACCACACCAGGTTAAATTTTGTTTTCTTTTCTTTTTTGTAGAGACTGGGTCTTACTATGTTGCCCAGTTGATCTCAAACTCCTGGCCTCCAAGCAATCCTCCTGCCTCAACCTCCCAAAGTGCTGGGATTACAGGTGTGAGCCATTGCACTCGCCCTGGAAAGTAATTTAAGTTAGGGATATGTAACATAATTTCTGACCTCTAAATGATAGAACTATGGGTGAAATAAGAAACGTATTCATTCTTGGAATCCGCACTGAGGGCCTATTTTGTGCCCCTTCTTGTGCTAACTATACAAGATACAAAGATGAAAAAGGTGTCGGTCACTGGTGTGAGGCATGATAAGAAGACTACCAGTCGGTGTGCATGTGTGAGGTCGGCGTGGGAGGCAGAGAGGTTTGTTTATTCTTCGCTCCAGACAGTCCTCTTAGTACTACAGTGCTGACCACCTCCTGGAGAATATCCGGATTGGGTCCAGTGGCTTATTAAATAGCCGATACCAGGTAAGAACCTGTGCAGTATATGAGGGAGGACCCAAAAAAACCCAGAATTGATTTATACAAAATTGTGTATTGCCAGGCACAGTGGCTTTGGGAGGCAGAGGCAAGGATTGCCTGAGCCCAGGGATTCGAGACCAGTCTGGGCAACTTGGTGAGACCTTATCTCTACAATAAATCAAAAAATTAGCTGGGTGTGGTGTCACGCCTATATTCCAGCTACTTGGAAAGCTGAGACAGAAGGATCGCCTGAGCCCAGCAGATCGAGGCTGTGGTGGCCCTGAGCATGTCACTGCACTCCAGTCTGGGTGACTGAGACTCCAGCTCAAAAAGAAAAAAATTGTGTATTGATTTTTACATGTTTAAACCTCAGTCAGTTTCAAAGAATTTTCCAAATGCAATACACCTGTCAAGATACTTTTTCCACTGCTCAAAACAGTTTTTGAACTCGTCAATTTTGATGCCTTTTAATGCTTCTGCCATTTTTTGTCTCTTCCACATGGGCAAAATGCTTCCCTTGGAGGACTTTTTTTCATGGAGAAACAAAAAAAAAGTTGCTTGGAGGGAGATCAAGTGAATAGGGAGGGTGACACACAGGCACCATGCTATTTTTGGTCCAAAACTGCTAAACACTTAGCAGGGTGTGGGCAGGTGTGCTCGTAAATCATTCATCATGAAATGGGCAAATGGGTTGAAAGAATCTTGGGAAAAAATGCACTGAAGTCAAATGCAGCCTCTCACGACAATGCTAGCTGGTACATTGATGCCGATGGGTTCCTAGAACCCTTACCTAGTGGGGAAAGCCTGTATTGTAAGGGGCCCACCCTTCTCAAAATAAGTCCAGTTTTTCTTGGACTCTCCCTTGTAAGGTGTTACCTCAGTGGCAGGTCCATTATTTTGACTTCAGTGGAAGACACAGCACTAATTCCCCACAGCATTGTGGGATGCCGTTGGGAACCAGCAACTCGATGTCGATTCCCGGAGGCTGAGTGAGGCTGTGGACTTTTGGTCCATGGCCAGGAAATGGCCAGGCCAAGGAGATGGGGAGAGGGCAAGGCTGTGAGCCCCAGGATGTAGGGGGCTCAGACGGGGGACTCTGACCTGCCTATCAGAGCAAGGTCCTGCTTTGCAGTTTAAAATGGCTCAATGTCTACTTTTTCTTCTGCTGAAGTTAAGCATTTCCTGAACAGCCAATGAGTATTTAGTTTTACCCTGTTATCAGGCACATGAGGACTTGAAGCTTTTGGCATGAGGCACAGGATAAAACAATCATCAGATTTTGTTCACGAGCTGGATGGAAGAAGGGGCAGAGAAGAGCATTTCATACCTCCCAATCCCTGGGGTCCCTGAGTGTCCCCACCTAGTTATCAAATTTATTATTTTTTTGAGTTGGAGTCTCACTCTGTTGCCCAGGCTGACGTGCAGTGGCACACTCCCGGCCACCGCAGCCTTGACTTGCTGGGCTCTGGCGATCCTCTCGCCTCAGTCTTCCAAGTAGCCGGAACTACAGGCATGCGCTACCACACCCAGCTAATTTTTTATTTGTTGTAGAGACAAGGTCTTGCCAAGTTGCCCAGGTGGGTCTTGAACCCGCAGGCTCAGGCAATCCACTTGCCTCGGCCTCCCAAAGTGCTGGGATTACAGACTGAGCTACCCGAGCCCAGCCTAGTTATCAAACTCTACCACAAGGGTTATATTGGTTTAGGTCTAAGCCAAAAACCCCTATTAGAAAACGGCCTCAATTCATTTGATGAAGCACCTTCTTTCTTATATTAATTCAAGAGCCAAGCTACTTATCAAATGTCTTTCCAAATTCTTCTGACCCAGGTGCTTGTCCACAGCAATAAAGGTGTCTCCACTTTAGTGCCCTGAGTCATCATATTATTCTAGCATTTTTATGGAACAATCTTTGAAAGTTGTAACTACCGTTAAAATTGATCTGTAAAGATCAATTAGAGATCAATTGATCTGTATAGATCAATTATAGGCGCGGTGGCTCACGCCTATAATCCCAGCACTTTGGGAGGCTGAGGTGAAAGAATTGCCTGAGCCCACAGGTTCAAGGCCAGCCTGGGTAACTTGGTGAGACCTCATCTCTATTATAAATCTAAAAAAAAAAAAAAGCTGGGCATGGTGGTGCATGCCGGTAGTTCCAGCTACTTGGAAGGCTGAGGTAGAAGGATCGCCTGAGTTCAGCAGGTCGAGGCTGCGGTGGCCGTGAGCGTGCCACTGCCCTCCAGCCTGGGTGACAGAGTGAGACTCCAACTCAAAAAAAAAAAATTGATCTGTAACTGCAGAGCGCTTCAGTCCTTTCTGGCTCTGCAGAGAATCCAAAGATACACTGGGCCCAGGTATAAAAGATGAGGCTGCCTTTCTCATCCAAAACTTGAGGCCTGAATAGTCCAAGTCTCTGGCATGCTTCAAGTGCTGCCCAGGCTGGAAGCCCAAGCAGATGTGGAAGAATGCCAGTTTCTGGATGAATTTCTCTCTTAGCACAACCACATGCTTAGTTTAAAATACACTGATTTCTACCTGCATGACTTTTCACTTACCAGTAAATCTCAAAAAAAAGTTTTAAGGAGTTAACACTAACTCAAAAAAGGCGACTACACATTTTGGAAATAGTGACGTTGTAATAATTAATCTCCTAGCTGTGAAACAATTTTTGTTTTTGAGTCGGAGTCTCACTCCGTCGCCCAGGCTGGAGCACAGTGGCACGCTCACAGCCACCGTACACCGTAGCCTTGACCTGCTGGGCTCAGAGGATTCCTCTGCCTCAGCCTCCCAAGTAGCTGGAACTACACCTGGCTTATTTATTTATTCATGTATTTATTTATTTATTTAACTTATTTTTTTTGAGTCGGAGTTTCACTCTGTTGTGGAGTGCAGTGGTAATTTTTTGATTTATTATACATTCGAGATCTCACTAAATTGCCCAGGCTAGTCGAACCCCTGGACTTAGACAATCTTCTCATCTCTGTCTCCCAAAGTGCTGGGATTACAGGCATGAGCCATTGTGCCCAACCACAAAATAATTTTTAAGGAAAAATATGGAAGGTTCTTAACAAAATGCTGAAAATACTCACTTCAGTTGTTAATAATGCTGTTGGTCTGTGCAAGAACAGAAGCATGTTTAAGCAAGCCGTGGTTCATCCATGAAAAAATATTCTAGAAACATTTCAAATGGTCATTACAACAAAGAGCTAACAAATTAGGACTGTTTATGAGATAAATGAAACCAGAAGGATATAAAATCTATAAACTGAATGTGGTGGCTCACGCCTATAATCCCAAGCACTTTGAGAGGTCAAGGCCAGAGGACTGCCCAAATCCAGAGGTTTGAGACCGGCCTGGGCAACTTAGCGAGACCTTGTCTCTACAGTGAATCAAAAAATTAGCCAGGCATGGTGGTGCACACCTGTAGTTCCGGCTACTTGGAAGGCAGAGGCAGAAGGATATCCTGAGCCAGCAGGTCAAGGCTGTGGTGGCCGTGAGCGTGCTACTGCACTCTAGCCTGGGTGGCAGAGTGAGACTCTGACTAAAAAACAACAACAACAAAAGGTTTCCAAGGAGATTTGAATTTAGTTTGAGAGATAAAGACACACAGAGAAACTACATAATACAACTATTATCACAATGACTTGGGCAGAGCTTTCGAGTCTGGGAAGGACTCTCATCAGTGCTGCCTCCCAGTGGGGAGGCTAGAATGACTACCATATCTTTTTTTTTTTTTTTAAAGAGTTGGAGTCTCACTCTGTCGCCCAGACTGGAGTGCAGTGGCCGCTCCCGGCCACCGCAGCCTGGACCTGCTGGGCTCCGGTGATCCTTCCGCCTCAGTCTTCCGAGTAGCCGGAATTACAGGCACGTGCTACCACGCCCGGCTAATTTTTTGATTTATTGTAGAGATGAGGTCTCGCCTACCCAGGTGGGTCTCGAACCCGCGGGCTCAGGCAATCCACTCACCTCAGCCTCCCAAAGGGGCGGGATTACAGGCTGAGCCACCGAGCCCGGCGACTACCATATCTTAAAGATAAGGAAATGGAGTCAGTGGTCTGGCTAAAGTTGGAGAGCCAAGATTGAGTCTCTGTCTCTCCACCCTGTGGTTTGTGGAAAGACACGACATTCTTCATGAACTGCCTGAATGGATTCCCAGGAAGCTTCCCAGAGGTGACAGGCCTGGGCTGCATCTGGGAGGGCAAGCCTGGCCTCAGCGGGGTTGTGGACAGCTCACCCAGACAAGAAAGGTAGGCACTCCTGACTAGAAAGCAGGCAGGGAGCAAAGGGACACAGAGCCACGCTGTAGTGGTCATGAGGGCCAGGCAATTCATCACACAGAAGGGAAAGAACCACAGGAGATTCCTGATCACAGAAGAGACGGCCCTCTCCATGAACGTGAACCTCCAGAACTAGGGTGGGGGGATAGAAAGGGAAGCAAGAAACCATACCCGCAGGGAACTGTTATAAACTGGGCATTTTCCACTCTGAAATTCTACTTTCTGCCAGGCGTGGTGGCTCACACCTGAAATCCAGTACTTTGGGAGGTCAAGGCGAGAGGATTGCCTGAGCTCAGGAGTTCAAGATCAGCCTGAGCAACTTGGCGAGGCCTTGTCTACAATAAATCAAAAAAATTAGCCAGGCGTAGTGGCGCGTGCCTGTGGTTCCAGCTACTTGGAAGGCTGAGGTGGAAGGATCGCCTGAGCCCAGCAGGTCAAGGCTGTGGTGGCCACGAGTGTGTCACTGCACTCCAGCCTGGGCAGCAGTGTGAGACTCTGACTCAAAAAAAGAAAAAAAAGAAAAAACTCGGGTAGGGGTGGGAAAAATGAAGGGATATGTCTGAACAGGGCAATCCAGGGAGAATCAGGACTGAGCACACATCATGACTGCCATATTCCCGTGCAGTATCTATGATCCTTTCCGTCTCCCTTTACAAGAGACTGAGGTGCAGAATATGTACTTGAATTGCTCAAGGTCATGCAGCGAATCAGTGATGAGGGGGTGTTGGGTGCAGGTGCTTTTTCCCTCTGTCCTACCCTGTCATGACTGAAAAGTCACAGAAGGCAGTGTAGGAGAAGGAAGAGGGTGTCACAGCCGAGAGAGGCACAGGAACATCTACGGAGCTGGGAGGAAGTCTACTGGGGCTGCATTTGAAGGGTGGAGGGATGCTGCGGAAACAGCTGGAAGCACACACCAGCCTTGGAGAAAACACTAACACTGAACACACAAATGAGAGAGCTGTGGGAAGACGTGAAAGGAAGAACTTAGGAGGATGGGAGAGAAGGCAGCAGAATCAAAAAGGGGAGACATGGGTTTTAAAACACTGCTTTTAGGCCAGATGCGGTGGCTTATACCCATAATCTTGGGAGGCCAAGGCCAGAGGATTACTTGAACCCAGGAGTTCAAGACCAGCCTAGGCAACATACCAAGGCCTCGTCTCTACAAAAAGTCAAAAAAATTAGCCAGGTGCAGAGGCACATGCCTGTAGTCCCAGCTTCTTGGGAGGCTGGGGCAGAAGGATCGCCTGAGCCCAGAAAGTTGAGTGTGGTGATCTGTGATTGGGTCACCGCACTCCAGCCTGGGTGACAGAGACCCTGAATCAAAAAATTTTTATTTTAAACGTAGAGACAAGAGACCAAAGGAGAGAGAAACTAAACAGCAGATTTCATAATTTTCTTGGAAATGTGGAAGAGGTGGGAATGGATGGAATGGAGCCCAGATAGAGCATTTGGCTTAAATAGGAGGCCAGGATAAGAAAAGAGGCTGGTAAAATAACAGTAAGTGACAGAAACGGCGAGATTGGGAAGCACAGGCTGGGAAGGCTGGGAAGACCGTGAAGAGACCCAGCTGGAATTGAGGAAATTAATCCAAGAGCTTCAGCTCAAGCACCTTCTCCCAGCACCCACCTCGCTGCCATGTGATGGTGGATGGGTCGATATTGAGCCGGGCAAATTTCCTCATCTCCTCTTCTGTCAGGGAGCTCGGGTCAGTCTTGTTTATTCCCAGTTTCTGATGATTAAGAAGAAAAAATACTTTATGGATGAGAAGAAACAGAAAGCAAAAGGTCACCAAGGTTATCCCTCATGCTTTATTTCCTTGGGGGTTAGTAAAGCCCTTTAAGAAAACTAAATGGAAATTTGAGTAATTGTAGGTTGGGTCAAATCATATAACTACACCCCTAGGTCCAAATACCTTCTACAAGTGGAAGACACTGAGAATTTTTAATAGACTGTTCTTTTTTTTTTTTTTTTGGAGAGACGATATTTTGTTCCTCCATGCTGATCTTGAACTTCTAGACTCAAGCAATCTTCTCACCTCAGCCTCCCAAAGTGCTGGGATTACAGGTGTGAGCCACCACGCTCAGCCTGTAACAGACTCCTAAAAGGATAGACCTGGAAATGTATACAGTTGACTGCATACAATAAACACTTGTGGATCCTGCTGTCTGCCTCGGTTGGAGGCTCCATGGGCCACTGTGTACTGTACTTAGAAGTGACAGAAACTGCTGTTCAGATATCTGATGCTCCAGTTCATCAGTTCTTCTTTTCAAATACAAATACCAATAATTCAGGTTAAGTTTATGGCTATGTTTCAAAACAAATGATGTCTAAATCACTGAGGAGAAAAAATATATATATATAATACTTCCAATGTATTTATTTCTGTGGAGGAAACATTCTAAGAAAGTAGTTTTTAATGACAAAGTATAAAAATAATCTGCAAAACAAATGGTACATGTCACAGCTGCTGAGGACACAACTACTCATGACTCTCAGCACATGGAGCTTGCTCAGTAAGAAGTGAGGGTATCAACCAGAGGTTGTAAATTAGACCAGTAAGGATTATTTTTTAGTCTGAAAATGAGCCAGTGGCAAGCAATATGATTAGAAGGCCAGAAGTAGCAAACAGCATCAGAAAAAAATAACATGGGCGAGAATCTAGATGGCTTTCACAATTACACATGTAATACTTGCCGCTATAAAAACTGAGATAGGTGAATTCTCAAAGGCTATCTTATTATTTCCAAGAAATTTTTAAAATTTCGGCTGGGTGTAGTGGCTCACACTTGTAATACCAGCACTTTGGGAGGCCGAGGTGGGAGGATCACCTGAGCTCAGGAGTTCAAGACCAGACTCCTCTCCTGAAAAAAAAAGGAAAAAAGCTGGGTGCAGTGGTTTGTACTGATAGTCCCAGTCACTCAGGAGGCTGACATGGGAGAATCACTTGAGCCCAGGAGGTCAAGGCTGCAGTGAGCCAGGATTGTGTCACTGCAATTCAGCTGGAATGACAGAGCAAGACTTGTCTCAAAAAAAAGGGGGGGACTTCATAAAAATATTTCCTTTTATAAAGAGAAGGACTTAAAAGTTCTAATTTGTCAACTGTTTTTTATTAAAGACAAAGTCTCGCGATGTTGCCCAGGCTGCAGTGTAGTGGCTATTCACAGGCACAATCACTATGCACTACAGCAACCCTCCCGCCTCAGCCTCTTGAGTAGCTGGGACTGCAGGAGTGTGCCACTTTGTCTGGTTAATTGGTTAATTTACTAGGGTACTCGTGGATTAGCAAAGTGGTTCTCTCATTTTATAAATGAAGACACTGAGATCGAAAGGACTAATTAATTTGTCCACCTGACTCTTTGGTGGAGGGTTCAGATGTCAAGTTTTCTCTTGGCATATTGTTCTGTCTCTATAGAGTTTAGTGCCCAAATTGGGCTTGGTGGCTCACGCCTATAATCCCAGCACTTTAGGAAGCCAAGGTGAGAAGGTTGCCTTAGCCCATGGGCTCGAGACCAGTCTGGGCAACTTGGCGAGACCAAGTTATCTCTACAATTAGTCAAAAAATTGGCCGGGGATGGTGGTGCGTGCCTGTAGTTCCAGCTACTTGGAAGGTTGAGGCAGAAGGGTCGCCTGAGCCCAGCAGGTCAAGGCTGCAGTGGCCGGGAGCGTGCCACTGCACTCTAGCCTGGGCAACAGAGTGAGACTCCAACACAAAAAATAAAAAATAAAAATAGAGTTTAATACCCAAAATAATTCTGAAAACCAAAATCAAATCAAGTTGAAAATTTGGAGCTTTGACATTCTTTCTGATGTGTTTCTAGAATACTTTCTTTTTAAAGGACTGTTAAGTGGAAACTTACTTTTAGCCGAGCAAGCTGAATTTCTGAAAATGCTCTGACTCCATTCACTGAAGGAACCAGCCGGTTATATAGAGCCTAAAAACACAAAACAAAAAATAAAGCCCCATAGAAGTTTAAGGACCAGTCACGAACTTGGACGTTTCACAGGATATGACGAAGCTAATTATATTTATAACCATACTATTTAGATAACAGACCCTATTATAAAACTTGTGGGGTAACATAAACAATGTAGAATTAAATTCCATCATTTTAATAAAACTGACTAGATCTGAAATAATGCACATTTCAAAGAGTTGCATAAAAATATTCCTTGATCTACAGCCTTACAACTATCAAATTATTAATGATCTGGATTCTGCTCCAAAGACTCACTAAGGAATTGCTTTAATGGAAGAAAGTCAGTACCCTTGTTGTAAAACATGCCAGACAGTACCCTGTTTATCTATGCCTATGCCTGTGAGGAATTCATACCTGGTACTCTGTCCCCTTCAAGGGTGTGATTTCCTCTCAGCCTGTAAGCACTTGAAACCCAACAAGGGTCTTTGACCACTTTAAGAGCACATCTAGGACACCTGCATGCACTATTAGCCTTCAAAAGAAACCTGTCCAATCTCCCTTAGTAAAACCCAGAGACTGGACCTATGGCCAGAAAGAAGAGAACTGGTCTACCTGGTACTTTTACAGTTAAAGACCCATCTCAAAGAAAATTTAGCTTAAAAAGTGCTACCATCTATAGCACTCAGCCATGGCCATAAACCCATTTGAGAATCTGGCCCAAGGACAGATCCTCTCCTCAAAAAACAGAAACCTATGTGAAATTCACAAAAGTTTGAATAATATTTCGGAGTTTACAGACATGAACTTTCCATGATCTTTTAAAGGATCTTGGGATGCCAGGGTAAGATGCCCCAAATATCTCGCAAGGATCCTTCTTACCTTATCTGTTTGAGTGTTTTCATGCAGAATCCTCGTGTCAATGGCAGCAGCCAGCAAGTTATTGGCAGCAGTGATGGCATGGATGTCTCCAGTCAAGTGAAGGTTGAACTAGAATCAAAACAAGACATCGTTCTAAATTGTTTCAAACAACCATGGCAGGATTCAAGAATTGTCTGAAGAAATAAAACCATATGCTAATTACATATACATTTTATTATTGTTTTTTTTGAGTTGGTGTCTCTCACTCCGTCTCCCAAGCTGGAGTGTAAGGTTCACCACAGCCTCGGGCTCCCAAAGTGCTGAAATTACGAGAGTGAGTCACCAGACCCGGTCACATATCTTTATAATAAACCGAGTCCATAGGATAGCCTAAATCAAAAGATCAATGTCAAGATTTCCACTTGACAATAAAGAATTCTGGAGCAGTCTCTCTCATGGCAAATTCGTCCCTTCCCAGATTAACAACTACACATTCTGATGGACCTAATGACTGGCTTCCTTATTTTCACTCTACTTTTATGCATTATTTTATTCTCTAAAAAATAGTATCATATCAAATATACTTGGGAATGAGACAGCATAAGATAAATAGCAATAACAAAATGATATAAAAATTACAGAAAGTTTGAGAAATCAAGTACATAACTCTATTAGTTATACTGCTTACTTTCTAGTTTCATGTGCACATATGATTATTACGTGTATAATCAACATACTTAAAATTTGGAACCTTCTTTGTGAAAACTCTTCTGTAATAATCTTGTGTATAGTCACAGTTTATAAGGGCTACATGTATGAGATGGACCAACATTTGCAGCTTCGTATGTCTGGATATTTAAGTTGCTTCCCAATTTTCACTTTTGCAAAGAAGGCTACAACTAGGAAGGATACATGCAAATAGCTTTTCCTTTTCTAAAAAAAAAGAAACTGCTAATGAGTAGCATACAAGAAAGGACTCCAAAGAAACCAAAGTTATGGGGTACTTACCCCTCAAGGTAAGTTTTCTAGGAATCCATCAACATCAGTGTATTAGTTAAGAGTTGGTGTGAGAGGCAATATTGTGGAAGAAACGTCCCGAGTTGTGGCAAACAGGTGACCGGTTCTTCCACCATAACAACACACCTGCTCACACCATGCTGAGTGTTCAGCAGTTTTTGACCAAAAACGGCATGATCCCTATGCCCTACCCACCCTATTCACTCAATCTCACCCCAAGTCACTTTTTTTTTTGATGAAAAAAAAATCCTCATTAGCCGGGCGTGGTAGCGCACGCCTGTAGTTCCAGCTACTTGGAAGGCTGAGGCGGAAGGACTGCTGGAGCCCAGCAGTTCGAGGCTGCGGATGGCCGGGAGCGGCCACTGCACTCCAGTCTGGGCGACAGAGCAAGACCCCAACTCAAAAAAAAAAAAAAAATCCTCAAAGGGAAACCTTTTGCCAATGTGGAAGACGTGAAACAAAAAACAGCAGAAGCACTAAAAGGCATCAAAACTGACAAATTCAAAAACTGTTCTGAGCAGTGGAAAAAGCAATCTTGATATAGCATCACGCAGCAAGCTGAATTTCTTCACATACACATCAATACACACACGTGTGTATTGCATCACATGGAGAATATCTTGAAGGTGACTGAGGTTTAAACATGTAAGAACAAATACACACATTCTTTATAAATAAATTCCGGTATTTTTTTAGTTCCCCCCTCTTATGTGTTCAGAAGTGTGATTACTGGGTTCAAGGATATGGATACTATCTCCAAATTGCTTTTGGAAATAAATGAAGCATCATCCACAAAACACTAGTAGATCAATTACTTCAGAAATAAAATAACCTTTAGACTAAAAAACAAAAAAATAAAGTAGGCCTCCTGATGCTTACCACAGGCTGTGTTCTTACACTGTACAGAAAAAGAAGGCAGAACAATACAAATACTTCAGCATAGGCTCTGTCCCTGGTCTATGTTGTGAATGGAGGAACATGGAAAAGAAAAAAAGTAATAGTTGTGGGCTCGGTGGCTCAGCCTGTAATCCCGCGCCTTTGGGAGGCTGAGGTGAGTGGATTGCCTGAGCCCGCGGGTTCGAGACCCGCCTGGGCAGCGAGACCTCTTCTCTACAATAAATCAAAAAAAATCAGCCGAACATGGTAGCACATGCCTGTAATTCCGGCTACTTGGAAGGCTGAGTCGGAAGGATTGCCAGAGCCCAGCAGGTCGAGGCTATGGTGGTCGGGAGCGGCCACTGCACTCCAGTCTGGGCGACAGAGTGAGATTCCAACTCAAAAAAAAAAAAACCGAAAAAGTAGTGGTCTGTGTTAAGTCGCACTTCTTTAATTTCTTGGAAGGTTGAACACTTATATTTTCTTGCTAAAATTTTATGACTATAAAAATATGTTCACTGGAGAAAATGTTAAAAATTACATTATATAGCTGGGCCCAGTGGCTCACGTCTGTAATCCCAGCACTTTGGGAGGTGGCGGCAAAAGGACTACTTGAGTCCAAGGGTTTGAGGCCTGCCTGGGCAACTTGGCAAGTTTTTATATATTTTTCATATTTATTTATTACAATAAATAAATAAATTAGCTGGGCATGGTGGCATGCACCGGTAGTTCCAGTTACTTGGAAGACTGAGATGGAAGGATCACCTGAGCCCAGCAGGTCAAGGCTGTGGTGGCTGTGAGTGTGCCACTGCACTCCAGCCTTGGCGAGAGTGAGATTCCAATTAAAAAAAAATCATTACATTATATATTTTTTTAATAAAAACTATTTGTAATTTTAAGGATAAGGACCATAATATCATAATAGTTTATACCTTAGTTTTTCCAATTTTAATATTACTAACATTTATACATCACTAAATGTTCTTCAGACTGGGTGCGGTGGGTCATGCCTGTAATCTAAGCACTTTGGGAGGCTGAGGTGGGAGAATCACTTGAGCCCAGGAGATCAAGCCCAACCCGGACAACATAGTGAGACCTCATCTCTACCAAAAAATAAATAAATAAATTAGCCAGGCATGGTGACACGCGCCTGTAGTTCCAGCTACTTGGGAGGCTGAGACAGAAGGATTGTTTGAGCCCAGGAGGTCAAGGCTGTGTTGAGCCATGATCATGCCACTGCACTCCAGCCTGGTTGCCAGAGTGAGATGTACACTAAAAAAAAAAAAATTCTTCAACATATAGCTAACTTAATATCCTATTATCAAACATTTAAGTTCCCTCTCCAATTTTTAATGCTACAAACAATGTGAAGAACATAGTTTTCAAATGGTAACTTTGCACAGACATCCAATGTTTCCTTAGGATAAAAAATAAGTTTACGTGGGCCAAAGGGTCAGAATGTTTTTTTGTGTTTTTTATTTTTTTTTGCTTTTTTTTGAGTTGGAGTCTCACTGTCACCCAGACTGGAGTGCAGTGGCCGCTCCTGGCTACCGCAGCCTCGACCTGCTGGGCTCCAGCGATCCTTCCGCCTCAGCCTTCCAAGTAGCTGGAATTACAGGCATGCGTTACCATGTCCGGCTGATTTTTTTTAATTTATTGTAGAGATGAGGTCTTGCTGCCCAGGCGGGTCTTGAACCCGCGGGCTCAGGCAATCCACTCACCTCAGCCTCTCAAAGGCGCGGGGTTACAGGCTGAGCCACCGAGCCCCGCTTAAGAGTCAGGATGTTTAAGGCACTTGATACCTAGTTCTACTTCTCCTCCACAAGAATTTCATCAACATACACTTCCTAGCAGTGTACGAGAGTATATTTCAATCTCTGCCAAAGTTTGGTATTGTTACTATTATGAAAAATCCAATTTTGTCAATTTGAAAAGTTAAGTGGTAACTGATAGTGATTTTCATGTAGATTTATTTGATTATTATTGAGGATGAATGGTCATCAGGCAATTCTTTTTCCTGATGTTTCTATGACCCTCTGGCAGTCTTTCTTTTCTTTTTCTCTTTTCTTTTTTTGAGTTGAAGTCTCATTCTGTCGTCCAGGCTGGAGTGCAGTGGCATACTCATTGTCACTGCAACATCTACCTGCTGGGCTCAGGTGATCCATCTATTTCAGCCTTTCAAGTAGCTGAACTACAGGCAAGTGCCACCATGCCCAGCTAATTTTTTCTTTTTTTTTTTTTTGAGTTGGAGTCTCACTCTGTTGCCCAGGCTGGTGGGCAGTGGCACACTCATGGCCACCGCAGCCTCGACTTGCTGGGTTCCGGCGATCCTTCTGCCTCAGCCTTCCAAGTAGCTGGAACTACAGGCGCGTGCTACTACACCCAGCTAATTTTTTTTATTTGTTGTAGAAACGAGGTCTCACCAAGTTGCCCAGGCGGGTCTCAAACCCTCGGGCTCAGGTCAATTCACTCACTTTAGCCTCCCAAAGCGCGAGATTACAGGCAGAGCCACCGAGTTCAGCCACTTTTATAAAAAAAATTTACCGTAGAGACTAGGCCTCGCCATGTTGCCAAGGCTGATCTTGAACCTCAGCCTCCCAAAGTGCTGGGATTACAAGCTGGATGTCTGTTTTTCTTTCCCGCTGTCTCCCTGAGGTCCACATGGATGCTTGACGCCCTGTAGAGGGCTTTCTCCTTCCTGACTGCTGCCCTCCACAACAGCCCTCATCACACAGTTCCAACCTCACTCCCTTCCCTCCCTCAGTCCTCCATTTCACTAGATGAGTCTGTCGAGTTGCTCAAGTGAGTACCCTAGCTGGCATCCTTGAATCCTCTCCTTGTCTCACAACCAGCCTCTAACCCTACAAAGAAGAGCAAATACATCTTAAAGGGTCATTGTCTTTTGCATCCTCACTGCCACCATCTTGGGCCCAGTTGCTGCTATCTTTCCCCTGAGCTACTTCCATGGTCTTCTTACTGGACTCTCCATCAACTGGAGGCCCTCTTGGTCTCTTCTTCACAAAGAAGCCAGAGTGAGTTTTATAAAACCCAAATCACATCATTTTATTATCTTGTGGCATTTCAAGTAAAATCCAGCCCCATGGCTATAAATTGCTCTCCAAGAGTGGTGCTGGCCCCTTCTCTAGCTCATCTCCCTCTGCTCTCCCCCAGTCCTATCCTGCCTCCCAGCCACCCTGGTGTCCTCCAGTTCCTGAAGACGCCACGCCCTTTCCTGTCTCAGGGCTTTCCCACCAGTTGTTCCTACCGCCTGGAATGTTTCCCCCATCGTTCTTCAGAAGGCTAGCTCCCTCTCACCCTGCAAGTCATAGTATTTTCACTTTCAATTCCTCTGTCCATCTGGAATTTATTCTAACACGCTCCCATATGGTTATTTATTATCTTCCAGTACACATTGTCTGTGCCTGGCATGCAGGCAAAGACATCCATTAAGCGTCAGGCAAGGTGCTCAGAGCTGGGGACGCAGAAGGTACCAGAGGTGCTCAGCTTCAGGAAACAGACTTGACTGAGTGTTGGCCCCCTTGACTATCATGGGGCGGCCCCCTACTCTGAACCAAGCAGCTGATGCTCTAAAACAGCAGGACACCCACGTCCTTCCACAATATTTACTGACGGAATCTGGAGTCTTTCCCTGGGCATGTTCCTTGTTCCCTAGCTCCAAATCGGCCTCCTGGCTCGAGGATGTCACTCGTCCCCATTCAGACAAGAGGCTTGGGGCTATTATTCTCAGCAAGGCCTTGAACTACTCTTTCTTACCCCCATACTTGAGGTTTATTGTATTTTCTCTTCAGCTTCCCTGACTCTCAGGCCTACACGGGTCAACACTTCTCCTATCCCTTCAACAAAATCAACAAATATCTCTTAGTGAGGACCTATGATGGGCTGGATACTCCACTACGTGCTTTGTTGAGGCCTCGAGAAAGGCCTGCAACTCCTCACAGTTGACTGAATCAAATTACCATACACACACAGGATTGGGGGAAGCTGCCAGTGGAGCCGAACTCACGAACGGCCCCCAAGCTGGTGAGAGAGGGAAAAAAAAGGAAGGGAAGAATGTTCCAGGCACAGGACACATCCTGGACCCAAGAGAGAACAAGAGGTAGGAGCTAGAAGCTTGACACAGTAGAGAGAGACAAAGGTGGGGACCTGCAGACAACGGGGCAGGAGCAGCCTATGAGGACTCCCGGAGTGTGCTGCAATGACAGATGACTACAGAAATTACAAAACAGGAAAGGGACTGGCTCGGACTTGGGCTTAGGGAGATTGTGAGGGCCTGAACTATGAGGCTGATGCAGAGAGAAATGAAGAGAACTGTTGTTCACTGGTTAGACACAAGGGATGTAGAGAGGTCATGCAAAATGTAGAAGAACGCTGGAGAAGTCCAAATGAACACTATCAGTCTTTAGGGCTGATGTTCCTTTGGAACAATTTTATTTTGGAGTCTTGGTTAACAGATGTGAAGCCTCCAAGTCTTCCTGCTATTGGGATTGATGGAGATCTGGGAGTATATTCTCCTATCCAGAACCCTCCAGGCCAGATTTTAGGTTTTAGGATTCAGAATTGTTTGAAATTTAGAAAGGTAGTGTGATGTACATGGAGGGGAGGACCCCCAAACCCAGAATTTATTTATAAAAAATCGTGTATTTATTTTTACATGTTTAAACTTCAGTACTCTCTGGCCAGGCTCGGTGGATCAGCCTGTAATCCCAGCACTTTGGGAGGCCGAGGCAAGAGGATTGCCTGAGCTCACGGGTTCGAGACCCACCCGGGAAACTTGGTGAGACCTTGTCTCTATAATAAATCAAAAACTAGCCAGGTGTGATAGCTCACGCCTATAATTCCAGCTACTTGGAAGGCGGAGGCGAAGGATCGCCGGAGCCCAGCAGGTCGAGGCTGTGGTGGTTGGGAGCGTGCCACTGCCCTCCAGCCTGGGTGACAGAGTGAGACTCTGACTCAAAAAAATAAATAAATAAAATAAAAATAAAGTACTCTCTGTTTGATGTAATACACCTACCCAGATACGTTTTCTACTGCTCAAAACAGTTTTTGAACTCATATTTTGGGTAACTTTTAGTGCTTGTGCTGATTTTGCTTTCACCTCTTCCACTTCAGCAAAACTTTTCCCTTTCAGGACTTTTTTCATCCAGCAAAACAAAACAAAAGTCACTTGGGGAGAGATTGGGTGAATAAGGAGGGTGAGGCACGTGGGTTATGCCGCCTTTGGTCAAAAACTGCTAAACACTCAGTACAGTATGGACAGATGCATTCGTAAATTATCCATCATGAAATGGGCACATTGATAGAATCCCCCCACCCCCAGTTCACTGAAGCCTAACATAACCTCCCACAACAATGCCAGCTGATACACTGACACCGATGGGTTCCTAGAACATTCACCTAATGGGGGAAGCCTGTACTAAAAGGGGCCCACTGTCCAAAAAATAAATCTGGATTTTTGGGGGGGAATCTCCCCTTGTACCATTTATTTATAAAATACCAAGTAGGGGATAGGTCAGCACCCATTCATCAAAAATAATTTTCTACAGCAATATATTCCAATATTCATATAGAATGACACAGACAAAATCCATACATAGCCCGTAATAGTCAATGTCTGCTTTCACAACCACATGAGTTACACAGAAAGTTTTGGTTGTCAGACCCTTGAGGACCTTGGGATTGTGGATGATGGCTGTGGGC
The DNA here is from genome assembly GCA_027257055.1 of Cephalopachus bancanus. Taxonomy (NCBI): domain Eukaryota; kingdom Metazoa; phylum Chordata; class Mammalia; order Primates; family Tarsiidae; genus Cephalopachus; species Cephalopachus bancanus. Next base: position 179,759 of record JAPVLO010000006.1, read on the forward strand.
CTGTGTATCTTGTATGTCAGGAGGGAAACACAGTGACACTTGGCAGGCATCTCTTCATGGTCTTACCTCCTCCATGGGGATGACCTGAGCATATCCACCACCCGCAGCTCCTCCTAAAAGCAGAATAAGATGCATTTGAAATCAGTCACCAAGTGTAGCTACCCAGGATAGACATAGTTCTAGGAACACAGCTCTCCAAACCCAATAGAGAGGCATCGACACCCAAGATGACATCACAACAGGCAGTGAAAAACATTAGCTATTGTGTCCAAGCAGAACAGAAGTAACAGAAAAGTTCAGGCTGTGTCCAACTATGCTATTTAAAGAGTTTCAGGTCAAGCCCAGTGGCTCACGCCTGTGATCCCAATACTTTGTGAGACCAAGGTGGGAGAACTGCTTGAACCCAAAAGTTTAAGACCAGCCTAGGCAACATAGCAAGACCTTATCTCTACAAAAACTTTTTAAAAAATGAGCCAGGGCCAGGTGCAGTGGCTCAAGTCTGTATTCCAGTACTTTGGGAGGCCGAGGTGAGGGGATTGCCTGAGCCCATGGGTTCGAGAACAGCCTGGGCAACTTGGTGAGACCTCATCTCTACAATAAATCAAAAAATTAGCCAGGTATGGTAGCGTGTGCCTGTAGTTCTGGCTACTTGGAAGGCTGAGGCAGAAGGATCGCCTGAGTCCAGCAGGTCGATGCTGGGGTGGCCATGAGATTGCCACTGTACTCCAGCCTGGGTGACAGAGTGAGACTCCAACTCAAAAAAAAAAAAAATGAGCCAGACATTGTGGCGCGCACCTATAGTCACAGCTACTCAGGAGGCTGAGGTAGAAGGATCACCTGAGCTCAAGAGCTTGAGGCCATGTCGAGCCATAATTGACTGCACCCCTGCACCCTAGCCTGGGCAACAGTGTCAGACCCCAAGTCAAAAAAAATTGAAAAAAAAAAAAAAAAAGTTCTGTTTCTTCGTTTGAAAAAGCAAAGGTAAAAACAATATTGCAGATGTCATTACCATAATATATACCAGGATATGAGAATATTTACTGTTCATTTATTATTAGATCTATGTGACTATGCTTCCTCTCTATCAGCGTATTTGAACTGATATATCAGAAAATTGTTTTAAAAATCTATTCGATAACCACCCGATAACAAATTATAAACTTCAGTCAATTGATTTCAGATAAATAGTATGCAAGATTTGTCATGTTGCTTACCACTCAGAAAGTTAGTTATTATATTTTAAAGACTTCTCAGGCTGGGCGTGGTGGCTCACGCCTATAATCCCAGCACTTTTGGAAGCCGAAGTGAGAGAACTGCCTGAGTCCAGGGGTTCGCGACCATCCTGGGCAACTTTGCGAGACCTCATCTCTACAATAAATCAAAGAATTATCCTGGCACGGTGGCATGTGCCTGTAGTTTCTGCTACTTGGAAGGCTGAGGTGGAAGAATCGCCTGAGCCCAGCAGGTCAAGCTTTGGTGGCCGTGAGCATGCCACTACACTCCAGCCTGGGCGACAGAGTGAGACTCCAACTCAAAAATAAAAAATAAAAATAAAAGACTTCTGTTTCCTAAAGCAATAGCGATACCACTCACAGGTGTGTCATTCTACCATGTACTTGGTTATCTATATACTTTCTCATTTGATCCTCACAATAACCCAGTGAGTCTGGCACTCTCAGTCATTTCACTCTTTTATAGATGCAGCTCAGAGAGGTTATGTCTGGCTAAAGGTCACACAGCAGTAAGAGACACAGCTGTAGCTGGGCTTGGTGGCTCAGCCTGTAATCCCGCGCCTTTGGGAGGCTGAAGGTGAGTGGATTGCCTGAGCCCGCGGGTTCGAGACCCGCCTGGGTAGCGAGACCTCATCTCTACAATAAATCAAAAAATCAGCCGGGCGTGGTAGCGCATGCCTGTAATTACAGCTACTTGGAAGGCTGAGGCGGAAGGATCGCCGGAGCCCAGCAGGTCGAGGCTGTGGTGGCCGGGAGCGGCCGCTGCACTCCAGTCTGGGCGACAGAGTGAGACTCCAACTCAAAAAAAAAAAAAAAGAGACACAGCTGTGAATAAAAACTCGGCCTTCTCGCTCCAAGTCTAACGCTCATTCCACTATATGATGACACTCTATGAATTATAAGAACTTAATGAGATAAGAGTTATTAATATTCTAACAGTAATATAAACATAATGCTGTTAAAAACCGCAAAGGGCCAAGAACAAGCAGTAATCGCAGCAATAAATGCTATTGTAAAGTGAGCTAAAGGATGATTTCTTGATAAATCAAGGAAGAAAGAGAAATGGAAGGGAAGGTGCCAGACATTAGCCCAAGCACAGCCAAAGAGGAATTGCATCACAGCTCTGTCCCTGGCCAGTATGTCTCCAGCGAACACCTCGGGCCCCATCCAGCAAGTCCAATGAGCTGAGCATAAGGGGTCTTAACTGTTCAGAGGGAAAGACCTTTCACCAGGCTGGGATGATAAAACTCCACCGCAGCCAGCAGCGTTTCAAGATCGCTTGGCAAAGAAGGCATTGATGAAACAGACAATCGAAGTGGGAGCCTGAGCATCAGAGCCACGTAAGGGGCTTTCCAAGGACTCCCCAGAATCCCCTGCGGCTGCTTCTGCTCGACTTCCTGCCCAGGGGGACCAACGTGGGGTGACCAGTACGTACTGAGTATGCAGCGATGAAACATGCCAGTTTCTTGGAAAAGACTTAACGTTCCCTATTGTGGACAGTGCTCTTTTTAAACATTTTCTTTGCAAAATTTGCCCCCCAATCACTCACTGTTAGAGACAGTACCTTTCACTCCAAAGGTCGGTCCTTGGGAAGGCTGCCTCAGACAGGCGAAGGAGTTGACATTCAGGTGTGCGGTCAGGGCCTGCACAAGCCCGATCGTAACCGTGCTCTTTCCTTCTCCAAGAGGGGTGGGCGTGATCCTGGAGGAGGTGGGGCAGGGAAGTGAAGTTATTAATATTGCCCGGATAATCTTAGCTAAACTGGCCTAAGACACCAGAATCAAATCAGAGGCTGTTGGTAGAAAATAGATCATTCCACAATTCACTCAATAATTAATTTTTTTTTTTAGTAGGATTCTCACTCTGTTACCTAGGATGGGGTGTGGTGGCATGTTCATGGCCACTGTAGCCTTGACCTGCTGGGCTCAGGTGATCCTTCTATCTCAGCTGGAACCACAGGTGTGCGCCACCATGTCAGGCTAATTTTAGACTTATTATAGAGACGAGGTCTCATCAAGTTGTCCAGGCTGGTCTTGAACCCCCAGGCTCAGGCAATCCTCTCACCTCCGCCTCCCAAAGTGCTGGGATTATGGGTGTGAGCCACTGCGCCCAGCTAATAATTTGATTTTCTAGGACTGCGATGGTCTACACATATCACATAGGCCAGGCATAAGCTAAAGTCAAGATAGACATTTACCAAGAGACCAAAAAGGAAAAAATTAAATAAGGCATGGTGGCTTCATCCCCAGCACTTTGGGAGGTCCAGTAATGAGGATCACTTGAGCCAGGAGTTTGAGACCAGGCTGGACAACATAGCAAGATCTCATCTCTACAAGAAATTTTAAAATTAGCTGGGCATGGTGGTACCTGCCTGTAGTCCTAGCTACTCAGGAAGCTGAGGCAGGAGGTCAAGGTTGCAGTGAGTCGTGATTGTGCCACTGCACTCCAGCCTGGGCAACAGAGTGAGATCCCACCTCAAAAGGAAGGAAGGAAGAGAGAGAGACAGAAATAAAGTATCAGGCAGTGGTGCTAGTAACTATCAATTTCGAGAAACGACATGAAATCATCCGTCAAAAATGGTTTAAATAATTAAACTGTGTTTTTTGCCAATGAGTAAATTGGTACTCGTTCTTCCTATGGCATTCGTTGGGGGCGTGGTGTGTGCACCAGGCCTATTTCAATAGTCCCTGGGTGACGGAGCCATGAGCAGACTCTCACGGTTAGAAGAGACCCTAAAGTTCCCACGTGTCCAACCCCTTCCAGATAGCCTCGCCCAGGGCTGGTCCTTGCCATGCTTAACACAGGCAGTGATAGGCGCTCATTACCTCAGGTGGCCCACTCATTTTCCGACAGCTGTTACAGTGAGAAAATCCCCTGTTCTCAAGAGAAGACATTGGCATCCCTGTTGCTTCCTGTCTCTTGGAGTCCTACACACTAAGCCTAATCCCTTTCCACACAAGGGCCCTTCAAAGATTTGGAAAGCCCCAAACCCTGTGCATGCCACGGAGGTAATCTCTGCTCTGGAGCAGCTGACTGCTGATGATGACACACTACATAAACAAATACTCACATGTTCGGAACATCACAGTGTTAAAGAATAGGAAGGGAGTCTATTATGTTCCCAAGTAAGACCTCATATAATTTCAGAAAAGTGTAACCAACATTACATTTTTTTTTTGAGTCAGGGTCTTATTGCTGCTGGGGGTGATGGCACATGCCTGTGGTCCCAGCTCCTTGGAAGGCTGAGGCAGAAGGATCACCTGAGCCCAGGAGGTCGAGGTTGCAGTGAGATACTACACTCCAGCCTGGGCAACAGAGTGAGATCCCCAACTCAAAAAAAAAAAAAAAAAAAAAAATCACAGCATTTAGACTTTGAGTCAACTTTCAATTTTCGTGTATAAAATGTGAATAAAGGCAGTTAGAAGCCCACAGGCATCGCGGTCTTAGAACCGCCTGAAAAAAAAAAATGTACTGTCAAACACAGTGTGGTTTAAGTACCGTACTGAGTATGTGGTATTTGCAAAGGACTAAGTGGTTTACTTAAATGGTGTCACATGAAGGATTACAATTTCATTCCCAAGGTTATGATAGCTTAGCTGCCAGGAACAGCCAAAAGCAGACACGCCCAGAGATGACCTCCTCAGAACTTCAGCTAACCCCAATTCTTAATTAGAAACACAGGGCCGCTCAGCTGGCTGCCAACGAGTACAATTCAGGAGACTCAGAAGGAGGAAGTATTTATTGGGAGCAATAAAAAGAGAGCTACAGGCAAAAATTTATTTCACCTCGTTCCTGCACTTGGTGTCAAGATTTTGGTTTAATTTTTCCCCAGTATGTTAGCTCGGATTCCAGAGCATCAAGTTGACTTAGAAAAGAACAAGCCAAGTTCATTTCATTTCTTTTTCTCTAAGAGCTTAGTGTTCATGAGATGAAACCGTGATTGCCTTCCTCAACTTCTCCTGGCAGATTTATGTGTGTCCTCAGAACATTTATTACACGATTCATATATACTTTTTCAGATGGCTGTTCTGAGTCAGAGTCTCACGCTGTCACCTGGGCTGGAGTGCAGGGGCACAATCACGGCTCACCACAGCCTCTAACTTCTGGGCTCAGGTGATCCTTCTGCCCCAGGCTCCTGAGTACCTGGGACTACAAGTGCGCTCCACCACGCCTGGCCTCAGGTGACTTCTTATAATAAGCTTTCTACATGCCTTTCTTGCCTACCAGCCCACACTCTTTCTGCAGTAAGAGCCAATGCCTGCTCCCCCTGCATTCCTATTCACCAGCTCAGGCAGACGAGTAACGAAATGGTGGACAATGGAATAATCTTAATTTTTTCTGAGATGAATATTATTGTCAACTACAGTACCATGTGTCAGAGTACCCTGTGACAATTTGGCCACAATCTGAAAGAAGCTTATCATTTACTCAAAGGTCAGAAAGATTGTTTACACAGAGAGAATGATAAAGCTCTGAGCCATTTGCAAAATCCAGAATCCTGTTGAACAAGAGTATCGCCATTAGTCATGGGCCTAACTCAGCTCAAACGGGAATATAAACATGTGTTATTCATCCCAATCACCTGTGGGATTTCAAAGGTTTTGTAAAGCTTTTTCTTATCTAACAACAAATAGCTCATTGGTTGTGTTTCTCCTTACACTCAACTGAGGTAAATAATCTAAGGCCCTGTTGGAAGAGGGTTCTTCTAACTAGTACAAATAAAAGAAAAGCTCACAGATATTAAGAGTTACTCAGCCGGGCTCAGTGGCTCAGCCTGTAATCCCAAGCCTCTGGGAGGCTGAGGTGAGTGAAATGCCTGAGCCCGCGGGTTCGAGACCCCGCCTGGGCAACTTGGCGAGACCTCATCTCTATAATAAATCAAAAATTAGCCCGGTGTGGTAGCGCGCGCCTGTAGTTCCAGCTACTTGGAAGGCTGAGGCGGAAGGATCGCCAGAGCCCAGCAGGTCGAGGCTGCGGTGGCCGGGAGTGGCCACTGCACTCCAGTCTGGGCGACAGAGTGAGACTCCAACTATAAATAAATAAATAAATAAATAAATAAAAGAGTTACTCAAGACAGAAAGGCACAATCTTAGAAAAGTCAGTAAAGATTACTTTGTGCCATAATAATGGGTTGAAACAAACAAAAAATCAAATCAGGTATTTTGACACTCTTAAGAAAAAAAAAAAGATGAAGCAACATGAATGGTTTTAATTTTTCTTTAGTGTGAAATTCCATCTATTAACAGATCAGTCTGAGCTTCTTTTTTAGTTGCTCTGTCCAAGTAATTCAGAGTTCTAGAAACTTCTGCACAGAAATCAGCAAAGGCCCGGTGAAGACCAAGACTCAAATGCCCTGCAGCTGCACTCCGCGTCAAGTTCTCAAACAAAATTCCTTTTCATTAGTGTAACTGGGAAAATATGTAAAACTCAAAAGTCTCTAAGATTCCTTTGGCATATTTCCCTGAACAATTCCCAATACTTTTCATTTTGTCAGGCAAAGCAAATAAAGTGATGTGTAGGTGTAAATACTATGCGATGTGGAGCTGATGAAATACAGATGAGCCTGACAGAACAAGAAATCCTACAGTCCGAAGAATGGCTTCTTAGAAAAGAATCTGCTCTGCCCTTGGATTATTAACAATGGAAGATTTTTAAAGATCTCATTGTTTTGTATTTTAATCCCACTGTTGATATATTTAAATCAAACGTATAAATAAACTTAAAAGTATTATAACAAATATATCGTTATTTAGTTTCACTGAAAAATTACTTGGGTATTTCCAAAGCATGAAAAAAAAGATTAAAATGGCAATTATAGCATGATCTCAATGTGTAAAAAGGATGAAGGAATAGATAAGGAAGAAAATATAATGACTTATGATAGTTCTGAGTAATGAGTTTTCTGCTTCTTTTTACTTTTTTTCTGTTAATTTTTAAAAAAATAATAAGCAAATGCTACTTTAAGAATAAAAAAAGCCTTTCAGAAAGAGGATATAATTCTTCATTTAATGGCAGGGTTACTTATATTTTAAAAGTTGCAACAGTGTATATAATGGTTTGATAATGTCATTTTCCCCTAACTTGTGATCTGATCAAAGTGACATATGAAGCTGGGTGTGGTGGCTCACGCCTGTAATGCCAATACTTTGGGAGGCTGAGGCAGGAGGATTGCTTGAGCCCAGGAGTTCAAGACCAGCTTAGGCAACATAGTGAGAACCTGTCATTGCAAAAAAAAAAAAAAGTGAAAATATGAAGGTGATTTTTATTTCAAATTGGCTTTTTACTTTAGATTATAAATGTTTTAACTCAGTGCTTTTGTGTGTTTTTTTGTTTGTTTTCATTTTGTAGAGACATAGGTCTTCTTGTGCTACCCAGGTTGGCCTCAAACTCCTGGCCTCAAGTAATCCATTCATTTTAGCTTCCTGAGTAGCTGAGATTACAAGTGTAAGCAACCATGTCTGGACTACTTTATTACAGACAAAATATCTGTCCATGTCCTAAACTAGTATCAGTCTTTCAGCTGTTAAAGCACTAGAAACTGTGTTGGAGATGGAAGGCTGTTTATTTTTCTCCTATGGAATCCAGTGTAGATATTTCCTAAAAATCGACATATTTCCTAATAATCTTAGCTCTGCTACAGATAGGTGTGTGTATGTGTTTAAAATAATTGTATCCTGTTTCTTTCCAGTTAAAACCCACCATTTAATTTTTGTTCCTTCAAAGGTCTTTGCTAGGTAAAGGAACTTATACCAAAATTTCAGAAAAAGAACTATTGCTCTCTTGGTATTAAATTTTACTGGAGAATACAAGTTTAATCTTCATTTCTCCTTTTTTTTTTTTTTTTTTTTAGTAGGAGTCTTGCTGTGTTGCCCAGGCTACATACAGTGCAGTGGCACGCTCACGGCCACTGCAGCCTCGGCCTGCTGGGTTCAGATGATCCTTTCACCTCAGCTTTCCAAGTAGCTAGAACCACAGGCACTCGCCACTATGCCTGGCTAATTTTTTAAATTTATTGTAGAGACGAGGTCTCGCCAAGTTGCCCAGGCTGGTCTGGAACCCCTGGACTCGGGAAATCCTCTCACCTCCACCTCCCAAAGTGCTGGGATTATAGGCGTGAGCCTCCACATCCGGCTTAATCTTCATCTCTATTTACAACATGGCAAGCTAACCTCAGCTCAGGTACACATCAACACCAACAAAGAGCTAGAGTGGAGCAATGTTCTACTGGGTATGACCAGCATTAGCTATAACCCCAGACAGGCATGCTAACTAGCTTTCTCAAGCATGTAGCTGGAGGTCAGGTTTTGACAGTTTGATCACAACTTAGGAACTTGATAACAATACTATCATTGCTTTTGTTTTAGAAGTATCAATTCTGGCCAGGAATTATGAAGCAAGAGGATTACCTGAACCCAGGGGTTTGAGACCAGCCTGGGTAACATAGCAAGGCCTTGTCTCTACAATAAATAAAAAAATAAGCTGGGTGTGGTGGCGCATGCCTGTAGTTCCAGCTACCTGGAAAGCTGAGGCGAAAGGATCACTTGAGCCCAGCAGGTAGAGGCTACAGTGGCCATAAGCATGCTACCACACTCCAGCCTGGGCAACAGAATGAGATTCCAACTCAAATTAAAAAAAAAAAAAAGAAGTATCAATTCTGTGTTTCCAGGTACGGAATGGGCTGTATCTACATTGGAGAAAATCATAGCCTCTCCACAAGAAAAACTGCCACATAATTCTTCCTTTGTAACCTGAGAATACATCCTCTTACGTCTTCCTAAATCCTTCAGTCTAAAGAGGGTAAGAAAGCCCATAAATCTACCTGCCAAGACCACCTAAAGCCTAAAGAAAAAGGGAATCAAATCTTTGGATAAGATGCTTTTAAACTTCTCAGTGTCCATGAGTTTGTTTTTTTATTGCAAATAAACATGTGTTAGGCCGGGTATGGTGGCTCAAGCCTGTAATCCCAGCAGTTTGGAAGGCTGAGAGAGGATTGCCTGAGCTCAGGGGTTCAAGACCAGCCTGGGCAACTTGTTGAGACCTTGTCTCTACATTAAATCAAAAATAAATAAATAAGATGGGCGTGGTAGCTCACCCCTGTAGTTTCAGCTACTTGGAAGGCTGAGGCGGAATGATCACCTGAGTCCAGCAGGTGGAGGCTGCAGTGGCTATAAGAATGCCAATGCACTCCAGCCTGGGTGATAGAGTGAGACTCTTGTCACCAAAAAAAACCCAAAACAACAGAGAAAACCCATGTAACAAGCATCTTCTGGGCTGGGCACGGTGGTTCATGCCTGTAATCCTAGCATTTTGGAAGGCCAAGGTAGGAGGATTGATTGAGCTCAAGACCAACCTGGGCAATACAGCCAGACCTCATCTCTACAAAAAAATCAAAAATTTAGCCGGGAGTAGTGGTGTGTACCTATAGCCCCAGCTAATCAAGGAGGTCAAAGCAGAAGGATCGCCGGGGTCCAGGAAGTCAAGGCTGTGGTAAGACCTGATCATGCCACTGCACTCCAGCCCTGGGCGACAGAGTGAGAGCCTGACTCAAAAAAAAAAAAGAATGTACCGATAAAAACAACTCTGACTAGTCATGTGCTCTAAACTCAGAGACCCCAGAGCCAGGTCTAACCAGACAGCCAGGTCCTTCCAAGGGTCCGGCCCAGGTAGGGCAAACCTCTACCCTCAGGAAGGAATTTTCCCACAGCTCAATTAGGGGACTTTCAGGTTGGGGTCCAAGGTGGGAAAGGGATGTGGGAGTCCTACTGCAGTGAGCCTGGAAGTCTGAGGTAGAAGGTTTAAGTCACAGGCAACTGAGATGCTGCAGAAGAGTATGAATTCCTTAAAGCGCAGTCGCCGAGGGACTGTGAGAGAGACCCTGGCTGTCCATCCCTCACAACAAACTAGCAGAAGGAGAAGGAGAAAGGAGGTTGGCGGGGGGAGGGAGGTGGAGAGGAAAAAGGGATACGAAGAAATTACTACACCCTTGAAAAGGTGATCGTATTATTGGATGATATTTTGCTTTATTTGTAGTTATAAACCACTGAATTCGCCTCCAGGGATTTTTCCTAAGAAGATAATTAGATGAGCAAACACACATGCCCAAGGTTATTAATTTCAGCACTGTTTATAAAGGCAAAAACTGGAAACAATTTCATGTCTCATCAATAGAGAATTGGCTAAATAGTTACGGAACTTCCCGGTTATAGTTTCAAATCATTTTTTCTGCATCAATACACCTGAACAAAGAGAAACACGATGTACTATCAGTGGCTGGGCCAGAGCAGAGGCTCTCCATGTAACTAGAGAGGTGCTAGAAGTATAAAATGAAATCCTCCCTCACCCTGGGGATTTTTGGTACCCCCTGCCCTGGCCTCCCCTTCCCCAATATGTTTAAGAATCTGAGATGTGAGCATTGTCATGAAAAATGGTAACATGGCCAGGCTTGGTGGCTCACGCCGTAATGCCAACACTTTGGGAGGCTGAGGCAGGAGGACTGCTTAAACCTAGGAGTTCGAGATCAGCTAGGCAACACGCAAGATCTGGTCTCTACAAAAAAATTAGCCAGGCATGATGGTGCACACCCTGTAGTCCCAACTACTTGGGAGGCTGAGGCGGCAGGATCTTCCGAGCCCAGGTGAGCTGTGATTGTGCCACTGAACTCCAGCCTGGGTGACAGAGTGAGATGCCAATTCAGAAAAGAAAGAGTAACAGCTTAATATTCACTCACATGGAGCTAGGTACACAATACATGGCTGAACAGTCAAGTTTCATAGTTCCAGTGTGATCTTATTGATGAAAGACTAGCAGTGTCAAGACCATCTTCAAATGTTAACAGCTGTTTCCTTCCAGTTGCTAGGATTCGGGATGTTTTACTTTCTTATTTATATTTTCTGTATTTGGGGAATATTTCTACACTGAGACTACATTATTTTATAAGCAGAAAAAGAAATAAAGAAAAAAGCTCTTACATTAATAATTAAATATGTAAAAACAAAGTTTACTGGGAGTCAAGTCCTTACAAGAAATGTCTCTTCCTAACAAATGAGTTTTTGCACGTCAAGCCTTGGCCTATAGATCATAAGCAATAGTCACTGCAATGAAATTTCCAGACAACAAAGGAACGTATACGGCCTCTTGATGTTCCCTCAGGTCAATTTGGATAAATATTTGAAATCCCTTGCTATCACTTCTTTCAGCTAGTAAGTGTATTTCTGTTTTCAAAAAGAGCAGGAAAAAACCAAACTCCTCTTTTCACAAATTTGTCTTTTTTCCTCCATAAGGCCCTCTGAAATTCAAATTTGTCTCATAAAATAATCAACAGAAATAAAAATGGTCCCGTTTTGAAATTCAAGAAAAGAGAAATAATGAGAAAACAGAATGAATTTGAAATGTGAATACAGAAATAAGAAATCTCAAGGATGTTAATAGGAAAACGTAAGTTTCATACAACTGTACATGTTCCATTAAAATATGATTTCTAAGTGGAACACACACACAAAATCTGCTCAGTTCAAAATATTGTACGTTCAATTCTTAATTTGAATTTTGTCATGAAAAACTAAATCAAAAAGGCAAGGGAGAGCGGGATCTATCACAACACAATCTGAGAAACAAAAGATAAAGTCCTGTAACTCATTTACTTTATATTTTGTAGAGGAGACTAATTTGCTCTGCAATGAATATAAAAACTTACCTCATGCCAAATGTAGGGGCACCAAATGAAATGGACAAAAATAATGTCAAAATTGAGAATAGGGTGGACTCGAGGGGTATGAGATAAATAGGACAGGTTTTATAAACATGTCTCCGTAGTAAAGGAGATTTTAAATGTCGTCTTACCCAGCGACTAAGACGTATTTTCCATCTGCTTGATCCTTTAACCTTTCAAGCAGGGACAAACGTACTTTGGCCTTGCTCTTGCCGTAGATTTCAATTTCATCTGCAAGCAATCCTATCTCCTTGGCAAGAACATCCACAGCTTTTGGAGTCTGGCCTCTTGAAATCTCGATATCACTAGGGGGAAAGCAACACAAGAGAGGCTGGAGTCTTCTCAGCTTAGGTGGTCGCTGCTGTTGTGAACACAGTCATATTTCATGCCAACAATTAAATCAACGCAATTGCTTTGGGGGTCCCTGCTCCCAGGCTGTATCAAGCACAACTGCTAACAATTAACGTGTATGAGAACATGGTGCATATGTTTAGAGATGCGATTCCCAAGGACTCACAAAGATCCTAGAATTGTGTCCAGGCACAAAGATGACACTGATGCCTCATGGAGAGGAGAACCGTCTAGCACAATGTGCCCCAAAGCCTCCTACAAGTGTGGATCCTCCCCAAAGTGCCTTGTGTGGACCATGGCTGTATCTCCTCGCCATGAAGAAGGGTCATTGTATAACACTCTCCTACTGGGCTGGTCACATGTGTCTCTTGGTTAGTTAAAAAATGTGGAAATGCTCTTTTGTTTCATCTATGTCCACATTTCTCCTCTCTCTTTTCCACTTCCAGTTCAAATTCATATTTCAAAATATTTTAGTCATTACATAACTGTCGGTAAAAAGACCTAGTGCCCGAAGCTCAACCTCAGACTGAGGGAATTTTAGGAACTCTGGAGTGTTGCTGGGTACGTAATCTGACACTTCTATTTCTACTGGCAAGGTGAGACCACCACGGCTCATCGTACAGGAGCACCGTGGACGCCAGCATGTACAACGATGGATTCTTCAGGAAACCTCCAAAGCTCACGTGCTCGATCACTTCTTTCCTGGGTAGTCGAGTCACCCATTCATCCACTGGCCATCTGTCTGAGTGAGAGCTGAAAGGCTTACCTATTCCCCAAGCCAGCAAGGCTCACCCAGTGTATTGGGCACAGGAGAACAGGCATCAGAGACTGCTCTTAAGAATCACAGCAGATAATACTATAAGAAAGGGATTGGTGACCAGGCACCGTAGCTCAGTCTGTAATCTCAGCACTTTGGGAGGCCGAGGCGAGAGGAGTGCCTGAGCCCGGAGGTTCAAGACCAGTCTGGGCAACTTGGTGAGACTTCATCTTTACAATACATCACAAAAACTAGCTGGGCGTGATGGCATGCATCTGTAGCTCCAGTTACTTGGAAGGCTGAGGAGGAAGGATCGCTTGAGCCCAGCAGGTCGAGGCTGCGGTGGCCGGGATCGTGCCACTGAACTCCAGCCTGGACGACAAGAGTGAGACTCCAACTCAAAAAAAAAAAAAAAAAAAAAAAGGGATTGGCAGTAGTGGGACACTGCCAGCATTGGGGGTCTGGGGGGGGCACATAACATCAATAAAGGTACCAGATATCAAACCAGGTAAAGTGGGGACCAAAGGGAGACCCAAACTTTACCTGTACAGTGACCGACTGTATACCTAATCCCAAATTGTACCCCACAGCTTTAAAAATAATAAAAAAGATTCAGTGAACAATGGTCAGGAGTTTGGACTTCATTCCCAGATGGTGGGAAGCTGGAGTATGCTCAGGAGCGTGTGATTGGTCATTGCCAAGTGGGTGAGTGAGTAAAGAAATTTGCCATCTGTGGCCGAGACAACTTTAGGAATCTCTTGTGGGTTAGAAGTGGATCTCACTCATGTTTGAGTAAACAATTACCAAAAAAAGTCACAGCAGAGAGGACAGCCATTCCCTGACTTGCCTTGGAGCACTGATTGGTGACACAGCAGCCTCTTTGCCATGGACAGCAGCTCACCCCCTTCTCGATTGGGCAGCCCCTCGACCCTGTTTCTGTAGCTTGGGGTAAGAGATAACAGCAAACACACCTCCATGTAGATGTCTCCAAAGGACACCAGAGAGGCCAGGAGAGGGCACGGGGCCTCATGGTGGTGTGGACTGGGCACCGGGCTTCTAACAGGCCATCCCCCTCACCAGGACCACCCGGTATATTCCTTCTCATTCTTTGCCCACCCAACCTTTCTTTTCTAGACCCCCATTCCATGTTGACTTCCTAGCCATATCCTTTTTCTGTTTTTCTTCTCCCACAATCTCCTAAATTAAAGAGCCTAGTCTTGGAGAGTCTCCAGGGTTTTCTCGTCACTAACTAAAGTCACAGGGACATCATCTTGAGTTTTCGAGTGATTAATAAACTACTCAGCTTGCCTTCTTCTCCCAGTGGTTCTAGAAATCAAATTTGGTTCAACAGTTAAAGCATTATTTTCCCCTCAAGTAGAATTTACTATGAAAGTCTTTGGTACACAATTCGGTGGGATCCCTCTTAATTTGCTGTTAGCTCTGGGTAAGTATAATTTACTTATTTACTTTTTAAAACTAGGGTCCTATAACAACATATATATCTTCAAAAATGAAGATATTTTACAAAACAGATTGTACAACTACAGGGACAACGTTTCAAAGAATAACATTCTTCACTGGAACTCGTGTCTTAATGAACACAGAGCATGACTAAGATGTTTAGTCTATTGCAGGGGCAAAAACATAGCCTGGATGTTTCACCTGCCTGGTGGGCATAACCTCACCAGAGTGCTCAGCTGACTGCCCAAGGAAACAGAGGTCAATTTTAAAAAGCAACTGGTTATCAGGTGAAAATGAGTCCATTCCTGGAGGGGTTTTATCTGACACTCCAAGCATTCCAAGGTTGCTAGATAGGATTACCTGGGGACACACACCTGGCATTCAGTGCACCTGGATAAAGGGAGCAGGGCCAATTCCTTGGAGGAGAGCAGACATGTCTGACTCTCTGGCTCAGACATCATCTCGAACCAATCATTCTAAATCAGACACTGAGATTCTGTCCTGCAGTTTGTATTTCAAATTTATACGTAGAGAATATGTAGCTTAGACCGCATCAAATACCACTCTGAGGAAAATATTCATCCTGACTATCACAGACGATCTTACCAGAGAGTTCAGAAGCAAGCCAAGCTCAGTTCCGACATGGAGTGACGTTTGGTTAGGCTGGTCACTTACCTCAGAGTAGATACCTACATGGCCCTTATGGCCAAGCAGAAATATATTTTGTCAAATCTAAAACCACTGCTTTGTGGACTACTAAGAAAAACCCTGCCATCTAATATAGGACACATCAATGAAATAAAATGAGAAAACATGCATTCATAGTATGGACAGAATATGGTAAGCATGTTCATTATGATTCAATTTCAGAAGATTCATGGTTGAGAAAACAGGGTGGTGATTTAATGATGGGAGAAAATTACTTACACCAAAAACATAGCAACATGAGCTGTGCCCCCACCCATGACTAACTGGATTCCTAAGACACCCGGAGAAGCTGACATCTGCATGCACAAAACGCCACCAATTACCTTGGCACTGGGGAGAGAGGCTGAAGCTTCAAGCAGTGGAGTCGCCACCGCCTGTGTTGCTGTTCACGAAGCCATCTCCTGCCACTGCTCACCATGTTCTTCAGCAGGGAGAGAGGGGAAAGTTTGTGTTACAAATGCACACGCTCGTGGGGGATGGCCTTCCACCAAGAAAGTATGGCTTGCAGATGTTAGGAGATGGAAAGGATGGTAAAGTCGCATGGAAATGCATGGAAATATCAGAAATAATTTCATTCACATGTAATTAGGCTTGTAGGTTTTCTTAAAAGGGAAAATGTAAGCTAAAAACACTATTAAAATAAGCTGGGCATGGTGGCATGTGCCTGTAATCCCAGGTACCGGTGAAGTGGAGGCAGGAGAATCTCCTGAGGCCAGGAGTTTGAGGCTGCTGTGAGCTATGATGGTGTCACCACACTCCAGCCTGGGTGACAGAGCAAGACTTTGTCGTTAATTAATTAATTAATCAATTTTAAAAATGAATAGCTTCCATGTTCACAAAAGTCATCAAGTACACAGATCAAATTATCCTGGGTAGTCTCTTTATTTCAATTAGACAAGAAGAATGAGGAAAATACAAGACCAGGCCGGGTGCAGTGGCTTATGCCTGTCATCCCAGCACTTTGAGAGGTGGAAGCCAAGAGGATTGACTGAGCTCAGGGGTTCGAGATCAGCTTGGGCAACTTGGTGAGGCCTCATCTCTACAATAAATCAAAAAATTAGCCAAGCGTGGTAGCATGTGCCTGTAGCTCTGGCTACTTGGAAGGCTGTGGCAGAAGGATCACCTGAGCCCAGGCAGGTCAAAGATGTGGTGGCCCTGAGCGTGCCACTGCTCTCTAGCCTGGGTGACACAGTGAGACTCCTACTCAAAAAAAAAAATGTCTACAAATAATACATACTTTTTTCCCCAGAGAGGGTCTTGCTCTGTTTCCCAGGCTGGAGTGCAGTGGTATAATCATTGCTTACTGCAGCCTCGACCTTCTGGGCACAAGTGATCCTCCTGCCTCAGCCTCTTGAGCAGCTGGGGCTACAGGTGGGTGCCACCATGTCCCGCTAATTTCTCAATTATTTGTAGAGACAGGGGTCTTGCCTTGCTGTCCAGGCTGGTCTCGAATTCTTGGCCTCAAGGAATCCTCCTGCCTTGGCCTCCCAAAGTGTTGGGACTACAGGTATGAGCCACCACACCAGGTTAACAAATATTTTAATAATCCTGTCTTCAAGAGGTGAACCAGTTCTTTTTTCCTTGAATGTAAACTAAGCAACTCGCTTCTAACACACAGGAAAGAAGGCAGTGGCAGCGTGTGGCTTTGAAGACTATGTCATGAATCATGCCACGGTTTCCTCCTTGCTTTCTCCCTTGGATGGCTCATTCTAGGGGCAGTTAGCTGCCACACTGTGCGCAACCCTATGGAAAGGTCTTCATGATGAGGAACTAAACTATTCTGCCAAAAGCCCGTGAGGAATTAACCATCACATGCCAGTAGTCACAGGAGTGCATCATCTTGGATACAGATCAAATCCTGAGCCAGAACCACCGAACCTGCTGACCTACTGCCCAATCTCTGATTCACAGAAACTGTGAGATAACAAATGTTTGTGGGCAGGCACGGTGGCTCACGCCTGTAATCCCAGCACTTTGGGAGGCAAAAGTGAGAGGATTGCCTGAGCCCAGGGGTTTGAGACCAGCCCAGGCAACTTGGTGAGACTTCGTCTCTACAATAAATAAAAAAATTAGCTGGGCATGGTGGCGCATGCCTGTGGTTCCAGTTACTTGGAAGGCTGAGGCGGAAGGATCACCTGAGCCTAGCAGTGGCCATGAGCGGGTGCCACTGCACTCAAGCCTGGGCGACAGAATGAAAAAGAAATGTTTGTGGCCCTAAGTGGCTAAATTTTAGAGGTCATTTATTGCACAGCACTAGATAACGAATACACAGACCCTGATTTGGGTCCCTGCCCCATACATGGCAGGTGGTCACAGGCAAGTGACTTTTCTGTTTTATCATTTTCTCATGTATCAAATGAGCTCGACACTCCGTGTATAAAGTGTCTTACACTGTACCTGGTAAATAGAACAAATGCAAAATGTAAGCAACTATTAATCAGGCCTCTAAACTCAAACCTCTCAAATAGCTGTGACAAACAAACCTGAATCCTCAGAGCAGCAGCAAGAAGACTCACATCATCTTCAATTAGTCCACTGAAATGCACCCCAGGGGAACCTTGTCCAACCTTCCCTGAAGAAAATTTGAAGAAAAAGAAGAAAGACTTGAACATATTATCATTCATACCAATAGCTTCTTATAAAAAGTCAGCACATTGAATATCTTCCTTTCTTTCTTTCTTTTTTTTGAGTTGGAGCAACACTTCAGTTTTATGAATCACTCTTTGTCGCCCAGGCTGGAGGGCAGTGGAATGCTCATGGCCGCCGCAGCCTCGACTTGCTGGGTTTAGGCGATCTTTCCGCCTCACCCTTCCAAGCAGCTGGAACTACAAACGCATGCCACCACGCCCAGCTAGTTTTTGTGATTTATTGTAAAGACAAGGTCTCACCAAGTTGCCCAGGCTGGTCTCAAACTCCAGGGCTCAGGCAATCCTTTCACCTCTACCTCCCAAAGTGCTGGGATTACAGGCTGAGCCACCACATCCAGTCTTTATTTTTTTTTTAAATAAACAGAGACAGAGTCTCCCTCTGTACTCTGTCACCCAGTCTGAAGTGAAGTGGCTTAATCATGGTTCACCACAGCCTCAACCTCCTGGGCTCAGGCGATTCTTACACGTCAGCTTTATGAGCAGCTAGGACTACATGCATGTGCCACCTTGCTCAGCTTATTTTTTGTTGTTGGTGGTGGAGTCAGGGTCACACTATGTTGCCCAGGTTAATGGTCTCATTTTTAACTAAGAAAGTTAGGCTGTCAGGGCACAGATACAGGCTGGTCAACTCTGGCATAGCTGTGGGACTCTAATTCAGTCCGCTTTGTATTTAACATTAGAGAAGTAGCCATCTAAGTTATTTACCTAGGATAAATGAATTTAATTTAATAAAGTACAGCAAGCTTGGAGAATTCATATCTCACACTGTACTGACAGAAACATCTAGGTACACTGTCTCTTTAAACAACCACAAGCATAATAGCGCAAGGTCACTCATAGTGAACATTTGAAACACTTAAGTGAAGGCAGAACAGCCTGTAAACAAGCTCACAGACCTTAGAGTCACGCCCGGATTAAAATCATGCCTCCACTTCTTATTAGTAATTGTGACCTTGGGTCCGTTAATTCATGTGGGTAATATCAACCTCCTAGCCTTTTGTGAACATGAAATGTGGTGAAGTATAGAAAAGGTTTGGCCAAAAGTATGTACGTTTAAACAATTAGAGCAAAAATACTGCTTAGGAGAAAAAACAGGGAAATGTCTTCCATAGCATAATATGTCAGAAGTACTTTGTCTCCTAACCTTTTGACTTTTTGACACAGTGGGGTTTCATCTTGGTAGAAGGATCCATAATCTTGATTGAACAATAGGTAGAAAGTAGAAGCAATTTTGCTTGTGAGCTCAAAGCATAGGAGGATAAACACACTTCCAGGATAAACCCGGCCAAAGCGTTTCAGGAAAGCGACGCTTTCTTTGATAATTAAAAAATTCTGGCCGGGCTCGGTGGCTCAGCCTGTAATCCCACGCTTTGGGAGGCCAAGGTGAGTGGATTGCCTGAGCCCGTGGGTTCGAGACCCACCTGGGCAACTTGGTGAGCCTTCATCTCTACAATAAATCAAAAATTAGCCAGGTGTGGTAGTGCGCACATGTAGTTCCGGCTACTTGGAAGGCTAAGGCAGAAGGATCACCGGAGCCCAGCAGGTCGAGGCTGCGGTGGCTGAGAGCATGCCACTGCCCTCTAGCCTAGGCGACAGAGTGAGACTCCAACTCAAAAAAAAAAAAATTCTGACTGGGTGCGATAGCTCACACTCTGGGAGGCTGAGGCGGAGTTCGAGACCAGCCTGGACAATATAATGAGAACTTGTCTCCAAAATAATATAAAAATTTGCTGGGTGTGGTAACGCTCCTGCAGTGCCAGCTACTCTGGAGGCTGAGGCGGAAGGATTGCCTGAGCCCAGGAGGTCGAGGCTGCCGTGAGCCACGATTGTGTCACTGAAACAGTGAGATCCTGACTCAAAAAAAAAAATTCCCTGTCGTAGAAGTGATAGGACCAATTTTCCATTAAATCTAAGAGATTATACTTTAGGATATTAACTTTAGGGATTAGCCAATTATCCAAACAGAAAGACATTGCTAAGAATTCTACTCTTTTCTCCTTTAGACAGCACTTATAAAAATTTATGAAAAGTAAACACACATGTAAAATGCTGTAGCCCACATATTTTAAATAGCAACTTTTTTGAATTAAGAGACTATTTTCTTCATTTTTGGAACACTCTACTCTTAAATTATCCACTTAGCTGACAGTCCTTTGCAAGAAAGAACACAAAACACTTAAGAGTATATGTTTTGTGTTGTTCTATTGTCAAATGTATTAAGGGTGTTGGAAAATCATATCCCTCAAGTATTGTTTAAAGATTAGTAACACTTCAGTTCTATGAATCATTTTTAGGCAAAAGCCAAGAGTCTAGAGGATGAGATCTGTGTTGTTTTGTTTTAACCACTAGAGATCTGATCTTAACATCTTGTCCAACTACTACGGAAAATAAATAGGTTTTTCTCATTCTTCTATCTTTAAGTGATGGAAAAATTTTTAAGAAGCTATATTCCAGGAGTTGGTACCAAGTCACAAATACATGTTTTCAGGATATAATCAGGAATACCCATGTGGGTGAAGAACATTTGACCTCCAAAGTTACACAGGAAATGTAAATTCCTCCTATGATTAGTCACTTGCATAACACAGAACTTAGAAAAAGTGAGGATATGCTTTTTTGAGACGCTATGATTCCTGACCTAAGCCATGTCACCATTTTTTTCTTTTTTTGAGTAGGAGCCTTACTCTATCACCCAGGCTGGAGTACAGTGGCCACCACTCCTGGCTGATTTTTAAATTTATTATAGAGATGAAGCCTCACCAAGTTGCCCAGACTGGTCTCAAACCCTTGGACTCAGGGTATCCTCTCACTTCCACTTCCCAAAGTACTGGGATTATAGGCGTGAACCACCACATCCAGCTGTCACCAATAATTTCAACAACCATAAGGAGGAGAAGGCATGATGACTAAAACAAATTCTTTCAAGGTTTCCAGCTCAAGATGGTAGGCAGAGTACACAGCACTACTCTCCTTCCTGTCAAGGAGGCCAAAGTATATGTCAGAAGAACATAAACCCATAGGAGTAAAAAGGGAGCTATGAAGGGATCAGAAATCTTACAAAACTTTTGGAAGAGAAGCAAGTAGGATCAGATTGAGGGGAACCAGAGCAGAGGAATCTGTGACCCCAGATACTGACAGAAGCCTCTAATGAGGTAAAAATCTCTTCTTGCTCATGAACCCCGTTTAAGCCCAAAGCTCACAGTCAACAAATATCAGAAGCAGCAGTGGGTAAAGTAGCAGTCCCCCAGACTAAAAGGTGTCCCCTAGCAGCTGGGCAGTTGACTCTGTTCACACATCATGTTGCCTTCTGATTTTTGCAACTAGTAGACAAAGGTTTACTACCTGCAGTTAGCTGTTGGCCCATTAAGAAATAAGGAATGAAGGCCAGGAGCAGTGACTCCCGCCTGGAATCCCAGCACTTAGGGAGGCCAAGACAAGAAAATAGTTTGAGCCCAGGAATTCGAGACTGGTCTAAGCAACAGAGACTTCGTCTCTACAAAAAAATTTAAAAATTTAGCCAGGCATGGTGGCACATACTTGTAGTCCCAGCTATTTGGGAGGCTGAGGTGAAAGGACTGCCTAAGTCCAGGAGGTTGAGGCTGTGGTGAGCCACGATCATGCCATTGTACTCCAGTCAGGGTGACAGACTAAGACCCCCCCCCCCAAAAAAAAAAAAGTAGCCGGGCTTGGTGGCTCAGCCTGTAATCCTGCACCTTTGGGAGGCTGAGGAGCGTGGACTGCCTGAGCCCACAGGTTTGAGACCCGCCTGGGCAGGCAAGACCTCATCTCTACAATAAATCAAAAAAAATTAGCCGGGTGTGATAGCACATGCCTGTAATTCCGGCTACGCAGAAGGCTGAGGCGGAAGGATTGCCGGAGCCCAGCAGGTCGAGGCTGCGGTGGTCGGGAGCGGCCACTGCACTCCAGTCTGGGCGACAGAGTGAGACTCCAACTCAAAAAAAAAAAAAAAGCAATGAAAAAAAATTAAAACAACACAAAACCCACACTCTCCTTATTATTTTTTATATACACACAAGCACATATATGCATATTTCAAATGTTAGAACAATCTTGTAGGACCCAGTATTTCTCTTTTGGAAGCAGTTATCTGACTTTCAGTAATGCTTTTAGTATCATATTATTTTCTTCTTAATGGAAAAATGTAAAATCATTATTTCATGGCGACCAGCTCAAAAGTTACTTTTCTTTTCTTCTGTGTACTATTCTGTATTTTGCAAATTTTCTGCATCAACATTGCATGCCTTTGTAGTAGGAATCAGTGCAATCTTAAAATTGAATTTGAAGTTCTGAATCCAAAGGATTTGAAGCAAGTAAGGCTGGCAACTCAAGGAATCAGGAATATATTTTATATTTTAATTTTGTTTTTAGTTGGGTCTCACTCTGTCGCCCAGGCAGGAGTAGAGTGGCATGACCACAGCTCGATCTCCTGGGCTCAGGCGATCCTTCCACCTCAGCCTCCCAAGAACCTGGGACTACAGGCGCACATCACGCCAGGCTAATTTTTTTGTAAAGATGAGGTCTTCTCTGTTGTCTAGGCTGGTCTCGAACTCCTGGGCTCAAGCAATCCTCCTACCTCGGCCTCCCAAAGTGCTTGGGACTATAGGGTGTGAGCCACCATACCTAGCCAGGAGTACATTTCAGATAAATTTCATGGCTACGGAGAATTGAGATAGTAAGTCAATATCTTGTCCCTTGCCTATGTGAAGGCAGGACTCCATCTGAGGGTTGTCTATAGTCTGAGTCTGGAAGATTACCCAGGGATGAGTTCAACAAGGATCCTGTCCCAAACCGAGGATGGGTCTTTCCCCTTCCCAGTAAACACTCTCATTGAACTCATGCTTCCTCCAGAGACAAGTCAATGAATCACTTAAAAGATGGCCATTGTTTCACAATTTGTCTTATGATAACCAAACTTTCTACAATAAGAAAATTTAAGGCCAAAGCGTTATCATGCTTATCCCAGAAATCAGAACTGCCCTCTCCCTGACATGAGCTGTTGTGGGACCACCCTGGGAATTTTGCCAAAACAATCAGCAAAGTGGGAGGGACCCAGGCAAGATCTTTGGTTTTCCTGTCATCTCCATTCTGTGGAAACAACTACAGTTTCATGCAGTCTGGCTAAGGGCACTCTTCTTGCAAAAGTCCTCTAGAAACCCACAGATTAACTCTCAGATATTTTCCCCTCTAAGAGAAAAATATTATGTGAGGTTTTAAAATCAGGAAGAACTCAAAATTAGAAATCAGTACAGATAAAAAAAAATTTTTTTTTTTTTTGAGTTGGAGTCTCACTCTGTCACTCAGATTGGAGTGCAGTGGCCGCTCCCGGCCACTGCAGCCTCGACCAGCTGGGCTCCGGCGATTCTTCCGCCTCAGCCTTCCAAGTAGCTGGAACTATAGATGTGCGCTACCACACCGGATAATTTTTTGATTTATTGTAGAAATGAGGTCTCGCCAAGTTGCCTGGACAGGTCTTGAACCCATGGGCTCAGGCAATCCACTCACCTCAGCCTCCCAAAGCGCTGGGATTACAGGCTGAGCCACCGAGCCTGGCCAGATAAAATTTAAAATGAAGAAAAACCACTGGTGATTAGTGTTTCTGTTAAATATAGTCACTTCGTAGAATAAAAAGTAAACTGCAGGCCCGGCACAGTGGCTCATGCCTATAACCTCAGCATTTTGGGAGGCAGAGGCGAGAGGACTGATTGAGCCTAGGAGTTCGAGACCAGCCTAGGCAACATAGCCAGACTTTGCTTCTACAAAAAAACAAAAATTAGCTGAGTGAAGCGGTGAGCGCCTGTAGTCCCAGCTACTCGGGAGGCTAAGGCAGAAGGATCACCTGAGTCCAGAAGGTCAAGGTTGCAGTGAGCTGAGAATGTGCCACTGCACTCCAGTCTGGGCGACAGAGAGAGAGACACAGATTCAAAAAAAAGAAAAGGAAAATGCAAATAAATGAAGTTAGTATATTAATATAAAGAATGTTGCACATGCCAGGCACAGTGGCTCACACCTGTAATCCCAGCACTTTGGGAGGCTGAGGCAAGAGGGTTGCCCAACCCCACAGGTTCGAGATCACCCTGGGCAAGTTGGCAAAACCTCATCTGTACAATAAACAAAAAAACTAGCTGGGCATGGTGATGCACGTTTGTGGTTCCAGTTACTTGGAAGGATGAAGCAGAAGGAATGCCCGAGTCCAGTAGGTAGAGGTCGCAGTGGCTGTGGGCAAGCCATTGCACTTCAGTCTGGGTGACAGAGTGAGACTTCAACTCAAAAAAATAAAATAAAATAATTAAAAACAAATGTTGTATACTTTCGCAAAAGTGCTCTCAAGAGCTACACTTCTAGTTTAATCATTTCAACTTCACTATCAAATGACAGTGAATCATTATTTTTTAAAAGAATACAATGTCGCAGGTCGAGGCCGCGGTCGCCGAGAGCGGTCACTGCACTCCAGTCTGGGTGACAGAGTGAGACTCCAACTCAAAAAAAAAAAAAAAAATACAATGTAAGAAATGATGAAATAAATGTAATTGAAATATTACTATCGACTTGTATAAGCAATCCTTTTTGACTACTGAAACTAATTTAAGAAGGATTTAATACAGGTCTACATATTCCAAATGGTGTGAAACTTTTAAAATATAAAAAACTAGGCCAGGCACGGTGGTTCATGCCTGTAATCCCAGTACTTTGGGAGGCTGAGGTAAGAGGATTGCCTGAGCCCAGAGGTTTGAGACCAGCCTGGGCAACTTGGCAAGACCTTGTCTCTACAGTAAATCAAAAACTTAGCCAGACATGGTGGCACCACTGTACTCCAAGCCTGGGTGACAGAGTGAGACTCCAACTCAAAAAAAACCACAAACAAACCCCAAATTATGTATACTATATTGAGAAGAAATTAAAATTTGAATGGAAAACTGGCAATATATCTCAGGCAGTGTATCTAAAACAGAATTTCTAGAAATTTTTTTTTAATAAAAGAACAACAGGTAATAGATGCAATGGATTTTAGAATAATGAAAACTCAAAAGTCATAAGCTTATTTTCTTTCCAATGCATTGGGATAATGATTAAACTACAGGCATGTCCAATTTCTCTAAGGCTGCCTTCTTACATTTTCAGAATTTCACTGATTTTTTTTTCCTTCCTCGGGCTTCATTTTCCACATATAAACTTATGTTCTGCTCAGATGAAGTCGGAAAGTTGTTGTGTGTGCTAGGGACAACCATGGAGTGGGGGTGGAAGTTCAGGAAGTGGGCCAGCATGTATTGGCAGCTGCCATCTGAGAGGGACCATGTCCAAGGTACCTCTCAATAGCCTTGCTTCCATTTTCCCCATGAGAAAACTAAGAGTCAGTCAGGCATGATGGCTCACACTCGTAATCCCACCACTTTGGGAGGCCAAAGTGAGAGGATTGCCTGAGCCCAGGGGTTCGAGACCAGTCTGGGCAACATGGAGAGACCTCATCTCTATAAGTCAAAAAATTAGACAGGCGTGGTGGCACACGCCTGTGGTTCCAGCTACTTGGGACTCCATCCTGGGCGACAGGGGGACACGCCAACTCAAAAAAGAAAGAAAAAGGAAAGGAAACTGCAAATCAGAGAGTTTAAGTTATTTGTTCAAACCACACAGCCTACAAGCACAATGCAATTAAGAATTTCTTAAAAAAACAACTCCCATCTTGAGTCAGGTAGATTCCAAAATCCATGCAAAGTCTTTGCAATACATTATTCTGTCTCCCTACAGAGCTGCAAGAGGGAAGGCCCAAGGTTCCTTAGTGGAACCACTAAGAGCAGATTAAGAAGAAATGAATGATTCCCCAACACATTAGCATCAGCCTGGGGATGCAGACCAGGGCACTTCCCTTACTCCACACTAAATAGAGTTCTGTTAGCTTGAAACGATGCTGGATCACAAAGTTAGCCTTTGGATGGTGTTCTCTGGGTCCAAGACACCTCCTTGGCTAGTTTGGTATATCAGTAAATAAGTCCTAATACTTGGAGTACAAAATGGTCTTGTTTAGGGCTAATTCTACCCTTTAAGAAGCAAGGCAGCCGGGCTCGGTGGCTCAGCCTGTAATCCCGTGCCTTTGGGAGGCTGAGGTGAGTGGATTGCCTGAGCCCGCGGGTTCGAGACCCGCCTGGGCAGCGAGACCTCATCTTTACGATAAATCAAAAAATTAGTCGGGCGTGGTAGCGTGCGTCTGTAGTTCCGGCTACTTGGGAGGCTGAGGCGGAAGGATCGCCAGAGCCCAGCAAGTCAAGGCTGCGGTGGCCGGGAGCGGCCACTGCATTCCAGTCTGGGCGACAGAGTGAGACTCCAACTCAAAAAAAAAAAAAAAAAGAAAGAAGCAAGGCATTACAAGATCACTGCACCTTTCTTTCATTTGAAATTGTTTTTAAAAAAATGTTATCTTTTATTTTGAGACAAGGTTTTACTCTGTTGCTAAGGTTGGAATCGCAGTGGCACGATTCTGGCTCACTGCAGCCTCGACCTCCCGGCCTCAATGATCCTCCCATCTCAGCCTCCCAAGTAGCTGTGACTACAGGTATGTGCCGCCAGGCCCAGCTACTTTTTTTTTTTTGAGTTGGAGTCTCACTCTGTTGCCCAGACTGGAGTGCGGTGGCACGCTCCTGGCCCCCGCAGCCTCCCAAGTAGCCTGAACTACAGGCGTGCGCTACCACGTCCGGCTAGTTTTGATTTATTGTAAAGACGAGGTCTCGCCAAGTTGCCCGGGAGGGTCTCGAACCTGCAGGCTCAGGCAATCCACTGGCCTCGGCCTCCCAAAGTGCTGGAATTACAGGCTAAGCCACCAAGCCTGGCCCCAAACTACTTAAAAAAAATTTTTTTGTAGAGATGAGGTCTTACTATGTTGCCCAAGTTGATCTTGAACTCCTGGGCTCAAGCAATCCTCCCATCTCAGCTTTCCAAAGCACTGAGATTACAGGCATGAGCTACCATGCCTGGCTTACAAATCGTTTTTTTTTTAATAATAAAAAAAGTCTTTATTCTTACAGCTGGAAAGCAGGGCATTGAAATTTCCCCATTTTAAAATCAAAATATTCATCTCATGTAATAGTACAGTGAACAGACCCAACAAGTGAGGTGTAATTGTTTTCTGAGCTCTGTTCCTGGGCTATCAGCCATCAGGAAAATCTCTCCTAGGATTAGGTATTCAATAAAATGCTTCTACATAACTACCTCATCATAAATCACCAAATCCCATCTATTCTTACAGGGGGACAGGGGGAGGGACCCTGTACCATTAAGGTGAGAATGAAAATTTCATTATAAAACCTTGCTTTCACCTCGCCACAAGTTTATTAAAAATCCTTCTGATCTTAAGTTTAAATAAAAGCACTGTTCTTTTAAAGAATATTTCAAAAAGCCTACTTATGTGTTTAAAGTGTAGAGATTATGAAGAAAAGAGAAGAAAAACCTTTCTTCAATTTACTCACAGGTTAAATTGTCATACTAATTAAAGTTGCTAAAATTAAAACCTTACTTCATGAAATGTAGTGATGGAAAATGTTTCCCCATTTCATTAGCACAACACTCCTCACCTGTGTCTCCATAGTCACCCAGTCAGAGCCGTTTTTAAGTGAAAGACAAAGTCAAGGAACTTTTTTTTTTTTTTTTAGTTAGAGTCTCACTCTGTTGCCCAGGCTAGAGTGCAGTGGCATGCTCAAGGTCACCACAGCCTCGACCTACTGGGTTTAGGCGATCCTTCCATGTCAGACTTCCCAAGTCGCAGGAACTACAGGTGAGCACAACCAAGCCCAGCTTATTTTCTGATTTACTGAGAGGACTGCCTAAGCCCCGGAGTTCGAGATCAGCCTAGGCAACATAGTGAGCCCTCATTTCTGCAAAAAATCAAACATTAGCTGGGCATGATGGGATAGTCCCCACTACTCAGTAGGCTTAGACAGAAGAATCACTTGAGCCTAGGAAGTCAAGGCTGTTGTAAGATGAGATCATGCCACTACACTCCAGCCTGGGTGAGAGTGAGACCTCTGACAAAGAAAGAAAGAAAGAAAGAAAGAAAGAAAGAGAGAGAGAGAGAGAGAGAGAGAGAGAGAGAGAGAGAGAGAGAGAGAGAGAGAGAGAGAGAGAAAGAAAGAGAGAAAGAAAGAGAGAAAGAAAGAAAGAAAGAAAGAAAGAAAGAAAGAAAGAAAGAAAGAAAGAAAGAAAGAAATATACAGATAGTCCCTTACTTAAGATGTTTTTGACTTACTATTTTTGGACTTGACAAGGGTGCAAAAGCAATACATATTTACTAGAAACTGTCCTGTGAATTTCGATCTTGTCCTGGGTGGTGACATACTGAATGGTGCTGTCTTGGGAGGATGGGAGAAAAGACAGGACGCTGCAGTTCCCAATCGTGATCCCGAGAGCACTTGACTTCTACTCTACAGGGGACTGCATTGCTTGTGTTTTTTTGAGTATTTGTGTTTTCCCAGTCCATCATGTCTACAAAACGCCCATTACTATATTTTCAACTTGTGATGCATCTATCTGGACATAATAATCCCATGGTAAGTCTTGGAGCATCTGTAACGACTTGGTCCTCCCCCCACCCAAAGAGAATCATTACATTGACATCTAATGTTTTGGGGGAATGTCTTTTTCAAAACTAAAGAGCCTAAAAGAAAATCCTGGCTGGGTGCAGTGGCTTATCCCTGTAATCCCAGCACTTTGGGAAGCCAAGGTGGGAGGATTGCTTGAACCCAGGAGCTCGAATTCAGCTGGGCAACATAGCGACACCTCATTTCTACAAAAAAATTTTAAAAATTGGCTGGGTGTGGTGGCGTGCACCTGTATTCCCAGCCTGTATTCTAGAGAGGCTGAGGTGGAAGGGTTGCCTGAGCCCAGGAGGTCGAGGCTGCAGTAAGCTATGATTGTATCACTACACTGCAGCCTGTGATGACAGAGTAAGACCCTAATTCACCAAAAAAAAAAAAAAAAAAAGCCTTATTAAAAATAAAGCAGTTTCACTAACAAAAAGTATGTCACTGTCATATAATCACAGGACTCAAAGAGATTCCAGAAGAACATCAAAGGAGACCCTCCTAACTGCAGCCAAGATTGTGCCAAAATTGTCCTAAATATAAACTTTAATAGAAAACAGCAAGTAAATATTACTGCAAAGAAACATTCACTTACAAGAAACAAATGTCAGAACTGCCTTTCCAAATCTCACGGGGAATTCTGACCCGAGGAACAAATCAGCCTCGTCCACCATTAAGGGGTTAGGCGTTGGTTTTTTCAGGGAAAAACGCAGTTACATGCATAAACGATGTTTGTACATACATCGTTTGTATATATGGTTTTGAGCTCCTGAGCTCAAACTATCCTCTCACCTTGATCTCTCAAATCGTTAGAATTATAGGCGTGAGCCACCGGACCCAACCTCGTTTGAAATCTTAAAACTTTCTAGGCAACCCCACAAGAGTGAGCCATGCCCCAACACTGACACTCCCCTCTGGGAAATGCAGCCTGTCCAAGAATTGAACAATCAGATTCCAAACCCCTTGGAACTGGAGAGGGTAGAAGGGATGTAAGCGTCCAAGAAAAGACGCTCAGGGGCTTCCCAGATGGCCCCATTCAGTTTGTATGTTAAGGGCACACAAATAAATGAATGAAGGAATCCGAGATGTGATATCATCTGTATGTGGGGTTAATGGCTTTGTGTAACAAATGGAAGGTACGTGCTAAATAACTTCTTTAAAAGATATGTCGAAGCCGGGCATGGTGGCTCACACCTGTAATCCCAGCACTTTGAGAGGCGAGAGGATTGCCTGAGCCCAAGGGTTTGAGATCAGCCTGGGCAACTCAGTAAGACCTCATCTCTACAATAAATTTAAAAAAAATTAGCTGGGTGTGGTGGCATGTACCTGTGGTTCCAGCTACTTGGTAGGCTGAGGAAGTGGAAGGATCACCTGAGCTCAGCAAGTCGAGGCTGCAGTGGCCTTGAGCGTGCCACTACACTCCAGTCTGAGTGAGACTTCAACTCAAAAAAAAAAAAAAAGTTAGCTAAGTGTGGGGGTCAAATGTCTATAGTCCTAGTTACTCGAGAGGCTGAGGCGGGAGGATCACTAGAGCCCAG
This sequence comes from Cephalopachus bancanus, assembly GCA_027257055.1. Taxonomy (NCBI): domain Eukaryota; kingdom Metazoa; phylum Chordata; class Mammalia; order Primates; family Tarsiidae; genus Cephalopachus; species Cephalopachus bancanus. Next base: position 209,748 of record JAPVLO010000006.1, read on the forward strand.
AAGGTTAAGGCACTGCAGTGAGCTATGATCTTGCATTCCAGCCTGGGCAACAGAGTCAGACCTTGATTCAAAAAAAAATTACAAAAAAAAAAAAAAAAGATTTCAAACTCAAGTAAGGTCCTGGCAGAGACAAGAGAGCAGAGACCTTTGCCCAACTTTGGTGCCATTCTGCCCAGCATTCTGCCCCTGTCAGTATGGTCCTCTTCACAATGGCTCCCTTGACTGGCTGTCCGGCTGTGGGTAACCGCGGCAGGCCTGCTTTGGCCCAGAGCACTCTGGGACCCCTTGGCAAAATGCCATCACACAGCAGCACCAATCTTAAAACCACTTGTCTTCAATAGTGATTCTCATACTGTTCTGAGATTACTTTGGGGCTCCAGGGAGGTGCTTCAGGGATCACACAGCACAGAGGAATCAGGGAGACCCCAAGGCTGGTCCCAGGCCCACCCCTCCCAGCAACTTGCTCTCATTTGCTCTTCCATGTTGAGATTCTGCTAAGATTTCTTTGGGAGAAAGGATTCTAGTACTTTTTAAGGACGGTGAGGCCAGGAGAGGTGGCACAAGCCTGTCATCCCAGCACTCTGGGAGGCCAAGGTGAGAGAACTGCCTGAGCTCAGGGGTTCAAGATCAGCCCCGGCAACTTGGCAAGTCCTCGTCTCTACAATAAATCAAAAAAACTAGCCGGGCGTGGTGGCGCATGTCTGTAGTTCCAGCTACTTGGAAGGCTCAGGCAGAAGGATCTCCTGAGCTCAGCAGGTCGAGGCTGTGGTGGCCATGAGCATGCCACTGCACTCCAGCCTGGGCAACAGAGTGAAACTCCAACACAAAAAAAAGAAAGACAGACTATGAAAACCACTATTTCTAGTTTACCACATACACATACAAACTTAGGTCACAACAGATTTGACAGCTAGAAGCCAGTTAGAGGGACCTTCATTGTGGGGGAGGGGAGGCTGCCACCTTGACCACCACCTTGAGTTCTCTGTCTGACAACATGGTCCTCATATCAGGTAATTCAAAAGGTAAGCCTATCACCTCACATTCTAAGTTTCCTATCCTATATGTGTACATTGACAACTAACATGCCAGGAACATGCTATCTTCTGAATAAGGTTACAAATTCTCCTCACAATCTGTCTTAACCAGCGGCCCTGCACCAGTGTCAAGACATTTACCTGACAGGAAGTCAAGGGAGCAGTTGAGAACAGTAGTTCCTGGTTGGATCCAAGTAAGAGGAATCTCTTCTGGCCTAGGTGAGCCTAAGACCACAACGTCAGCCTCTTGGAACTATAAGGAAAAAGAACAAACCAGACGTTTTCATCAGAAGCATAAAAACATAACTAACTACTGATGTCAAGTGACTTCAATGTACTAGATAACAATCACAGATCCAGAGTTTGTTCCAAGGTGCTGACAAGGACAAAATCACTTTACTGATTTCTTTCAAGCATATATTAGTACAAACAGAACATGATTATCAGATCCTAAAAAGAAAGGAAAATGGGACTTAAAAAAAATTCATTCCAGGTTGGTTGGGCACAGTGGCTCACACCTATAATCCCAGGACTTTGGGAGGCTGAGGCAGGAGGATCTCTTAGGCCTGAGAGTTCGAGACCAGTCTTTGCAACACAGCAACAGTTCATCTCTAAAAAACATTTAAAAAATTAAGCCGGGCTCAGTGGCTCAGTCTGTAATCCCACGCCTTTGGGAGGCTGAGGTGAGTGGATTGCCTAGCCCGCGGGTTTGAGACCCGCCTGGGTAGCAAGACCTCATCTCTACAATAAATAAAAAAATTAGCCGGGCGTGGTAGTGCGCACCTGTAATTCCGGCTACTTGGAGGGCTGAGTTGGAAGGATCGCCGGAGCCCAGCAGGTCGAGGCTGCGGTGGCCAGGAGCGGCCACTGCACTCCAGTCTGGGCGACAGAGACTCCAACTCAAAAAATAAAATAAAATAAAAAATTAGCCATGTGTGGTGGCACATGTCTGTAGTCCCAGGCTCTCAGGAGGTTGAGGGGAAGGATCACCTGAGCCCGGGAAGTCAAGGCTGTGGTGAGCTGTGACCAAGCCGCTGCACTCCAGCCTTGGTGACAGAGTGATCCTCTGACTCAAATAAAAACAAAACAACGGCCGGGCTCGGTGGCTCAGCCTGTAATCCCAGCACTTTGGGAGGCCGAGGTGAGTGGATTGCCTGAGCCCGTGGGTTCGAGACCCGCCTAGGCAACTTGACAAGACCTCATCTCTACAATAAATCAAAAAATCAGCCAGGCGTGGTAGGGCGTGCCTGTAGTTCCAGTTACTTGGAAGGCTGAGGTGGAAGGATCGCCGGAGCCCAGCAGGTTGAGGCTGCGGTGGCCGGGAGCGGCCATTGCACTCCAGTCTGGGTGACAAGAGTGAGACTCCAACTCAAAAATAAATAAATAAATAAATAAATAAATAAAATAAAATAAAAATAAAAACAAAACAACTTTTAGCTGGGCGTAGTGGCTCATGCCTATAATCCCAGCACTTTGGGAAGTGGAGGTGAGAGGTTTGCCTGAGCCCACGGGTTCGAGACCAGTTTGGGCAACTTGGTGAGACCTCATTTCTACAGTAAATCAAAAAATTAGCCGGGTGTGGTGGCGCATGCCTGTAGTTCCAGCTACTAGGAAGGCTGAGGCAGAAGGATCACCTGAGCCCAGCAGGTCAAGGCTGTGGTGGCTGTGAGTGTGGTACTGCCCTCCAGCCTAATCGACAGAGTGAGACTCTGACTCAAATTAAAAAAAATAAAGTCAGCCTGTGCATGCTTGTAGTTTCAGTTACTTAGAAGACTGAGATGGAAGGATCGTCTGAGTCCAGCAGGTGGAGACTGCCGTGGCCATGAGCAACAAAGCAACTTTACTCCACTTTATTTACTCCAGCCTGGACGACAGAGTGAGACTCAGATTCATGAAAGAAAAAAAATAACCAGGAATATGCATATTCTTTTTTTTTTTTTTTTTTTTGAGTTGGAGTTTCACTCTGTCACCCAGACTGGAGTGCAGTGGCCGCTCCTGGCCACCACAGCCTCGACCTGCTGGGCTCCGGTGATCCTTCCGCCTCAGCTTTCCAAGTAGCTGGAATTACAGGCGCATGCTACCACACCCCGGGTGATTTTTTTATTTAATTTTAGAGGGTGAGGTCTCGCTGCCCAGGCGGGTCTCGAACCCGCGGGCTCAGGCAATCCACTCACCTCAGCCTCCCAAAGGCGCGGGATTATAGGCTGAGCCACCGAGCCCGGCTGCATATTCTTTTTTTTTAAAAAAATGCATGTCTTTTTATGGAGCCGACAGAGTCAACTTTCAAAAGTTAATATCCAAGAAATATCTGACCAATTTGAGCAGGGAAATAGGAAAAAGTAAATTAACACTCATTGAGCCACTGACTAATGAGCCAAAGATAAGTTCCAGCATTTCAGCGCCCCAGCTTATTACTGCAAAGGAAGCAGAAGAGCACATGGAAATGGTAACATGCTGACTCTACGGCATCAATCCCATTATAAAGAGAAAAGTCGGAGGGATATGGTAGCTCACGCCTGTAATCCCAGCGCTCTGGGAGGTCGAGATGGGAGGATCACTTGGGACCAGGAGTTCGAGACCAACCAGGGCAACATAGCAAGAACCCATCTCTACACAAAAATAAAAATAAATAAATAAAATGTGACTAGGAAAAAAGACATCTCTACTAAAATATTTGCCGAGGTGAGAGGATTGCTTGGGGCCAGGAGTTTGTGACTAGCCTGGCCAACATAGCAAGATCTCTTCTCTTTCCACACACACACACACACACACACACACCACACACACACACACACACACACACACACAAACACACAAGATATGAATAAGAAAAGAGAAGTCTCTACCAAAATACTTGCTTACCTAACCATTCTTCTTCTATGCCGCAGGGCCATTGCACTGCTAACCTGCGCTACGAAGTTTGAAGTCAATCTCCTCAATAACTAGTCTGTTAAAGCCACACGTGATTTCTACAGAGATCTGAAAAGCAGCTAGACTCCTGGGTGATGTCATATTTAGGGGGAGAAAAGTATTCTAGTGGAAACAGGATTTTAAACATCTGTGTAAGAAATGTATTTCTTCATTTGCACTCATGACCGTCGTAAATTTCAACCACAGTTGTCCTCAAAGGAAATACACATACTGAACACTTGTTGCAGACTAGCAGATAAGAAACGCCATTTTGCTAGGTTTTCATGCACAAGAGCAGCAAAAACAGAACACATTCAAGCATCTATAACAAAGAGGTTAATATGAACAAGTCCGAAATGTTCATTCTGAAAAAAGCCAAGGATCACAGGTTCACACACGTCCCCTAAGAACACTTAGTTTTCTACATGTGATGTCTTTGATACAACCTGTTCTTTTCATTACCTATAAATCTTGGAAATCTCATTCTGACCCCTCCACTCTGGGCCTACACACAACCTGCAAGTGTGCTATGCTAACAGGCAACCGGGGGACAGTGAACCCCACAGAGAAAGACAAAAGCCCTCTCCCTTAGCAATGATCACATCATAGATGTTAATTCTTTCTGGAAAGGAAAAATGCTAGATGCTTAAGTCAATAAATAACCCACCGAGGATGAGGGAAGATTTTAATGAGCTAAAATTTGAGGAGAATTATCGTCTCACTTGTTGTTTCTGTTTGCCTCCTCCCAAGTGGGAAAGACCCCGGCCAAAGCTTGGCTTGAAACTCTACCTCATAACAAAATATTGCTTTCTCCGCTGAGACTTGAGTGCAGCAGCTTAAGGGGAACCACCCACTTCCCAGGCAGAGAATCAAATGTTAAAACAATAGCAAGACACAGATCCTCAGACACTGAATGCAGAGCATGGGGGGTGCAATGGATTAGACAATATGAAAATGATTTTTCTAGAAGTCAATGATTTTTAAGCTGGGCTGGGCAGGCATTGGAATATAGAGACTCAGGAAAGGGAGGACAGATGTGGTTTGGAAAGTTACACGAACTGTCTTAATTTTGTATTTAGCAAATAACATGCATTACTTTTTTTTTAAGAGCACAGCCCTATCCTCTTGGCTAGAAGAAAGAATTTATCATTTACTATCAGTAGGTTTTGAAAAAGTTCATATAAGAATCTCAGATATAAAATCTGTATACATTTCAAAAGCAGAAATGGGCCAAAAAATGGTATTTTTTAAAAAAGAACTGTGGTATCACCTGAGACCTGTGAAACCCATTTCTGTGTCTTTCAGTCATCATCAAGACAGCTCAGAAAACGAAGTTCATTAGCCAGTGTGGTGGTGTGCGTCTGTAGTTCCAGCTACTTGGAAGGCTGAGGTGGAAGGATCGCCTGAGCCCAGTGGGTCGAGGCTGCAGAGTGAGACGCTGTTCCAAAAATAAAAAATAGAAGAAAAGAGGCCAGGTGTGGTAGTTCATGCTTATAATCCCAGCAGTTTGTGAGGCTGAGGTGAAAGAATTGCCTGAGCCCATAGGTTGGAGACCAGGCTGGGTAACTTGGCAAGACCTCGTCTCTCAATAAATCAAGAAACATTAGCCAGGCATGGTGGCACATGCCTGTAGTTTCAGCTACTTGGAAGGCTGAGGCGGGAGGATTGCCTGAGCCCAGCAGGTCGAGGCTGCGGTGGCCGTGAGTGTGCTACTGCACTCCAGGCTGGGAGACAGAGTGAGACACCAACTCAAAAAAAAAAAAAAAGAAAGAAAAGAAAACAAAGTTCAAAATGCAATCATTACTTTAAAAAATTAATAACTGGCCAGGCACTGTGGCTCATGTATATAATCTCAGCACCTTGGGGAGCCGAGATGAGAGGACTGCTTGAGCCCAGGAGTTTGAGATCAGCCTGGGCAACATGACAAGACCTTGTCTCTACAAGAAATTAAAAAAATTAGCCACGCATGGGGATGTGAGTCTTTAGTCCCAGCTACTCGGAAGGCTAAGGCAGGAAGATCGCCTGAGCCCAGCAGGTACAGGCTGCAATTGCCGTGAGCAAGCCATAGCACTCCAGCCTGGGCTACAGAGTGAGACTCCAACTCAAAAATAAATAAACAAACAGATAAATAATAAGTAAGTGTTTTCTCCAGCAGAGATGGGTTAACTAAAATGATAAAAGAGATCCAGAATTGTTTACTGAAAACACTTGTTCGTCCAACATATCCCAAATGCCACTCAGCCCAGATACTGAGGAAGCCGAGGATTCAAAAAGAAAAAGCCAGTTCCTATACCCAAGATTTTACAGCCGGAATCTTTGGGATGAAGGGCCATATGGCAAGGCAGAGATGGGAGAAGAGAACACTAGACACCAATCTGTACTTATTTTCTCATTCAGCTTGGAAAGTAAGTTTTACTAGGCCTTACAGCTGGAGAGATATAGGCATACTTTTTCTTTTTTTTTCTTTGAGTTGGGGTCTCCCTCTGTCGCCAAGGCTGGAGTGCAGTGGCACACTTGTAGCTCACCACAGCCTCAACCTCCTAGGCCCAGGCCACCGCTCCACCTCAGCCATGTAGCTGGGACTATGGTTATGTGCCACCTACCTGGCTAATGTTTTGATTTTTTTGCAGAGATGAGGTCTTGCTGTGTTGCCTAGACTGGTCTCGAACTCCTGGGATCAAGCAATCCTCCTGCCTAAGTCTCCCAAAGTGTTGGAATTACTGGTGTGAGCCACCACACATTCTTAACCAGTCCCTGTGTGACAGCCCTTTAACACACACACAGAACAGAGTAGGGTCCTGAGGGAAGCGGGGGTGGGGAAGGTGGGGGTGTGTGTGCTCTACCACAGCAAGATGACCCCTCATCTGATCTTTCACTTTCTTTTTTCTTTTTTTTTTTTGGAGTTGGAGCCTCACTCAGTCGCCCAGACTGGAGTGCAGTGGCCGCTCCGGGCCACCGCAGCCTCGCCTGCTGGGCCCCCGGCGACCCTTCAGCCTCAGCCTTCCGAGTAGCCAGAAAAACAGGCGCGCGCTACCACGCACGACTGATTTTTGATTTATTGTAGAGATGAGGTCTCGCTGCCCAGGCAGGTCTCGAACTCACTGGCTCAGGCAATCCACTCACCTCAGCCTCCCAAAGGCGTGGGATTACAGGCTGAGCCACTGAGCCCGGCTTGATCTTTCACTTTCGATGAACTGGGACACATGATGGTGTATATGCATCGGGTTGAGCGGCTTTATGGGTCGCACTGTGCTCCATAGCAGAATCTTCATAATGCTTGGCAACAAGATGGGGGATTCCATAAAAATCTTACGTAGCACGGAGACTTCTAGACTGTCTCATGGCAAAGTCCCGAAAATAGGTACATGTCACTTATCTTTCATGAAATATCAAAATTTCCAAATGTGGGCACGCTCTTTCTTGGTAACAGACAAAGAGCTATTAGATTGGGCTCTGGCATCTGGCTGTACTCGGCACCCTCCGATGTATTTAGAAAGGTTCCTCTGGAAGCCAGATTGAGAATGGGTTAGAGGGAGTGGGAGGAGAGGCAGGATTCTGAGATATCCCGGGGAGGCGCTGGGCGGGAGGCGCTGGGCAGGATGCCGGGTGCAGGGTCTGGAACAAAGAATGGCCCGGGAACACGAGGACGCAGGCTGGAACTCATCAGCATACTCATCAGCATACGGGCGATGGTTAAATCCAGAAGCTTGGGTGAGATTCCCCAAGGGAACTCAGCAGGATGGGAAGGAAAGCATGCATTCTAGGGAGCAGTAATCCTTTTTTTTTTTTTTTTAATTGGAGTGAGACGCCTACTTAAAAAAAAAGAAATTACTGGTGCCAGCCCAGGCAATTTGGCAAGACCTCATCTCTACAACAAGTCAAAAAATTAGCCAGACATGGTGACCCACGCCTGTAGTCCCAGCTACTTGGAAGGCTGAACAGAAGGATCGCCTGAGCCCGGCAGGTCGAGGCTGCAGTGGCCGTGAGAGAGCCACTGCACTCCAGCCTGGGCAACAAAGTAAGACCCCGACTTAAAAAAAAAAAAAAGAAATTAACTGAACATCTGCCATGATATTATTGTTTTGTACCAAAGAATCAATATTACCTTTCCCTGAAATATTAAACATACAATCAAATAGGAACGTTAAAATAATGGCCTAACTACTAAAATAAGGATGTCAAACCATCTCCATTCAAATGTTGTAATATTTTGGCAAGATAAGAGAATGACAGCTGCACTAGAAGGTATCTTCCCCATTTCACAAGTCCACCCAGTGACCTCATCTTGGGAGAATTTTTTTCCTTTCAGGAACTGGGTGTATTTCCACTCTCATCTGTGATCAGTAGAATGGCTTACTAGCTTTTCAAATTATAAGACTTTTCTTATGGTGACTATAAAAGCCAAATGGACAACTGGGAATCATGATTACAGCATTTATCTATCAAGATTTTCCCCAAAGGATAATAAATGACCTTTCATTTTCTAAATGGTCCTAATTTCACCTCTTACTTCATCATTCAATGTATTTACTGCTTCAGTGTATAAGAGAATAACAAAGATACTTAGTTGTGTCCAAAATGCTAGCAAAGATGGTTAATCCTTCTAGAAGTGAGCTTGATACTTACAAAAGTCATGACACATGATAAAAGGAAAATGTAACTTCAGATCTTGTTATGGATATACTTTAAACAATTTGCCAAAAATAATGTCCTTCCTTACACTTTAGGAAAAAAACAAAATTAGCTGGGTGCAGTGGCTCATGTCTGTAATCTCAGCACTGTGGGAGGCTGAGATGGGAGGATTGCTGGAGGCCAAGAGTTCGAGACTACCTGGGCAACATAGCAAGACCTCATCTCTAAAAAAAAACCAAAGCCTTGTAGTCTCAGCTACGTGAAAGACCGAGGCAGAAGGATCACCGGGGCCCAGGAGGTCGAGGTTGCCGTGAGCCGTGTTCATGCACCTGTTCATGCACCTGTTCATGTACCGTGTTTGGTGACCGAGTGAGACTCTGACTCAAAAAATTAATTAATTAAATTTAAAAGTAGGGCGGAGAAAGAGAGAATGTGGAGGGGGGATGAGGAGGGAGCTTCCTTGACATGACAAAGATTTATAGAAACTGGAGCACAGCCAGGCCCGGGTGGCTCATGCCTGTAATCCCAGCACTTCCGGAGGGGGAGGTGAGAGGATTGCCTGAGCCCAGGGGTTTGATACTAGCCTGGGCAACACAGCGAGATCTCATCTCTACAACAAATCAAAAAATTAGCCGGGTGTGGTGGCACGCACCTGTGGTTCCAGCTACTTGGAGGGCTGAGGTAGAAGGACCGCCTGAGCCCAGCAGGTCAAGGCTGCACTCTGGGCTGGGTGACAGAGTGAGACTCCATCTCAAAAAAAAAAAAAAAAAAGAAACTGGATCACAAAAATGAGAAAATACATAAGTGACAATTCCCAGAGCAACACCGAGCAGGCCACGCTTCGAGGAGTGACCACAGTGGTCAGGATCTGTGTCTCTGTCACCAGCGGCCCTTTAACCCATAGTGTGTCTATGTTCTGTGCGGCCGTGCGAAGTGTTGCTTGCATTTCCTGCCCTTTCCGCTTTTCGATCCTGCCCACACATTGATGCTCATCAACAGAGTTCGGCATTCCATTTCCTTTGAAAAAATCTCCGACCCTCAGGTGCGTCCTATGAAAAATAAGGAACGAGCACCACGGGAGTCACAGGCCCTGCATTCAAGTCCAGGCACTTCTTATCAGCGACTATCAGGGCCAAGGCTCTTGGGTGAGTACCATACCTAGTTTTCAGGGTTGTAGCATGGATGAGATAACACAGGCAAAAAAGTCTTGAAGGCAAAACCTCCACACCGGAGGTGCTTTACTGTTATAGATTACGTTAAGACTTCCCAGCCAGGCACGATGGCTCATGCCTATAATCCTAGCATTTTTGGAGGCCAAGGCAGGAGGATCGCTGGAGTTTGAGACCAGCCTGGGCAACATAGCGAGACCTCATCTCTACAAAAATTCAAAAAGGTAGCCATGCATGGTGGCACATGCCTGTAGTCCCAGGTACTCTGGAGGCTGACACAGAAAGACTGCTTGAGCCCAGGAGTTGAGAGGCCGTGGTAAGCCATGATCGTGTCACGGCATTCCAGCCTGAGCAACAGAGTAAAACTCTGCCAGGAAGGGAGGGAGAGAGGGAGGAAAAAGAAAGGAAAAGAAAAGAAATGAAAAAAAAAAGAGAAGAAAAGAAAAGCCTTTCCATGAAAAGATTCAAATTGCTAGGCATGGTGGCTCCCGTTTGTAATTCCAGCACTTTGGGAGGTGGAGGTGAAAAGACTGCCTTAGCTCAGGAGTTCGAGACCAGCCTGGGCAACTTGGTGAGACCTCGACTCACAATAAATCAACAAATCAGCCGGGTGTGGTAGTGGATGCCTGCAGTTCCAGCTACTCAGAAGGCTGAGGTGGAAGGATCACCTGAGCCCAGAAGGTCGAGACTGCGGTGCCCATGAGCATGCCACTGCACTCTAACCTAGGCGACAGTGAGACTCCAACTCAAAAAAAAACCCCAAAAAACAACAACAAAAAAACAGGCTATAGTGCTACCTCCACCATTTTTGAGTTATATGATGTTTGGAAAGCTTCCTCTCTGAGTCTCGGTTTCCTCGTCTGTAATATGGTGAGGATGACAGCCCTGCTGAATAGGATGGATGTGCAAATCAAGGAAATCACAGGAGTGCAGCACAGTGCCTGATTCTGAGTAGCCATTCAGTCAACGAGTAGTGGCTGCCATTATTGTCACCACAACATGTTACAGTTTTAAGTGTAGTCTCTCCCGTTAAGAGGAGTCCTTGTGTAACTTACCAATCTAGGCCAGTTTAAAAGTTAGAGTCCCCACCCCCAACCCGGAAGAGTCATTATTCTTTTTTTTTAAGAAGTCATCCTTGGCTGGTGCAGTGGCTAACTCCTGCAATATCAGCACTTTGGGAGATCATGGTGGGAGGATCACTTGAACCCAGGAGTTCTAACCAGCTTGGGCAACATAACACAGCAAGAACTCATCTCTACCAAAAATTAGCCAGACATGATACCACAATCTTGTAGTCCCAGCTACTCAGATGGCTGAAGCGGAAGGATGGTATGAGCCCAGGAGTTGGATTGTCACTAGAGCCTGGGTGACAGAGTGGGACCCCTGACTCAGGAAAAAAAAAAAAAAGGAAAGTCATCCTTTTACAAGTATAATATAAATACCTCTAGAATTTTCCAACCCACTTTTTAAAGCCTTTTATTCACCATGCTGTGTGCTAAATTTAAACTGCAAAGGATTTCAGGGCAATACAGCTTTGCTCAAAAAACCTGACACTTTGCTCCTTCAGATGTGAAAGACCTGTATTTCTTCCTTCTTCTGTTAGTACTAGGTTTGAAGGTCTTTGTCCTGAGAGGGAGGAGGAGAAACAAGACCCTCTGGGAAAAACAAAACCGTTTTCTTATTTCTAGTTTATTTCTTCTGCACGCCCCTGGGGTTCACCTGATTCGTCCCAGCAGGAGGGTTCAGAGGAGACTCTTGGGAGCAGGACCCTGCGAGGCCCGCCCACCTCTCCCTTCTTTGGAGAGGGGCACCACGCCACTTCGTCAATACCAAGCCCAAGACAGCCTCTCCCTCAGATGAGTTTTGGCACCAGGGTGAAATCACGAGGGACAGGAGGAGGGTATCCCCAAGTTTAGGCTCATTCCCGAGGTGGAGACAGCAGTGACATTCCACTGCAGGGCCTGGAAAGCTGAGGTGCGGGCCTGTGTTTGGGGGGAACCAAGAGGGGGGATTCCTTAGCCCTACCCCAAAACACTAGCTCCAATGCCTTGGCTTCCTGACATCTGACACCCCACGGCATATGGCTACTTTGGACGAACGCCCAGACATTCTTCCCCACCCCCACACTAGGATGCCCGTGGAAATGAACAAGGCACCTCAGAGCCTGCAAGGGATGCTCAGAAACAAAGCAGGAAATGTACTCTTGATATTCAATGACACACCCCAAGGCAAGAGTTACCAAACACAGGCGTCGATTCTTGTTTTTGTGAAACTCTAAGAAGGGAAATCTCAATTCTTCATGCTCAGACTGCATGGAGATTCTATATATAATCTATATCCATAAAATATCCTTAACTTTTGCAAGACTGACAACAAAAAAAGGATACATTTCTTTCTTTCTTTCTTTTTTGAGTTGAAATCTCACTCTGTCGCCCAGGCTGGAGTGTAGTGGCATGCTCAAGGCCACTGTAGCCTTGACCTGCTGGGCTCCGGTGATCCTTTGGCCACATCCTTCCAAGTGGCTGGAACCACAGGTGCGCGCCACCACACCCAGCTAATTTTTAAGTTTACTGTAGAGATGAGGTCTCACCAAGTTGTCTTGAACCCCTGGACTCAGACAATCCTATCACCTCAGCCTTGCAAAATTCTGGGATTACACGCATGAGCCACTGCACCTGGCCGAGGAAAGATACATTTCTACTACTTAATGAACTCAGCATAGCTGTCCCTCAAAATTACAGGGCCTGGGCCAGATACAACGGCTCATGCCTATAATCCCAGGTCTTTGGGAGGCTGAAGTGGTAGAATCACTTGAGCATAGGGGTTGGGAAGCCTGGGCAAGATAATGAGACCTTGTCTCTACAAAAAATTTTTAATAATAGCCATGCGTGGTGGTGTATGCCTGTACTCTCAACTACTTGGGAGGCTGAGAAAGAAGGATTGCCTGAGCCCATGAGGTAGAGGCTGGGATGAGCTGTGAGCATGCCACTGCACTCCAGCCCCAGCCTAGATGACAGAGTAAGAGCCTGACTCAAAAAATAAATAAAATAAAATTTGTTAGGCTGTTAACTTGTGATCTTTCCATTTTCTTGATGTGTGCTCACAAAGATATAAATTCCCCTCATAGAACTGTTTTCGTGGCATCCCAGAGGTTTTGGTAAGAGGTTTCTTCATTTTCATTTGTTTCCAGGGATCTCTTAATTTCTGTTTTGATTTCGGTGTTGACCTAGTAGTTGTTCAGCAACATGCTGTTTAGTGTCCATGTCTTTGGGAAAATTTTGTTGGTGTTGATATTTATTTTTATTCCACTGTGTTCTGAGAAGGTGCATGGAAATATTTCAACCTATGGAATTTATTTATGGTGATTTATGGCTGAGGATGTGATCGATCTTGGAGTACATTCCATGTGGTGATAAGTAGAATGTATATTCTGTGGTTGTTGGGTAGAATATTCTGTAGGTATCTATTAAGTTCATTTGGTCAAGTGTCAAGTTGAGGTTCTGGATCTCCTTGTTTATTTTTTGCCTTGATTATCTATCTAAGGCTGTTAGTGGGGTATTAAAGTCCCCTGCTATAATAGTGTTAGAGTCAGTATCTTTATTTTAGTTTATGGAGTACTTGCTTTATAAATGCTGGTATTCCTGTGTTGGGTGCATATATATTTATGATGGATATTTCTTGTGGATGAATTGACCTATTATCATTATGTGAGGTCCTTTCGTATCTTTTTAAATTTTTGATAGCTTTAAAGGTTGTTTTGTCTGATATTAAGATCGTGACTCCTGCCTTCTTTTGTAATCCATTTGCCTCGAAACTCATTTTCTATCCTCTAACTTTTGAGTCTGTGTGCATCCCTTATGGTGAGATGAGTTTCCTGGATGCAGCAAATAATTGGGTCATGGTTTCTTTTTTTTGTTTGTTTTTTGTTTTTTTTGAGTTGGAGTCTCACTCTGTCGTCCAGACTGGGAGCGGCCACTGCTCTCAGCCTTCTGAGTAGCCAGAATTACAGGCATGCGCTACCACGCCCGGCTGATTTTTTGATTTATTGTAGAGATGAGGTCTCGCCAAGTTGCCCAGGCGGGTCTCGAACCCGCGGACTCAGGCAATCCACTCACCTCAGCCTCCCAAGGTGCGGGATTACAGGCTGAGCCACCAAGCCCGGCTATGGTTTCTTATCCAGTTTGCCATTCTGTGTCTTTTCAGTGGTACATTTAGTCCATTCACTTTCAGACTGATTACTGAAATGTGATTGTTTATCCCTGTCAAGAGGTTCTTATAAAATTTTTTTGTTTGTTTTTTGTTTTGTTTTCTTTTAGCTTTAGGGTTGATGTATATATCTGTTTTCAAGTTTGCTGTTAAAATGTATTCTCTGTTGAATCTATGTTCTGCTTGGGAAGTGTGTGGTCATTCTTTTTTTTTCTTTCTTCTGTGCTTAATAACTTTTTAAGTTAACAGCCTAACAAATCACCTAAGGGAGCTGGAAAGACAAGACCAACAAAACCCAACATTAGCAGAAGAATACAGATTACCAAAGTAAGAGCCCAAATATGGGGCATAGAAGACAAAAATATCATAGAAAACATCAACAAAACAAAAAGCTGGTTCTTTGAAAGAATTCACAAGATTGATGAACCCCTAGCCAGAATGACCAAGAAAAAGAGAGAAAAAGCCCAAATAAACACAATCAGAAATAAAAAAAGATCAAATCACAACTAACCTTAAAGAAATACAGAAGATTATCAGAGATTACTATGCACACCTGTATGGAAACAAACTTGATAACCTAAGCGGAATGGAGGACCTTCTAACATCATACAACCTCCCAAAGTTGAAACAAGAAGACAGTGAGACACTAAATAGAACAATAACAACCCAGGAAATTGACTCTGTCATAAGAAAACTACCTACAAAAAGTCCTGGAGTGAACAGTTTTCCAGCAAAATTTTACAAAACGTACAAAGAGGAGCTGATACCAATCCTATTGAAAGTATTCCTGGCTGGGCTTGGTGCCTCAGCCTGTAATCCCAGCACTTTGGGAGGTTGAGGCAAGTGGATTGCCTGAGTCCGCGGGTTCGAGACCCATCCGGGCAACTTGGCGAGACCTCATATCTACAATAAATCAAATATTAGCCGGGCGTGGTAGCGCATGCCTGTAGTTCTGACTACTTGGAAGGCTGAGGTGGAAGGATCACTGAAGCCCAGCAGGTCGAGGTTGCAGTGGCTGAGTGTGCCACTGCACTCCAGTCTGGGTGACAGAGTGAGACTCCAACTCAAAAAAAAAAAAAAAAGTATTCCTGGCCAGGCATGGTAGCTCACACCTATAATCCCAGCACTTTGGGAGGCTAAAGTGAAAGGATTGTCTGAGCCCACGGGTTTGAGACCAGCCTGGGGGACTTGGTGAGACCTCATATCTATAATAAATCAAAAAATTAGCCAGGCATGGTGGCATATGCCTGTAGTTCCAGCTACTTGGAAGGCTGAGGCGGAAGGATCACCTGAGCCCAGTAGGCCAAAGCTGTGGTGGCCATGAGCATGCCACTGTACTCCAGCCTGGGCAACAGAGTGAGACTCTGACTCAAAAAATAAAAAATAAAAATAAAAAACACAGGAAGTCAGGCATGGTAGCTCAAACTTATAATCCCAGCACTTTGGGAGTCCAAGATGAGAGGATTGCCTGAGTCCAGGGGTTCGAGACCAGCCTGGCAGCATGGCGAGACCCTGTCTCTACAATAAATAAATAAATTAGCTGGGCATGGTGGCACATGCTTGTAGTTCCAACTACTTGAAAGGCTGAGGGGGAAGGATTGCCTGAGCCCAGCAGGTCGGGGCTGCCGAGTGGCCATGAGCGTGCCACTGCACTCCAGCCTGGGCGACAGAAGTGAGACTCCGACTCCATAAAAAGGATAACATTCCAAGAACATTTAGTTCAAAATCTAGTTTTTCACAAGCACAGAGTTTGCAGAAGGTAAGAGAATATGGCCCGAGGTGGGTCATTAAATCGCCTTAAGTCTGAGTAACCCATAAAGTCCTTTTTAGCCCTGAACTTATATGAATTATATGAATCTAATACGTTCGCAGGCCTGCTTGTCCAGGGAGCATGGCAAGTATCTGGAAGAACGTTACTGCCTCTAGAATCCTATAACCTCTGTTCCCCACCCACGGAACTTCACTTAAATTCCTCAGCGCAAGCTGGATGCAGTGGCTCACACCTATAATCCCAGAACTTTGGGAGGCCAAGGTGAGAGGACCATCTGAGTCCAGGGGTTTCGAGACCAGACTGGGCAACATGGCGAGATCTCGTCTCTACAATAAAAAAAATTAGTAGCCAGGCGTGGCGGTGCATCCCTGTAGTTCCAGCTACTTGGAAGGCTGAGGTGGAAGGATCACCTGAGCCTAGCAGGTCAAGGCTGCAGTGGCTGTGAGTGTGCCACTGCACTCCAGCTGGAGCGACAGAGTAAGACTCTGACTTAAAAAAAAAAAAAAAAGAGATTCATCTCCAAGTACAGTCTAGGTGATTTATTTCCTTAATAAAAAAGTTCCTTAAAAAATGTCTCTGTTTTTCAAAAATACAGATACAACTTGCAAAAGTATCTGTGACAGCTGTGAGAACATTCAGTGGCCAAGGAAGGTATTTTCTTTTTTCACCACAGCTGTTCAGCTCAGGGCAAGGGTTATTTTTCTTTTCCACTGTGCTTCCAAATAAAAAATTCTGGGCGCTCAAGTGCAAAATATGGTCCTTGAATTTTCTTGGACAGGCTGCCACCATGTGGTGACCACTAAAAATGCACACAGTTTGGGTGTAACTGCAAGACCATGTGGCTGAGCTGTCTTGATACAAGAAAACATTACATAAATTAGATCCACCTGTCACGCAAAGAGTCCAAATCTGTCGAGACATCTGTCTTCCCCGACAGGACCACAACTCAGTCCTCATTCTCATGCACACATGCAGCATAAGGAACATGTATTTTTAGACCACGTTCTGCAGTAATTTATTGTACTTAACGCTTTCACTTCACTTTGCTTAAAATCTGTGAGCTGCGGTGTCATATTTTTGAAATGCAAAATTTAATGATTTCAGACATCCAAGTGTAAAATTACAGCATACCATCCCTGGACACCCATGGCCCCCTTTCATCTATATCCAAAGCCTTGCCGGTGAGTGCTTACTTCTCACATATCTTTATAATTTTACTTCACAAGCATGTAACTCCACAACAGATGTGTGTTGTATTGCTTTCAGACATATATAAATGATGCTATATATAACCTTCTGCAACTTGTTTTAACCAACAGCTGTTTAAAAAAATTTTCCATCTTGGATGGACACAGAGGGTCATGCCTGTAACCTCAGCATTTTGGGAGGTAGAGGTGAGAGGATTGCCTGAGCCCAGGGGTTCAAGACCAGCCTTGCCAACTTGGCAAGACCTCGTCTCTACATTGAATAAAAAAATTAGCCAGGTATGGTGGTGTGTGCCTGTAGTTCCAGCTACTTGGGAGGCTAAGGCGAAAGGATTGCCTGAGGCCAGCAGCTCGAGGCTGTGGTGACCGTGAGCGTGCCACTGCACTCCAGCCCGGGTGATAGAGTGAGGCCCTGACCCAAAATAAATGCATACATAAATTCTTCCATCTTGTTGTCTACAGCTCTGGCTTATCCATCTTCATTGCTTGCACATCATTCTGTGTTATGAGTATATGTCTATACTCTACATGCCATTGTGTCAGTTTATGCATTCATTCCAAAGGGCGTTTGGGTAACCGTCTATAATACTTGCGGCTGGGTGCATTGGCTCATACCTATAATCACTTGGGAAGGCGGAGGTGAGAGGATTGCCTGAGTCCATGGGTTCAAGACCAACCTGGGCAACTTGGTGAGACCCTCACCTCTACAATACATCAAAAAATTACCTGGGCGTGGTGGCGTGTGCCTGTAGTTCCAGCCACGTGGAAGACTGAGGCGGAAGGATCATCTGAGCCCTACGGTGGTGGTGAGCGTGCCACTGCCCTCCAGCCTGGCCAACAGAGTGAGACTCCAACTCAAAAATAAAAAAATACCTGTTGCATTATGAACATGCTTTCTCGTAGGTTTGCAAGAGTTTAAAAGACACTCTATGATATATATGAAGTGAAATTCCTAAGTCAAAGCATATCTTGAATTCTACTAAACTGGTATGCAAAGTGCTTATTTCAAATTTAAACTCCTTCCAGCCATTTATGGGTTCCCAAAGTTCCACATATTTGTTAACATGCAAAATTGTCACTTTTCTTCTATTGCCAATATAGGTTTGACTGGTGACCAGTAGAAACAGTAGAAAGCTAGACAGCTTTTCGTGGGTACTTTTTATTTTTATTTATTTATTTTTTATTTTTGAGTCTCACTCTGTTGCCCAGGCTGGAGTGCAGTGGCATGCTCACGGCCACCGCAGCCTCGAACTCCTGGGCTGAGGCAATCCTTCTGCCTTAATCTCTTGAGTAGCTGGGACTACAGGCACACACCACCATGCCTGGCTAATTTTTAATTTTTTTGTAGAGGTGTTACCCAGGCTGGTCTTGAACCCCTGCAATCCTCTAGCCTCAGCAATCCTCTTGCCTCAGCCTCCCAAAGTGCTGGAATTACAGGTGTGAGCCACTTTGCCTGGCTTAAAATGATATAATTACTTTCAGAAGGTCATATATAATTTTTATTATTTTATTTCTAGGTGCCTTATATTTTCTTCATGATCGTAAATTGTATCTTTAAAACATTTTACCACTTTGTGTTGCTAATGTTCTGAAATGAAACTGACTTTTGCATGTTTATCTTATATCCAAGAATCTAGCCAAGTTCACATTAGTTCTCATGTTTTCTTTAGATTCTCTTAGGCTTCCCACACAGATAATCCTATCGCCTAAGATTAAGGATAGTTTGATGCCTTCCTTTCCAATTCTTATACATTTTTTTTTATATTACTGCATTGATTAGGAATGCCAGTACAATGCTGATTAGGAATAATGGCAACTGGCACCCTTTTCTAATATTTTCACTATTAAATAAAATATTTGCTATAAATTTTTATAGACATTTTCTCAGTTTAAGGAATTCCTGTACATTTTCACTTCAAGAAGCTTTTTTTTTTGAGTTGGCATCTCACTCTGTTGCCCAGGCTGGAGTGCCATGGCACACTCCTGGCCACCCCAGCGTCGACCTGCTAGGCTCCGGTGATCCTTCCGCCTCAGCCTTCTAAGTAGCCAGAACTACAGGCGCGCACTACCATGCCCAGCTAATTTTTTATTTATTGTAGAGACGAGGTCTCTCCAAGTTGTCCGGGTGGGTCTCGAACCCACTGGCTCAGCAATCCTCTCGCCTCGGCCTCCCAAAGTGCTGGAATTACAGGCTGATCCTTTTTTTTTTTTAAGAGACAGAATCTCACTCTGTCACCCAGGCTGGAGTGCAGTGGTGTGATCACAGTTCACTGAAGTCTTAAACTCTTGGGCTAAAGTGATCCTCCTGCGTTGGTCTCCCAAAAGTGCTGGAATTAACACTATGCCTGGCCAAAAGTTATTTTTTAAAAAAATTATCATAGGCCGGGCTCGGTGGCTCAGCCTGTAATCCCCGCGCTTTGGGAGGCCGAGGTGAGTGGATTGCCTGAGCCCACGGGTTCAAGACCCGCCTGGGCAACTTGGCGAGACCTCATCTCTACAATAAATAAAAAATTAGCCGGGAATGGTAGCGTGCGCCTGTAGTTCCAGCTACTTGGAAGGCTGAGGCAGAAGGATTGCTGGAGCCCAGGAGGTCGAGGCTGCAGTGGCCAGGAGTGGCCACTGCACTGCAGTCTGGTTGACAGAGTGAGACTCCAGCTCAAAAAAAAAAAAAAATTATCATAATGAATACTAGATTCATCAAATGACTGTTTTGTACTCATGATGGTCAGAATACAGTTTTTCATCTGATAATGTAGTGAATGACAGTAACAGGTTTTCTGATGTTAAATCACTCTGGCAACCCTAACATAAACTCAACTTGAGCTGTATTTGATTTTCTCATGATTATTTCATAGTGACTTCAGGTGAAATTGGCCTCTGAATCTTCCTTTCCCATTTTGTCCTTGTCTGGCTTTGGCTCTCATAAAATGAGTTAAGATATGTTTCTTCTGTTTCCATTCACTGGGAAAAAAGATAAGATGAGAACAATCTGTTCTTTGACAGAATTTATGCGTAAACCACCTGTTGCCTTTTTTTATTTGCTTGTTTGGTGAGGAGACTGATTCAATGTTGCCGTGCTACTTTACATATACCAGGGGTGCCCTGTATACATGTTTTCAGAGGTATTCGCCATAATCAGAAGTGTCTGGATGCAGACGGTAACCACTTCAAGCACCTCTTGTAAACGTGACTTATATTCATCTTTTAACAGTTTTTTCTTTTTTTTTTTTGAGTTGGAGTCTCACTCTGTCACCCAGACTGGAGTGCAGTGGCACGCTTCCGGCCACCGCAGCCTCGACCTGCTGGGCTCCGGTGACCCTTCCGCCTCAGCCTTCCAAGTAGCTGGAACTACAGGTGCGTTCTACCAGGCCCGGCTAATTTTTTGATTTATTGTAGAGACGAGGTCTTGCCAAGTTGACCAGGTGGGTCTTGAACCCGTGGGTTCAGGCAATCCACTCACCTCAGCCTCCCAAAGCGTGGGATTACAGGCTGAGTCACTGAGTCTGGCTTTTTAACAGTTTTTATAGTTTTTTTTCCTTTCTTATAAGATGTATACATTTTTTGGCACCGTGTGTGTGTGTGTGTGTGTGTGTGTGTGTGTGTGTGTGTGTGTGGAAAGAGAGAGAGAGAACACTTTTGGCACCGTGTGTGTGTGTGTGTGTGTGTGTGTGTAAAGAGAGAGAGAGAACATTTTTGTCCACGTTCCTACTTGTAACTTCTGCAGCCCTTGACACAGCCTTCTGTTGTAACCCTGGCTGTGATGAACAGGTCTCAGGAAACAGAATCTCTCTGGCTTCCTCTTGCCCTTCTTTCACCTGCCCCAAGGCAGGATTTTATATACACACACACACACAAATATATACATATATATATATATATATAATTATAAAGATGTGGGGTACAATTCAGGGTTAGGTACACAAACATTAATTATGCAGATACCCTTGTCGATGAGGTATGCCCCTCCCTCCCCTAGCAGTTTCCCTCAACTGCCTATCCCACCCCTCTCCTCTGACAGTTTCCCACTACTGCCGGTCCCTTTCTTATAGTATTATAATTGTTCAAAGTCAGCTTATGAGTGAGAACATATGGTACTCTGTTCTTTGTTTCTATGATAGATCACTGTGTATGATCGACTCTAAATCCATCCAAGTTGCTGCGAAGTCCACGTATTTGTCCTTCTTTATGGCTGCATAATATTCCACAGTGTATATGTAATCTTCTAATCTTCCACTACCTTTCTGACTGTGGAGGCAGACACAGTGGCTCACGCCTAGAATCCCAGCACTTTGGGAGGCCAAGGCAAGAGGACTGCCTGAGCTCAGGGACTATAGACCAGCCTGAGCCACATGGTGAGACGTCACCTCTACAATAAATCAAAAAGTTAGTCAGGCGTGGTGGTGCACGCCTATACTTCCAGCTACTTGGAAGGCTGAGGCAGAAGGATCACCTGAGCCCAGCAGATTGAGGCTGCGGTGGCCATGAACATGCCACTGCACTCCAACCTGGGCAGAGAATGAGACTCCCAACTCAAAAAAAAAAAGGATCCTCCCCAGGGAGAGTCTGGCCCTATACTCTGGGGGAAGAAAGGCTGACGTCAGGAAACTGCCATAAAAACCCAAGAAGGCTGGGTCTGGAGTTTTTCCAGATGGCTCCTGGAGGGTGGTGGGCCAGCGGGGCCTGGAAGCTCTGTGCCCCTCCCCCATACCTCACCCTGTGCATCTCTTCAGCCGTATCCTTCGTAGTATCCTTCATAATACACCAGTAAATGGAAGTGTTTCCCTGAATTCTGTGAGCTGCTCCAGTAAATGAACCAAACCCAAAAAGGGGGTTGTGGAAACTGGACTTGAAGCCAGTTGGTCAGGAGTTCTAGAGGGCCAGACTTGCAGAAGGGGGGATTCCAGGGACTGAGCCTTCAGCCTGTGGGATGTGACACTATCTAGGTACTGAATCGGAGGACACCAGCTGGTGTCTGCGGCTTGGTATGTAGGGAAAACCCCCACACACTGGGTCACAGAAGTTTTCTTGCGTGTTGATGATCATGGTGGTGGTTTGAGTGTTTTCTCCAAATACAGGTTTTTGTTTTTTTGAGTCGGAGTCTCACTCTGTCACCTAGGCTGGAGTGTGGTGACACAGCCACCTCAGCCTCGACTGGCTGGGCTCAGGCGATCCTTCCGTCTCAGCCTTCCAAGTAGTTGGAACTACAGGTACACGCTACTGCGCCTGGCTAATTTTTTGATTTATTGTAGAGATGTGGGCTCACCAAGTTGCCCAGGCTGGTCTCGAACCTGTGGGCTCAGGCAATCCTCTCACATCAGCCTCCCGAAGTGCTGGGATTATAGGTGTGAGCCACTGCGCCTGGTCCAAATACATGTTTTTAATGGATATGGATCAATTTAATTCTCTTTCTCTAATTTCTTGAGTTATACACTTAGCTTACATATTTCCAGCATTTCTTCTATGCTAACACAAGCACTCAAGTTTACACATTTCCAACCTGAAATTACCTTGCTTTGAAGCTGAGGCATTTTCCACTGGGAGCTCATTGTCATGGACCCTTTTCTTTGGAACAGGCACTGGAGGGCAGCTTCCAAGGCCCCATGGGCCCCTATGATTAAGATCTTCTTGCCATCTAAGTTGACATCTATCAAGCAAGTGAAAATTCAAAATTATAATCAAAACTTATGCTGGGGGCGGTGGCTCATGCCTGCAATCCCAGCATTTTGGGAGGCCAAAACGGAAGGATTGCTTGAGCTCAGGATTTCAAGACCAGCCTGGGCAACATGAGCCCTTGTCTCTGCAAAAAAGTAAAAAAGTTAGCTGGGTGTCATGGCACACTCCTGTAATCCCAGCTACTCAGGAGGTGAGGTAGGAGGATCACCTCAGCCTAGCAGGTCAAAGCAGCAATCGCCATGATCATGCAACTGCACTCCAGCCTGGGTGAAAGAGTGAGACTCCCACTCCAAAAATTAAAAATAATAATAATAATAATAATAAAGTAGGCTAATCATTCATCCTTACCAATTTCTCTTTTAAATTATAACACACTCAACCTTACTAGAAAAATGTTCCAGTTGTTCACTTGTCCCTCCCAAAAGAATGGATGAGAATAATAAAGAAAATCAGCATGAAATATCACTACCAGCTAGGCTCCGTGGCTCAGCCTGTAATCCCGCGCCTTTGGGAGGCTGAGGTGAGTGGATTGCCTGAGCCCGCGGGTTCGAGACCTGCCTGGGTAGCGAAACCTCATCTCTACAATAAATCAAAAAATCAGTCGGGCGTGGTAGCACATGTCTGTAATTCCGGCTACTTGGAAGGCTGAGGCGGAAGGATCGCCGGAGCCCAGCAGGTGGAGGCTGCGGTGGCTGGAAGCGGCCACTGCACTCCAGTGACAGAGTGAGTGCAGCTCACTCACTGCACTCCAGTGACAGAGTGAGACTCCAACTCAAAAAAAAAAAAGAAATATCACTACCTTGTTTCAATTAGAACTTTGCAGAAACAAATTTTTATTAAAAAATAATGTTGCCGGGCGCGGTGGCTCATGCCTGTAATCCCAGCACTTTGGGAAGCAGAGGCGAGAGGACTACCTGAGCCCATGTGTTTAAGACCAGCTTGGGCAACTTGGCGAGACCTCATCTCTACAATAAATCAAAAAACTAGCCCAGCATGGTGGTGCATGCCTATAGTTCCAGCTAATTGATATATTATAGAGACAAGGTCTTGCTAAGTTGCCCAGGCTGGTCTTGAACCCCTGTATTCAGACAGCTACTTGGAAGGCCGAGGCGGAAGGATCACCTGAGCCCAGTAGTCCAAGGCTGTGGTGGCCGTGAACATGCCACTGCACTCCAGTCTGGGCAACAGTGAGACTCCGACTCAAACAATAAATAAAAAAATTTTTAAAAATAATGTCAATACCGATAGATAGAAAGCAGCAGCCTTTCTGAAGGCGCATCCTACCTGATTTTTCAAGAAGTTCAAGTACAGCTTTGGCAACAGGTGAAACAAAGCATTCGTGGGCGTCTCCACGCACCAGCTTCCCCAGGTTTATGTCTGTTACTCTAAATCATAAACAAGGGAACAGGTAAGTCAAAGCCCAGTCACCAATCACATATATGAAATTCACATGGATTTTTTTTTTAAGGGAGGGGAGAGACAGGGTCTTGTTCTGTTGCCCAGGCTAGTCTTGAACTCCGGGCCTCAAGCAATCCTCCTGCCTCAGTCTCCCAAAGCATTGGGATTACAGGTATGGCCACACGCTTGGCTAATTCACATGTATTAATCTCAAATAACATTCCAGTCGCCAGGCGCAGTGGCTCAAGCCTGTAATCCCAGGCTTTGGGAGGTGGAGGTGAGAGGTTTGCCTGAGCTCAGGGGTTCAAGACCAGCCTGAGCAACATGGTGAGACCTCATCTCTACAATAAATCAAAATAAAAAATTAGCCAGGCATGGTGGCACATGCCTGTGGTTCCAGCTACTTGGAAGGCTGAGATGGAAGGATCACCTGAGCCCAGCAGGTCAAGGCTGCGGTGGCTGTGAGTGTGCCACTGCACTCCAGCCTGGGTGACAGAGTGAGACTCCAATTAAAAAAAAAAACCAACATTCCAGTCAATGTTTGATAGATCGAACACATTAACTATGAACTAAAAAGAGGGCAGGCAGTAATGCCCATTAGCCTCTTAAATCAGCCCCTCAGGAAATTTCAGTCTGATCCCTACTTCGAGTGTTCTGGTTCTGCCCATACACCAGGACGACCCAAGACTATGGAGGGCTTCACCTCACAACTTCAAAAAACCTTTCAACCGACTACAGTGGAACGCCACCCCTAGAACTATGCAACATCGTACCCCTACAGTCCCTGAAACCCAGAACCAATCCTACAAACCTGGAGTGACCCAGTAAGACCTGAGATTCAAAGGTCTGATCCCTCCTGACCTCAGCACTTATCTCCTTGGGAAATCAGGAGAATGAGTGACCACACATTTTAGATGGGTTCTGTGCCCTTACCCATTCAAATCTAGGACAAAACTTTCCATAACAATCTAGCCTAAATTGACATTGTCAATCAGGTTAGTAATAGTAACAAAATGGAGATATTCAGATAAGTTTACATAATTCTCTTATGAAAGCCTTGAAACTATGTCCTGGTTCAGGTTCTGAATATTCTCTCACTGACAGGGCTTCCTCTCCCGTTACAGTTAGTCAACTATAAGACTAGAGATTTTCTTTTCTTTTCTTTTTTTGAGTTGGATTCTCACTCTGTTGCCCAAGCTGGAGTGCAGTGGCACACTCACAGCCACCGCAGCCTCAACCTGCTGGACTCAGCCTTCCAAGCAGTTGGAATTACAGGTATGTGCCACCACACCTGGCTAATTTATTTTATTTTATTGTAGAGATGAGCCCTCGCCAAGTTGCCCGGGCTGGTCTCAAACCCATGGGCTCAAGCAATCCTCTCACTTCAGTCTTCCAAAGTGTTGAGATTATAGGCATGAGCCACCACACCCGGCTAGACTGGAGATTTTCATGACAACTTTTCACTCTGTATTTGGGTCTACTCCAAGTCACAATTAAAGCCTAGCATGGAAGATACCTGGATGTCTTAGGGAGGTGGTAGCCTCTCAATCCAACCCTAAAGCAGGGGTCCCCAACTCCCAGGCCACGGACCAGTACCAGTCCATGGCCTGTTAGAAGCCTGGCTGCACAGCAGGAGGTGAGCAGCAGGCTAGTGAGTGAAGCTTCATCTGTACTGACAACTGCTCCCCATAGCTCCCGTCACCATCTGAGCTCTGCCTCCTGTCACATAGGTGGCAGCATTAGATTATCATAGGAGCAGGAACCCTATTGTGAACTGTGCATGCGAGGATCTAGGTTGTGCATCTCCTATGAGAATCTAATGCCTGATGATCTGAGGTGGAGCTCAGCGGTGATTGCTAGTGCTGGGGAGCAGCTGCAAGTACAGATCAACATTAGCAGTGACTCCGCAGAGACCACGATACGTCAATTGTTCACAGACTCGTATATCAAAACCCTACCAATGAGTGGTAAGTGAGTTGATGTACTTCAATTTTACAGTTGCATCTGGTGGCAGCCTTTTTTTTTCTTTTTTGGGTTGGAGTCTCACTCTGTCGCCCAGATTGGAATGCAGTGGCTGCTCCCGGCCACCGCAGCCTCGACCTGCTGGGCTCCGGCGATCCTTCCGCCTCAGCCATCTGAGTAGCTGGCCGAGTACAGGCGCGCTACCACACCCGGCGAATTTTTTTTGATTTATTGTAGAGATGAGGTCTCATCAAGTTGCCCAGGCGGGTCTCGAGCCTGTGGGCTCAGGCAATCCACTCACCTCGGCCTCCCAAAGCGCGGGGATTACAGGCTGAGCCACCGAGCCTGGCCTTGGTGGCAGGTTTTAAATCAGAATCAGACCTTATTTTAGTCTGTGCGTGGTCCACCCATTATTTTATTTACCACTTCCATCCGCGCCTCTTTTTTAAAGGTGAGGTGTACTATTATTTCATTACTATTATAGTGAAATAATAATAGAAATAAAGTGTGCAATAAATATTATGCATTTGAATTATCCTGAAACCATCTCCCCTCGCACCCTGTCCATGGAAAAAATGTCTTCCACGAAACTGGTCCTGAATGCCAAAAAGGTGGGGATCACTGCCCTAAAGGATACACTAGCTGGATGCAGTGGCTCACAACTGTAATCCCAGCACTTTGGGAGGCGGAGGCAAGAGGATTGCCTGAGTTCAGGGGTTTGAGACCAGCCTGAGCAACATGGTGAGACCTCTTCTCTACAATGAATCAAAAAATTAGCCGGGCATGGTGGCACATGTCTGGGTTCTGGCTACTTGGAAGGCTAAGACAAGATTACCTGAGCCCAACACGCCGAGGCTGCAGTGGCGGTGAGTGTGCCACTGCACTCCGACCTGGGCAACAGAGTGAGACTTCGATTCAAAAAGAAAAAAAAGGGCCTGTAATCCCTCGCCTTTGGGAGGCTGAGGTGAGTGGATTGCCTGAGCCCGCGGGTTCGAGACCCGTCTGGGCAACTTGGCGAGACCTCATCTCCACAATAAATCAAAAATTAGCCAGGCGTGGTAGCGCGCACCTGTAGTTCCAGCTACTTGGAAGGCTGAGGCAGACGGATCGCTGGAGCCCAGCAGGTCGAGGCTGCCACTGCATTCTAGTCTGGGCGATAGAGTGAGACTCCAACTCAAAAAGAAAAAAAAGGATACACTAGACCAGGAATCTGATTTCATAAATTTGCTTGTAACCTTATAACTCTGTAATACATCATGTTCTTTTTGTTCACAGTATGAAATACTTCCTTTATTTCCATGTAGGAAAATGAGGTTTTTAATCTTCAGAAAATATGCTGATCCCACTGTAGATGGGCAATATTCTTTGTCCTAGGAAACCTGTGTCACACCATGACGTGAATCAGAGTCCAACATCTGAGCATGTGATAGTTAAGATTTCCCACTCAAGTGTAAAATAAAACCTTGTATCATTAAGAAAAGTATTTGTGGCTGGGCGCAGTGGTTCACATCTGTAATCCCAGTACTTTGGGAGGCTGAGGTGAGAGGACTGCCCGAGTTTAGGGGTTTGAGACCAGCCTGGACAATTTGGTGAGACTCATCTCTACAATAAATCAAAAAAATTCCAGCCTGGGCAACTTGGCGAGACCTTGTTTCTACAATAAATCAAAAAAATTAACTGGGCGTGGTAGCATTGCACTCTAGCCTGAGCGACAGAGTGAGACTCCAATTCAAAAAAAAGAAAGAAAAGTATTTTCTGTAGTTCCAGCTACTTGGAAGGCTGAGGCGGAAGGATCACCTGAGTTCGGCGGGTCGAGGCTGCGGTGGCCCTGAGTGTGCCACTGCCCTCTAGCCTGGGCGACAGAGTGAGACTCCAACTCAAAAAAAGTCTTTGTTCTGTTGTTCTTAAGCGGCTAGGACTAAGGGGGAATATGGTTCAGCTAGGGCATCAGGTTTCTAGGTTGTTCCCTCCGGTCGGGTAGAATACCAAGAAAAAACTCTTAGGAAGGCTGGCTAAGCTCTGTACAGGAAACTATTGCATGAATACAACAGGCTAGGTGCAGTAGCTCACTCCTGTAAGCCCAGCTGCTCAAGAGGTTAAAGACAGAGGACTCTTTGAAGTTGCCGTTGAAGACCAGTCTGGGAAACATGGCAAGACCCCATCTCCACAAAACATAGTAATAAAAAAAGGAGCCAACCATGGCGACCTGCGCCTGTAATTCCACTATTTGGGAGGATGAGGCGGGAGGATAACTGGAGTCCAGCAGTTCAAGGTTACCATGAGCTATGATCACACCACTGCACTCCATCCTTGATGACAAAGCAATACTCTGTCTTTATAAATAAACAAATAAATAAGTTGGTAGAGATTATTTCCAAAATGGCACCCAAGCAGTATAAAAGGGCTACTGTTATTTTCTAAAATATGCAATTCATATACAGAACTGTAAAAGTCCTCAAATTCCTAGAATATTTAAAAGGATTTTTTATCTCCTAATATACTGATATAGTTGACATAAATAGAAAGAATTTAGAAAAAAAATCACAGTAGAAAAAGTGAGTTAGCAGTAAAGGCTATTTGTTTACATTGCTTCTTACCCATCCACATCCTTTTCTGGTTTCAAGGCATTAAGGATTTTGTTGCTAAATGACTTCTCAGCAATCTGAAGGGCGAGGCCATGTACTCTGATGTCTTCATTAATCTTCAAGATTTCATCTATAATCTTGAGAGAAAACCAAACAAAACCAAAAAACACACAAAAATTAGGTGCGTGGAAAGTAAGACCCAGCAAAAGAAGCTATTAGCAACAAAACAAAACAAAAAATTGACTTATGAAAATGCATCCGTTACTGTTTTTATTTTTTACTATTTGCTGAAGACTCAGTGTAAAGCACCATAAGAAGCCCATTTTTTCTTTTCATGTTTATAAAACTCAAAAAGTAAAAGAGCTTGGCTGAATTTTTTAGTGACTTCTCCATCTATTGCTCTACTCTGAGTCAGAAATAAAAACAAAAACCCAGCCCAGCAGCTATTAAGGTTTAGACAGACAAAAGACAATTCTCTGTCAACAATCATATGTGAAGCCAAACACACTGCCAGCTTTCAGGGAAGGCAGGAAGCCTGAATCCCAAGCGTCCAACCTGGTCCAGCTCAGCCTATGTATGTATATGCTTCCAGCACAATGTGTTCAGCAGACCTTACTAATCATAAGTCCAAGAAGTCACACAGGTCCTCAGATTCTCTGGACCTAAATGACACAGAGGAACCCTACCTAAAGGCTTATGTGAGAAAAGCACACATAGCTTCTTTTGAACAGAAACGCTAAGATATTCCATTATTTATGAAAAAGGCCAAAATACAGTTTGGGAAGCTAAGGTATCATAGTTAACAAATGTCCAGGTATTTCTCTAAAGAAGCAATGCATTGTCCTTTCTTAGCTTATCTCTATTTTATGCCAGGAGATAAGATCCTGATTCATTTCACTTAACAAAAATGTTTGTTCATATGTAAGAAGATACTAGCCAGTGCATTCAGATCTCACCCTGAGGAAGTATTGGTTTACTATTTTTGTTTTATCACCTAGAAAAAAGTCCCAGCCGGGCTTGGTGGCTCAGCCTGTAATCCCGTGCACTTGGGAGGCTGAGGTGAGTGGATAGCTTAATTCCGCGGGTTCGCGACCCACCTGGGCAACTTGGCGAGACCTCAACTCTACATAAATCAAAATGAGCCGGGCGTGGTAGTGCGTGCCTGTAGTTCCAGCTACTTGGAAGGCTGAGGCGGAAGGATCGCCAGAACCCAGTAAGTCAAGGCTGCGGTGGCCAGGAGCGGCCACTGCACTCCAGTCTGGGGGACAGAGTGAGGCTCCAACTCAAAAAAAAAAAAAAAAAAGAAAAAAATCACTATGGAATTATTACCTGGCAAGGGGAAAAAAGCTATTTAACTCCTGGGCTCAAGTAATCCTCTTGCCTCTGCCTCCCAAACTGCTGGGGTTACAGGTAGGAGCTATCGCTCTCAGCCAAGATCTTCTTTGCTTTCTTTTTTTTTTTTTATTTTTTTTGTGAGTCGGAGTCTTACTCTGTCACCCAGGCTGGAGTGTAGTGGCACCCTTCCAAGGTGATCCATTCACTGGAATTACAGGGGGATGCCACCATGCCTGACTAATTTTTTGATTTATTGTAGAAACAAAGGCTCACCAAGTTCCCCAGAATGATCTCAAACCCCTGGGTTCAGGCAATTCTCTCGTCACTGCCTCCCAAAGTGCTGGGATTGTCAGCATGAGCCACCATGCCCAGCTGCCAACAACTTTCTTAGATGGTACATATAATCGAGATGATACAGTATTTGTCCCTCTGTGTCTAGCTTATTACACTTAATATGTTGTTCTCCAGGTTCACTCATGTTGCTGCAAATGACAGGATTTCATTGTGCATATAGACTACATTTTCTCTATCCATCCATCCACTAATGGGCACTTAGATTGATTCCATCTCTTGGCTATTGTGAATAGTGCTGTAATAAACCTAGGGGTGCAGATGTCTTTCAACATACTTGTTATGGATCCTTTGGATATGTACACAGTAGTGGGAATTGCTGGGTCATATGGCAGTTCTAGAATCTTCATCTGCTTTCTTTTTTTTTTTTGAGTTGGAGTCTCACTCTGTTGCCCAGACTGGAGTGCAGTGGCCGCTCCCAGCCACCGCAGCCTCAACCTGCTGGGCTCCGGCGATCCTTCTGCCTCTGCCTTCCAAGTAGCCGGAACTACAGGCGCGTGCTACCACACCCGGCTAATTTTTGATTTATGTAGAGATGAGGTCTCGCCAAGTTGCCCAGGCGGGTCTTGAACCCGTGGGCTCAGGCAATCCACTCACCTCAACTTGCCCAAGCATGGGATTATAGGCTGAGCTACCGAGCCCGACTTCATCTGCTTTCTATAATGGCTGTACTAATCTATAGTCCCACCAAAAGTGTGTAAGAGTTCCCCTTTCTTCATGAGCTGATAGCTCATCATAGTTTTGATGTGCATTTCTCTGATGTTGAGTATTTTGTTATACATGTGCCGGTCATTTATATGTCTTCTTTTGGGAAATGCCTATTCAAGTCTTTTGCCCATTTTTAATTGGATGATTGATTGATGGATTGCTATTGAGCTGTCTGAGGTCCTTACATATTTTTGGACATTAACCCCTGGTTGGATGCATAGTTTGTGAACATTTTCTCCCAATGTGTAGATTATCTCTTTACTTTATTGATTGTTTTCTTTGCTGTGTGGAAGCTTTTTTAGCTTGATGTAGTCCCATTTGTCTATTTTTGCTTTTATTGCCTTTCAAAGAGTATGTTGAAAGATGTCTGGGCTGGGCACAATGGCTCAAGCCTGTAATCCCAGCACTTTGGGAGGTAGAGGTGAGAAGATTGCCTGAGTCCAGGGGTTCGAGACCAACCTGGGCAACTTGGCAAGACCTCATCTCTACAATAAATCAAAAAATTAGCCAGGCACGGTGGCGCATGCCTATAGTTCCAGCTACTTGGAAGGTTGAGGCGGAAGGATCACCTGAGCCCAGCAGGTCGAGGCTGTGGCGGCCATAAGCGTGCCACTGCACTCCAGTCTGGGCCACTGAGTGAGACTCTGACTCAAAAAAGATTGAAAAAAAAAAAAGACGTCTGCACTCCCAGGTTTATTACAGCTCTATTCACAATAGCCAAGAGATGGAATCAATCTAAGTGCCCATTAATGGATGAATGGATAGAGAAAATGTGGTCTATATGCACAATGGGATGAAATCCTATCATTTGCAGCAACATGAGTGAACCTGCAGGACATTATATTAAGTGTAATAAGCCAGACACAGAACGACAAATACGGTATCATCTCAACTATATGTGCGATCTAAGAAAGTTGATTGCAGCTGGACACGGTGGCTCATGCCTGCAATCCCAGCACTTTGAGAGGCAGAGATGAGAGGACTGCCTGAGGCAGGGGTTTGAGATCATCCTGGGGAAACTGGCGAGCCTTTGTCTCTACAATAAATCAAAAAACTAGCCAGGCGTGAGGGTGCCCTCTGTAATTCTGGCTATTTGGAAGGCTGAGGCAGAAGGATCATCTGGGCCCAGCAGGTTGAGGCTGCCATGGTCATGGGCATACCACTGCACTCCAGCCTAGGCGAACAGAGACTCCGGCTCAAAAAAAAAAAAAGAAAAGAGGATCTTGGCCAGTGCAGTGGCTCATGCCTGTAACCCCAGGACATTGAGAGGCAGAAGCAAGAGGATTGCCTGAGCCCAGGGAATTGAGACCAGTCAGGGCAACTTGACAAGACCTTGTCTCTACAATAAATCAAAAAATCAGCTGGGCATGGTGGCACGCACGTGCCTATAGTTCCAGCCTCTTGGAAGGCTGAGGTGGAAGGATCCCTGAGCCCAGCAGGTCGAGGCTGCGGTGGCTGTGAGTGTGCCACTGTACTCCAGCCTGGGCAAGATTGAGACCTCGACTCAAAAAAAAGGGCAAAAAACCGTCTTTCTGACTCTCAGGAGGACCGCACATCTTGTGGGTAGAACCTTCTCCTTATCGCAATAGTCCCTTTACCTACCTTGGAATAATGTTTTACTAAGTTGCAATTTCTTTCTCCTTTTTGTTTGGTCAGGGTCTCACTCTGTCACCCAAGCTAGAGCGCAGTGACACGATCACAGCTCACCACAGCCTCAAACTCCTAGGTTCAGGCGATCCTTCCAAGTAGTGGGACTCTAGGCACACACCACCGTGCCCAGTTAATTTTTTGTCTTTTGGAGAGATGAGGTCTCGCCATGTTGCCTGGGCTGGTCTTGAATTTGTGGGCTCAAGCAATTCGCCTGCCTCAGCCTTCCAAAGTGCTGGGGTCACAGACATGAGTCACCATTCCCAGACCCCATTTATTTATTTATTTATTTATTGAGTTGGAGTCTCACTGTTGCCCCAGCTGTAGTGCAGTGGCACGCTCACAGCCACCCCAGCGTTGACCTACTGGGCTCAGGCGATCCTTCTGTCTCAGACTTCCAAGTTACTGGAACTACAGGTGTGGCACCATGTCCAGCTAATTTTTTGATTTACTGTAGAGATGAGATCTCACCAAGTTGCCCGGGCTGTTCTCAAACCCGAGGGCTTAAGCAATCTCCTCACCTTAGCCTCCCAAAGTGCTGGGATTACTGGCTTGAGCTATCACACCCGGCCCCAATTTATTTCTTATTTGACACTGGCTAGGTCATGGATGTGACTGGTAGAGCTGAATTGCCATCTTGAACTAAGAAATAGCAAAACAATAGTGGCAGAGCCGAGAGACAGAAGGAGCCCGAATCTCTATGCCTTGGTGACACCACCAGCCAAGGACCGGAAACTTCCAAACTTTATTCATGTACTGGAAAAACAAACTCCTGTGTTATTTAAAACTCCATTAGTTGACATTTTCTATCCTATGAAGCTAGTTGGAAGAAAAGCAGGCATCAGAGGGACCCAGCCCTGGTATGGGGACCTATGACTTGAGGCCCAATCTCCTCATTTCTGCACTGGGGGGGGTGGGTTGTGGTTGCTTCTTCCAGATTTGAGATTACGCTTGGGGAGGTTGTCACAGAGGCAACTAGATCATGTGAGCAGCAGTGAAAGAATCTATGACTGTTTTCTTTTTGTTTTTTTGTTTTTTTTGAGTTGGAATCTCACTGTCACCCAGACTGGAGTGCAGTGGCCGCTCCCAGCCACCGCAGCCTCGACCTGCTGGGCTACTGAGATCCTTCCACCTCAGCCTTCCGAGTAGCTGGAACGACAGGCGCGCACTACCACTCCCGGCTCATTTTTAATTTATTGTAGAGATGAGGTCTCGCCAAGTTGCCCAGGTGGGTCTCGAACCCGCAGGCTCAGGCAATCCACTCACCTCAGCCTCCCAAAGGCACGGGATTACAGGCTGAGCCACCGTATCTGTTCTTAACAGTTTAATATGACTGTTTTTTAACCGCTGTCCCAAAACGTCAAGGAAGGAATCACAGCCATTAGCCTAAAAAGACTCTGAAGATCACCTCAACCTGTTCCTTTATTTTATGGCTACTGTGACTCAAACAAACCAAAGAACAGCTCGAGGTCAAACAACCTGTCAGGCTGGGGCAAGAGGAACCGGTTCCCCAGATACCCATAGCCCGACAATTTCCACTACAAGACACTGTCCCTACCGCTGAGGAAACAACTCTGATCACCAAGTCTTCAGTAGAAACATACAAATCACAAGGGACAAAAAGATGAAGAAGCATCGACACTGAGGGAAAAAAAGGAGGGACTCACTGGACATAGTGGTTCACCCCTGTAATCCTAGCACTCTGGGGGCGGGAGAACTACCTGAGCCCATGGTTCGAGACCAGCCTGGGCAATTTGGCGAGACTTGTTCTCTACAACAAATCAAGAAATATTAGCTGGGCATGGTGGTGCAAGTCCATAGTTCCAGCTACTTGAAAGGCTGAGGCAGAAGGATCACCTGAGCCCAGCAGGTTGAGGCTGCGGTGGCCATGAACATGCTACTGCACTCCGGTCTGGGCAACAAGAGTGAGACTCTAACTCAAAAAAAAAAAAAAAAAAGAGGAGGGCATGGGAGACTCGTCCCTCTAAAAACTCAGCCACAAGAAAAGGCTGGATTTGGATGGGATCAGTGGTTCAGCCTGTAATCCCAGCACTTTGGGAGGCCAAGGCCGGAGGATTGCCTGAGCCCACGGGTTCGAGACCAGCCCAGGCAACATGGCAAGACCTCGACTCTACAATAAATCAAAAAAATTAGCCGGACGTGGTAGCACATGCCTGTAGCTCAGGCTACTTGGAAGGCTGAGGTGGAAGGATCGCCAGAACCCAGCAGGTCAATGCTGGGGTGGCCGTGAGTATGCCACTGCACTCCAGCCTGGGCAACAGAGTGAGATTTCAACTAAAAAAAAAGCTGGATTTGTTCCAGGCACAACTAAGAGGTGTCAACAGGCCTATTAAGTCTAAAGAAGACAGAGTTGAAGTGCTCTGAGATTACCTCCTCTTCACCACTGTCAGGAGGAAGGCAAATGTGGGTGATGTTCAGACCAGCCTGAAAAGGGAACACAAGGTCATTTGTCACTATAAGAAAACATGCTGTAAAAAATTATAATGAATTCTTTAAAAATCAAAATGAATTTTTTAAAAAAAATCAAAAATCCTCACCTCCTCAGCCAAATTCTGGTTGACTTCCTGCATCAAGTTGTCATCACCTACCTTAGGAGGGGGAGGAAGAAAGAGAATTAAAATATCGTGAAAAGGCACAAAACACAAAAGAGACTGATTTTGTGATTACAGATGACCTGAATACAAAGGCGACATGGAAAATGTGGAAAATAATCCTACTGCTTAGGAATAGGGACTAATGGCCAGTATTTATGAGCATATTAATTTCTCAGGAGGATTGCTTAAGCCCAGGAGTTCAAGACCAGCCTAGGCAACATAACCAGACCTTGTCTCTACAAAAATTCAAAGAATTAGCCAGGCATGGTAGCACACACTTGCAGTCTCAGGTACTTGGAAGGCTAAGGCTGAAGGATCGCCTGAGTCTAGGAGGCCAAGGCTGCGGTGAGCTGTGATCATACTACTGAACTTCAGCCTGGGTGACAGAGTAAGACAGTGACTCACAAAAAGAAAAAAAATCTTTTCTCAGGCTTTCAACTTATGTTCCTTTTTTTAAAAAACTAGTATCTCTCAGGAGATAAGACACACATAGTGACACAGTCAACTTCCTTCTCTAAATGAAGACACCAAAGATAGAAATGTAAACAGTTTTCCCCTTAGGTGGAAAGCCAAGGAGTCAGTACCTTCCCAGAAGTTTAAGCTCCTCCTTTAATTTTCTTTGTTTTCTTTCTTTTTTTTTTGAGTGTGAGTCACACTCTGTCACCCAGGCTGGAGTGCAGTGGCACACTCATGGCCACTGCAGCCTCGACCTGCTGGGCTCAGGCAATCCTTCCGCTTCAGCCTTCCAAGTAGCTGGAACCGTAGGCACACACCACCACACCCAGCTAATTTTTTGATTTATTGTAGAGGTGAGGTCTCGCCATGTTGCTCAGGCTGGTCTCAAACTCCTGAGTTCAGGCAATTCTCTGGCCTCTGCTTTCCAAAGTGCTGGAATTACAGGCGTGAGCCACCGTGTCCAGCTTGTTTTCCATTTAAAAATTTTTTTTTTAATTTTAATTTTTTGTAAAGACAGGGTCTGGAATTCCAAGCCTCAACTGATCCTCCTGCTTAGGCCTCTCACAGTACAGAAATTACAGGATGAGTCCAGGCGCAGGGGGTCACACCTGTCAGGCACTTTGAGAGGCAGAGGCAAGAGGACTATCTGAGCTCAGGGATTTGAGACCACTATGGGCAACTTGGTGAGACCTCGTCTCTACAATAAATCAAAAAATTAGCTGGGTGTGGTGGCGTGCACCTCTGGTGACAGCCACCTCGAAGCTGAGGCAGAAGGATGGCCTGAGCCCAGTAGGTTGAGGCTGCAGTAGCCATAAGTGTACCACTGCATTCTAGCCTGGGCAATAGAGTGAAAACTCTTACTCAAAAATAATGGTAATAATAACAGGCCAGGCACAGTGGCTCATGCCTACAATCCCAGCACTTTGGGAGGCTGAGGTGAGAGGATTGCTTGAGCTCTCGGGTTCAAGACCAGTTTGGGCAACTTGGCGAGACCTCATCTCTACAATAAATCAAACAATTAGCTGGGTGTGGTGGCACATGCCTGTAGTTCCAGCTACCTGGAAGGCTGAGGCAGAAGGATCTCCTGAGCCCAGCAGGTCGAGGCTGCGGTGGCCATGAATGTGCTACTAGCCTGGGTAACAGAGTGAGACTACAACTCAAAATAATAATAATAATAATAATAAAATTACCAGGTGAGCTACTGTGCCCAGCCTCTAACTAGCTTTCTTTGCAAGATGTGGATATACACCCTGAAGAACGGAATAACTTGAGCACAGTATCACAATCTTGAGACCCAAGCACCAATCGATGGAACTGAAGGCTGCTAGTTTGATAGTGTAAGCATGCGCCAAACCTACAATAGCCGCCCATCAGTCAGCTGTGTTGGCTTACAGGCTTGGCTCACCACCCAATTTCTCGGCACCTGCCATCACACAAGTGTGCCAATCAGGATGGCAGCCACTGCCAACTGCAGCTCAGACCCAGGGACTACAGCCAAGAGATGTGGGTGGCATGCAGAGTTCTTTTGGCAGAGTAATGGCTTTTGGCCTGTCAAGCTCATGGTGGGCTTTGAAAGACACACCTGTCATCCATGGAAATAAAGGCGAACTTGTTCCTATCACCTTCAAATAACATTTGGTAAGCATTTATGAGCACATGTGGACCACAATACATCCTGTGGAGTGCAAATCACATGAGCACTACCCTGACTTCTGAAAGCCACTCACATCCCAAAGAAAAAGACTCACAGAAGACAGGTTCTGAGCTGCATTTAACCTGTGACCCTGAAGCTGCAAATAACCAGAGAAAGGGGAAACGACAGCATTGCCAACTAGCCCTCTCTTCTTTGACAAGCAATGCAGCTGGTCTTTTATAGAATTATTTTCTAAATTCAAAGGTATGGGTGGGGCACAATGGCTCCTGGTTTTAATCTTAGCACTTTGGGAGCCCAAGACAGGAGAATGGCTTGAGCCCAGGAGTTCAAGACCAGCCTGGACAACATAATGAGATCTCATCTGTACAAAAAACGCAAAATTAGCCGAGCATGGTGGTGCATGCCTATAGTCCCAATTACTTGAGAAGCTGAGACAGAAGGATCATCTCAGCCCAGAAGGTAGAGGCTGCAGTGAGCAGGGATCGAGCCACTACACTCCAGCCTGGGCAACAGAGTGAGAGTCTATCCCAGAAAAAAAAAAAGGGAGGGATTGGCAGTAGTGGGAAACTGCCAGGGGAGGTGTGGGAGACACACCTCATCAACAAGGGTACCTGCACTGCATAATGAACATTTGTATACCTAACCCTGAATTGGGCCCCATATCTTTAAAATTAAAAATTTAAAAAAAAAAAAAAAAAAGGGAGCAGGGGCTCAGCCCATAATTCCAGCATTTTGGGAGGTAAAGGCAAGAGGAATGCCTGAGCCCAGGGGTTCGAGACCACACTAGGCAAGATGGCAAGATCTCATCACTACAATAAAATCAAAAAATTAACTGGGCGTGGTGGTGCACAAACTCTGGTTTCAGCTACTTGAAAGGCTAAGGCAGAAGGATCAACCAAGCCCAGCATGTTGAGGCTGCAGTGGCCACGAGCCTGCCAGTGCACTCCAGCCTGGGTGACAGAATAAGACACCGACTTCAAAAAAAGAGAAAGGCATCCTAAAATAGTAGAACTGAACCTCGTTCTCAGCTTACCTGAATAATAGCAAGAACAGGCTTAAAGGCAGGGTTTTTTTCTTGCAGTAAGCTCAGAACTTCTTTTGAATTCTGAATGACTTCTCTACAATGAGAAAGAAAAACAACATATTCATTTATTGGTTAGTGAGTAGAAAGGATTGACATAACATGTATCCTCAGAAAGTTCATTACCATAAGTGAAAAGAATTAGACAACAGAAGAGCGGGCTCCAAGCATATAGTGTGGAAGGATGGGGAGGGCAAGAGTGACATCAGGAAACACCGATTCAGTGTAAAATGCACAGCTTTT
The DNA here is from genome assembly GCA_027257055.1 of Cephalopachus bancanus. Lineage (NCBI taxonomy): Eukaryota > Metazoa > Chordata > Mammalia > Primates > Tarsiidae > Cephalopachus > Cephalopachus bancanus. Next base: position 248,383 of record JAPVLO010000006.1, read on the forward strand.
TTTTTTTTTTAGTTGGAGTCTCACTCCGTCGCCCAGGCTGGAGTGCAGTGGCAAGCTCACAGCCACCCCAGTGTCAACCCACTGGGCTCCGGTGATCCTTCTGCCTCAGCCTTCCAAGTAGCCGGAACTATAGGTGCGCGCTACCACACCTGGCTAACTTATTTATTTATTTATTTATTGTAGAGATGAGGGCTCGTCAAGTTGCCCGGGCTGGTCTCGAACCCTCAGGCTCAGGCAATCCATTCACCTCGGCCTCCCAAAGTGCTGGGATTACAGGCTGAGCCACCGAGCCCGGCCTGGCCCAATTTTTAAAACACACAGAAGAGCCGGGCTCGGTGGCTCAGCCTGTAATCCCGCGCCTTTGGGAGGCTGAGGTGAGTGGATTGCCTGAGCCCATGGGTTCGAGACCCGCCTGGGCAACTTGGTTGAGACCTCATCTCTATAATAAAACAAAAATTAGCCAGGCGTGGTAGCGTGCGCCTGTAGTTCCAGCTACTTGGAAAGCTGAGGTGGAAGGATCGCTGGAGCCCAGCAGGTCGAGCTGCGGTGGCCGGGAATGGCCACTGCACTCCAGTCTGGGCGGCAGAGTGAGACTCCAACTCAAAAGAAAAATAAAAAATAAAACACACAGAAGATGTTAACAATAATCTTCTAGAGGTGAGTTTCTCTCTTATATGTTCCAAATTTACTGTAATAAAAGTTTGGAGCTGGGTGGGGTGGCTCATGCCTGTAATCCCATACTTTGGGAGGCCAAGGTGGGAGGGTAACCTGAGCCCAGGAGTTTGAGACCAGCTTGGGAAACATAGCAAGGTCTCATGTCTCTACAATAATTAAAAAAAAAAAATTAGCCAGGCATGGTGGTGCACTGTAGCCCCAGCTACTTGGGAGGCTGAGGCGGAAGGACTGCCTGAGCCCAGGAAGTCAAGGGTGTGGTGAACCATGATCATACCACTGCACTCCAGCATGGGCGACAGAGTGAGACTCAGACTCAAAAAAAAAAAAAAAAAAAAGCCTGGTCTTCAGTCTGCAGCAGGGTCTTACATGACCTTACGAAAAAAATGCAGCCGGGCGTGGTGGCTCACGCCTGTAATCCCAGCACTTTGGGAGGTGGAGGTGAGAGGACTGCTTGAGTCCAAGGGTTCAAGACCAGCCTGAGCAACTTAATGAGACCTCATCTCTACAATAAATCAAAAAAATCAGCCGGGCGTGGTGGTGTGCACCTGTAGTTCCAGCTACTTGGAAGACTGAGGTGGAAGGATCACCTGAGTCCAGCAGGTCAAGGCTGTGGTGGCCGTGAGCAGCGTGCCACTGCACTCCAGCCTGGACCACAGAGTGAGAATCCAACTCAAAAAAAAAAGAAAAGAAAAAATGCAAGATGAAGGCGTTCCAGCCAGATACCATCAGCAGGAAACGCCAAGAGCAAAAAGACATCACGGGGCAGCGCTCCCAGTTTTCAGAGAGAAGCAACTGAGAAGTGTAACCAGAGAACACTCTGGCTCTCCAGGGGGGTCAAGAGGGAGGCAGAAGCTTCAAAACTGGCCAAGGACCTGCCTTTCTACTGTCAGCTGGGCTGGAACAGAGAAACACAGCTAGAACAGAGGTGGGCAGTCAACTGTCTGTGACCTGGGCAAGTTTCTGTTTGTTTTGAAACACTTGGTATAAAGCAACTTAATTCCCAGCCAATTAATTGTATTATCGTGATGAATGAGTGAGACCATATGGGAAAGTTTGTCCATCACCTCGCAAATGAGCATTCAAGTCTACCTGTCCCATGGCGGCCGACTGAGGCCTCAATGCTGGGCTCTCACCAGCCTGTTGTGACTGCCAGTGCAGGTATGCTGGGTCCTCATTTTTGCCTGGTTCAGGAAGGCACTGGAGTGTGGTTCCCAAGCGACCTTTGGCAAAATGATCACCGGGATCCTGGTAAAAATAAAGGTCTCTGCGCCTCATCCCGGGAAGTCTAATTTAATAGGTCTTGGTGGGGCCCAGAAATGTGCATTTTTAACAAGGATAGTTCTGAGACACTGATTGAGTGGAAACAGAGCCCAGAGCTGGTATTCAGGAATTTTGTTTACTACTGTGGTCAATTTACTTAGTCTCTAAGAACCTCAGTTTCCTTACCTGTAAAACAGGCACACTAAATTGGCTCTCTATATTTTCCTTATAATTGTACATAACTTTTTTCTGTGCCCCAAAGCTACCCTTGACCACAAGAATACTCATACTAGCAGTGATACTTTCTCCAGAGACATTCTTTTTTTTTTTTTTGAGTCAGAGTCTCACTATGTCACCCAGGTTGGAGTGCAGTGGCTCCGCTCACTGCCACTGCAGCCTCAACCTGCTGGGCTCAGATGATCCTTCCGCCCCAGCCTTCCAGGTAGCTGGATTTACAGGTGTGCACCACCACATCTGACTAATTTTTCTTGATTTATTGTAGAGAAGAGGTCTCACCAACCCAGGGTTCAGACAATCCTCTCGCCTCTGCCTCCCAAAGTGCTAGGATTACAAGTGTGAGCCACCGTGTCTGGCCTCCCAGAGACATTCAGTCTTGCTTACCCCTCAATAAAATGAAAGTAACACGTCTATAGATAAGTCGGCAATAGTTAAAAATAACCACTTTTAAGGCCGGGCACAATGGCTCATGCCTATAAATCCAGCACACTGGGAGGGTGAGGTGAGAGGATTGCCTGAGCCCACGGGTTCCAGATCAGCCAGGGCAGCTTGGCAAGACCTCATCTCCACAATAAATCAAAAAAATTAGCCGAGCACGGTGGCAAGTGCTTGAGGCAGAAGGATCACAGGAGCCCACAGGTCGAGGCTGCGGTGGCCGTGAGCATGCCACTGAACTCCAGCCTGGACAACAGAGACTCCAACTCAAAAAATAAAAAATACATTGAAGCCAGTGTTCATTCACTGTTCCCCAGACCCCAAGACCCTTTAAAATTATGCTAAATCAATTCTACCTGTGCTCCATAAATGGAAGAACAAAGCCCATATGACAGCACATTTGTGTACAGCAGGTTTGTTTATTGAATATTATAAGCTCACTATTGAAACCTACTGCTCAGAAGAAAAGATTCCTTCCAAAACAGGACTGTTCACTGACAATGCACCTGGTCACCCAAGAGCTCTGATAGAGAGATACAAGGAGATTCAAGTAGTTTCCATGCCTGCTAACATAACATCCCTCTGCAGCCCACAGACCAAGGAGTCATTTCAACTTTCAAGTTGTATTATTTAAGAAATACATTTTGGGCTTGGAGTGGTGGCTCAAACTTGTTATTCCAAGCACTTTAGAAGGCCGAGGCGAGAGGATTGCCTAAGCCCAGGGACCAGCCTGGGCAACTTGGCAAGACCTTGTCTCTACAATAAATCAAAAACTTAACCAGGCATGTTGGCACATGCCTGTGGTTCCAGCTACTAAGAAGGCTGAGGTGGAAGGATCGCTTGAGCCCAGCGGGTCAAGGCTGCAGAGGCTGTGAGTGTGCCACTGCACTCCAGCCTGGGTGACAGAGTGAGACTCCAACCCTGGTGAATCTGGGTAAAGTAAATAAAAAACCTTCTGGAGAGGATTCATCATTTTAGATGCCATTAAGAACATTTGTGGCACCAGGTGCGGTGGTTCCCGCCTATAATTCCAGCACTTTGGGAGGCTGAGGTGAGAGGACTGCCTTAACCCGCGGGTTTGGGACCAGCCTGGGCAACATGGTGAGACCTCGTCTCTACAATAAATCAAAAATTAGCCAGGCATGGTGGCACATGCCTGTAGTTCCAGCTACTTGGAAGGCTGAGGCAGAAGGATTGCCTGAGCCCAGCAGGTCGAGGCTGCGGTGGCTGTGAGCAGTGTGCCACTGCGCTCCAGCCTGGGTGACAGAGTAGACTCTGACTCCAAAAAAAAAAAAAAAAGAACATTTGTGATTTGTGATTCACTGGAGGAAGTCAAAACATCAATATTAACAGAAGTTTAGAGGAAGTTGATCCAACCCTCACGGATGACTTTGAGGGGTTCCAGACTTCAGTGGAAAAGGAGACTGCAGATGTGGTGAAAAGAGCAAGAGAACTAGAATTAGAAGAGGGTTCTGAAGATGGGGTTGAACTGATGCAAATCAGGAGTTGCTTCTGATGGATGAGCAAAAAAAAAAGGAATGTTCTTAAGATGGAATCTATTTCTGGTGAAGATGCTGTGAATATTGTTGAAATGCCAAAGGGTTCAGATTATATAAATTTAGTTGATAAAGCAGTGGCAAGGTTGAGGATTGTTCTCAAGTTTGAAAGAAGTTCTGCTGTGAATAAAACACTACAAATAACACTATATGCTACAGCAAACCTCATTCTTATTTGAAGAAATTGTCTGGTCTCGCCATGTTGCCCAGGCTGGTCTCAAACTCCTGGATTCAGGTAATCCTCTCGTCACCACCTCCCAAGTCCTGGGATTACAAGTGTGAGCCACTGCGCAGCTGGGCTCAATACGTGTAAAAAGTAGCATAAATGTTTCTAATTAGAGACTTTTGTGCCCTTGGGGGAAAAAAATGGGCTCATCAATTTCCAGTCCGGCTGAGGACAGTGGGAAGGAATATGGAGCCATCTAACGGGGTTGCCATGTGTAGCCATATCATCAGCTTTATTGTTATCGTTATTGCTACAGTTACCATTTTATTGCAAGTATCTATCATGCTATCACTACTCCTACTAACACTGACTCTCAGTTATCTCCCTCTGGCTGGCTGTGCAATAATGCCTGGGCATAAAGCTGCCTTGTAATCATGTGCATTCCTCAGCCAGCCTCCCTCGCAGCTAACTGTGGCCACACCAAAGAGTTTAAGAGGAAGGCAGCTGGTAATGTTATTGAAAACCACCAACTGGAGTATATTCCTGAATGCTAAGTCTATTTAGAAATAATATTCTATACCTCAACTTCTCAACCTTTTCAGGGGCAAATGAGGTACCCTTCTATAAATACAGTAAAGATTTAAAAGCAGTTGGCTGCAAAGATAGCCAACGGTGTTCAGGGAAATAGTTAATGCTAAAAGCAGCATAGGGCAACCCCCTTGGATTCTCTCCCACTGTGGGAACTTTTCTGTCCTCTCAATAAATCCTGCTTTAAAAAAAAAAAAGCAGTATAGAACAGTTTGACAAATCACTGCACTGAAAACCAGTAGATACAGTCTATGTAACAGTAACAGTTGGTTGGGTGTGGTGGCTCACACCTATAATCACACTTTGGGTGTGGTGGCTCACACCTATAATCACACTTTGGCAGGCTGTGACGGAGAAGATCGCTTGAGGTCAGAAGATTGAAACCCGCCTGGGCAGCATAGCAAAACCTTGTGGCTACACAAAAAATTGTTTTATTTATTTTTATGAATTATTTTATTTTTGAGTTGAAGTTTCACTCCGTCACCCAGGCTGGAGTGCAGTGGCACATTCATGGCCACCCCAGCATCAACCTGCTGGGCTCCGGTGATCCTTCCACCTCAGCCTTCCAAGTAGCTGGAACTACAGGCCCTCGCTACCACATCCGGCTAATTTTTTGACTTACTGAACAGACGAGGTCTCAACAAGTTGCCCAGGCTGGTTGCCCAGGCTGGCTCAGGCAATCCTCTTGCCTCAGCCTCCCAAAGTGCTGGAATGACAGGTTTGAACCACCATAGCCGGCCAAAATATTGTTTTAAAAAGAAAAAAAAAAACAGTACTGATGATAAAGCTGCTGCTGGCTGGCTTGACTTATTGCATCCTTCCTGTGAATAGTATTTCTGTGTATTTCTCCTTTAATAACAGAATTGACTTTTAGATGCACACAGTCACCCAGCCAGAGAGCACATGTGCCAGTCTCACTCACCTGCGGCTTGCTGGGGTCATGTGACTAACTTCTGGCCAACAAAAGCAAGTGAAGACTGTGCAGCTAAGAGAAACATGCTCCAGCAACCTGGCTCCTTTCCCTTTTTCCTTCTTGCTGGCTGAGTGGTAATGAGACCCCAGCAACTGTCTTTCACAAGCCAGATCAGTGAGGAAATATCGTAGGGTCATTCTCCCTCCCCTGGACTTCCCTCCCATTTTCAATCAAGTCCATAGTATTTCGGGTACCTATTAAAGCATTACTGTCCTGTTTCCTATTTTATGCACAAGGCTGATCTGAGAACTTCAACAGAATAATCTTACTATATTCCATCAAACCTAAGTTAGAGAATGAAAGACACACCTTGTTTTATGAACCACTAAGAAAAAAAACAAAAAAAAATGCTACAAGTTAAACTATGGCATAATCTTTTCGTAACAGAGTGGTTATTCTGTAAGTATTGACAGAATTTTTGAGACTTATTAAGAAAGAATTTCTTGCTGTAAACCATTCACATACATGCATTAAAAAAAAAGAAAACATTGAGAGGGCCTGGTGGCTCATGCCTGTAATCCCAGTAGTTTGGGAGGCCTTGGTAGAAGGATTGCCTGACGCAGGAGTTCGAGACCGGCCTGGGCAATATAGTGAGACTTTCATCTCTACAAAAAAAAAAAAAAAAGTAGCCAGGTGGATGACAAAGCCTTGGAAAGTCCCCAACTGACCTACTGACCACTCTACTCATCTCTAAGGCAGCAGTGGCTTTAAACCAAAAGAACATGCATGAATACTCAGATAACCCCAAATCTTGATTCATTCTTTCATCCATCATTTCTTTTCTTTTTTTTTTTTTTTTTGAGTCAGAGTCTCACTCTGTCACCGAGGCTGGAGTGCAACGGCATGCTCAGGGCCGCCACAGCCTCGACCTGCTGGGCTCAGGCGATCCATCTCAGCCTTCCAGGTAGCTGGAACCAAAGGGGTGTGCCACCATGCTTGACTAATTTTTTGATTTATTGTAGAGATGAGGTTTCGCCAAGTCCCAGACTGGTCTCAAACCCCTGAGCTCAGGCAATCCTCTCACCTTTGCTTCCCAAAGTGCTGGGATTACAAACCAGCACCTGGCTTTGTTTTGCTTTGTTTGTCACCCATCATTTCACAGTGCCTACTGAAAGGGCACAACATGGATTTAATATACGCAATGAGTAGCCATTTTAACATTACCTAGAGCTCATGCTTTTCTCGCTGTTCATTTTACCTTACCCTCTAATCACTAGCCAAGGACAGAGGTAGCTATTGATAATCGGTTTACAATCCCCCTCCCCAGCTTGTTTTGTACTAAATTAGCTTTTCTATTTCAAGTATTTGCCTCCACCCATAAGATCCAAGTTAAACTAATCAGCTCTTCGGGACCTGTGTGACACAGACCCCATCACCAAGGCAGCAATCTTGTGACTAACCCACCCATCTGCCTGCTGTCCATCACCAGTCAGTACTGGCGCTTACCTGCCCCTTCTTGATGATGTGGAGCAGACCACCACCCAAACACCTTAACGACCTTCCCTCATCAAAGGGAAAGGTTAAAGGGACTCAACCATGAGCAGCCAGTTGCCACTGCCTTACTAGACTGTGGTGTGGCCATGTGCTCTTTGAGCTACGGCCACCGCCATGTTTTCTGGCTTTGGCCCCGTTCCATACCTTGGGAGGTGAATCTCTTCTTTCTCTCTCTAATATACTTTTAAAATAAACTATATTTTCTAATCTAACTTCTCTGCAATTCTTTTTTTTTTTTTTAAAGCAGAGTCTCACTCTGTCACCCAGGCTGGAGTACAATGGCACGCTCACGGCCACTGCAGCCTTGACCTACTGAGCTGAGGCGATCCTTCTGCCTCAGCCTTCCAAGTAGCTGGAACCACAGGCATGTGACACTACACCCGGCTAATTTCTTGATTTATTGTAGAGACGAGGTCTCGCCATGTTGCCCAGGCTGGTATACAACCCCTGAGATAAGGCAATCCTCTCACCTCTGCCTCCCAAAGTGCTAGAATTACAGGCTTGAGCCACCGTGCCTGGCACACTTCTCTGCAATTCTTTGCATCTTTCTCTCAGCACTGAAAGGCACACCCACACCCCCAGCAGGCCTGACCTAACTAACAATCTGGAGACCCTACTAGGAGTGCTGGATACCTAGATATGCTGGACAGGCCTTCCAGTATGGACCATACAACCCGAAGAAGTGACAGGCCCCTGACCACATAAGCTTTACAGTCCAGGTCAGCAAGACAGACAAATATGTAAATAATTAAACATGAAAGTTTCAGGTAACAGTGAGTGCTTAGAAGATAAAACAGTTTGGCTGCGCGCGGTGGCTATAATTCCAGCACTTTGGGAGGCCGAGGTGAGAGGACTGCCTGAGCCCACGGGTTCAAGACCAGCCTGGCCAACATGGTAAGACCTCATCTCTACAATAAATCAAAAAATTAGCCAGGCAAGTTGGCACGTGCCTGTAGTTCCAGCTACTTGGAAGGCTGAAGCGGAAAATCACCGGAGCCCAGGAGGTCAAGGCAGCTGTGGCCCGTGAGCCTGCCACTGCACTCCAACCTGGGCAACAGAGTGAGACTCTAACTCTAAAAAAAAATCAATTTGATGCGTGCTACCTTTTGGTGCCATCTTCATACCCTAACCACTGAGATGAGGCTCAGTTATGCGCTGGGTAAAATCTAGTGGCCTAAATCAGAAAGAGGGCAAGGTCAATTAAATAAATGGCCCCTTAGAATCATCTACCACGAGGGGCGCGGTGGCTCACACCTGTAATCCCAGCACTTTGGGAGGCAGAGGCCAGAAGATTGCTTGAGCCAGGAGTTCGCTGGAGACCAGCCTGGGCAACAAGGCAAGACCTCTTCTCTCCAAAAATAAAAATAAAAATCATCTGCCGCATCATAAAGAACCTTGGAAACTTATTACTCAGGCAAAGGGGCGGGGGAGAAGGGGAGGAAGAGGAGAAGGAGGAGAGACAGCGGGGGGGGGCAGGCGAGTGAGTGAGGAGGGGGAGGGGAGGTGGGGACCGGCGAGCGAGTGAGCCACGCGAGCCGCAGCATCCCCCATCCCGGCTCCGGGCCCCCGCGCCGCGCCGCCCCCTTCCCGCCGGGGCCGCGCCCAGCGCTGTTGCATCAGAGCCCGCGGCCGGCGGCGCACGTGGAGCGGGGCGTGCGGTCCCCGGCGCGCCCGCCGGATGCCGGGGCCCCACCGCCCCGGGGCGTCCCCGTCCTCCCCCGCGGCGGCGCCCCCCTGCGCTCGCGGCCGCCGCGCCCCCGGAGACCCGCGCGCCCGGCCGGGCCACTCACCGGACGAGCGAGGCGCGCGCCGCGGGCGCCCGGCTGCCGGGGCTGCAGCGACTCCGGGCCTGGCCGTCCTGCAGCCGCCGCTGCCCGAGCAGGCCCGCCCGGCCGCCGCCGCCGCTGCTGGCGCGACAGGGCACGCGGAGGCGGCGCGGCGGGCCCGGGGGCTGCGGCGGGCGGCGGAGCGGGCGCAGGGCGAGCGGCAGGCGCGCGCTCATGGCGCGCGGCGTCCCGGGCCTCCGCGGCGCGGAGAGCGGCGGGCGGGCGGGCGGGGGACCGGCTGGCGGCAGGAAGGACCTGGCGCTTCCTCCTCCGCCCGGCGGGGCCCCTAGGGGGCACTGCACCTATGGCGGTGACGTCGGAGGGCGGGGGCCTGCGGGGGCCGGGCCCTCCCCGGAGCCGCTGGGTGGCCGGGGTCGGCCTGCGGCTCGGCGACGCCCGCCGCAGGGGGCGGGGCTCGGACCCCGCCCGGGACTGTCCCGCGTTGGCTGCTGCCCGCCGTGCCCACGGGACCCTCGGTGCTCGGGCGCTCTGGGTGCGGCGGGCGGCTGGGCTCGCTGATGCCAGAGGCGGCCCGCGGGTCGGAGAGGACCGGCCTGGGCGGGACGGGGCTGGCCATTTAACCTTAGGTCGCTTAGCCCGGTGAGCCTTCGGGGCTTCATCGGTCAAACGGAGACCGCATTCCCTCCTGACGGTCTTAAAAGGCCCGGGCGCGGTGGCTCACGCCTGTCATCCCAGCACTTTGGGAGGCAGGGGCGGGAGGATTGCCTGAGTCGGGGGTTGGAGACCTGCCCTGGGCAACATGGCAAGACCGCGTCTCTACAGTAAATAAGTTAGCCGGGCGTGGTGGCACATGCCTGTGGTTCCAGCCTCTTGGAAGGCTGAGGCCGAAGGATCGCTTGAGCCCAGCAGGTTGAGGCTGCGGTGACCCTGAGCGTGCCACTGGACTCCAGCCTGGGCGACAGAGTGAGACTCCGACTCAAAAAAAAGCTTGTAACTTCATAATCATACAATTCCCAAGTAAAGTGGGAATCAGATTGTAACTTTACAATTCCCAAGTAAAGTGACAATCAAATTGTCACTTTGTATCATTATAATTTTATAACAATTCCAAAGTAAGGCGGAAATAAAACTAGTCCAAGTTAGAGATGCTAGTTTCCATTAGCTGAGCACTCGGCTAGGTGCTGGAAAGACACCTCATTTAATCGTACCTAATGTAAGGAAATGAATATTTTTGTCCTGATTTTCAGCCTTGGGAAATCAGGTCCAGAGAGGTCAGTTGATTCACTGGCAGAGCTAGGAGTTTGCCTGACTTCAAAGATCATGTTTTGTTTTGTTTTTAGATTCAGAGGAGACATGTTTGTTGCATGGACATGTTGTGCAGTGGTGGGATTGGATCTTGGGTGCCCACTCCCCAGACAATGAACATTGTGCCCCGTAGGTAATTTCTGAACTCAACCCCTCCTTCCCCGCTTCTTACCAGTGTCCCAGCTGTCTATTATTTCCGTCTTTGTGACCATTTAGCTCCCACATACGAGTGAGAACATGCAGTGTTTGGGTTTCAAAGATCATGCTCTTTTTTCCTTTTCTTTCTTTTTTTTTGTTAGAGTCTTACTCTGTTGCCCAGGCTAGAGTGCAGTAGCACACTCACCCACCATACCTTCGACCTGCTGGGCTCAGGAGATCCTTCTGCCTCAGTCTTCCAAGTAGCTGGAACTACAGGCACACCCCCACCACAGCCAGCTGGTATTTTTGTTTATTGCAGAGACGAGACCTCTCCATGTTGCGCAGGTTGGTCTCGAACCCATGGTCTCGGTCTTTCCTCTCACTTCCACTTCCCAAAATGCTGGGATTACAGGCATGAGCCACTGCACCCGGCTAAGATAATGCTCTTATTACATCACGGTCTTTTTTTTTTTTTTTTAATTGTAGGATGATTGCCACATCAGGCAAGATGAATACAGGGGTAGCTAACATGTTCACAACACTGTGAAGTAAGTATTGCTAACATTTTATAAATTAGGAAACAAACTCACAGAAGTTAGGTTTTTATACCGGAAAGGAAATATTAAAAACAAGACTTAAACCACCCATTCTCCTGCTGCTATGATCTTCGGCAAGTCACATAAACCCTCGAAAGCTTGTCTCTTCCTTCAAATGGGGATCGTTCATTTAAAACATGTATTGAGCACAACTGAACACCAGCTACTGGTCACAAAGATGAAAATGACCCTGTACCTACCCTCAGGAAGATCCAAGTAGTAGTAACATCAGCTACTTGGAAGGGTGAGGGGGAAGGATCACCCGAGCACAGCAGGTCGAGGCTACCGTGGCCATAAGTGTGCCACTGCACTCCAGCCTGGGTGACAGAGTGAGACTCCTACTCAAAAAAAGATGATGAGCCAGGCTCGGTGGCTCAGCCTGTAATCCCACGCTTTGGGAGGCCGAGGTGAGTGGATTGCCTGAGCCCATGGGTTCGAGACCCGCCTGGGCAACTTGGCGAGACCTCATCTCTACAATAAATCAAATGAGCTGGGTGTGGTAGCGCGCGCCTGTGATTCCAGCTGTTTGGAAGGCTGAGGCGGAAGGATCGCTGGAGCCCAGCAGGTCGAGGCTGCAGTGGCCGGGAGCAGCCACTGCACTCCAGTCTGGGTGACAGAGTGAGACTCCAACTCAAACCCACCCCCCCAAAAAAAGATGATGATGATAATAAAAAGACTGCGGGCCGGGCTCAGTGGCTCAGCCTGTAATCCTGCGCTTTGGGAGGCCGAGGTGAGTGGATTGCCTGAGCCCGCGGGTTCGAGACCTGCCTGGGCAACTTGGCGAGACCTCATCTCTACAATAAATCAAAAATTAGCTGGGCGTGGTAGTGCGTGCCTGTAGTTCCAGCTACTTGGAAGGCTGAGGTGGAAGGATCACCAGAGCCTAGCAGGTCGAGGCTGCGGTGGCCGAGAGCGGCCACTGCACTCCAGTCTGGGTGACAGAGTGAGACTCCAACTCAAAAAAAAAAAGGCTGCGGAGATCAGGTGTGGTGTCTCATGCCTGTAATTCTAGCACTTGGGCAGCCGAGGCAGGAGGCTTGCTCGAGACCAGGAGTTCAAGACCAGCCTGGGCAACATATGAGACCCTGTCTCTAAAAATAAATATACCGGGGGGTGCGGGGGTGGGGGGGGTGAGGCATACCTCCTCAACAAGGATACCTGCATAATGAACATTTGTATACCTAACCCTGAACTGTACATCTTTAAAATTAAAGATTAAAGTAAATCAACAAATGAACAAATAATTAAAAGGTTGTGAAACGGCATACTGTATGATCATGATCCCATGTCTGTGAAATGTCCAGAATAGGCAAATCTATGAGACAGACCATACACTAGCGATTCCTTAGGGCCTGGTGTGAGAATCGAGAGGTTGCAGCTCATGGTGCAGGGTTGCTTTTAAGTGATGAAAATGGTCCAAATTTGACCGTGACAATGGTTGCAAACGCTGTGATTAATCTAAAATCCATTGAACTGTACACTTTCTTTTTTTTAGATTAAAAAAAGTTTATTTAAAAATAAATTAGTGAGAAAAAGAAGGGAGAGAGAAGATTCACCTCCCCAAGGTGGGGAAGGGGGCCAAAGTCAGGAAGCATGGCAACAGCCTCAGCTCAAAGGGCACATGGCCACACCAGAGTCTAGCATGGCAATGGCCAAAATGTACACTTTTTTTTTTTTTTTGAGTTGGAGTCTCACTCTGTCGCCCAGACTGGAGTGCAGTGGCCGCTCCCAGCCACCGCAGCCTCGACCTGCTGGGCTCTGGCGATCCTTCCGCCTCAGCCTTCCAAGTAGTTAGAACTACAGGCGCGCACTACCACACCCGGCTAATTTTTGATTTATTGTAGAGATGAGGTCTTGCCAAGTTGCCTAGGTGGGTCTCGAACCCGCGGGCTCAGGCAATTCACTCACCTCAGCCTCCCAAAGGCGCGGGATTACAGGCTGAGGCAGGAGTGGTCACTGCACTCTAGTCTGGGCTACAGAGTGAGACTCCAACTCAAAAAAAAAAATTTATTTCTGATTAAAAGTTAAATATTCACACTGTACAACATGTAGAATGTATGGAAAAGCATAAAGTAAAAAATAAAATCACCCACAGCATTATCAGTAGGACGTAATTAATCTTGATTTCAACTTTTTCGTTAAAAAAAAATCTTTTGTTTAGTTGGAGTCTCACTCTATCACCCAGGCTGGAGTGCAGTGGCATGTTCATGGCCACTGCAGCCTCGACCTGCTGGGCTCGAGAGGATTGCCTGAGCCCAGGGTTTCAAGACCAGCCTGGGACACTTGGCAAGACTTCATCTCTACGATAAACCAAAAAATTAGCTGAGCATGGTCCTGTAGTTTCAGTTAGTTGGAAGGCTGAAGTGGAAGGATGACTCTGGACGACCCTGCAGGTCGAGGCTGCGGTGGCCATGAGCCTGCCTGGATGACAGAATGAAACTCCAACTCAAAAACAAAACAAACAAACAAAAAACTACATAATGAGAAGGCTCCTGTGTGCTGGGAAGGGTTGGGAAGTGGGGCAATCAGGGGTCCACACACAGTGATAACATTTATTAGTCATTCTTTGCAGAAGCAGTTCTTGGAAAATTCTTAACTTGAAAGGGTAAACTGAGGCAAGGTGAACTGGTGGCGCAGGAATAATGCAAGATTGCAACAGAATGGAAAGTAGAAGGAAGTAAAGTTTATTATTCACTTTTCATGGATGGAAAGTGGGGACAGCACTCAGTGAGTGAGGCGTGGAAGGCTGGAAACTAGGCGCATTAAAGGACCTTAAAAGCCGGTGGGGCTTAGATCTGAAGGAGGTCTGGGCCAAAAGGAACATCCAGAGTTGTACCCTTTAGTTTCCGTAGTAGTCAATGAATCTATCTTGACATCGCCAGGCATCAACGTCTCGTGATCTCAGGTGGTGGGCTGGAGATTGTCATGGTTGGATGATAACAATCCCAATAAACATGCCTCCCAGTGGTGGGCGCTGGAGGTCATCACAGGCAGCCAATAACAATACATCAATACGAATGTCTAAAAGATAAATTGTTAGCAAGACTGGACATGCTTAAGGGGTTCTGTGTAATCACCGGTTTCTAAAACTAAAGTATTTTTCTTGTTAATAATTATAGGGTAGGCCAGGCGTGGTGGCTCAAGTCTATAATCCCAGCGCTTTAGGAGGCCGAGGCAAGAGGATTGCCTGAGCCCGCCGGTCCGAGTCGATCCTGGGCAACATGGTGACACCCTTGTCTCTACAGTAAATCAAAAAATGAGCTGGACGTGGTAGCACGCACCTGTAGTTCCAGCTACTTGGAAGGCTGAGGCGGGAGGATCACTGGATCCCAACGGGTCGAGGCTGTGGTGGCTGGGAGCATGCCACTGCACTCCAGCCTGGGTGACAGAGTGAGACTCCAACTCAAAATAATAATAATTTAATAATAATTATTATTATTATCATAGGGTAAAGGGATGTGTGGGCCATGCAAGCTGTGTAGCAAGGGTGAGGCCCAAGCAAAATGACTGTGCTGATTCAAAATGGCTACATGATATCCTAAATGTCCAGGGTTTCCCCCTTTCATAACTAACAACAAGAAACTGTACAGAGGAGGACAAGCCGCGGGGCAACACCATCCTGACCACGCTGAATTGCTAGGGTAAGTATGGCCTTTTGTGAATTTCATGGCCCAACAGCTTTCAAAGAGGACTTCCAGCATTTGGTTAAATACTCTGTACAAATGAAAGATTTGAATAGACAAGTCCACCCCGTTAAAAATGTGCACCTCAGCCAAACTGACTAGAACTGTGAGCAGCAAAGACTAACTTGTTGAAAATCCCTCAGCAGGAAATGACTCAGGCCAAGTCTATGTGCTGCAAAGCCATTTTGGAGAAAGCACGTTGGGAGTTGTTCTCAGTCAGCATCAAAAGTTCATGGGGAAAGTGATACTTTCATCTTTAAATTAGATGGTATAGGGCCAGACATGGTGGCTCACAACTATAATCCCAGCACTTTGAGAGGCTGAGGTGAGAGGATTGCCTGAGCCCACGAGTTCAAGATCAGCCTGGGCAACTAGGAGAGACCTGGTCTCTACAACAAATCAAGAAAAATTAGCCGGGCATAGTGGCGTGTGCCTATAGTACCAGCTACTTGGAAGTGGAAGAATCGTCTGAGCCCAGCAGGTCGAGGCTATGGTAAGCCATGATCTTGCCACTGCGCTCCAGCCTGGGTGACAGAGTGAGACTGCAACTCCAGAAAAAAAAGAAGAGAGAAAGGAAGAAAGAAGGAAGAAGAAGGAAGGAAGGAAGGAAGGAAGGAAGGAAGGAAGGAAGGAAGGAAGGAAGGAAGGAAGGAAGGAAAGAAGAAGAAATATATAATTGAGGTTAAATAGTGGCAGGGGGGAGAGAGCACGCCCATGTATACTCTATACCAGACTCTATACTATGTGTAGGTGAGTCAACTATGAACAAGACAGACACAAACCAGGTCTCACTGAGTTTACTGTAGAGCAGAACACAGGCATGTGAATGGGAAACTTCAAGAGCATAATGGCTCAGAGTCCTGTAAGAGCACCAAGAAGTGGTGCATACCCAGACCAAAAGAATCATTAAAAAGCTCCCTGGGAGAGGGGGGCACACCTCATCAACAAGGGTGCCTGCGTAATGAATATTTGTATACCTAAACCTGAATTGTACACATCTTTAAAATTAAAAATTAAAAGAAAAGCTCCCTGAACAAAATGTGTTCTCTGACTACATTGGCATTAACTAGAAATCAATAACAGAAATATAACTAGAAACATCCCTAAATATTTGGAAATTAAATAACATACTTCTAAATAATCCTGGTCCAATGAGGACATCTCAAAGGAGATTAGGGAAAACAATGAAGGCTGGGTGTGGTGGTTCATGCCTGTAATCCCAGCACTTTGGGAGGGCAAAGCCGGAAGATTCCTTGAGGCCAGGAGTTCAAGACCAACCTAGGGCAACATTGTGAGACTTTGTGTCAAAAAAAAAAAAAGAAAGACAATGAAAACACAACATATCAAAGTGTGTGACGTGCAGTTAGAAAACATTTACAAGGACATTTACACTATTATCTGCCCATCTATTAAAAAAAAAAAGAAGACTACTTCTCACTCGTTAGGTTGGCTATTATTATAAAAAACAAAAAGAGGACCAGGCTCAGCCTTCCAGCACTTTGGGAGGCCAAGGCGAGTGGATTGCCTGAGGCCACGGGTTTGAGACCCACCAGGGCAACTTGGCAAGACCTCGTCTCTACAATAAATCAAAAACCAGCCGGGTGTGGTAGTGTGCACATATAGTTCCGGCTACTTGGAAGGTTAAGGCAGAAGGATCGCCTGAACCCAGCAGGTCGAGGTTGCAGTGGCCAGGAGTGTGCCACTGCACTCCAGTCTGGGTGACAGAGTGAGACTCCAACTCAAAAAAAAAAAAAAAAAAAGGTAAATGCCGGTGAGGATGTGGTGAAAATTGGAACCATTGTTCTCTGTTGGTGGGAATGAAAAATGGGTTCAGCTACTATTGAAAACAATATGACAGTTCCTCAAAAAATTAAAAATGGAATTATCATATGACTCAGCAATTCCACTTCTGTATATATGCCCAAATTAACTGAGAGTAGGGCTTTGAAGAGATATCTGTATACCCATTTTTATGACAGCATTATTTGCAATAGCCAAAAGGTAGAAGCAATCCAATGTCTATCAGTGGGTGAATGGATAAATAAAATGTGGTCCATACAGATAAGGGAATATTATTCAGCCATAAAAGGAAGAAAATTCTAACACACAGCATAGATAAACTTTGAGGACATCATGCTAAGTGAAACAAGTCAGATACAAAACAACAAATACCATATGGTTCTACTGATGGGAAGTCCTTAGAGGATGGCCTGAGCCCAGCAGGTTGAGGCTGTGGTGGCCGTGAGCATGCTACTGCACTTCAGCCTGGGTGACAGAGTGAGACTCCTACTAAAAAAAAAAAAAAAAGTCATTTCTGAGCTGAGTGTTTTCCTTCTGGATAGTAGGGGAGGACGGAGGGAGCAGCGGAGACAGATTGTGGAGGCCTATGTGAAAGGTTTTATTCTGTGCTTAGTAGTATGTTGACTAAGATTGGGAGGATGGACATGAATCAGAAAGGACGTGGAAACGAGTCAGGATGCTGTTTTAGAAGTCCAAGAAAAACACTGGAAAGCATAGAAGAAATAACTGGGAAAATGACTTCAGTTTTGGACAACTCACATGGCAATGTCCTGTAGGAGAAATCTTCCTGAGACTCGGGAGGGGAGTCTGAGCTGGGGGTGGTGTTTTCTTTCGAGTCAGAGTCCCACTCTGTCACCCAGGTTGGAGTGCAGTGCCACGCTCACAACCACCGCAGCCTTGAGCTGCTGGGCTCGGGCGATCCTTCCGCCTCAGCCTTCCAAGTAGCTGGAACCACAGGCACGCACCACAACACCTGGTTAATTTTTTGATCTTTTGTAGAGGCGAGGTCTTGCTATGTTGCCCAGCCTGGGCTCAGGCAATTCTCTCGCCTCAACCTCCCAAAGTGCTAGGATTACAGGCATGAGCCACCATGCCCAGTGAGATGGTGTTTTAGGAAAGAGTATATATGGCAGTTTAACCCTTAGGTGAATTCATAGTATTAAAAGAGAATGGAGTGGAGAATACTTGCTGTCAAAAACCTGAAGCCAATGAAGTCTTATGGAAGTCAGGTAGATAACACGGTATAAACTAGCGAAGTGGTCCAGGTATAACTTTTCCCAAAGGGAGCAATGTGTTCTGTAACTTTCTTTCTTTCTTTTTTTTCTTTTGAGTTGGAGTCTCACTCTGTCGCCCAGACTGGAGTGCAGTGGCCGCTCCTGGCCACCGCAACCTCGACCTGCTGGGCTCCGCGATCCTTCCGCCTCAGCCTTCCAAGTAGCTGGAACTACAGGTGTGCGCTACCAAGCCCGGCTAATTTTTTGATTTTATTGTAGAGATGAGGTCTCGCCAAGTTGCCCAGAAGGTTCTCGAACCCGTGGGCTCAGGCAATTCACTCACCTCGGTCTCCCAAAAGCGCGGGATTACAGGTTGAGTCACCGAGCCCAGCATGTTCTGTCACTTTCTATGGTATACGATTATTTTACCTCAAGGGAAGAGAGATTTCTTTCTTTCCTTTTTTTTTTTGAGTTGAAGTCTCACTCTGCTGTCCAGGCTAGAGTGCAGTGGTACGCTCATGGCCACTGCAGTCTCAACTTGCTGGGTTCAGGTGATCCTTCCGTCTCAGTCTTCCAAGTAGCTGGAACTACAGGTATGTGCCACCACGCCCGGCTAATTTTTTGATTTATTGTAGAGATGAGGTCTCGCCAAGTTGCCCAAGGTGGTCTCAAACCCATGGGTTCAGGCAATTCTCTCACCTTAGCCTCCCAAAGTATTGGGATTATAGGCATGAGCCACTGAGTTTCTAGCTGGGCTCGGTGGCTCAACCTGTAATCCCAGCACTTTGGGAGGCTGAGGTGAGTGGATTGCCTGAGCCCGTGGGTACGAGACCCGCCTGGGCAACTTGGCGAGACCTCATCTCTACAATAAATCAAAAACTTAGCCGGGCGTGGTAGTTCGCGCCTGTAGTTCCAGCTACTTGGAAGGCTGAGGAGGAAGGATCGCCGGAGCCCAGCGGGTCGAGGCTGCGGTGGCTGGGAGCGGCCACTGCACTCTAGTCTGGGTGATAGAGTGAGATTCCAATTCAAAAAAAAGAAATTACTTTCTAAGACACCTGTGTTCAAGCACTCAGATGAGTGCTTTAAATTTGCCAACCAAGTCTATAACAGAGAACAAAGGAGCTATCTCTTCCCAGGTCAAGGCAAGCTGCCACCTTTTAGGGTGACTTTCATCTTTCGATCTCCTCCTCAGCCCTTGCGGTATTGCCTCGCTAGATTCATCCCCTGGTCCAGGAGTTCACAGCCTCTGACTGAACTGGTCTGCGGAATGTGGAGGAACATGAGGCCCAGCCAGGCCAGCGTCAATGGGGTAAACTGGGTAAACTGTTTTGAGGAGGGAAATCTCAGAATGAGATAACTGAAGCCGTAAAGGTTTAATAGCCTCCAGAGGGCCCTAAGCAGCTTACAAACAAAGCCAAACATCAACCAACCAGAACTACCTTATTTGCATCCAGGAACCCAAATGCATGATGGGAATCCTAAAACTCATCCTGACTGAAGAGTCAAACTCCACTGGGAAGAACCTCAGGCTACTGTTTCTTTGGAGCACACATTCTTGCTGGCATACTGCTTGTAACATATCTTTCTTTTAGTAAATTTATGATTCCTGATTAGTAACTGTCTTGGCAAATACTTTTGCCCTGCATGACTCTGGCCAAACCATACCCAGCCTGTCACACACAGCATAGAAGAAGGAATCTGCTTACCCTATGATCTTGCTTGATGTTCCCATAGTAGCGATGTAGGGAGCCATATACTGCTAAACAAACAGGAGGCCATTCCAGCTTGTGTTCACGCCATAAAGCAGAAGATTAGATTCCCCAGTCAAGCCCTGTTGTTTTACGTTGAGCTGAATAACCAAGGATTTAGAACCAGCTGGGTGGGACTGCCTGCCTCTCTCTTCCTTTCCTGTGAAGTGATGCCTGTGAATGAGCCCCTGTCAGGAAGACGGAGCTTTGCAGCTTTTCTTTTCTTTCTTTTTTTTTGAGTCAAAGTCTCACTCTGTTGCCCAGACTAGAGTGCAGTGGCACACTCATGGCCACCGCAGCCTCAACCTACTGGACTCAGGTGATCCTTCCGCCTCAGTCTTCCAAGTAGCTGGAACTACAGGTACATGCCACTGTGCCTGCCTGATTTTTTTATTTATTGTGGAGATGAGGTCTCACCAAGTTACCCAGGCTGCTCTCGAACCCGTGGGCTCAGGCAATCCTCTCACCTTGGCCTCCCAAAGTGCTGGGATTATAGGTGTGAGCCTCTGTGCCTGGCTGCAGCTTCTCACTGATATCAAAAGTGGACCTTCCTGCCCTTGGGCATGCAATGCAATTGTCAAGTAGGCAAGTTTGTCTTTTGGCAACAAAAATGTCAGCATTGGGGCGTGTCTCTCCACATAATTAACTCTACACCTTGGCTGGGCTCTGTGGCTATATGGACCACATTTTATTTATTCATTCACCCATTGATGGACATTGGATTGCTTCCATCTTTTGGCTATTGCAAATAATGCTGTCATAAAAATGGGTATACAGCCGGGCTCGGTGGCTCAGCCTGCAATCCCGTGCCTTGGGAGGCTGATGTGAGTGGAATGCCTGAGCCTGCAGGTTCGAGACCTGCCTGGGCAACTTGGTAAGACCTCATCTCTATAATAAATCAAAAATTAGCCGGGTGTGGTAGCGTGCGTCTGTAGTTCCAGCTACTTGGAAGGCTGAGGCAGAAGGATCGCCGTAGCCCAGCGGGTCGAGGCTGCGGTGGCTGGAAGCGGCCACTGCACTCCAGTCTGGGTGAAAGAGTGAGAATCCAACTAAAAAAAAAAATGGGTAGACAAATATCCCTTCAAAGTCCTACTTTCGGTTAATTTGGGCATATATGCAGAAGTGGAATTGCTGAGTCATATGATAATCCCAGCGCTTTGGGAGGCCGAGGTGAGTGGATTGCCTGAGTCCGAAGGTTCGAGACCCGCCCGGGCCAGTTGGCGAGACCGCATCTCTACAATAAATCAAAAAAATTAGCCAGGCGTGGTAGCGCGCGCCTGTAGTTCCAGCTACTTGGAAGGCTGAGGCGGAAGGATCGCCGGAGCCCAGCAGGTCGAGGCTGCGATGGCCCGGAGCGTGCCACTGCACTCCAGTCGGGACGACGGAGTGAGACTCCAACTCAAAAAAAACAACTCCACACCTGTGTGCAGTGCAGGGGTGCTCTGTGTTCTCTTGACATCAAAAGCAGTTATTTGGACAGGCATTTGGTCTGAATGGAACTTAATCCCTCCTTCACGTGCCCATGTATATGCTGAGCTTAGGTTCTGGAAATTGCAGAGTAAATGTTTCTGGAATTCCACCAGCCATGAGCTGGAAAAGGGGCAGAGAGTCTTTCCAAAATGCCACCTTCCCCTGATCTACCTAATAGGAGTAAGAAAGAAAGGGGGGGGGGGAGAAAGTCAGATGACATTGGATTTCTGAGGGTGCTGTGAATTTTTAAAATAATTTTTTTTTTTTTTGAGTTGGAGTCTCACTCTGTCGCCCAGTCTGGAGTGCAGTGTCTGCTCCCAGCCGCCGCAGCCTCGACTCTCTGGGCTCTGGTGATCCTTCCGCCTCAGTCTTCCAAGCTGGAACTCCAGGCGCGTGCTACCACGCCCGGCTAGTTTTTGATTTATTGTAGAGATGAGGTCTCGTCAAGTTGCCCAGGCGGGTCTTGAACCCATGGGCTCAGACAATCCACCCACCTCGGCCTCCCAAAGTGCTGGGATTACAAACTGAGCCACTGAACCCGGCTGATAATTTTTCATTTAATTAATTTTTTAGAGGCAGGGTCTTGCTCTGTGGCCCTGGCTGGAGTGCAACGAACTAATAGCTCACTGCAGCCTCAAACTTCTGGGCTCAAGTGATTCTTCCACTTTAACCTCCCAAGTAACTGGGACAACAGGCATGAGTCCATACTAGGCCAGGGTGCTGTGAATTTTTAAAAACAACTTAGTTGCCCGGCACAATGGCTCACACCTGTAACCCCAGCACTTTGAGAGGCAGAAGAGAGAGAATTATTGCCTGAGTCCAGGGGTTCGAGACCAACCTGGGCAACTTGGCACAACCTCATCTCTACAATAAATCAAAAAATTAGCCAGGCTTTGTGGCACACGCCTGTAGTTCCAGCTACTTAGAAGGCTGAGGCAGAAGGATCTTCTGAGCCCAGCAGTCGGAGGCTGCAGTGGCCACTACTCTAGTCTGGGTGACTGTGAGACTCCGACTCAAAAAAAAAAAAAAAAAAAAGGCCGGGTATGGTGGCTCACACCTATAATCCCAGCACTTTGGGAGGCTAAGGTGAGAGGACTGCCTGAGCCCACAGGTTCGAGACCAGCCTGGGCAACTTGATGAGACCTCATCTCTACAAAAAAATCAGCTGGGCATGGTGGCACATGCCTGTAGTTTCAGCTACTTGGAAGGCTGAGACGGAAGGATCGCCTGAGCCCAGCAGGTTGAGGCTGCAGTGGCCAGGAGCGTGCCACTGCCCTCCAACCTAAGTGACAGAGTGAGACTCCAACTCAAAAAAAAAAGAAAAAGAAATGTAAGAGAATGCTACGTCTTTATATATATGTTAACAAGAAGCATTGAACAAACAATTGAAAGCTCCAGATCTTATCCCTAGAACAAGTTTTAAGTTAAAATAAAGGCATATGGGGGTGACACACCTCATCAACAAGGGTACCTGCATAAGGAACATTTGTATGCCTAACCCTGAATTGTACTCCACATCTTTAATGGCATATAGACACATGTAAATTAGCAAAAAGGTTTAAGTAATTTCTCTTAATGTAATCCTTTTAGGGGTGACAGAATTGAGTACAAATACCACTATCCAGAAAGTTAGGGGAATGTCAGACCTCTTGAAGTATTGTTAACATTTGCTCTTCAAAATAGAGATTTTTGGTGGGCTGGGCATGGTGGCTCACGCCTTTCATCCCAGCACTTTGAGAGGCTGAGGAGGGAGAACTGCTTGAGCCCGGGAGTTTGAGACCAGCCCGGGCAACACAGCGAGAC
The DNA here is from genome assembly GCA_027257055.1 of Cephalopachus bancanus. Lineage (NCBI taxonomy): Eukaryota > Metazoa > Chordata > Mammalia > Primates > Tarsiidae > Cephalopachus > Cephalopachus bancanus. The sequence goes on from JAPVLO010000006.1 coordinate 271,311, forward strand.
CTTGTCTCTACAAAAAGTGAAAAAACTAAAAAAAGTAGCCAGGTGTAGTGGCATGCACCTGTGACCCCAGCTATTCAGGAGGTTGAGGCAGAAGGTCTGCCAGAGGCCAGGAGGTTGACGCTGCAGTGAGCCCTGATGGTGCCATTGCACTTCAGTCTGAGCGACAGAATAAGACCTTGACTCACCTTTTTTTTCCCTCCAGTTTTGTAACCTCTTAATAGCCAACTTAATAGACAGATGTTATTATATATTAATGTTCAACATCTGTTTAGCTCATTATAAACCCGTTTTGTTGTTTGTTTTGAATCAGTGTCTCACTCTGTCACCCAGGGAGTGCAGTGGCATGATCACAGCTCATAGCAGCCTTGACCTCCTTGCTCAAGTGATCCTCCCACCTCAGCCTCCCAAGTAGCCGGGACCACAGGTATGCACCACCACACCCAACTAAATTTTTATTTTTGGTAGAGAAGAGATGAGGTCTCACTATGTTGCCTAGGCTGATCTTGAACTCCTGGGCTCACGCAATTCTTCTGCCTCAGCCTGTAATAAAAGCCCTGAGATTACAGGTGTGAGCCACCACATCTGGCCCAAACCTACTAATTTTTAATATTTTTTCCCCTTAAGAATTTATGTCTTTGAGAGGCCAAGGTGAGAGGATTGCATAAACCCACAGGTTCAAGACCAGACTGGGCAACTTGACGAGACCTCATCTCTACGATAAATCAAGAAAAATTAGCCGGGCTTGATGGCAAATACCTGCAGTTCCAGCTACTTGGAAGGCAGAGGCAGCAGGATAGCCCAGCAGGTCTAGGCTATGGTGGCTGTGAGCATGCCACTGAACTCCAGCCTGGGCGACAGAGTGAGACTTCGACTTGAAAAAAAAAAAAGTATGTATGGAATTTACATAGGACATGGTTTTTCTACTGTCATTGGCTTCTCCAAATTGAACTCTCATGACTCACAGCACACCCATTCATTTTCAGCCTCAAGGTGGAACAGAGAGTCTTCACTCTAAAACACCCTGAAGAAACAATGACAAGCAATTTTCTTCTGTGTGAGGAGAGTCAGGTAACCTGCATTTTCATTATAATGAAGTAGGGCATTATGCTCATATTTGGAAAGGAATTGCTTTAGACAGTGTCCATAATTATCAATTTCTATTAGCATGCTTTTATTCCTTATAAAATTTTTGTCTATCAAAGAAAATTCAGAACATGAAATTACATGAAAACCTTGCCAGGTGCAGTGGCTCACGCCTGCAATCCTAGCACTTTGGGAGGTGGGGGTGAGAAGACTGCCTGAGTCCAGGGGTTCGAGACCAGCCTGGGCAATATGAGGAGACCTTGTCTCTACAGTAAATCAAAAAATTAGTCAGGCATGGTGGCACACGCCTGATGTCCCAGATACTCGGAAGGCCGAGATGGAAGGATCACCTGAGCCCAGCAGGTTGAGACTGCGGTGGCCATGAGCATGCGCCTGCGCTAAAGCCTGGCCAACAGAATGAGACTCCGACTCAAAAGAAAAAAAGTTTAATTTGTACCTAATAACTTTTACATTAATTTTTTGGATTAAATAATGAAACAGTTAAAAGGATGTCTTCTGTTACAACAAAACTTTTTAAAAATCAAGTTAGTGATATGTTTAATTTAACTGCCTATTAAGAAAACAAAATCCTCCCACGTACTAAATTCAATATTTCAAAAGTAACCCAAAGATTTAGAAAATGTTCTGCTGCCAGGCTCGGTGGCTCAGCCTGTAATCCTGCGCCTTTGGGAGGCTGAGGTGAGTGGATTGCCTGAGCCCGCGGGTTTGAGACCCGCCTGGGCAGCAAGCCCTCATCTCTACAATAAATCAAAAAATCAGCCGGGCGTGGTAGCGCATGCCTGTAATTCCCGCTACTTGGAAGGCTGAGGCGGAAGGATTGCCAGAGCCCAGCAGGTCGAGGCCGAGGTGGCCGGGAGTGGCCACTCACTCCAGTCTGGGCGACAGAGTGAGACTCCAACTCAAAAAAAAAAAAAAAGAAAATGCTCTGCCATGGGCCACTCTATCATTGTGATGTGAACCATTTTCTGTGTAGTTTATGAGACAGAACAAAAAGTATGAGAGCCACATGTAATCTGGAAAAATCTTGACTTTCTAGAATAAACACATTAATTCACAGGATAATTTACTCTGTACTTTACAAACTTTATTAAATAATGGACATTACTAACTTTCATTGTCTTATATACAGTATTTAAACTATGCTTTCCTAGATGCATTTTTCCCCACAAAGAAGAGAATTGGTGAAGAGTGAACTCATTAAAAAAAAATAAAATGAACCTTCATGACAGGAAACTAATTAAGAACTTGACATACTTTTAAGTACATATAATCCCCCCAATTATACACATCCCCACCCCACTTCCAAAAGAAACTATTTTAAACAAAAGCAATTAATCGATAACTTTGAGGAAAAATACAAATATGATTATATATATACACACAGCTCTCAAAATCTGCGTCTTGGCCAACAGAAACGATCTATAAAACTACAGATTTGTCCTAGAACCTAAAGCCACATAGACATTTTATACAGCAAGACATCCACCTTCATGCAATGAGGTGTATTCCTATAGGTGACATCAAAGTCGTGCAATGAGACACTGGTGAAAGGAATTAATAATTTCTGAGAGAGACAACAGTAATATGAGCTATATAGAATTGGGTCATACAACTTGAAAAGCAAAGATGGGAAACTGCATTCCTGGGACAAGTGTCAGATAATTTTTTTTAAATAGGTCATACAAATGCACTTACACCCTTGTCTAGCAAGAACATACTTTCCTACAGTGCTTATCTTTCTTGATGCTGCTTAACGTTGAAAACTTGTATCATCTTTAAACAAAGGCAATGAAAGGAATGTTTTTAGAACCATGCTATTCATTATGGACTTTATAAGCTGTAAGAAGAATAGCTTGGAGAAGCAAGAAACTTGGTTTTTTGTTGTTGCTGTTCTTTAAAAAGAAAAACAAATGCCTTGGGTACGTAAGAGTGGTCACATTTTATAAAGTGTCGGAATTAAAAAGAGACAAAGATTATGATGAGATGTCATGTATTCATGATCACTGCTTACCTTTCAAGGAAAAGCCCTTTCCCTACACATACTGCATTTTTTAAATGGAAACTGAGGGGCTGGGGAAGGGTCAGAGAACACGCACCTGCCTAAAATGAGAATACACAGGCCACTGTTTGACAAGACATTCTTGCTGCATTAACCGGAGTCTTTAATAACATGGGGTATTTTTATAAAGTAGCAATGCATCTGCCTTTATTTTTCTCATTAGTTTCTTTGATTTTTGTTTTTGGTCACAACATCTTGCTTTGTTTTGCTTCCTTTCTTAAGGAGTAAGTATATAGAATCACAATGAAATGCTGTATGAGAATCAGAGTTGCAACACAAAAGTAAGATGTTATTACCCAGAACCTAGTAACTAAGACTGTTCTTCCATATGCCTCGAAACAACTTAAGATGTTACTTATGATTTAGAAATAAATTCCTGACCCATTCCTGCAGTGACTCCTCAGAGCTGGCACCAAGAAGGTCATTTGGTAGTCCAAAACTCATGAAAGGTACATGTGAAAAACTGCTCTGAAAAGAGTAACTTTATTTTTATTTTTTGAGTTGGGTTTCACTCTGTTACCAGGCTGGAGTGCAGTGGCACGATCATGGCTCACTGTAGCCTCAACCTCCTGGGCTCAGGCTACCCTTCTGCCTCCTCCTTCCAAGTAGCTCGGACTACAGGTGTGTGCCAACACACCTGGATAAGTTTTTTATTTTTTGTAGAGACTAAGTCTTGCTATGTTGCTCAGGCTGGTCTCAAACTCCTGAGCTCATACAATCCTCCCACCTTGACCTCTTAAAAGTGCTGAGAGTACAGGTGTGAGCCACCACACTTGGCCTGGAAAGAGAAGCTCTAAAGTGCTTTGTCTTATTTTAGCTCCTTATTAACTTTGTGTTGCTTAGAGATGGGCATAAATGACAGGTCCGGAGTTTTTTTTGTTTTGCCCTCCTCTTTCATCTGTAATATGAAGAGATCATCAAGGGGTTCCCAGAAGTCATCCCATCTTCTCTAATAGTTAAGTCAATTTGCATCTTACTGAGGTTTTTTTTTTTTTTTTTTTTTTGAGTCGGAGTCTCACTCTGTCACCCAGACTGGAGTGCAGTGGCTGCTCCCGGCCACCGCAGCCTCGAGCCGCTGGGCTCCGGCGATCCTTCCGCTTCAGCCTTCCAAGTAGCTGGAACTACAGGCACGTGCAACCACAACCGGCTAAGTTTTTGATTTATTGTAGAGATGAGGTCTCACCAAGTTGCCCAGGCGGGTCTCGAACCCGTGGGCTTAGGCAATCCACTCACCTCAGCCTCCCAAGGTGCAGGATTACAGGCTGAGCCACCGAGCCCAGCTCCTTTTTTTTTTTTTTTTTAAGACATTAAGGGCATCATTCATTTCACCTAGAAATTATATACTAAACTTTACAAGCAGCACGTTCTCTGGGCCTTGTCTAGGATTACAGGTAAGGGTTTTTTGCTTATGGCAAGTTGGTCTTGCTACATTTTAATTTTCAAGAGTCATACAGTTTCTGCATGAAAATGAAGTGACATAGGAATACTAGCATAGAAACCTTAAAATGGCCTGTAATTCCAGCACTTTGGGAGGCCGAGGCAAGAGGACTGCCTGAGTCCTTGGTTTCAAGACCAGCCTGGGCAACTTGGCAAGATCTCATTTCTATAATAAATAAAAAAATCAGCTGAGTGTGGTGGCGCATGCCTGTGGTTCCAGTCACTTGGAAGGCTGAGGCAGAAGGATCACTTGAGCCTGGCAGGTCGAGGCTGTGGTGGCCGAGAGCATACCACTGTACTCCAGCCTGGTTGACAAAGTGAAACTCCAATTAAAAAAATAAGAAAGAAAGAAAGAAACCCTAAAATGGGCACCATAGACTACACACCAGTTTGAGATCTCAGGCTTACGTTATCCTGAGGTCTTGCCACACATGTAACACAAATGCAAAGTATAAGCAGCATAATTCTTTCAACAGTATTAGTTTCCTTGTGAAAAAGTCTCCTTCCTGCCTTTGAGTCATAGGATGAAATTACTTGGTGCTGCTGGATACTATGAGAGGATTATTGCCTTTATTTTTCTTTCTTTCTTTTTTTTTTTTTTTTTTTGAGTGGGAGTCTCACTCTGTCTCCCAGGCTGGAGCGTAGTGGCACTCTGCTCACAGCCACTGCAGCCTCAACCTGCTGGGCTCAGGCGATCCTTCCACCTCAGCCCTCCAAATAGCTAAAACTACAGGTGTGCACCACCTCACCCCACTCATTTTTGGATTTACTGTAAAGATGAGATCTTGCTGTGTTGCCCAGGCTGGTCTTGAACCCCTGGACTCAGGAAATCCTCTTGCCTCCACCTCTCAAAGTGCTGGGATTACAGGCGTGATCCACCGCCCCCGGTCAGATTATTGCATCTCTTAAAGAATGAGGGGCATTATTGTCAAGATATAGGGGGACAATATCATGGCCATCATGTTAAAAAGAAAGCAAGCCTCAACATTTTCAAATAGACTGACTTATAGGAAACATGACAGCAAGCATCAGAAAACACACTGTTACCTGCCAATGTTCAATACAATCCCGGTGGCATTGTGAGCCTTTTCAAAAAGTTGTGCAGTGAAAGATAGTATATTTTACACCTCTGGTTATTACAAAACTGTTTAGTCTGGTCCACAGAAAACACCTCATCGGTATCTGATTTTTTATGAGCATAAGAAGAAGTTAATTCAGGCAGTTATTATTATGAACCCTAAGCAAAGCTGCTCGAACTAAGACACTGAAATTTTTCCCTTAGAGACTGGACAATGTTTTGTTGATTGGGAGATGGCCCTCTCCAAAGATAGTCGTTCAGTTTGTCAGAATCGCTATAGGGTGTGAGATATGGCGATAGCCCGAGTTTGCTGTTGACTGGCTTTTTTGGAGTGCATGGACTATCCAAAGGACAGGACACGTTGCTGATGCAGACGTGAGCAGAGAAGTCTGCGTTCATAACCTTGGCGTCGGGTTTCCTCCTGCGACTGTGAGACAACTCCAGGTCTGACTCGTCCTCTTCTGACTTTATTTCCACATAATCATCTTCATCTCCTTCAGTCTCTTTGAAATTGGAAAAATAGTTCTGAGTCGCTATTTGGGCATTCAAGGGTAAATTTCTATTGACTACCAAAACTTTCTGTGAGTCCTGGAGTGTGAGGTCAGAAAGCGCTTCAGTGCCCTGTTGACGCAGGTCCGTGATACCCAGCAGCGAGTCCTGGTGACTGTCGCACTTCAAACTTTTGGGTAAAGACAGCAGCTGCGGCTTCCCCATTTCACTAGGGTAGTTGATGGAGTCCAGGGACTTGTTTATCAAGATGGAGGAAGATGACTGGGACCTGGGATAAGGCTGAGATTTAGCACTGATCCCTTTCCGACCCAGAGAGTTGTAAAGAGGGCCCTTGCACGAGTTCTCTTTGTGGGGCTGACTTACCACCACGCCGCACCCTTGCAGGGAGCCCAGCAGAGGGTCGGAGGCTTGAAGAGAAGGCACGGAGCATGCGGCAGACAACTGTTTGGGGGTGTTTTTGGTACCGACCTCCAAAGTGGGATATCTTGACCTCAAGTCTTGCTCCGGCTGGGGACAGAAGTCTGCTAACTCTCCGTTACTATAGGTTGAATGCAGAAGCCAATCCTCACTACCATGATGGGCCCGGGAAGGTGACGCAGACCGGAGCAGGGAGGGTCCCTGAGGGCTGGTCCAGTCATCCTTCTGGATTTTAAGGGGAGTCTCTCGGAATACAATCTGGTCATACAACTGGGAATACTCAGCAATCCTGGCACCTGGAAGGCAAATACGGAAACAATAAATACACATAGGAGTATTCCCGTGTAAGTAGATTAAAAATAAGAAGGCAACATTCTAACCCACGTGTTAAAACAGTTTTAACAGCAGACAATACTTTTCAGTGACATTTTTGAGGATGAGTAATCATTGACCACTAAGCGGCACAAACTATTAAAATAATCCATGGTCTACTATAAACAAAAATGCCGCCTACAAGTTCATTGAATTGACTCTAATTCTGCATTATTTTGTTACAACAGCAGTTCTGCAAGGGTCCACTCTATGGAATGAAAGTTTCTAGTGTTCTTTACAAGCATGAAACAGTATCAAGTGCTGAAAAGAAAACGAGAAAGTCAGCACTTAAGCCCTGGTCAATGAAAAATAACTCAAGTGGTCATTAAAAAAAATCTGACCACAATCCACAATGCAGTGGCTACTCTGACTTCTTACCATTTTTCTTTGTTCTCAGACAAAAGCTCCTGGCAGCTGTTTCTGCACTTCTTGCCTTCTGCCTGGGGACCCAAGTCTAAGGGAAGCCCCACTGCCAGTACTTCTAAACCACAAGTATTGTTTCTTTCTTTTGCTTTTTGAGTCGGGGTCTCACTCTGTTGCCCAGGCTGGAGTGCAGTGGCATGACCATGACAATAATGCTTATGGCAGCCTTGACCTCCGGGACTTAGGTGATCCTCCAGCCTTAACCTCCCGAGTAGCTGGGACTACAGGTACGCGACACCACACCTGGATAATTTTTTGACTTATTGTAGAGATGAGGTCTCACTATGTTGCCCAGACTGGTCTTGAACTTCTGGCCTCAGGCAATCCTTCCGCCTCAACCTCCCAAAATCCCATGCCTGGTATTACAGGTGTGAGCCCCTGTGCTTGGCCACAAACCACATGTGCTAACTAACTCGCATCTCCTTATCCACCCTCCAAGAATCTGAAAACTAAAGCCTGTGCCACCAAGACATTAAGAAGGAAACTCCTGTCAGGCTCAGTGGCTCAGCCTGTAATCCCAGCACTTTGGGAGGCCGAGACAAGTAGATTGCTTTAGCCTGTGGGTTTGAGACCTGCCCGGGCAACTCGGCGAGACCTTGTCTTTACAATAAAATAAAAAAAGTTGGGCGTGGTAGCACACATCTGTAGTTTCTGGCTACTTGGAAGACTGAGGCAGAAGGATCGCCGGAGCCCAGCAGGTCGACACTGGGGCCATGAGCCTGCGTACCACTGCATTCTAGCCTGGGTGAAGGAGTGAGACTCCAACTCAAAAAAAAAAAAAAAAAAGAAGGAAATGTCTGTGTATACACTTAGTAATCTAATGCTCTCTACTACTGGTTAAAAAAAATGGCATGACAGTTACTTTCACAAAAGCTTTTGGCACTTAAAATTAAGCTATGAGGCCATTTTCCCCTTTGCACCACTTCTGAGAACAGATATTTCTTTAAAAAAAAAAAATTTTGTGTGTTTGTGTGTGTGTGTGTGTGTGTGTGTGTGTGTGTGTGTGTGTGAAAAAGTCAGGATCTCACTCTGTCCCCCAGGCTGGAGTGCAGTGGCATGATCACAGCTCACCTCAGCATCAAACTCCCGGGCTCAAGCAATCCTCCAGCCTCAGCCTCCTGAGTAGCTAGTACAGGTACACACCACCACACCCGGCTTATTTATTTTTTATTTTTTGTAGAGATAGGGTCTCACTATGTTGCACAGGCTGGTCTTGAACTTCTGAACTCAAGCAATCCTCTCACCTTGGTCTTACAAAGTATTGAGATTACAGGTGTGAGCCACTGTGCACAGCCTGTACAGACATTTCAAAAGATATTAACTGAGCTGGGCATGGTAGCTCATGTCTATCATCCCAGCACCTTGGGAGGTGGAGGTGAGAGGATTGCCTGAGCCCATGGGTTCGAGACTAGCCTGGGCATTTGGCAAGACCCCATCTCTACAATAAATTTTTAAAAATTAGCTAGGCGTGGGAGTGCATGTCTGTGGTTCCAGCTACTTGGAAGGCTGAGGCAGAAGGATCATCTGACTCTAGCAGGTCAAGACTGTGGTGGCTGTGAGCGTGGAGGCTCTAGCCGGGGTGACAGAGTGAGACTCCAACTCAAAAAAAAAAAAAAAAAGATATTAACTGAACCATGATATGGATAGCGGATTCTCCTGAGTCATTAATACTTAAGAGTGGGAACCCAGGCTGGGCTCAGTGGCTCAGCTTGTAATCCCAGCACTTTGGGAGGCCAAGGCGAGTGGATTGCATGAGTCCACAGGTTCAAGACCAGCCAGGGCAACCTGGCAAGACCTCATCTCTACAATAAAATAAAATAAATAATAGCCAGGTGTGGTAGCATGCGTCTATAGTTCCAGCCATGAGGAAGGCTGAGGCGGAAGGATTGCTGGATCCCAGAAGGTCGACACTGGGGTGGCCGTGAGCATGCATGCCACTGCATTCCAGCCTGGGCAAAGGAATGAGACTCCAACTCAAAGAAAAAAAAAGATCGGGAACCCGGAGATGTCAATTTCAAGATCTGTCCCAATCCAGGTACCCACATGATCCATTAGAATCAAAGATTTCAGATTGCTCAGACCACATCGACACAGTCTCTGTGAAGGAAATTCATCCCATCTACGATCACCAGGAGGTAACATTATGTTTTCTTCTTCTTTAAGTTATTTATATTTTTAGTGACCTGTTATGAGCAAATTATTCCTTGAAATTAAACTAAACAAGGCCAGGCGCAGTTGTTCAAGTCTGTAATCCCAGCACTTTGGGAGGCCTAGATGAGAGGATTGCCTGAGTCCAGGGCTCCAAGGTCAGCCTAGGCAACTTGGTAAGACCTCATCTCTACAATAAATCAAAAAATCAAAAAATTAGGGTGTGGTGGCACACACCTGTAGTTTCAGCCACTTGGAAGGCTGAGGCAGAAGGATCACCTGAGCCCAGCAGATTGAGGTCGCGGTGGCTGTGAGCATGCCACTGCCCTCCAAGCCTGGGCGACAAAGTGAGACTCCAGCTCAAAAAAATAAAAAAGCTAAATACTCTTCAACTGGAGTTCCTGCCATTTATTTTGAGCCCATTTTCTTTTTTTTTTTTTTAGCTTTTTTTATTTTTTTGAGCTGGAGTCTCACTTTGTCGCCCAGACCGGAGTGCAGTGGCCGCTCCCAGTCACCGCAGCCTCGACCCACTGGGCTCCAGTGATCCTTCTGCCTCAGCCTTCCAAGTAGCTGGAACTACAGGCGCGCGCTACCACGCCCAGCTGATTTTTTGATTTATTGTAGAGATGAGGTCTCCCTGCCCCAGCGGGTCTCGAACCCGTGGGCTCAGGCAATCCACTCACCTCAGCCTCCCAAAGGCGCAGGATTATAGGCTGAGCCACCAAGCCCGGCTGAGTCCATCTTCTATGGGAGAAGAACTGTGTGCTCTTTCATGCAACTACCCAGTCCCTTATCCCCAAGCTCTGCATTCAAGGTATACAGGCTCATTTCCTTTGGGCTTTCAACTCCAAATTCCTTGAAAGGACAGAGATGACTGATGAATTTTGAAATTTCTAATAATAAGAACTTGAGAAATTATCCTTAAGGGGTAGAGTGAAGACTCTCAACACCAATTATGATGACATAATGCTTTAAAAGAAAGAAACCAGGTACAGTGGCTCACACCTGTAATACCAGCACTTTGGGAGGCCAAGGCGAGAGGACTGCCTGAGCCCATAAGTTTGAGACCAGCTTGGGCAACTTGGCAAGAACTCGTCTCTACAATGAATCAAGAAAAATTAGCTAGGCATGGTGACACATCCCTGTAGTTCCAGCTACTCGGGAGGCTGAAGCAGAAGGATAGCTTGAATCCAGCAGGTTGAGGTGGTGGTGGCCGTAAGTATGCCACTGTACTACAGCCTGGGCGACAGAGTGAGACTCTAACCACCCCCCAACCAGAAATAAGCTGCGCATGGTGGTTTATTGTAATCCCAGCACTTTGGGAGGCAGAGGTGAGAGGACTGCCTGAGCCCACAGGTTTGAGACCAGCCTGGGCAACATAGGCAAGATCTCGTCTCTACAATAAATCAAAAAATTAGCCAGGCATGGTGGCACATGCCTTTGGTTTCAGATACTTGGAAGCCTGAGGCGGAAGGATTGCCTGAGTCCAGCAGCTCGAGGCGGTGGTGGCCACGAGCATGCCACTGTACTCTATCCTGGGCAACAGAATGAGACTCCGACTCAAAAAAGAAAAAAAAAAGAGTGTGAAAGTCCACATGGATACCAGTGTACCCATGCTAGCCATCCTGTAACCTATAATTTTTGTTGTTGCTGTTTCCTTCCTCCCTCCTTCTCTTTCTTTTTCTTTTTGAGTCAGAGGTCTCACTCTGTCACCCAGGCTTGAGTGCAGTGGCACGAGCATGGCTCACTGCAGCCTTGATCTCGTGGGCTCAGGTGATCTTCCCACCTCAGCCTCCTGTGTTGCTGGAACTACAGGCATGAACCACCACGCCTGGCTGATTTTTTGATTTTTGGTAGGAGGTGTTGCTACATTGCCTGGGTTGGCCTCCAAGTCCTGGGCTCAAGCAATCCTCTCACCTTGGCCTCCCAAAGTGCTAGGATTGCCAGCATGAGCCACTGCACATGGTCTCTGAAACCCATAATGTTTCATAATGTTTAACTGTGAAACCCACTCAAAAGCAGCCAGGCCTCAGCAGAGCCCTCAGTTAGCAGTACCACCTGGAAGTCAGATGGTCTGCCCAGATCATTCTTACATACACCTGGATCAGGAAGGCTCTGAACTTTCACAAGGTTCAAGAAGATGACAGTCTTGGGGAATGCAACAAAACTAAACATTTAAGCCAACTATTCCAATATGAAAATCTAACCCTAGAGTCTCCTAAGATCAATCAGCTCTTGCCTCTGGCCCGGATTACTGGAAACCAGGGATTATCCAAAATACCCACAGCATTTCTCATGCCTTTGTTATCCTTATTCACGCTCCTCTTTTTGTGCTTAATCAAATCCTCTCTGTCTCCCAAGACCCTCCGTTAAGTCCTATCCTGTTCTTTCCTTGAATGCTTTTCCCATTTCTCTTCTCCGAAGTTTTATAAACTTAGTGCGTACCTGGCTCTCGGCCACACGTGCACACACCCATGCAGACACACACTTAATCTGTGTTGCTGTTTTATATATGCAACTTCATCATTCCAGCTAGTCTTTGGGCGTTTGATCTTGAAGAATGATGTTGTGAACATTTTGCTCAACTCCCTACAGAGCACCTAGCATGGTTCTAAACATAAGTTGTTCTCAATAACTAATAAATTACTCAGCTAATTTTTTCCCCTCCCTTTTATTAAGCATACTGTTAAACATGAATGTGCCTAGGCCAAGCATGGTGGCTCACACCTGTAATCTCAGTGCTTTTGGGAGCAAAAATGGGAGGCCTTGCTGGAGGCCAGGTATTTGAGACCAGCCTGAGCAATGTAGCAAGACTTCGTCTCTACCAAAAAAAAGAGAGAGAAAAAAAGATGTGCTTTTCCTAGGACCACCATACCAGTGTGAGTAGAAAGATGCCCTGAAAATCAGGTCATAGCAGAAAAAGAAGCAGGAAGACGGTCTTGGATTAAAATGCTTCCTATAGATGACTCCTAAGGGACACAGTTTATTTTTGGATAACAAAGAGTAGAATATTTTGAATCAATTATGAATAAAAAATATCTCACCAGTAGACAATATATACTGAGTTTATCTAAGTTTTCTTTTTTGATTCAACCTAAACTTCCAAGCGTCTACCCCTTGCATGATGCTAACGTGAGTAAGAGACAAGCTTCCAGAGCACTAACTGTGATCAGACAGAATCCATTTGCTTCTAACTTGGTATCAGTCAGCTGGGTCAAGGTCTTCTCATGTCCTTAGTTCTGGCATTAACAGTTTTTTTTTCTTTGAGTAGGAGTCTCACTCTGTTGCCCAGGCTAGAGCACAGTGGCATGCTCACGGCCACTGCAGTCTCCACCTGCCGGACTCAGGCCATCCTTCCGCCTCAGTCTTCCAAGTAACTGGAACTACAGTTACGTGCCACCATTCCCAGCTTATTTTTTTATTATAGAGATGAGGTCTCAACAAGTTGTCCAGGTTAGTCTCAAACCCCTGAGCTCAGGCAATGCTCTCGCCTCTGCCTCCCAAAGTGATGGGATGACAGGCTTGAGCCACCGTGCCCAATCAAAACATGCTGTTTTCAAGACAGAGGATTAAAATTCATGTTTCTGAGGTTGCCTGAGATGTAGACAAAAGCATTCCATTGGGCCTTCCCTACTTCACACAGAGAGGAAGATTCCTCAAGCCTGTACAAGGTTTTTTCCCCCATGTGAGACATCACCCCAAAACAGAAACCCAAAGGACTCCTTGGTCTCAGAGACTACCAGGAGGGAGTTCTGATGGAATAAGACGGCCAGCATGCTAGGACAGGCTCTAAAATGTGAGAACAACTAGACCTGGTTGGGTGACTTATTGACGGGAATCTGACCCGGGGCCTGTAGACCCCGGCTAGAGAGTTCAACAGAGAGGCTCAAGCGTGTCGGCAGGTGAATAGGGTGATCCTCCTGGCATACAGCACCGAGAGCAAGCTCCTGGCAAAGTGGCAAGACCCACACGAAGAAGTCTGGAGAAGCAGTCCATTCGATTACGACGTCCTGTGCCCAGATAAACGAGAGAGAGAAAAGGAGTCATCATGTCAACTGATTGCAAGCTTGGTGGGCACAGGAAGTGGACTCGATCACCCAGATGGAGGAGGCGTGGGCATAGCTCACCAGGCCTGAGAACTGGCAGGCACAGGGACGTGCTCCTGCCAGGTGGCAGGGAAGCCTGCCCTCTCAGAAGATGACTCTGGAGCGATCTTCTCTTTGCGGGGGAGCACGTTGATAGCAGCCCACCGTGTCAGGAAAGGACCCAGACGCAAAGCTGAGGAAAGATCCTCTGGGGTCCCAAGAAGATGCCAGTGGGCCAAACAAAAAGGAGAGCCAGCCAAAAGTGAAAAGCAACCAAAGAAAACCTCAACGTGAAGTCATGTAACCCTCAAAAGGCGGGGAGAAAGGCTTTGAAGGTAGCTGGAGGCCCTAGTGACATGCTATTAAAGAACATGCTTCCATCAAGACTGGAAGTTTGCATTTTTTTCATTTGTGTGTGAATTTTTTTCCCTCTTTTTGTGTGTGAATTTTTCATGTAAATGCTGAGACATGAAGCATCAATTCTAATCCAAATGCTTCAGTGAACAAGTTTCAACAGTTCAACTTTATAATAATTATAAACTTGTTACGCTATTCTGGAAGACAGCATTTCAATATATATTTTTTTAAATTGGAGTCTCACTCTGTCATCCAGGCTGGAGTGCAGTGGCATGCTCACGGTCACTGTAGCCTCGGCCTGCTAGGCTCAGGAGATCCTTCTGCCTCAGTCTTCCAAGTAGCTGGAACTACAGGCACACGCCACCATGCCTGGCTAGTTTCTTTATTTATTGTAGAGATGAGGTCTTGGCAAATTGTCTAGGCTGGTCTTGAACCTGTGAGCTCAGGCAATCTTCTCACCTCAGCCTCCCAAAGTGCTGGGATTATAAGCGTGAGTCACTGTACCCAGTCTGCATTTCAATGTTTTAAAAAACAAGTACATTTTTTTTACTGAGTCAGAGTCTCACTCTGTTGCTCAGGCTGGAGTGCAGTGGTACCCTCATGGCCACTGCAGCCTCAACCTGCTAGACTCAGGTGATCCTTCCACCTTAGCCTTCTAAGTAGTTGGAACTATAGGCGTGTACCACCATGCCTGGCTAATTTTTTGTTTATTTATGATAGAGACGAAGTTTCGCCATGTTGCCCAGGCTGGTCTCGAACCCATGGTCTCATGCAATTCCCTTGCTTTGGCCTCCCAAAGTGCTGGGATTACAGGCATGGGCCATAGTGCCTGGCATACAAGTACATTTCTTATGGACTGCAACTAAATGAAATTTGTGGCATTTTTATCATATAACAGACTCTATCTGTTCACTACACTTTTCTGTCTTATATGCAAGTAATTTTTAAAAAAAATTTAAATTCAGGGGTACATGTGTGCATTCGTTATGTGGACATATTATGCAGAGGTGGGGACTGGATCTCAGGTGGCCCAAACCCTAGAGAGTGAACCTTGTGCCCTGTAGGTAATTTCTGAACCCTAACTCCCACCCACTTATTGGTGCCCCCAGTGTCTATTATTTCCATCTTTGTCACCATTCAGCTCCCACATATGAGTGATAACATGTAGTGTTTGGTTTTCTGTTTCTGAGTCAGTTCATTCAGAATGATGATCTCCAACTGCATCCTTGTTGCTGCAAAGGACATGATTTTACTCTTTTTTATGCCTGGTGGATTTTGCATTTTAATGGATGGTACATATTCAAAACAACCTGGCCCAGGAGATTACTACTTTTTTTTTTTTTTGAGTCAAGTTCTCACTCTGTCACACCAGGCTCTGTCCCATCTGAGTAGCTGGGACTGCAGGTGTGGGCTACCATGCCTGGATAATGTAAAAAAATATATATTTTTTTGTAGCAATAAGGTCTTTGCCGGGAACAGTGGCTCACGTCTGTAATCCCAGTACTTTGGGAGACAGAGGTTAGAGGATTGCCTGAGTACAGGGGTTTGAGACTGGACAACTTGGCGAGACCTCGTTTCTACAATAAATTAAAAAATTAGCTGGGCATGGTGGTGTTTTCCTGTGGTTCCAGCTACTTGAAAGGCTGAGGAGGAAGGATCACCTGAGCCCAGCAGGTCAAGGCTGCAGTGGCCGTGAGTGTGCCACTGCACTACAGCCTGAGTGACGTGAGACTCTCACTCACACAAAAAAGAAATGAGGTCTCACTTTGTTGCTCAGGCTGGTCTTGAACTCCTGGGCTCAAGCAATCCTCCCACCTTGGCCTCCCGAAGTGCTGAGATTAAAGGTGTAAGCCACCACGCCAGGCCAGAGATTACTACTTTTTAAAATGATAATCTGTGGTTATAATATATCATCATCAGAAATCTTAGTATTAATCTTATTCTGAGAAGTCCCAGCCCAGACCCAGTCAGTGCTTACAAGTGCCAATATACAACTGGTCTTAAGGTCAACTACTCCCCCTGCCTCCAAAAATAGTCCTTCTGCAGCTGGAATTGTTATTATACTTTCTCCAAGTATAATAACAGACCAGTTTAGCAACACTAGCACCAGGAAAGGGACAGGAATTTCTTGTAGCATATTTATTTTTTTTTTAGTTGGAGTCTCACTCTGTCACCCAGGCTGGAGTGCAGTGGCACACTCACAGTCACTGCAGCCTAGACCTGCTGGACTCAGGCGATCCTTCTGCCTCAGCCTTCCAAGTAGCTGGAACTACAGGCATGCGCCACCACACTCGGATAACTTTTTGATTTATTGTAGAGACAAGATCTCGCCAAGTTGCCCAGTCTGGTCTCGAACTCCTGGGCTCAGGCAGTCCTCTCGCTCAGCCTCCCAAAATGCTGGGATGACAGGCATGAGCCACCGCACCCAGCCCTTGCAGCATATTCTTGCAAGGAGAAAATATATGCAACTTAGTCTCTTCCACATGTGTACAAAAATCACTTTTAACCTTTATTTGATTAAAAAGAAGAACTCAAAAGAGTTCAGGCTCAATTCCAAGACTTAATTTCCTATTTGTTAAGAAATTCAGGCCGAGGCCAGGCACAGTGGCTCAGCCTGTAGTCCCAGCACTCTGGGAGGCCGAGGCGAGAGGATTGCCTGAGTCAGAGATTCGAGACCAGCTTGGGCAACTTGGTGAGACAGCGTCTCTACAATCAGTCACAAAAACTAGTCCCGCATGGCGGCATGTGTCTGTAGTTCCGGCTACTTGAAAGGCTGAGGCGGAAGGATCACCTGAGCCCAGTGGGTCGAGGCTGCGGTGGCCGTGAGCATGCCACTGCACTCCAGCCTGGGCAACAGAGTGAGACTCTGACTCAAAAAAAAAAAAAAAAAAATTCAGGCCAGGTATGGTGGCTCATGCCTATAATTCCAGCACTTTGGGAAGATGAGGTGAGAGGATTGCTTGAGCCCATGGGTTTGAGACCAGCCCAGGCAACTTGGCGAGACTTCATCGCTACAATAAATCAAAAAATTAGCCAGGCGTGGTGGTGCATGCCTGTAGTTCCAGCTACTTGGAAGGCTGAGGCAGAAGAATCACCTGAGCTCAGCAGGTCAAGGCTGCGGTGGCCATGAGCGTGCCACTGCACTCCAGCCTGGGCGACAGAGTGAGACTCCAACTCAAAAAAAAACAGAAAAAGAAATTCTCCTGAGGATTCAAGCTCTCAGCAATTCCTATAGACTCCCAAACTCCAAAACAAATTCCCTGCAGATTCTCGTCATGGAGCCTGGGGATTCATTTATGATTTTGCTATG
Organism: Cephalopachus bancanus; assembly: GCA_027257055.1. Lineage (NCBI taxonomy): Eukaryota > Metazoa > Chordata > Mammalia > Primates > Tarsiidae > Cephalopachus > Cephalopachus bancanus. Next base: position 288,611 of record JAPVLO010000006.1, read on the forward strand.
CCCTCCCCTTCCTATTCGCTGGCTTCCATGGAAGTTACTAAGTCAGTTCCAAAGAAAGGAGGTAGCATCAAGCTGTCCCAATGTGCCCATGTCATGATGAAGCAGATGACCTGACCCTGTTCTGATACTGACACATTATCTAGGTTTTACTCTTTTATTCCGAGTCGGGATCTCACTCTCTGTCACCCAGGCTGGAGTACAGTGGCATGATCTCGGCTCACTACAGCCTCATCCTGCTGGCTCAGTGATTCTCCCATCTCAGCCTCCCGAGTAGCTGGGATTATAGGCAGATGCCACCACGTCCGGCTAATTTTTAAATTTTTATTAATTATTATTAATAAATAATAATAATAATTTTTTTTTAGTCCGGAGTCTCACTCTGTCGCCCAGACTGGAGTGCAGCGGCTGCTCCTGGCCACCGCAGCCTCGCCTGCTGGACTCCGGCGATCCCTCTGCCTCAGCCTTCCGAGTAGCCGGAATTACAGGCATGCGCTACCACGCTCGGCTGATTTTTGATTTATTGTAGAGATGAGGTCTCGCTGCCCAGGTGGCTCTCGAACCCCCAGGTTCAGGCAATTCACTCACCTCAGCCTCCCAAAGGTGCGGGATTACAGGCTGAGCCCCCGAGCCCGGCTATAATTATTATTATTATAGAGACAAGATCTTGCTATGTTGTCCAGGCTGGTCTCAAACTCCTGGGCTCAAACAGTCTTCCTGCCTCAGTCTCCCAAAGTGTTGGGATGACAGGGGTGAGCCACCACACCTGGCCAGTTTTTACTTTTAATTGGAGAACTGACTCTTCTGTTTTGATCAAGAGATGCTTCTTTGTGAGTAAAATCAAGGACAGGATTTCTTAAAATATGAAGGAAAGGCCACACTGCCTTAAAATACAGATTCCTAGCCGGGCTCGGTGGCTCAGCCTGTAATCCCGTGCCTTTGGGAGGCTGAGGTGAGTGGATTGCCTGAGCCCGTGGGTTCGAGACCCGCCTGGGCAGTGAGACCTCATCTCTACAATAAATCAAAAAATCAGCCGGGCTTGGTAGCTCATGCCTGTAATTCCGGCTACTCGAAAGGCTGAGATGGAAGGATCGCCGGAGCCCAGCAGGTCGAGGCTGCGGTGGCCGGGAGCAGCCACTGCACTCCAGTCTGGGCGACAGAGTGAGACTCCAACCCAAAATAAATAAATAAATAAATAAAAATAAAATACAGATTCCTGGGCCCACGCCCAGAACTCTTTCTGAATCTGGAGGTAAAAGCTTCTCAGATGAGAACCGCCACCCTCAGGTTTTTCTTTCCATGGCAGTCTCATGCTTTATTCACAGTTATGTTCATCCCCTTAGGACAGTGTACGTTCTGGCCTTCAAAAACGTAAAACCATGAAAAACTCATTCGTGTAGCCAGGACCTTACCAATATCACAACTAAGATCCTGGTTTAGTTAGGCCCTACAAAGGAGGTGTGACTGAAGAATTAAACTTCCTGGAAGCATATAGGAGAGTACCAAGTGGGATGGTGTCAAATGTGTAACAGCAGCTATTTAAAAAAACTAGGTAGCAATGGAAATATGTGAGAAAAAACTGAGTTATAGTGTGAGCAGCTGAGAAAAGTGCAAAAACGACTTTTTTTTTTTTGGCCTTTTTAAAAAGCAGGGGCAGATGATGGAGTAGGCGATTTTGCCAGATCCTGAAGTAAGCTGCTATCTTATTCTATATGTTTCCAATTTTTTTTTTTTTTGAGTCTGAGTCTCACTCTGTCGCCTGTGTTGAAGTATAGTGGCACACTCAGGGCCACTGCAGCCTCGACCTGCTGGGCTCGGGCGATCCTTCCGCCTCAGCCTTCCAAGTAGCTAGAACTACAAGCAAGCGCCACCATGCCCAGCTAATTTTTTCATTTATTGTAGAGATGAGGTCTCGCCAAGTTGCCCGGGCTGGTCTCCAACCTCTGGGCTCAGGCAATCCTCTTGCCTCTGCCTCCCAAAGTGCTGGGATTACAGGCATGAGTCACTGTGCCCAGACTTGCTTCCAAATCTTTTTTTTTTTTTTTTGAGTTGGAGTCTCACTCCGTCGCCCAGGCTGGAGTGCACTGGCACGCTCTTGGCTACCGCAGCCTCGACCTGCTGGGCTCCGGCAATCCTTTAACCTCAGCCTTCCAAGTAGCTGGAACTACAGGCGCATGCTACCACGCCCAGCTAATTTTTGATTTATTGTAGAGATGAGGTCTCGCCAAGTTGCCCAGGCGGGTCTCAAACCCGCGGGCTCAGGCAATCCATTCACCTCAGCCTCCCAAAGCACGGGATTACAGGCTGAGCCACTGAGCCCGGCTACTTCCAAATCTTCAGAGCTCACATATGCTATCCTCCTCCTAACAAATGACTGAAACTGGGAAAAGCTGTAGATTTCACAGGTTACAACTGATTGCTCTTTTTTATACTTTAGGGTACCCTAGCAAAAAACTTTTTCTAAAAATATCAGTTCTGTAATGACACTGTTACACGTTTAACAAAACCCTCTGAGGCCCCATCATGCTACAACTTGCATACTTCAGTGGAGGTGGAGTGGGAAAGGGCTGGTCACAGCTTCGTCTGCAGCTTTATTTTGAGATCATAAATCTGTGCCCAGATAAACAAGAAAGAGAAAGGGAGTCATCATGTTAACTGACTGCAAGCCCAGTGGCCTTGTCTATGGTATTACTATCTTATGGGTACTCTCTCTCTCTCTCTTTCTCATTATTTCTGAGTAGGTACTTCACTCTGTTGCCCAGGCTGGAGTCAGGTGGCACGCTCATGGCTACTACAGCCTTGACCTCCTGGGCTGAGGTGATCCTTCCACCTCAGTCTTCCAAGTAGCTGGAACCACAGGCGCGTGCCACCACCCCCAGCTAACTTTCTGCATATATTGTAGAGACGAGGTCTCACCAAGTTGTCCAGGCTGGTCTCACACCCCTGGACTCAGGTAACCCTCTCACCTCCACTTCCCAAAGTGCTGGTATTACAGGCATGGGCCACCACGCCCAGCCTCACAGTTGATTTCACAGGGGTGTCCATTGTAAGAACATTTAGACTCTGAAATCGGCCCTCACATCCTACTTCGAGAAGGAAGAAAGCAGGGTAGACATACCAATGGCGGGCCCGCCTTGCTTCTTCTCTTCCAAGATGGCTGCCAGGTCTTTGTGCACGGGCTTAGGATGCTGACTGGCCGGTGGTTGCTCCATCTCCGGGCTTTTCACTTTTAAAAGCTGATTGGCCTTCTTGATCTTCTGACTGTACTGGCGAGCCATAATGAACACCCTGCTTTTTGTCTTGTCTGTGGCCTCCATCCCCGGGTCAGGGTTTTCTGGGTCTGCCTGGACCAGACTACTGTTGGCCAAGTCATAGGGGCTGTCCACGGTAGGCATTTCACTGGCCAAAGAGAGCCGGTTAAGACTCCGGAAGGAGCCTTCTTTAGAAATCAGGTCTTCCTCGAAAGTGCAGTTGGCCTGGCTGGCCCTGATGGCCCTGCCCTTTACAGAGGTGAGGAGGGCCTGGCTCTCAGGCAGTGACAGCATAGACACGGACCGCGCAGCCGCCTTGCTCATTTCGGGGGTGCTCTCCACGTACAGCCTGTCCGGCACATCATCTTTGCTCACGGGAAATGCTGCCAGGAGGCGCTCTCTGGCCTTGTCTTCGTTTTTCTTGATGTAATTTTCCAGGTCATTCCAGATCTCGTCTACTTCTTCCGACAGTTTATCAGAGAGGGGCTTATTGGCTATGGACAAGTTGCAGCTGGAAGAATTATACAGCAGGCTCAGATAGTCAGGGTGGGAGGTGGCCTGGGGGTACGACGCTTCGTCCTCACTCAGCTGGAGGCTGTCTTGGGAAACAAATGGCCTCAGACTGTCGCAGCATGAAAAGTCGGCCTCCAGACCCAGAAAGGTGCCCCTCTTTGGCCGCTTGAGGCTGCTGCACCTGAAATCCAGCGACGGGGGTTCTGGGAACCCTATGGTGTCATAGATGTTCTCCTCGACCACCTGGAGTTCATGTGTGCTTTGGCTGGATGCCTCGTGGCCTGGGAGTGCGTCTTTTTGTGCATACACAGAGTTCTGGTGGTGGCCAGTTTGCCTCTTCGAGAAGGCGAACTCTGGGGTGCTCTTGGGGCGGACGGAGTCCCTGGCTGGTTTGAGGGGAGTGGATTCAGCTCCTTCTCGTGTAGCCACCAGTAGCTTTAAATCCTCGTAACTTATATTATCATAGACGTGGTCTATGTCATCAATAGTCAACTCCATCGATGACCCGAAGGGAGTCCTCCCTTCCTGCCCTTCTGTTTTGGGGCCACTCTGCGGCTCCCTCCGGGGGCTGTACTGAGAGCCATCGCTGTCCCGAATTCTGCCTTCAGGAGGGCACGTGTTGCTCTCACCAGCACTGCTGGCCCGCCTGACAATCCTGTGGCCAGAGCTGGAGGTCTCTGTCGGCTCAATCTGTCCCATGTGCCAGCTACAAGGTCGACTAGAGGTGCTGTCTTCACACAGTCTGGAAGAGTTCAAGTCTGAGGAGGAAAAGGAGGGCACGAACATCTGATAATCGTCTTCATCATCCTCGTTATCCTGTGGGGACCGTCGGCTAGGAAACAAGGCTTGCCTAATCTGGTGATCGGTCCAGATGTTTCGGATAGCTCCACCCCCTCGAAGCACGCTGATCATGGCAGAACTGCTTGGCTGACTGTTTCTCTGGGAAGGAGATGGCCCTGCTGAAGTCAGCTGGGGCGATCCTTCCTCTCTAGAAACCTGAAGACGACAGAAATAGATCCACTGAATGACAGCCCCATGGAGAAACCACATAAATTAGGGATGTCTCCTGTGTTTACATAATGCCTCTGCCACTATATTGCAACATATATTTTATATATATATCCCAGGCAATCCTCTCACCTTGGCTTCCCAAAGTGCTGGGATTATAGGCATGAGCCACCGCACTTGGCCTATTTTTTTTTTTTAAGATAGGGTCTTGCCTGGTATGGTGGCTTACACCTGTAATCCCAGCACCTTGGGAGGCAGAGGCAGCAGGATTGCCTGAGGCCAGGGGTTTAAGACCAGCCTAGGCAACTTGGCAAGACCTCATCTCTACAATAAATAAAAAAATTAGCAGGGTGTGGTGATGTGCACCTGTAGTTCCAGCTACTTGGGAAGCTGAGGTGGAAGGATCACCTGAACCCAGTAGGCTGAGGCTGAGGTGGCTGCTTGCATGCCACTGCAAGTCCAGCTGGGTGACAGAGTGAGACTCCCACTCCAAAAAAAAAAGGTATAGTCTTGCTGTGTTGTCCAGAATGGTCTCAAAGGATCCTCCTACCTCAGTTTCCCAAGGAGATGGGACTACAGGTGCACGCCACCAACCCTGGCTCAAGACTGTAATATTCTTAAAGAAAATGATCAGGAGACAACGTTGATTTTAACTGAGTTGAAAAGCACTTCAGAGTTTTGCAAAAGGGCAGAAAGGACAAGAATTATACTTAGAAACCAGGCCAGGCAATGCGCAGATATTCTCCAAACTTAAGCATTCACAACCATTCTATGAATTAGATATGATTGTACAAATTTCACAGTAAGGAAATTGAGGCCCCCCAAAGATTTAACTTGCTCTGTCTAGCTCTTAGTAAGGCCAGGGGTTAAACCCAGGTCTGATCCCAAAGTCCTTGCCCTACGGCAGGAAGTTAGCTCAATACAGAAAACTCTTAGATATTTCAAATAAGTCTGGTGTGCAGCTGGCAAATCTCCACTGCATAAATGAATATATATCTAGGCATCAAGGATCATGATAGCTGGTTTCCATCTGAGACTTTCTAAGGAGCGTTAGACCTAGGGCTTAACTCCTAGAGTCTTACCATGGTTTCTGATATACGAGAAGCCTCTCCCAGTGACCTGACTGCACACTCCAAAAGCATCCCTTAAATCTGCACACCCACCATGAACCTGGCCAACATTATCTTGGTTTATAGATTCTAGGCAAAGAGTCTTTGCTGTAGGAATGTAATCTAACCCTGTTGAGTTAATGATATTTTAAATTTATTTTCTTTTTTTTGAGTTGGAGTCTCACTCTGTTGCCCAGGCTGGAGTGCAGTGGCACGCTCATGGCCACCGCAGCCTTGACCTGCTGGGCTCAGGTGATCCTTCCAGACCTCAGTCTTCCAAGTAGCTGGAACTACAGGCATGCATCACGACATCCAGCTAATTTTTTGATTTATTGTAGAGATAAGGTATTGCCAAATTGCCCAGGCTAGTCTTGAACCTGTGGGCTTAGGCAATCCTCTCACCTCGGCCTCCCAAAGTGTGGGATTATAGGTGTGAGTCGACGTGCCTGGTCCTTTATTTTCTTTTAAAATACATTTAGCTAATATTTAATTGCCTGTTAGAAGTAAAAAAGGAGTGACATTAATGACTTCTAAACAAAACAAACAAAAAAATGAAGTCTTTTGTAACTTGGAGGCCTACTTGATGGAACTCAGCGGTGCAGGCAGGAGTGGGTTACCTCCTCATCCTATTCTGTAGGTAGAAGGGTTAGCTTCAAAGAGTGGAAAGGGTTGAGATCTGTTCGAACTGGGCGTGGTGGCTCCCTCCTGTAATCTCAGTACTTTGGGAGGCAGAGGCCAGAGGATTGCCTGAGCCCATGGGTTGGAGACCAGCCTGGGCAACATGGCTAGACCTCATTTTGACAATAAATAAATAAATAAAAATTAGCTGGGTGTGGTGGCACATGCCTGTAGTTCCAGCTACTTGGAAGGCTGAGGTGGAAGGATCGCCTGAGTCCAGCAGGTCAAGGCTGCAGTGGCTGTGAGTGTACCACTGTACTCCAGCCTGGGTGACAGAGTGAGACACCAAATTAAAAAAAAAAAGAAGAAGAAGACCTGTTCAAGTGAATTAGTACCAGGGACATGTTTTCTGATCAAAATATTATAGCAACCTATTGGAAATGTCAAATTAGTAAAAACTTTTCATCACTTGTCAATGAAACTGGGATACATATTGACTGGAAAATCTATCTATCTATAAGTAAAGATAACAAGAATTTCTCCTTAAAAGTTATTTTTCTGTTAAAACTTTAAAAATTCAAGTTTTTTTTCTTTTCACACACACAATATTTATCTTTTATTTTTATTTTTTGAGTCAGAGTCTCACTCTGTTGTTCAAACTGGTGGCACAATCATGGCCCACCGCAGCCTTGCTCTTCTGGGCTCAAACAATCCTCTGTTCTCAGCCTCCTGAGTACCTGATACTACAGGTGCACACCACCATGCCCAGCTAATTTTTTGATTTTGAAGTCTCGCTATGTTGCCCAGGCTAGGCAATATTTATATATAATATTTATTGCTTTTTAAAATTTCTGATATACTGTTCCAGGATATTTATTGTTTTTATGTATCTTTTCTTCCACATTTTAGTATCTCTTTCTTTTCACCTTACTCAGATTGCACTGATATAGTGTTTATGAAAATATAGGCATCCAGTAACCACTTTTCATAAAGTAAAACAAGTCAATATGAACTAGTTAAATTATGACAAAACGCTCTGAAACATGTAACAACATTTTTTTTTTTTGAGTAGGAGTCTCACTGTGTTGCCCAGGCTGGAGTGTAGTTGCATGTTCACAGCCACTGTAGCCTCGAGCAGCTGGGCTCAGGAAATCTTTCCATCTCAGCCTTCTAATGCCTGGTTAATATTTTGATTTATTGTAGAGATGAGGCCTTGCCAAGTTGCCCAGGCTGGCCTCGAACCCCTGGACTCAGGCAATCCTCTCGTCCTCGCCTCCCAAAGTGCTGGGATTATAGGTTTGTGTTTCTCACAACAGCCAAAAGTAATCTTCTAAGATCTTTCATCCCAGAAAATTCCCAGATGTTTTAGAAAATTAGAAAACCTACATTATTAGGCTAGGCGTGGTGGCTCAAGCCTGTAATCCCGGCACATTGGGAGGCTGAGGAGAAGGAACTGCCTGAGCCCACAGGTTCAAGAACAGCCTGGGCAACTTGGTGAGACCTCGTCTCTACAATAAATCAAAAAATTAGCCAGACATGGTATACATGCTTATAGTTCCGGCAACTTTGAAGGCTGAGGCAGAAAGATCACATGAGCCCAGCAGGTCAATGCTGGGGTGGCTGTGAGCATGCCACTGTACTCTAGCCTGGGCGATGGAATGAGACGCCAACTCAAAAAAGAAAAAGAAAAAAAAGAAAACCTGAATTGTTAATATTAAAGTATATTTTAAGGTAATCACACTTCAAATAAAAATGGCAGTTTTTTTGGTAACTGAAAATTTACATTAAATCATTAGAAACACTGCAGAAGCTCTTTGACTGAGAAATAATCAGTATATGATTGGTCACAACACAGAAAATAAATTTTTAAATTTTTGGTTTTTGTAGAGAGGAGGGTCTCTTTATGTTGCCCAGTCCAGTCCTGAACTCCTAACTTCAAGTGATCTTCCTGCCTCAGCCTCCCAAACCACTGGGATTATGGATGTGAGCCACCATACCAGGCCCTGAAATATGTAATTTAGATAACTCAATTTTACCAGAGCCGTAATTAACTTATTTTTCCTGTTCTTCCACAGTCTCAGCATTTTGGCTATTTAGTTATGATAACAACTATCATCTACTAAACACTTGCTTTGTGCCAAATACTATAAGACTTTAAAAACATACATATTGGCCGGGTGTAGTGGCTCACACCTATAATCCCAGCATTTTGGAGGCTGAGGTGAGAGGATTGAATGAGCCCACAGGTTCGAGACCAGCCTGGGCAACTTTGTGAGACCTCATCTCTACAATAAATCAAAAAATTAGCCGGCTGTAGTGGCACATGCTTGTGGTTCCAGCTACTGGGAAGGTCGAGGTGGAAGGATCACCTGAGCCCAGCAGGTCGAGGCTGCAGTGGCCCTGAGTGTGCCACTGCATTCTAGCCTGGGCGACAGAGTGAGACTTCAACTCAAAAAATAAAAAATAAAAACAAACATATTTACCTACTGTGTCAAAACCCAAGAATGCAGTTCCTGGAGATTTTTACTAACACTACTTCCTTATAGAAACCTTAGCCGGGCTCAGTGGCTCAGCCTGTAATTCTGCGCCTTTGAGAGGCTGAGGTGAGTGGACTGCCTGAGCCCACGGGTTCGAGACCCGCCTGGGCAGCGAGACCTCATCTCTACAATAAATCAAAAAATCAGCCAGGCATGGTAGCACGCGCCTGTAGTTCCAGCTGCTTGGAAGGCTGAGGCGGAAGGATCGCCGGAGCCCAGCAGGTCGAGGCTGCAGTGGCCGGGAGCAGCCGCTGCACTCCAGTCTTGGCGACAGAGTGAGACTCCAACTCAAAAAAAAAAAAATGAAGAAGCGTATCAGTGTTTTCTTTTTCTTGTCTTCAACTTTTGTAAGGTTTAGTTAGTGCCATATGGACTTGGCTTGAGCACTGCTGTAGAAAACTTCCAAGAATCTCTTAAGATTGTGTCTCTAAAACTTTTCAATGGAAAAATTCCCCACTTATACTGAGAAGGGCTTGCTTCCACAGTCCTATTTTGGCTGCTTTAAAGAACAGGGAGCCAGCCGGGCACGGTAGCTCATGCCTGTAATTCCAACACTTTGGGAGGCTCAGACGAGAGGATTCAAGACCAGCCTGGCCAACTTGGCCAGACCTCATCTCTACAATAAATCAAAAAATTAGCCGGGTGTAGTGGCATGCGCCTATAGTTCCAGCAACTTGGAAGGCTGAGGCGAAAGGATCGCCTGAACCAAGCAGGTTAAGGCCGTGGTGGCCGTGAGCATGCCACTGCACTCCAGCCTGGGTGACAGAGTGAGACCCCAACTCAAAAAAAAAAAAGAACAGGGAGTCTTTGTATTGATCTAACTAATAAAAACAAAATTAGATAAAAATTCAAAACTTCATGCCATATTTCAGGACAATGAACCAATTAATATTAGTAAGTTTTAAAAGTCTCCAAACAAAAATATGTACTACCCAAAAAAAAGCACGTGCCCTGAGTCTCGAAAATCACTTTGAAGGTAAGACTGTGTTGATTTTTAGCCTTTTTTTGGTTTTAATGAAAAGATACAACCTTTATCAACAGAGTCAATTTGTCCCTGTGCTAAGCAATGGAGTGAACAGAATTATGAGGAGAGATTTTTCACAGCCACATCCTTACAGATACAGAACATTCAACAAGAAGCCATGACCAGTTTTCTAAGAATTGTTAAGTAAGGCCTTTATCAGCAGCCATATGGGACAAACTCCTCAGGTCAGGCCAGGTCACCTATGCTTCATAGGTAATGAACTTGGTATGTAATAAACTTATACCTACCAAGAGAGCACACTATTCTTTTTTGTGTATGTGATGGAGTCTCACCCTGTCACGCTCACAGTCACTGCAGCCTCGACCTGCTGGGCTCAGGCAATTCTGCCTCAGCCTTTCAAGTAGCTGGAACTACAGGCACATGCCACCATGCCCGGTTAATTTTTGATTTATTGTGGAGATGAGGTCTCGCCAAGTTGCCCGGGCTGGTCTCGAATCTGCCAGCTCAGGCAATCCTCTCATCTCTGCCTCCCAAATTGCTGGGATAGAAGGCGTGAGCTACTGCGCCTGGCCGAGCACACTATTCTTATTCTTCATCTAACCTTGAATCAGGGGAAGAAAAATAAAACTTGACAGAGCAAAGTTTCATTCTACGACATGCCTTTTTTTTTTTTTTCGAGACAGGGTCTCACTCTGTTGCCCAGGCTAGAGTGCAGTGGTGTGATCACTGCTTACCAGAACCGTGACCTCTTGAACTGAGGTGATAATTCCTCTTCAGTCTCTCTAGTAGATGGAGCTACAGGCACATGCCACCATGCCTGGCTAATTTTTTGTGTGTGTCTTTGTGTGTGTGTGTGTGTGTGTGTGTGTGTGTGTGTGTGTGTTTAATATAGACGAGATCTTGCTACGCCACCCAGGCTGGATCACAATATGTCTTATTCTAGTAGCAGAACAATATTCTTAAAAGGGGACCCCTGCCCTTGTGAACAAAGGATCATGCTGTGAGCAGAATTCATACTAAAAGGTGAGAACCTAGGGCTTACACGGTGTGTGACAACAAGGATGTGCAGGTGTCACACCGTAAGATAAGGTTACAGTTCCTCTGGTGAAAAGTGGAGCAGAGGATGAATAAGTAATCACCTTGGTTCTAAGAGACAGGGAGGGGATAGAGGAAGCTGGTAAGGGTGGATCGTCACTTAAATCAAATGGGAATAATTCAAGAGATACAAAGCAAGATAAAATATAAAATACATTTCTAAAACATAAACAACTATTGTTTACACTTGGAATACAGGCTGGGATGAGACATACAGGGAAAGGGCATCTAGGAAAGGGCATCCAGATGAGAAATGTGAGAATGCTTACCTTTTGGATATCTTGTGTTGTATCTGGAAAAAAAAAAGTTTTTTTCAAGTTTGAGAATTAAAAGTATAGCTCCTCGAGAAGGAAACACTCATGTTTTATAGGACTTATATATTTATTGCTAATAACTAAAGCCCAAGTGACATCTGGGCCCTTTATTTGTGAATTTAATTTACTTTTTTTTTTTGAATTGGAGTCTCACTCTGTCACCTAGGCTGGAGGGCAGTGAGATGCTCTCAGCCACTGTAGCCTCGACCTGCTGGGCTCCGGCGATCCTTCTACCTCAGCCTTCCAAGTCGCTGGAACTTCAGGCACGTGCCACCACGCCTAGCTAATTTTTTGATTTATTGTAGAGAAGAGATCTCGCCAAGTTGCCCAGGCTGGTCTCAAATCTGTGGGCTCAGGCAATCCTTTCACCTCCGCCTCCCAAAGTGCTGGGATTATAGGTGTGAGCCATCGTGCCCAGCCTGCTTATTTAATTTTAAATTATTTGAGACAGAGTTTTACCCTGTCGCCCAGGCTGGAGTGTAGTGGTGTGATCACAGTTCACTGTAGCCTCAACCTCTTGGGCTCAAGTGACTCTCCCACCTCAGCCTTTCCAGTGGCTGGGACTATAGACATAGGCCAAATGGCTGGCTAAATTTTTTTTTTTTTTTTGTAGAGATGAGGTCTTACTGTGTGCGATTTTCCCACCTTGGCCTCCCAAAGTGCTGGGATGACAGGCGTGAGCCACTGCTCCTGGTCAGGGCCCTTTACATTTAATTTTCAGAAAATGCCTCTCAATGATCCCAGTTATATACCCTCTACTTTACATAAAGCAACTTTCCATGCATCTGACTGTTAGGTATCTTCCTTATCCCTGAGATCAACTAATTCATGTTAGCAAATTCTGAATTACCTGAAAAAAATCCATATGCCCTAAGCCATGAAAATCATGTAAAGATAAGACAATACTCCTGTTGATTTTTAGGTATTTGGTTAATTTGAATGGAAAGATGCCACCTTTTAATCCATAGGGTAACCATGGTACTGTTCTAAGTAGTGTTGTGAGTAGAATTGTGGGAGATATTTGCATAGCCATTTCCTCAGAGACACCCTTACAGACAGGATGATTGTGTGGATTCTCATCTTTATTTTTTATTTTTATTTTTTGAGTCGGAGTCTCACTCTGTCGCCCCAGACTGGAGTGCGGTGGCCGCTCCCGGCCACCGCAGCCTCGACCTGCTGGGCTCCGGCAATCCTTCCGCCTCAGCCTTCCGAGTAGCCGGAATTACAGGCATGCGCTACCACGCCCGGCTGATTTTTTGATTTATTGTAGAGATGAGGTCTTGCTGCCCAGGCGGGTCTCGAACCCACAGGCTCAGGCAATCCACTCACCTTAGCCTCCCAAAGGCGCGGGATTACAGGTTGAGCCACCGAGCCCAGCTTGATTCTCATCTTTAAAAACTGTTTTATGGCTGGGCACAGTGGCTCAGCCTGTAATACCAGCACTTTGGGAGGCTGAGGGGAGAGGATTGTATGAGCCCAGGGTTCGAGACCAGTCTGAGCAATTTGGTGAGATCGCATCTCTACAATAAATTTAAAAAATTAGCCAGGCGTGGTGGCACATGCTGGTAGTTCCAGCTACTTGGAAGGATGAAGTGGAAGGATCGCCTGAGCCCAGCAGGTCGAGGCTGCGGTGGCCGTGAGCATGCCACTGTATTCCAGCCTGGGTGACAGAGTGGGACTCTGACTCAAAAATAAATAAAAAACAAACAAACAAAAACTGTTTAATTACAGAAAAATATACACAGGGTGCCAAAAAAATGTATATACATTTTAAGAAAAGAAAAAACTGTATTAAATTGTAAACCTCCATATATACCAATAACAAAAGATGAATACAAGTCAGATTTGACTTCCACAATTACACATTGCTAGTGTAATTCAATTCAACTTTGAAAAATAATACATAGATAACATCTCTTAAAATATGTATACATTTTTTTTAGCACCCCAGTAAAATACTTCCACAAATCCCACTCCCAGGAAGCAACCACAGTTCACAGGGGGTTTTTTGTTTTATTTTGTTTTGTTTTTTTGAGTCAGAGACTCACCGTTACCCAGGCTGGAGTGCAGTGCATACTCACAGCCACCCTAGTCACGATCTGCAGGGCTCAGGCAATCCTTCTGCCTCAGCCTCCCAAATAGCTGGAACTACAGGAGAGTGCCACCACGCCAGCTAATTTTTTATTTATTGTAGAGGCAAGGTCTCGTCATGTTGCTCAGATTGGTCTCAAACCCCTCTCGTCTCTGTTTCCCAAAGTGCTGGGATTACAGGCGTGAGCCACCGTGCTTGGCCATGGAGTGCCTATTTTTCTATATGCTTTGGGCAAGCTCATAGCTTTCTCCCTGCATTTATTTCATTTAAATGCATGGTTTTTAGCTGGGCATGGCAGCATGTGCCTGTAGTTCAGGCTACCTGGAGGGCTGAGGCGGAAGGATTGCAGGGGGCTCCAATTCAAAATAAATAAATAAATAAATTAAATGAATGCATGGTTTTCTGATTACTAATATGGATAACCATTTAAAAATTTTATTATTGCCAGGCAGGGTGGCATATGCCTGTAATCCCAGCACTTTGGGATGCAGAAGTGAAAGGAATGCCTGAGCTCATGGGTTTGAGATCAGGCTGGGCAACATGGCGAGACCTCATCTCTACAATACATAAGAAAATTGGCTGGGCGTGGGGCTGTATGCCTGTAGTTCCAGCTACTTGGAAGACTGAGGCAAAGGACCTGAGCCCTGGAGGTCGAGATTGCAGTGGCTGTGCGAATGTCACTGCACTCCAGCCTGGGTGTCAGAGTGAAACTCTGACTCTAAAAAAACTAAAGAAAACGAAAGAAATAAAAATTTTAGTATCAACAGGTTGTGTTTCTTCTGTGAAGCTGCCCTGTATTTTTATTTATTTATTTATTAAATTTTTATTTTTTGAGTCAGAGTCTCACTCTGTTGCTCAGGCTGGAGGGCAGCGGCATGCTCCTGGTCAGTGCAGCCTCGACCTGCTGGACTCAGTTGATCCTTCTGGAACTACAGACATGCATCACCATGCCTGGCTAATTTTTAGATTTATTTTAGGGATGAGGTCTCACCAAGTTGCCCAGGCTGGTCTCAAACCCGTGGGCTCAGGCAATCCTTTCACCTCAGTCCCCCAAAGTGCTGGGATTATAGGCATGAGCCACCACACCCAGCTTTGTATTTTTATTTTCTAATTTTTAATATTTTGAGTAGGAGTCTCACTGTCACCCAGGCTGGAGTGCAGTGGCATGCTCACAGCTAGTGTGCTTCAACCTGCTTTTCTCAGGCAATCCTTCTGCCTCAGCCTTCCAAGTAGCTGGAAATACGAGTGTGTACCATCATGCCCGGCTAATTTGTTTATTTATTGTAGAAATGAGGTCTCACCAAGTTGTCCAGGCTGGTCTTGAACCCTTGGGCTCAGGCAGTCCTCTATCCTCCTCCTCCCAAAGTGCTGGGATTACTGGCGTGAGCTACTGTACCTGGCCAACATTCTCTGTATTTTTTAAAAAGTCTATTGTCTCTTCTTTTTGATGTATGAAATTTCTTTTCTTTTTTTTTAAAGTCAGGTCTCATGCTGTCACCCAGGCTGTAGTGCAGTAGCACAATTATGGTTCATTGCAGCTTCAACCAGCTGGGCTCAAGTAATCCTCCTGCCTTAGTCTCCCAAGTAGCTGCGACTACAGGTGCATATCACCAAGCCCAGCCAATGTTTTTGACTTTGTAGAGACGAGGTCTTGCTATGTTGCCCAGGCAGCTCTCAAGTTCCTGGGCTCAAGCAATTCTCCTGCCTTGGCCTCCCAAAATTTTGGAATTACTGGTGTGAGCCACTGTGCCTGGCTGGATTTTCTTTAAATAAGGATATTAATCTTTTTATCCTGTCATACAGGTTACAAATACTTTATCTCATTTGATTTTACATTTTATAACGGGATACTTTTACTCATAGAAGTTATTCTTGGCTGGGCTCGGTGGTTTAGCCTGTAATCCCAGCGCTTTGGGAGGCCAAAGTGAGTGGATTGCCTGAGCCCGGGGGTTCGAGACCCACCTGGGCAACTTCGCGAGACCTCGTCTCTACAATAAATAAAAAATTAGCTGGGCGTGGTAGCGAGCGCCTGCAGTTCCAGCTACTTGGAAGGCTGAGGCGGAAGGATCGCTGGAGCCCAGTAGGTCGAGGCTGCAGTGGCCGGGAACATGCCACTGCACTCCAGTCTGGGTGACAGAGTGAGACTCCAATTTAAAAAAAAAAAAGTTATTCTTTTTGTAGCCGGGCTCAGTGGCTCATGCCTGTAATCCCAGCACTTTGGGAGGCAGAGATTCGAGACCAGGCTGAGCAACTTGGTGAGACCTCGTATGTACAATAAATCAACAACTAGTTGGGCATAGTGGCGCACACCTGTGGTTCCAGCTACTTGGAAGGCAGAGGCAGAAGGATCACCTGAGCCCAGCAGGTCCAGGCTGTGGTGGCCATGAGCGTGACACTACACTCTAGCCTGGGTCACATAGTGAGACTCCAACTCAAAAAAAAAAAAAAGAAGTTAATCTTTTTGTAATCAAATCAGATGTCAATCTGTAATTCATCTGGCATTTATTTTTTGCATATGGTTTGATTTAGTGGATATCACCAGGAATGAAACCAGAAAATTTATTTTAGAACTTACCACTGGTCTTCAAAACTTTATGTGATCTTGAGGAAGGCTCTAGAATAAAAAAATAAAGCCAGAATCATTTGCAACACCAAATGAAACTTTTCTTTACAAATAAACTACTGGTTTATTGACAGATTGAGCTCTAGAAATTGTCTGTCAAATCTACCTAAATCTCTACTGCTCAGAGATAAGAAATTCACTCTGTTGAAATGGTGGGATCAGCGTTATGCTGTGGATTCGAGAGTCATGCCACAGAAAAGCAAGATCTGACTTTATCAGCCTGGCTAGCAGAGCGCCTTCCTTACCCTTAACCACCACCTGCAAGCCGATAAGGTTCAACTGTATATTCTATTTATTTATTTATTTAGAGTCGAGGTCTCACTCTGTTGCCCAGTGGCACGATCATGAATCACTGCAACCTTGACCTCCTGGGCTCAGGCAATCCTTCCACCTCAGCCTCCCAAGTAGGTAGAATTTTAGGTGTGCCCCACCATTCGACTTTTTTTTTTTCCCCCAGAGAGATGAGCTCTCATAATGTTGCCCAGGCTGGTCTCGAAATCCTGGACTCAAGCAATCCTCCCACCTTGGCCTCCCAAAGTGCTGGGATTACAGGCATGATCCACTGTGCCTGGCCTTATAGCAGACTTTGACTCAAGTTCCAGCCTCAGCAAACTCAACATGTCCCAATCCCAGCTCACCTGTCTTCCCCCTTCAGCTGCTTACCCGCCATAGTTATCACTGGCCTCACCCTCCTGAGTCAGCAACCAGGACATCATCCTACATTTCTCCTGTTTTCATCCATCTTGGTCTCGGGGGTTTCCAACAGAGCTTCCCATCGTCTCTACTCCCTTAATTCAAGCCTTCCTCATCTGTCGCCCAGACTAGCTGACAGCCTCTCACCTGCTATCTCTGCCTACTTTACTCTCCAAACGCAGCTAGAGTTCTTTCTCTAAAAGGCAAACATTCTCAGGGTCCTCTGCTTCCAATCCTTCTTCAGCTTGCAGGATCAAGTTCAAACCCTGCAGGTGGCCTCCTGGGCCTTCAAGACCAGGCCCCATCTGCCTGTTGCTAGTCATCTCTCTCTCCCTTTCACCTCACACATCTCCTCCACCCCAGCTCCAGCACTCGCTTCAGCCAGGCTGAATGACTGGCCAAAGATGTCTGTTCAAAGGTATGCTGGCTTATGTCTCAGGGCCTTTTCCTCCTGCCTCCTCGGTCCCCAGATTCCAGAGTACTTATTCTCTGCTCTGTGAAGGCTTCTCCCTCCTTCCTAGAGGACTACCCTCTCCTTTGCTTCTTTACTCTTCCTTCCATCCAACCTCTGCCATAGTTCTACCGTACAGACTGGCTTTTTTTGAGTCGGGGTCTTACTCTGTTGTACAACCACAGCTCACAGCAGCTATGGTCTCCTAGGCTCAGACAATCCTTCTGTCTCAGCCTCAAAGTAACTGGGACTATAGGCACACACCACTATGCCCGGCTAATTCTTTTCCTTTTTTAGAGAGACGAGGTCTCGCCAAGTTGCCCAGGTTGGTCTAGAACCCCTGGGCTCGGGCAATCCTCCTGCCTCTGTCTCCCAAAGCGTTGGGATTACAGACGTGAGTTACCATGCCTGGCGATTGATATGTTTTATATTCACTGGGAAAGAGAGTTAAGTGGAAAAGAGTTTTAGCACAAAACCTTGAGAGTCTCATTTTAAGGCTGCTTCAAATGTACTCAAGTCGGCAGTTAAGCTCAAAAACCAGACAGAAAATGATAATTTTGTCAGTCTGACACAGACTTTCATTACCACTGCCCCGTTAGCATGAAAGTTTGATGACAACATCCTGCTTACCAGATTTTCTTCTCAGTCGATGTGGAGCAGAACCTTCTTTAGAGCCAGAAAGTGCTTTCATCTCTCCCTCTGGACTGTAGCAGAAGCCTGGATGGTCTGCAAAGACACCATGGGCAACAAGAGTGAGGCATTCTGGTACTGCTCAGAAAACGGTTAGGATGAGCTCAGATTTCTCTTTTATCTTATTCATTTATTTATTTGAGTTGGAGTCTTACTCTGTCCCCCAGGCTGGAGTGCAGTGGCACGCTCACGGCCACTACAGTCTTGACCCACTGGACTCAGGCAATCCTTCCGTCTCAGCCTTCCAAGTAACTAGAACCACAGGTGTGCGCCACCACACCCGACTAATTTTTTGGTCTGTTGTAGAGACAAGGTCCTCCTGAGTTGCCCAGGCTGGTCTTGAACCTGTGGGCTCAGGCAATGCTCTCACTCCCACCTCCTAAAGTGCTGAGATGACAAGTGTGAGCCACCGTGCCTGGCTCTTATTTTATTTTATATGTATTTATTTTGCGGGTCTCACTCTGCTGCCCTGGCTAGAATACAGCGGCAGGATCACAGCTCACTGCAGCCTCGCCCTCCCTGGCTTGGATCCTGTTGTCTCCTTTTGCCTTTGATCCTTTTGCCTCAGCTTCTTGAGTAATTAAGACCACAGGCTGGCTAATTTATTTATTTATTTATTTTGTAAAGTGGAATTCTTGCTTTGTGGCCCAGGCTGGTCTTGAACTTCTGAGTTCAACAATCCTCCTGCCTTGGCCTTCCAAGTGCTAGGATTACCGTGCCTGGACAAGTAGCTTAGATTTCACTTCTTTTTTCTGAGTCGAAGTCTCATTCTGTTGCCCAGGCTGGCACGCAGGGACATGCTCATGGTCACCGCAGCCTTGACCTGCTGGGTTCAGGCGATCCTTCTGCCTCAGTCTTCCAAGTAGCTGGAACTACAGGTGCGTGCTGCCACACCCGGCTTATTTATTTATTTATTTATTTATTTATTATAGAGATAAGGTCTCACTAAGTTGTCCAGGCTGGTCTCGAACCCCTGAGCTCGGGCAATCCTCTTGCCTCAGCCTCCCAAAGTGTTGGGATTACAGGCTTGAGCCACCACGCCTGGCTAGTAGCTTAGATTTCTATGGACTTATTCTTTTTCACCAGACATGGATAATCAGACATGGATACAGTTCCCTTCTCGTAACTGGTATTGCGTATGTATCTTGAGGCTTTTTTTTTCTTATGGGGACTTGCGCCCCCCCCTCTTCCCCCACCTTCAGCCCTTCTTTCTCCCTCCTTAGGAGAAAAAGCTCTTAATCACCTTTAGCCTTCCCAGAAAGTGAATTGCCTCTGTGCCCTTGGGACAGCTGTGCTCTGGAGCAGTGACCCTTAATATTTTCGAAGGCTGAGCACAGTGGCTCACCCCTGTCATCCCAGCACTTTGGGAGGCCAAGGCGAGAGGACTGCTTGAACCCAGAGGTTTGAGACCAGCTTGGGCAACTTGGCAATACCTTGTCTCTACAGTAAATCACAAAATTAACTGGCTGTGGTGGCTCATGCCTGTGGTTCCAGCTACTTGAGAGGCTGAGGCAGAGGGATCGCCTGAACCAGCAAGTTGAGGCTGCGGTGGCCGTGAGCATGCCACTGCCCTCTAGCCTGGCTGACAAGATGAGACACTGACTCAAAAAAAAAAAAAAAAATTTCAATTGTGTTTGTATCTCTCCACTCTATATAAGGGGTACAGAGACTTTAGGGAGAGCTTTATGATTGTCATTTTTTTTTAGTAATAGGCTCTTGCTCTGTGCAGTGGCATGATCATAGCTCACTGCAGCCTCAAACTCCTGAGTTCAAGTGATCCTCCTGCCTCAGCCTCCCAAGTAGTGTATAGAGACAGCCCTCGCTATATTGCCCAGGCTGGTCTGGAACTCCTGGCCTCAAAAGATCCTTCTGCCTCAGCCTCTCAAAGCGCTGGAATTACAGGCATGTGCCACTGCGCCTGGCTCATGGACTTTTTTTTTTTTGATATGAGATACAATTCAGGATTAGGTGTACAGTGGTCATTGTACTGCTCATAGATTTTTTATTAAGAAACTCTGGTGGGGCCAGTGTGGTGGCTCATGTCTATAATCCCAGGCCTTTTGGAGGCCAAAGTGAGAGAATTACCTGAGCCCAGGGGCTCGAGACCAGCCTGGGCAACTTGGTGAGACCTCATCTGCACAATAAATCAAAAAAATTAGGTGGGCATGATGTTGCATGCCTGCATTTCAGTTACTTGGAAGACTGAGGAGGAAGGACCACCTGAGCCCAGCAGGTGGAGGCTGCAGTGATGGCGAGTGTGCCACTGCACTCCAGCCTGGGTGACAGAGTGAGACTCCAACTCAAACAAACAAACAAACAAACAAACAAACAAACAAAAACTCTGGTCTAATTATAAGGTATTGCAGCATTCAGTGATCAGACACATTCAGGACACAGCTGCAAACCAGTGTTCCTCAATTTTAAGACGAAGGCTCTTCAAGGGTGTCTTCAGTTCAGAGAGTTCTAAGTTTCAAAAAAACCACAGACACTTCTTCATTGTCAGCAGAAAGTTGCATCATGAGGTTGGTCTACCCTACACACACTCGGCCAAGTTCAAACTCAGGGCTCGGCAAACAAGGCTACTGCCTCAGGCTGGGCCGCAGGCATGTGGCGCCCACTAGTGGCCTGAAATAATCCTGGGACTTGTAGAATTCTGCTTTCTGAGTGCACGTCCAGAGCCTGGAAATAAGTAAATCCAAATCAAAGTGGCGGTTCAGAGACCTCAGCCCTGCACTCTGGTGGGGCATCTCCTGTCATTTCTGCTGGATACCAGATGGATTCTACTTTGCTGATATTTCTGTATCCTCGGAGAGGTAACATGTGGAGGGCTGTAGGGAAGGGAATCGGTGTTCGCACTTGATGAAAGATTCCTCAAAAGTAAGGTATTTTAAAAGGTTTAGGCAAAAGTAGATGTGTTTTGAGTACAAGTTTCTGGCAGACCTGGCTATGATTGTCTAAAGCTACTGTTTTCTCTTGATCTGAGAAATAGCACTGACATGAGAAGCACTGTTGGATACATCTATCTAGATCAGGAAGGACCTGATCTGTTGGTTCTCTACCTGCTTTCTGAAGCCTAGAAACGCACTCCTATGTATGCGATGGTTGCGATTTTTGAATCTTTTGCATCAGGAACACCGATAACTATCAAGTGATTGGGATTCATGCAGATATCAACGTGGAATCTTTAGGAGACAGGATGAAGCGGGAAGAACATTGTCAAACCTTGTTTTTTTGTTTTTGTTTTTTTTGAGTTGGAGTCTCACTCTGTCACTTGGGCTGGAGTGCAGTGGCATGCTCACGGTCACCACAGCCTCGATCTGCTGGGCTCAGGTGATCCTTTCACCTCACTCTTACAGGTAGCTGGAACCACAGGCATGCCCGGTTAACTTCTTTTTCTTTTTTTAAATTTGTTGTAGTGATGAGGTCTTGCCAAATTGCTCAGTCTGGTTTCGAACCCCTGAGCTCAGGTAATCCTCTTACCCAGGCCTCCCAAGGCACTGGGATGACAGGTATGAGCTGCTGCACCTGGCCAGGCCTTAGCTTTTGGTGGAGGTGGGGAAAAAGCTGGCCCTGGAGTCATAAATGACATTGTCAGTTGATGCAGAAACCTAGACACGGAGATGGTGGCCAGCTCTCAAGTGACACACAGATAAGCCAGCCAGAATCAATGCAGACACAAGGCAATGTGCTAAGAAAGGATTATGCTGTCTGCCCTGTTTGTTGTAAGTGAACAGAGAGATGACATTCCTTATCATTGACATTTTCATGCACATTAAGGTAGGAAATGTGATAGATAAAAATAGACAATGACATTTCAAATTGTGTCAAGGAAACAAAACTTACGAATGGCATCCATTTCAAGGATTGCTTGCTTGGCCTGAAAAAGAGAAAGTAGAGCTATTATGCAATTGTTTGCTTTTTCCCTTCTTCTTTAAACTCCAAATCTTAATTTTTTTCTTCTTCTTCTTTTTTTAGGAGACTGAGGTCAGTCTCTTGCTCAGGCTGGTCTTGAACTCCTGGCCTCAAGCCATCCTCCTGCCTCTGCCTCCAAAAGCTCTGGGATTACTGGCAGGAGCTGCAGCCTGTAACCTAAATTCCAAATCCCATCACGGATCTCATTCACCTGAATCATTGGGATTTTAAAAGCTTTTAAAAACCTCACGATTTCTGGCCATTGCACTGTTAAACTCTGGGGCATCCACTTGGCTCTTTGAGCTATGGCCGCCAGGTTTCCTGGTTTTGGCCCTCTCCTCTACCTTGGGGAGGTGAATCTTCTCTCTCTCTCTCTAATTTACTTTCTCAATAAACTATGTTTTTTTTTTTTTTTTTTTTTTGAGTTGGAGTCTCAGTCGCTTAGACTGGAGTGCAGTGGCCGCTCCCGGCCACCACAGCCTCGACCCGCTGGGCTCCGGCGATCCTTCCGCCTCAGCCTTCCAAGTAGCTGGAACTACGGGCGTGCTACCACACCCGGCTAATTTTTTGATTGATTGTAGAGATGAGGTCTCACCAAGTTGCCCAGGCGGGTCTCGAACTCGTGGGCTCAGGCAATCCACTCACCTCAGTCTCCCAAGGCGCGGGATTACAGGCTGAGCCACCGAGCCTGGCTTAAACTATATTTTCTAATCTGAAAAGTAAGAAATGATCTCACACATAGTTCAGGAAAGATTCAGTCAGATGAGCACCATCATACGGCATTAGATGCTATACAACTGATGACCAGAGCTAAGACTGTACTCCCCGACCCTGCAACATGGGAGCCTCTGATCATCAGCACCCATTAGACAGTTTATCAAAACATGAAGATCCCTGGGCTGGGCACGGTATCATTCTAGGACTTTGGGAGGCTGAGGTGAGAGGATTGCCTGAGTCCAGGAGTTTGAGGCAAGCCTGGGAAACTTGGCGAGACCTTGTCTTTACAATAAATCGAAAAAATTAGCTGCACATGGTGGTGTGTGCCTGAAGTCTCAGTTATTTGGGAGGCTGAGGTGGAAGGAGTGTCCGAACCCTGCAGACTGAGGCTGTGGTAGCCGCATGTGTGGCACTGCACTCCAGCCTGGGCAGCAGAGTGAGACTCCAACTCAAAAAAAAAAAAGAGCAAGATTTGAAGGTCTTATAACTGTTTTGAGTTCATTGCAAAATGCCTGCCGAAAGTTTCCCAGAGCCGCCTTCCTTCTGCTGAAAGCTCTGGGATTGTCATCAGCTGACTCCCCTTATTCCCCTGAACCCTCACACCTCCCATCTCTTTTATGAGTCCCAGATTCTCTGGAGGGGTACGATGTACACCCGTGTGGAGGAAGGGCCCTGAAGGACAAGGTCTGTGAACCCGGCGTGCGTCCTTACCCAGGCGGGTGCTCTCCCATCTCCTTAACTGTGAGATGGGATCACAGGACCCGCCCTCCAGAGCTGTGATTAGGATCCAACGACAAGCTCAACCAGTGAGTCCTCACCCTCCCAGGGGACCGTGCCTGATAAACCTTGACTTTTATTTCTCTACATACATACTACTTCCCATCCCAATACCCACCTCCTGAAGTTTAGTGCATGGGTTTTCCCCCCCTCTTAAATCAGGGTCTTATTCTTGCCCAGGTTGGAGTGACATGATCATGGCTCACTGCAGCCTCGACATCCTGGGCTCTGGCAATCCTTCCATCTCAGCTTCCTGAGTAGCTGGGACTATAGGCAGGCACCACCACAGCCAGCTAATTTTTGTATTTTTTTGTAGAGAGATGGTCTCTCTATGTTGCCCAGTCTGGTCTCCAACTCCTGGGCTCAAGGGATCCTCCTGCCTCAGCCTCCCAAAGTGCTGGGATTATAGGCATGAGCCATTGCACTGGCCTGGGACTACTTTTTGTTGCTGTTATTGTGGCCAAGTTATGGAAAAATAAGTTAACTTCTCCCAGTATGAATCATTTTGCCTGAAGATTAGAAGATAAAAAATTAGTTTAAGTAGGCTTTTTTCCCTTTTTTTGGTGCCATGACTCGGCTATGAACCTTAAGTAGCCTTTCTTGCCTCATTAATGTCACTCTCTTTTTGAGTCAAAGTGACAAAACTCACAGCTACCGTAGCTCGACCTGCTGGGCTCAGGTGATCCTTCCCCCTCAGCCTTCCAAGTAGCTAGAACCACAGGTGTGTGTCACTATGCCCAGTTAATTTTTTTATTATTGTAGAGATGAGGTCTCGCCAAGTTGCCCTGGCTGGTTTTGAACCCCTGAGCTCAGGCTGTCCTCGCGCCTCTGCCTCCTAAAGTGCTGGGATTACAGGCGTGAGCCACTGCGCCCGGCCTAACGTCACTTTCATTTTTCAATAGTGTAGCTTAACCTACAAACGCTACTAAAAATAACTTTAAAAATAATTTTACTTACATTTTTGCTATAATCCGTGATACCACAGCAAAAAATATTTAGTCTAAGTGGCAATCATATTTAGTTAAAGGGGCGGGGGAGGTCTCAACACAGTCACCTTAATTTTGAGAAAACAGGCAGCGGCTCAGGCCTATAAACCCAGCAGTTTGGGAGGCCAAAGCGGGAGGATCGCTTGAGCCCAGGAGTTAAGACCAGCCTGGGCAACACAGAGAGAATTTATCTCTACAAAAAAAATCAAAAAAGTAGCCAGTCATGATGGCACATGCCTGTAGTCCCAGCTACTTAGAAAGCTGAAGCCACCTTTGAGGCTGTGATGAGCTGTGACTGTGCCACTGCATTCCAACCTGGGCAACAGAATGACCATGACCCAAAAAAGAAAAAAAAGCCTTAAAATATATTTTTTAAGAAAATAAATGCTCAGATTTTTGTAACAATGATCTTTTTATTACGCGTGCAGAGCTTGAGATCACTACTGTAGTTGGAATTAATTTCAATCGCAAATGTTAGCTCAACTTCTGGGAGCATTAACAGAACCATGTTAATATATAAAATGCAAAAGTACCTTCCCATTTATTCTCAATTAGCTTGGACAAGCATTCAGTTTTATACCATATATGTGAACAGGCAGTATGGCTGTTTCCAAGAAGTTCCCCGATATCTGTAAACTCGACTTCAACAACTCAGGAATTTTTCCCTATGTCTTGACATTTAATTTTTAAAAATGTGTTGCTCCCAGATGTCCACTAGGTGTCAGCCAAGGACTATCATGGAATTACAGGACTGAGATGGGAGAAAATAATGTACCTTCTACAGCTGAACTGATATTATTAGACTGGTGATATTCAAAATTTTTTGATATTCAAAATTTCCTATTATGCCTTTATTTTATCCCATAGGAATAAATGTATCTTGAAAACCTTAAGAAAATAATTTAAGAAATAGTCTTCATGAAAGATGTAAACATTTCAAACTAAAAAATAATCCTTGCTGAATGTGGTGGCTCATGCCTGTAATCTCAGCATTTTGGGAGGTGGGGGGGAGAGGATTGCCTGAACTCATGGTTCGAGACCAGCCTGGGCAACATGGTGAGACCTTGTCTCTATAATAAATCAAAAAATGAGCCAGGTGTGGTGGTGTGCATCTGTGGTTCCAGCTACTTGGAAGGCTGAGGCGGAAGGATCACCTGAGCCCAGCAGGTTGAGGCTGTGGTTGCCATGAGCGTGCCACTGCACGCCAGCCTGGGCAACAGAGTGAGACTCCTACTAAAATAAAAAACAACAAACAACAAAAACAAAACCCCCAGAAGAACAGAAACTACTTAGTACAGTGTGTATGTGCTCAATAAATTGTAGCTGGAAAAAAATCAGTTTTAGATTCTAGAAGGATTGACAACTTGGCCAAAAGCACAGTTCTTAATGACTCCATTGATGACCACTTGAATATTTAAAGGGAAACCTGCCTGGAACACACGCCCATTGTGTGGAGGGAGGATGGGTGTGTACCCTGTCTCCTTGTCATGGTCTAGAGAGTTTTTCTTTCAGAATCGCTTTGGCAGTTCTGATGTTCCCAGGAGATGGGTAAACAACAGGTGGGGCATGTCAGAGACACCCTGCCCATGTTCAGAAGGGCATTCGGAGGCACAAGGCCAGCAACCAATGACTAACTGTGCAGGACACGCTGGTGCCTCTTGCATGGGCTCCCTGGAATCTCATCCGCCCTGGTGAGGTGAAACTCACGCTACGTTGAAGTACACACCTGTGCTCATTCATTTCCCCGGGATGAAATCATTGCTGGCAGCCCTGAGAACAAGCCTCAGATGCTCTTCAAAACATGCAGGGGGCAAGACAGACTCCTTTCTCAGAGATCTCAGCACTCCAATTTTATACCCAGTTCTACACTCATGGCCATCATTCCTTTTTCTGTTCCACCTCATCCCTCCCGGCTCAACTTGGACCATCTCAACATTCATGAGGGTGATCCACTCACTACTCTCATCCTGGTTCATTGCCCACTTTCTGTCTCTTTCTCTTTTGAGTCAGAGCCTCAATCTGTCACCCAGGCTGGAGTACAGTGGCATGCTCATGGCCACTGTGGTCTCGACCTGCTGGGCTCCTGCAATCCTCCCGCCTCAGCCTTCCAAGTACCTGGAACTACAGGCATGTGCTGCCTCGCCCAGCTAATTTTTTTCATTTATTGTAGAGACCAGGTCTCGCCAAGTTGCCCAGGCTGGTCTCGAACCCTGAGCTCGGCAATCTTCTCACTCCACCTCCCAAAGTGCCGGGATTACAGGTGTGAGCCACCGTGTCTGGCTTACTTTCTCTCTCTCTCTGTTTTTTTGAGTTGCTCAGCCTGGAGTGCAGTGGCATGATTACAGCCTTGACCTTCAGGGCTCACACGATCCTCCAGCCTCAGCCTCCCAAGGAGTAGCTGGGACAACAGGTGTGTGCCACCACACCTGGCTAATTTTTTGATTTTTTATAGAGATGAGGTCTCCATATGTTGCTTGGGCTGGGTTCATGCGATCCTCTTACCTTGTCCTCCCAAAGTGCTGGGATTAGGGGCATGAACCCCCACTCCCAGCCTTGACGACTTTATCTCTGAAGACCTTTTCTTCCACTCCTGAAGAGCAACATGGAATCGAAGCCACCCTAGAACCTGACCAGACCCGGAACCGCCCCAGCTCTGGGGCAGGACTCCAAACGTTCCTTCTCTAGCCACAGATGTCTGTGGGTCCACCCCTCCAACCTGAATTCTTGTGGAGCCAGTTCCGACCACATCAGCCATCCTTCACCCATGCCTCTGTCCCAGCCGGTTTTCCACTCGGCCTGGAATTCACACTCAATTCCTGCAACGCACGTTCCTTGGCACCCCTGCCCAGGCCCTGGGAACCTTCCCCTCACCCGCTCTGCCATCCATTTCCCAAGCCGGAGGAACCCCTATACCCCACGGTATCTCACCTGTAGTTTCCCAATTGAACTGACACCATCACTCAGATGCATGGTGGCCCATTTTCACTGGCTCTTGGATGCCTTTCACACATTATTTTAGTCATCTCGGTGATGAGTCCATTTTCCTGAGCAACTGTTCTGGGCTTTTCCACCTTCCCTCAGGTCCCTGCGCCTCACCTCTGCTTCACTCTCTTGGTGGTGACTTCTTCCTCCACACCAGAGAAGTCAAACCCTTCATCTTCCCTCAAGCCCACCTCAAAGTTCCTCTGTCTTCTCTCGTTTCTCTTTTCCCCTGGCTCGGAGAAGATATTTCCAACCCTGTCCAAGACCAGCCCTTAATCCTGTGCTTTCTGATCCTACGCCAACACGTTTTTTTCCTGAGTTGGGGCCTCGCTCTGTCATCCTGGCTGGAGTTCAGTGGCACAATCACGGCTCACCACAGCCTCGACCTTCTGGGCTTAGGAGATCCTTCTACCTCAGCCTCTCAGATAGCTGAAACTATAGGAGCACACCACCAAGCCTGGGTAATTTTGATTTTTGTAGAGACATGGTCTCGCTATGTTGTCCAGGCTGGTCTCAAACTTCTGGGCTCAGGCAATCCTTTTACCTTGGCCTCCCAAAGGGCTGAAATTACAGGCAAGAGCCACCAAGCCCACATTCCATGGTTACTATCTCCTCTCCTTCTCCTGCCCTGCAGCCAACTATTGGGATCAGTGCTCTGCACCCAGACAAAAGTCTTGCTTTGATCTTGCCTCTCCCCAAACTACTGTCTTTTTTCTTTTCTGACCTTCATTAAAAGACAAAAAAAATCTTCCCCCAGCCTGCTCCTTCGAGTTCCCCTTTTCTCTTCAACCCACTGTGACCTGTCCCTTACCTCTTAGTTGCCATATCCAAAATCCTTTTCTGGTTGAACCTTTTTTGACCTCTGCAGTCTTTGAGATTGTCTCTCCATTCCCTGCCCGAGACCTGCTCCTTCCTACATGAGCATAATACCCTTCTCCTCCCGGGCGGGCTCCGGGTTCCTCACTCAATCCAGACCGCTGAGACGTAGGGCTCTCAAGGGTTCTGGCTCTCCTTCACACATTCCTGTGGGCCACCTTGTCAAATCTCAGGGCTTCGCTGCCTGCCTCCGGCAAGAAAGTCTCCTGCTCCGTGGCTCTGACCCGAATTCCCCCCCTTGGCTGGCCCTGCCCAGCCTGCGTGACAGTGCCAGTGAGTGGCTGACTCCCTCTGACAGGTTCCTCCTTGCTTCCCACCTGCCTTGGAACTCACAAGGCCGTGTTCTCCGTCCCATTCCTGACTCAGCCTGGTGGTGTGCTCTGTGCCTGCCCTTGTGGCCCTGTGGCCCCGAGACCCGTGTGAGTGCGCCTCAGCTCCTCCCCAGGCTACTATGGTGGACTCCTGATTCTTTCCCTGCCTCTGACCTCACCCTTGCTACTGATTTATCACAGGGTCCCCAAAGAGACAGTCTCAGAACACAGGGCAGATTGTGCTATCAGCCCTTCCTCCAAAATCTCTGGTCGTTTATTTTTTCACATTTCAACAACTTTTTTTGTTTTGAGTAGGAGTCTCACTCTGTCGCCCAGACTGGAGCGCAGTGGCCGCTCCCGGCCACCGCAGCCTTGACCTGCTGGGCTCCACGATCCTTCCGCCTCAGCCTTTCACGTAGCCAGAACCACAGGCGTGCGCTACCACACCTGGCTAATTTTTGATTTATTGTAGAGACGCGGTCTCGCCAAGTTGCCTGGGCGGGTCTCGAACCTGCAGACTCAGGCAATCCACTCGCTTCAGCCTCCCAAAGTGCTGGGATTACAGGCTGAGTCACTGAGCCTGGCCTCAACAACTTTTATGTATGTATGTATGTATATATGTATGTATGTATGTATGTAAGTATGTATGTATTTTTGAGTTAGAGTCTCTCTCTGTCGCCCAGGCTGGAATGCAGTGGCACACTCATGGCCACCACAGCCTCAATTTGCTGGGCTTAGGTGGTCCTGTTGCCTCAGCCTTCCAAGTAGCTGGAACCACAGGCGTGCGTCACCACCCCTGGCTAATTTTTTGATTTACTGTAGAGCTGAGGTCTCGCCAAGTTGTCCAGACTGGTCTTGAACCCCAGGACACAGGTAATTCTCTTGCCTTCACCTCCAAAAGTGCTGGGATTACAGGCATGAGTCACCATGCCTGGTCAACTTCTATTTATTTTTTTGTCTCACTAAGAAGCTTGAATTCAAATCAATGAATTTTAGAGGACTAGTATTATAGTGACCACATGCTCTGCCCATGCAGTTAAATTACTCTTCAGTTTAAAAAACAACTAAAATCTCTCTATCTTTTTGCAGGTAATGTTAAATGACTTATAAATAACTCACTGGGAGACCTTGTCTCAAAAAATAAATAACTCACTGGTATAAAAAGAAATCAAAATGGAAATTTAAAATACACCTAAAAAATACTGAAAATAATGCACATCAGAATTTTGGAGTATAGTTAAAATGGCCCTTGAAAATGACTCCATAGACTTAAATGCTGACATTTGAAAAGAAAAGTTGGGCACTGTGGTTCTTGCTTATAATCCCAGCACTTTGGGAGGCAAGAGAATCATCTGCGTCCAGGATTTCAAGACCAGCCTGGGCAACTTGGTGAGACCGCTTTTCTACAATAAATCAAAAACTTAGGCTGAGCGCTATGGCTCAAGCCTGTAATCCCAACACTTTGGGAGGCTGCTGTGTGGCCTGGTTCTTAACCTTCCATGGACCAGAACTGGTCGGGGGCTGAGAACCCCTGGTATAATGGACAATGGAGACTCAGAAGGGGGAGGCAGGAAGAGAAAGAGGAATAAAAAGTCACCTACTGGGAACAGTGTGCACAGATGGGGGTGATGAGTCCACTTAAAGCCCAGACTTCTTGGCCACTATACAATGCAACCATGTAACTCAAACTATTTGTACCCCCTAATGCTATCAAAATGAAGAAAAAAAATAAAACAAAATACCTATCTCACAAAAAGAATAAGGTTATAGTTTATTTATTTTTATTTTTTGATTCAAAGTCTCACTCTGTTGCCCAGGTTACTGCAGCCTTGACCCACTGGGCTTAGGCGATCCTTCTGCTCAGGCTTCCGGGTAGCTGGAAAAACAGGCATGTGCCACCATTCCTGGCTAATTTTTTGATTTATTGTAGACACAAGGTTTTGCCAAGTTGCCCAGGCTGGTCTCAAATCCCTGAATTCAGGCAGTCCTCTCCCCTCTGCCTCTCAAAGTGCTGGGATTTCAGGCATGAGTGAGCCACCATGCCCAGCTAGATTTTAAAAATTGACAATTTCCAGTGACACTTTTCACTCTGAGTTGAACATGTGAAGATCCACCACAAAGTCACCAGTGCAGACACAGAAATACAATCTGTTGGATAGGGAGAATGATTTGAATTTTTTCTTTTACAAATTTTACATTTAGTTTTCAATCTGCATAGACAAAAGCTACTTTTTGGCCATACATTCCTATGAATGTTGAAAAGTTCAAAGAGTTGTCCACTTATCCACCATCACAGTCAAGTTACAGAACTGGTCAACCCTTCCCAAAACTGCTTTTCCGCCTTCAAGTCACCCACTAACCCCCACCCTGAGCCCCTGGCAGCCACAAAATCTGTTCTCTTCCCCTCAAGTTCTGCCTAAACCTGCAGTTGTCTCCCAACGCCATCACAGTCCAGACCTCTCGGCTTGTGTGCCCACTGCCCTCTGGGGCCGCCTGCCTGTCTCTCCCTCCTACCTCCCTCCTACCCGCCTTCCCGACCCCGCTCCTGAGAACCCAGCCCTCCCGCCAAGGCTCCATCTCTGAGGTGTGAATGCAGGGCTCCCATTCACCCTTCTCTGGTCTTGTTTATGCAGGTCTCTCAGTCTGGTTTCCCTTTGCCTCCCTGCCCCCCCACCCCCCAGCTTATTAAAACAATTCCTCATCCTTCAAGACTGAGGTCAAAGGCATTTTCTTTCTTTCCCCCACTCAGCTGAACACCTGGCTTATAATTCTGGTATTTCCTCACAGTTAGCAAACAGTGGACAGTTTACACGGCTCACTCCCTCATCTATAAATTCCAGAGTCTGTCTTTTTTCCTTAGCAATCCCATGAAACCTGAGACAGCTTTATTCACAGTAGGTGCTTAGTGTATCTTTGAATAATTCTCATAACTCTATTTTCTTTCTTATTCTTTTGAGTCGGGGTCTCACTCTGTCACCCAGGTTGAACTGGGTACAGTGGCACGATCATGGCTCACTGCAGCCTCAATTTTCTGGGCTCAGGCACTCTTCCTGCTTCAATCTCCCAAGTAGCTGATACCACAGGTGTGCACCACCACACGTGTCTCATTTTTTGATTTTTTTTTTTGTACAGACGGGGTCTCATGATGTTGCCCAGGCTGGTCTTGAACTCCCAGGCTCAAGCAATCCTCCTGCCTTAGGCTTGCAAAGTGCCGGGATTATAGGTGAGCCACCAGACCTGCCTTCGTAACTCCATTTTCTATTAGTTCTCTGAAAGTTGTCTTATGATCTTTATTTTTTTCTTCTATCAAGCCCCAAATGGGAAAACAATAACAAGAACAACACTTCCACAGAGTCTGCCATTCCTGTGAATCTTTTCAATATAAATGGCCAATGCAATTGAGTGCTACAGAGCCTATCTCTCATTTTCTTTCTTTCCTTATTATTTAAAAAAATTATTTTATTTCAATAACTTTAGGGGTACAAGTGGCTCTTGGTTACATGGGTGAGTTGTACAGTGGGCTCTTGGTATACTGGCCACCTGAATAGTGTACACTGTACCTGACAGGTAATTTCTCATCCCTCACCCCTCCACCCTGAGTCTCCAGGGTCCACCATACCCCTCTGTATGCCTTTGTGGACCAACAGCTTAGTTCCCACTTTTCTTTCTTTTTGGAGTCAGAGTCTCACTCTGTGGCCGAGGCTAGAATGCAGTTGCATGATCACAGCTCACCACATCCTCAACCTCTTGGGCTCAGGCAATCCTTCTGCCTCAGCCTCCTGTGTAGCTGGGACTACAGGGACATACCACCACACCCGGCTTATTTTTCTGATTATTCTGTAGAGACAAGGTCTCACTATGTTTCCCAGGCTGGTCTCGAACTCCTGGGCTCAAGCAATTCTTCCAACTCGACCTCCCAAAGTGCTGGGATTACAGGCATGAGTTACTGCGCCTGAACAGAAAGTGCTTCCTTTCTTTACTTTGAAGCTGAATGTCTATTCCTTTTTTTTTTTGAGTAGAAGTCTCACTCTGTTGCCCAGGCTGGAGCGTAGTGGCGTGCTGCTCACAGCCACCGTGCAGCCTTAACCTGCTGGGCTCAGGCGATCCTTCTGTCTCAGTCTTTCAAGTAGCTGGAACCACAGGTGCACACCACCATGCCCAGCTAATTTTTTGATTTATCGTAGAGATGAGTTCTCATCAAGTTGCCCAGGCGGGTCTCGAATCCCTAGGCTCAGGCTCTTGCCTCCGCCTCCCAAAGTGCTGGGATTACAGGTGTGAGCCACTGCGCCTGGCCAGAATGTCTATTCCTATCAGGATGCCTCACTAGGTTTCTGCTGACTTCCGTTTGTGTGTTGTCTGACTGTCTACTGACAGTCTTACCTTAGCTGGAATCTTCGCCACGTGGTTTTCTAGGATCAGCCTCTTCAGGTGCAAAATCCAGAGGCGTTTGTCTTGCTGGGACTTGGCCTGCCAAGAGTGATTGGGACAGTCAGAGAACCACCTGTCCATCACTCCCATGATCCTCTGCTAAGATGGGGAATGGCATCGTGAGCCAGAAAGCTTGGAGAGGCCACCTGGCACGTGGTACGCATCACCCACACGTGGGCCCTGGGGTGGAGGAGAGGGCAGCACTCTACCTGGACTGTATGTTGCAGCTTGGGATTCTTGTAGTGGAAGACGCTGAAGCTGAGCGGCTCCTTCGGAATCACCTCCACCAGCATGAGGTTGCCACACTGGAGAAGGAAGAGCAGACAGGGTGAGGCATGTGTGGTTGACAAGGGAGAGGCCACCCGCGTTCTTGCCCATGGTTGGTGGCACGCACACCTACCAGGATGTGAGCCTTGTACGTGAACGTGTCATCTCTCTTCTTCGTGATGAGAAGCAGCTTGTCAAAGAGGAAGAGGGTCCGCTCATTCTTGGCCCGCTGGATGCGGAAGGTTCCCTCCAGCACCAGTTCCCCGTAGCTGGTCAGGTCTGGCCCCTTCCAGTTAGTGAGCAAACTCTGGATCTCCTGGGAAAGCGAAGGGGCCAGACATTATGCAGGAGGCAGGAAGTGGAGTGTCAACGGCCAGGGCCCATCTGTTGAGGCTCAAGGTCCACCACAGGGGCTAGGTGGGATCTGATGGTGTTTAATGATCAGGGACATAAATCTGTGTTTCGGGGTGGTGCCCCTTAAGGGTTAACAGAAATTAATTTTTTAAAAAAATTTAATTTTAGCCGGGCTCGGTGGCTCAGACTGTAATCCCGCGCCTTTGGGAGGCTGAGGTGAGTGGATTGCCTGAGCCCGCGGGTTCGAGACCCGCCTGGGCAGCGAGACCTCATCTCTACAATAAGTCAAAAAATCAGCTGGGCTATGGTAGCACCTGCCTGTAATTCCGGCTACTTGGAAGGCTGAGGCGGAAGGATTGCCGGAGCCTAGCAGGTCGAGGCTGCGGTGGCCAGGAGCGGCCACTGCACTCCAGTCTGGGCGACAGAGTGAGACTCCAACTCAAAAAAAAAAAAATTTAATTTTAGTCTGGGCATGGTGGCTCATGCCTATAATCCCAGCACTTGGGGAGGCCGAGGTGAGAGGACTGCCTGAGCCCAGGGGTTGCAGACCAGCCTGGGCAACTTGGTAAGACCTCATCTCTACAATAAATAAAAAAATTAGCTGGGCATGGTGGCATGTGGTTGTAGTTCCAACTACTTGGAAGACTGAGGCAGACGGATCACCTGAGCCCAGCAGGTTGAGGCTGTGGTGGCCATGAGCGTGCCACTGTACTCCAGCCTGGGTGACAGAGTGAGACTCCAACAAAAAAAAAATTTTTTTAATTTTAATTTTTGTAGAGGCAGGGTCTTGCTATGTTGCCCAGGTTGGTTTTGAACTCTGGGTGTTTTTTTTTTTTTGAGTTGGCATCTCACTCTATTGCCCAGGCTGGAGTACAATGGCATGATCATGTCTACTGCAGCCTTGACCTCTTGGGTTCAGGCCGCCTGGCACGTGGCAGCTTTAATCTCAGCTTTAATCTTGTGAGTAGCTGGGACTACAGGTATGTGCCACCATGCCTGGCTAATTTTTTGATTTATTGTAGAGATGAGGTCTTGTTATGTTGCCTAGGCTGGTGTCGAACTCCTGAGTTCAAGCAATCCTCTTGCCTTGGCCTCCCAAAGTGCTGGGATCACAGGTGTGAGCCACTGTGCCTGGCCATGTTTTATTTTTAATAGTGCAACTTTTGAGGTGTCCAGGACACACTGGTCCAGCATCTGTCAAAAGTTCCTAAGGATCTAGGGGTCAAAAGGTTGGTGCTAGACAGGATGTTAGCAAATGTTTCCTCTGACAGTCTTTAAAAGATGAGGAAACTAAAACGACATACTGAAGGGTCATATGCCAAATGAAACTGCAAAGGAGCTAGTTTCAGCCTTTGTTCCCCTTACTTAGAGTCTCCTGCCTATGACCACAGACACACCATCCTATGATTTTGCAGAGACTAGTGAGAGAGAAATGAAGGCCTAAAAAGCCTTTACACAGTTTAGGGAAAGATGATTTCAACAAGAATTATTAATCTGTAATTTCTGTAACCAATATCAGGCCTTAGGAGACTCATTTTTTTTTTTTTTTAGTCAGAGTCTCATTCTGTCACCCAGGCTGGAATGCAGTAGCACACTCACAGCCATTGCAACCTCGACCTGCTGGGCTCAGGCAATCCTCCCACTTCAGCCTTCCAGGTAGCTGGAACTACAGGCACATGCCATCATGCCTGGCTAATTTTTTGATTTATTGTAGAGAAGAGGTCTCACTAAGTTGCCTAGGCTGGTCTCAAACCAGCGGCCTCAGACAATCCTCTCATGTTGGCCTCCCAAAGTGCTGGGATTCATATTTTTAACTTGGGTCATAGAAGAGGCTATGAGCAAACCATTAACTTAAAAGTTACAGGTAACTTTTTCTTAAGTAGATATACTAAACAGGCATGTCCAACCTATGGCCCACAAGCCATATGTGGCCCGGGACAGCAAGTAATGTGGCCCCACAAAATCTTTTAACATCATGTGTTTTTTAGTGTTTATTTTCTGCATGATCCCATGAGTAGCGCCATTTTTTGAAGTTCACAATCAGGCCTTACTCATGACATCATGTTTTGGCAGTACATATAATGTGGGCAGCTATTTTCAATTATAAAGCGCACAAAGAACAAAATTTGAACAAACATTTCTGACAAATACCTTGAGAACTCACTATGAATTGTGAACACTTCCATTGAACCAAACATGGATAGGTTAGTTTTATAAACACAAAGTCAAATTTCCCACTAATTTTATATTGTTCCCATTTTTCTAAACCTTATAATAAAAAAGTTAAAAAATAAAAGAAGTCTTATTATATACATACTCTAACTATATTAAATATATATATTTTGAGTTGGAGTCTCACTTTATTGCCCAGGCTGGAGTGCAGTGGCATACTCACTGCCACCGCAGCCTTGACCTGCTGGACCCAGGCGATCCTTCCATCTCAGCTGTCCATGTTGATGGAAACACAGCTGTGTGGCACCACTCCTGGGTAACTTTTTGATTTATTATAGAGATGAGTCTTGCCAAGCTGTCCAGGCTGGTCTTGAACTCCCAAGCTCAGGCAATCCTCTTGCCTCTGCCTCCTAAAGTGCTGGGATTACAGGCATGAGCCACCATGCCCAGCAGCCTGAATATTTGATTTGGGAAACGGTACCAAGTCTGCACCTGCAACTCTGCCGGGCACCACCGCCTCGTGGGCTCACCTGTAACCGGACTGCGTGCTCATGTTTCCGCTTCATGTCATTGATGTGCCAGGCCACCCGCTGCATTGTGTCGATGGCATCAAGCACCACATCGTAGCCTTCTGTGTCCTTCTCAAGGTGATTTTCTATTTCCTTTAAAAAAAAATTACTGGTCATTGTCCATTTTTTCTCATACAGTCAATGAAACAAATGGCACCTCTATGGTCAGTCCCTTTTATATATATATATTGCTTGCTTATTTACACAACACCATCATTTCTTAAGATTCTGAGGCCAGAAATACCTGCAACAAAATGGTAAGATAGGAATGAAAACAGGAACAGGAAAACAAAAGTAGAATTCTAAGACAAAGTAGAGAACATAAAACATACATGTAGCCCATTAAGTTTTATAGCAATATTATAACTATTATAATAGACACAAGATTTGATCTTATAGCTGTAGAGATCTGAGGTCCCTGGTGGCCAGTGTAACACAACATAATTGGTTCTTTTTCTTTTTTCTGAGACAGAGTCTCACTGTCATTCACTGACATGGTCGCCACAAGCCTCGACCTGCGGGGTTCAGGTGATCTTTCCGCCTCAGCCTTCCAAGTAGCTGGAACTATAGGTGCCCACCACAATGCACTGCTAATTTTTTGACTTGTTATAGAGATGAGTCTTGCCAAGTTGCCCAGGTTGGTCTTGAACTCCTGGGCTCAGGCAATCCTCTTGCCTCTGCCTCCCAAAGTGCTAGGATTACAGGCGTGAGCTACTGTGCCCAGTTGTTCTAATACTTCCAAGCACATCTGTCCATAGACTCCTCAGGAATCTGAGGGCAGAGACCATCGACCACTGTATACAGTTCCTTTAATTCTTTTTTTGAGTCGGAGTCTCACCCTGTCACTCAGGCTGGAGTACAGTGGCATGCTCACGGCTATTACAGCCTCAACCTGCTGTGCTCAGGCGATCCTTCTACCTAAGCTGCCCAAATAGCTGGAACTATAGGCATGCACCACCAAGCCCAGCTAATTTTTTGATTCATTGTAGAGACAAGGTCTTGACAGTTTGCCCAGGCTGGTCTCGAATCCTTGGTCTTAGACAATCCTCTCGCCTCTGCCTCCCAAAGTGCTGGGATGACAGGCGTTAGCCACCGTGCCTGGTCTTTGTTTCTTTGTCTTCTCCACTGTGCCTAGCAGAGAAGTGGGTATTCAATAAATGCTTATTAAATGAACTATATGTCTTTAAAAATAACAGTAACAGTAATCTTATATTAGTATCTAAAACAGCAAGAAAATATTATAGTCAATTAGAATACTTCTATAATATTTACCATGAATATAATCAGTAAGCTAAAGGGTGAAGGTTGAATCTTTTGGTATAAGTTATTCATTTCATTATTTTATAGTACTGCTTTATAACTCTCTGTTTACTTTTATTGAGAACTAAGGTTTTTCATCTAGCTAGAAACTGGAGAGGAACTGACATTTCCTTTCCGTGCTCTGACTTAGCAGCTAACAAGTCCTATGAGGTCAGGTGTAGTGGCTCACACCTGTCATCCCAGCACTTTTGGAGGCCAAGGCAGGAGAATCACTTGAGCTCAGGAGTTTGAGACCAGTCTGGGCAACATAGAGAGATCTTGTCTCTACAAAACCAGAAAAAATTAGGTGGGCGTGTGGTGCATGCCTTTAATCTCAGCTTCTTGGGAGGCTGAGGCAAGAGGATTGTTTGAGCCCATGAGGTTGAGGCTGTGGTGAGCTTTGATCATGCCACTGGACTCCAGCCTGGACGGTAAGTGAGATCCTGACTCCAAAAGAAAAATAAATAAATAAAATAAAAGTCCTGTGAAACCATACCACGAAACAAACGACTCCCATGTAAGTTCAAGGTCAATGGCATATTTTAAAAAATAATTTCTCCATTTAGCCTGAGAAGAATTCTGTTAATCAGTAAACAGACTGGGAAGAAACAGAGGATACTCCCGTGGGGATTTTCATGGATGGCTACACAACTTTAGATGATATGAACGACATGACCCTCTAACCAACTAGAAAAGCAAAGACTTCAAAGGCAACAGGAAGTGAGTTGTGGATTAATCCAACCACTGCCCTTCCATTTCTTCTTCATTGCTAGCTCTTTTTTTTTTTAAGTTGGAGTCTCACTCTGTTGTCCAGGCTGGAGTAGGTGGCACACTCACGGCCACTGCAGCCTTGACCTGCTGGGCTCAGGCGGTCCTTCCACCTCAGTCTTCCAAGTAGTTGGAATTATAGGCGTGCATCACCATGCCCAGCTAAGTTTTTGATTGTAGAGATGAGGTCTCTCCAAATTGCCCAGGCAGGTCTTGAAACCCCAGGCTCAGGCAGTCTGCTTGCCTCCACCTCCGAAGTTCTGGGATTACAGGCGTGAGCTAGCTCTTAATATAGAAGATAAGGGCTGTTTCTCCTTCTAGTTGACTTTTTGTAAGGATCTTGACTTGTTACCTCACATGCTTAACTGGAAACTTAGACTTTTCTTTTGGTTGACAACCGTCTTACTGTCCACAACGGAGAGTATTGGGACACACTAGTATTGGATGTCAGAATAACAGAGTTCAGCATGGGACAGATATTGTTTAAAAACTATCCGAACACTGACTTAGCAAATTAATTCCACTAAAAAGAAGAGGTCATTAGAGTCAGTTTAAAAATTAAATAATATCCCCGAATGTAGCTTCATAGGACATAAGATTTTCCAACGATGAGCCACCCAGGCAAACACACAGCTAAGATGTTTCTAGTCAAGCTGGACTGCCAAAGTGCTTAACGCTTGAAGAGTTGTGTGAACTGAGCAAACTTGGAATGATTATACAAGTTAGAAAACTGGAATCATTTAAAAAGAGACTGCAGGCGTGTTGACACAGAGAGGAGTCCTGGAATTACAATTCCTCTAAAAAGGGGTTTTTAAAATGCAGCATGAAAATAATAAAATAAAAACAACCAATTATCTTTAGTGAGTGCCTGTGAGCCCCAGTGAATGTGGGTAATTTATAGGACCTGGACCCAAGTGGTCTCTCCCATTGCCCTAATCAGTAAGCTAAAGGGTGAAGGTTGAATCTTTAACCACTCTGTTGCCCCATCCTTCTCCTGTTGAAAGGTAAGCAAGTCTTACTTACAGAGTAAAAATTACCTTCAATAAAACTTTTTTTCAATTTGTATCAACTTCCTGAGAGCATCAGAAATGAGGATTTGAATTAGAAATGAGAATTTGATGGTCAGGCCATGTTTTCTTAAGCTTTGGCCCCCTCCCCTCCCTTGGGGAAGTGAACCCCTACCTCTAATTTACCTTCTAAATAAACTATATTTTCTAATCTAAAAAAAAAGAAAGAAAGAAATGAGAATTTGAGCTGGGCGTAGTGGCTTACGCCTGTAATCCCACCACTTTGGGAGGCGGAGGCAGGAGGATTGTGTGAGTCCAGTGGTTCAAGACCAGTCTGGGCAACTTGGTGAGATCTCGTCTCTACAATAAATAGAATAAGTTAGCTGGGTGTGGTGGCGCACGCCTCTGGTTCCAGCTACTTGGAAGGCTGAGGCAGAAGGATCATCTGAGCCCAGAAGGTCGAGGCTGTGGTGGCTATGAGTGTGCCACTGCACTCCAGCCTGGGTGTCAGAGTGAGACTCTGACTCAAAAGAAAAAAAAAAAGGAATGAGAATTTGAGAGCTATGGCCATCTTTGTTTCTCCTTTTTAGTTTTGAGTTGGAGCCTTGCTCTGTCACCCAGTCTGGAGTACAGTAGCATGATCACAGCTCACTGTAGACTCGACCTCCTGCCTCAGCCTCCCGAGTAGCTGGGACTATAGGCGTGTGCCACCACGCTCAGCTAATTTTTTTATTTCTTGTAGAGATGATGTCTCACCATGTTGCCCAGGCTGGTCTTGAACTCCTGGGCTCAAGCGATCCTCCTGCCTCAGCCTCCCAAAGTGCTGGGATTACTGGCATGAACCACCACACCCGACTGACCATCTTTGTTCTTAAAGCCACCTCGAACTTAGTAAAAGTAGAGGAAAATTACACAAAGAGGAGATATCTTGGAGTGATGCTAAGTGCATTCAGAGATCACTCATCACACTGCCTAACTGCCTCTTTTCTTCCAGTTCCTCTCTACTCTCATACAAAAACCAATCTCTGACACACAGCATTCTCGCCCCACTGCCTACTGATTTGGGGCTCATGGAAATGCAATAAAACATTAAAAAAAAATCTGGCTTTCATTTGGACCACAGCTCCCTACCCGAAACTGTCATTGCCCAGGGCGAGACCCTCCTAAGCCTGATCAGAATCAGAGCTGAGATTCCTCTCTTGATTTGGCTGTTTTTGTTGAAGCTGCAGGCCTAGAATAGAAAGATCCCTTAATTCCTCAAAGCAGATTAGTCAGTTGTGAAATATGAGTGTGGAAAACATTTCCATATGGCCACAGCTTTTTCTGGTATTTTCCCCCAAACTTAATATATACACATGAAATCCCCATCTCTGGAAGGCACTTAAGCCAGGCAGAAACTTACATGCAGAAGGAGATGGTACTTGAGAATCCGCTGAACTGGTTTCAGGAGATAGGACCCCAGAGGCAGTGAGTGTTGCAGGGTCTCCTGACGCTCCCTGAAGAATTTGGCCAGCACTTTGTTCCTCATGCACTCGGTCAGCACGGCCACGGATCTGCAGGAAGGGCAAAAGCTTTTATTTACGTTGTGATGCTTTTTACATGAGCATCCGAGTTTTAAATGCTAACATAAGTGTAAATACCCTAAAACTGGTAGGGGAGCCACAGAGTTACAGCCAGACTAGAATTTCTTTCAGCAAATTAGACAAAGGTGAATTAGAAAAAGATGGGTGGGGCTTGGTGGATCATGCCTACTGTAATCCCAGAACTTTGGGAGGCTGAGGCAGGTGGATTGCTTGAGGCTGAGCGTTCAGTCTGGGCCATATAGCAAGAGCCCATCTCTACAAAAAAAAAAGATCCCCATCTTTCAGCCTGGGCAGCATGGTGAGACCTCGTCTGTACAAAAAAATCAAAAAATTAGCCAGAAATGGTGGTGCTCATCTATAGTCCTAGATACTTGGGAGGTTGAGGTGAAAGGATTGCCTGAGTCCGGGAAATTGAGGCTGTGGTGAGCCGTGATTGTGTCACAGCACTCCAGCCTCGGAGACAGTGAGAACCGATTTAAAAAAAAAAAAAAGAGAGAGAACAAGGTACTGTACTCAGTGGTAGTAGTGCCATGGCTCATGGCTTCTATGCAGCAAGTTCCTTCCTTCCAGGAGACGCAGCCTAGTGCCAGGACATATGGCTTGAACAGATCCTTCTGTCCACTTCCAAGTGGTTCTCCTCTCCTCTCTTTTTCCCCCCCGCTAAACAGAGTCAGGATCTCATTCTGTTGCCCAGGCTGGAGTGCAGTGGTATAATTACAGCTCACCGCAGCCTCGACCTCCTGGGCTCAGGGGATCCTTGTGCCTCAGCCTCCCAAGTAGCTATAGGCGTACGCCACCATGTCTGCTAACTTTCTGATTTGTTTGTAGAGATGAGGTCTCGCTATGTTGCTCAGGCTGCTCTTGAATTCCTGTAATCCTCCCGGCTCAGCCTCCAAGAGTGCTGGGATTATAGGTATGAGCCACTGCACCCGGCTCAGTTCTCCTTACTCTGAATCCAGTTCTGGAAAAACTACATAGCCTACAGAGTGTGCCTTGGTGCAGGGTATTTGGAAAGCGGACTAGAATTCCTTTTCCAGTCCAGCTCACTCAGAGGTAATGAGTACAGCCCCAAAATGTCTTAAGGGAATGACTGAAGCAATGCTTGTATCTTATATATAAAGGTGAGAGTGGGCTTGTGTGGTCACACACATGCAAATTAAAATCTTATGGTCTCAGAACGTAGAAACCATTAAGTGGAAATACTTCAGCCCTTTTCTCCCCACGTCAGTAATATGTTTTCAGGATTGAAAAAATCAGATAGAGCCAAACAACAAAATGAGAGTCTGTGGAAGGAGGTTAAAAAAGTCTCATAACTAAGCCAGTAGGGTCCCTTTTGTGCACATCGGCTTTCAGAGATATCTGGTCAAACTGACTGCTTTCTTTTTTTTTTTTTTTTTTAATGAGACAGAGTCTCACTCTGTCGCTCAGGCTGGAGTACAGTGGTACCATCAAGGCTCACCACAGCCTCGACCTCCTGGGCTCAGGTGATCCTTCCACCTCAGCTTCCTGAGTAGCTGGGACTTCAGGCACATGCCACCACACTTGGCTAATTTTTTTTTTTATAGAAACAAGACTTTGCTATGTTGCCCAGGCTGGTCTGGAACTCCTGGGCTCAAGCAATCTCCCATTTTGGCCTCCCAATGTGCTGGGATTACAGGTGTGAGCCACTGTGTCCAGCTATTTCTCTCTTGAGTGGAGATTTCAAAACTCTCCATCATGTAACCAGGGAACTTCTCTAATGCTGTTTAGAGTCAGAATGGGCTGTGCTATAGCTCTCTGGTCATCTGAAGGCTTGAGCTCTTGCTCAAAAATAAGAACCTGTAACAAAGTGAGAGTACACTGAGTTCTAGGTTCCCAGAAGTCTTGGGCATGGGCAGGCATCTGAGGACAATGACCTGACCGGGTTTGCACCCCTGCCTAGGGGAAAGAAGCTGAGAGAGTGAGGTGAGGGGGCCCTTGTACCTCTCACAGAAAAATCACTGGGGCCTGACTGGTATGAAGAAAGTGGACACCTGTTAAGGTGTGCTGGTGACATTTAATATCACCAGCCTGGATCCACGGGGGAAGAAAAATTGTCAGATGGGCCGAAACACCTGGCACGCTTGACTTGTTACAACAGGGAGAGGACCTCGGGCCTCAGAGAGCAAACTAATTGGAGACAAGAGACAAGAGAAAGCATTTCTCCATGAATATGAAAGCCACACAATTGAGCAAGAGCCAGACACGCCTTCTTCCCTGAGAACACCTGTCCAGCACCTCTCTGCTAAGACGTTTCTTCAAAATGGGACTCAAAATTTAAAAAAATAAAAATAAAAACACTTTCTCCAGAAAATTATTTTTAACTGTCCTCATTGAGACTTATTATTCCTTATTGAAAGTCTCTTTAGCTTCTATTGCACATTACTGGCCGGGCGCAGTGGCTCATGCCTGTAATCCTAGCACTTTGGGAGGTCGAGGTGAAAGGATTGCTTGAGCCCAGGAGTTCAAGAACAGCCTGGGCAACATAGAAAGACCTCATCTCTTAAAAAAAATAGAAAGATAAAAAATTACACATTACTGAGTTTGTCCCATACTGATTTATATTTATTTGATTTTTTCCTAA
The DNA here is from genome assembly GCA_027257055.1 of Cephalopachus bancanus. NCBI lineage: Eukaryota > Metazoa > Chordata > Mammalia > Primates > Tarsiidae > Cephalopachus > Cephalopachus bancanus. The sequence goes on from JAPVLO010000006.1 coordinate 332,197, forward strand.
GATCCTGTTTCACTATTGCATTTGGTCGACTTTGGCCCTCCAAAAAAAAGTGCTTGAAGGCAAGGCATATGGATTCCTGTTTTCTGCTAGTATGCACCAAGTTTGGGACAGTGCTCCATGAACAACAGGCTCTTACAAATTTCTTGAACAAATGATTTTGCTTTCCCTGACTCTGAAGCAGCCTGGCGTATAAAAAGGCTGCCTTTATTTTACACTTTTCCTTCTTGGTAAGTCAGAAAATCTTCTGGGTTTGCAATTTGGGCAGTTTATATTGATAAATTACTTCTTCAAATGATATGTTTATAATGAAATCTACACAGACATTATCTGCCAAAGAAGCCCCTCTATCACTTCAGCTTCTGATAACCAGGTCCAGACCTTTGTTGATTCTTCAGAATTTGAATGTTTTCTTCCTTCCCTCAGAAGTTTTGTGGAGAAGTTCAGAGCCGATTCTGTGATTTCTCTGAATTAGCGTGTGGTACAAGCTGGGTTTTGGTTTATGGGCCACGGGATTTAGTTGGGGCATCCTGCAATTTCCTGACATCTTCAGCATTGTGGTGGAAACAAATACTTTAGGAGAGAGTTGTTTAAGCGAAACTATAACTATGGGTGGGTCTACAGATATGCTCCAATATGCGTGTGGGTTTTTGTTATTTGCTTTTTTCTTTCTTTTGTTTTAAGGGAAATCTGGAAAAAGCATGGCTTCCTCCAGTGGAAAGTATTTGACATTGCTAAGTCTGAGCCTTGGGCTTCCGGGTCTTTGCATTCACACTGGCTTTCTGGGACCAAGGGAGGTGTGTGTGTGTGTGTGTGTGTGTGTGTGTGTGTGTGTGTGTGTGTGTGTGTGTGTGTGTGTGTGTGTATTTTGGGGGGTATTCGTTCTTCCTTCGCACAGCGACATTCGGGGATCAGTCTGCTGGCTTCTCTTCTAGGTGGATGCTAGGGACATGTTTCTACTGAGACTGACTACAAAGGGGTCAAGTCTCTCCAGCTTGCCTCTTCCTGGCTGGTCCCTAAGATAACTCAAGTCCTGCTACTCAGGTAGGAAAAAAGGGAAAATAACGAGGCATGAGTGGGATCATGAAGCTTCAGAAACTTTTTTTTTTTTGAGTTGGAGTCTTATTCTGTTGCCCAGGTTGGAGTGTAGTGGCATGATCACAGGTCACCGCAGTCTTTACCTGCTGGGCTCAGGAGATCCTTCTGTCTCAGCCTCATGAGTAGCGGGAATTACGGGGGCACGCCACCATGCCCAGCTAGTTTTTTCATTTATTGTAGAGATGAGGTATTGCCAAGTTGCCCAGGCTGGTCTCAAGCCCCTGGGCTCAGGCAATCCTCCTGCCTCGGTCTCCCAAAGTGCTGGGAGTGAGCCACTGTGCCCTACAGAAACTTATACTCATAGGAGCATGAGTTCTTAGGTTGGAGAAATCTTGGTTCAAATCTTAGCTGGGCCATTTGTCAGCGATGTGCCCCTTGTGACATCACTTTACCTATCAGAGCCTCAGTTACTTCTTCTGTCAAATGGGAAAGGGGCAGGGGCCACAGTGAACTAGCACTCGTGGAGAACCTACTAGAGGCCAGGCATGGGGATGGGTGTTCAGCTTGTCTTTAATCCCTCAAGATTGCTGGATTGCTGTGAAAGTTAAATTCTACATTTTGCAATGACATCACTTAACACAATGCTTAGGAATTCAGAAGTGTCCAATGCACATCTTTTGGAGAAAAAAAAAATTCTTACAGCTGTGGTCCATTGCCTTCGGTCCAATTCTCTTACTGAAACAGTCAATACCTTGCCCAGGGGGGCTTCTTTTTTTTTTTTTTTTTTTAGTTGGAGTCTCACTCTGTTGCCCAGGCTAGAGTGCAGTGGCATGCTCACGGCCATCCCAGTGTTGACCTGCTGGCCTCCAGTGATCCTTCTGCCTCAGCCTTCCAAGTAGCATGCACTACCACGCCCGACTAATTTTTTGATTTACTGTAGAGACGAAGTCTCCCAAGTTGCCCAGGTTGGTCTCGAACCCGTGGGCTCAAGCAATTTACTCGCCTCAGCCTCCCAAAGTGCTGGGATTGCAGGCTGAGCCACTGAGCCCAGCCCAGGGGGGCTTCTCACAGTGTCCTCCCGCCTGCTGCCTAATGTAAGCAAGACTGAGTCAACAACACAGGTGAGACAATTTTATGAATCTCACTGTGATCTGTCTTTTCTCTGAACTTCACGAAACTTACATGTTTCATAAAACTCATACAGCAAAAATAGAATATATCTTCTCCCCAGCTAGATTATATAAATTCATAAGCCGTGTTTCCCAAATCCTCGAAAACATGGCACACACAGAAAACGATTAGCAGATAAGGCTAACAGCCAGATGCAACTTGCTCACTTAAGTTTTTGTTTGGTACTAGCTACTCACTTTTCAGGTCTTTTCCAAAGTCTTTCATAATTTTTCCCTATACTGGCTCTGCTGGGAGCCCCAAAGCCCAAAGGGATCAATATCTGGGTACCCCCTAGTCTTTACTTGGCATAATTATAAACATAATTTTTTTTTAAGAGACAGGATCTTGCTATGTTGCCCAGGCTGATTTCGAATTCTGTGACTTCAGCAATCCTCCTGACTCAGTCTCCCAAAGTACCGGGATGATAGACATGAGCCACCCTGCCCGGCTAATTCTCAGCATGCTTGGAATTCCTTCCATAGTATCCAGCACAGGGCCAGGTCTATATAACAGCTACGACCGCGTACATTGGACCGACCACCTTGAAACAATAGGAAACCAAACAAAAGTACTCCCTGCTCGTTCCTGAGCCATACCTCGGATAGTTAGTGCAATACTGGGTATAAATGTGGAACTCTTCACTCTGCGAGGAAACAAAAGAGATTTTTATAGCCAAAGAGCACAGACAACAACATTCATTTGACAATAAAAAGTAATAGCATTCAGGCCTTTACATTTGCGGCTCTGATCACACGGGCAAATCTCCCAAGCCCCTGTGGCCATCAACTGTGCCCATTTTTCTACCTTGTTTTATGCCTAGAATCCATATGCATTTGAACTCATTTGAGTTCAATAAGCATTTATTGAGCAGCTGCTGTGTTACGGTGAATCTGAAAACAGGAAGAGGATGAAAATAAAGTTTCTGCCCCAACGTCTTAGTCCTCTGGTAGATATTCAGCACGGGGGGAAAACTATAAGGAGATTCTTTATTTAATAATTCTATTGGTTGATTGACAGATTGAGACAGGGGTTTCACTCTGATACCCAGGCTGCAGTGCAGTAGTCATGGCTCACTGCAGGCCTGAACTCCTGGGCCCAAGCAAACCTCATGCCTCAGCCTCCTCCTGAATAGCTGGGACTACAGATGTGTGCCACCACGCCCAGCTAGTTTTTCAATCTTTTGTAGAGATGGGAGTCTTGCTTTGTTGCCCAAGCTGGTCTTGAACTCCTGGCCTCAAGTGATTCTTCTGCCTCAGCCTCTCAAAGTGCTGAGGTTATAAGTGTGAGTGATCATGCCCAGCTATATGTAGATAATTTAATTATCACATGGTAAGAACATGTTGGAGGTGTGTGAAGGAATGAGAAAGCTGCCGTACACCTTCCAGTCTTTACCTATGCAGATTGTCACTGGAGAGTCACCATGCAGGATCCTTTGAAATGGAATTCAGGCTTTATTCCTTCCAAGGATCTTTCCTTGAGCTCTTGGGCTGAGCCAACTGCTCCGTCTCCAGGTCCCACAGCACCCAGTGTGTGTGTGTCTGTGTGTGTGTGTGTGTGTGTGTGTGTGTTGTGTCCGTCTCCAGGTCCCACAGCACCCAGTGTGTGTGTGTGTGTGAGAGAGACTTGACCAGCTGAGCTCAGATGATCCTTCCACTTCAGCCTTCCAAGTAGCTGGAACCACAGGCGCATGATGTCTGGCCAATTTTATTTATTGTAGAGACGAGGTCTTGCTAAGTTGCCCAGGCAATTCACTGGCCACCGCTTCCCAAAGTGCTGGGGTTACAGGTGTGAGCCACTACGCCTGGCCAACACCCAGTATTTACCTGTTATGTAGCATTGACCACACGATAGTGACATTTTCTGTTTGTCTATCTCCCACACTAAGCTGTGAGCTCCTTCACATGAGGGGCTATCTTGTGTTCATTTGGCACAAAATATTTGTTGAACCACTGAATTACTCTCTCCTATTAAACTGAAAATTATTAGTGAGCAGGATTCAGGTCCACTAATCTGTAGGCATGAGCACAGTAGCAGTGCCTCAAATGCAATAAATGTTTGACTGGTTGGGAATGGCAGCTCATACCTGTAATCCCAGCACATTGGGAGGCTGAACCAGGAGGAACCCTTAAGCCCAGCAGCTCGAGACCAGCCTGGGCAACATAACAAGACCCTGTCTCTATAATAAATAAATAAATAAATAGATAGATAAACAAACAAATAAATAAATAAATATTTCATTAACAAATGTGGGGTTCTTGTCTTTTGATATGATTATATTCCTATTTCCTAAAATCTTTTAAATTCCAAGGCTCTCTTAGTCTTTCTGATGCCTCATCATATGATCAGCTATTAAAAATAATAAATATGCTCATTAAAGGATAATTTCTGGAAAAGGTAGAATCATGACTTCTCTGCAAATATAAAATGAAACTGTCAAGGATTTTATTTAACCTATTAATCAATGAGGAGAGCAGCAAGACATATTAACTAGACCAAAGCGGAAATAAAATTATCACGCTGGGCACAGTGGCTCACACCTGTAATCCCAGCACTTTGGGAGGCAAAGGCGAGAGAATTGCCTGAGTCCAGGGGTTCGAGACCAGCCTGAGCAGCAACTTGGCGAGACCTCGTCTCTACACTAAATCAAAAATTCCGCCGGGCATGGTGGTACGTGCCTGTGGTTCTAGCTACTTGGAAGACTGAGGAGGAAGGATTACCTGAGTCCAGCAGGTCGAGGCTGCGGTGGCAGTGAGCGTGCCACTGCACTCCAGCCTGGGTAATAGAGTGAGACCCCATCTCAAAAAAAATTACCACACTTAGGAATGCTGAAATGAATTTACAGATAATTACAAAACTGGCTTTTTCCTTGGGGATGAGTGAGGGGGAAAAAAAATCAACTGTCCTTCTGTGGGACGGAATTTATCTGCAGCTCAAGAATCATTTACATTGCCATCAGGTATCTAAAATTTACTGCACTGTAAAATGGTTCAATGATGATGAAACGAGACCCCGCTGATTGACGTGATCTGGAAGGGTAACTGAAAGATCCCTTGCATCCTATTTGAGACACCCCCTCTCTCTTGTGGATTTCAGTCTCCCCCAATTCTTCCCTGCACTGCCAAGGGAAAGAGGCACGTAGACTGGTCAGGGCAGGGGCCGAAGCTTTTGATTGTAAGACTCAGTCAGAGTGACTAGTTCAAGGCCAGTGAATGACCAGCTCTTGCAAAATCTAAAATAAAAATACATTGTGAAAAATAGCCCTACACCCTTTGGGTGGTCATTTCACATTCTGTTCCTTTTGACTTTTTACTTTCTTTTGCTTTTTAAACCACTTCATGCTTGGATTCAAATGTGACTCCAAGATAGGACCTTATTTTTTTTTTAGTAACTTTAATTGTTATTATTATTTTTATTTTATTTTATTTTATTTTTTTTGAGTTGGAGTCTCACTCTGTCGCCCAGACTGGAGTGCAGTGGCCGCTCCCGGCCACCGCAGCCTCGACCTGCTGGGCTCCGGCGATCCTTCCGCCTCAGCCTTCCGAGTAGCCGGAATTACAGGCATGCGCTACCACGCCTGGTTGATTTTTTGATTTATTGTAGAGATGAGGTCTCGCTGCCTAGGCGGGTCTTGAACCCGCGGGCTCAGGCAATCCACTCACCTCAGCCTCCCAAAGGCGCGGGATTAGAGGCTGAGCCACTGAGCCCGGCTTTATTATTTTTAATTCAAAAGGAATCTTTACTTAGAATTCTCCGTCAACTGGAATTAAACTTTTTCTTTTTTTTTTTTTTTGAGTTGGAATCTCACTCTGTCGCCCAGACTGGAGTACAGTGGCCACTTCCGGCCACTGCAGCCTCGACCTGCTGGGCTCTGGCGATCCTTCCGCCTCAGCCTTACAGGGACGTGCTGCCATGTCTGGCTAACTTTTTGATTTATTGTAGAGACGAGGTCTTGCCAAGTTGCCTGGGCGGGTCTCGAACCTGTGGGCTCAGGCAATCCGCTTGCCTCGGCCTCCCAAAGTGCTGGGATTACAGGCTGAGCCACCGAGCCTGACCAAACTTTTTTTTTTGAGTCATAGTCTCCCTCTATCACCCAGGCTGGAGTACAGTGGCAGGATCATGGCTACTTCAGCCTCGACCTGCTGGGTTCAGGTGATCTTTCCACCTCACTCTCCCGAGTAGCTGGGACTACAGGTGCACACCACCATGTCTGGCTAATTTTTTGATTTATTGTAGAGATGAGGTCTCACCAAGTTGCCATGGCTGGTCTCAAATCCATGGGCTCAGGCAATTCTCTTGCCTCGGCCTCCCAATGTGTGGAGATTACAGGTGTGAACCACCACACCCAGTGAGAGGATTAAATATTGTTTAAAATCACAGACCATTTCAAGGATACAGTATATAAAAATAAAGATCATGGTATCATAAGTTCCCAAGTATCCAGTGTTCAGCCTCAACAATCATGAACTCACTGTCTACTTGCTAGCTGGTTCCCTGCTTCCTCATCACTCTAAAGAAAATTTCAGAAATTATATCATCTTACTTATATTTTAGCATGCACCTCTAAAATAAGAACTTTAAACAAGAAGCATCACCATCATACCATTATCGCACTTGAATAATTCCATTACATCAGGAAGGTTCACCAGTCACCACACATAGTTCCTTAATTTTCTTTTTTTAAAACAGTTTGTGTGATTTGGAAATAAAATTCACACACGGCAACCACTTGGTGTCTCCTTAGTCTCTTTTAATCCTTAAGTTTTCCTCTGCCTCTCTTTTCTCTGCAAGCTAGTTGCTGAAGATACCAGATTGTCCTGCACTGTCACAGTCACGGTCTTACTGACAACATCCCTATGGTTTCCTTTACTGTGCCTGGTTCACTGTACTCCCTGGGGGTTAGGAGAGGCCTGCTTGGGTTTAGGATCCATAATTTGAAACAGACGTATTAGAGATTGCCTTCCACCAGGAGGAACACACACCTTGTTGTCTCTCTTTTGCGACGCTAATGATCATTGGGAGTTAGTTTCCACATTTATTCATTTATGAGAAATTGCAAAATGGTGATTTGTAAATTTATTTATTTATTTATTTAGAGTCAGGGTCTCACTCTGTCACCCAGGCTGGAATGCAGTGGCATGTCATGGTTTACTGTAGCCTCAATCTCCTGGGCCCAGGCAATCCTTCTGCCTCGGCTTTCCAAGTACCTGGGACTACAGGTGCTCACCACCATGCTTGGCTAATTTTTAATCTTTTGTAGACACCAGATCTCACTATTTTTGCCAGGCTGGTCTCAAAATCCTGGGCTCAAGCCATCCTTCCACTTTGGCCTCTCAACGTGCTGAGGTTACAGGTGAGCCACCACGCCTGGCCAATATTTCTATGATTCCTTTTTCATTTATGAGCCAGAATCTTTCCAGAAAAGGAAATTCCTTATATTAACTATTGGTTACTCTACAGTTTTTGGTTTGTATGGGAAAGGCAAGATAAACAGTTCATTCTTTCCTTTAATTTTCAAAATAATGCATTCATTCTCTAGCATCCTGCAAAGGTGATCCATTTATTTATTTATTTACTGAGTTGGAGTTTCACTCTGTCGCCCAGACTGGAGTGCAGTGGCACACTCCCGGCCACCACAGCCTCAACCTGTTGGGCTCCAGCAATCCTTCTACCTCAGCTTTCCAAGTAGCTGGAACTACAGGGACATGCTACCATGCCCGGCTAATTTTTGATTTATTGTAGAGACGAGTTCTTGCCAAGTTGTCTGGGTGGGTCTCAAACCCGGGGCTCAGGCAATCCATCCGCCTCGGCCTCCCAAAGTGCTGGGATTACAAACTAGCCACCAAGCCCGGCTATTTTAAAAATATCACTGTGAATTCATAAACATAAGCACATGTAATGAGTTTCTATTGTTTTTAGTTATTTATCTTTTCTGATGTTCAAATTATTGCACTTTTGGCTACTAGGCACCTCTTCTTAAGCAGTGGCCTCTTTTTGAGCACTCATGACTTGACCTCCAGTTTTTGGTAGTGTCCGTGTTTTCTGGCATGACAAGATCTTCCAGATCATCTTGTGTATTTCCTACCCCATAAGAGGTCTCCCTGTGTTGCCCAGGCTGGTCTCAAACTCCTGAGATCAAGTAATCCTCCTACCTTGGCCTCCCAACGTGCTGGTATTACAGGCATCAGGCACTGCGCCTAGTCAGAATATGGTGCTTTTAAAAGGATAAAGTACATCTTTCGTCCATACTAATCCTCACAATTCAGATTTAGTTTCTAGTTGGTTTTTTCTGAGTCAGAGTCTCACTCAGTCATTCTAGCTAGATGGCAGTGGCAGGCTCACAGCCACTGCAGCCTCGATCTGCTGGGCTCAGAAGATCCTTCTGCCTCAGCCTTCCAAGTAGCTGGAACCACAGGTGTGTGCCACCATGCCTGGCTAATATTTTTGATTTATTATAGAGACGGAGTCTTGCCAAGTTGCCCAGGCTGGTCTCAAACCCCTGGACTCAGGTATTCCTTTTGCCTCCGCCTCCCAAAGTGCTGGGATGACAAGCGTGAGCCACCATGCCTGTTAGTTTTCAGTTTTTTAATTAGCTGCCATCATTTTTGCCTCTGTATCTTTCTCCTACTAATTCCAGTTCTCAGTGATGTTAGCATAAACACTTAGCTTTACTCCACAACACACTCAAAAATTTCAGAATAATAATAGAAACACCGCCGGACTCAGTGGCTCAGCCTGTAATCCCGTGCCTTTGGGAGGCTGAGGTGAGTGGATTGCCTGAGCCCGCGGGTTCAAGACCCGCCTGGCCAGCGAGACCTCATCTCTACATGGGTATGGCAGCGCATGCCTGTAATTCCGGCTACCCGGAAGGCTGAGGCGGAAGGATCGCCAGAGCCCAGTAGGCAAGGCTGCGGTGGCCAGGAGCAGCCACTGTGCTCCAGTCTGGGCGACCGAGTGAGACTCCAACTCAAAAAAAAAAAAATTAAAAAATAAATAATAGCAACACCACCATAAATAGTATCATTATGAAAGCTGTTAAAGATATATTTTGTCCAAAGCATATTTTCAAATCAACTGGAATTTCTTTTGTGTGGTATGCCACCAACTAGATACAGCTTAATTTTGTTTTCTATTTCTAGAGACTGTTTTTTTAAACCTTAGTGTTGTTTTATAGTCATATAAAATATGTATATGGTTTCAAAGTCAACGCTACAAAGAAATACATATTCAAAGAAGTTTAACTTCTATTATTTTCCATTCTTGTCTATTCCTTCTGGTCCCCTATTGGTAACCAATTTTTAATCTTACAGGTTACCATTTTTTTTTAAGGTACATACCCTCTCTTTCTCTTTTTTTTTTTTCCTGAGTTGGCATCTTACTCTGTCACCCAGGCTGGAGTGCAGTGGCATGGTCACAGCCACCACTGCCTTGACCTGCTGGGCTCAGGTGATCTTTCTACCTCAGCCTTTCAAGTAGCTGGAACCACAGGTGTGTGCTACCATGCCCGGCGAATTTTTCTCGATTTATGGTGAGACGAGGTCTCACCAAGTTGTCCAGGCTGGTCTCGAACTTCTTGGCTCAGGCAATCCTTTCGCTTCTGCTTCCCAAGTTTCTGGGATTATAAGCGTGAGCCAATGTGCATGGCCCCGCCTTTCTTTGATAAACAAATCATGTTATACTCATGATTCCCAAACATGAGTGTGTATCAGCGTTACCTGGCAGGCTTGTTAAAAACAGAGAGCTGGGTTTCACCAATAGAATTTCTGGGGCCTGAGTATGTGCATTTCTAACAAGTTCCAGGTCCAGGGATCATACTTTGAGAACCACAATGCTACACACACTTCTATCCCTGTTCCTTTCCCCAGCAGTATTTAGGAATAGTTTTTGCTTTTATTCCTTCATAGTATTCCATTATGTGGTTATACTATATTTATTCAACCAGCTTCCTGTTTAGGAACATTTGGGGTGTTTCTAGATTTTTGCAGTAACAAATAGTACCACAAAGAATAGCATCAGTTGGGCATGGTGGCTTACGCCTGTCATCCCAGCACTTTGGGAGGTGGAGGTGAGAGGCCTGCCTGAGCTCAAGGGTTCGAGACCAGCCTGGGCAACATGGCGAGAACTCATCTCTACAATAAAATAAACAAAAAACAAAACAAAACAAAAAATCCAGCCAGGCATGGTGGCGCACACCTGTGGTTCCAGCTACTTGAAATAATTAGGAGCCGGGTTCGGTGACTCGGCCTGTAATCCTGCGCCTTTGGGAGGCTGAGGTGAGTGGATTGCCTGAGCCCGCGGGTTCGAGACCCGCCTGGGCAGCGAGACCTCATCTCTACAATAAATCAAAAAATCAGCTGGGCGTGGTAGCGCATGCCTGTAATTCCGGCTACTCAGAAGGCTGAGGCAGAAGGATCGCCGGAGCCCAGCGGGTCGAGGCTGCGGTGGCCGGGAGCGGCCACTGCACTCCAGTCTGGGCGACAGTGAGACTCCAACTCAAAAAAAAAAAAGAAAGACTGAGGTGGAAGGATCACCTGAACCCAGCAAGTCAAGGCTGTAGTGGCTGTGAGAATGCCACTGAACTCCAGTTTAGGGCAACAGAGTGAGCTCAGACACAAATGTGTCTTTGAGGAAGTAGGCTTGGTAGGTGAAAGGGCAAACTCAGATGCTGAATCCATACAGCCAAATTCCTCTCCTCGGGGTCTGTGCTACTTTTCTCACTCAGTTGTGAGAGTATCTGTTTCTCCATGGCGCTGCCAACATTTCAGGCATAGTACCAAATTTTCGAGCACAGTTCTTAAAAAAATCCAAATGAGTTGGTTGGGCATGGTGGCTCATGCCTATAGTTCCAGCTACTCAGGAAGCTGAGACAGGAGGGTCTTCTAGGCCCTGGAGGTCGAGGTTGCAGTGAGCCATGATTGTGACACACTGCACTCCAGCCTGGATGACAGAGTGTGAGCTCCCCCACCCCACAAAAAAATTAGTCGTCAAATTTTAAGAGTGAAAAGATGACCAGGTATGCTGGCGATGTCTGTAATCTCAACACTTTGGGAGGTGGAGGTGAGAGGATGGCCTGAGCCCAAGGGTTCAAGACCAGCCTAGGCAACTACACTAAACCAAAAAATTAGCTGGGCATGGTGGCGCATGCCTGTAGTTCCAGGTACTTGGAAGGCTGAGGGGGAAGGACTGCCTGAGCCCAGCAGGTCGAGGCTGCGTTGGCCGTGAGCATGCTACTGCACTCCAGCCTGGACAACAGAGTGAGACTCCAACTCCAAAAAAAAAAAAAAATTATCCTCAAGGAAGTGCAGATACTGGTTATTCGTATCATGGGTGTGAAGTCAAGTCAGGGTTCCCTTACCCAAATGCTATTTACCTGGTAAGCCTTTCTCCTGGGGTCCAGTGAAAACGTCTCAGCAGTCAAAGCATGTGAGGGTTGGAGGGGCCTGGAGCAGAAGATCCTAAACTCATACACATTGTTTTACTCTGGCTGCCTATCCAATACATATTTGGGGGCCCTGGATGTTCACTTGGTCAGCCCTGACTGGACTCTTGGTTCTTCCATTGTGTCTCATTTCTATATCAGTTTGAATTAGAATTTGAAAGAGTCAAGTTACTAACTAGAAGGAAATATCTACTTTTAAATAATTTATATATATTTTTATAACAATTCCCTTAAATACTTCTAAAAAGGGTTTGGTGGCATATTTAATAAGTGATGGCATTTAAAGATTTAACTAACTAGGGCCATTGGTTTTTGTGTGAAATCATTGTTTGTAAGGTCCATAGAGTTTCATAAAATAGAATCAAACTAGGTTTAGGGATATAAATATACATAACTGCTTTGAATCAAAACCTTCTAATTTAAGACAGGAATAGAGCCATGATGTCACAAAATGTACAGAAATTCCATGGTGCAGAAGACTCAAGGCCTTATTATGGTTGTGTATGTGTGCAGGCCAACTCTAAGATGCAATTTAAACATATTTTCAGGGTCAGGCGCAGTGGCTCACACTTGTAATCCCAGCAATTTGGGAGGCCAAGACAGGAGGCTCACTTGAGACCAGAAGTTTAAGACTAGCCTGGACAGCAAAGCAAGATCCCATCTCTACAAAAAATAGAAAAATTAACCGGGTGTGGTGGCATGTGTTTGTAGTCCCAGATACCTGGGAGGCTGAGGCACAAGATTGCTTAAACCCAGGAGGTCAAGGCTGCGGTGAGTGGTGATCATGCCACTGAACTCCAACCTGGGCGACAGAGTGAGACCCTGACTCAAAAAAAAATTTTTTTTTTCGTTGAGGCCATTGCTTTTTAATTTGGAATTTCAAAGGATCCTACATGTAAGAAACTAAAGCCTGATACTGGTCAATCAGGCTGAGGACAGCAAGGACGGGAAAGAAAAAGCAAGAAAGCGTAAGCAAATCAGGCAAAAGCTGTTGTCTGATAATAACTTACTAAAGATCTTGGGTAGGCCACTTTGCCTTTCTCATCCCTGGAGCCAAGACTTCCTTCAGGATCCAGCAGGTGGACTCAGCCACAAAGGGCCCCTCTGACTTATGGCAGAGACGAGGTCTTGCCAAGTTGCCCAGGCTGGTCTTGAACTGTGGGCTCAAGCAGTCCTCTTACCTCGGCCTCCCAAAGTGCTGGGATTATAAGCGTGAGCCAGTGTGACCAGCCCAGGATAATTTTAGTAAGTGGGAGGGGGGTGTGTGCGTGTGCATGTGTGTAAGTGTGTGTGTGCATATGCATGTATATGTAACTGTGCATGGTTATGTATGTGTGTGCGCAAGCATGCTCACTCCACGGGCTCTGAGAGGAACAAGGCTCCTACGGGGAGAGGGCTCTGCATTGAGGGAGAAGAGGCAGCTATGGGGAGGTTGAGGCCCTGAAGACAAGCTTTGTCTGCTTGCTATATGTTACCAAGGTCAGCCCTTTGGACAGTCAAGATGAGGGATGGACGAGAGAAGGAAGGCAGATGCACACTCACCAGGAGAAGAGCTGACCTGCCCAGCAGGGAACGTACATTTCTGTGCCTCTAGAAAACTGTGAGCTCATTAGCCGGGCATGGTGGCACACGCCTGTAGTCCCCGCTTCTTGGAAGGCTGAGGTGGAAGGATTGCCTGAGCTCAGCAGGTCGAGGCTGTGGTGGCCAAGGGTGTGCCACTGTACTCCAGCCTGGTCAGCAGAGTGAGACTTCGACTCAAAAAAAAAAAAAAAAAAAGAAAAGAAAACTGCGAGCTCCTCATTCTTCTTCTAGGAACAGGGGGAAAAAGCAACCGTATCCCCCAGTTTCTTGCTGCTAAGGACTGCTGTAACCTCCACATACCATAACGGCAAGCAAGGTCAAAGATGAATCTCTGCGCAAGCCCCAGTGATTCAGATAAAAGAAGGAGTCAAGCGCCGGTCCTGCCTCTTGCATTAATGGCCTCCCAATTAAAGCAATTTTCCATTCCTCCCCAGAGTGGAGCAGCTGGTTGTGTTTCAGAAGATGTAACAGACTTAAATGTCAGGGTGCCGAGTGAGGGGCAGGCAGCGCCAGGGCCCGGCGCGCCCGCCCAGGTCCCAGCTTCCACGCGCAAGTGTGCAGCGCTGAAGTCAGTCTTCTAATTAAACTTGGCGAGATTACAATGGAAAGAAGATTTGGGAGTTGGCAGCGTGGCGCACAAACAAACTTTTATGTGAATAATTAAGCGACAGCTAAGCATATGCTGGAACATCTTTAATCAACTTGTGATTACAGTTACCAGTAAAAGCCAAACGTTTCCGAAAGCTTCTATGTTGTTTATGTGCTGTGGTTATTTTAACATAACCTCTTTGATAGACCCAGCATATCTTTTTACCCATTGCTTCTTTTGTCTCCTCTTTTCCAAATTCCTGCCCATGTATGACACTGGCGACTTGTGAAAAGGACTGTATGTATGTGTGAGCATGTGTGCACAAACATTTACATGTGAAGATACACACACACACACACACACACACACACACACACACACAGTCAGGAGCATTTCACACACAAGCCCACAAGCTGCCTTTAAGGAACTTCACTCTAATAAAACCCAGGGTGTTATGTTTGGACTCAAAACCACTTGGATGGATTTGTGGTCGTCAGCAATGACCCTGTGGAACAGTCTGGATCCAGGTCAGACTGGGAAGACACCTCCCGGTTCATACTGCACTCTGCGGCTCTGAATGAGGTGCTAATTCTCCACTGGTCCCGAGACACCATCATGAACTTTGCTTAAACCTTTGTACATTTCAAACCACAACGGCAGAAACCACATGAAGGTTTGGGGTGAAACAATTGCTGCTTCCAAATGAAAGCTGTTGAATTTTTAAGAGAATTTAAACAACATAGGATTCTACATACACTAGCTAGCATGTTGAGAAAGTAGCATAGGAAAGGTTTGTTGGGCATTTTCAGAATTCTAACCCCATTTGAGTTCAGAGTACAAACTCACTGTTATTTAAGCTCTAAAACTCAATTCTTTTTCTTGCATTTTTCTAAACCAGCATTGCATCTGAAGAAAATTATTAAAAATGAGGGTCCATTTTTAAAATGTAGGAGATAAATTCTGCCTTTCTTTATCCCCAAAAGATAATTACGGAGACCAGGCTAGTGCTGTGTATATTGTCTATAAAATATTTAGATTCTACTTGGTGTGTGTGTGTGTGTGTGTGTGTGTGTGTGTGTGTGTGTGTGTGTGTGTGTATTTGAGTCAGAGTCTCACTCTGTCGCCCTGGCTGGTGCAGTGGCACAATCATAGCTCACCACAGCCTCAATCTCCTGTACTCAGGCAATCCTTCTGCCTCTGTGTCCCAAGTAGCTTAGACTACAGGTGTGTGCCACCACTCCCAGTTAATTTTTTTATTTTTGTAGAGATGAGGTCTTGCTATGTTGCCCAGGCTGGTCTCAAACTCCTGGGCTCAAGCAATCCTCTTGCTTTTGCTTCCCAAAGTGCTAGGATTACAGGCGTGAGCCACCCCACCCCATTTTGCTTGATTTTTATAACTGGTTTGGTGGTATCTTATATGTATTTTTCCCTAATATTCTTCTACGCCAGACTCTCTCAAGCTTAAAGTTCTTTTTAGGAAAGAGTAACATTATTCAGTTACTATATGAGTTCTAGAACAACTGCTAAGTTAGCCTTTCTCTTTCCCCAGGAACAGTGTCTTTCTTCCTTGCTACTCAAACAATCAAAACAGAGAAAGGTTAGTGGCTAACTTCATCCAATATGGAACAAACCAGACATTTTAACTTTAAAGTGCAAACAGTCCATACACTATATCCATCTCAGTTGGCCAAGAGCAACGGACCCGGCTTACCTTGGACACAAAACATTCAGCTATGGCCACAGGGTCGTTTTCACAGTTTTCCAAATCTTGCAGAAGTTCACTATTAAAAAAAAAAAAGAAGCCAGGAAGTATTAGATTACAGGTCTCCAGTTGAGAACATTTTACATAATTTAAAAGTTTAAATATTTCTACATCATTTACAAGGATGCATATAATTGGATAACTGAAGAACTATCGCCATTGTATCCAAGGCTTAGATAAGGGACTTGGCCAAGGTCATGGTTGAAGCAGCAATTTAAACACAGGTTGAACTCTCCCACCTAATATTTAAGTCTTCTAGACATTAGTCATTGTATGCGTGAATGTTCATACATACATATCCATTCATCAAATACCCATCTAAAACTCCAAGTATAGTCCAAGGCATTAAGAATACAACAGGAATGGTGTTTTAGGGCAGGGGTGGTGGCTTATGCCTATAATCCTAGCACTCTGGGAGGCCGAGATAGAGGATCCCTTGAGGCCAGGAGCTCAAGATCTTCCTGGGCAATACAGTGAGACTCCCATCTCTACAACAACAACAATTAGCCAAGCATGATGGCGTTGTCCTATAGTACTAGCTACTCAGGAGACTGAGGTGTGAGGATTCCACTGAGCCCAAGAATTTGAGGCTGCTGTGAGGTATGATCACACCACTGCACTCTTGCTTGGATGACGGAGCAATACCTTGCCTCTAAACAAACAAAAAAAAGACAGTGCTTTACAGGAAAGATATGCTAGGGAAGGAAATATCTTTCCTCAAATGTAAATCCACTTATTTTTTTTAGGCAGAGTCTTACCCTGTCACCCAGACTGGAGTACACTGGCACGTTCATGGATACCACAGCCTTGACCTGCTGGGCTTAGATGATCCTTCCACCTCAGCCTTCCAAGTAGGTGGGACTACAGGCATGTGCCACCATGCCTAAATAATTTTTTGATTTTATTGTAGAGACGAGGTCTCGCCAAGTTGCCCATGCTGGTCTCAAACTCCTGGACTCAGGCAATGTAATCCTCTTGCCTCCGACTCCCAAAGAGCTGGGATCACAGGTGTGAGCCACCATGGTCAGTTTCACATTCTTTTTTCTAATGGCCATATCATTATTTTAAGGAACAGTATAGTATTTCATTGTGTAAATGTATCATGCTTAATTTAATTACTATCTCACTGCTGAATAAAATTCTATAAGTGGAACTGATAGGTCAAAGGACATTCTCAATGAAAATGTTAACACATTTCCAGATTGTCTTCCATTTAAGTTATATTAGTATATATTTTAAAATGTTAAGTGTTTTATCTTAGTTAGATGTGTTACGTGTTTAATAAAAAGATAAACGTTCTTTAGAAAGACGCAATCAAGCAGTTTCTTGCTGCTTTGCACTCTCAGCTGCAATTGCCCAGAAGCATTTTTGACTTTTCAGCTATTTCTGCTTTAAATAGTTCCAGGCCAAGTGTGGTGGCTCACGCCTATAATCCCAGCATTTTGGGAGGCCGAGGTGAGAGGATTGCCTGAGCCCATGGGTCTGAGACCAGTCTGGACAACTTGGCAAGACCTTATCTCTACTATAAATCAAAAAAGTAGCTGGGTGTGATGCCACACGCCTGTAGTTCCAGCTACTTGGAAGGTTGAGGCAGAAGGATCACCTGATCCCAGCAGGTCAAGGCTGCGGTGGCTGTGAGAGTGCCACTGCACTCCAGCGTAGGCAACAGAGTGAGAGACTCCAACTCAAAATAAATAAATAAATAGCTCCAAATTTCCAAGTATGCTGATAATGTATGCTCATCATTTCTCAGTTTTAGATATATAACTGATTTCCCTAAATCTCCCCTCCTGCCACCTTCTCAACTAGTTCTACTGTGCAATTTGATTAAATATCAGAATCTACATCTTTAAAATTATGTAAATATTATTTGCCATTAAGCCTTTGCATATATACTACAATTTCACATTCTTTCTCACAGAACCATGTTTAACTTGGAATTAAAATTATCTTTTTTTTGTTTTGTTTTTCAAATGACATACTACTAATTTATTCTTAAATTGTGTGCCAAGCCAGGCGTGGTAGCTCTTGCCTGTAATCCCAGCACTTTAGGAGGCAGAGGCAAAAGGATTACCTGAGCTCAGGGGTTTGAGACCAGCATGGACAACTTGGCGAGATCTCATCTCTAAAATAAATTTTAAAAATCAGCTGGACATGGTGGTATATGCCTGTGGTTCTAGCTACTTGGAAGGCTGAGGCAGGAGGATCACCTCAGCCCAGCAGGTCGAGGCTGCAGTGGCTGTGAGCGTACCATGTACTCCAGCCTAGGCGAGAGAGTAAGACTCCTTCTCAAAAAAAAAAAATTGTATGCCAAAAGTATAAATCTCATCTCACTGTGCTCAAACCTCAGATAATTTATTGGATGCATTTATTTCTTTTTTTATTTTTAAAATTATTTTTATTTTTTGTAGATAGGGTCTTGCTATGTTACCCAGGTGTCTGAACACCTGGCCTCAAAGGATCTTCCTAGAACCTTGGCCTCCCAAAGTGCTAGGATTACTGGTGTGAGCTACTGCACTCAGCCTACATTTCCTTCTTGGTGGCCTCTGCTCCAGCTTGGACAGGTTGCTTTAAAGACCTGGTGGGTTCTCTCTTCAACATCATCCTAATGATGGTCTTTGCCAATCTCCGGTGTCTGCCGCCTCGTTTCTCAGATGCAATTTCTGAAGTATGCCCTCCTTTGGGAGATTACAACATCCAGCAGTAGCTTTCTGAGTAAGGGTAATAGAAGGTACATTTACTGAGATGCTTCCTATTTCAAAATATTCTCCCTTCACACTTGGCTGATAATGTCAGTGGATATCATTCTTTGTCCAAAGTCATTTTTCCTGAGTATTAAGTATTCAAGGAATGATTTGTTGACTTATACATTCCAATGCTGCTATTGAGAGTCCAATATCATTCTGATCCCCAACCCAGGTTCCATGTGACCTGATTTTTTTATTTTTGAGCCAGGGTCTCAATCTGTCACCCAGACTGGAGTACAATGGTACAATCACAGCTCACAGCAGCTTTGACCTCCTGGGCTCAGGTGATCTTTCCACCTCAGCCTCCTGAGTAGCTGGGACTAAAGGTGTGTGCTACCACATCCGGCTAATTTTTGTACTTTTTGTAGAGACAAGGTCTCGCTATGTTGTCCGGGCTGGTTTTGAACTCCTGGGCACAGGCAATCCTCCTACCTTAGCCTCCCGAAGTACTGGGATTACAGGTGTGAATCACTGAACCCGACTTTTTTTTTTTTTTTTTTTTTAATTCTGAAAGCTTTTAGAGTTTTCTCCTTGTTAACATTAATTCTGAAATTTTGTGATGGTAGGTTTTGAGTTAGGTATTTTCCCACGCACTGAGCCAACTTGAAAATTTAGGAAACGATGTTAGTAGCAGTTTTCTAAGTGTGGTCCAAAGACGCGTGGCATTCTGGAGATCCCTTCAGGAAGTCCAAAAGGCTGCCATTCTATAAAAACATCAAGACATTATTGGATTTTTTGCTTTCATTTTCTCATGAGAGTGCAATGAACTTTTCCAGAGGCTACATGATGTATGATATCACAAAAGATGAGAAGTAGAAGCAGAAAGGATAATTCAGGTGACTTTTAGCAAGTCAGAGTAAAGAGCTCTGCAAAAAAGTAAAATGATTCCAAAACAAACAAAAGAATTTACTGAAAAAGGTAATAAATTATTTTTCTCGAAATATGTGGGTTTATTAAGTAAATTGATATTTTAACAGGGTTTCAGTTTTAGTTTCTAACATGTTGAACAAAACATAGTAAAACACGAACAGAAAAGTCTTTGAGTCCTTAGTAATTTTTAAGCATGTAAGAGATTCTGGGCCAAAACACTTAATCTCTGCTCCTCCTGAATAATGTTTTTGCTAGATTCTTCCTCCACTTTTTTGTTTTTCTTGAGTCGGAGTCTCACACTGTTGCCCAGGTTGGAGTGCAGTGGCATGATCATAGCTATCACAGCCTCAACCTCCTGGGTTCAGGAGATCCTTCCACCTCAGCCTCTCAAGTTGCTGGGACTACAGGAGTCCCTACCACCACAACCAGTTACGGTTTTTTTTGAGTCAAAGTCTTACTATCATCCAGGCTGGAGTGCAATGGCACACTCACTGCCACTACAGTCTCAACCTACTGGGCTCAGGTGATCCTTCCGCCTCAGCCTTCCAAGTAGCTGTAACCACAGGCGAGTGCCACCACACCTGGCTAATTTTTTTGTTTACTGTAGAGACGAAGTCTCACCAAGTTGCCCAGGATGGTCTCGAATCCCTAGGCTCAGGCAGTCCTCTTGCCTCTGCCTTCCAAAGTGCTGGGATTACAGGTGTGAGCCACCGTGCCTGGACCTGCTTTTTTATTTTTTTTTTGAGTTGGAGACTTACTCCGTCACCTAGGCTGGAGTGCAGTGGCATGCTCATGGCCACTGCAGGCTCGACCTGCTGGGCTCAGGTGATCCTTCCAACTCAGCCTTCCAGGTAGCCAGAATTAGAATTATAGGCGTGTGCTACCAAGCTGGGCTAATTTTTGGATTTACTGTAGAGATGAGGTCTCGCCAAGTTGCCCAGGATGTTATCGAACCTCTGGTCTCAGGCAATCCTCTCACCTTGGCCTCCCAAAGTGCTGGGATTACGGGCTTGAGCCACTGCACCTGGCCGCTAATTAAAAAACAAAAACAAAAACAAAAAAACTATCATAGAGATGAGGTCTCACTATGTTGACCAGACTGGTCTTGAACTCCTGGGCTCAGGCAGTCCTCTCGCCTCAGCCTCCTGGAGTGTTGGGGCTGTAGGTGTGAGTAAACGGATTTTGTGGTTTTCTTTCCTGTTCTTTGTTTTCTGCTGAGCTCCTTTTCCCCTATTAGGCCATTTTGACTTCTGGCGTGCCTGCTGGAGGTGATTCTCAGGCACCTGGGGGGGGTCTTTACTTGTCCTTTCATATTTGAAAGTGACACAATAGATGATCAACTCGCTCCCTGCACAAAGCTAAACGCTGTGCAGGGCTCATAAACCTTGTGCAGGGAGGGAGTTGATCACGTGATGCTCCTTGATCCAAGGCAGTGATTCTCAAACCTTGGTGTCAGCACCTGTTTACATTCTTAAAAAGTCTTTATATGAACTGAGTGTGGGGGCTCCTGCCTGTATTCCCTGCAATTTGGGAGGCAGAGATGAGAGGACTGCCTGAGTCCAGGGATTCGAGACCAGCCCAGGCAACTTGGGGAGACCTCATCTCTACAATAAATAAAAAAATTAGCTGGGTGTGATGGCACATGCCTATGGTTCCAGCTACTTGGAAGGCTGAGGTGGAAGGATCGCCTAAGCCCAGTAGGAAGAGGCTGTGGTGGTCGTGAGCGTGTCACTGCACTCCAGCTTAGGCGACAGAGTAAGACTGTAACTCAAAAAAAGAAAAAAAAAAGTCATTATGTGAATTATATCTATCTTTATTGTAGTATATTAGAAATTAAAACTGAATAATTAAAAATGTTAATTCACCTAAAATAAATCTAATATATTAATACAAATAACTTTTTGTGAAAAATAGTTTTATAAAAGAAAAAAATGTAGTGAGAAGAGAAGTGTCGCTTTACATTTTTTTTTTTTTGAGTTGGAGTCTCACTCTGTCACCCAGACTGGAGTGCAGTGGCCGCTCCTGGCCACTGCAGCCTCGACCTGCTGGGCTCCGGTGATCCTTCCGCCTCAGCCTTCCAAGTAGCTGGAACTACAGGCGTGCGCTACCACACCCGGCTGATTTTTTAATTTATTGTAGAGATGAGGTCTCGCCAAATTGCCCAGGCGGGTCTCGAACCCGCGGGCTCAGGCAATTCTCTCACCTCAGCCTCCCAAAGTGCGGGATTACAGGCTGAGTCACTGAGCCTGGCTGTCGCTTTACATTTTGCAGTCTTAATCTCTGATTTAGTAGAACACAGCTGAATTCTATCTGCTTCTGCATACAATCTGTTATAGTCTGTTGTTTTGGCTGAAGTATAGAGGAAAAAATCCAGCCTCACACAGATATGTCACCAGAAAAGGGAGGAGTATTTTAATAGCCTTTCATGTAAGTATAGAAGTCCTTTTCTTTGATATTACACTGAAACTCACCAATGGTAGTATGCTATTGGTTGGTTGGAGTCTGAAACCATACCAAAGTACTATACTGTCACTCTAAAATCCATGGAATCCACTGGTCTATCTTGCACTTAAGAGAATATTTTTTTTCTTTTTTGAGTCATGGTCTTACTCTGTACCCAAGCTGGAGTGCAGTAGCATAATTACGGCTTACTGCAGCCTCAATTTCCTGGGCTCAGGTGATCTTTTCACCTCAGCCTCCCAAGTAGCTGGGACTACAGGTGCGCACCACACACCCAGCTAATTTTTAAATTTTTTTGTAGAGACATGGTATCACTATGTTGCTTAGGCTGGTCTCAAACTCCTGGGTTCAAGTAATCTTCCTGCTTTGGCCTCCCAAAGTGCTGGGATTACAGGCATGAGCCAATGCACCTGGCCCCTATGTTCTAAATATTATGGCCACCATGCTCCCTCCATGCTTTAATCTCATCTCCAGAGCAGACTTACTGGTAGAAGGATATGTCTTGAGGGATCCACCCAGGCTCCAGGTGTATTCACGTGTAAATGAATGCTGGTACCCACTGCTCAAAAACCACAGAACTAGGAGGGAACTCAGACACCTCAGTCCCAGTCTCCAATTTTATTTTATTTTGTTGATTTATTTATTCCACCAAGAGAATCAGAGTACCAACCTTTAAGGCGAGGAAGCCATGGCTCATAAAAGGAGGTATTAATAGCTTACCTTAGGTCACACAGCTAACAACTAAAGTCCACAGCTATGGTTAGCATCAAGGCTCTTGAATCTCAGCCCCATGCTCCATAAGAAGCACATCTATTGAAAGATTTGTTTCCTGATTGACTCAAGAAAGCTGAGAGTCATTATGGTGTCTTCAACAAGGTACTGCCAACCTGGGAGGTCTCGTGGAGTTACCCAGCCAGCTTTCCTTTACAAGCCTTTTCCTTTCAGATAAACATAATAAAAATGGGAACAGTGACAAGAAAATAACGGGATTTCTCTCATGCTCTTGTCACTGGGACTATCATCCTGATAAAGCTGCCCTATCCATCTTATTTGCTTGCTATTCAGTGAGCCATTACTGAAAGATTCCACAGCAGGCATGGTTAGAGGCAAGGAGGTTATAGGGTAAAGAAGACATGTACTTATGTTCCAAACACAGCTGAGAAATGTTAATAAGCAAATAAATAAACAATATAATATCACATTGTATTATCAGTATGAAATAAATATAGGACAGTGTGATAGAGAGCGACTGAGGTTGAGTGGAAGAGGGTTGGGAACGTCAAGGAAGGTTCTCAGAGAAGGTGATATTTGAGTCCAGGAGACTTGGAAGATAAAAATTCATTTAAGAAATGGGGTTGTGCTCGACATGGTGGCTCACACCTGTAAACCCAGCACTTTGGGAGGCCGAGGAGGGTGGATGGGTGGATCACTTGAGCCCAGGAGTTTGAGACCAGCCTCGGCAATACAGCGAGACCTCGTCTCTCCAAAAATATCAAAAAAATTTAGCTGGGTGTGGTGGTGTGTACTTGTAGTACCAGTTATTCAGGATGCTCAGGTGGAAGGATCGCCTAAGTTTAGGAAGTCAGGGCTACCATAAACTGTGATTGTGGTGATCAGGCCACTGCATGCCAGCCTGGACAACAGAGTGGGACTCTGACTCAAAAAAAAAAGAAAGAGGAAAAGTGAGAGAGACAAGAAACAAACAAACAAACAAACAGAAAGAAATGGGGTTGAGCTTGGCACAGTGATTCATTCCTGTAATCTCAGCACTTTGAGAGGCTGAGGCTAGGTACTTGCTTGAGCAGGTGAGTCTGAGATCAGACTACGTTACATAGCAAGATGTTTCCACAAAAAATAAAAAAATTAGCCAGGTGTGGTGGTCCATGTCTGTAAGTTACAGCTACTCAGGAGGCTGAGGCAGGAAGATTGCTAGAGTCCAGGAGGTGGAGGGTGTGGTGAGTTTGATGAGCAACAGGAAGTACGAAGACTATCTATAAAACTACCTACAAAAAATGTGTGTAGTATGGCTAGGCATGGTGGCTCATGCCTGTAATCCCAGCACTTTGGGAGGTGAAGGTGAGAGAATTGCCTGAGCCCAGGGGTTCGAGACCAGCCTGGGCAACTTGGCGAGATCTGGCCTCTACAATAAATTAAAAATTTAGCCAGGTATAGGGATACATGTCTGTAGTCCCAGACACTTGGAAGGGAGAGGCAGGAGGATCGCCTAAGCCCAACAGGTTGAGGTTGTGGTGGCTGCTGAATGTGCCATTATACTCCAGGCTGGGTGACAGAGTGAGACTCCTACTAATAAATAAATAAATAAATAAAAATCTTAAGCACTATGGGAGCACAGTTGGGGTCTAGAATGCAGTATATTAACCACCAAAGATACTCAGTCACCGAAGATACCAGAAACAGGACTGTCCTTCTACAGATACAGCCTAATGGGGTGTAGATTACAGATTTCTCATTGCATCAGTGTAGACCTGTGTGCAAATGCACGTGTGAACTGGGAAGGAGCAACCTACAGATTGTGTTTTGCATTCAAAGCTAAAATTAGAGTCATCATGCTTTCAGGATTTGAGTATTTTCTCTTATCCTTAAATAATTACTTTAACTATTTCCTACCCTTTTGAGGACTATAAAAAAAATTATACAGTTCCCTATTTGAGCTCAGGTCACTTGTTTGGGTGGGCGATGAGAGGAAACACTGATCTCCTTTACAGAACAAATCCCACGTTTAAGTTCTCTGACCCCTGATATGAACTTGAAGGCAAAAATCATATTATGACCTTGACTATTCTAAGGCTTTGCCCCGCACAAGAAAGATTCAGGGAGGGGACAGCACCCCTTCCGGTCTGCAGTAGACTCTCAGTAGCACTTCCAGTTCCCACCACCCATCTTGGTCAGCTGGCATTTTAACTTGTTGCATCCACAGAGATGCATGTGCACGTGGAATTGATCTTCCATTAATTTCACTGGTACATTAGCCCTGGCCTGGAAGAGTCCGGTTGAAAAAAGTCTGGGTAAAAATATTTCTATCATTGTGCAGAAGTTAGACATGTTAGTAGTATTATGAAAATGCACGAGAAAAGAAAACTGCTCTACCTTCCTTTGCCTTGTGGTTATATGTATCTCATGATTCACTCTCTAAATTACATCTCGAGAGGAAAAGAAAAAGCATTACCCAAATAATTTTGTCTTCAGACATATGTTACTTGCTCTATAAAGCTTTCACTAGCCTCCTCAGATAGCATTAATTGCACATTCCTTAGAATTCTCAAAGCATTCTGTTCCCTCGCTGATTATATGACCTACTGCCTCCACTGTACAATGGTGTCATTCAACTTTAGCCTATTAGACCTGGTCCAGTGCTTCATACACAGTAATGACTCAACAAAGGTGTACTGAAGAGGAATGTTCTTAATTTCCTCATTTTTCATTCTTAAATATTCAAATTACAGTTAAGGTAACTTTTCTCTATTCCAAGAGAGAAATATTTCATTAAAAAAAGTTGGCATATCTTCTTTGATTTGCAATAAAAAAAATTTTTTTGGATTTTAGGGGACTGGTTCAAATGAGGAAGGGTGTTTCTTTTGACTAATCCAGTTTCTTCACCATTTAAAGTTTTATTTCACACACCAAACCATAGACTTAAATTTCTAGGCTATCACTGGTATTATAAGAGAAAGAAATATTTGGCTATCAAAAAGAAAACAAAAGTGAAATCTCAATTACATTCTAAAACATTTTATGATGGAAATTTTGTGAAACAGCCATATTTAAATCTAGTCATATACCATACCAAAACAGAGATAGGACATGGAAAGAAATTACACATTATCATTTATGAATGAGCATTAAAAATTCCTTTGAAAAATACAAATAAGTCTGGGTGTAGTGACTTGCACCTGTAATCCCAGCACTTTAGGTGGTGGAGGTGAGAGGGTTGCCAGCATCCAGGTTTGAGACCAGCCTGGGCAACTTGGCCAGACCCTGTCTTGACAATAAATCAGAAAATTAGTCAGCTATGGTGATGCATGCCTGTGGTTCCAGCTACTTGGAAGGCTGAGGCAGAAGGAAAGTCTGAGCCCAGCAGGTTGAGGCAGTTGTGGTTGTGAGCATGTCACTGGACTCCAGCCTGGGCGACAGAGTAAGACTCAGACTCAAAAATTAAGTAAATATACATACATACATACAGACAAAGAAATCAAACTCATCAGTGCATAAACAAACAAAACATTATGACTAGGCAGATTACTTTCCAGTAATGTCATGTATGATTCAAATCAGAATGCCTTTAAATAATATTTACATTACAAATAGAAGGAATAAAACAGTACACTGATTTTTCTAAAGGGATAGCAAGTATTCAGTAAAATTGCATATTCACAATAAAATCTTAGCAATATAGGAATAAGAGTTTGTCTAAATCCACAGCAAACACCATACTTAATGGTAAAACATTCCTGCTAATATCACAAAGAAGATAAGGATGCTAACATCAAGGAAGGCTGATCCAAAGCAATAAGACAAGAAAAAGACACGAAGTGTAGAAAAGGTGTTAAAGAAGAAAAAAAAA
This sequence comes from Cephalopachus bancanus, assembly GCA_027257055.1. Taxonomy (NCBI): domain Eukaryota; kingdom Metazoa; phylum Chordata; class Mammalia; order Primates; family Tarsiidae; genus Cephalopachus; species Cephalopachus bancanus. The sequence continues at coordinate 358,429 of JAPVLO010000006.1, forward strand.
AACCTCTCATTTTCAGACATCATTGTCTATATAGCAATCCCAGAGTATCTATAAACCACTATTAGAACTAATGGGAAAGTTTAGAAAGTTAGTTTGATACAATATCAACATATAAAAATAAAAAGCATTCCCAGATGAGAATAATAGCTAATTTTATTTATTTATTTATTTGAGTTGGAGTCTTACTGTCACACAGGCTAGATGCAGAGATGCGCTCATGGCCACCATATCCTTGACCTGCTGGGCTCAGGTGATCCTTCTGCCTCAGCGTTCCAAGTAGCTGGAATTACAGGCACGTACCATCTCATCTGGCCAATTTTTTGATTTATTGTAGAGATGAGGTCTCACCATGCTGCCCAGGCTGGTCTCGAACCCGTGGGTTCAGGTAATCCTTTCACCTCAGCCTCCCAAAGTGCTGGGATTATAGGCGTGAGCCACCACGCCCAGCAATAATAGCTAATTTTAAAAATGGGAAAAAAGAGTTGTAGTCCAACTAACATCAAAAGGTATAAGATATCTAGGAATAAAGTTAAAAAAAATTTTTTTTTCTTTTTGAGTCAGAGGCTCAGTCTGTCTTCCAGGCTGGAGTGCAGCAGCATGCTCACAGCCACCACAGCCTCGACCTGCTGGGCTCAGGCACTTGTTCTACCTCAGCCTTCTAAGTAGCTGGAACTACAGATATACGCCTGGCTAATTTTTTGAGTTATTGTAGAGACAAGGTCTCACCATGTTGCCCAGGCTGATCTCGAACCCATGGCTAGGCAATCTTCTCACCTCTACCTCTTAAAGGATCACAGGTGTGAGCCACTGTGCCTAGTAGGTTTAAAAGTTATATGTGTGAATGTAATAAAGAAATTATAAAACACGATTAAAGGACATTTCAAAAGGGTTGACTGAAGAGCTGTATGTCTATAGATGAGATGACAGTATTGAAAAGATGTCAATTCTGATGAAATTAATCTACACATTTAATGCAATTCCAATAAAAATCCTAACAGAGTGTTTCATGGAACTTACTTGAAAAAAAAATCCCTTGAAAGTACAGTCAGAAAAACTAATCTAGTGTTGAAGAAGAACAATGTGGGCTTAATGATTAAGACAGCGTGATATGGGGCAAGAATGAACAAATAGATCAGTGATAGAGAACACCGATCCCAGAAACATACCCACACATCCATGGAAATTTGACACATGAGGAACGTGGAACTACAGATCAGTATAGAGAGGACATACTTTTCACTTTTCTTTTTGTTTTTTGTTTTTTGAGTTGGAGTCTCACTCTGTTGCCCAGACTGGAGAGCAGTGGCCGCTCCCGGCCACCACAGTCTCAACCTGCTGGGCTCCAGTGATCCTTCCGCCTCAGCCTTTCAAGTAGCTGGAACTACAGGCGCGCGCTACCACACCCAGCTAATTTTTTGATTTATTGTAGAGATGAGGTCTCACCAAGTTGCCCAGGAGGGTCGCAAACCCGCGGGGTCAGGCAATCCACTCACGTCAGCTTCCCAAGGCGCGGGATTGCAGGCTGAGCCACCGAGCCCGGCTGAGGACATACTTTTCAATCGGTGGCAGTGGGACCATTGGTCAGGCATATGAAAAGAAAAGTTTGCATCTCCTACCACATACCATATCTCCTTTGATGTTGGGCAGATGAAAGACAAATACGAAAGGCAATATTTTAAGACTTTTTAGAAAAAAACAGTATATTTATGACCTGAGATTAGGAGAACATTTTTAAAAAACACAACAGAAAAATCTACATTCTAGAAAAAGAACATTCAGTATAGTAAACTTATAAATTCTACATCTTTTCTTTTCTTAAACTTCTTTTCATAATTAGAGTTAAAAGACATGTCTCAAGCTAGGAGACATCTGCAACTCACGTAATCCACAAAGATCGCTAACCTGAATGAATCAAGAATTAGGCTGGGAACAGTGGCTCAAGCCTATAATCCCAGCACTTTGGGAGGCCAAGGCGAGAGGATTGCCTGGGTTTGAGACCAGCCTGGGTAACTTGGTGAGACCTCGTCTCTGCAATAAATAAAAAAAAAATAAGCTGGATGTGGCAGCATGCGTCTGTAGTCCAGCTTCTTAGAAGGTGGGGCAGAAGGATTGCCTGAGCCCAGCAGGTCAAAGCTGCAGTGGCCTTAAATGTGCCCTGCACTCCAGCCTGGATGACAGAGTGAGACTCTGACTCAAAAAAAAACACAACTCCTATACAACAGTAGGAAAAATTCACATTTCAACATTTCAACAGAACAACAGACAATGGATGTGAGCCTAAAAATCACAGAAGAAATACAAGTGGCCTACAAGGAAAGTTGATCAAACTTTCTATAACTGGTAAAATACAGATTCACAGATCATCCCCAGTGGTCATTATATAACAGATAAGTGTATTAGAGCTATATATCTCAAAAATGATGTTGAGTGAAAAAAATCTGTAGGGGCCAATAGTATTTATTCCTGTTTGAAAAAAGTGAAAGCATATTACTTATTTTAAATAAATATGCACATATGTAGCAATGGCAATAAAACTGTGCTTGAGAGTGAACCACCACGTCTCGGAGAGCAGTTATAGGACAGCAGTATACTAAGCCAGGTATCCTGGCTTGCCAGAGTCAATTTTGCACAGTTTTTTTTTAAAAATTAAATTTTATTTTATTGTAGAGAGAAGGTCTTGTCAAGTTGCCCAGGCTGGTCTTTAACCAGCGGGCTCAGGCAATCCACTTGCCTCAGCCTCCTAAAGTGCTGGGATTATAGCCTGAGCCACTGAGCCCGGCCTCTGCACATCTTAATTCCATGTTCAGTAATGCTGTGTTGGTACCTTGCAACCTGATGTGATGGGAGTGTTTACACCACAGAAATGGGCAAACACTACAGACTTCAGAACAACAGGCATAATGTCTTTATGCTCCAAAAAATTTTAATTAATTAATCAATTAATTAATTAGTAGAGAAGAGGTCTCACTATGTTGCCTGGTCTCGAACTCCTGGGCTCAAGCAATCCTCCCACTTCAGTCTCCCAAAGTGCTGAGAGCCACTGCGCTCAGTCACTCAAATTTAAAACAAATATGACACAAAGAAAGGTTATGACATAGTTGAGGTTGGCTCATGGGAGTTTATCATATTATTCTATGCTTTTCTATATTTTGGAAATCTTTTCTGAAAAGAGAAATCTAGTCAGCTGAATTTCTCAGGCTAGGATAAAACCATTTCTTTCTTCCCTTTTTAATTTTAGATATTTAAGTCTTGCCTGGTTGGCCACAATATTATTATATTACATAAAGAATTGAAAAATCCAAACCTGAACTAATTATAGAAACTTCAAAAATTATTTCAAGCCTCAACCATATATTTGCCAGATAGTTATACCCTTGAAATAAATTGATCTAAAGTATAAAGGATTCATAAGCAGCTTTAACAAAGTCATATCAAAACACTTATTTAACCAAATATAATAATAACAAAGACATCTGAGCTCTAAATTTAGACTCTAGGTTTAAAAGAAAGAAAATAAAAATGAACGGGGAGAAAACAGTATAGACAATTCAACTGTAAAAGTTGAACAAGAACACATTCTTGAAAGCAGTGAACTGCAGTAGAAATTTAACAAAACTGGGAATTCAACCAGATTGGATTTCCAGTTCAAGGTCTTTGAGCAAAGGACTTTCTATACTGTGAGATTGATTTCTTGTCTATAAAATGTATATACAATAGTGCATCCTATTTGCTTCCTGGAGCTGTTAAGAGAATTAAGAGAGATGATGCCTATGCAGGGAATATGCAGATATGACCTACAGAAGGAACAGGCACGGACACAATCTCTTGTAATTGTGTCACGACATTGAAGCCTCTGATTTCATCATCAGGATACTCATCACCTTACTCAGGTTATTTAATTAATTTAATTAATTTATTTTTTTGACTCTGGGGGACTGTAAGAGTCATGGTTTTCACTTCAGGATTTCTTAAGACTAAGGTGGCCTGGTTGTCAGAGTGAATGGTTAGTTGGGCTTGCAGTTTTCCCAAGAGATCCCGACCCATTAAAGCCACTGGGCAATCTAGAAGGTATTGGACAACTTCATGGCCTCCTAGATTGCATCGTCAGTGCTGTAGAAAAGGGCGACGAGCCTGGCCACCAGTGGCCCCACGATAGTGGCCTGTCTTGGTGGCAGAGGGCCCACCAGTTGGGTTACCACAGAATGCTCTGCCCTGGTATCTACTATGAGGTCAAGGGGCCGGGCCCCCATAGTCATTTGAACCATAGGCCTAGCAAAATGGAGCCTGGTCTGTCCTAGTCATCCCCATAGTTCTCCATGGCAGCTAGGCCAAAGAAATTACTCTCAGGGGCCACATACGGTTGGGGTGCAGGCTACTATTGTCCCTGAATCACTTGACCTCTTATTCTTCCCTGACTCAGGTTATTTTAAACATGTCTGACTTCCAGGTTCAATGAACAGCAAATAAAAAAGCACAGATTCAGTTCAGGAATATAAAGGTCTTCTCAGTCATCCAGCTTTATGCAGACTGGGCTCCACTGCCAAGGTCTCTTCTTGCTAGCTGGCCCATATCTTCCTTTAAATTAGGAGACACACGAAGATATAAACTCTAGAGAGTTAAGAGCCCCACCTGGAATAAGCTACAATTTCATGAACCATGGTCTGAAAAGCAGGGCTCCCCTGTGGTGGGAGGGCGCATAGCCAAATGTCTGAGATTTGGGGTCAGAGAGGCTCAGATGATGCATCTAAGGCGATAATGCACCAAAAGCCCTGTGGCCTCTGGCATGATGTCAGCACTCTACAAACATGCATTACCACTGCTCACAGTCAAACCACAGAAGACCTAGGCCAGGAGTCTTGCTCTCTTGCCTCTTTCTGGGTTACAGGGCCATCTGTGGGCTCTGGATGGAGAAGCCGTGCAGGGGCTCATAGAATTTTATCATGAGGACTGCTAAATGGAGACCACCTTTAACAGCGACATATGACTCATGAACATGTGGACTCTGGATTCCCCAATTCTGTTTTTATACCTATTCTCTAATTTTCTTATTATTTTACCTAGACTGTGTTTCTCAACCATGGCTGCACATTATAAACACCTGAGGACCTTTAGAAACATTCTGATACCCTAATTCCACCTAAGACCAATGAATCAGAATTTCTGGAGGTAGGACACAGCCATCGGCTTTTGTTGTTGTGTTTTTTTTGAAAACACTTCCCAGGTGGTTCCAGTGTGTAGCCTAGATTGAGAAACACTGACTCAGAACATACCAACTGTCCTTCAAAATCTACTGAGTCCAGTGAAAGAAAAATTCTGTTGTAATATGGCATTTTCTTTTTCTTTCTTTTTGGTTTTTTTTTTTTTGAGTTTGAGTCTCACCCTGTCACCCAGGCTGGAGTGCAGTGGCATGCTCATGGCCACCGCAGCCTTGACCTGCTGGGCTCAGGAAATCCTTCCACCTCAGCTTTCCAAGTAGCTGGAACCACAGGTGTGTGCCACCATGCCCAGCTAATTTTTTGATTTATTATAGAGATGAGGTCTCGCCAAGTTTCCCAGGTTGTTCTCGAGTCCCTGGGCTCTGGCAATCCTCTTGCCTCTACCTCCCAAAGTATTGGGATTACAGGTGTGAGCCACTGCACCCAGCTCCCTGTTTGATTTTCTTTAAAGCGGTTGTTATATCGAGTTTCTCCCTCCATTCCAGGTTTGGTTTGCTTTGTTCATCACTGTATGTCCAGAAATTAGAAAAGTACATTTGTTGAAGGACCTAATTTTTTTTTTTTTTTTGATTTGGAGTCTCACTCTGTCAGGCTGAAGTGAAGGAACTAATTCTAATCTCAATTTCCAAGGGTAATGAATACTGGGTCTCTGCTACAGTAAAACAAACAGACAAAAAAATGTGTTCCCTACTACTGCACTTAACTGTTCCCCTGCTCACAGAACACTCTGCAAACACAGGAGTCTGTTTTGTTACTGCACCAAGTGTCTACAACCATGTCTGGCCTATAGGAGGCACTTAAACTTTTGTTGAGTGAATGAATGGAGATAGTAGCAAAGTCTTTCTCCTCTTCTCCTGTAGTTATTGTGAGCTTCGGTGAGCTGATACACCTATAACAACAGGTCAGCAAGTGTCAGCACCAAAATATTAGCCAGAGATGATCTTGACCGTGCTTCAGTGAAATTCACAATGTCCCGTTGTTTTATGACTCATTTATAGTGCAAGCTCAGTCCTCCCCTCCGTTTACTAAAATCAGTAAGTGTGTGCTCCTTGAGGGTGGGATCCATATCTCCTTGGCCACCATTGTGTCTTAACAGACTCTGACCCCGCCAAAAAAGAAGAAAAGGAGAAAAGAGAAAAAAAAGAAAGAAAAAAGAGAGGAGGCAAGATGTGTGTGTGGTTCCCCGGGGAAGCCTCAGTGAGAAATAACTATTTGAGCAAAGGTTTGACACGCAGGAGTTAGTCATCTCGTCCAGTTTACTTATTTTTATTAATTAATTAATTAATTTTGAGTTGGAGTCTCACCCGATCACCCAGGTTGGAGTAGCACAATCACTTCTCACTACAGCCTTGACCTCCTGGGCTCGGGCAATTTTCCTGCCTCAGTCTCCTGAGCAGCTGGTACTACAGGGGTATACCACCACACCTGGCTAATTTTTTAAACTATTTTTGTAGAGGTGAGGTCTCACTATATTGCCCAGCCTGGTCCTAAACTCCTGGACTCAAGCAGTTCTCCTGACTGGGACTCCCAAAGCGCTGAGATTACAGGTTACTGTAAGCTACTGTGTGTGGCCTTCATTCAGTTTAAAGACTCACCCAAGACACACACATGGCTTAGTTAGGATTCAAATCCAGCAACATCTGTACTCTTAAGGTGCCTACTAACATGTCTTTCAGGAAGTATCAATATATTATGATAACTTATTTACATGTTCCTTATCTGTCTTGTTTACTCTTGTCATCTTCTAGCCTAGTGCTCGCTACATAGTAGGAACTTAGTGCATGGTTGATTTAATTCCTTATTTTGAATTATGTTTTAAATTGAATTATATATGTTATGACTTGAAGAGCTTACTGTGTGTTTACTGTACTGTGCCCAGCCTACCTTCCCAGGGAGAAGAAATTTATAGAAAATCCAGGGTAGGTAAGAATGGCAGAAACTAAGCTAGCATGTATTGTATTTTTGGATGTCTTATTCCTATCTTGTAAAAGAAAGATGTCATTGCTGTGAAGACAAGTAAGTTTCTTCTCTGGGATAGGATGGAGAGGAAAAGAATATTGAATAAATGTGAGATTCATAAGAAAACAAGGATGCTTCTAGGTAGAAAACGTCACGGCATAAGAGCTCCCAAAACTTATGAATCTGAATCAGGGATTAAAGGTCAAGTTTTCTTAGGCTGCATTTGTTTGAGAGATTTTTTTTTCTTAGTTTGGGGTCTTACTCTGTTGTCAAGACTGGAGTGCAGTGGCACGCTCATGGCTACTGCAGCCTTGACCTGCTGGGCTCAGGGGATCCTTCCACCTCAGCTTATCAAGTAGCTGGAACTACAGATGCATGCCATCAAGCCCAGCTATTTTTTTTTTAATTTACTGTAGAGATGAGGTCTCACCAAGTTGCCCAGGCTGGTCTTGAACCCTTGGGCTCAGGCAATCCTCTTACCTCCACCTCCTAAAATGCTGGGATTATAGGTGTGAGTCACCTCACCTGGCTTTTTGAGAGACTTTAATAATGTTCCTATGTGAAAATAATCTTCTGAATATTAACTTACCTATTGAAGTGGTAGATATCCTGTATATTTCCAAAAAGGGCTGATCTTTCTTCAGTCCCCAGGGGAAGTTTTGTTTGGTCCCTGATGCAGTCAAGGTAATCCTGTGAAATCAATGAGAAGGATACTTAAACACTCCTGTCTTTTTCCAAGTCATCTTTAATTATGCATGATGAATCTTTCCTATCTGTTTCAAGTAGTTATTATACTAATTTGTACTCATTAATTCTGAGAGTACAGAGCTGCTCTCTTATTAATGACTAAAAAATACTCATCTATGTATAGAACGAGGCATTTTAACAAGGAGAGAGAGTCTGGTATATGAAGGGGGACCCCCAAATTGAAATTTATTTATAAAAAAAATTGTGAACTTATTCTTACATGTTTAAACTTCAGTAATCTTCAAAGTACTCTCCATTTGATGCAATACAACTACTGAGATGCTTTTTCCACTGCTCAAAACAGTTTCTGAACTCACCAACTTTGATGCCTTTTAGTGTTTCTGCTATTTTTTGTTGGAGTCTTACTCTGTCGCCCAGACTGGAGTGCAGTGGTTGCTCCTGTCCACCACAGCCTCGACCTGCTGGGCTCCGGCGATCCTTCCGCCTCAGCCTCCAAATAGCTGGAACTACAGGTGTGCGCTACCATGTCCCGCTAATTTTTGATTTATTGTAGAGATGAGGTCTCGCCAAGTTGCCCAGGCGTGTCTTGAACCCACGGGCTCAGGCAATCCACTCACCTCAGCCACCCAAAGCGTGGGATTACAGGCTGAGCCACTGAGCCCGGCTGACTTTTTTCATCCAGAGGAACAAAAGAGTTGCTCAGGGAGAGATTGGGTAAATAGGGAGGGTTAGGCATTGGAGTCATGCTGTTTTTGGTCAAAAACTACTGAACACTTAGCACTGTGGGCAGGTGCATTGCCATGATGGAAGAACCAGTCACCTGTTTGCCATAAGAAAAATTCACTGAAGCTAAAATACAGTCTCTCGCAACAACACTAGCTGATACACTGATGCTGATGGATTCCTAGAACACACTTACCTAGCGAGGGAAGCCTGTACTACAAGGGGCTCACCATGCAGAAGATAATTCCAGTTTTTTGGAGTTCCCATCATACATAAATGTATCTACCCCCAAATACTTTCCCTAGATAGATAATATAATGACCATAGTACCAATAACATCAGAGTGTTGGCATATCAACATCGTCTGTTGTTTCCTTGACTGATTTAAGCGATAAAAAGATACTCTGAAATTCATACAGTGGAAAACCAGAAATAAAAATTCTGAAATGTGATAGAATTATTTTAAATATAATCTTTAAGTCAGAAAACTATCAGCTGTTAAAATATAGAACCACATGCTTCCTCAAACACCAATTTATAAAGAAACCATCCAGAGAGCAGGGGGACAGCCCACGGAATGGGAAAAAAAATGACAACTGTATTTCTGACAAAGGCTTAATATCCAGGATCTACAAGGAACTCAAACATGCTGAAAGGAAAAGAACAAACAACCCTTTTAAAAAGTGGGCAAAAGACATGAATAGAAACTTCACAGAAGAAGACATATGAGCAGCCAACAGATACATGAAAAATGCTCAGCCTCACCAGTCATCAAAGAAAAGCAAATTAAAACCACACCGAGCTGGACTCAGTGGCTCAGCCTGTAATCCCGTGCCTTTGGTAGGCTGAGGTGAGTGGATTGCCTGAGCCCGCAGGTTCGAGGCCCACCTGGGCAGCGAGACCTCATCTCTACAATAAATCAAAAAGTCAGCTGGGTGTGGTAGTGCGCACCTGTAATTCCGGCTACTTGGAAGGCTGAGGTGGAAGGATCACCAGAGCCCAGCAGGTCGAGGTTGCGGTGGCCGGGAGCGGCCACTGCACTCCACTCTGGGCGACAGAGTGAGACTCCAACTCAAAACAAACAAACAAACAAAAAAAACACACTGAGATATCACCTAACTCTAGTCAGGATGGCCCTCATCAATAACTCAAAAAGCAACAGATGCTGGAGAGGATGCAGAGAAAAGGGAGCACTTCTACACGGTTGGTGGGAGTGTAAACTAGTACAATCTCTGTGGAAAACAGTGTGGTGATTTATAAAAGATCTAAAAATTGACCACCCATTTGACTCAGCAGTAGTTCTTCTGGGAATATATCTGGAGGAACTCAAATCATTCTCTAAAAAGATGCCTATGTACATATGTTTATTACAGCACTATTCACAATAGCAAAAACATGGAACTAACCGTGCTGTCCATAGAAAGTGTACTGGATGCGCGTTGCAGTGGTTCACACCTGTAATCCCAGCACTTTGGGAGGCAGAGGTGAGAGAATTGCATGAGTCCAGGGGTTCAAGACCAACCTGGGCAACTTGAGATTCATCTCTACAATAAATAAAAAAATCAGCAAGGGTAGGTGGTGGTGCTTGCCTGTGGTTCCAGCTACTTGGAAGGCTGAGGCAGAAGGAAGGATTGCCTGACCCCAGCAGGTTGCAGCTGCGGTGGCCGTGCGTGTGCCACTGCACTCCAGCCTGGGCGACAGAGTGAGACTCCGACTCAAAAAAAAAAAAAAAGTGAACTGGATAAAGAAAATATGGTACATATACACGATGGAATACTATGTAGCCATAAGGAAAACAAAATTATGGACTTTGCAACAACTTGGAGGGATTTGGAGTCTGTAATATTCAGCAATCTATTACAGAAACAAAGAACTAAGTATTACAGGTACTTACTAACAAGTGGACCCTGAACATTTTTCATAATACTACAAGAAAGGGATTGGCAGTAGTGGGATGCTGTCTGGGGAGGGAGTCGGGCACATAACACAAATAAGAGTACCCAATCTCAAACCAGGTTACGTAGGGACCAAAGGGAAGCCCAAACTTTACCTTTACAATAACTACTTATCTACCTAACTCTGATTTGTACTCCACATCTTTAAAATAAAAATTAAACGCCGGGCTCGGTGGCTCAGCCTATAATCCCGCACCTTTGGGAGGCTGAGGTGAGTGGATTGCCTGAGCCCGCGGGTTCGAGACCTGCCTGGGCAGCGAGACCTCATCTCTACAATAAATCAAAAAAATCAGCCGGGCGTGGTAGCGCATGCCTGTAATTCCGGCTACTTGGAAGGCTGAGGTGGAAGGATCGCCAGAGCCCAGCAGGTCGAGGCTGCGGTGGCCGGGAGCGGCCACTGCACTCCAGTCTGGGCGACAGAGTGAGACTCCAACTCAAAAAAAAAAAAAAAAAAACCAAAAATAAAAATTAAAAGCTGGGCACAGTGGCTCATACTTGTAATCCCAGCACTTTGGGAGGCGGAGGCAAGAAACCGCTCCCAGTCAGGTGCAGTGGTTCAAGCTTGTAATTTCAGCACTTTGGGAGGCTGAGGTGAGAGGACTGCTTGAGCCCAGGGGTTTGAGACCAACCTGGACACACAGCAAGACCTCGTCGCTACAAAAAATAAAAGGATTAGCCGGCATGGTGGAGCGCGCCTGTAGTCCCATCCACTTGGGAGGCTGAGGCAGCAGGATCGCCTGAGCCCAGCAAACTGAGGCTGCGATAGCCAAAATCATGCCACTGCACACCAGCCTGGGCAACAGAGTGAGACCTTGACTCAAAAAAAAAGAAAAGACATTGCTCCCAATCAGATCTGATGTGGGTTCAGACCCACAGTGGGTTAAGTCGACGTGGCTAAGAGCTATGTGAACTGCTGTGAAAGGGAAGGGCCGTTTTCCTCCCCGTGTGTGCTTGGGTTCACAGTCGAGTGTTCCCCTTCCCCCAGCAAGGCTTGAAAAGGGACTCTCTGTAGGAGGCAAGAAAACAATAAAGAAAAAAGTGAAAACAGCTGAAATAACGTAAAATAAAAAATAAATACTGTCCCCTGCTCCAGGCTGAACAATGCAGTATGGCTCCCTCCCAAACGCAACACAGCATCAGAGGCATTTAAAGGAAGTAGCCCAGAAAAGCTGCCCAGACCACGAAAGTCCCAGCACCGCGGCGGTATCTGATGCCCAATGGCAAACACAATCACGTTCACATCCATATGGCAAAAGGAGAAGCTGAAACTGAAGAACCATTAGATCGTTGTGGCTTACACCTTTTCTTTTTTTTTTTTTTTTTGAGTTGAAGTCTCACTCTGTCATCCAGACTGGAGTGCAGTGGCCGCTCCCGGCCACCCGGTGATCCTTCCGCCTCAGCCTTCCAAGTAGCTGGAACTACAGGCGCGTGCTACCATGCCCGGCTCATTTTGATCTATTATAGAGATAAGGTCTCACCAAGTTGCCCAGGCGGGTTTCGAACCCGCAGGCTTAGGCAATCCACTTACCTCAGGCTTACACCTTTTAATCATCCACATTCATTTTCTCATGAGCTTTGTGTTCCTCCAATGACAGGCAGGCAGGACTTAAGCATCAGCGTTCTCAAGTAGCAAGTTTCAGTGTGCATTAGGTGAGGTTTCATTCCAGTTCTTTCACACTAAAGTCATTGTCATGCATGAACCAGTGCTCATAAATTATTTTATTATTTTAGTTTTTGAGTCAGAGTCTTACCCTGTTGCCCAGGTTGGCATGCAGTGGCATGATTATGGCTACTGCAGCCTGAATTTGCTGGGCTCAGGCGATCCTTCTGCCTCAGCCTCCTGAGTGGCTGGTACTACAGGTGCATTCCACCACAGCCTTGACCTGCTGGGCTCCGGCGATCCTTCTGCTTCAACCTTCCATGTAGCTAGAATTATAAGCGTGCACCACCATGTCTGGCTAATTTTTTGATTTATTGTAGAGACAAAGTCTCGCATGTTGTCCAGGCTACTCTTGAACCCATGGCAAAGGCAGTCCTCTAGCCTCCACCTCCCAAAGTGCTGGGATTACAGGCATGAGCCACCAAACTCACCCTTCCTTTATTTTTTAAAACAAGCTTTGTGGTAACAGTTTTTCTTCTTGAGAAAGTAGCCATCTCAGTAAAAAACTAGATTCATAAAATTTAAGTGTTGTTGGAACTAAAACCCCACAATAGCCTGGCCTATCCTCTTCATTATTATAACTGGAACAAAAGGAACTTAAGTACCTGCATAGACTAGACACCTTTTTTTCCTTCTAAATGACAAGAGTGTCACTCTGTAGCCTCAAACTCCTGGGCTGAAGTGATCCTCCCACCTCAGCCTACTAAGTGGCTGTGACTACATGTATATGCCACTATACCTGGCTAACTTAAAATTTTTTTTTAGAGAGACAGAGGTCTCGCTATGTTGTCCGGGCTGGTCTTAAACTCCTGGACTCAAGTGATCCTCCCACCTTGGCCTCCTAAAGCACTGGGATGAAGGGTGTGAGTCACCATACCCAAACAGGATAAGTAGTTAATGCCCAAATAAGAAAAGCTAAAGAAGGCTAGAATTGAAGTAATAGTATATTTTGAACAACATTCACTTCCTAAAAAAAAAAAAGTATATTCATTGATACTTTCAGTAAATCAAATATGGTACAGAAGGAAGGACTAATACTTGACTTGTGTCGAAGGTTTATATTTGATAGTAGCTTAAGACTTTGTTGGACATTTTCACCGGGCCCAGCCTGGATATTTTTAAAAGACACATTGTAAACAAAATTAAGAAGGTAAACCAGGAGGAGTGGCTCAGGTCTGTAATCGCAGCACTTTGGGAGGTGGAGGCGAGAAGATTGCCTGAGTCCAGGGGTTCGAGATCAGCCTGGGCAACTTGGCCAGATCTCCTCTCTACAATAAATAAAAAATTAGCCAGGTGTGGTGGCAGTGTCTGTAGTTCCAGCTACTAGGAAGGCTGAGGCAGAAGGATCACCCGAGCCCAGCAGGTCAAGGCTGTGGTGGCCGTGAGTGTGTCATTGCACTCCAGCCTGGGTGACAGGGTGAGACTCCAACTCAAAAAAAGAGACAAAACAGAAGGATCTGGCGTGTACAACGCACACCAACGTAGCAGGAAGAGGAGTGTGGCAGAGGTGCCCGGTGCACGCCACATTCACCTGACTGGCTTCCGAGGCTCTGCGGCGGGGCTTAAGGACAGACTGGACATTCCTTTGTCTCACCTCAAGTGCGAAGCTTGCTCACTTGCAGAAACCCGATTCTAAATTCTTCATGAGAGACAGATTGAGTTAAGGGGCTTAAAGAATTTCATCTGGGGTTAGAGACAAAGAACGGTGGCATGCTTCCAACACAGGATGGCCCATCTCCAGCTGAAAGAGTTTCCAAACCCTTAGAGTCTAGGGTAGAGAAACCAGATTTTAAAAGTTGCTTGGTTTCGGAAACTGTTGAGAAAATAGATCGTTCAGAGTCCAAATTTTGTAGGCCATTCTAGAACACAGATCAAAGTCGTATAGCCATAACTTCTTCCCACCACTGATCTTAAGCAAGTCTTTTAAATATGATACTTTAACCCTAAGCCAGTTACTGAAAACTACTGTAGCATGCACTGTACTCGCAGCTGCAATCATCTGTGGCTAAAATGAGAGGTCTGAAGCTCCGTGATAATAACAGTTCATTCTGGGCTCAAAATGAGAGGAAGGACAGCAGTGAAATTTATTAGAGAGAGGCTGTCACACTGCTTATTAATTTTATTGGCTTGATGTCAGTACCTATGGTTACCCTACTGTTAACAATGAATGATCAAGTTAAAACTTTTGCACCGAAAACAATTATTCTCCAAGAGAATCAAAGAATTCACTCCACTCTGAGGAGGGAGGGAGCAGAAAGATACATACACAAAAGAGCTTTTCACCATTTACATAATTTTCTTTTTTGTGATTCAAAATTTTTTCTAGGCTGGGCACAGTAGCTCATGCCTGTAATCCCAGTATTTTGGAATGCCGAGATGTGAGGCTTGCTTAAGCCCAGGAGTTTAAGACCAGTCTAGGCAATATAGCAAGACCATGTTTCTGCAAAATAAATAAATAAATAAATAAAGTAAAAAAATTAGCCAGGTGTGGTGGCAAATGCCTGTAGTCCCAGCACTTTGGGAGGCTGAGGAGACAGGAGGATTGCTTGAGCCCGGAGTTTGAGACCAGCCTGGGCAACATAGCAAGACCATGTTTCAACCAAAAAAAAAAAAAAACTTAAGGATTTATTTTTGAATCGGTGTATGTCCTTAAGATCACTACCATTATAACCTTTGTACATGAGTATTTTCCTTTCATTAGCTTTTTCATTCCTTGGAATGTCTGTTATTAAAAATAATTTGGTGCCATTCAAAGTGTGGTAAATGGACGGGAGCCAGTTTGCAAACTGTTTGCTACTGATCCACGAGATAAGTACAGATATCAAAAGCATGCAGACACTTTCATAGTAGTCGGACAGAATAACTTAGTATCCATTGAACCTAGTAGTCCATTTGTGCTCATGTTTTGTACATCTTACTCTTCACTGTTTAATTTTTCTAGTAATTCATGTTTTAAAAATTGTATTTCACTCGTGTCACTGTAATCCGCCTTTGGAGCTGATGAGTGGATTGCTGACGTTCGAGAGCCTGGCAGCGAGACTCATCTCTACAATAATCAAAAAAATCAGCTGGCTGTACGATGCCTGTAATTCCACTATTGAAGGCAGAGGTGGAAGGATCGCGAGCAAGGCAGGCTGCGGTAGCGGTCATCCTGGACAGTAATCCAATGTATTTACATCAGTTGACAGATTGAAGAACCGCTTGCCCTCATCATAGACAGTTTGAGAAGTCCTGGTCCACATAAGGACACTGTAGGGACACTGTAGAAAGAGCACTCTAGAAAGTTCTATCTGTAGGACAAACTGAGCGAGAAGATGCATTTAGTGCTTTTGGTAGCTTATTTTATTTCTTGTGATGCCCAGAAAGAATTCAGTTAAGGGTACCTCCATTTCTCTTCTTTCTCTGATACCACATTAAAAATGTACTTACGTTATAGCCTATTTAACATGATAATGAAGATAAACCATAAGAGATAGTTATCAATATTTCATATCCTTGCTACATTTTCACTCTTCCCTCCCTTATAGTTAATCCTGCTGTAGAAAGAAAACAAAAGCCAGGCTCGGTGGCTCAGCCTGTAATCCCGTGCCTTTGGGAGGCTGAGGTGAGTGGATTGCCTGAGTTCGCAGGTTCGAGATCCGCCTGGGCAGCGAGACTTCATCTCTACAATAAATCAAAAAAAAAAAAAAAAAAATCAGCCGGGCGTGGTAGCGCATGCCTGTAATTCCGGCTACTTGAAAGGCTGAGGCGGAAGGATCGCTGGAGCCCAGCAGGCGAGGCTGCGCTGGCCGGGAGTGGCCACTGCACTCCAGTCTGGGCGACAGAGTGAGACTCCAACTCAAAAAAAGAAAACAAAAAAAGATTCTGTTCCTAAATCTTCTTGCTCATATTTCAAAACTCTACCTAGTGGTTTTAGGATTTCATTCTTTTTGGTTTAGCTTCTGTTGTTAGCACTGCCAAGCCCTTTGATAGATTCTTTTTTTTTTTTTTTTTTTGAGTTGGAGTCTCACTCTGTCGCCCAGACTGGAGTGCAGTGGCCACTCCCGGCCACCGCAGCCTCGACCTGCTGGGCTCCGGCGATCCTTCCGCCTCAGCCTTTCGAGTAACCAGAATGACAGGCGCGCGCTACCACGCCCGGCTAATTTTTTGATTTTATTGTAGAGATGAGGTCTCACCTGCCCAGGCAGGTCTCGAACCTACGGGCTCAGGCAATCCACTCACCTCAGCCTCCCAAAGGTACGAGATTACAGGCTGAGCCACCGAGCCCAGCTGATAGATTCTTACATTTTTAAAAATTTTATTTTGGAGGAGGTGTCTTTTTCTGTTTCTCTAACCCTCCACCTTTCCAGAAAGTAGTTATCCATTCATCTAAAAACTCACCTTCCAAATTTCATATATTACATAGGAATGCCTCTGAAGCTAGAAAAACATACATGTGTACACCAATTTATAGTTTAAAAGCACACTCACATCCATTCACACAAAGCTCCTCCCTTCTTTTTATTTTGAGGACATAGACTGTGTGCCAAGTTCTGTTTTACAAGTTAGGAATTAAGAAAATGAATAAAACATGATCCCTTCTCCCAAGGAGACCTCAATCTAGTTGAAGAGCCAAGTGTAAACAAGTAACTACAATATAGTGTTTTGGCCACAAGACTGATAAATATTCAGTACCTTAGGGAGAGCAGGCTAAGGCGGAAGTGGTCCACTCCAGGGAAGGGAGGGGCTTTCCAGAGAGGGCAGGGTGGAGCTAGATGACCTGGAGTTGGAATACAGAGATGGGAGGAAGGAGCCAAGAACATCCGAAAGAACAGAAATGGGTCAACAAAGGTGCAGGGAAACAAAAAAGTCAGTTGGAATGGGCTGGATCTCGGGCCAGCCAGCATCTCAGGCTGAGGTCTGCTAGACGGAGCAGGGCGTGCGCCTGAACACACAGGCCCTCAAGGGTGGGACCGCCTTGTGAGATGGGGCTGGAGTGAGGGTGGGACAGAGCAGGGAGAATCTTCCATGCTATACAGGTGGTGGCAACCACTGAAGAATGAGATGAGCCCAGAGATCATTCCTGCATCAGTGAAAAAAATACAAGGTCTGACAGGTCCGTGAACTCATCCTAGAAAAAGTGCTACACACCTCATTGCTGAATATCCCTATGGTCACCGTTGACTTAAAGTCACCTCCCCTTGGGAAGCTATGTACCCATGCCAGCATGGAGTCCACCAGCCAGAGTAATTTTGGAACTCTTTCTGGAATGGCCATCAGAGCTCTCATCATGAGAATGTCGGGGTTTGAATTAGAGCAATGAACAAACATTAAACTTCTTGTTAAACTTGGCAAGAGTGGAAGTGAAATCAGGACATGTTAGTCCAAGTTTATAAAGATAATGTTATGGAGAAAATGGCAGTGTACAAAGGGATTAAAGCATTTTTCTGAGGAGAGAGAAAGTGCCACTGATGAAGAGAGGTCAGGATGAACAGTAACAAGCAGCACTGATGAAAACATTGCAAGTCGGGCTCAGCCCATAATCCCGTACCTTGGGAGGCTGAGGTGAGTGGACTGCCTGAGCCTGTGGGTTCAAGACCCGCCCAGGCAACTTGGGGAGACCTCATCTCTACAATAAATCAAAAAATTAGCCAGGCGTGGTAGTGCGCACCTGTAATTCCAGCTACTTGAAAGGCTGAGGCGGAAGGATCGCTGGAGCCCAGCAGGTCGAGCCACTGCACTCCAGTCTGAGCGACAGAGTGAGATTCCGACTCAAAAAAAAAAAAAGAAAGAAGACATTGCAAAAACTCATCGAATTATGCGTCAAAACCATTGGCTGACTATGAGAAGCATAGCAGACCAAATAAGCATTGGTAAAGAAACAAGAAAATCATAACCAAATATCTTGGTATGAGAAAGGTATGTGCATAAATGGTCCCGAACAACAATGCACCAGCTCACACAGCACTGTCTGTGAGGGAGTTTTTAGCCAGTAAACAAAGAACTGCAATGGAACACGCTCCCTATTCACCTAGCCCCTAATGACTTTTTTCTTTACCCAAAGATAAAGGACATGTTGAAAGAAAGACATTTTGATGACATTCAGTACATCAAAGGGAGTATGACGACAGCTCTCATGGCCATTCCAGAAAAAGAGTTCTGGAATGGGATGGGAGATGCCACCACTGAGTGACAGCGGCAGGAAGGGGTGGTGGGCCACAAGGGCTTGCAGCACAGAGCCAACCATGAGCCCCCCACCTCTACCAGAAACACTCAGGGAGATGCAGTGAATGATTCCTGAGGCCAGTGACTACAGTGCACAACAGACTGATCTAAAGTGGGTGATGGGGGAGTCTACACTTTGAGATGTCTGGCTGTAAAGGAAGGAGAGTGGGAGTGGGTGGGCAGTGACTGGAAGAGAAGCAGGAGCGGGAAAATGGAGGGACTGACCCATCCATCTGTCCTTGAATGGGTAGGTTGCAGGGGTCAGGAAGGTGAAGGCGGGAAGGGAAGCCTGGATGCACAGGAGGGGAATAACGGGCCGTCGTGAGTACAGGGGGAGTTGGAAGATGACCATCAGAGCCGAGCAGGATAGGAATGTGAGCCCCTGTCGCTGGGAAATCCAGGCTGGGAGCACTATCTGCAGGAGTGGGCACCGGCGGCCCAGCTGACACTGGCCAGCCTCATTTTATTTTGTAGAAAACAAACCTGTCACAAGTTAAGGCATACAGGGAACAACATGCCCCCTCCCTCCTCCATGAGTTTTTCTTTCTCCCTAGTATCACTTTCCAGAGGTAACTCTGGTTAACAACATAGCATCCATGGCTTCGGGGCTATATTCCAGGGGGATAATTTTATCTGTAAAAAATGAGATTCTTGGCCGGGCTCGGCGGCTCAGTCTGTAATCCCATGTTTTGGGAGGCTGAGGTTTGCCTGAGTCCACGGGTTTGAGACCCGCCCGGGCAACTTGGCGAGACCTCATCTCTACAATAAATCAAAAAATTAGCTGGGTGTGGTAGCGCGTGCCTGTAGTTCTGGTTACTCGGAAGACTGAGGTGGAAGGATCGCCAGAGCCCAGTAGGTCAAGGCTGCGGCGGCCGGGAGCGGCCACTGCACTCCAGTTTGGGCAACAGAGTGAGACTCTAACTCAAAAAAAAAAAAAAAAAAAAAAAAGAGATTCTTGGCTGGGTGCAGTGGCTCACACCTGTAATCCCAGCACTTTAGGAGGCCAAGGTGGAAGAATTACCCAGAAGTTTGAGACCAACCAAAGCAACATAGCCAGATTTTGGATATAAAAAAAAAAAAAGAGCTGGGTGTGCTGGTATGCACCTGTATCCCAGTTACATAGGAGGCTGACGCAGAAGGATCTGCTGTGGTGAACTGTGATGTACCACTGCACTCCAGCCTGGATGACAGAGTGACGTCTGACTCAATAAAATAAAAAGTAAAAAAAAGTGAGATTCTACCTTTGAGTCACAATTTTATTTTTCTATTCAATGGAAATATATATAATTCCTGTATGTAAATGTAATTATTTATAATTCTTTATAATGGCTGTATTATATTCCCTCAATAGCTTTATTATGATGTATTGAATTAATAACAGTTGTGCTGGGGCACATCCTGTGTGCTAGGCACTGTGTGAAGGGGGTGGGGATGCTTAGAAATGATGATGATATGTTTCTCTGGGTACTCAAAGGACAGCAAGGAGGACAACATGTGAAGTTGGTCACAGCAGAGCCACTTAGTACCATACGAATGATTCAAAAGTGCTGGAGTATAGTAGACTACGTTGCCAAATGAAAGAAGTCCTTTAACTTTCTTCCAAATAAGTCACTAGACAGTTTATAGTAAAATTTCCTGATGTACCTGCAGATATCAATCTAATCTTCAAGTTAACCTCTCTCTCTCTCTTTTTTTTTTTTTTTTTGGATTCAGGGTCTCACTCTGTCACCCAGGCTGGAGTACAGTGGTATGATCACAGCTCATTGCATCCTTGATCTCCCGGGCTCAGGTGATCTTTCCATCTCAGTCTCTGGAACAGTAGGGACTATGGCATGCCCCAACACATCAGGCTAATTTTTTGATTCTTTGTAGAGACGAGGTCTCGCTATGTCACCCAGATTGGAGCATGGTGGTGCAACCACAGCTCACTGCAGCCTCGACCTCCTGGGCTCAGGCGATCCTTCCACCTCAGCCTCCCAAGTAGTGGGGACTATAGGCGTGTGCCACCATGCCTGGCTAATTTTTTTTCATTTTTGTATAAACAAGGTCTTGCTATGTTGCCCAGGTTGGTCTTGACCCCTTGGGCTCAAGCAGTTCTCTCACCTCAACCTCCCTAAGTGCTGAGATTACAGGCGTGAGACACTGCACCCGGCTTCATCTCTTTTCTTTTTCTATCCATATCTAGGGAGGAGGAAGACACAGTCAAAGATATAGGAGCTGGGGGTCTCTGACCACTCCACCAGACTGGAAACAGCAGCTCTCATGGTGAGGACAGTGTCTTCACCTGAGTAGGTACAATATAGTCTTCACACCTCAGAAAACTGTATGGAAAATTCAGTGTCTAAGGAACACAACAAACTCTTTCTGCCAATATCTTTGTTGGGGAAGGGAGAGGAGGGGAAAGAAAAAGATGGGATAGAACAAGAGAGAATGATAAAGGGGAAGAAAGAGGGGAGAAAGGGGAGGAAAAAGAGAATGAGGAGAAAAGGGAAACAGAGTAAAAGAGAAAGAAGAGGGGAAAGTGGGGGAGAATGGGGGGAGAGCTGGCACCCTAAATGAAAGTTAAAAGCAGCTTCTGTTGCTGATAGGACATCCGATTTCATTTCAGCTTTCCTCATTTATGATATACAGGCTGATCGAGTATGTGCAGTACGTGGAAGTCTGTGAATGGCTCTGAGATGTTTGAGTAAAAAAACAAGGAGCAGGGAGGTTTCAGTCTCACAGACTTTCCGCAATACTCATCATACACAAACCACCAGTGAAAAGTGTCAGGAATGGCCTTCTTGGGAAGCGGTGACAGACAATGCATGTGCCTGCTCAGACTCCTCTATGGTTTTCCTGCTTCCTCCTGAAAGAAGGGAGGCCAAGGGGTTTGTCACCATGAGGAGTTGAGACAGACAGATCCAGAAAGGGGCAGGAGCTGGCAGCTCCCCCAGAAAGAGACACCCAGAGATGGGGTGGCACGGGAACTAGAATTCTGTTCAAAACCAAAATGTTGAGTAGAAAGAGAAATACTTCTTTGCTTAAAGACAATTAGAACTGTGTGTTTGGTTTTCCCCCAAAGACTTTACACCAAAAATCATTCATGAACTAGGAGTCTACAGTGATCTAGTGACATAAGCAAGATAAGCAAGCTGAAATTAATTTCTTATATTATCCTTAGATATTATAGTTAAAAAAGTTCTTTAGCCATGCGTGGTGGCACATGCCTATGGTTCCAGCTACTTGGAAGACTGAGGCGGAAGGATCACCTGAGTCCAGCAGGTCAAGGCTGCGGTGGCCGTGAGTGCGCCACTGCACTCCAGCCTGGGTGACAGAATGAGACTCCTACTCAAAAAAAAAAAAAAGTTATTACAAAAGTTCCCTTTATAATATCAATACAGCAGAAAAACTTAACTTTCTGTTATGTGTTAAATATTTATTTTTAATTTGTGCTTAGAGTTTTCTAATTACATTGTCAACATTCCAACATGCAATAGCACCTTTTACTAGGCGTGGTGGCTCATGCCTTATAATCCTAACACTTTGGGAGGCTGAGGCAGGAGGACTGCTTGAGCCTGAGAGCTTGAGACCAGCCTGGGCAACATAGAGAGACCTTGTCTCTACAAAAAAACATTTAAAAATTAGTTGAGTGTGGAGATGCACACTTGTAGTCCTAGCTACTTAGGAGGCTGAAGTAGAAGGCTTGGCAGAGCTCAGGCGGTTGAGGATGCAGTGAGTCATGATTGTACAACTGCACTCTAGCCTGGCTGACAGAGTGAGACCCCAGACTCAAAAAAAAGAGAAAAGAAAAAGGCACTTCTAAAATAAGAGAAGTGGCCGCACAGTCGTGAAGAAGTCCTGTTGTATACTGAAATAGCTTTCCAAACTTATTTGCAAACTTCTATGACTTTTCTTCTCATATTATTTAATTCTATCATTATTTCTAACTATAAAAGAGAAAAAGTAAAGCAAATATTTCTGGGATAATCTATAGACAGTTGAATGCACGTAAGTACAAACTGTCTTCAAAATGGGCAACCAGAAATGTTTGCTGGCATCACCTGGGAAACAGCAAAGTCCCAGGACTGCAGCGAACGCCAATTAGATAAGGAAGTGACAGAAGTTCATTAACTACTCTCTTTTAAGTATGAGGGGAGACCCCAAAAACCTGGAATTTATTTATAAAACATTGTGTATTTATTCTTACATGTTTAAACTTCAGTCACCTTCAAAGTATTCTCTGTTTGATGCAATACACCTATCGAGATGCTTTTCCACTGCTCAAAACAGTTTTTGAACTCGTGAATTTGGATGCCTTTTAGTGCTTCTGCCATTTTTTGGTTTCACCGCTTCCACATGGGCAAAACGTTTCCCTCTGAGGACTTTTTTCATCTAGGGGAACAAAAAAAAGTGACTGCGGCAAGATCAGGTGAATAGGGAGGGTGGGGCATAGGGTCACGCCGTTTTTGATCCAAAACTGCTGAACACTCAGTGCAGTGTGGGCAGGCTGTTCATGCAAATCACCCATCATGAAATGGACAAACTTGAAAGACTCCCCCCCCAAAAAAAAATTCACTGAAGCCGAATGCAGTCTCTCCTAACAATGCTAGTTGGCACACTGATGCCGATGGGTTCCTAGAACACTTACCTAGCAGGGGAAGCCTGTACTACAACAGACCGCCCTCCAAAAGATAATTCGGGTTTAATTTTGGGTTTTCCCTCGTATATAAAATCATTACATGACACAGAGCTTGGGAAGCAAAGGTTGCTTCTCTCCTCTAAATCTCTTTTCATGTCTTCCCCCTCATCAGGTTAACTTTATATGGCATGTTTTTTTGCCTGCCTCTTTACTCTCCAGGTAGGTCCAGAGCCAGGTGAGGGAGCAGACAGATACAATTAGATGTGACTATAATTTTTAAAGTGGAGAAAGGGAAGGCCGCTGAGGAACGCAGCATCTTGGCAACACTTTAAGTACTTGAAAATAAGAAACTGATTCATCTCAATTATCATCAGAGGACTGATGGTGTAATTTGAAACATGGTAATTAAGGAAAATTAAATAAAGCCCGAAGAGTTTTTCATATGGGAAAAAAAGATCAGTAAAATAAATGTACATGATTAGATAATCTGAATTTTAACTCCTCCTCACTGCAATTTATCATCATTATTGTTATTTTAGGTTTATTGCTAGGTACTAAGCTCTCCGTTTTATGTGCTTTCTCTCATTTCATCTTCACTGCAACCCTAGGAGGTGGGCACCATCATTCATCCTATTTTCCTGGAAGCTTAGGAAGGTTCAGTCACTGCGCTGAGGTCACATAGGGGGTAAATGACTCAAGTGACGCTTAAAGCAGGATCTAGATAGCCTGGGCACTGGAACTCTGCACTGTGTCTTCAAAGGTTTTATATCTTTTTTTTTTTTTTTGAGTTGGAGTCTCACTCTGTCGCCCAGGCTGGAGGGCAGTAGCCGCTCCCGGCTACCGCAGCCTCGACCTGCTGGGCTCCGGCTATCCTTCCGCCTCAGCCTTCCTAGTAGCCGGAACTACAGGCACGTGCTACCACGCCCAGCTAATTTTTGATTTCTTATAGAGATGAGGTCTCACCAAGTTACCCAGGAGGGTCGCGAACCCGCGGGCTTAGGCAATTCACTCATCTCAGCCTCCTAAAGGCGCAGGATTACAGGCTGAGTCACTGAGCCCGGCTAGATTTTATATCTTTTTTTTTTTTTTTGAGTTTGAGTTTGAGTCTCACTCGGTCGCCCAGACTGGAGTGCAGTGGCTGCTCCCGGCCACCGCAGCCTCACCTGCTTGTCTCCGGCGATCCTTCCGACTCAGCCTTCCAAGTAGCCGGAATTACAGGCACGCGCTACCACGCCCGGCTGATTTTTTGATTTACTGTAGAAATGAGGTCTTGCCGCCCAGGCGGGTCTCGAACCCGCAGGCTCAGGTAATCCACTCACCTCAGCCTCCCAGAGATGCGGGATTACAGGCTGAGCCACCAAGCCCGGCTTAGATTTTATATCCTAACACAGTATCTTTAACCCTTTCCTATTTGCCCAGAGAATACTTGCCGGTGGCTGCCGTTTACTCCAAGATGACTCGTGGATTATAGTTCTAACCTTACTCCCAAAGTTTGCTATGAAATATCTCATATTTTTCATTATTTTTGTATCCTTCTAGTATAACAATAGTCTTTGGACACAAATGACATCATCCTACTTATAGCATTCTGTTTTTAGTAGTGGTATCTCTGTTTACAAAATATTTCTCTCTCTCTTTTTAAAGTAACTCTTATTAGGATTAGAGACAAGTTCTGTTTATAAATAACTCCAAGAATAGTTTTTATATTTTGTTTTCACATGAAAATCCAGTAGATTTGCTTCAGCCTCGAAGAGTGCGTTTATGTAAAATTAGTTGAACGTGGCAGCAAGCTGCACTTTTTTTTTCCTAAATGGGAAAAGGGTTACACAGTAGAAGAGGTTTGCTGCCAATTAACTCTGGAGGTTCAAGGTAGTTTTTATCAGGTCTCAGGTAGGAGTCTATCCACAACAGCCACTCTCACTGATGAGGTTCCTCCCATCACTGCAGGCTGGATCTGAATTAGGACCAGTCCATCCCTAGGCTGAACTCACTGCCTTCAGATCTGCTTAAACACACATCTCAGGGTATGTTTCCCATCAGCCAAGTCTACCAGCCTTCCACCACCTGCCACTTTTATTCCTAAGGTTGGCTCAGGAGTCCTCCTCCTTCCTTCTTACTAACACATGGCTCTCAGAGCCTTCAAGACAGCCCCCTTTCCCTGCCAGTCACCCCACGTGGGTCACCTGGTTCCTCCTTATGGACTTGGCTCTAGAGAGCTCTCTCCACAAGCACACACATGACTTGGAATGGCTGCAGATGAATTCATTCATCTCTCTTAGCACCACGCCACCTTTGTGTGTGTGTGTGTGTGTGTGTGTGTGTGTGTGTGTGTTGGAGTCTCACTGTGTCACAATCATGGCTCATGAACAGCCTCAACCTCCTGGGCTCAGGCAATCCTTCTGTCTCAGCCTCCCAAGTAGCAGGGACTATAGGCATGTGCCACCATGCCCAGTCAATTTTTTTAATGTTTTGTAGAGACAGAGTCTTGTTATGTTGCCCAGGCTGATCTTGAACTCCTGGCCTCAAGCAATCCTCCCATCTTGGCCTTCCAGTGTGCTGGGATGATTAGCATGAGCCACTGCACTTGGCTCACGCTATTTTTAAGTATATAAAATTATTACATGATGGAGAGCCCGGGAAGCAGAGAGTTTTAAAACTAAAGAATTAGACATCACTCTGAAATGAAGACCAATCGGAAATGAAGGGAAAAATAGCAGCTTTGAAGGCACAGCTTTCAAAGAAAGATGCTGGAAGAAATGGAGACATACACAGGAGTCCAGGACCTGCAGAGAAAAGCGTCCCTATCACGGTGGCTAGGTGATGGTGGCAAGTGTTCTAATGCTTCACACAGCAGCATGTATGAGAAGGAAGCTTCTCAGAGTGACTTCCAACACAAGCTCATGTGCATGCAACAGACAGTCTGGAATTTTGTCAGGGGAGATCTGACTTCCTTCATAAGCTCTGCACATCACTTCAACACACCAACGGTTTAAACGCCTCCATGAAACATCAAAATGGTGATTTGTCGTTGTTTTTTTTTTGAGTTGGAGTCTCACTCTGTCACCCAGACTGGAGTGCAGTGGCCGCTCCCAGGCACCGCAGCCTCAACCTGCTGGGCTCCGGCGATCTTTCCTCCTCAGCCTTCCGAGTAGCCGGAATTACAGGCATGCGCTACCACGCCCGGCTGATTTTTTGATTTATTGTAGAGATGAGGTCTTGCTGCCCAGGCGGGTCTCGAACCCGTGGGCTCAGGCAATCCACTCACCTCGGCCTCCCAAAGTGCTGGGATTACAGGCTGAGCCACCGAGCCCGGCCGGTGATTTGTTTTTATAGCAAAAACATTTCCTATTCACAAATCACAACCCTTACTTCACCTGAGAATTCTTAATTCTAGAGAACAAGCATTTTTTTTTTTTTTTTTTTGAGTCAGGGTCTTACTCTGTTGTCCAGGCTGGACTGCAGTGGCACAACCATGGCTCACTGCAGCCTCAACCTCTTGGGCTCAGGCAATCCTTCCCCCTCAGCCTCTCAAGTAACTGGAACTGCCGGTAGGCCACCACGCCTGATTAATTTTTTTAAAAATTGTAGAGATGATGTCTCACTATGTTGCCCAGGCTGTCTCAAATTCCTGGGCTCAGGCAATCCTGCCTTGGCCTCCCCAAGTGCAAGGATTATAGGTATAAGCCATCACACCTGGCTGAGAACAAGAAATTTTGAAATAATAACACCAAGTAAGGACGCACATTACAACAGGTACAGGCTGGGCATGGTGGCTCAAGTCTGTAATCCCAGCACCTTGGGAGGCCGAGGCAAGAGGATTGCCTGAGCCCAGAGATTCGAGACCAGCCTGGACAACTTGGTGAGACCTCATCTCTACAATAAATCAAAAAAAATTAGCCAGGGGTGGTAATGTGTGCCTGTAGTTCCAGCAACTTGGAAGGCTGAGGAGGAAGATTCACCTCAGCCCAGCAGGTTGAGGCTGCGGTGGCTGTGAGCATGCCACTGCACTCCAGCCTGGGTGATAGAGTGAGACTCCAACTCAAAAACATCAACAAAAAACCAGGGACAGTTTTTCTATATCCACATTACCAATTACTATATGTTTGACCTAAACATCTGTTGGACAGCAATTAGCTATAAGACTTATTTAATAAATTGGAACACTTTCCTCTCGAATTTCACTGAGATAGCAACAGTAGTATATGTAATTCTCATATCAACCGGTCTGTAGACAGTAGGTGCTCAAATAGTGTTTATTTGATGGATGAGAAACAAAGCCTTAAAGACAAAAGCCTTGTGTTATTTGTGCTAAATTACTTGGCACTCTAACCCTGAATCAAAATAAAGTCTCAACCAGCCAAAAAAAGACAGTGGCTACCCAGACGATATTAACTAGGAAGAGGAAAAAGCTGGAAGACATTAGCTCAACTTCCCATCGACTGAGTCATACAAATTGATAATGACCCTCAAGGTCAAGCAATTCTACTTGAAAACTGCAATGCAGTGAGGTTGTATATATTAAAAGAGAATCTATGCGAGGATCGACCTCGTTATGGGCCGTTTGTCAACAAGGACGAGTGTGATCATACCCTGGCGGCATTAGGTAACCTCTGCTAAATATGGAAACATACAGGCTAAACCATTCCGCTCATTGTACCAAGAACAATCAGGGCCCTCAGGACATATCTGATTGCCTCGCTGACTATATTGCTGTTGATCTCATCACAATAAAATCCTAACCAAAGTCATTTATTGATACAGACACAGCCACGGCTTGATCTGTGGGAGAACAGACAGAGGCACCATGCAGATGGGGTGGAGGGCTCAGCAAAGCACGTGAACCAAGATGATGGCAGGTTCCCCAGAAACTTGACTTTCTCAAAGAGCACCAGGCCAGGGGGTAAATTTTAAAATGTCCTCTGTCACACTGTCATGGAGGCCTGATCCCAATTTGTGCCCACGGGGTCAAATGTGTGATGTGAGGAAAACTAGTTTTTCTCTTCTCTTAAACTTAAAGCACAAGCACAATGTCCATGACCATCTGGTTACTTCAGACAGAGAAAGAGAGGAAGGAGATATCCTAGGACAATGACAGAAAACAAAGTTTCCAGAAGTTATTTTTCAAGAGATTGCATGAATTTCTGGGGGTTTTTAGC
Source organism: Cephalopachus bancanus (assembly GCA_027257055.1). Taxonomy (NCBI): domain Eukaryota; kingdom Metazoa; phylum Chordata; class Mammalia; order Primates; family Tarsiidae; genus Cephalopachus; species Cephalopachus bancanus. The sequence goes on from JAPVLO010000006.1 coordinate 386,631, forward strand.
TTTTTTTTTTTTTTTTTTTGAGTTGGGGTCTCATGCTGTACACCCAGGCTGGAGTACCGTGGCCCAATTGGAACTCACCGCAACCTCAATCTCCTGGGCTCAGGTGATCCTTCTGCCTCAGCCTCCCAAGTAGCTGAGCATTATAGACACAGGCGACTACAGCCAGCTCATTTAAAAAAAATTTTTGTAGAGGTGAGGGCTTGCTGTGTTGCCTAGGCTGGTCTCGAACTCTTGGGTTCAAGCAATCCTCCCGCCTTGGCTTCCCAAAGTGCTGGGATTATAGGCGTGAGCCTCTGTGCCTGGCCTGATTGTATGAATTTCTACAGCAGTAATTTTACAACCCGAACAGGAGTGCATTATGCTCTTTCTTGTAACAGATGCAGTTTTTACCTGCTACAAACTTGCTTTCCCAGGACAGTGGATTTATAAGAGGACAGAGCAACACACTGGGGAAATGATGCTGGTTTCATCATGGAAATCCTCAGCTGCAGTGAGGTGGAAAGCTCCCAGATGCAGTGAGGTATGAAATGCACCAGCTGCAAAGTCAGGCAGCCTGAAGCTGGGACCCGGACCCGGGACTGGGACCCTGGGTTAGTTACTTGCCTTGCTGAGAATTCACTGCTTCAGCTGTTAAGTAGGGAGAAAACAACTACCCATGCCTTGTCATCACTCCAGAGGTTAGACAATGAAAGGGCCAAGATGGAGTCAATATACCCAATAAGCAGCCACTTTAACATTGCTTAACTTCGGCATGCTTTTTTAGCAGTTCACTTATCTTTACCCTCTAATCACTAGCAAGGGACAGAACCAGTCTTTCAGAGGTAGCTATTGATAGTTGTTTTACAAACCCCTTCCCAGCTTGTTTTGTACTAATTAGTTTTTCTATTTCGCTCCACCCATAAGACCCAAGCTAACCTAATCGGCTCTTCAAGACCTTCATGACACAGACCCCATCAACATGACAACAGTCATGTGACTAGCCCACCCATCTGCCTGCCATCCATCACCTGATGTCACTACCTGTGCTTACCTGTCCCCTTCGTGATGATGTGGAACAGACCACCACCCAATCACCTTAATGACTTGTCCCCCATCAAGGGAAGGTTTAAAAGCATTCAACCTCAAGCAGCCATTTGCCATTGCTTTGTTAAACTCTGGTATGTCCATGCGGCTCTTTGAGTTATGGCTGCCATGTTTCCTAGCTATAGTCCCATCCTCTACCTTGGGGAAGTGAATCTCCTTTCTCTCTCTCTCTCTAATTTGCTTTCTATTGGTAGATGGTCTGAAGATTGTTAGGGGAGACATGTGCAGAAAAATTCCTGAAGGGCTGTGTGTGGTAACTCACGCCTGTAACCCTAGTACTTTGGGAGGTTGAGGTGGGATTCAGCCCAAGAGTTTGAGACCAGTCTGGGCAACATGATGAGACTTCATTTGCATGCATGCATGCGTGCGCATGCACACACACACACAAATCAAAAAATTAGCCGGGTGTGGTGGTACACACCTGTAGTCCCAGCTACTGGAGAGGCTGAGGTAGAAGGATCACCTGAGTCCAGAAAGTTAAGGCTGTGGTGAGCTGTGATTGTGCCATTGCACTCCAGCCCGGGAGACAGAAACCCTGACTCAAAAAAAAAAATAAGAGTTGGGTACTATGGCTCATGCTTGTAATTCCAGTACTTTGGGAGGCAGAGGTGAGAGGATTGCCTGAGCCCATGGGTTTGAGACCACCCTGGGCAACATGGTGAGACCTTGTCTCTACGACAAATAAAAAAATTAGTTGAGCATGGTGGTGTATGCCTGTGGTTCCAGGTACTTGTAAGGCTGAGGCGGAAGGATTGTCTGAGCCCAGAAGGTCGAGGCTGCAGTGGCTGTGGGCATGCCACTGTACTCCATCCTGGGCCACAGAGTAAGACTCCAACACACACACACACACACACACACACACACACACACACACACACACACACAGTCCTGATGCCACCTAAACGTTTCCAAGAGACTTGCCCTCTTGCTACATTCACCCAGACAGTAAGTCCTCTCTCTCCTATCTGTATCTCTTTCGAAAATGACACCTCCTCTCTCTTATCACTGGCTGGTCTAGCTCTCATCTTTCACCTGGAATACTGCAAGGACATCCCGACCAATCCCTGTCTATGGGTCTTAACCCTTCCAACTTTTCTTTATTTTTTAATTTTTTCTTCCTTTCTTTTTTTTTTAATTATAAAGATGTGGGGTACAATACAGGGTTAGGTATACAAACGTTGATTATGCAGGTACCCTTGTTGATGAGGTGTGCCCCTCCCTCCCCTAGCAGTTTCCCTCAACTGCCAATCCTTTTCTTATAGTATTATAATTGTTCAAGGTCCACTTATGAGTGAGAATATATGGTACTCTGTTCTTTGTTTTCGTGATAGATCACTGATTATGATAGACTCCAAATCCATCCAAATTGCTGCAAAGTTCATATGTTTCTCCTTCTTTATGGCTGCATAATAGTCCCTTGTGTATATGTACCACATTTTTTTTTTTTTTGAGTTGAGTCTCACTCGGTCACCCAGACTGGAGTGCAGTGGTCGCTCCTGGCCACCGCAGCCTCGCCTGCTGGGCTCCAGCGATCCTTCTGCCTCAGCCTTCCGAGTAGCCGGAATTACAGGCATGCGCTACCACGCCCGGCTGATTTTTTTTATTTTTATTGTAGAGATGAGGTCTCGCTGTCCAGGCGGGTCTCGAACCTGCGGGCTCAGGCAATCCACTCACCTCAGCCTCCCAAAGGCGCGGGATTACAGGCTGAGCCACCGAGCCCGGCTTGTACCACATTTTTTAAATCCAGTCCATGTTTGTTTCCATGTTTTTGCTATTGTGAATAGAGCTGCGACAAACATACGTGTGCAGGTATCGTTTTTGTCGAATGATTTGAGTTCCTCCGGGAACCCCTCCAACTTTTCAAGTGAATCCAGTGTGTGTGTGTGTGTGTGTGTGTGTGTGTGTGTGTGTGTGTGTGTGTGTGTGTGTGTGTGTGTGTTTCAGCTTGTTTATCCTAGGACACATCCGAGTGATTTTCTAAAACTCAGATTTTATGCTATGCCTCCCTTGTAAATCCCTCAATGACTTCTCACAGCCTTCAGCATGGACAGTCCTTCAGGGTCTGTGGCCACTGCCTACTTTTCTGGGCTCATCTTTGATCACTTTCTTATTCCCTCTCACTCCCCCATCTCACCAACACACACACACACACACACACACAAACACACACTCTCTCTCTCCCCCCCACACCCCACCCCTTCACTGGTCTTTCAGGAACAGCCCTGTCCCTTGCCCTCTTGTGCCTTTCTGTCTTCACCTTATTCTGTTTCCACTGCCAGCATTGGCCCTCCAGCTCACTGACACCTGGCTCATTCATCCTTCAAGAGTCCTCCCAGGAGTCCATCTACGGCCCTTCCTACTGTGTCTGGGTCAGGTGCTCCTCTGAACGCTCACATGTTGCTTCCAGGATAAAGGAAGCATTGGGCAATCATCACGCAGTACCATACACATCACTCTGTAGCTCCCTCTCTCCCACAGAACAGGTGTCAACAACGAGTAGGAGTTATGCTTAGCTTTCTCAGCACTGCATGTTTGTTGACCCAGGGATCCCGGAGTGAATTCCTAGAAACTTGAGCCCTGTGCTAATGGGGCCAAGCAGAACCTGGGAAAGCAAGGGTTAACAGAGTCCCCTTGGCTCTCTTCCAAAAGTGGCAAGAGCCACCGGAATCCTGACCCAACCCAACATTCCTCACTTGCTCAGCCTTTGTTGCAGGGACAGCATTTTTACAAGGCCACCTCCAGAAGATGACAAAGGTCTCTACACTATGCACTCCTTTTTAACTCTCTTCCCACCCACCTCACTCCTGCCTTTGCACAAGAAAAGAAACGCTCCTCTAATCAAAAGTAGATTAACTCACCCCCTTTTCTCTTGGTGCATTTGCATTTGGAACACTGTTTACGAGGCCATCAAGAGACCCCTGGGTTGAGTGATTTATTCCCTGCCTCAGGGACAGGACAAAGGGAGAGGCCTTTTCAGTAATGCCTATTCAGATGGGCTGTGGTGGCCCCTCCCCACTCATGTCCCACTTCTGAAAGGTGAGCCCCGTGATGAACCTGGAGGGACATTTGTAACATTTCTAGCTCGTCCAAAGAGAAAAAGGCTTTTTTCAATAGAAAATACTTTAAAGTATAGCTTAAAGGAATGGCTACCCAACACACACACACACACACACACACACACACACACACACACACACACACACCACACCCTCACCCACCCCACAAGGTCCTTTAGGAGTGATTTTGTCATTTGAACCAGCAGACAAGCTGGGCGCAGAGGCTCACGCCTGTTATCCCAGCACTTTGGGAGGCCGAGGTGAGAGGATTGCCTGAGCGCAGGAGTTCGAGACCAGCCTGGGCAACTTGGTGAGGCCTTGCCTCTACAGTAAATCAAAAATTAGCTGGGCGTGGAGGTGTGTGCCTGTAGTTTCAGCTACTTAGAAGGCTGAGGGGGATCACCTGAGCACAGCAGGTTGAGGCTGTGGTGGCCATGAGTGTGCCCCTGCACTCCAGCCTGGGTGAAAGAGTAAGACTCGCCCTCAAAAAAAGAAAGAAACAGCAGACACGGGCTTCACTCTCACTCCATTTTTTATGTAGCTGACTCTTTGGGGGAGGTATTGGTCATCATGGATTATATTAGTTTAACAAGACAATGACTCTTAACCTTGAGAGCACACACTCAATTTTGCTTTGGGTTGGACAGATGCTTGCAATTTCTCATAATGCCTCTATTATTTTTGTAATACCTCCTCTCCTTAAGAATGAGGATTATTCTTACTTTTTATAAAGTGCCATCTCACTTTTGTTAAGGAATCAGTTATTGCATAAGAATTTTCCCTAAGTATTAAGAGTTAATTATAATTAATTAAATTCTGATCCATACAACATGGATTAACTTTGGAAACACAAAAGGACAAATACTGTATGACTTCAATTATATGAGGGACCTAGAACAGGAAAATTCACAAAAACAGAAATCAGACCAGAGGTTGCAAGGGTTGGAGGACAGGGGAATGGGGACTTAGTGTTTAATGGGCACAGAGTTTCTGTGTGGGATCACGAAAAATTTCAAGAAATGAACAGTTTCTATGACTGGACAACACTGTGTGTATACTTGAGATACACACAAACACCAGGGGTGCTAGCATCGCTTAAAATTTGTATACATTTTGGGGCACCATATATATACTATTTTATTTTATCTTATTAAAAATTTTTTAAGGTCAGTGTCTTACTCTGTCACCCAGGCTGGAGTACAGTGGCATGATCATGGTTCACGGTAGCCTCGACCTCCTGGGCTCAGGTGATCCTTCCGCTTCAGCTTCACGAGTAGTGGGGTCTATAGGCATGCACGACCATGCCCAGCTAATTTAAAAAATTTTCATAGAGATGAGGTCTCGCTATGTTACCCAGGCTGGTCTCAAACCTCTGGACTCAGTCCGGACTCCCATCTCCGCCTCCCAAAGTGATGGAATTACAAGCATGAGCCACTGTGCCCAGTTTACAATTTATTTATCTTCAACGTAGCTTAAGACAGCTTAGGTGAATGACTTTTAAAACATTTTTTATTATATTTTATATTTGCTTTTATTTTTTTTAGAGATGAGGTCTCACTATGTTGCCCAGGCTGGTCTTGAACTCCTGGGCTCAAGCAATCCTCCTGCCTCAGCTTCGCAGAAGGTTAGGAGGATAGGCATGAGCCACCATGCCCTGGGCACCCATTCTCAATAGCCTTACATTCATTAGTCCAGAAGAAGCTCTTTCCTCTGGCTCCTTGGTGCTGTCACATCTGCCTCCGTCCCCATCCATTGGCTGTGGGTTAGGATACCAAATAATTAAACTTATTTTAAACATGTGGGGTAAACAGGCTCTTAGTGAGAGCTGGGGTCCTCTCCTTGGGTAAAGACAGAGGATTTACTGTTTGGCATTTGAAATATCTATTTTGGCCGCTCAAAGGACTTACTTATTTCCTGGTTGCATTCTTGAGGGCTGAGGCTGGTGGAGATGCGATCGCCAGTCATGAGTAGATTTAGGCTTCTTGAATTAGACTCATTTACAGAGGACGTGGCTGAGGTCAGACTGGTTATTTGTCCATGGCACACAGCTGACAGTCAGCATCGGTCTGGAGACCAGACTAAGGCTTTGTCCATTCAATCAACCCAGTGTGACTCAGCTCAAATCAAAATTCTGAAAAAAATCACGAATTCTGCCATTGCAGCCCTTTAATATATTAGAAATGAAGTCCATCACTCATAAGCGAACCTTGAATAATTATCATAATACTATAAGAAAGGGATTGGCAGTAGTGGGAAACTGCCAGGGGAGTGGGGTACACCTCATCAACAAGGGTACCTGCATAATGAACATTTGTATACCTAACCCTGAATTGCACCCCACATCTCTAAAATAAAAAATAAATAAATAAATAAAAAGAAATGAAGTCCAACTACAGGTAGGCATCAGGTCAACTAAAAATTACAACAGAATATAACATAACCTTTCTTTTCTTTTTTTTTAGTTGAAGTCTCACTCTGTTGCCCAGGCTGGAAGCCATGGCACACTCATGGCCACACCAGAGTCAGCCTGCTGGGTTCTGGCAATCCTTCTGCCTCAGTCTTCCAAGTAACTGGAACTACAGGCGTGCGCTATCAGACCCAGCTAATTTTTTATTTACTGTGAAGATGGGATCTTGCCAAGTTGCCCAGGCTGGTCTCAAACCTGCAGGCTCAGGCAATCCACTCGCCTCAGCCTCCCAAAGTGCTGGGATTACAGGTTGAGCCACTGAGCCGGGCCTAATATAACCTTTTTAAATGATAAAGTTAAGGCGGGTACAGTGGCTCATGCCTGTAATCCCAGCACTTTGTGAGGCCAAGGTGGGAGGATCGTTTGAGCCCAAGAGTTCAAGACTAGCCTAGACAACATAGCGAGGCCTTGTCTCTACAAAAAATAAAATTAGCCAGGTGAGGTAGCACACACCTGTAGTTCCAGCTACTCAGGAAGCTGAGGCAGAAGTACTGCCTGAGTTCAGGAGATTGAGGCTGCAGTGAGCCATGATTATGCCTCTGTACTCCAGCCTGGACACCAGAGTGAAACCCCAACTCAAAAGAAAAAAGATATAACTTATCCTTTTTAAACTGTAAAGTGAAAATAGTTTGCTGAAGTAACACCTTAACCTAGATTAGCATGCACAACAATATTATGATACTTTAAAACCTACCAGAAATTATTGGTCTTGTCCAAATAATACCAATTACATTAATAATCATATAATAACACCTCTTGTATGAATGCTTCCTATGCACCTACCATTGTGTTGAGCATTTTACATAGATTACCTTATTTCACTTTCACAATGTTATTATTCCCATTTTACAGGTGAAAAAATGGAAACAGAGTTTAGTAACTTGCCTAGGGTCACACAGGGAAACAGTGGAGACAGGACTTGAATTCAGTTCTTTGTAGATGTTTAAGTCTGTGCTTTTTCTCATTTTGATATATTCCATGGGGATGGGGGGTAATTTGTGCTGCCTTTAAAACTCTGTTGTGGCCGGGTGTGGTGGCTCAAGCCTATAATTCCAGCACTTTGGGAGGCCGAGGCGAGAGGAGTGCCTGAACCTGCGGGTTTGAGACCAGCTTAGGCAACATGGTGAGATCTCGTCTCTACAATAAATCAAAAAAATTAGTCAGGCATAGTAGCCTGTGCCTGTAGTTCCGGCTACTTGGAAGGCTGAGGCGGAAGGATCACCTGAGCCCAGCAGATTGAGGCTGTGATGGCCAGGAGTGTGCCACTGGACAGAGTGAGATTCGACTCAAAAAAAAAAAAAAAAAAAAAAATCTGTTGTCTGCTTTATGACAAAGAGAAACAATTTCCACTAGGACAGTAGTTCTCAACACTGATCGCCTACTAGAATCTGGGGAACTTTAAGGAAAACTGATCCCAGTCACAGAGAATTATTATTAGCTCAGAGTACAGCTTAGGTGGAGGGAGTTGTAAAAACTCCATAGTTGATGCTCATGTGCAATCTCTGCTTTGTTTTTTATTACTATTAATTTTTTTAGAGACAAGTCACTATGTTTCCCAGGTTGATCTCCAGCTATCCTCCCGCCTCGGTCTCCCAAAGTGTTGGGATTGCAGGTGTGAGCCACTACACCTGGCCTAGTAGGTTTATTATTTTTATTTGTATTATTATTATTTTTAGAGACAAGGTCTTGCAGTGTTGCCCAGGTTGATCTGGAGCTCCTAGGCTCAAGTTGTCCTTCCGCCTCAGCCTCCCAAAGTGCTGGGATTACAGGAGTAAGCTACCGTGCTCAGTCTCTGCCTCTGCTTTAGAAAAATCCTTAGTTTTCACTGTTCTTCTTAATCAGATCTCTTACGTAATAGCTTTTTGTTATTTTTTTTAAATTAAGAAAGGTAGATTTATTAAAGGAAAAATACGTTGTGAAGGGCATAACAGTCAGGATAGCAGTGAGAGTGTGTGCCGCCTGCTGCCAGATAATAGCTTTTAATTGCTCATATAATAGCTTCTTTGAACCTGTTCATGTGAGTGTATCATCCTTAGTCTAAATCTAGCTGATGACCAGTTAATTGTGTGGTTCTCACAAGGGATGGCTATAATATTTATATCCATTTTTGAAGAAGTAGGAATGGTCTCTTAGTGGATTTTCTTACCAATAGTAGCCTTTGAGCAATCCAGATGATTTTGAATATAAATTTACATATTTTATCAGCAGCCCTCTCTTCCTTATTCCTTTTCAAATAGGACCTGAAACCTCAGAGCCAGCTCTTATTTCAGAAGAAGAGTTGGCAAAATAGGGTCCCAGAGTGGCAACTGGTTTGTTAATGATCACAGGTAGACTAGTCTAGAAAGACTCTCTGGGAGGGCAGGATAGCGGGAGCCAATTTCTCACTCTCAAAAGGCTAGCTGTACAAGGGGGACCCAAAGAAACCTGGAATTTATTTATAGAAAATTGTCTATTTATTCTTAGATGTTTAAACTTCAGTCACCTTCAGAGTACTCTCCATTTGATGCAATACACCTATCAAGACATTTTCCCACTGCTCAAAACTTTTGAACTTGTCAATTTTGATGCCTTTTAGTGCTTCTGTCATTTTTGTTTCAACTATTCCACATGGGCAAAACATTTCCCTTTGAGGACTTTTTTCATCCAGGGAAACAAAAAAAAGGTCTCTTGGGGATCAAGTGAATAGGGAAGGCAGGGCACGGGGGTCAGGCGATTTTTGGTCAAAAACTGCTGAACACAGTGCAATGTGGATACGTATGTGTGTAAACCACCCACCATGAAATGGGCAAACGCACCGAAAGCATCTCCAACTCACAGAAGCCGAATGTAGCCTCTCCCAACAACACTAGCTGGTACACAGATACCAATGGGTTCCTGGAATACTTACCTAGTGGGGGAAGCCTGCACTTTGCCTGACCTCCAAAAGATAATTTCAAGTTCTTTGTCTCCTACCCGCCATAATAGTGCTGGGGGAAAAGGGCAATTTCAAGGATTGCTTTAGTCTTGTCTCGAGAAGTTCCTAAGGGGGTGACCCTAACTGCCCCTGCTTGCCTCCCATCTCATTGCTCTGGTTTCATCTAAACTATGTGACAGCAGTGCGCAGATGAAGTGACAAGCTCTTCCCTTCACATGTGCCCGCACTCAATTTTATCCTTGTCAAGGGCTGAGATGTAGAAAATTGGGCAATAAAAGTAATACATATCTAGAAAACTTTATTAACAAGTGTTTATGAGGATCCTCCTTTAGTTGGCACATAAGAGACAAGTAATAAAATGCTCCTGGATTTTTTCCAGTTGTTTCTAAGTGAAATGGCTGGGAGGCAGGGCTAGGATATACCCTGGCATGGGCAATGTTTAGTTGCGGGGTCTGGGGTTTGAGCAGCTCCCAGCTGCTGCAAGTTCACGCTGGGCCAGGTCTGCGCTGGGCACTTTACAGGAATTCACTCATTGAATCCTCACACCATCCTAGGAGGTATGCGAGAACTTCTCCATCTTAAGATGAAGAAACCGCGGATAATGGAAGTTACGACATTGTTCAAGATCAAAGTCACTGGGCTCTCTGGCTCTCCATTTGGCTGTGTATAAAAGTGACAGGATAGTACTAGAAAATTTATTCAGCAAATATTGCAGATGGCCTATTAAGCTTCAGATATAGTGCTGAGTGTGAGGAGCATAAAATGTATATGTAAAATTGAATAAAATATTAAATTATAGATTCTGAAAGAATATATATAACACACCTTGCTCTTTCAGAATCTATAATTAGCCCAGAGTTATTTCCAGTTGTAAGATTTGGTGGGATTCTACTAAATCAGAAATCACACACAATTGGAAGCAATGTTTAAGTGTGCATCACTGGATGAACAGATAAACACCATGGCATTTACATGCACAATGGAGTATTATTCAGCCTTAAAAAGAAAACATGTGACACTTGCTATCACATGGGTGAACCTAAAAGACATTATGCAAAGTGAAATAAGCCAATCACAATAAGACGAATGTTATATGATTCTACTTATGGAGAATAGTCATTCCAGCATTTTGGGAGGCTGAGGAGGGAGGATTGCTTGAGCATAGGAGTTCAAGACTAGCCTGGGAAATATAGTGAGACTGCGTCTATTAAAAAAAAAAAGCTAGGCCTGGTGGTGTGTGCTGTAGTCCTAGCTACACGGGTGGCTGAGGCAGAAGGATCGTCTGAGCCCAAGAAGACGAGGCTATTGTGAGCCATGATTGTGCCACTGCACTCCAGCCTGGGCAACAGAGCAAGATTAAAATAATAACTTTGATGTATATTTTACCAGAATTTTAAGAAGTGATTTTTTAAAATGTCATACACACTACTGTACAGAACAATGCCATTCCCTTTAAGTGGTAAAACAAATCTTGATGGGGAGAGGATAAATCAAAAACCGAAATGATCAGAAAATTATGTAGGTTGACATGTTGTGCATCGGCCCAAACTGTCCCCTCCTTTTCTAGGTGTCATAGAACAGAGTACTTGGATACTCACACTTGCTCAAGGTTTATGATGAGATCTGGATAATTTCTATGTAATTAGTTTCACAAGGTACAAGTACCACCTTTCTTTGGAAGAAATTTCTGGCCACGGGAGACTTCTTCCAACTGAGGGCTGCTGTGTTTAATTTCCTAAATTCCATCATATTCTGCCCACTCAGTATAACTGAATATCCAAGACAGACAGCACACCTTCAAAAGGCAGCATGAGCTGGGCTCGGTGGCTCAGCCTGTAATCCCGCGCCTTTGGAAGGCTGAGGTGAGTGGATTGCCTGAGCCCGTGGGTTTGAGACCCGCCTGGGCAACTTGGTGAGACCTCATCTCTACAACAAATCAAAAAAATTAGCCGGGCGTGGTAGCGCGTGCCTGTAGTTCCAGTTACTCGGAAGGCTGAGGCGGAAGGATCACCGGAGCCCAGTAGGTCGAGGCTGCGGTGGCTGGGAGCGGCCACTGCACTCCAGTCTGGGTGACAGAGTGAGACTCCAACTCAAAAAAAAAAAAAGGCAGTACGATTCTCACCCAACTGAAAGGACCTATTTTAGCAACTCTTCAATAAAATTTTGCCCAGTCTTTGAAATATATTAGCAGTTCTTTAGCAGACCAGTAATAATAGCTACTCAATCACCTGAGTTAAGTGAAGGTTTTGAAATGCCTTTCCAAGAAAATCAAAACGTTGCCTTAAAAGCAAAGCCTAAGAGAATAAAAAAGGACTTTTCAATGGCAGGCATTTTTTAAAGTACTTGAACTCACAAATGAATTTACCCGGCTATATTTGTGCAAAGTACAGCTTCTGTCTATATTCTGTTTGTCCTCACAATTACACCAGGTCTGTCTTTTCTTTTATTATACTGTCTAATTCTGAATCAGCAAATATAGGTGGAAAATATTGTTCTAATTTTAATATCAGACACACTGACACATTAAGTCTCCTCGGTGTCCTAAGAGCTTCATAGACAGAAAATGCTATAGTTTGTGCAAGCATATTTGACCAAATTATGCAAGTCCTTTCAGTGAAAAATTCCTACAACTATTTTTATTTACAAGGAATCATGCTAATATTCAGAAGTATGAACCGATTCTCAAACTGTTAAGAGCTTAAATTCTTTTAAATAATTTTTTCTTACAAGGTGGAAATAAAAGTGCATTAAGGATATTTGTGCTGGGTGTGGTAACTCACGCCTGGAATTCCAGCACTTTGGGAGGCTAAGGCAGGAGGATTTCTTGAGCCCAGGAGTTCAAGACCAGCCTAGGCAACATAGTGAGACCTCGTCTCTACGAAAAACAAAACAAAGCAAAACAAAAAACACAAAAAACTAGCCACAATTGGTGGTGCATGCCTGTAGTTCCAGCTACTTGGAGGCTTAGGAGAAGGATCACCTGAGCCCCGGAGGTGGAGGCTACAGTGAGCCATGGTTGTGCCACAGATCTTTAACCTTGGTGACAGATTGAGACCCCAGTTCAGGGGGAAAAAAGAAGATATTTGTGGCAGTTTTTACTAGTCTTATTTAATATTAATGGAAGACCATGGATTTTGGCAACTGGCATAGTATTCTTTAATCTTCTAGTCTGAGCAAAGAGGAATGGGGAGTGGCAAGACCTATTTGTAACAAGTCAGCATACTCCAAAGAATAAGTACGGCCAGTTCTGCTCTGACATTTGTTTTGAAAACATGAATTTGTTCCCACACAATTACTGTCAGGGAACCATTTGAACTTAACTCAAATTTTTGAATTTTGCCTTTGCATCCATGAGAAACACTAGGTGAATACAGAAGATTGCCCAGGTCCAGAAAAGAAGATTACCCAGGTCCAGAAAGTAGCATAGAAACACAAAACCCACGCATGCACATGACCATCAACCAGCTACTGTGGTGTCCCAAGCGAGCTGTGAACCACACCCATCCACATCAGTCAAGTCCCCATAGAAGCTGCAACTCTGCCGTGGCCTGCCCTCTTGATTTTTCCCTTTCCTCTTGGCCTATCTTAGATCTTCTCTATTCTTTTTATCACTCTCTCACTCCCTTTTGTTGTCTTCTCCCACACAGTGGGGAGGACATGGGAGCCTGATAGCTGAGCAGCTTGAGAAGGATCACCTGAGTCCTACAGGTGGAGGCTGTGGTGGCCATAAGCATTCCACTGCACCCCAGCCTGGGCAACAGAGTGAGACTCCAACTCAAAAAAAAAAAAGTCTTCGAAGGGAAACGTTTTGCTAGTGTGGAAGAGATGAAACAAAAAACAGCAGAAGCACTAAATGGCACCAAAACTGGCAAGTTCAAAAACTGTTTTGAGCAGTGAAAAAGCATCTCAGTAGGCATATTGTACCAAACAGAAAACACTTTGAAAGTGACTAAGCATGTAAGGATACACAATTTTTTAATAAATAAATTTCATTTTGGAGGGTTCCCTCCTTGTAATGATCCTATGTTTACAAGTTTCAAGTTTCAGAATGTTTTTGGAAATATACATATTTGTAAAGCACATACACATTTACTATATTGGTCAAAACCAAAGTCATGATTAGAGCAAGAGGTAAAATGATAATGTTGACATCTATTTTCACATGTGTTTGTTATCTGGACACATTTCTGTTGAACTTTTCACATCTCTTGGTACCTTTGCTTTTTCTTGCCCTGGCTGACACCTGGTGTCCTCCTCCTGTTCCAGGGTCTCTGGTGCCAGCAGGGAATTGGCTTTTTAAGAAGATCTGATGGCCTTACTAGCCAGTCTGATAATGAGTAGGACAATCCTTCACTATATTATCCTTGTTAGATAATGAATCTGCACTTGCCTTCTGCAGACCAGGCCTTAACCCTCCAGAGTACTAGTGAGAAGATATTAGGTTCTCTTGCTGTAAGCCAGCAATGCAGACATTCTGAAGTTTCAGAATTTCCAGATGGCCTCCCATGCCTCTAACTACTCTCAGGCTCAACTCAATTAGACACTATAAATAATCATGAGTATTTCTTATTTTATCTTTCACTCTTTGAGCTTAGTGCAGTGCCTTAAATTTTAAATCTTCTAGCCAATCAGCAGCTAGCGAGAAAGGAATGCCAGCACCAACAAAGACTCTAATGGTCCCTCCAGGAGGCAGAAAGTTGGAAGACACATGTCATCCTACACACACTTACTTAAGCCCTTGGTCTTTCATCTTTATTACACAAGACTCTTCCACAGGTCCCTTTTCTTACCCTAATTTCTCCACTATGGGCAGAATATCCCAGAAAGTTGTTTCAAGCCTCATACATTCAAACTGGAAATTAAAAACTGCTTTTTCAAAAAAAAAAGATAAATGCTACATGGTTGTTTCTCAAAGTGCTCCTTAGCCCAGCGGACATTATGTAATCACAAATTCAGTACAGTCACCAATAGCATCATAAAAGGTTATCACCACACATCATAAAATTAAGGCAGGACGTGATTGAGCCCTTTAATTCTGTGAGCTTTGCAAACATTAGCTCCCACATGTGCATGGACTGGTGATCCTGAGATGTAAAACTACACAAAACCATGCAATTGTGCTGCCTTTCATGAGAAACAGCTGAATTCATGGGATGAGCAGGAGAACCAGAATGCAGAGCTCCCTGCTGGCATCTAGCTGTGCCTTGTAGAGCTGTGTGGCATAATGGCATTTCAGTCAATGACTACGATGGTGGTTCCATAAGATCATAATACCGTATTTTTACATACTTTTTTTGTGTTTAGATACACAAATACTTACAGTTGTGTTTCAGTTGCCTACAGTATTCAGAACAGTAACATGCTGTACAGATTTATAGCCTTGGAGTAATAGGCTACACAACATATCCTAGATGTGTAGTAGGCTACACCAGCGAGGTTTGCGTGAATACACTCCGTGATGTGCACACACAATGAAATCACATTACAATGCATTTCTCGGAATGTGCCTCCGTTGTGAAATGATGCATGACTGTATTCCAGCAGAACTGACTGCAG
Organism: Cephalopachus bancanus; assembly: GCA_027257055.1. Lineage (NCBI taxonomy): Eukaryota > Metazoa > Chordata > Mammalia > Primates > Tarsiidae > Cephalopachus > Cephalopachus bancanus. The sequence continues at coordinate 401,707 of JAPVLO010000006.1, forward strand.
GCACTTTGAAACTCATGTAGCTCATTCTCTCTGTCATCTGTCCTCTCTTTCTTGGGTCTTAGACATTTGGTACAGAAGTAAAAACAATTGCAGTCTATAATCTATTCTCAGATCACGCATTCCTGCAACCAGGGAAGAATGCCCTACAAAGCCTGATTCAGGACCTCCAATTCCTGGATATCCTTAGACTGACTCAGCTACTCATCCCAGCCCCAAGTTTCTAGAAGCAAGTTAGAATTGTCAGGAACTCAAGGGTGACCTTTCCATGATCTGAGAGTTAGTATTTCTCAGGAGACACAGAGAGATGTTACTAGATCCATAATTTCTTTTTGCCAGTTGGTGATCATTATACTATCGTCATAAAGTTCTTGGTAATTGGAAAACTGTGCCACAAGGTTAACAATGTAAGTCGACTATTTTATCAATAGCGAATTTATTCTCTAGAAGTTCCCTTTTACAAGATGCGAGCTGGCTGGGCGCAGTGGCTCAAGCCTATAATCCCAGCACTTTTGGAGGCCAAGGCGAGAGGACTGCCTGAGCCCAGGGGATCGAGATCAGCCTAGGCAACTTGGTGAGACCTCGTCTCTATATCAAAAAATTAGCTGGGCACGGTAGTGCGTACCTGTAGTTCTCGCTTCTTGAAGGCTGAGGCAGAAGGATTGCCTGAGCCCAGCAGGTTGGCGCTGGGGTGTCCGTGAGCATGCCACTGCACCCCAGCCTGGGTGACAGAGAGAGACTCTGACTCCAAAAAAAAAAAGATGCACATTGACTTCAATTTCCTACAGAAAAGAATCTATAATGATGTCAGTTAATCTGGGAGTGAAAGTCTTAAGAATTCACTAAAATAGTTCAGGTGTGGTGGCTCATTCCTATAATCTCATCACTTTAGGGGGCCAAGGCCAGAAGATTGCTTGAGCCCATGAGTTTGAGACCAGCCTGGGCAACAGAGCAAAACCTTGTCTCTATTTTTTAAAAATTGAAAAATTAGCTGGGTATGGTGGTATGTGCCTGTAGTCCCAGCTACTCGAGAAGCTGAGGCAGAAGGATCACCTGAGCCCAGAAGGCTGAGGCTGCGATGAGCTATGATGGTGCCACCGCATTCAGCCTGGGCAACAGAGTGAGGCCCTGACTCAAAACAAAACAAAACCTGCCCCCCCAAAAAAGCACTGAAACAATTTGTTGATTCATTGCCTACTTTTTCTTCAAGTGCCTGTGATTCTCATTTTGGCTTCTTGGAATAGTTACAGAAATGACTTTAAAAGAAGGGCAGACAAGAAAAAGGTGGGCATTCAATTTTCTTATAAACTTCATCAATGTGGCAATGAACCTGCCACTTCCAGGCACGGTTCTCCTAAGTGTTTGATGACATTTATCCATTACGTTCACTGATTCCCTTCCACTCTCCAGGTTTCCAGAACACTACCAAGATAAGTGCAATCCCTGCCTTTGAACTAGGATAGACCCAGTATTCGTTACTCTGAAAGACTAACTATGGTGCTAAATAAAATCACAGAGCCCTGCTGACAGGCCAAGTGGACAGGAATGAGCAGAAAAACAAGGGGAGCTGGGGGGACATTTAGGAATGATGGAGAAAGGGCAGAGAAAAGGAGTGCTGGGGACATTAGAAGGCAGGGAGGAAAGGTAAGAAGACATGTTGGTCTGAAGCCCTAAATGAAGAATTGATTTAAACGTGTTTTGTTTTTTGAGTTGGAGCCTCACTTTGTTGCCCAGGCTGGAGCACAGTAGCACGATCATGGCTCAATGCAGCCTCGACCTCTTGGGCTCAGGCAATCCTTTGGGCTCAGGAGATCTCTCTGCCTCAGCCTTTTGAGTAGCTGGGACTGCAGGCAAACACCACCATGCCTGTCTAATTTTTAAATTTGTTGTAGAGATGTGGTCTCGCCATGCTGTCCAGGATGGCCTCAAATCCTGACCCCAAATGATCCTCCCACCCCAGCCTCCCTAAATTGCTGGGATTATAGGCATGAGTCACTGCACCTGGCCTATTTAAAACATTCGATAGGGATATTTATTAGAGACAATAATTATAATTTCAGCAGATAAAATTCTCAAAAATCTTTCTTGCTTTCTTCCTTATTATTTTTACTTTTAGTGATGGTGGTGGGGGATAGACCACCACCAAATGATGCAGATTTTACAATGAGAATGCTTCAATGACATATAATACACAGTGGAAACTGCCAGTTGTTCACAAAAACATTTCTCCCCCTCTATGGGTCTTCAGTTAGACTGCATCTCCTAGCCTCTCCTATCATTCGCTGTAGCCATGTGACAGGATTCTGGTTTGACAGAAGGAACATGCATCACTTGTACATCTGTCTTGGAAACCTCCCCCAAGCACTTCTCCACGTCTTCTCTCCCTTCTAGCTGAGATGGCAAAGACCACAGCAACCTTGGAGGCCATGTGCTGCAGATGACAGAGCCTCCTCAGCTTGGAGCCCTGAGTGACCACACGGAGAAGCACTGCTCTCCTTTACCTGAACACTCACAAAGCACTGTTACAGGAGAAAGAAATAAATGTGTGTTAAGTCACTAGATTGGTGGGGAGAGGGGGATCTATATGTTACTGTGGCTTAGCCTACACTCTCACTAATAAACTGTGGGCTTCAAATATTGAAAGCTGTAGTTCTCAATTAGGGGTAATTTGGCCCCTCCTCTTTCCCTTCCTCTCAGGGGTATTTGGCAATATCTGGAGACATTTTTGGTTGTCACAAGCAAGGATGGTGGTGGTTCTATCAGCATGTGGTTCTATTAGTGGGTAGAGGCTAGGATTGTGGCTAAACATTCTACAATACTATCTCCCACAGCCAAGAACTCTCCAGTCCAAAGTGTCTATGATACTGCTGGTGCCCACTCTCTGTAAGAAGAGGGTTGAACTCTGAACCTTCTGTTAACATCTAAGAGGAGATCTGCAGTGAAAAGAGTGGGCTTTGGAGAGAGACAAGTTCAGCTCGACCACTACCCATGTACATGACCTTGGACAAGTCATTCTACCTTCTGTACATTCAATATTCTCCTGCCAAAATTGGAATTCAAATGGTAGCCCCATGATGGGGCTGTGAGTGAGGTTTATAAGTGCTCAGCCCAGTGCCTGATCTATGGTATGCATTCAAATATTACTTGCCGCTAATATTATTTTTTGGTGTTTTTCTTTTATTGAGGCATATGTCTAGAAAATGTAGAAGTGGTAACTATGCCATATGTTTATAGTCTATTGAGGCTGGGGTCTACTGAGGTGATGGGGGTGGTTACAGAACTTAAGGTATCACATGACACGCGATGCTTACCACATTCATAGAGACATCTGACCAATACAGGTATTTTCAGTGATTTTCCTAAGCTTTGACTCAAGATCTGGATGTAAAGGTTTGGCACGAATAACCCAACCTGGCATCAGTCACAAAGTCCCCATGAACTCTTATTTGTAGCCAACAGCAAATTTTGCAGAGTGATTCTGCAAACCTCAACTCATTCTTACCAAATGCTGCCTACACCTTGAACTGTCTTGACTGGTTATTTGCAATCCATCAGAAGGTGTTTATGTCATATTTGAAAGGGGGAAAATGAACAGGCATGGTGGCTTATGCTTGTAATCCCAGTACTCTGGGAGGCTGAGGTAGGGGGACTGCTTGAGCCCAGGAGTTTAAAACCAGCCTGGGTAACATAGAAAAACCTTGACTCTACCAAAAAAAGAAAAGAAAAAATTAGTCAGGCATGGTGGTGTACGACTGTAGTCCCTGCTACTCAGGAGGCTGACACAGGAGGATTGCCTGAGCCTAGGAGTTGGAGGTTACGATGAGCCATGATTGGGCCACTATACTCCAACTTGGGTGACAGAGTGAAACCTGGATTCAAAAAACAAAATACAACAAAATGAGGCAACCCATGAATAGAAAGAGGTGAAAGATCACTTCCTTGCCTTCCCTCCCAGATTAGACCACAGTGAGTAGGTGAAGTGGACACTAAAAATCACCCAGGGTTGCCACCCTCTAAGTCTGCATTGGTGGCAAGACATGAGAGGAAGGGTAGGGAAGAAGGGACCATCATTCATCATCACAGAGGCAACAATAATAAAGAGATGTAGAAATAAGTAGCCATTAGTCAGGCATGGTGGCTCATGGCTGTAGTTCCAGTTACTTGGATGGCTGAGGTGGAAGGATTGCCTGAGCCCAGCAGGTCGAGGCTGCGGTGGCCATGAGTGTGCCACTGCACTCTAGCCTGGGCAACAGAGTGAGACTCCAACTCAAAAAAAAAAAAAAAAGAAAAGAAAAGAAATGAAAAAAATAAGACCCCCAAGCTGAGATCTAGGGATTGTGTATAGTGATTTGATGTGCTATTTGAGGAAAACTATCTTATAGGTTTGCTTTGAAATCGTTCTAGATCTTAAATGGTTTTAAGCAAGATCTCATTCACCATTATGATGAAAGCCCTTGAAGGGAAAAAATAGACACAGTCACATAAGAGTGCCCAAATGCCACGTAAAAGAAAAAGTACATTAAGCACTGCCAAGTAGTACAGCGTAACTTCTTTATTAAATCCACCCACATAACAAGCTTTCATTAAAAACAATTCCTGCCAACTCCTACATGCTAGCATTGGACACATTTTTTCCCTCAGTATTTAAAAAACTTCAGTCTAAGTAAACCTCGTAAAAAGTGTCAGTTTCATAAATGTTATTGAGACGATGGAGAGAAAACATCTGTGAATAAAAAGACAATCACATTGGTGACAATTCCTCCTTCTCAACTGCCTTCTCTCTCAGGGCAGAAACTTCCTCCTTTACTCCAGGGTCCTGGACAGTTATGGACGGGCCAGGGGTTGCCCACACACAACCATTCCATCACAGCTGAGGAAAAGTAACGGACACACCGCCTTTCCACCTCCAGCCATTTGGTCTCTCCAGCAGGATGGATGGGAAGCCAAGCTTGCTTGGAACCACCTCCTCACTCCACAGCGTTGTTCTGGGGGGAGCGATGGCCCAGGACAAAAGCCAACTCAGATTCCATTTAATCCAAATCATGGACATCTCCCAGGCCTAAGAGTTAAGTGGACAGGAAGAATCTGGGGTGATATCGCTATACAAACTCCCCAGGCTGGGTCACTGCATTTCCTTCTTTCATTCTGCACAAATTTGGGAGTAGGCTTGCTTCCTGAGTATAAAATTCGTCTCTAAATTCTTCTCCTTCAAGTTGACAATACCACCAGCACTAGGGGCAGACTCTTCTCCTGGTTGTGGCCAAGGGCAGAAAAGCTTTCAATGTTTCAGGGCAGTAAGAGTGTGAAAAGCACCATTCTCTCTTCTATCTACCCTGACACCATCTGTACAATCACTCAATAAACAAAGAGTCCACACAGACTAATAAACACAGAGCTGGGGGTTTGAGATCACCATTCGAATCCTTGTTTAGTTACAGCTTTTGAATAATGCTGAATGCTTCTAACAAAGATATACTTAAGCTTTGGTTGTTTAAATTTTGAACCTTAAGGCTATACTACCCACTTTCTTAGCTATTTAATACACTTTATGGATAAAGGGTCTTGAAAAGGATTTTAACTCTTTGGCTTACGGTAGAAAAAAATTCATATGCTACACTTAATACTTCATCCACTTTTTTCACTAAATATACATGCCCTCAGCATCCCAAAAGATAGCTTAATTTTAGCATCAGTTAGAACTCAAAGATGCCATTTATAGTAATAATGTAACTTCTAGTTACACAGTATTACATAACATTATGAACTATTTAAAAACTTTACTAAAAGGTTAAAACAGGCCATGAACTATATCTGAGGCCAAATCTTATAAGGCTCTCAAAGGCTCTTTTATAGATCATTTAGAAAGATTAAAGAAACCCACCCTACCTCTGGCTCAGTCCATCGAATGTCCCATTAAACATGAAAGAGACCCTTATTTTCTACTTTCCAACTATGGATGTCTATCTCTCCACAAATTGTGTCATTGGCTATTTTACTTGTGACTTAAAAAAACTCGCTTTCATATTTATTATCCCATTTTTATCTGTGAATGTTCTTAGGAACCACATATAAAGATGGAAATAACAGCTCCAGTGTTCCTTTGACTAGGGGTGATGGTCAAGACCTTACCTTTTTCTCTCTCTAAAATGTCAAGTACACAAACGCCAATGACTGAGATGTAGAAAGATGCCACGGAAGAGCCATGGCTGGGGAGGGAACAGGTGGTCTGGAGAGAAAAGTCTGGGGAGGAACGAAGGAATAGAAAAGAAATAGAAATAAGAACCACATTTTTTAGTTAAAGTTTCAGAAAGAATTAGGAATTCATTTTTTTTTTTTTTTTTTGAGCTGGAGTCTCACTCTGTCGCCCAGACTGGAGTGCAGTGGCTGCTCCCGGCCACCGCAGCCTCGACCTGCTGGGATCCGGCAATGCTTCCGCCTCAGCCTTCCAAGGAGCCAGAACTATAGCGCTACCATGCCCGGCTAATTTTTTTTATTTTTTATTTACTGTAGAGATGAAGTCTTGTCAAGTTGCCCAGGCGGGTCTCGAACCTGCGGGCTCAGGCAATCCATTCACCTCAGTCTCCCAAAGCGTGGGATTACAGGCTGAGCCACTGAGCCCGGCCAGGAATTCATTTTTTAATCACAAAATGGCACAGGAAAGAAAACTGTGTCGACATATGTGGGGTTATCTTAACACATATGGGGAAGAAAGGCATATAACCTTCTTTGCACATGTAACCGACACTCGGTAATCCGATCACCCAATTAGGGTTAGAAAAATCTCTTAGAAATCAGCTACCCTGGTATTTGAGATTGTGTTAAATAATGTTAAATCAGCCGGGCTCGGTGGCTTAGCCTGTAATCCCGCGCCTTTGGGAGGCTGAGGTGAGTGAATTGCCTGAGCCTGCGGGTTCGAGACCTGCCTGGGCAACTTGGCAAGACCTCATCTCTACAATAAATAAAAAATCAGCTGGGCATGGTAGCGCATGCCTGTAGTTCCAGCTACTCGGAAGGCCGAGGCGGAAGGATCGCTGGAGCCCAGCGGGTCGAGGTTGTGGTGGTCGGGAGCGGCCACTGCACTCCAGTCTGGGTGACAGAGTGAGACTCCACCTCAAAAAAAAAAAAAAAAAAAAGTTAAATCATCATTTCTGTAAAGTCTTTTAAAGTAGTTTATATATATATCAATAATCTTCCATAAAATGTTGCTGTTTAAACATCCTAAAAATAAAATCTAAACCTGAGATGTGAGGATTATGTATCTATATGGCATACAGATAAAATGTACCATTTATGGGAGAAATTAATTAAACTGAGGGAGATTCAATAAATCGGAGTACACAATGTCAGAAACCATGCCACCGTATAAATGAAAAGTGACTTCGTAGCTTTATCTAAAATGATTAGACTGGTTTTTTTTCTCCCAGAAATTATCCCTGCTTAGAAAAAGTCAACTAAGAAGAAAATGTATCTTCAGGTCCAAGTTTATCATAGTAGGCTGTTAATGAGCAGCTCTTTTCTCAATTTAAAATTTTGCATTTTGAAAAATGGAGGGTGAGCTAGGTGCAGTGGCTCACATCTGTAATCCCAGGACTTTGGAAGGCTGAGGCAGGAGGACCACTTGAGCCCAGAAGTTTGAGACCAGCCTGGGCAACATAGTGAGGCCTTGTTTCTACAAAAAAAAAAAAAAAAAAAATTATCTGGATGTGGTCTCACATCTGTAGTCCCAACTACTCAGGAAGTAGAGGCCGAAGGATCATCTAAGCCCAGGAGGTGGAGGCTGTGGTGAGCTGTGATGGTGCCAATTGCAGTCCAGTCTGGGTGACAGATTAAAACCTCAACTAAAAGAAAAAAATCCAATTTCATTCAAAATAATAATTGCTGGAATCACCATTAATTTTTTTCTAATTAAGTTTCTGCTGTAGTGAATTGGTTAATCTGATTATTTTTGTGAAAGACTTTAGGAAAAACATAGTATAAGTGGTAGCCACTCTCAACCAGCAAATCCAGAGTAGACTGCAATGGTGAGGATTACAGTCTCCATTTATTAATTGATTACTATGTGCCAGGCACTGTTGTATGAGTTTTTAAAAATATACTCTCAACTCTAATCCTCATAATAACCCCGTGTGGCAGGTAGTATCTACTAGTCCCATTTTATAGTTGATGAAACATGGCACAAATTTAGAGTCTAAGACGGGTCAGCAGACTGTGGCCTCTGGGTCAAAAGGGGCCCTAAAAGCTTACTGGAAGGCTCAGACCCCTTAATTTACTGCGGCTGTGTTAGAGCTTTCCGTGACCAAACTGAGCAGCTGAGATGGAGACCTTAGGGACCAAAAGACCTAAACTACGTACTACCTGAAATTGTACAGAAAAAGCTCACCAGCCCCTAGTATAAAACATGATTAATTCACGAACAAAGAAAAAGGAACATTTGGCCAGCTTTATAGAATGTATATTGAAACTTTCTTAGAAAAAAAAAATTCTGTCTTTATCTGTTTTCTTTCATTCACAGCTTACCTTATTTCTTCTCACCCAAGGCTTATCAGGGGGAAAAAAGTGTTTATGGAATGCCAGTTCAGGAACTAACAAAAGGTTTCTCTCTCAGTAAGGTGAGTTGAGAGAGAAAGAGAGAGAGAGAGAGAAAGAAAGAGAGAACCAAAAAAAGCTCTAACAACCATACATTTCCTTAGAGGGTGTAGAGAGAGAGAAAAGAGAGAGAGAGAGAGAGAGAGAGAGAGAGAGAGAGAGAGAGAGAGAGAGAGAGAGAGAGAGGGAGAGAGAGAGAGAAAGAAAGAGAACCAAAAAAAGCTCTAACAACCATACATTTCCTTAGAGGGTGTAAAATTGTTGACTGTTTCGTGGGTATTTCTTCTCAAGTACAGATGACATCATGGTTGAAATTGTTTAGAAATTGGCCTACTTTATTTCACATTTGGTACCACATATTGTCTTAGTTGACCATTAATGAACTTTTCTATTTTTACTGGGAAGGTATGTCGTAACTATTTTAGTAGACAATGCCTGGTTCTGTTATTTGTGGAACTAAACACACAATTATGCTTTCAAAATTTTTTTTTCCCCCAAAGCTGTAAGAATGTATGTATTTGAGCCGGGCTCGGTGGCTCAGCCTGTAATCCCGCACCTTTGGGAGGCTGAGGTGAGTGGATTGCCTGAGCCCGTGGGTTCGAGACCCTCCTGGGCAGCGAGACCTCATCTCCACAATAAATCAAAAAATCAGCCAGGTGTGGTAGTGCATGCCTGTAATTCCGGCTACTTGGAAGGCTGAGGCAGATGGGATTGCCGGAGCCCAGCGGGTCGAGGCTGCGGTGGCCGGACGCGGCCACTGCACTCCAGTCTGGGCAACAGAGTGAGACTCCAACTCAAAAAAAAAAAGAATATATGTATTTGGTGGAGAAAGTGCTCATCTGCAAATAATCGACTCCGAAACGCATTTTCGATTAAACACCTAAAACAGGAAATAGGTACTAACAAATGAAAGAATTTGGTATATCACTAGGCAGCAAAGCAAATGTAACCTTAACATATATACATTTGTCCTTTAAATATTAATAGCTTTAGCCATTGTTTTTGAGAAAGTGTTAAACGTCAGGGCTCCTTTGGTAAATCTTACTTTATCCTTCAAAATCTACTTATAGGCTGGGCGCAGTGGCTCATGCCTATAATCCCAGCACTTTGGGAGGCCAAAATGGGAGAATTGCCTGAGCCCAGGAGTTCGAGACCAGCCTGGGCAACACAGCAAGACCTTGTCTCTACAAAAAAATTAAAAGCTGGGGGTGGTGATGTGCACCTGTAGTCCCAGCTACTTGGGAGGCTGAGGTGGGAGGATTACCTGAGCCCAGGAGTTCAAGGCTGCAGTGAGCCATGATCGTGCCACTGCACTGCAGCCTGGGTGACAAGGTGAGACTCAGCTTCAAGAAAAAAAACAAACAAACCCAAACTACCCATAAATCAAAATCAAATTAAAAAATGAATTTCTTTTTTTTTTTGAGTTGGAGTCTCACTCTGTCGCCCAGACTGGAGTGCAGTGGCCGCTCCTGGCCACTGCAGCCTCGACCCTGCTGGGCTCCGGCGATCCTTCCGCCTCAGCCTTCCGAGTAGCCGGAATTACAGGCGCGCGCTACCACGCCCGGCTAATTTTTTGATTTATTGTAGAGATGAGGTCTCACTGCCCAGGCGGGTCTCGAAACCCGCAGGCTCAAGCAATCCACTCACCTCAGCCTCCCAAAGGCACAGGATTACAGGCTGAGCCACCGAGAGCCCGGCTAAAAAATGAATTTCTAAAGGATGTGACCTGGCACATAAAAGAATTTTTGCAAGTCGTTTACCATTATAATAACAACATGCAAAAATAATCTATGTAAATTGCTTACTTTAACAGTGAACAGAAAGAAAACACCAAGACAAGACAAAGTCATGATTTTTTTTTTCTATCCTTCATCACTCATTTTCCCAGACACCAACTGATGAAGGGGACAGCAGAGAGCAGAGACTCTACGATTGTTTGTACTTTAGAATCACCTGGGGACTTTGAACAATTCCACCACCCAAGACACAGCCCAGGTCAATGAACTCACAGTTGCTGAGGGTGGGACCTGGGTATCAATAAGCTCCCAGACAGCAGTAGGAAGTGGTGATTAGGGTAAGACAGCTGATGGGTCAGTCAGATCCTCGTCAGCTCCACTCTGTAGGAGGCACTCTGAGATCTTGGGTGTAGGATTTATTAACTGTGTACTGGTATCACCACTCTTGCTCCTCACCCATAATCCATTTGTTAGTGCAAATATCGAAAGCATTTTAACCCAGTGAGTACAACCCTGGGATTTCTCTTAAGTTATGATCTCATTTTTTATTTTTTATTTTTTTGAGTTGGCGTCTTACTCTGTCGCCCAGCCTGGAGTGCATGGGCACACTCACAGCCACTATAGTCTGGACCTGCTGGGCTCAGGTGATCTTTCTGCCTCAGTCTTCCAAGAAGCTGGAATCCCAGGTGTGCGCCACCACATCTGGCTAATTTTTTGGTTTATTGTAGAGACAAGGTCGTGCCAAGCTGCCCAGGCTGGTCTTGAACCCGTGGGCATAGGCGATCCTCTTGCCTCTGCCTCCCAAAGTGCTAGGATTACAGGCATGAGCCACTGTACTCAGCTAAGTTAGGATCTCTCTCTCTTGAAACACTCGCACCCTGTCTGCATCTTAGGAGATATCCCCAACACCTAGTGTGGTTTTCTCTCTTTTGCAACCATATTTCTCCTGTATGACAAACAGTAAAAGTAAAGCCTAGACCGGGTGCAGTGGCTCACGCCTGTAACCCCAGCACTTTGAGAGGTCAGGGTGGGAGGACTGCTTGAACCCAGGAGTTTGAGACCAGCCTGGGCGACATAGCGAGATCCATGTCTATTTGAATCAAAACAATATACATTTAAAATAAAGCAAAGTCTGCCTTACCTCTACGATGCTTTTTAAATCTTGCACATAAGTCCTTTCGGTCTCCAGAATTTCCTGAACAACTCTATCCACATAGAGGAGCTTGGGGCTGTTGGCCGAGTCTGCGGCCATCTTGGGTGCTCCGTTGACATCCACTCTCCGCTGGGCCCTGGGATGCCTTTCGCTACCCTGGTCCGCGTCCTGTGGCCCGGTGGGGTTGGCCCTCGATGGCTTGCTGCTGGAGAACGGCCGGGCTGGAATCAGCTCCAGTTTTATTGCTCCTGCTTCCCTATCCTGGTGAAACAAGCCCAAGTGGCTATTTGAAACTAAGGTCATTCTGCTACCGAAGGAGCCATGGCTGTCCCGGGAGGAGGCTGAGGATGATGTGGAGCCAAAGCTGATGGGTCGGTCGCTGTCAGAGAGCTCCATGGTCTTCAGCTTTTGGGGGCGGGAATGCGTCTTGGGCCCTGGGACTTCGGTTACAGCTGATGGCGCTTCCAGGCGCAACTGGCGCCCATCTGCATGCATTAAAGAAAATAAGTGAAGACAAGATAAGCAAGGCACACAGAGTCTGGAAATTCTATCAAACAGAAGGTTGAAAGGAGGTAAAAACCTAGCCCACGTGCATATAGTCAATAGCAAACAGGTGGCCAGTTACAGAAGCAAATGCTATATAGAGTTTGTAAAGCATCACCTGGGAGCCTGTGAGAAATGCAGAGTCTCAGGCTCTGCCCATCTGCTGAACTTGAATCTGCATTTTAGTAAGCTCCCAGCGCAGTTACACATATTAGAGTTTGAGAAGCAATACCTCTGTTGTCTCCAAAGTGTGGCCACCTGGAATGACTCATATATGCAGATTGGTCCAGACTTTCTAAATTAAAGGCTCAGCGGTCAGGGCGTGAGGCAACTGTAACATTTACCAGCACCGCAAGTGGTTCTTATGTATGTAAAAAGGGCCCTACGTGATTCTTACGGAATTTTGAGAAACACTGTCCTAGATCTTTAAGTGTGCCGCCATAATTTCACAATATTTTAGGCTAGCGCCCTGGAACCACCGCCACTTGATTTCCCTGATGCTGACAAGTTTACATTGGAATTGTTTACAACATTAAAGAAAGTGTTGCAAAAGAACACTAATTTTCTGATACTGGGCAAGAGAAACTAGGCTACAGTCAAGTATTGCATAATGATATTTAAAAGGTCAACGACAGACAGCACATACAACAGTAGTCAGAACAATGGGTTATACCATCTAGCCTAGGTATGTAATGGACTCTACAGCCTGGGACTGTGTGGGTACACTCCATTGTGTACACACAATGTCAAAATCATCTATTGAAGCACATCTCAGAACGCCCACCCCTTGGTAAGCAACACATAACTGTATTAAGACCCACACCCCATTTAATACTTACCTTCTCTCAGCACAATATTTCTCTAAATCTCTTCCAAAAAACTGACATCCCTTTTGTGGCATATATGGCGTTATACTAGAGAGTATATTTGACTAGCTACAATACTCCCTAAGTAAACGTATAAAATGACAGTGTAAGTGTAATTATACAAATAAATGATATAGGAATTATGAGAAAAATTATAATAATGGGGCTGTTTGTGTTTAGAAGAGGGCATGAGGAGAGACTACAGGAACTGCAAAGTCCAAAGGTCACTTAATAGCATAGCACTGAAATATGATCTTGGATCCAAAAAGGACTTCCATGAAAATGAAGCTTTCAGAAGTGATTTTGGTGAAACACTCAATGTTCCAATCTTTTTCATTTGAAAGGCAGGATTAACACTTTCCCCCCATAATAATGAGATTCTAGGTTTATAGAAACAAAATACTCATGATAAAGAAAGTGATAAAAAAAGAAATTTGCTCCATTTTGGCAGATTACCATACCAACAAAATCTAATCTATGTTTCCAGGTTTTGTTAGAAAAATAGAAGAGTGAAACTTATGTTTGAAAGGTTATGATATGACAAACCCAGTAATGAGAACACAGTTTTTTTTGTTTGGTTTTTTTTTGTTAGAGTCTCACTTTCTTCCAGGCTGGAGTGCAGTGGCACGCTCACGGCCACCGCAGTCTTGATCTGCTGGGCTCAAGCAGTCCTTTCACCTCAACCTTCCAAGTACCTGGAACCACAGATACACATCACCACACTTGGCTAATTTTTTTATTTTTTATTTTTATTTTTTCATTTTTTTTTGAGTTGGAGTCTTGCTCTGTTGCCCAGACTGGAGTGCGGTGGCTGCTCCCGGCCACCGCAGCCTCGCCTGCTGGGCTCCAGCGATCCTTCCGCCTCAGCTTTCCGAGTAGCCGGAATTACAGGCATGCGCTACCATGCCTGGCTGATTTTTTGATTTATTGTAGAGATGAGGTCTCGTTGCCCAGGCGGGTCTCGAACTCGCGGGCTCAGGCAATCCACTCACCTCAGCCTCCCAAAGGCGCGGGATTACAGGCTGAGCCACCGAGCCCGGCTCAATTTTTTGATTTATTGTAGAGGTCTCGGCCTCCCAAAGTGCTGTGATTACAAGCATGAGCCACTGTGCCCAGCAAGAACATAAATTAACAGTCATTTTATAATAGGAATATGGGCCAGGCTCGGTGGCTCAGTCTGTAATCCCAGCACTTTGGGAGGGCGAGGTGAGTGGATTGCCTGAGCCCGCAGGTTTGTGACCAGCCTGGGCAACTTGGTGAGACCTAGTCTCTACAATAAATTAAAAAAAAAAAAAATTAGCCGGCCATGGTAGTGAGCGCCTATAGTTCTGGCTACTTGGAAGACTGAGGCAGAAGGATCGCCAGAGCCCAGCAGGTTGACGCTGGGGTGACTGTGAGTGTGCCATTGCACTCCAGCCTGGGCGACGGAGTGAGACTCCAACTCAAAAAAAAAAAAAAAAAAAAGAATATGAATTTGGTTTGACTCCACAATAAAGATCATCAAACAGCTGTTACCGATATGTTTAGAATACGTAGTATGATGAATTCATCAAATCTGTATCTTTCAACATACTGACTTTTTCTAGATAGTTTACACTCATGGCAAATATTGGTACAAATTTATAATGCAAATGTTACAATTATGAATATAAAATAAAGGAACTCCGAGTCAACAAGAAGGAATGGTAAAAAATGGTAGGAAATGAGCAATTTATCAGCGTAACCACTACCACATGGTATGAGTTGGCCACACATTTTTAAAGCTTTTGCAATATTCTTTCTGCTTGCTCTATAACAACTTTACGGCCTATAAAACATGAATTGGTTATAGTAGTTAAAATGCACTTGACCTAGAAAGCCTGATCCAACTTGAGTGTGGCAAAAATCCAAGAAGCAGTGATGCCTTTAGGTAAACTTGCAGCAAAGGGCACTTGTTCATGTCTGGGATTGGTGTTTAGAGAGATATGGGCAGTTCAAAGTAGGGGCAGACACAACAAAGTTTTATTTCCACTGGCATCCACCATAGTTATGACCACGAGGCTGATCTCACTGTGGGGAATGGGCACTAACTTGGAAGTATATGACAAGGTCCCAAAGGTCCAATGAGGCTATGATTTGGGACTAAACATAAGTTGGATATACTCTACATAAAAGGCCAGGACATCTGGAAATGTTCCCCCTCCTCCCCGACCCCACTGATCTGGATACACTTGTCTCCAGGGCAAATTCTGATTTTCTAACTAGACAGGAATCAGTCTTTTCTCCAGTACAAAAAGTTGTCTTTGCCAAGGCACGGTGGCTCACACCTGGAATCCAAGCATTTTGGGAGGACAATGTGAGAGGACTGCTTGAGCTCAGGAGTTCGAGACCAGCCTAGTCAACATAGTGATTCCCTGTCTACAGAACTCAAAAAATTAGCTGGGTGTGGTGGTGTGTGCCCAACTACTTGGGAGGCTGAGGTGGAAGGATCACCTGAGTCTAGAAGGTCAAGGCTGTGGTGAGCCATGATCATGCCACTGCCCTCCAGCCTGGGTAACAGAATGAGATCCCAACTCAAAAAATAAAAATAAAATTTAGGCCGGGCTTGGTGGCTCAGTCTTTGGAAGGCCGAGGTGAGTGGACTGCCTGAGCCTGCAGGTTCGAGATCCATCTGGACAACTTGCCGAGACCTCCTCTCCACAATAAAAAGCAAAAACTAGCCGGGCGTGGTAGCGCACGCCTGTAGTTCCGGCTACTTGGAAGGCTGAGGCGGAAGGATCGCTGGAGCCCAGCAGGTCGAGGCTGCGGTGGCTGGGAGCATGCCACTGCACTCTAGTCTGGGCGACAGAGTGAGACTCCAACTCAAAAAATAAATAAATAAAATGGAAATTAATAAAAATAAAAAACTGTCTTTAACAGTTTCATGACTCTTGGCACTGTATTCATGATCAGGACTAGAAAATTATGAACACAATAGAGAGACACATTTTTTTATCTTTTCTTTTCTCTACTTACTTTCATTCCAAGATAGCCAATATTGGGACAGAGGGATTAAAGAAGAATACACATTGTTTTTAGAGGAGTCCATGTTGGGCTGCTAGGGATGAGAATGCCTTAAAAAATAGAGGTGGAAAAAAGGGGGACGTGAAACTCAGGTTTAAATAGCAACAAGAATTGTGTACTGTTCCAAGGAAGACTTCACATGTACCACCCCAGGCCACGTACTCAAGGCCACTGGGACAAGCCTGTTCCTCAGGCTGACATCCAGGTACTTTAGAACCTAGAATAGTTCAGACGTCTGGGATCTGTAGTATTTAGCCAAGCTTAATGCCCCAAACTAAATACCTTCCAAAATTACCCATGACAGAAGTGAAATACTTAAAGTCAGGTCATATCATGGCCTGTAACGTGAGACCACACTTGCTAATGGGTAACATTTTTAATGTTGATTCATTGCTTAGAAGATAATTATAGTTTTCTCACATAAGGAAATGTACCTCCTAAAAACTGTCTAGTCTTGTTCTCACCTTCCTCAAAAATAATTTAAGGTTTCCACCCTGTACGGATTGCTTTTTCGAATACAACACTTCAATTATTAATATTTATCTGTAGAGTTGTGCTGCTTGACATGGTAGCCACCAGCCACATGTAGATACTGAGCACTTGAAATGTGGCCAATCTGCTGGGCTCGGTGGCTCAGCCTGTAATCCCGCACCTTTGGGAGGCTGAGGTGAGTGGATTGCCTGAGCCCGCGGGTTCGAGACCCGCCTGGGCAGCGAGACCTCATCTCTACAATAAATAAAAAAATTAGCCGGGCGTGGTAGCGCGCGCCTGTAATTCTGGCTACTCGGAAGGCTGAGGCGGAAGGATCGCGGAGCCCAGCAGGTCGAGGTTGTGGTCACTGCACTCCAGTCTGGGCGACCGAGTGAGACTCCAACTCAAAAAAAAAAAAAAAAAAAAAAAAAAAAAAAAGAAAGAAATGTGGCCAATCTGAGTCGAGATGTGTTATAAGTCCAAAATACACCCTGGGTATCAATGACTTAGTATGAAATAAAAACATTTTTTAAAGCTCGTTAGTAATTTTTATATTAACTACACATTGAAACAATAATCTGAAGTAGTGAGTTAAATATAATATCTAACAAGTTATTTTCACTGGTTCATTTTACTTTTTTAAGGTGTCTGCTAGAAAATTTAAATTACATCTGTAGCTCATATATAGTTTAGTTGGACAATGCTGATCTAGAAGTCTTGCAGATAATTACATTATTCTTAAAGGTTTAAATGTACCTCCTTATCAATCTTTGCTTGAATAATGGTGAATGAAGAGATGCATGCAACTCAAAGCTTGTCTTTTATTAAAACTCTATTCATTAATGTATAATATTGTTATAAATTAGCAAAAAATAGAGTTGGGGACAACTGCTGTCTAGTAGATACTAGGTACTGACTTTCTGTGATAAACTCAAAAACTTAGATAAAAAACTGAGGAGTGCTGGGCACAGTGGTTCAGGCCTGTAATCCCAACACTTTGGGAGGCTGAGATGAGAGGATTGCTTGAGCTCAGGGGTTTGAGATCAGTCTAAGCAACATGGTGAGACCTCGTCTTTACAATTAAAAAAAAATATTAGCCAGATGTGGTGGCACATGCTCGTGGTCCTGCTACTTGGAAGGTTGAGGTGAAAGGATCACCTGAGCCCAGTAGGTCAAGGTTGCGGTGGCCATGAACATGCCACTGCTCTCCAGCCTGGGCAACAGAGTGAGTCTGACTCAAAACAAAACAAAACAAAACAAATCAAAACTAAACTAAACTAAACTAAACTAAACTGAGGAGCAAGAAAACTTCTTCCTTTGCCTTGAGTGAAGATGTTGGCAGATTGGTAATAATCCGCTCTCCTCATAACTCTCTCATATCCAAAAATCCTAAACACAGGGCTAATAATATAACAATTTCTGAGAGCTTCTGGCCAAACATTGTTAATGGCCCCTATCAGGTGGATTTTTTGACCATGATACCCTAAAATAAACTGGTTCTACCCAGGGGGGCAGAAGCATCTGTAGGGAGACCTTAGAGACTTAGTGATTCTTAGAATGAGGCTGGATAGCCTAAAAGTCATTAATATAAAATATTCCTTTTTTATTCTTCAATAAAAAGAAAAAATGACTAGACAGCGCCATGTAGATGTGCTCTCACACATTTGACTTCATAACAAGTCCCTCTCTAATTTTTTTCTTTTTGGTGAAAAAACTCTAATTCCTTGGCTTTTCTTTGTGTGCTCGTTAAACTCCCATTATTTTAATTGCTCTCCTGCCAGAATCAAAGGCAACACTTTTTGGCTCTAGCTGATTTAAATAATGCAGAACTTTCTTGGGTTTCTGTGACCATGTTTTCATGTAGAAGGATGGACTTGATGACTCCACAGTCTACAATTCCCAAGAAGAACCTTAGAAAGCAAGACAGAAAGTCTCCTCTAGCAGGGATTGAGGGGTGATCAGGATTTCCAGATCCTGCTCATTGCTATTCTAGACCTCAAGTACCTAGTCGGAGTTCATTGGCAGGACAATCATGGAAATCAAGAGAACGTGTGGTGCCCAATACCAATGAACAGCTGCAATGATATAGTTCCTTATGACACTTCCTGTGAAGGACTCAGGGAGAGGCAAGAAAGAGTGAAGTATTACAGAAACGATAAGTTATTCTATCAGCCAGCAGAGTTCATTTATTCTACAATCAGTCTTTGGCAAAGCCTCAAAGTTCCCTCAAAGTTTTAAAGACTTTGTGCTTTAAGACAATTTTTTTTTTGTAGGAGTCTCACTCTGTCACCCAGGCTAGGGTGCAGTGGCATGCTCACAGCTACCGCAGCCTCCACCTGCTAGGCTCTGGTGAACCTTCCATCTCAACCTTCCAAGGAGCTGGAACCACAGGCACGCGCCACCACACCTGGCTAACTTTATGATTTATTGTAGAGACGAGGTCTTGCCATGTTGCTCAGGCTGGTCTTAACCCCTGAATTTAGGCAATCCCCTTGCCGCTGCATCCCCAAATACTGAGATTACAAGTGTGAGCCACCATGACTGGTTTCAAACAAATTTTAAAAGTCAAAATTAAAAATATATATTTATATATTTCAAAGATAACACCAGGTATTTGAGGAGCGTCTGTCTCCCCTACATGGCTCTGAGATAGTGGGTAACTCAATAGTTAAAAGCCACCAGACAGCAACATGGATTTTCAGCTCTGGGTATTCTAAAATATCAGCTTGATTTTCATTTCATTTCATTTGGTTTTTTTGAGCCAAGTCAGAGTTTCATTCAGTCACCCAGGCTGGAGTGCAGTGACACAATCATGACTCACTGCAGCCTTGACCTCCTGGGCTCAGGTGATCCTTCTGTCTCAGCCTCCTGAGTAGCCAGGACTGTAGGCATGCACAACCACACATGGCAAATTTTAAAATTTTTTTGTAGTGACAAGGTCTCGCAATGTTGCCCAGGCTGGTCTCAAACTCCGGGGCTTAGCAATTCTCCTGCCTCAGTTTTCCAAAGTGCTGGAACTACAAGTCTAAACCACCATGCCTAGCCTTGATTCCCATTTTAATGGCAGGGCCAAGACTATAATTCCACATGTTCTTTAGTGTTCCGCATGTTTAATTCAGGAAACATGATTTTCATATGTATTTGTGTTATTTGGTGATGAAGAAGTAAAACAGATATTGTTACCATTTTAATTTCATAGTTTTAATCAAGGTACTATGGCTATACAAGACGTTAATGTTGGGGGAAGCTGGGTAAAGGGCATATGAAAACTATGCATTATCTGCAACTTTTTCATAAATTTATAAACTCTCCAAAATATATAGTCCAAAAGAAGTTTTAGTTAAATACTTTGTTTTTTTATTGAGGTATGATTAAAGTTGTATTTATTTGATGAGTCTGAAGATAAGGATACACATGAAACCATCATCACAATCTATGCCATGAATACATCCATCATCTCCAAAAGTTTTCTTATGCCTTTTTATTATTATTATATTTTGTGATAACCAACACTTAACACAAGATCTACAGAATTTTAAGTATCCGATATAGTATTATTAACGGATCTCTTGGACTTACTCATTTTGCATAACTGAAAATGTGTATCCCTCCACCAATACCTCCCTGTTTCTCTCTCTCCTCAGCCCCTGGCAACCATTCTACTCTATTCTTCTATGAGTTTGCTTATTTTAGAGGCTTCATCTAAGTGGTATCGTAGTATTTATCCTTCTGTGTCTGGCTTATTTCACTTAGCATAATGTCCTCCAGGTTCATCCATGACCAGATCTCCTTATTTTTTATGGACAAGTAATATTCCCATTGTGTATATTTACCATATTTTCTTATATCTACATATACAAGAATGAACTATTTATCTTATACCATACACAAAAATCAACTCAAGCAGAATGAAAGCCTTAAACATAAGACCAGAAACCATAAAACTTCTGGAAAAAAAAATAGGGAGAGAGCTTCATGACATTGGCCTTGGCAATGCTTTCTTGAATATGACACCAAAAGACAGGCAAAAATAGCAAAAAGCAAAAACAGAAGAGCACGACCACATCAGACTAAAAAGCTTCTGTACAACAAAGGAAACAATCAACAGAACAAAGAGACAACACACAGAATGGGAGAAAATATTTACAAACTATGCATCCAACCAGAGATTAATATCCAGGATATATAAGGAACTCACACAACTCAAAAGAAAAAACAAAAACAAATAATCTGATTAAAAAATGGACAAAGGGCCAGGCTCGATGGCTCGGCCTGTAATCCCGTGCCTTGGGAGGCTGAGGTGAGTGGATTGCATGAGCCTGCGGGTATGAGACCTGCCTGGGCAACTTGGTGAGACCTCATCTCTACAGTAAATCACAAAATTAGCTGGGCGTGGTAGCGCGCACCTGTAGTTCCAGCTACTTGGAAGGCTGAGGCGGAAGGATCGCCGGAGCCCAGCAGGTCGAGGCTGCGGTGGCCGGGAGCAGCCACTGCACTCCAGTCTGGGCGACAGACAGAGTGAGACTCCAACTCAAAAAGAAAGAAAGAAAGAAAGAAAAGATACAAATGGCCAACAGGTATACGAAATGTGCTCAACATCATTAAAAAGAATCCCATTACCACTGGAATCAGTAGAGCAAGTATTTTGTACAAGAAGATCAAGAATGGGAAAGATAATTTGCAAACATGTTCTCGTCAAAACAAGGTGAGGTACAGAATGAGGTATAAGGATTCCCTCAGCTCAGTTCATTTGCTCAGTTGATTCCTAAGATAGCTGCTATGGTGTGAAAGTTTGTGTCCTCCCAAAACTCCTATGTTCAAACCTAATCACCAAGGTGATGGTGTTAGGAGATGGGGCCTTTGGGCCATGAATGGGATTAGTGCCCTTATAACAGAGGTCAAAGGGAGCTGTTTGCCCTATATATCCATGTGAGAAGAAACAAATCCTCACCAGACACAGAATCTGCTGGTACCTTGATCTTGAATGTCCCAGCTTCTGTAACTGTGGAGCAACAAATTGCTGTTCTTTATAAGTTATCCAGTTTAAGGTATTTTGTTATAGCAGCTCAAATAGACTAAGACACTGGTCAATGGAAACTAAGAGATATAATGGCTATTCAGCTGAGCAGAGATTAAGTTAATGATGCTCATGTATTAGATAGATTGCCTTAGCTAAGTGGTGATTTCAAGCCAGTCTGGTTAAAGGAAAACTAAAGGCATTCCCTGAAGCCTTTGAGTACGAATGCAGATGTTTTTACTTTTATTGAATTTTTTTTTTTGTGGTAACTTAGTGTGGGAGATAAAGGAGATTATGGGGATACCCTAAATCAGGGGGGGTTCAAACTTTTGGCTTTCCTGGGCTATATCTAGTAAAGGGAAACACTGTCTTGGGCTGCACGTAAATTATATAATATAGTTTGTGTATATACATAATAGGACTTCTTTTATTTGTTAATATTTTTTACTTTAAAGTCCAGAAAAATGAGACCAATATAAAACTAGGGGAAATTTGACCTTGTTTTTGTAAAAACTAATCTATCAATGTCTGGTTCGATGGAAGTGGTTACAATTCTTAGCGAGTTCTCAAGATGCTTGTCAGAAATGTTTGTTCAAATTTTGTTCGTCGTGTGCTTCATAATTGAAAACAGCAGTTTGCAAGTGCATGTGCTGCCAAAAAGTGATGTCATGAATAAGGAGTGATTGTGAACTTCAAAAATGGAACTACACATGGGATCATGAAGAAAATAAATGCTAAAAAACATATAAAAGATTTTGTGGGGCCGCATTACTAGCTGTACTGGGTTGCCTGTGGCCTACAGTCCGCAGATTGGACATGCCTGCCTCAAACCATCATCTATTGTGTTAGCACTTACAGAAGGGATTGTTAGTTGTTCACCAAAATCCACTCCTCTTTTCCTTGGTGAATGGTTCTAGCTGAGCACATTTCCCAGCCTCCTTTGCCATTAGCTATGGCCACATGGTCAAGTTCTCACCAATGGAAATGATATACGCCCCCTTGGGAGTTCATTTCTCAAGACATTAGACATCGTTCTATCATATTCTTTCCCCTTTGCATTGGAACCCAGATGTGGCAGAAACCTTGCATCAGCACAAGGCACCAGTGCTCTAGAGTATGCCAGAGCACAAAGATAGACAAACCGATGTAATCACTGGCACTGGACATGCCTGAGCCACTATGTTCAAAAGTCTGGTTATCCTGAATCTGCCATGCCAGAGGAACCACGAGGTGAGACTACAGTGACATGTCCAGGGTTGCTCAAAGAACTCCAGCTGTTTGAGTGTTTTCGGCCCAGGCACCAGACATGGGAATGAGAAGCCTTCCAGATGACCTCGGCCATGTCATGTCTGACTATAACTTCACCACAGTCCCAAGCCAGACACACCTAACACACCTTTCCTGGATTCTGCCTAACAGAAACCTTGAGTAATTATAAATGTCTGTTGTTGTTTCAAGCCATGAAGTTTTGGAATGATTTGCTATGCAGCAAGAGATATCCCAAATGGTCTCTATTATAACAGATTGACTTACTATACAGATTGACTTACTATAACACAACTTCTACCTCAAAATTATCCTTAAAAAACCCACAACCTCTATCATATTCAGTGATCTGTCACAGAAACAAAGAACAGAGTACCATATGTTCACTCATAACATTTACTACAATACCATAAGAAAGGGATTTGCAGTAGCGGGATACTTCCAGGGTAGGGATGGGGGAAGGGGAGGGAACATAATATCAATAAGGGTACCTGATTTCAAACCAGGCAAAGTGGGAACCAAAGGGAGGCCCAAACTTTACCTGTATGATGACCACTTGTATACCTAATCCTGAGTTGTACCCTACATCTTTAAAATAAAAAATAAATAAAAACAACAACAAAAACTCAACCTTAATGTTCTTTCATGTGTCTCATTACTTTTTAAAAATGTTATAGATGAAAACAAAACAAAACAAAACAAATAAAACAGAAAGGTTAAGTAACACTGTGCTTAGAATCTGTAATTCTAGCATTTTGGGAGGCTGAGATCGGATGATCACTTGAGGCCAGGAGTTTGAGACCAGTCTGGGCAACCTCATCTCTACAAAAAACAAAAACATTAACTGGGTGTGGTGGTCCATGCCTGTAGTCCCAGCTACTCAGGAGACTGAGGCGGGAGGATTGCTTGACCCCAGGAGTTTGATGATGTGGTGAGTCGCAATCATGCCACTGCACTTTAGCCTGGGGGACCAAGCAAGATCCTGTCTCTCAAAAACCAAAACCAAAAAACTGTGAATTAGAGACTATGTTTTCTGATTTCTAGTCAATGATTCCGAGTACTTGGATACAGATTAGTAAAACAGTACAGCAGCAAAGAAGCTTAGAGATCAGGAAATGAAGGACTCAGTGTAAGTTTCTTGCCTAAAGCCCAGGGTACCATGTGCCAGAAAGGCCTACAGAGTGTGTGTGCAGAAATGACTATATCCCAAGCTGTGTATATAGAAAGAATTCAGAGAACCAGTCAGAAAGTGAATTACGGCCCAACACTCGCTTCTGCTCAGAGTATGTGCAAACCCTGGCTCTGCACCATCAGGGTTATATTGATCTCTGGATCTTTGGTTTCCTTGTGCGTAAATGCGGCAGCTGGACTAGGTGACTTCCCCAGGTCCAATTCAACCTTCAGGACGTGACTCCAACCCTGAAATAACCAGCAAACCACTGGCTGCCACAACCGCACTGCCCAGTCCCAACCAGAGGCCCAGTACAAGCAGTAACTCCATTAATAACCATTTTCTTCCACATCCTACGAATCTTAAATAATGAAATACTGCATGTCATTGAGTTTGCCAATGGCTAAAAAACCTCTATTTTTAATATAGATTAGGTAATAATCTCTGTTCCAGCTTTGCTTTGAACAGCACCTTCCTGTTAGCATAAAAATATCAGTCTCCAGGCAGTAACCAAACAATGATGGTTATATACACAGGCTCCATCTGCATGGAACACACTTGGTTCCAAAACATCCCAGCACAGCTGGGAGGGAGGCATTAAGAGAAATAACATTTTTCTTAAAGAAAAAGGAGGAGGAGGAAGGAGAGGAGAATTCCAAGTGACTAACAATAGCACTCTGAGCAAATAAAACCATCCATGAAGTACATTAAACATTTTCTTAAAGAACAAAAAGGAGGAAGTGAAATGGGTGTCTAACAACAGAGATATGAATAAATAAATCCATCCAGAAAGTACAATGTAAGCGATTAAATGCCACGTCCCTTCAAATCTTTAAGAGTGCAGAGAATGCTCATAAAATACAGTTGAGTAAAACAGGTGGCTTAAAAATCACATATATAATGTGATTCCAATTTTGAATTTAAAATGTCACTAACTTATAGAAACAGATTAAAATAGATGATAGAATATCAACACTGGCTTTACCATGTAGAATTTTTTTTCCTTGATATTTATCTGTGAATATATCTTTTCTTCAATAACTGTATGACTTTTATCATCGGAAAAAATTATTTAAGGAAATTAAAATCACATCATCTATTTTTATAAAATATTTAAGTATTTTAAATTAAAGTCATTTTTATATTTGACATGAGGTTAAGGAATGTTAGTGTCACTACATTCAAATAATCAAACAAAATAAAATCCGATCCCAATGGACAACAGCACTGAATACAATCCACGCCTCCTTCCCCTAATCATTGCTCCTAACAAAAGTATTTCTTACCCATAAACACTCAAAATGGAAACTGCATTTACTCAGTCAACTCTGGTTGCCACTAGACTCACACTAAATCTCATCACTTCAGTTGCTAAGCATACATTTGCAAACATTTATCTTGTTCCTCCAGCTTACCCTGCATGAACCTCAAAAACAAAGCATATTCAAATGTTAAGCTTTCTCTATGCACAACTTAGAGTTTCAGATCACTCCCCAGAGTCGCACATCAGCTCTCTAGATATTTCAGCCTAACTTTAAGGAATGATCAAAACCAAACCAAACTAAGACAAAAACCATTTGAGACAGCCTGCAGCACAGATAGAGTGGGGGAAGAAAACCTTCTAGACGAATTCCATCGTCGGATAACTCTTCAGAGTTGGACTGTACCCGGCCAAGCTTCCGTCGCTGCAGAGTTGTGAAGAAAGCCCCCTGCGACCGTTTCTCCCCTCAGTGGACCTCTCCAGCAGCTCAAGGGGGAAGCAGCAAGCGTATCCCGACATCGGTTCTTTGGGGACACTCACATGAGCACCTACCTGGGCTCCCCTAGGGCTCAAGCATATCGTCTGCCTTCAGCTGATGCAGTGACCTCAGTCAGGTAACAGGAGCAGCCTTGACTAGTCTGTGCAGCGCCTTCCGTGGAAATATTGCATGAGTCAGCTTTTATCTCCCAAACCCTACACACAAAGGCTTTACAAAAACCTGATTTGCAACTTTCTCACTGCCTTTTTCCCCCTAGTGTGCAGACCACAGACTTCAGCATCACTAAGAGCCTTAAATGAAACATGACATCATTCAATTGAGAAACAGGACAATAGACACCACTGTGGGTAACTTGAAAATGCACACTTCACTGAGCAACACCCTACGACTTCCATTCTTTTGTGAACATCAAATACAGCCCACACTCGCCTGAAGCTGCAGGGCTCTACCTTCCTGCCTCTGGCCACCGTTCTCATTAAAGGCCAGAAAATAGTGAGATCTTTGGAGCACTGATATTTTCAAGTTCACTTCCTGAATTACGAGCTTTGCTTCAAAGTAACATACATTCAAAATGAAGTTTAGCGTAAGTTTTAAAATGAACCTTGGGGATGGAGGAAAGAGCTGTGAATCCAACCCAGTTGAAAGCAATTTGGATAATCAGTTTCTGTTAACAAGACACTCATCAGAGTTTTAAGTAAGCAAAGTGAAACAAGAATATATTTAAGTTGGAAAATTTTAAATGCATTAAAAAAATCTATCTGAAGACAAATATCTAAAATCAAAACATATAGGCATTTCTTTGGAAAATGGTTAAGTTCTGTGATTTTATATTCATAAATGCAAAGTAGTCACCACCGAATGATCTAGTATTCCCTCAACACTTTAGTAAGTAAAACCTTCCAGTTATTTTGGGTTTTCCATTTCTTTAAGGCCACCTGTCCTTCTTAAAATGCTATATCTATTTTTATATAAAGATTCAGAAGGTTTATATTTGAACAAGATAATTGAGTTCTTTAGATGACGGTTTCCAGAAGTACAAAAATGCTATTGAAAATTGATCCCACTGCACCATGAAACTAAAATTCAAAATATGGATTATGTCCATGTATAGACACCTAAAACTAAACTATGTCAAAGGATTAAAATCCTTTAAATAGAAGTTCCATTTAAAGCATTCATTTGTGGTTATGGAAAATACCATTAGCAGATTGTGTTTAATATAGCTATTTCTATCAAACCTATTACATGATTCGAAACTAACAACATAATAGGACAATTTGTTTTTATGCCAATTTCCTCTCAAATAAGGCTGAACCTATAGAGGGCTACTTAAATAAGTCATTTTGATGGAAATTTATCAGTCATTTCAGAAGACAACTTCTTGGAGGGATGTCTCCCCCACAAAATTCACCTTTTTGATGGAAATTACTAAACTGAGGATGCTGAGAAGGCAATTTGAGAGGAAGAGCTCTCCTTGAGCTGTGGAGACTGTGTCTTAATCTTCCATCCTGACCACCACAGTGGCCTCTCTTGCCTCCCAAGTGATGTCTGTGTGTCACCCGTACCAATGTCCAGGCTGGGCCCTCTTTTCTGCTCAGTTAAGAATCAGCTGAAATCTTACAAGTCCCCACACAGTCTGCTACAACTGCTCTAGCCCACTGCCCTTTCCAAGAAACAGTGGTATATTATACTTAGAGCATCACATGGTCTTTTAGTTAATTATTTTTTTAAGTCTCTCCTACATTGAATTGTAGCTGTTGGGGGGGAGGCAAGGGGTCTTCTTATACTGTAGATTTGATATTCTTGTGAAAGACATAAAGATCTAAACTCTCCTATTTTCTTTCTTCTTTTTTTTTCTGTTATAGACAAGGTCTCACTCTGTCTTCCAGGCTGGAGTGTATGGGTGCAATCATAGCTTAACTGCAACCTTGAACTTCTGGGCTCAAGTGGTCCTCCTGTCACAGACTCCTGAGTAGCTGAGACTACAGGCACATGTCACCATGCCTGGCTAATTTTTGTGATTTTTTTTTTTTTTTTAAAGAGATGAGGTCTCACTATGTTGCGCAAGCTGGTGTTGAACTCCTGGGTTCAAACAATCCTTCTAACTGGGTCTCCCAAAGTGCTGGGATTACAGGCATGAGCCACCACACCTGGTCACAAAGGTCTAAACTTTTTTTTTCTCCTTGAGTTGGAGTCTCACTCTGTTGCCCAGGCTGGAGTGCAGTGGCATGCTCACAGCCACTGTAGCCTCAGCCTGCTGGGCTAAGGTGATCCTTCCACCTCAGCCTTTAAAGTAGCTGGAACTACAGGCATGTACCATCACACCCGGCTAATTTTTCTTGATTTATTGTAGAGATGAGGTCTTGCCAAGTTGCCCAGGTTGGTCTCGAACTCATGGGCTCAGGCAACCTTCTCATCTTGGTCTCCCAAAGTGCTAGGATTACAGGCTGAGCTACCGAGCCCAGCCTGGTCTAAACTCTTAATGGGGTAGAATACACAGAGGCTCCTGGCTGCTTCCTAACTCATTTGCTGTCTGTGCATGTCCTCAGATCACAAGTCAGATACTTTCATCTTCCAATAAAAATGATATTGTACTTAGATTTTTTTAAACTTTTAATTATTTTGCTTTTTATTTTTGCCAATAAATATGTTTCTGAAAAGCGATTTATAGGAAACTTGGTGTAAATAAACAAAAATGGCAAAGTTGCTTTGAGTGTGGATAGTAGGCAGGGTGCTAAATTTACCCACCAGACAAGGGACAGTCCTAAAGCAGCTGTCTCCCACCTTTTTGTCATCAGAGACTGGTTTTGTGGAAGACAATCTTTTTATGGACAGAGGGTGATGGGGAGGATGTGCAGTCAACCTCACTGCTAATGTTAATCTGTATTTGCAGCCACTCCCCAGTGCTAGCACCACTGCCTCAGCTCCACCTCAGATCATCAGGCATTAGATTCTCATAAGGAATACACAACCTAGATCCCTTGCATGTGCAGTTCACAACAGGGTTTGCGCTCCTATGAGAAATTGAATGCTGCTGCTGATCTGACAGAAGGTGGAGCTCAGGCAGTAATGCGAATGAGGGGAGTGGAGTGACTGTAAATACAGATGAAGCTTCCCTGGCCTGCCACTCACCTCCTGCTGTATGGTCCTAGTCTGTGGTCAGGGTTGGGGATACCTGTCCTAAAGGACAGCTTTAAAGTGAAAGCACAGGCCATATTTGGTCCTATGGGATAGTCCATTCAGCCACAATTCCTGCTTTAGCAAAATCATCCACTTGTGGAAGGATCTCTCCCATCACTGGCAAATAACTAAAACCACCTACAGTGCATCCACAAATATCAGGGGGTTTAAAGTATTTTGAATTCAGTTTTTAAAACTGTAAGTTTTTTCAAAGCAGGGGATACACAAACACACACAATTTTTTGCCTTTATATTTACCCTACTTCCAAGTATTTGCTTAAATGAATTAACAAATGAATATAGTGCATGAGACCTGTGGGAAGGGATAAAACAGACACTTTCTAGCACAGTGGAAAAGAAAAGGGAAGAGAAAGCTGTATTTCTCGAGCAACATTCGAGGTTTTTTCACCTCTGAGAGCAGAGGGGCCTCCTGCACATTCATGTTTTCTTATGGCCCCGGTTTTGCCTTCCAGTCTTTCCCATCTCATAGTCCACACGCTGCATGCACTGAACTATTAACAATTCTTAGAGGTGCCCTACTATCTTCCCACTGGACTTTTGTTCATGTAGCCCAGACCAAAAAAGAAAAAAAATTCTACGACACACAATAGGCACAAATGTTGGCATCCATGCCACCTTCTGCTGCATAATTTATCTGCCAATACTAAAGTGGGTGAGAAGATTCTGCTTCACAAAATTTCTTTTTTAAATGTCAGTGAGTGTCCACAGATAAACTGCATACATATGGCTTGTTAGGTGATTGAGATGCCCTTACCAGAAAGCAGCTTTTTTGACTTCCCACCCAGCACTGGTCACACAACCAGGAAGGATGACTGCCAGTGTCCCCAACTGGAAAGGGGAATCAGGTGCAGAAGAGCGGCACCCACAGGACGTAACCATAGCAACCAGAACACCAACTAGCCAGCAAGAAAAGTGCAGGCCAGTCTTGTGGCCAAACTGGAGGAAGACCAGAAAGTCCCCGCCATTTACAAGATCCCTTCCCAGAAATCTACCACTAGGCCTGGAATTCCACTATGAGAAACCAACGCTTTTTGGTTTAAGGTACAAGTTAGCAGTGAAATCCCCTGGGAAGGGTCACAGAGTCATTGCCACAGGAGTGTGCATCGGCTTATTTATCCTTCCAATGAACTATCCAAGTTTTTTCAGGAGCAAGACCATGACGGGGTTGTTTAGTAGGGGTGGGGAGGATGAGGGTAGGAAGCATAGACAGCACACAGCTCTGAGGACTCAGCAAGGCCTGACCTAATTGAGACACTTTGCTGACTTTGCAACCAGGCAACAGCTCAAAAAGCTAGGCAACAAGCGAGCAAAGAATGGGCTGGAGAAAGAAGGAAGGGGCAAAGGCATGCATATATTTTAGGGTTCACATAATCAATACTGGAGAAGGCAGATTTAGAGAATAATCCTACATTTTGAGATGCCAAGGTGCCAGAAATGATAAGGGATGTTGGGTGTGTGTGTGTGTGTGTGTGTGTGTGTGTGTGTGTGTGTGTGTGTGTGTGTGTGTGTGTGTGTGTCGAGGTCTTGCTCTGTCTCCCAGACTGACAGTAGCATGATTACAGCTCACTGCAATCCTCCCTCCTCAGCCTCCCAAGTAGCTGGGACCACAAATGCACCCACCGCGACTTGCTAATTTTTAATTTTCTGTAGAGATGAAGTCTTGTTGTGTTGTCCAGGCTGGTCTCAAACTCCTAGGCTCAAGCATTCCTCCCATCTCGGTCTCCCAAAGTGCTGAGATTATAAGCATGAGCCACCATGTCCAGCCTATAAGGGGTATTTCAAAACACAAACACGATTTTCACATGGAGCATAACAAATACTGGAGGAGGTGTGGCGGGAACCAGGGAGGCTGTTTATCTCGTAATTTAAGATACAGCCATTGTGGCACATTTTTCAAGGCAAATGATAAAACCAACCATTTTCTGAAGTACAGATCATTGACAAAACACTCAATATATTTTTAGTCTACTGGAACTTTTTTCTTTGAAAGAAAAATAGATGAGATCACATTTTCTAAAAGCATACCACAGAATAAACGTGATAAGCACTGAAGTCAATTGCACGACAAAAGGCATCACACATCCGCATTGAAGTCCCTTAGAAGGACACACTGACCTTCCTTCTGAAAGTGATAGGTAATGTACTAACACCCTTCTGCATTGCAGTTGTTATTTATTAAAAATCTATACAAGCTTTTACAGGCGGTCTACTCTAAACCCAGGAAATGTCACTAGCTAAAAACCCCGCCTTGCTGTTATACAAACCAAACTGTACACTCTGTCAAACAAGCAAAAAAGCTAACCAGGTTTTTTTCTTCCTGAAGGACTCTTTTCAAAGTGAAATAATTTTATTGGCAAGTGAGTTTGTTTTTCATAAATTAAAAAAAATCTGCTCTCAGAAAAAGACATAAGTCTTAATCAGACAAAAGCACTCAAGTATAGAAGAAATTACTTTGTGTTAGTCCTGGAGTACTGATTCTAACAATAGAAACCAAATTATAAATACTACATAGTGACCAGTATTCAAGTCATCCCACTGAAAACACAGTTTCTCAGCCCCTACCACACTGTGTCAGTACTGCAAGGTCATAAGAATTTTAGAAAATATACCAAAAAAGCCTATTACTTACAACACTGTTTTTCACGGCCCACCCTTCCCTTGCAATCAAGTTACAATTTAACTTCTCTATCATATACCTACCGACAGTCAGCCATGACATGAACTGAGATGGCCTTGAAAGACACACATGCGGGAACTTTAAAATTTTTCTGTTTCACACGTTCCTCCATGGGCTGATTTCTCTCCTTCAATGACAGTCATTAGCTCAATTTCTCACTCTGTTCTCTGATTAGGATATTTGTTCTTTATTTTCCAGAGACAATGTAATCAAATCTTAGTTATTTTTGAGCTGAACAATTTTTAGATATCAGGCAAGCAAATATGTTGCAAATAGCCTCTTGCTTTCAATAATCTATCGGTCCCATCTTTAAGGACACCATCGGAGGACTCGCTGTGCTAAGCACAATGAACTAATTATCCCTGCAAAAATGCAGCCCGCTTCCAGACACATTTTTTTCTGCAGGAGATAACACACATCTAATCCATTCATAACTAAAGGCATTCAACACAATCTGTATTTTTGAAACACTCTAAAAAATGTACTTAAAAACTCGGGTGCTAGGCTTGAAAAGTTATAGCAGTATATATTGTCCCAAATACTAATTAAAACAAGGATTTCTTGTTTCAGAGTAACAACCACTGAGGATCATAACCTTCACGCGAGCTCGCCAAGCCATCTCACATCCTGGCAGAGGACAGAGGCAAGTCCCATTTGCTGGCCTTTCCTCTTCTTTTCTGGACCCTGCTTGATGGCTGCCATGGAGCAAAGGGGAGGGCTCAGCTCAACACTGTCAGCTGCCCCCACCCTTCCTACAGACCCAGCGATGGTGGGTTCAGAGCAGCAATTCTCAAAAGCAGCAGAGCCATAGAATGTAGTTTGCGAGAGAGATACAGACAAGCTTTTGGGCGCAAACATGAATCAGTCTCCGAGCCGGTTCAGATGCCCCCAATCCCCCTCCCAGCCCCCAACTGCAATGACCATCATGATCAGTCTTCTTCCCCCACTCCCAAAGCTACCTTCAGTGTCACAGTTGTTGATGGCTGCACCTCTAAGATGTATGACCCGCGAGCAAATGGATTTATCTCCAGGGAGACCATATAATTTCTAGAACTGAAGTGGGTGGTTTGAGCTCGTATTCATTTGACCTCCAGCACCCAGTCGTAGGGATGATCTCTTGAGGCAGACATTTTTAAAAGGCCAAATGCAGATTCCACTCCAAGAAAGCAGAGCTTATCCCTCTCTAAATGAGTGGAGATGACTTACTACTTTCCAGAATTCTTTTTTTAACTAAAGAAGGCAATGAGGACTGAGTCCAGCGGCTCACACCCGTAATCCCAGCACTTTGGGAAGCTAGGGTGGAAGGATCGCTTGAGCTCAGGAGTTTGAGACCAGTCTGGGCAACATAGTGAGACCTTGGCTCTAAAAAAATAAAACATTAAAATTTTTACAAAAGAAAGCAATGAAGGCTGCCGACTTTAGTTTATTAGTATTATAATGGGCTAAAGGTTGCTGTGGTGCTGACTCTTGACTTTCAGAACTTACACAGGCACACATGGCAACAATCTGCTCATCTTTCTCCCTTTACACCTTCGGTGGGCTTGAACTAAGGGCATCAACCCCTGGCCAGGCATGGTGGCTCAAGCCTGAAATCTCAGCACTTTGGGAGGCTGAATAGGGAGGATCACTAGAGCCCAGGAGTTCAAACCAGCCTAGGCAATGTAGTGAGATCTCATCTCTACAAAAAAATTTAAAAATTGACAGGGCGTGGTGACATACACCTGTAGTCCCAGCTACTTGAGCGTCTGAGGCAGAAGATCACCTGAATCCAGGAGGTTGAGGCTGTGGCAAGCTATGACACTCCAGCCTGGGTGACAGAGTGAGATCCTCACTTACGGAGGCCTACTCAACGCCGGGCCCTGTGCTGGGCACAGTGAATGGACATGGGCTTTAAACCTCAAATTAAAAAATGAAGCTGGACATGGTGGCTTACGCCTATACTCCCAGCACTTTGGGAGGTGGAGGTGAGAGGATGGCCTGAGCCCACGGGTTCAAGACCAGCCTGGGCAACACGGTAAGACCTCGTCTCTACAATAAATCAAAAAAATTTATTTGGGTGTGGTGTTGCATGCCTGTAACTCCAGCTACTTGGAAGGCTGAGATGGAAGGATTGCCTGAGCCCAGCAGGTCAAGGCTGCGGTCATGGTCATGAGTGTGCTACTGCACTACAGCCTGGGTGGCAGAGTGAGACTTTGACTCAAAAACAAACAAAATAACAAGTGTGATGAGTGTTAGGAGGTGGTGTGGGATGCTGCAGATGTCAACTCCCAAGAATAGTGTCCCTGGCCAGGTGCGATGGCTCACGCCTATAATCCCAGCACTTT
Source organism: Cephalopachus bancanus (assembly GCA_027257055.1). Lineage (NCBI taxonomy): Eukaryota > Metazoa > Chordata > Mammalia > Primates > Tarsiidae > Cephalopachus > Cephalopachus bancanus. Next base: position 435,517 of record JAPVLO010000006.1, read on the forward strand.
GGGAGGCCGAGGTGAAAGGATTGCCTGGGTTCGAGACCAGCCTGGGCAACTTAGTGAGACCTCATCTCTACAATTAAAAAAAAAAAAAATTAGCCAGGCGTGGTGACGCGTGCCTGTAGTTCCAACTACTTGGAAGGCTGAGGCGGAAAGATTGCCTGAGCCCAGCAAGTTGAGGCTGCGGTGGCTGTGAGTGTGCCACTGCACTCTAGCCTGGCCGACAGAGTGAGACTCTGACTAAAAAAAAAAAGAAAGAAAGAAAAAAAGAAAAAAAAAGAATTATGTCCCTAAGCGCTGTTCTTCTAAACTATTGTTCCCCTATTCACAACCTGTCCTTCAATTAATATTACAAGTGGACAGCAACTTTATGTTGACAGTCAAATCAAGTTGGCTTGGGTTGCCCTCACAGAAAGAACCCTTTCCAGCCTCAGCGAGTAAGCCCAGCTGGACTCATTTTCCATCTCATATTTAATTACCAGCTATCCAAGCAGAGGGCCAGGCTTGCTGGAGGTGTCTGCCAGTCTCCACACTTCCCTAGTTCCCTGTTCCCACGGAGGTACACGAAGTAACTTGTTTACGTTAACAGAATAAAGGAAAGAAAAGAGAGCTCTCTGGGCCACTGCAGGTTTCATCTTAATTAGGTCAAGAAACAAGTGTAACCAAATTTAGTTTTGCTTATTCTGAATAAAAAAATCATTGAATCCTTTACTCCTAAATGAAAGAAGAGCAAAACTTGAAGGAGAAAAAGCCAAAACATTACGGTCAGTGGTCAGAGAAGTGGGTTCATAGCGGAGTTCTTTCCCGTACACTTTGATCTCATCTATCCATTTTCTTTCACGAACACGTATTATTTGTGTGATTAAAACATAAGAACACAATGGATTTATGTGATGGGTCCTGTATCCCTCCCCTCCTGGTTCCCGTCTTCCCCTTCCTGCTTTGACCGAGGGTCTGCCCACCCTGTCCTCTTGCCAGCTGCCTTCCAGGTAGGTTTAGCTAATGGGAGGCACCAATAGTATGAAGCAGGAAGAGAGGAAAATAGGGGCATTTCCTCCACTCCCTTGTTGATTAGGGGCCCTCTCCTCCATGGTTCCAGCTTTCACTGGGCTCCCCAACTCTATTTTATCCTCAGTCCCCCAGGAAACCCTGTAGGGTTTCTCAGAAGCAGAGGCTAACAGTTCCTGTCTCTTCCTGCTTCATACCCCTTGCTGGCTCTGTTAAGCCATGCCCCTGCCCCACTCCTTAATGAAGGAGCCCCTTCATCAAACCCTTCACTTGAACCAGTTGAGTTCATTCAGTCTCTTGCAGAAGATGCAGTATCACAGTAATGCCAGAATCTTTGATCTAAAAAGTGGATAGCAGTTTGACCTCACAAGTTAGGTCATACTATTGACCTGAGCTTTTAACTTATGGCCTGCTTGATTCAGGTCAATGAAATAAACAGTTAGAGCCTATTTTTATGCCAGAAGCATATTTTGAATTTATCTACTGATATAGTCATTTACTCAATATTTCTTGAGCAGCTAGTATGTACCAGGCACTGACTCAGGCACTAGAGACACAGAAGTGAACAAAACACACATCCCTGACTTTAGGGAGCTTATTTTCTAGGGGGATATATGGACTAAAATTCTATGATAACAGTAAGTCCCCTACCTATGAATGAGTTCCATTCTGAGAGCGCTTTGTAAGTCCAATTGTTCATAAGTCCAACAAAGTTAGCCTAGGTGCCCAATTAACACAATCGCTATGCAGTATCAGCTCCATCATTGCTGCTTTTACGCTTGCTTCTGGACATCCTGGGCTCAAAATAAAGATACTGTACTACTATACTCTATAGAGTACTGCAAAGTACACAAAAGCACAACCACTTGTAGAGGATGCACACATGTGAAAATGTAAGCCAGACACATGAACTAACTTACATGGCTGGACATGCAAATACACGTTTGCCTCTCTGAAAGTTGGATGCTTGGATACTGTTAGTTACTGGACATTCCACCCTGGTCAGACCGTCTATCACACTCAGAGGCAGTTCTAACCTCTATTTGTTTATTTATTTTTGAGGTGGAGTCTCACTCTGTCACCCAAGCTGGAGTGCAGTGGCACGCTTACGGCCACGGTAGCCTTGACCTGCTGGGCTCAGGTGATCCTTCCACCTGTCTTCCAAGTGACTGGAACTACTGGTGAGCACCACCACACCCGGCTAATTTTTGTGATTTATTGTAGAGACGAGGTCTTGCCAAGCTGCCCAGGCTGTCTCAAACCCCTGGGCTCAGGAATTCCTTTCACCTTGGCCTCCCAAAGTGCTGGGTGGGATTATAGGCTTGAGCCACTGTGCCCAGCCAGTTCTAATCTTTAAAGTACTTTCTCACACTGAGCTGACATTCTGTAGGGACGACTACAAGAAAACACAAGAGCATCATTTTGTAGTCCCTAAATTATTTGAGCAGAGCCATCGGTTTCCCATACTTACTTGACTCTTCATTCAAATATTTATTAAGTAAGGGATTCCTGGAGGCAGGGTTCAACGGTGGGTGTGTGGGTGGGGTGTCAAGGGGTAGAACTGCCCCTTGTGGTTGGGGAGCATGGGTTAGTTCATACTTAAAACTGGCATGGCCCTCTGATCATCTTCTCCCTCTGTCTCAAGATCCTGCTTTGCTAACAACTTCCATTAAAGTGGTTCGGAATCTCAACAATCCTCATGCCAACGTACTACTGTAACAAACGCTGAAAAGATGCCACTGTTAGAGAATATCCTCTGGGAAGTAAATGTCCTCCCTACTCCTCCTTGCCCCTCATACCTTTAGATACATCGACAATACTCTGTCCTCAAAGGGAGCAGAGTTTGGCCAGGCAGACACACACTGAAGGGTCACCTGAACACGTGACACTGCAATGTGAGATGTGCAGAGAAGGTACAGATACTACAGGAACATGTAAAGGGGACCTGGTGTGGGCGGTCTGGGAAGGTTTCCCTAGGATATGTGAATTCACATCTGAAGGCCGAGAAGAAGTCAGCCAGGTGAAGACAGGTGGAGAGAAAATACTGTCCTGGTTCTTTACTTCCTGTCGGCAGACTGCTGACATTATACTCACAGTGACCACCCAACCTAGATTTTTTTCTGGGCAATCTTATTTGCAAGTATACTGCTGCACATCACAATCAACAACTATGTTTACTATAACAATACCCCTTTATTAAAGAGTCTTCTACTTTTCTTCTCCACTTTGTGGGGATCCTTTATTTTTATTTTTATTTTATTTTTTGTGAGTTGGAGTCTCATTCTGTTGCCCAGGCTGGAGTACAGTGGCATAATCATGGCTATCTGGGCTCAGGTGACCCTTCTGCCTCAGCCTTCTGAGTAGCTGGGACTACAGGTGCGTGTCACCACGCCCAGCTAATTTTTTGATTAATTGTACAGACGAGGTCTTGCCAAGTTGCCCAGGCTGGTCTTGAACTCCTGGGCTGAGGTAATCGTCTCACGTTGGCCTCCCAAAGTGCTGGGATTACAGGCGTGAGCCACCACACCTGGTCTGGTGATTCTATCTTCTAATCTACATATGTCAGTCTTCTGTGTTCTCAGCTTTTCTTCCTCCTCCAGACAGTGGGCAGAGCTGCTTGGGCAGTAACCACAACTCTGTTCTTGCCCAATCCCTTGCATAGAGTCCTTCTAAGGTGTGGTTACAGTAAATCACAATGTAAACTTCCCTGCCCAACATTTTCATCTAGGTATAATCAGATGAAAATGAACATCAAAGAAGGCCTAAAAGAAGGATCACAAAAAGACAGACTAGGAGAGGGGATAGTAGTCCCACTGCTGTTTGTCTTGATTCTTCTAGGGGACTTAGGAACCAACTGTGTGCATGTGGACCTTGAGTATTTCCCAGGAACAGCTGGTCATCTTTCCTGGAGACTCAAAGATGTCACTGCCCTGCTGCCAGAATGGTTCCAGACATAAGACATCTGCTTAGGAGTCTGTACAAGCTAAGGCATAGCAAAATGGCAGACCTTCATGAATGAATGAAGCCACTATAAGGGCATTGAGAAGTTATGTTTTCACAAGAGTGTTGGTTATCAGCCTAGTGATTTAATACTAAAAACTATCCTCAATGCTGAGCTTATTTTATTCAATCTAAACCCTCATTAACTGCTCATGAAATGAAGTATAGAAAGAACACAACGATCTGGAGTTGAGATGTTTGGAGTCTCAGCTTTCCTACATCATTTTGTCATCTTGGACAAGTTGTTGACCTCTTTGTGTTCCCAGGTCTTTCTGGATGAGAGCTCTGGTATCTCCGACATTTAAGAAGACTTTCCAGAGCTACAAATCTAAGATTCCATGATTTGGGGTGATGCTGAGACCCACTTAACTTTACAGATAGTCTCTCTTGGATTCTCAAATAACCTTAGAATCTTAAACATGGTCTCGTGACTATAGTGACTATACATGGATGCAAAAAACCAGGAGTTTGTGGCCTTTGTATAGAGAAACTGCTTTCAATTACCTATAATTCCTCATATGGCAGAATCTGTGACAGATGTCTTAACTATGATACAAAAAAAAAAAAAAATCCCTACAAATTTTTTCAACACCATCATCTGACAGCAGACCAACATCTAAGCATCCAGGCCATCTTTTTTACTGACTCACTGACATAATCTTCATGTTCTGCAAAATTGCATTCTGGAAGCCAGGTTACAAAGTAGACTATGAAATAGATCCCTACTATTGGGGTTTTGTCATAATTGTGGTTGAGTTCTAGCCATGTACCTGCCCTAATATACCCCTGGAATAGTGACATCATAGAAATTGGGCTGGCTAACTAGCTGCAAAAATCATGCTCCTATAATCTATGGATAATGTGAACTATGATTTGTTCTAAATTATTCAAGGACCACTTTTTTTTTTTTTTTTTTTGAGTTGGAGTCTCACTCTGTCTCCTAGACTGGAGTGCAGTGGCTGCTCCCGGCCACCGCAGCCTCGACCTGCTGGGCTCCGGCGATCCTTCCACCTCAGCCTTCCAAGTAGCTGGAACTACAGGCGCGTCCTACCATGCCCAGTTAATTTTTTTGATTTATTGTAGAGATGAGGTCTCGCCAAGTTGCCCAGGTGGGTCTCAAACCCGCGGGCTCAGGCAATTCACTTACCTCGGCCTCCCAAAGCGCAGGATTACAGGCTGAGCCACCGAGCCCGGCCTCAAGGAGCACTTATACATAAGTTTACATTATGATGATCAGAACAAATTCACTTCAATAAGTTGTCCCGGTTGAGCCTCTATGGAGACTGGGTGAGTGAGACTGGAAGACTCTTTGTGTCCCCCAACCTGGTTTACTTGCTTTGATTGACTGACTAATTGATGACTGATTTACAAGGGGCCTAAGATAATGACTGGAAAAAGAATTCTGACAATATCTAAAACTGGGTTTTGGGCCGGGTGTGGTGGCTCATGCCCGAATCCCAGCACTTTGAGAGGCCAAGGCAGGAGAATTACTTGAGCCCAGGAGTTTGAGACCAGCCTAGGCAACATAGTGAGACATCATCTCTGCAAAATAAATAAATAAATAAAAGAATGAGCTGGGCATGGCTGAGGCAGAAGGATTGCCTGAGCCTAGGAGGTCAAGGCTGTGGTGAGCCGTGATCGTGGCACACTGCACTCCAGCCTGGGCCACAGGGTGAGACCTCTACTCAAAAAATAAAAGAAATAAGTAAACTAAAACTGGGATTCAGATGTTTTCAGGTATATCCCAGATTCCATGTGGGGAGCTGAGGGTGGGGTTGGGGGTGAAAGATCTGATGGTAAAAGGCTTGGTGTCCCTGGGAGAGGCAAGGGAAGGAAGTCTGGAATAATAAACAGAATAAGCAAAGGCAATGCAGGTCAAAGGAAATACCGGCTTCAGATTTCGTATGTGCCATGTACTTGGGCTGGCCTCGCCCTGTCATTTGGACGGCCTATGAGTGCCCTGCCAAAGAAGAAATAGGATGGCTGAAACAACAGCAACAAGAAGAAAACAACTGTAATACCTAGGGCAGCTTGGCTGTGAGATGCTTCTATCCAACAGAATAAAACACAAGAGAAGGGGAACCCTTTTCCCACACAGAGAAGAGAGGGGTTTTGACAGCCTGGAGAATCGGCTCGGGGAACCACCAGGAGAATTCCACCAGGGATCTTGGGAACTCCACGAAGGGCGGGGGCCCTTGAGAAGATCAGGGTAGTGACAGGTCAGGCAGAGGAAAGAGGGGCTGAGAGGGGCTACCTGGGGAGAGAGGGAAAGGAGATGAGTCTGTGTCCTTATTTATGCCTGTGGGCAGTGACAGCTGAGTTGGCAAGCTATGACTTTTTTTAAAAATATTTTTTATTTTAAAATTGTGGGGTACAGTTAAGGGTTAGGTATACAAATATGCATTGTGCAGGTACCCTGTTGATGAGGTGTGCCCCCACCTCCCCCCTCCCCAGACAGATATCAACTACCATTAATCCCACCTCCCTTTCCCTCCCTGCCCCCCCTCCGAGCTGTAACCTTTTAAAGTGACTTTCCCTGTACCCGTAGGGCTGGTGAGGCCTGGTATAAGCTGAGGCTGGTTGGACAGTATGCCTCAGACTTGTTGTTTGGTTGACACAGGGTTTAAATTTCTTTGAATTGATGACTCAATTCAAGTTTTAAAAATCAGCATATTATGCATGAAAATCAAGATGATGATGATGATTTTGCTTGGGAAGGGGGTGCCAAAAAACTCAGGATAAATATCAGCTAACACAACTTCACATTCACAAGCAGCAGCAGTGGGTGGAGTTAAACTTGCTCAAGTTACCTTGGCTGTGTGTTTTCCAGTTTGCCACAGTCTCCACCACCCCCTTTCATATTATACCTGTCCTCCTTCACTTCCTTACACAACCTCCCTGGCCCTTGAGGTGCATGACATTGGATTACACACATGGGCATATCTGGATGCTGTGCTCCATATTAGTTAGGAGACCTGGAAATTACTGGGTTAGCTGGGCTCAGTGGCTCAGCCTGTAATCTCACGCCTTTGGGAGGCTGAAGTGAGTGGATTGCCTGAGCCCGCGGGTTCGAGACCCGCCTGGGCAGCGAGACCTCATCTCTACAATAAACAAAAAAAAAAGTCAGCCGGGCGTGGTAGCGCATGCCTGTAATTCTGGTTACTTGGAAGGCTGAGGTGGAAGGATTGCAGGAGCCCAGTAAGTTGAGGCTGCGGTGGCTGGGAGCGGCCACTGCACTCCAGTCTGGGCGACCGAGTGAGATTCCAACTCAAAAAAAAAAAAAAGAAAAAGAAATAACTGGGTTGTATAATCTGATAAGAACCATTTGTTTCTCCAGTGTGTAAGCCATATAAAAACAAAACATAAAGAACTTAAAATATCACTCCATACAAGACTAGCTAAAGAAAAGTGCTGTAAGACCTATCTTTCCATCGTGAAAGATTTGGTAAAGAAGAGAGAAGAAGGGAAGAGAGGGGTGGCTAGGGAGAAAGTTAATTACAGACCAGGAAATGGACATTGTCATTACCATTTGCCCTCATTAGCACTGATGTTGGTTTTTCCATTCTTTATATTAATCAGAGTGTCTTATCCTACTAATTCTTTTATAAACCTACATTTCAATAAAACACTGTAATTTGTTTAGCGTTTCTATGAAGGAATTAAGGTAGAAGAAGCAGGCCCAGCTCAGTGGCTCAGCCTGTAATCCCAGCACTTTGGGAGGCCGAGGTGAGTGGATTGCCTGAGCCCACCGGGGCAACTTGGCGAGACCTCATCTCTACAATAAATCAAAAATCAGCCGGGTATGGTAGCACATGCCTGTAGTTTCAGCTACTTGGAAGGCTGAGGTGGAAGGATCACCGGAGCCCAGCAAGTCGAGGCTGCGGTGGCCGGGAGCATGCCACTGCACTCCAGTCTGGGCTACGGAGTGAGACTGCAACTCAAAAAAAAAAGAAGAAGCAGTGTAATTGGTAATTCTGCCCAACCAAACACCCAGATACCTGATGTCAGAGTCTTTGACACTGAAAAATCCTGAAACAACAAGACAAAACCACAACCCCCCCAAAATGACACTCTGAGTTGGTTGACAACACTCAGAAGTTCCTACCATCTATCCATCCTAATGAAAATACCGAAGGACTTGTTTTTGATGCTTTTCTGAAAAATAAGCCAAGATTCACTATACATGTCAAAATTTACATATGATAGGTTAATCTCATAGCACACTAGTTCTGTTGTGCCTTTAAAAAAAAAATAGGACAGGAGTGAAGGCTTAGAATTGAAGATTCTGGTCCCATCCAAATAAACAATGACTATAAAATTGAATTTATGGGCAAAGAAAAAAGAGGAGTAAGCAGTCCCCTGAACTTGAAAGAGCATTTGTGCATTTTGACACTGATTATTTAAGAAGACACCCAGAGGCATTCGTTAATCATCAGCATTTTTCCTAGAAAGGGGAAAAACCTCATCCTGCTCACCCAACCAGTGTTTACTTCTTTCTGAACCCTGAAGATGAAACTTTTAATACACAGGGGCCTCGAAGAGGATTTGCAGACGTCCCCAAGTCATCCTGAAGAAGATTCCTCTCTGATATGTGATATCTCCCCTCAGGAGGGAGAGGAGGGGGGAGTGTGTGAAGGGGACAGAAAAACAAAACCAACCACTTTGCCCTAATCCCCATGTGGGAGAAAAAGCAGAAGCTAAAAGCTTCCCGTAGGGAAAAAGCTCATCTAACTTTGGAAGGATCAAGTGAGTTTACCAAGCTTCAGATTACTCAGCTTGCTTAGTTTACGGCGCTACATGGTTGTGTCCAGGAAACATCCTGGAAGGCCCGGGTGGTCAGGCTTAGGGGACCCTGGACATGGACAGTGGGGGCTGAAGCAGGCAAGGAAGGGGCAGCCCTGATCCAGTCTACATGACAGGCCGCCCCGGGGCTTTCTGCTGGCAAGCTCCCCTTCCACGTTTCTCTAGAAACTCCATCACCAAGAAAGCGTTAGAGGGTTGGTCATTCTTGCTTTTTCTACGTGGATAAGACCCACCCTATGATTTTATTTTTACGAAGTTCCTCTAAAGATGAACAAAACCATCTGTAACTTAGGAAAACAAGTGTGCTGATGACATATCTTCAAAATATGATGTATAATTCATTCTTTTGCAGACAGAGATTTTAATCTATCTCAACATTTTAATATATCAGGTATTAATATCATAATGGTGTTGTGAACACAATACTTCATGAATAAAATTGGCTATTGTTAGTAAACCCTCTAAACGAGCATGTCCCCAGGGGTGTCTAACGCACCCTGTCACTGCTATGGACTGAGTTGAGAGCCCCCTAAAATTCACATGTTGCTGGGCTCGGTGCCTCAGCCTGTAATCCCAGCGCTTTGGGAGGCCAAGGTGAGTGGATTGCCTGAGCCTGCGGGTTCGAGACCCACCTGGGCAAATTGGCAAGACCTCATCTCTACAATGAATCAAAAATTAGCCGGGCATGGTAGCGCACGCCTGTAGTTCCAGCTACTTGGAAGGCTGAGGTGGAAGGATCACCGGAGCCCAGCAGGTCGATGCTGCAGTGGCCAAGAGCGGCCACTGCACTCCAGTCTGGGTGACAGAGTGAGACCCCAACTCAAAAAAAAAAAAAAAAAATTCACATGTTGAGACCTTCAATCTCAATGAGACTGCATTTGAAGACTGGTCCCTTAAGGAGGTAAAGTTAAATGAAGTCATAAGGGTGGGATCCTGGTCCAATAGGACTGGTGTCCCATAAGAAATAATAGAAGCCAGGCTCAGTGGTTCAGCCTGTAATCCCGTGCCTTTGGGAGGCTGAGGTGAGTGGATTGCCTGAGCCTGTGGGTTTGAGACCCGCCTGGGCAGCAAGACCTCATTTCTACAATAAATCAAAAAATCAGCCGGGTGTAGTAGTGTGCGCCTGTAATTCTGGCTACTCGGAAGGCTGAGGTGGAAGGATCGCCGGAGCCCAGCAGGTCGAGGCTGTGGTGGCTGGGAGCGGCCACTGCATTGCAGTCTGGGTGACAGAGTGAGACTCCAACTCAAAAAAAAAAAAAAAAAAAAAGAAATAATAAATAATAGAGATCTTGTTCTTGCTCCATACAAAACGCCACATGAGGATACAACTAGAAGGCAGCCATCTGCAAGCCAGCAAGGGAGGACTCACCAGAAACCAACCCTGTTACCACCTTGATCTTGGAATTTCAGCCACCAGAACTGTGAGAAAATAGATGTCTGTTGTTTATAGCACCCAATCTGTAGTTTCCAATTATTGCTATGGTCTGAATGTTTATGTTCCCTCAAAATCCATATGTTAAAACTTAACCCCCAAAATTACAATATTAAGAGGTCGAGCCTTTGGTGAGTGATTAAGTCAAGAGGGCTCTGCTCTCATGAATGGGATCAGTACCCTTATAAAGGACACTTGAGGGAGCCCATTTGCTCTTCTGCCAAGTGAGGACTCTGAGAAGGTGCCATCTTTGAAGCAGAGAGCAAGCCCTCACCAGATGCCAGATCTTCTGGCACATTTGATCTTGAACTTCCTAGCCTTCCTTGCCCCCAGAATTGTGAATGATGAACTTCTATTATTTATAAATTACCCAGTCTGTGGTATTTTTTTATAGCAGCCTGAAGGGACTGAGACAATCAGCAGCAGCTGGGTTTTCAACAAGTAACCAGATTGCTGGTCGCTACTCAAAAACACTATATCAGAATCTTCGAGAGATTTGGTCCAGGAATGGGTATTGGTAATCACATTCCCTGGGTGATTTTAATACATAGGAAACATTGAGAATCAATGATCCAGGAGGAGTTTGAGGCTACTTCCAGCCTCCATATCCTCTCTCAGCCCTCCCCTATTCCATCACCCCAAAGAGGAACCGCTTTAATGGGTCAATGATAAAAGACTTCAAGCACTTAAAATAAGGGTCTCCAAAGGAGGAGAACTAGTCAGGAACTACAAGTAGAACTATAAGTAGTAGTATATAAAGAACTATAAGTAGAACTAGTCAGGAACATGGGGGGGGCGAGCAGGGCAAGGTTTATTATAGGAAAAGTCACTTTCATGTCTAGATATGGACTTGTCCTAAAGGGACAAGAGGGGCCCTTGAGGACCATGTGAGATGTTCCCCAACTCCACTGGAAGAAGATCAGGTGAAAATCTGGGGTGTGAAGCCAAAGGTAAATTAAGAGTACATTAGTGCAGTGACTATTCCCTGCCCTTGGAGGACAACATGGACGTGACAGATTGGGTGCTGGTGGGCTTGCAATTGGGATCCTGGCTATATCCTAGAGCTTTTTCTTTTTTTTGAGTCAGTGTCTCACTCTGTCGCCCAGGCTGGCATGCAGTGGCTTGAACATGCTACTGCGGCCTCAACCTGCTGGGCTCAGTTGATCCTTCTGGCTCAGCCTTCCAAGTAGCTGAGGCTATAGGTGTGCGCCCCTATACCCAGCTAATTTTTTGATTTACTGTAGAGATGAAGTCTCGCCATGTTTCCCAGGCTGGTCTCAAATCCCTGGGCTCAGGTAATTCTTACGCCTCCACCTCCCAAAGTGCTGGGATTATAGATGTGAGCGACCACACCCAGGCTTCCTAGAGCTTTTCTAATGGACAGAATAAAATTACGTTTGTTGTTGTTGTTTTTGAGTTGGAGTCTCACTCTGTTGCCCAGAGTGGAGTGCAGTGGCCGCTCCCGGCCACCACAGCCTGGACCTGCTTGGCTCCGGCAATCCTTCCGCCTCAGCCTTCCAAGTAGTTGGAACTACAGGTGCACGCTACCACGCCTGGCTAATTTTTTTATTTATTGTAGAGATGGGGTCTCGTCAAGTTGCCCAGGCGGGTCTCGCACCCGCGGGTTCAGGCAATCCACTCACCTCAGCCTCCCAAGTGCTGAGCCACCGAGCCCGGCTTGAAATTACTTTTTAAGGGTTAAGCAAGTCAAAATCTAAGAACCCTTGGTGGACAGTCTGTGTATCCTAACCTGCTTTCATTTTGAATAAAGTTAAAGGAAAAATGTAGGTTAGAAGAGGCATAGGGAAGGACAGCATGATTTCTTTATTATGAGACTGAAAAACTGGGTTTCACTTCTTCTTCCAGGCAGCTTGTTATCTCTCCAAGGACCTTGACCACTGTCTCATCTCAAGGTCTAGGTGGTAAAGGGAGAATGATGAAGATGAAAAGGCAGGCCTCTCTGTAGGTACAAATGAGGAAAGTAACATTGATGGTACAGGGTTTACAGCAGCCTTTGACAAGGGCTCCACACATCAGAGCTTCTGACAACCACTGTGTTCTCCAGTTGTGGTTTTGAATTAGAAAAAGATGTCCATGTCTCATTTGTTGAACATTTAATTTTACATCTTAAAAGTGTAACAACTAAACTAGTGAAACGAAAGAGTAAATTCTGGACTAAGATACACCTTGTTTCAAAACTTGGACCTACGACATATTGTATAATCATGAACTTCAGTCAACCTCAGTCTCTTTAAAATCAGAGAACCAACTGTTTTCACTGGGCTACCTTTTTTTTTTTTTTTTTTTTTTGAGTTGGAGTCTCACTCTGTCGCCCAGACTGGAGTGCAGGGCCACCGCAGCCTTGACCTGCTGGGCTCTGGCGATCCTTCCACCTCAGCCTTCCAAGTAGCCAGAATTATAGGCATGCGCTACCACGCTCGGCTGATTTTTTGATTTATTGTAGAGATGAGGTCTCGCTGCCCAGGTGGGTCTCGAACCCGCAGGCTCAGGCAATCCACTCACCTCAGCCTCCCAAAGGCGCGGGATTACAGGCTGAGCCACCGAGCCCGGCTTGGGCTACCTTTTGATGTTAGTGATATAACACTTTTTGTCCATCATGGCACCCAACAGGCATCCAAGCATATTCGTTTCCTTCCTATTATGGATAGGCAATTTCTAAAATATTGAACCTCAAATACAGATAAAACCCCACTCGCTTTATCCATTTTTTTCCTAGTTACAGCATGGAAGAAATCACAAAGCTCACGGGCATCCCCACTGCTAGATTTGTAATGGCCATCAATGCCTTCCTAAAGAATCATTGCTTATTCCTTAAAAATTCAGCTCCCATGCCATCTGCAGACATAACCCTGTGTGGGACCTTCTTACAAATATGAGTGATGGTGCCACTGCACTATAACCTGGGCGACAGAGAGAGAACCCCAACTCAAAAGAAAAAAAAAGATATATATATCTTTTATATAATATAAAACACAGACTTCTGGGTCTTAACCTCATTGTTTCTGAGGTAGAGCTGGGGTGAGGTTCAAGGTTTTCTAAAAGGCTCCCAGATGGTTGATACAGCTAGCTCTGGGGACACACTTTAGGGCTCAGTGACCTACTGGGCCAGTGGCTGAGCCAGAACGAGGCTTCCACATTCCTCACTCTGCATCTTCCAGACAAATGGTAGATGCCAGACACCCTAGAACGGGGAGGGGCTGAGGGAGACTGGTCAGCCTGGCAGAGCAGGCCTGGAAGGGTATCCTGGCCCCCTCTCCTCGCCACTGTAATATCGGTTCTGTCATATACTCCTGGGGACCCTCCCAGCACATAATAAATGGGAAAAGACAGGAACCTGCTAGCGGCTGAGAGTAAATACTATTCTCACCATGAGCTCTTTACCAAAACTTGTGATCTAAAATTTTGCCCTCGAGGCTTAACATAGCAAGAGTTAGCAAAAATAGCAGAGGCTGTGGATAACTGCCAGTATTTGTCCTCAGAAGAGAAGCATGATTAGACCATTTCCAAGTCTTTTTTTGTTTGTTTGTTTATATTATGATTCAAAAGGAAATTTTTTTGTTTATTGGTTTAGCTAAGAGGGTTCACTGCCTTCATTAAGATCCCTAGCAGAGTAAACTAGTTTAAAAGTAAGGGTGCTGATGAATTATTATTTAACTTTGTTGTGTTTTAAATTGTTTAGTTAGAGGCTGGGCGCAGTGGCTCATGCCTATAATCACAGCACTTTGGGGGGCTGAAGCAGGAGGACTGCTTGAGCCCAGGAGTTCAAGATCAGCCTGGGCAAAATAGCGAGACTTTCGTCTCTACAAAAAAATTGTTTAAAATAAGCCAGACGTGGTGGTGCGTGCCTGTAGTCCCAGCTACCCAGGAGGCTGAGGTGGAAGGGTCACCTGAGCCCAGGTCAAGGTTGTGGTGAGCCGTGATTGTGTCACTGCACTCCAGCCTGGGTGACAAGAGTGAGGCCCTGATTCAAAAACAAACAAACAAACAAACAGACAAACTGCTTAGTTTCCAAGGCCTCACAAGGTGTTCTGAGGCTCAAGTGATTTATTGAGCAGAAGGCATGGCTGAGTCTGACACATACTAAGTACTCAGAGAATGTTGGTGACACCAACACGACTGCTCCTGTTATTCTGGAGATCCCAGTGCTTGACCATCTGACTGGGTACACAGGTAGGGTAAAGGATGTGACCTGAGTGAGCAGACACCTCATAGTCAAACATCTCTCCTCCCTATTAGCAAAGTGACTGAGGGACAATGAGATGGAAGGAACATTTATGGAACACCAACATCTACAACTCTCTGTTATGAGAGGGAAACATCTTGGTAGTCACTTAACATTGAGTCAAAGTATTTGTTTCTGAATCCCTGCCTGGCACCAGAGATTTGGAGTAAGAGTTTCAGACAACAGTTACATTGTTTTTGTTTAAAATGTTCATGTTGAAATAAGGACACATCTATAGGAAAGAGCAAACAACAACAACAACAACAACAACAAAACAGTACCAAAGGTCTCCTGTACCCTTCACTGAGCTTCCTCCAATGATGACATTTTGCTTACCTAGAGTACAACAGCAGACACTGACATTGGTCCAGTCCACAGAGTACATTCAGATTTCACCAGTTTTAAGATAGTTACATTTTGGTTATGAGGCATAAAACGAAAATGAACACAATCACCAATTTCACTTTGAAATTTGTACCAGTTATACAAAAAAAGTGTTAAGCAAATGAATTGTATATATAACACAATTTTCCCCAGAGATTGAGCTTAATTATAATCAAATTAACTTATTTCCAAATCATCTGCAGATATCAGTGCTGATGAGTGAAGTCTACTAGCCTCCTACTTTAGCAGGAGGTAAATCCATTATTTGAAATATGCAGATCCTAACCCATCTAATCCCGCCCAAACACACACACAATCTGCATAATTACTGGAAAAGAATAAACAAGGAGTTTTGAACTTTACATATTGCCTGGTAAATAGGAAGTACTTGCATTTTGTTACACTTGCCCAAATAATCCTTAGCAACTCCCACTGCTGGGCTTGTTATAATTAGTCGAAAGGTGCTGGGCATTGTGGCTCAGCCTGTAATCAGCACTTTGGGAGGCTGAGGAGAGAGGACTGCCTGAGACCCGGGATTTGAGTGATGAGACCTCGTCGCTACAATAGATCACAAAAATTAGCTGGGCATGGTGGCGCGCATCTGTAGTTCCAACTCAAAAAATAATAATAATAATTAGTCTAAAGGTATTCAAGATATTCTTCCTTGAGCATACTGTTTTCTTATATATATGCACTTGGAAATAATAAAACTCAATTATGTCAATTAGCTGGAATAGGTAAGGTTTTACTGTAGATCTCATATTCTTTTTTTTGAGTCAGAGTCTCACTCTGCCGCTCAGGTTGGAGTACAGTGGCACACTCACGGTCACTGCAGCCTCAACCTGCCGGGCTCAGGCGATCCTCCTACCTCAGCCTTCCAATAGCTGGCACTACAGACACGTGCCACTACGCCTGGCTAATTTGGGGATTTTATTGTAGAGACAAGGTCTCGCCAAGTTGCCTGGGCTGGTCTCAAACCCGTGAGGCATGAACCACTGAGCCTGGTGATCTCATTTTCATAATATATGATCAGGCTAGGAAGTCAACCCACTGATATGCTAACAACTTCCTTAACTAACAAAATTGATACAGTAAGAGTACAAGTGGAACATCCTTAATCTGAAAACCTTAATCTGAAAACCTGAAACTTTTTGAGCACTGACATGACACTCTAAATGAAAAATACCACACATAAATGCTTAACACAAACTTTTGTTTCATGTACAAATTTTAAATACTGTGTAAAATTACCTTCAGGCTATGTGGATAAGATGCAAATAAATCCGAAATGAGTTTTGTGTTTAGACTTGGGTCCTATCCTCAAAGACATTCATTGTGCATATGCAAATATTCAAAAAAATCTGAAATTTGAAACAGTTTTGTCCCCAAGCATTTTGGATAATGGACACCCAGTCTGTAGTTCACAACTGATCTACTTGTTTGATGTGTTAGCCAACATCTGGTCTTTACCCATAACATTACTAAATCACGCGCACATGCGCATACACACACACACACACACACACACGAAGAACAAAATGTCTTGAGAAGCTCATGAGGAGATTCTTCAAAAAGGGACTAGAAGTACTTTCCGAAGCAGGTAATGATGGGGGAGCATTTTTGACTCCTCACCATAAGAAATCAGCTCTGGTATTGGGAAACAACACGTAACATCTTGCTTTCGCACAGTAGGGAATCGTCTGAGTCTATCTCCCTCCCGCAAGGCTGGCCAGTGTAAACAGATGCTTCAATAAGTGGAGAAGTCAAACTCCCCTCCAGAGGTTGCAAAGAGCTGATGTTCCCCTGCTGGGGTCATCTGAATTCTGAATGACCAGGTGGAACTTCTGCAGAGGGCTCCCCCTCCCAAGGTCAGCCCGAGGCAAGATTCTGAAATAGGAGAAGCTAGTCCAGGACCACACGGGGTGTCCTCTCCCCAGTTCCAAGGCACCTGAGTCACTTCCCAGTCGAGTGTCCTTAAATCTTCCCCATTCTGGGCTCCCTGCTGTAAGGGTTGGGGAGAGAGCTGATATAACCTGCATGGCTAGAGAGCCACAGGCCTGACTCCAAGTTCAGTGCTCCCTCACCTGCCTAGGACAAGACAAGCTCTTCTGTACATCTCAGCAACTAAAACTTTACTTATTTTATCTACTTTTTTCAAGCTCAAGAATTTACATATTGTTTGGAATGGTCCTTACTCTTTCAGACTCAAGTCATCACATATATTCTATTGCAGCTCCTGGAGAAATTTTAAGATGCTTGAAAGTATTCATGTATTTAAAAGTACTTCTAGCTGTGGTGATGTCATCCTAGTACTTTGGGAGGCCAAAGTTAGAGGATCACTTGAGCCAGGAGTTTGAGTCTAGCCTGGGTAACATAGAGAAACCTCGTCTCCACAAAAGAAAAAAAAATGAGCCGAGTGTGATGGTGAGTGTCTCTAGTCCCAGCTACTTGGTAGGCTGAGGCAGGAGGATTGCCTGAGCCCAGGAGTTAGAGGCTGTGACTATGCTACTGCACTCCAGCCTGGACGACAGAGATGATGACTCAAATAAAATAAAATAAAATAAGATACAATAAAACAAGATAGGATAAGATAAAATACAATGACTTCTGGTAGTGACATATGGTTTTCCAATAAATCTTTAGCAAAATGTAGCTTTCTCTAGCTTGCTCACTCTCCCGCTCACTCTCTCTCCCTCTGTGTTTGTATTTAAAGCCATCCATGTAATCAAGACCAAAGAAGTTTTCATTGCTCATCCATTGTATAATTTGTTCATATTTTTTTGGTATCTCAGAAGTAATTTTATTCTTAGAAATACAACAGGGCCAGGCACGGTGGCTCATGTCTATAATTCCAGCACTTTGGGAAGCCGAGGTAAGAGGACTGACTGAGTCCACGGGTTCAAGACCAGCCTGGGCAACTTGGTGAGACCTCATCTCTACAATAAAATAAAATAAAATAAAAAAATTAGGTCGGGCTCGGTGGCTCAGCCTGTAATCCCAGCACTTTGGGAGGCCGAGGCGAGAGGATTGCCTGAGCCCGCGGGTTCGAGACCCGCCCGGGCAACTTGGTGAGACCTTGTCTCTATAATAAATCAAAAACTAGCCAGGCATGGTAGCACACACCTGTGGTTCCAGTTACTTGGAAGGCTGAGGCGAAGGGATCGCCGGAGCCCAGCAGGTCGAGGCTAGGGTGGTCGGGAGCAGCCACTGCACTCCAGCCTGAGTGAAAGAGTGAGACTTTAACTAAAAAAAAAAAAAATTAGTCAGACATGATGGAATGTGCCTGTAGCTGCAGCTACTTGGAAGGTTGAGGTGGAAGGATCGCCTGAGCCCAGTAGGTTGAGGGGCGGTGGCCATGAGTGTGATACTGCACTCCAGCCTGGGCAACAGAGTAAGATTCCAACTCAAATAAAAAAAAAATGCAACACAGTTCTGTAACTTCTTTTATTTTTTTTTGAGTCAGGGTCTCATTCTGTCACCCAGACTGGAGTACAGTGGCACAATCCTGGCTCACCGTGGCCTCAACTTCCTGAGTTCAGACAATCCTTCTGCCTTAACCTCCTGAGTAGCTGGGACTACAGGCACACGACACCACGCCCAGCTAATTTCATTTAACTTTTGTGCAGAGATGAGGTCTCACTATGTTGCCAAGGCTGGTCTTGAATTTGTGGGCTCAAGCAATCCTCTTGCTTCAGCCTCGCAAAAGCACTGAGAGGTGTGAGCCACCATGCCCAGCTTATAACAGTTTTAAAGTTTGATTTCTAAAACCAGTAAAATACCATCAGGGAACTCAAGTCTCAAACACACAAAGAATATTTTTTTTTTTTTTTTTTTTTTTTATTTATTTATTTTGAGTTGGAGTCTCACTCTGTCGCCCAGACTGGAGTGCAGTGGCCGCTCCCGGCCACCGCAGCCTCGACCTGCTGGGCTCCGGCGATCCTTCCGCCTCAGCCTTCCAAGTAGCCGGAATTACAGGCATGCACTACCATGCCTGGCTGATTTTTTGATTTATTGTAGAGATGAGGTCTTGCTGCCCAGGCGGGTCTCGAACCCGCAGGCTCAGGCAATCCACTCACCTCAGCCTCCCAAAGGCACGGGATTACAGGCTGAGCCACTGAGCCTGGCTACAAAGAATACTTTTAAAGAATACTTACCTTGAGACAGTTTTCCTCCTCACATATAATTTATTCTATCTCTGGACTTATAAAGTGCTTGTAAAATTATTCTCATGAATCAATTGATTATTTTCAACTTCTGGTTGGCTCAAGGTTCCTTTTGTGCTTTTTGCATGGAGATGCCCATGTTCTGAAACACACCCACAGAGTCAGACGAGGGGGGCTAAAGGAAACCAACCACTGGGACCAGCATCCCGAACGAAAGTGCATGTGCCTTTGTGTGCATGTATGCATAATGAGATAGTCAAGGTATTTTATGCAAGATGAATGCAAGTGTCTAAATGTCATCCTCTAATTTCAAATTAAAAACTGCAGATTTTATTCCAAATCTGGCAGCTTGCCAGCACCGCAGGCCCTGAAGTGGCTCACGGTTTCAGAAACAGGGAAAAAGACATCATTCAGAGAGCACTCCACTCCTCCCTGTCTGCGGATCACTCTCTGTCTCTTGGTCTTAGTACAAATTCCTCTGCCAGACTTCCTAGAACTTCCAACTTAAGCTGTCAAAGAAATCGTTTAAAAGATATATGGACCTAAAAAAATATTTACAGAAGGAAAACCTTCTAAAATATTCTCTGTGATCTGAATTCTTCCTCCTCACAACGTTGATATATAGCCAGGCTTTTTTTTTTTTTTTTTGGAATCAGGTTCTCACTTTGTTGCTCAGGCTGCAGTGCAGTGGCATGATCATTGCTTACCGTGGCCTCGACTTCCTCGGCTCAGGCAATACGTCCACCTCAGCCTTCCAAGTAGCTGGAACTACAGGCATGCAACACCAAGCCCAGTGCTATTTTTTGAATTTTTGTTGAGATGAGGTCTGGCTATACTGCCCAGGCTGGTCTCAAACTCCTGACTGTTCTATACTTTAAAATTTCAAGAAAAGGTCAGGTAGAATTGTTCATACCTCTAATACTAGCATTTTGGGAAGTCAAGGCGAGAGGATCAGTTGAGGCTATGAGTTTGAGACCAGCCCGAGCAGCATAGTGAGACTCTGTCTCTACAAAAAATAAAAAAATATGCCAAGTGTGATGGTAGGTACTTGTAGTCCAAACTACTTGGGAGGTTGAGACAAGAGAATTGCTTGAACCCAGGAGTTTGAGGCTGCTGTGAGCTATGTATGATTGTGCCACTGTCCTCTAACCTGAGCAATGAGAAAGATCATGTCTCAAAACAAATGAATAAATTAAAAAAAAAAATTAAGGGAAGAAATACTTTCTGCAGCCTGGGGTCCTAGTCTATAGAACACACATACATTCCAAGTAAATTCATAATATTTTCTATGCTCTTATCTCAAACTAAAACCAACTAAAGCAACTCAGCATCTAAAAATCAAACAATAATGTGCTATACTTAGAGTTTTTAAAAAGTTTCTCAAAATTACCGCATATGAAAACTACATTTGCAAAAGCATCAAACGATTCAAGTTCAAGAAGCGTAAAGCATTGAGCAATTACCTTTGTAAAGAAAATGGAAACCAGAGTCGACTTTCAAGTAGGACAAATATTGTTCTTTGGAACAGAAACTTGTTGCTGAATCTCACCACGGAGCAGAAGACGTATAAACTTTTGAAAAAATAGGGTTCACATGGAAACAAAAACATAACAGGAACTCCAATACAGAGACCAGCAGATGTTGCGTGTCTTCCCAATTGCTTTAGGAGCCATTGCTGGCTATGAAAACGCCAATGTAGGAATTACAAAAAAATACCATTGATTCTAGTATTCCAGGGGGATGTTTATGCTGTTTGTACACTTTGGTTTTGTAAAAATTTACTAGCACAGAAGGCAGATAGAATTGATGATTCTAGCTACTACGGTCCCAGTTATCAGTTACCAGAAATTGACTAGAAAACACCTAAAGGATGGAGATCACTCAGTCATGAGGACCACATAACATTAACTGATGATCATCGCTAACGCTTATGCAGTATGTACTATGTGCCAGGCACCATCTTAAGCTTTTTCATTTAAAATGAAAATATTTTTAATTCTCACAATGACTCTAAAAGACAGGCATTCCGATTATCCTTATGTTGCCCTAGAGAAAAACGAGGCGCTAAAAGATGAAGTAACTTTCAAAGTCATACATCCAGGAAGGGGTGGAACTGGTCTTTGAACCTGGACAGTCTGACACGGGGATCGAAACTTTTACTCCTTACATTAGAATCATTCCCTGTGGGAGAGCCCTGAAGGCAAGGACAGGAATGGGCACCGCCTAGCAGAACTAAAGGTGGATGTAAAACAGAGATTTCTGCCAAGTTCATTTGGTAAAAGTTCTTATAAACTAGATCTACGCTGCCTGTCTTTGAATGGTCCACAGTCCAGGTGAGCCCCAGGTAAACTATCAGGGGCATATTGAAAAGATGGAGATGAGTGAAGCTATAGCTGGGCCAATTTGGCTAGGAATGACTTCCAAATGATCACGTGGCACAGTTTCTATTTTCTTTCTTCTCTCTCTCTCTTTTTTTTCCTGAGTCGGGAAATCTCGTTCTATAACCAAGGCTGGAGTGCAGTGGCACGAACACAGTTTACCACAGCCTCATCCTCCTGGGCTCAAGCGATCATCTTGCCTCAGCCTCCCAAGTAGCTGCTACTACAGGTGCATGCCACCACACTTGGCTAACTTTTTTATGTTTTGTAGAGACGAGGTCTTGCTATGTTGCCCAGGCTGTCTCACACTCCTGGGCTCAAGCAATCCTCCCGCCTCAACCTCCCAAAGTGCTGGGATTACAGGCATGAGCCACTGCGCTCGGCCCCATCTTCTTGAAGTGCTGTCTGCATGCATCTCTTACCATTTTCCCTGCCTTTCAAGCTAGGCATGAGTTCCCTGAGATCCTGACCTGTGCCACTCAAAGATCTGTATCCCCCTCATGGCCTGGTGCTCCATAGACGTTGTTCATGATTTATGAATGCAACACCATGTACTACAGATGCCTTCCCACAGGGGCTGAGCACAGAGCCGACTCCTGAAGGAAGTGATGGGTGAGGATTGTGGAGAGGGGGAAGTGAGAGAGCAGCCAGGGGTTGGAGAACAAAGCCAGGCTATGAAGAGACGGACACACAGGGAGTGGTTGGCCTGGACTTAGGAACAGTGTGACCAAAGAGGCCAGTTACTGATGGAGGATCTAAGTCTGTCCCAGGGAATTCAGAGATAATTTCACGGGCAATTTAAATCCCTGGCTGATAACGCAGGGGAAGAGGGAATCCACTGTGGGCTTTGTTTGCTGACACAAGAGCTTCATGTCCCAGAGTTAGAATGGTCAGAGAGAGAGAGAGAGAAGCCAAAAGCTGAGAAGCAATTTCCAGGAAGCAGAGGGGGCATGATTAAATCATTCATTTTAGTTTTGTTTTTTTTAATATGCTGAATGGCAGATCACCAATATACAAATACATCCATCTTTCTGCTATTCTGACAAAGCCAGCAGAAAAAGAATCACAGAGAGATAGCGAACTGCATAAATCCATCTCCGTTCCTTAGTCCAGTGAGGGCTGGAGAAACTTCTAGAAGTTTCTGCTGCTGCTTGTGAACACAACCAGTCTCAGGTCCTGATCCCAGAGTGAGGAAGAACCATCAGGCAGGGATGGCCCTTTGCAAGGGGGCACCATGACTACGGGCAGGGGTTGGAGTTGGCGATGCCTAAGGTCCAATCCCACTTCCAAAAATCATTATTCTTGTGTGAACTTGGGCAAGTTGTTCAGTCTCAAGTATAAAATGGGGACACTTCAGCACTTACTGTAGGTTGCTAAGAGGAATAAGTCGGATAAAGTACATAAAGCACAGAGTCTAGCATCCTGAGACACAGAGAAATGTTGTTATTGTTGTTTTTTTTTTTGAGTTGGAGTCTCACTCTTTGTCGCCCAGGCTGAAGGGCAGTGGCACTCTCATGGCTACCACAGCTTTGAGCTGGTGGGCTCAGGCGATCCTTCCGCTTCAGCCTTCCAAGTAGCTGGAACTACAGACACATGCCACCATGCCTGGCTGGTTTTTGTGATTGACTATAGAGATGAGATCTCACGAAGTTGCCCAGGAAAGTGCTGGGATTACAGGCTGGGCCACCGCGCCCAGTCAGAGAGATGTTATAACTTTTATTTTCTGAGATTCTATATTTGTCTAGCTGGCATCTATTAATCACTGAGCTAAACTAATGGCCAGAGTTGCTACATCTCTCCTGCGACCCAGAGCCCATGCTCTGACCCACTTCTGCTTCTAATTCTCACCCACCATGCCAGTATTTCCCACATCCAAAATCAACCCAGGGACATGAACCAGACAACTAGGGACAGCCCCTGTGATCCAAGGCCCCCTGGAATTCTCACACTAGCCAGTCCTAAGCTGTTTGGCCTGCCCTGCCTTCTTGTAGAAGCCCCAGAAAGGCTCTGGCCTGGCCTTTCCCTTATGTCCTTCTGCCTTCTGGCCATGCTTGGAGCTTCCCATGCGGCCATATTGGTGTGTTATGCTCTCTCTTCCTGGGAAGGCGAATAATAAAAATCTTCTTTCGATGGCATGAGCCATTCCACGTTTGCTACTTAGTCACGTCTATAAATTAATTTAATATTATATGTTTTTTATTCATGGAAATGAGGTCTTGCTATGTTGTCCAGGCTGGTCTTGAACTCCTGGACTCAAGCAATCCTCCCAACTTGACCTCCCAAAGTGCTGGGATTCTAGGTGTGAGCTATCGCGCCCAACCCTAAAATATAATTTTTAAAAAAATTTTTGAGTTAGGGTTTCACTCTGTCACCCAGGCTGGAGTGCAGGGGCATAATCATGGCTCACCACAGCCTTGACATCCTAAGTTCAGGTGATCCTCCCATTTCAGCCTCCGGAATTGCTGGGACTACATGGGGGCACACCACCATGACCAGCTAATTATCTCTATGGATTAAAATCCCATGGGTACAATCACCTCTATAGCTTAAAATTCCATGGGAGACACAAAGCTGAATAAACGACAGCCATATTTACTTAGGTCATAACTTGGAATCCATTAACTTTACATCTCTTCTATCCATCTTCTCTCTCTGTCCCTACGTTCATTTGTTTTTGCCTGAATCATTGCAATAGCCTCCTTAATGTGTCATCCTAAATTGTTCCTTGCTTCCTCAGGCATCTCGTGACATGGCTGTCTTCTGACACTCCCAAGGCAGGTTATCCTCTGCCAGGAGAGCTTGGGACAGTTCCCTATGGTTTACAGGTCAAGTCCACAGTTCTGATCTTGCCATTGAGGCTGTTGAGGCTCTGACCTTGCACTGCAGCCACATGGAGAAGTCAACATTCCCCACAGATGCCATTTGCTTTTCAAACCTCCACATCCTTGCTCATGCCAGTGCCTGCCCTTGGGATGCCCTTCCCACTGTTCCTGTTCTCTAAATATGGAAATCACCAGTGCACTCGTGCTTACAGCACAACTAATTAATTTGAAACCTTCAGTTTGATTTAGCTTCATGAGCTAAAAGAGATGGAAAGGGTGACAAAGCAAATATTTACTTTCTCTTGGCCCAAATTTCAGACTTGAAAATATTATCCTCAATCATTTGGAAGACCCAATTCAAATTCCACTTACTTGGGAAACTTATACTGTCCCTTAAAATTAATAATTTCTTCCTCTGACATCCATTGAGAAAGAAAGAAAGAAAGAAGGAAAGAAAGAAAGAAAGAAAGAAAGAATTATTTAATTCTGCCCGTTTATTTTTGTTGCATTTCTTTACATTTGTTTTCTCTCGATCACAAACCCTTTTTTGAGGTCGAGGACAAGCCTTAGGAATTCTTTTCTTTCCAGAATGCCATTAGTTTCACACATAGCAACTGCCTAGTGAATATTTATTGACTCATGAACTCCATGATCATATTATTCTAATTAAAATAAGAGGCTTTTATCAAAGGATAATTACAAAGTTAATTATGAGAAACTATGGGCAAAGAATTATACGGTCGATCTTAAATAAAATAAGAGTACAAGAGTCTATTAAATTTCATCAGAAAAAAGTGACAAATATAGTAAAAAATTTTAAAAGCATTTTATGGTAATAGTTAGTCATTATTATTAATTGTGAAATGCGGTTAATTTTATTCGGGAGCCGGGCTCGGTGGCTCAGCCTGTAATCCCGCGCCTTTGGGAGGCTGAGGTGAGTGGATTGCCTGAGCCCGCGGGTTCGAGACCCGCCCGGGCAGCAAGACCTCATCTCTACAATAAAATCAAAAAATCAGCCGGGCGTGGTAGCGCATGCCTGTAATTCCGGCTATTTGGAAGGCTGAGGCGGAAGGATCACCAGAGTCCAGCAGGTTGAGGCTGCGGTGGCCGGGAGCGGCCACTGCACTCCAGTCTGAGCGACAGAGTGAGACTCCAATTCAAAAAAAAAAGGGGGGGGGTTAATTTTATTTGGGATTTACGAAGATAAAATACCTTCAGTATATCAACACATCAAACACCAAGTTGTTATATATAATTTCTCAGTCTTTATTTTACGAAGCTTTACGTGGGGTAAGGTTAAACATTTCAGCTGGGGTTTATAGATGTCTAACTAGGCTACCTCAAACTGCTCCCAGGCCTAACAAGGGGAACAGGTCATGTCCTGGCTGGACAGGAACCCAGATCCATCCCTGGTCCCTAGTTCCCTCAAGCCTAGGCAGGAACTTAATGAAGAAATCAGACTTGGGTAGAACACAACAGTGGCTCAGTCATTGTCTCTCTACTGGCTACCCCAAACTTCTCCAGGTACCCAGTAAATATTTGGCAATTAACTGATTTTATCACTTTCCTACCACCATAATTGTTGAAAAGAAAATTGGTTGAGATTTACAATGACCTCTTCTTTCAAGGTGGGTGTCTGGGCTTGGGAAGAAATGAAAACCGTTTCCACTAGTATAAGGAGAATCTTCTCCAGAGCTGACATAATGAAGGAAATGGTGGTTTAGAAAGAATCTTAAAAATTGCTCAAAGATGATTACAGGCTGTCACTAAGAAATGAGGAAGGAAAGGCTTTCTTTTCGACTACAGCGTATACAGCCCTACAGTCAGAAATTATTATTTTATATTTAGGCCAGTGGAAGTCTGCAGGTCTTTGAAATGTAAAAAGCAATAATAACTTAAGTATCTGGTTTGACTTAGAAAGCATCAAGTCAGATGACACAGGCCATACAGGAAAACCAGGCTGTGCTCTTTATAATATTCTGCATCTCAGGTTTCTGAAGTCAGATACTATCAGATACTCACTGGGTGCTTACTTTGTATAGGACACCAGGCATGGTGGATTTAGAGAGTAGCAAGCTGAGGTGCAGAAGAGCCACACAACCAGCAGGCCACTCAGGAGGCAAGGATCTTACAGCAGGAAAAAGTTTACCAGAGGAAGGAGAACCGAATCTCTGAAACAATGCACAAGCTAAAATAAATACGATGCCGCTCAACCAAGCAAATAACTTGGTTGCAACTTAGATTTGCAAATGTTCTTGAGTAGGTCTTTGAGAGAGCGGGAGGGGAAACCATCCTGGGCAAAGATATATCCTGTGATAATTGTCACGCCCAGTCAAGGGTTTCATTCTGCATGTCCCATCTTTTCTCACATCCTCCACACCTTTGGAAATAGCAAAAGCCCAGGAAGAGCCTGTTTTAGGATACTGAGTGGTAGGCTTCTCACATACAAGTACTCTATTAGAAAAGAACCACCAAAAGTGTAGTTATGTTTTATATTTGAAGGTGAAAACTGAACCATTAAACCACCAAAATCCACCTTTGCAGTCAGTTTCCTTATTCTAGTGAGGTATAAAAAGATTTCTTGAAGCCTCTGTTTTAGTTTGACTGTTCTCAGGTCCTGCGCCTGGCACTGAGAAAGAATAACCACATAGGTAAGATCAAGAGCAGTTTAAAGACCTTGTCTCAAATCACACTGTTTAGCAGCTGGGAGATCCCATCGCCCTGAATAATAAACACCACCAAAAAGTCCCTACAGGCATGAACTAGCCATTGTCTGATTTCCTGAGTTAACTGTTGACATGGCATAGTGAAATGTTTATATTATATAAAACATGGCCTTTTTATATTCACTAGTTCTATGTGATATGAAACAATTGCAATATAAATTTTTACATCAAAAGAAATTATTACACCAGAGAATAAAGAACTAAAGCATTAAGACTATATTCTTTTTTCATTTAAAAGTCACTTTCCTGGGTGTGGTGGCTAACCCCTGTAATTCCAGGACTTTGGGAGACTGAGGCAGGTGGATTGCTTAAGTCCAAGAGTTGGAGACCAGTCTGGGCAACATAGCAAGATCTCGTCTCTTTAAAAGAAAAAAAATCACTTTCCTGGCACCTAAAAATAAAATCTTAAAAATCACTCATCTGTCCATCTCAAGATTAATTTGTTGAGATAAATTTGCTAATGCCAGGCCCGGGACTAGGTGTTGAGATAAAAAGTTTTAAAAAAGAAAAGGTTAATATCTCACTCCCGCCTTTAAAGAACTAATGGAAAATAAATGCCTTGCTAAGAGCCTCACTTAAGATATATTTAAATAAACTGAATATAAAAATACCAGTAGATTGAAAAATGCTGGAAGAATTCATGACCAGGTTGGAAATTAAAGTATATTTAAGGGAGGGAGAATAAAACAGAAGTGAATTAGAAGAGACCATCCTGGCCGGGCACAGTGGCTCACGCCAGAAATCTCAGCACTTGGGAAGGCCAAGGCAGAAGAATCACTTGAGTCCAGGAGTTTAAGAGGGGCCTGGGCAATATGGCGAGATCTTGTCTTTATAAAAAATTAGCTAGGAGTGGTGGTATGCGCCTGTAGTCCACCTGTAGGCGGAAGGATTGCTTGAGCCCAGGAGGTCAAAGCAGCGGTGAGCTGTGATTTTGCCACTGTACTCCAACTGTGGTGCCCAGAGCTTCCTAATCAACTTCCCTGGGCTGTTTCCTCATCTTCAAAATAAAGACACAAGATCAGGTGATTAGTTCTTGAAATCTATGCTTCGTCCTTCTTCCAGAATGCCTAGGTTTTACAAATCCCGACCAGTCCCTTGGTGGTTCAGAACACAGATTAACCTTCTAGATTCGGGATCCCTGGTCAAAATGGCTAATTGGCTGTCTTACAATTAGTAACACCAGGCTATTTTCAAAATAGTTTCTAGGCTTGGTTCTTTTCAAATATAGTCAACCTGAAATGTATGGCTGGCAATCACTGTCAGAACAATACAAAATGACAAACTTGGTTTTTATACCTCACCCGTAGACCAGAGGTTGCCAGCACATATTGGTTCTCAATAGAAAAATGCCAGGCACATATTGGTTCTCAATTCATATTTTATGAACTGAAAGAAGAGTTCTGTTTCTTGCCTAGGAAACTCTCAGGGCTCCGGTTGGATAAAAACATTTTGAGGGTAGAAGGTCAGTTCAGAAAGTCACTGGGAGTTACGACTTCTGAGCACAGACTTGCTTATTCAGTTGGTTTATCATCAGAAAGACCAAAGGGTTCCCTTCTAGTAAGTATCATTAAGAAGACAAGGTCTAGACAAAAGAGAATAGGCCAAGTATTTTAAAAAGTATTTCATTCTAATGAAAACTTACAGCCGGGTGCAGTGGCTCATGCCTGTCATCCCAGTGCTTTAAGAGGTTGAGCCAGGAGGATTGCTTGAACCCAGGAGTTCGAGACCAGTCTGGGCAACATAGCAAGACCTGATTTCTTAATTTAAAAAAAAAAAAAAAAAAAAAAAAAAAAAAAAAATATATATATATATATATATATATATATATATATATACATTTAAGAAATTTATTTCAGAAAAGTCCATAATAACCTTCTGAATTGAAGTTAACAGAAGAGCTACATTTTTGTCACTAGGTCAACTTGGTGAGATCTCATCTCTACAATAAATCAAAAAGTTAGCCAGGCATGGTGGTGCACACCTGTAGTCCCAGGTACTTGGAAGGCTGAGGTGGAAGGATCGCCCGAGTCCAGCAGGTCGAGGCTGCAGTGGTCATGAGTGTGCCACTGCATTCCAGCCTGGGGCGACAGAGTGAGACTCCAACTTAAAAAAATAAAACTTAAAAATAAAAAGACAATAGTAACAAAACCAAAATAAAAATAATGAATGAGAAAAACCCAGAAGCAAATCACGTTTACTGTTTTCCATAAAAGAGATAATAATGTGATATAATTTAGACTAAAATTTGCCAAAGCCAATATATCTTTTTTATTCTACTAATCAAACACAAATACCACAGAACAAGGATTCCATCTTAAAATCAAAGTCTTGGAAGGAAAAGAAAGTAATAATAATTATCTTTCACTGAGTGACTATTGAGAGTACTCAAGACTTTGATTAGGAAAAAAACCAAAAAAGCCTCCCACAAGTGAGTTGTCCATAATTTATCATAATTTGAGAAAACAAGCTCTGGATTTGTCAATTCTATTCAAAGGTGGAAAAAAGCTTTCAAGCTCAAGATCACCCCCCAAACCTTTTACAAAGAGTCATAGCCATATCAAAGTGTCACACATACCCTGAATTCGAATTCCATCCTGGCCCTGTAGGATAAGAAGTTTGGATTCCGCCCTGTGAGGAGAGCTGCGATTCCTCCATCCTCTGACCAGAGCGCCCACCATGGTGGCTGGCAACATCCTCCCCAGGCCACCGTGGTCCCGCTGAGGGCCGGAGCCCAGGCAGGCTGTCAACTCGGGAGAATCATGTCCTCCTCGGCAGGGCAACACCCATGGCCGACAGGTCTGGGCAGTTCCTCCCGCCCTTGTCCCCCACCCACATTCTCATCCTGCTAGTGTTGGGAGACCTCCCTCGGGAGGCCCAGGGAACGTTTGGGAGATGAGACAAGAAAAAACAGGCAATGGCAACAATTTTTAAATGAGGAAAAGGAATAGAGTCAATTGACAGGAGAGAATGGTCCATATTGCAGAAGCGCCAACCTCCTTTACGTGGGGGATTGTTTTTGATTCTTCATTTTTTTGCTTAAAGAACTCTAACTTGACAACATTCAGGAAGGACAGCATGGGGGCGGAGGTGAGAGTGTAGGTGGAGGGGTGGTGCAGGTTCCTATGTGCCTATTTCTCTTTTCTCAGCCTGTTTTCTCTCCTAAATGGGAACAGCTTTCAGGCCGCTGTTTTCCCAAAGAGAACCATTCTTCTACATAAACAGAATGTGTTTACAATACACGAGAAGTATTTCTAATGCTCTGAGTGTTCACAGAGTTATAATGGCTCTTGAGAATGAGGAAAGTTGGGTGAGACAATACAAATTCACAATCATGGAAGCTCTCAAAGGTTTAAATCAGACGGATTCCCGGGTCTAATTACCTCCCCCGTGAAGCCAGTCGGGGTTGCTTCCTACTGAGTAGACAGTACCTGAACTAAAATATGGGACACGCTCAGATATGCCCCCTACTGGTCAAGTACCAGGTGCACACTGGTTAGAGACTAATGATTGCATTAAAGCTGGGGGAAGGGCAAGTAGTTCTAGAAAGTTCTAGAATCCCTTGGGTATCTCTGCATGCTAGATTTACTCAGCCTCAGAGATAAAGGCTACAATTGAATTAACTGTAGGCATTCTGAGAGGTTCTTTTTTTTTTCAGTCGGTGTCTCTCACCCAGGCTGCAGTGCACTGGTAGGATCACGACTCACCACAGCCTCAACCTCCTGGGCTCAGGCCATCTTTTTGCCTCACCCTCCTGAGTAGCTGGGACTACAGGTGTGCGCCACCACACCTGGTTATTTTTTTTATTTTTTGTAGAAATGAGGTCTTGCCATGTTGCCTAGGCTGATCTTGAAAATCTGGGCTTGAGCAGTCCTTCCATCTCGACCTCCCAAATTGCTGGGGATTACAGGTGTGAGTCACCGTGCCCAGCCCATTCTGAGAGCTTTTGATATTATTTATTGTCATTATGACATTTAGGAATTGCACAGATGGGATGATCTATACTGGATTTCACTCTTTTTCTCCCTTCCCAAATTATACCATATGTGACTTGACAAGACCAACATTGTTTCTGCAGGAGGCAGGAAGACTTCCCAAATACCCTGAAACTGATCTTACATATTTTTAAAGGCTACCATTTACTAAAGAAACAGTATTTTGAGGACACGCACTATACAGATTCATTTGGCGGACATTTCCCTTATTGTTATTTTGACCTTTCCAAAATTTAGAAAAACTCCGGTATCACTGTGGTTAGAGGCAGGACGGGAACTTACAATGGTGCAATGTTAGGAAGCCGTTGGCTCTGTTCCCTTGACAGCCCAACCTCAGCATTTGGTGAAGGGTACCCGTGCTGTTCCTCCCCGTAGGGTGCCTCTCCTTTCTCACTGGACTGGGGTTTCCCTCTTCCACCGGCAGCTCCTTCTGGCACCGAGGGCTGAGCTGGCCTGGGGTGCCACCTGCCTTTTAGGGTAAAGGGCAAAGAGGCCTTACACAATCCCTCAGTTTCCTGTCACACCCAGCGTCACCAAGACAGGCTGAACCTGCCTTCTGCTGAGACCACTCCCTGTGGGAACGGGATGGCATTGGGGAAGGAGTCAAGCCTGGGGCCTGGTCCTGCCTTGGAGCAAGGGAATTAAGGACAGATTCCGAAGGATGGGAGACAGGATCAGGAGGCGGGAACACGGCTGTACATTTGCCTCGAAGCCTCTCCCTTGGGGACTTTGTGCCCTTAGGAGACTGGATGAGCTGGGACTGAGACGCAGCAGGGATTCAAGCAGAGACTCCTTCCGATACGCAGAAGCCGTCCTTGGCTCCATCCTCAGTGTGAGGTGGCAGAGAAAATGCAGTGATGTTGAAAGCCAAGGATTCAGGATTGAGACTGTAAAGAGCCACCAACATCCTCCAAATGAAGGCGTGCTTTGAGGCTCGGGTCTTAGCATGGCCACGTGTCCAAGACTTCCAACCCCAATGGATTATTCAGTAGTCCAAGGGGGGAGGCATAGGGCTTGTGGTCAGAGCCATTGCAGAAGCACAGCCACTGCCCACATTCAGACACTGCACTGCTGCTGCCACCAGCCACCAAGACGGGACATGGAGGTCTGTGACAAGCAGGCAAACGGGAGCCAGGTGATGTTGCAAATACAAGCCCCAGCTCATACCTGAATTTCCCATGCAGGGGCGCCTCCTTTGTGCTGTCATCATCCCCTAGGCGCCCAGTCACAGTGCTTCTCACACTGTTGTGATGATCTACTTGTTATGTTGGTCTCATCCAACTTGCTATCCCCAACCTCACTTGGCATCAGAAACACTTGACAGTGGCCAGGCGTGGTGGCTCATGCCCTATAAGTCCCAGCACTGTGAGAGCGCGAGGTGCGAGAATCGCTTGAGCCAGGAGTTTGAGACCAGCCTTGTCTCTACAAAAAACACAAAAATGAACCAGGTGTGGTGGCAAGCACCTATAGTCCTAGCTACTCAGAAGACTGAGGCAGAAGGATTGCCTGAGCCCAGGAGGTCAAGGTTGCAGTGAGCCATGATCATGCTACTGCACTCCAGTCTGGGCAACAGAATGAGACCCTGACTCAAACTAACAAACACAACTGATAGAATGCAGGTTCCCAGGGCTTGCCCTGAAATGGCTGTTCTATTAGGTCTAACATAGTGCCAGGGCCCAAAGCTTCCCACGTTTTCTTACATTGCTGGCTTGGATTCAATCCAGGTATAGTATGAAGAAATCAGTTTACTAGACCGGCGCTTCATGAAGTCAGGGACCATAGCCTGTACTAGCTGGTATCCAGTATCATGAACATATCCAGCACACAGCTTGTTTGGTGGAGTCAACATCATGGCCAGGAGTCCACAGACACCTACCTCAGTCTCCACACCAACGAGGTTGCCTGATTCTTTTAGTCTCCCACAAAACACCTTGGCTGCCGCCACCCCTCACCACCCTGGCTGCAGGTGCCGCCTCACAGGATGCTATTGAAAAGGGGTCTACGCATCAACTCAGGGTTTGGGTTTGGCAGCAGCGCTGGACACTTTGTTGTCCTTAGTTTGCCGGGTGTTACATGTGGACGCTCAGTAGCCTAGGTTTTCCCCAGCAGGAAGCTGAGCAATGACCATGACTGCTATGAGAACGTGGTCAGGAAGAGGAAGGAGAGTAATGTCCTGCCTGGAAGGTCGGCCCACCCTTCCCACTCACACAGACACGCTTCCTTACCCAGCCCCACTGCAGGCCAACTGTGCTCTTCCACTGGCTGGACAGCCAGCACATAAGGTCATTTCCCCCTCAACCTGTCTTATTGTAAGATAAACTAACCGACCCTCTTCCCCTCCACCCCTCCACCATGGAAAGAAACACAGTGAGGAAGAAAACACACTTCTTCTTTACATAGAATCATAGGACACCAGAATCATCCTGAAGGCTGTTTGAAGGCCAAGTTGACTCACAAGAAGCTTCGGTTGGTAGGTGTTTGCCACTAATGTCCTCTTGTGACTAGGAGTTACCAACTCTCTTCTAAATCTCACAAATATAAATACTGTCCCCATCTGCCCTCTCCAGAGGATGAGGGCTGAGTCGGGCCATTTGCTTCTTGGCGACCTAGGACCTAACGTGGTTCTGGGCAAACAGAGGGCACCTTACACATGCTGTTCGAAGCAAGACATGTCAAGCTGTGATGATGTGGCTTTCAACTGTTCAGATGTGTATGAAGCTGTCAGCATTAAGTATGACTTCCATCTTGGTAGCAAGTATTTGACCTCCTACCAAGACTTTAGGACACAGTCATTGGGGCTGGGGTGGGCTTTGTATGGAGTGCTACTTCCTTACTCCTGAGGCTTCTCTATCTGGGGGGTGCTCCCTGAGCTCCTGGCCTCACTTTAACCCTTTACACACTCCTCTTGAAGTCGAGAATCAGGATTAGATTGTCAAGTGTAGGAGGAAAAATTGGGCAGACATTGTCTAGCTACACTCCTTGGCCGTTTTGCTTTGCCTTCAATGTCATGAGTTTTTGTTTGTTTTTTGTTTTGTTTTGTACACAGTTGTGTAACAGGTGCAAGTGGGGATTTACTACATAAGTTGCATGCTGGTGAAGTTTGGGCTTCTAACAGGCCCTCTCCCCACTGATAGTGAACGGAGTACCCAATGTGTTGCCATGTGTCCCCACCCCTCCTCCCTCCCTTCCTCTCCTAGCAGTGTCCAGCATCTGCTGATCCCATCCTTGAGCTCCTGTGATCAATGATCAGGGCCCACTTAGGAGTGAGAACATGTGGTACTCAGTTCTGTTTCTGTGATAGTTCACTTAGTATGATGGTTTCCAGCTACATTCATGTTGCTGTGAAGGCCATGATTTTGTTCTTTTTTGCAGCTGCATAATATTCCATTGTGTATATGTACCATATTTTATCCACTTTTGATGGGCATCTGGGTTAGTTCCATGTTTTTGCTGCAATGAACATACGTGTGCAGGTGTCTTTTTGGTAGAACAACTGATGTTCCTCTGGGTATATTTCCAGAAGAGGGATTGTTGGAGCACATGGGAGCTCAATGTTTAGTTCTTTGAGAAACTGCCACATGAATGCTGTGAGTTTGACACAAACAAACTGCTCCTGTATGTGGAGGGTCACCCAGCTCAGCGCACTGGGTGGGAGGGTTCTGATTCTCAGTTCATTATTAGGACACCAGAAAGCCAGCCCAGACAAGAGACACCTCCAATATTCACTTTTTTTTTTTAGTTGGAGTCTCACTCTGTCACCCAGGCTGGAGTGCAGTGGCATGCTCAAAGCCACCGCAGTCTCGACCTGCTGGGCTCAGATGACCCTTCCACTTCAACCTTCCAAGTAGTTGGAAGGCACACACCACCATGCTGGGTTAATTTATTTTATTTTATTTTATTGTAGAGATGAAGTCTCGCCATGTTGCCCAGGTTGGTCTCGAACCCCTGGGCTCAGGCAATCCTCTCACCTCAGTCTCCCAAAGTGCTGGGATGACAGGCATGAGCCACCACACCCGGCCTTGCAATGTCAGTTTTATCAGCAACAAAGAAGAGAGGCCAGTCTCCATCTGCCTTATGCCCTTGTCTCAAAGTCTCAAACTGGAGGAGAACTTGGGTGGGAGGAGAGAGTGTTGACTGGTCCTTCCCTGGGCTCCAGCGTTTGGTGGCTTGGCTCAGGGACATGGCATTCCAGGAACAAAATAACACCTGCAGATCATGGCTTCTGGCAGACGCATCAGAAGTGAGAGCCATGAGTTGTTCCTTGGGACTCACAGTACACTGTTTTAGTCTACACTCAGCATTCAGTCTCCTGGGTGGCCTTTGCTGTGGCCTGCTGAGTGACTTTAGAGCAATTTGACTCTGGCAGCTGACTCAGTCACAGATGGCTTTGCCCCCAGGTGAGAGTGACTCTTTCTGGAGTGTCCAGCCTGCAGGCACAAGGCCCCACACGCAGGCTCAGGCCTCACCAAGAGCAGGCGGCTGGGTGGCTTCAGCAAGGGCCATCTTAGCCTAACGGTGGAGTGGGCGGGCAGGATTAGCAGGCAGGTGACCATGCGTGCCCCTGAACTACACAGGTGTGGGGTTTCTGAAGCAGGTGAGCTGAGGCAAAGCATCAACCCTAGGAAAAGGAGAGTCCTTGTGCCTTCAGGCTCTTTAGTTACCAGGGGTGGAACGATACTGCAGGACAGTACTGTATCTATGTGTGTCTAATTCTCAGCATGAAGAACAGGGAGAGGAAGGCAGCAAGTTCTGTGTGTGCTGCAGAGGGAGCCCAGAGGTTTCTTTTTCTTTTTTTTTCCAGGAGTGCACTTTTATTGAAGTGCTCTCAAGTCAGTGTACATACAGGTAAGTCCTGGCTACCTCCACATCTCCACCCACTCCCAGGGAGACCAAAAGGCTTCATACATCTCAAGTTGGGGACAAAAAAAGGGGTCACGGTGGCTTATCATTCAAAATAAAACAAAATAAAAAAGCATTAAGGTGAAGATTAAAAACATCTGCATCACGCAATGTACACAAAAGCAATCTCGTCACCTCCCCTGTGTGAATCAGTAGAGGACTGGGAGGAGCCGTAGTTTTTGAAGGATCATTGCATGGCCTGTTCAGCGACACTTGATCAGCTGCAGTTCATTCTGCGCTCAAGGCCAAGAGGAAATGGAGGAGGAGCAGAGTTTGGGTTCCCGTGGCTCATCCAAGGTTTGAGGGTCTCCCCAGGGTCTCAACGGCGCTCTAGATCTCCCACCGAGCCCCTGCTGTGGGCAGGGCAATGGGCTTTGGACCAAAGCACTGCATTCCAGGAGGATAGCTGTGCCTAGCTCACAGCTCCAGGGGATGTGAAATCAAGCCTGTTTTCTCAGTTTGGTGGATGTATTTCTACCTACCCAAAGGAACAGAGTTCGTTATATAAAAAGTCACCTGCATCCGCATGTTCATCACAGCACAATTCACAATTGCAAAACTGTGGAGTCAACCTAAATGCCCATCGACTGATCAGTGGATATGAAAATGTAGTGTATATACACTATGGAATACATATACCCTATGGTGATACAGCTGTCGAAAGAATGAAATCATAACGTCTGCAGCAGCTTGGACGGAAATGGAGAACATCCTCCTAGGTGAACTAACTCAGGAACAGAAAACCAAACACCGCATGTGCTCACTTGTAAGTGGGAGCTAAACTAAGGATCTGCAAAGACACAGAGAATAGTATCATGGACACTGGGGACTCAGAAAAGGGAGGGGAAAGGGAGGGGGGTAGTGGGTCCACTTAAAGCACAGACTTCTTCACCACCATACAATGCAACCATGCCACCAAAACCATTTGTTTTCCTAAAGCTATTATAAACTTAAAAAATAGAATATATTTCAAGGATGTGGGGACCATCTGTGTATGTATAATTCTCAACATGAAGAACATGGAGGAAATGCTACAACTTTTTTTTTAAAGGAAATGAAAAAATAAAAAGTGATGCACGAACGTCATTTCTTTTCTCTAAGGAATAACCACAACCCAGGCTGAATTGTTCGACATTGCAGGCTGCACAGAGTCACCCAAACACAACACTTACTCCCATAGGCCCTACGCATGGTCCTCAGCGTTTGAGTGGCCACACACAGGAGACGAGTGGGGAAAACACCAATACGTGTGTGGTTTCTGCTAATACAAATTAATCCCCGAAAATTGTACTTGTAAATTCATATTGAATTTGGGTTCTCATATATACAAGCATTCTTGTCTAGAGATGTTCGTTAGCTCCCAAGGGCATCCTCTCCCTCTGCCCTAATGGTGGGAAACGTGCTTAAACTTGCCTATTGAAGGCAACTTTCCCTTGATTTCCCAGTGTCCTCCTCCAACTGTAACCCTTTTCTCCCCTTCAACCACAAATGGGCTGGGCGTGGTGACTCATGCCTGTAATCCCAGCACTTTGAGAGGTCAAGGTGGGAGGATCGCCTGAGCCCAGAAATTTGAGATCATTCTGGGCAACATAGTGAGACCTTGTCTCTACCAAAATAAAAAATAAAAAAAATTTAAAAGTTAGCCAGTTGTGGTGGTGCATACCTGTAGTCCCAGCTACTCAAGAGACTGAAGTGGGTGGATCACCTGAGCCCAGAAAGTTGAGGCTGCAGGGAGCTGTGATGGTGATACTGCACACCAGCCTGGACAACAAGTGAGACCCCCAACTCAACAAACACAACACACACACACACACACACACACACACACACACACACACACACACGGATTATCAGTACTCACCGTCTTCCATCTCTTTCCCAATTCACTTCAATCTGGTTTCCCATCCTCCTCCCCAGACAAAAACAGCTCTCTGTAATCTGATGCTACTGAACCTAACCCAACTGGTATTTATCAGTCTCTTCCTCATAAAGCTTCTTGGCAGTGCCTGACACTTCTGGCCACTGCTTTCTTCTTGAAGCACTGTCCTCCCTTGGGAACGTGGCCCCTTAGAGTCCTGGTTTTCCTCCATCCTATGCTACATCCCTCTTCTGTCTCCTTTGCAGGCTCAGCCAGTGACTCAATTTTTATGTCTTAAGCCCAAACATCTGAGCACCAGACCAGTATATCCAAGTGACTATCTCAGCTTTGAGATTTCACAGGAAAATGAAATGTAATACACCCAAAATGAAACACAACCTTCCTCCCAAACCAGGCCCTCTTCCAGGGAATGCCACTATCATCTGCGGGGTTCTGCCTGCCAGACATGTTGGAAATGTTCAAATCATTACCACTTCCAACCAATGTTTTTCCTTTTTCTCTTTTTTCAGAGTCAGAGTCTCACCCTGTTGCCCAGGCTGGAGTGCAGTGGCAAGATCACAGCTCACCACAGCCTCGACCTCCCAGGTTCAGTTGCCTAGGCTGGAGTGCAGTAGCAAGCTCAAGGCCACTGCAGCCTCAACCTGCTGGGCTTAGGCAATCCTTCCACCTCAGCCTTCCAAGTACCTGGAACTACAGGTGCATGCCACCACACCCATCTAATTTTTTGATTTATTGTAGAGCAAGTTCTCACCAAGTTGCTCAGGCTGGTCTCGAACACCTGGGCTCAGGCAATTCTCTTACCTCAGCCTCCCAAAGTGCTGGGATTACACGCTTGAGCCACTGCGCCCGGCTAGATTTTTTAATAGATGTGAGGTCTCAGTATGTTGCCCAGGCTGGTCTTGAACGTTTGAGCTAAAGCAATTTTCCCCTTTCCACCTCCCAAAGTGTTGGGATTACAGGCGTGAGCCATGGTGCCCAGCCCAATGTTTTTAATTCTTAACTCTTATTCACATATCATTTACTTTTCTCCATCTCTACCTTGGTCATCTTCCATCTGTACCAGTATATTCTTCTAAATGCTCTCCCGGAGGGGTGGGTAGGACTATCATGCCATGATCTTTTAAACTGCAAATCTGATGCAGGGCTCAGTGGCTCAGACTGTAATCCCGCACTTTGGGAGGCTGAGGTGAGTGGATTGCCTCAGCCCGCAGGTTCGAG
Source organism: Cephalopachus bancanus (assembly GCA_027257055.1). NCBI lineage: Eukaryota > Metazoa > Chordata > Mammalia > Primates > Tarsiidae > Cephalopachus > Cephalopachus bancanus. The sequence goes on from JAPVLO010000006.1 coordinate 474,458, forward strand.
ACCCGCGTGGGCAACTTGGAGAGCCCTCATCTCTACAATAAAATTTTAAAAATTAGCTGGAAGTGGTAGCACATGCCTGTAGTTCCAGCTTGGGAGCCTGAGGCGGAAGGATCACTGGAGCCCAGCTGGTCGAAGCTGCAGTGGCCGAGAGCGGCCACTGCACTCCAGTGTGGGCGACAGAGTGAGACTCCAACTCCAAAAAAAAATAAAATAAAAATAAAATAAACTGCAAATCTGATGGCACCCCACTCTTACCCAATCGGCTGGAAACTTCTCCATGCCTTTTCATTTCTTTTGGGATGATGACCACAGTCTGTAACGTGGCCTTCAGTGCCTGCATGTCTCCAGCCCCGCCTCCTTGCTGACCTTACCAGCCTACTCCCGCACCACGCCAGACTCATCTCTCCTCTGAGTCCCTCCTCGGCTCACGGTCCCTCCACATCACTTTGCTGCCACCACTGCAGGTCCTCCTGATCTGTCAGGTCTCAGCTCGGCGATCACCTCCTCAGGCCAATGCCTGTAATTTTTTTTCCTTTCTGGCCTTTATAATTTACGAGTATTTGACTTATAGCCATCTCCTCTACTAGTCTAGCACAGTATAATGAAGGGGTGGAGTGGGGAAGCGCATGTGTTTTTTGCCCACATCCAATTCCCAGAGCCTGGAACAGGACCCGGCACATAGTACAGGCTCAACAAATGCTTGCTAAATGAATGAATGCACAACTTTAGTGCATTGGGGACTCTGGTATAATTAGTGTTTATGATATCTCTATCACAGCTGTTGTCATTTTAAAAAATATGCCTTTGTTTATAATTAGATACTAAGTTCTGGTAAAGAAAGAAGCTGGTAATTATGAAATCATTCCCATGAGAAAACATGATCTGTTTTATGGAACCTTCTTTATTTTATGGATTCTTCAAAGAGTGCACTTTGCTGAAAAGTGAGCTGCCTGTATTTATGTCTTATTTGGGTTTAATATTCTCATCTTCTCTGCCCTGAGAAATACCATATTGCTGAACATAGCTGTAAAGTTCAAAAAATTTAACCAATGATTAAATATCTCTGTGTTCTTTATTTTTATTATTATTTTTTATTTTAAAGATGTGGGGTACAATTCAGGATTAGGCATGCAAGTGGTCATCGTACAGGAGCCTCCCTTTGGTCCCTAATTTGCCTGGTTGAGATCAGGTAGCCTTATTGATGTTGTGTTCCTCCCTCCTCCCAAGCCCCCCCCCGAATATCCCGCAACTGCCAATCCCTTTCTTATATTATTAGGGTAAATGTTCATGTTCAGGATCGCTTATGAGTGAGAACGTGTGGTACTCTGTTCTTTGTTTCTGTGATGGATCACTGAGTATATCTCTGTGTTCTTAATATCCACTATAAGATTAAAACCTAGGTTAAAATTATATTTAAAACAGTTATTAAGAACACAGCAACTTAGAAATAAAGTGAAGGCAATGGAGCCTTCTCTGCCAAACCTTTAAAATACTGCAAAAATGATTTTCACATTTATTTTATTGTCTATATCAAAGCTAGCTAGGCTACCTTACCAATATTTTTTTTCACTAACGTATTCAATTTTGATAAGAGTTTAAGATACTGATTTTGCAGAAAATTATTCATTAAAATGTGTGTCCTTTTATTTTTTCAGAGATTTATTACTTATTTTCTCAGAAATAAAAGACCAATTTCCAGGTATAATTAATTGATATGCAGAGATTTCAGACTTTAAAAACTATAATATCAGTGATAGTCTAATACGATAAAACCCAGATTTTCTAACCACATTTAAAAGGTGCCCAGAAATGTTTCGCCTTCAATTCACATACTCATCCATTTGCTCATGGATGGTCAGAACAGATTCCTCACAAAAACCTCAGTAGTTGGCCGTTGGAAATAACCATCTGCTTTAGCAAAAGCTTTGTTATTTGTAATTCCACCCTGAAATCTGAACACTATAAAGTTTTAGAAGTCTACATTAGATTGGTGCAGAACCTTAAGCCAGAGAGCGTGCCAACATTTCTTTCTCTCTTGTAAAAAGAGTATGTGGATTAATTACAAGGCGCTGACTGACCTGGATTAATCTCTATCCATGCCTGCACAAAATTAATTCCCACCATTTACATCAATTAGATGGGGTCAGGATGGATAATTCAGACGGAGCCTGACATAAAACCTTTTGTTTACTGGGACATCTGAAGCTAACATAGTTTGGGTGAAACAATTTGTGTAGTTTATGTATGGAGAGCTCTTAATGGCATAAGCAGTTAGATTGCTCTGTGCTCACTTTATAGAATTATTGAAGTTATTTGGCACTGCTTAATTTAGGTGCTCACCAGGAGTAGTTTTTAAAATACTTAACTATTTGAGGTGGGGGGGGGGAGGAGTGGGCAAAAGGGAGATGCTGATCAAAGGGTACGAAGTTCCAGCTACACAAAAGAAAGAGGTTTTGGTGATCCATGGCACAGCATGGTGACTACAGTTAATAATAATATTTTGCATATTTCAAAATAGCTAAAAGAATGGATTTTTAAAGTTCTCACCACAAAGAAACAAAAAGCATGCGAAGTGATGGACATGTTAATTAGCCGATTTTGATCATTTCACAACATGCATTGGAACATCAGGTTGTAATCCATCAATATATACAATTATTATTTGCCAATTGAAAATAAAACTTAGCCGGGCTCAGTGGCTCAGCCTGTAATCCCGCGCCTTGGGAGGGTGAAGTGAGTGGATTGCCTGAGTCCATGGGTTCGAGACCCACCTGGGCAACTTGGTGAGACCTCATCTCTACAATAAATCAAAAAAATTAGCCGGGTATGGTAGCGCGCACCTGTAGTTCCAGCTACTTGGAAGGCTGAGGCGGAAGGATCGCCGGAGCCCCAGCAGATCGAGGCTGCATTGGCCAGGAGCGGCCACTGCACTCCAGTCTGGGAGACAGAGTGAGACTCCAACTCAAAAAAAAAAACAAAAGAAAAGAAAACTTAGGGAAAAAAAACACTTGACTACAAAGAGTAGGGAAGTCTATTTCCCTCTTCTGCTGCATTTTGTCTTTATGCATCAGATAAGACTGATGCCAACATCTAAGGCGTCACAAATACTATTTATATTAAGACAAAGAAACAAATTGAAAAAAACTTATAAGGCTTCCCTGATTATGCTTGCTGAAAACATTTGATATTAAACTTTTAAATTAATGAACAGTTGGCCAAGTGAATTTTTGAGCTAAATAATCTGGGCAACCCTAGACAGAAGTACCTTTAACCACTAAACTCCTTGCAGTGACGTCCCTTCTACCTCCAGATAGTCCCAACCTCTCCTTGATGGCACTGGAGTTCTCTTCCTTCCCTCTTCCTCTACCGGGCTTTTGAAGGTTCCTAAACCTAGCAGTCCCAGGACCTGTCCTAGCTTCCGCAGCTGGCAAGGAAGTGAACACAGAAATACAGTTCTTACACATAATTTTAAGTGGTTGTAGCTTTCTCCATTAATACAATAGTATAAAAGATAGATTTATATTTCACTATATTAGGGATTAAGCATGATAATATATTTCCCCCAAGTTAAAGGAAAAATAGACTGTTTAGACATCAGATTTCAGAATTGAGAATTTATTTCCCAATAAAGACAGCATCCTACAGGAGGGGCATGTGTCAGGTGTTGTGGTGAACACAGGTGGGCCCTCAACCTAGCCTGTGTCTGTATGTGTCAGGAGGGGGCCTATAGCATGAAGATGTCACTAGAGGGAATGATACATGGATTGAGTTTAGAAGAACAAATAGGCACGAATAGGAGTCAGCCAGTCTGGAGCTGAGGGATGGGGTGAGAAGCAGGTGTAGACATTTAGGGGGAGGGGAAACCATCTGCAAAGACCCATGCTGTCTACTGAGGGAACTGCAAGCGATGTGGGAAGAAACAAGAGATGATACTATAGAAGTAAGCAGGAATCAGATCACAAAGGATCTTATATATTCAGCATTCAGCAAAGAGTTTGGACAAAATGTTTTAAGGAGTACCATGATCAGATCTACATCTTGAAAAGACTCTTGGTGAAGTTGGAAAACATATCGGAGGAAGTAAGAATGCAATCACGGAGGTGGAGATGTTAAGGAAGAGATGATGGTGCCTGAACAGAGGCAGTTGGAGGGAGGCAGCCTCTGGTGTGAGAACTGATTTGGTGGGGTGGGGGCCTGTGGTGAGGAAGAGGAGATGGGGAGGGGGTTAGGGCCTGTGGTGAGGGCAGCTTGGGGCTGGCATTGCCATTCACTCCCAGGGTATGCACAGAAGAAATTTGGGTATGGAGGGTGGGTGACTCAGGAAAATGAGTTCTCCATTTTTAGATATTTAGGTGATCACTAGGTAACTTTTTTCCCCCATTAAAATCAATCCTGTGAACACATTTTTTTTTTTAGTTGGAGTCTCACTCCGTCGCCCAGGCTGGAGTGCAGTGGCACACTCATGGCCACCCCAGTGTTGACCTGCTGGACTCCAGCATCCTTCCACCTCAGCCTTCCAAGTAGCTGGAACTACAGGTGTGCGCTACCACACCCAGCTAGTGAACCCATTTTTGAGCACATCCTACGTTAGTGCCTTTGAATTACACTAGCTACCACTTCAGGTTAGTCTATTTTACCTTGAAGGATAAGACTTTACTAATTATTATTATATATGGTCAAGTTTCCTCCAACAGGATCAAACAGAGTTACACTGTTAACAATAATGCAAGATTATAATCTGTCTTCCCCTACAACCTCACCCATGGTTGCCTTTGACTTTTGTTTTTCAGTAAGCGTAAAATGTTTTCATTTTAACATTTATTTAAATTAGATATTTTTTCAGATTTGGTTTTCTCTCTGTTTTCTTGTGTGTAAAATAGCTGTTTGTATCCTTAGACCACTTATCCAACTAGAATCTGATATCATGCTTATGTTTATACAAATTCCCGTGTATGTTTGTAAATTAAGTCTCTATTTTTTGCTATGTATATTTTTCCATTTTGTTGCTTTCATCATGTTTAGGTTTTAAATTTTGTATAAATACACCTGTCTACCGTGTCCCTTTTCAATTTTCTTTTCCTTCAAAAAAAGTTTTCTCCTTTAGAGCTGAAACTGTGCTACTACAAATTTATAATTCTTTAGTTCATTGCACATTCATTGGAATATATACTATACGGCATGTGGTCCAAATCTTCAATATTTTTTATTTTCCATGATATGTTAGTAACTTTATTTTTACTAATTTTTTACTCGATTCACCTATGATTTATATCTACAAAAAATGTTTATGCAGCTTTATTTTTGCCATTTAATTTCATCTTAAATTGAAATAATTCTCGTGCTTATTCTGTTACTAAGGAAAAGAAGTTTTATCATTAAAGACAAGAGGCCAAAGTAAAACCATCTTAGGAAGGGGATAAAAGACTCAAAGTCCAGGCCAGGTGCAGTGGCTCATGCCTGTAATCTCAGCACTTTGGGAAGCAGAGGCGAGAGGACTGCCTGAGTCCAGGGGTTTGAGACCAGTCTGGGCAACTTGGAGAACCCTCATCTCTACAATAAATTAAAAAATTGGCTGGGTGTGGTGGTGTGCACCTGTAGTTCCAACAACTCGGAAGGCTGAGGTAGAAGGATCGCCTGAACCCAGCAGGTTGAGGTTGTGGTGGCTGTGAGCATGCCACTATACTCCAGCCTGGGCGACAAAGTGAGATTCTGACTCAAAAAAGGGGGAGGGGGTGCATAATCCTCCAAATATATTGGAAATGTGAAAAAACTGAAAGACAAATTGTAGGATAGGGACTCTCTTCACCCAATCTTCCACCTAAACCAAAAAGTGTGAGAGAAAAAAAAGAAAAAAGCAAGAACATATAAATATAGCTGAGAAGTGCACCAGAGACAGTGTAAGTGGTTAAGGTTACGCACATTGGTGTCCAAAAGATCTGGGTCTGAGTCCTGGCTCTGCCACTTATGAGCTGTGTGACCTTAGGTAAGTTCCAGAATCACACAAGTTTGCCCACCCCTGGATTAATAAATGTTGCAAATGGGAGGGGACAGGAAGGTCGTCAGGAGCTGTTATCACAGGTAATTAGGATAAATGATCAAGTTCATGCAAAACCACTGTCTGCTGGCACACGTGAGCTCCCGAAATGTTGCCCGTGGTTACTAACTCTTAATCATCTCTCGGCTAACCCACTACATCAATTCAGACCAAAGTTTTTGCTTTACCACTACATTTTCAAATCACAAACAGTTCCCCTTTTGTGCGTACCTTGTTTAGGAAATGTTTAAGGTGCAATCTGGGTTAAGTGATTTGAAATAAAAGTGAAATTCAGGGGCCATAAATGTAGTCCTACAATAATGGATAACAATACCTTGAACTGGCCAGCTCTGCTCATTTAGGCGGACATAATTCTCAGATGAGCCTATAATACTCCCTGGTAGTAGATGAATTCTGAGAGTCAGGGAGATTCTGAGAAATATCGAGAGGCTGGACTCCAAGGTCATTTTTTCTGTCATTATCTGTAGCCTAAAAGAGCAATTATCCAAGTTCCTTATTAAGAAAAATTCTGCCTAACTGAACTTTGTGGTTACTTTGGGGTTAACAAGAAAAACCTCTTTCAGCCCTTGTTAATTTCCCCCCCTAAAGTGGGTCATGCAAATTCCCACCTCAGCAGGTGAGTGTGGTATCCAAACTACAATTTGACCTTCCTCTGATGATTCAGACTATTCCTGTGCCACAAGGTTAGCTCTATAAACAAGGAGTATTACACCAGACTAGAAGACAGGTGGGAGCCAGGATTCTAACACTGAGTGAATGACACATATTAGAAGGTTTTAGTTTTTGCTCTAAATAAATTCCTCACGTCTAAAGTTCTTTGTGTGTGTGGTGGTAGGGGTGGGGGTGGGGGGTGGTGGTAGGGGTGGGGGTGGCGGGTAGGTTAGACTTTCTTCTTTTTAGGGGGGTGGGGTCAGAGTCTCTCTCTGTCACCCAGACTGGAATGCAGTGGCACGGTCATGGCTCACTACAGCCTCAACTTCCTGGGCTCAGGTGATCCTTCTGCCTCAGTCTCCCAAGTAGATGGAAATACAGGCGTGTCCCACCATATCTAGCTTATTTTTAAATTTTTTTGTGGAGATGCGGTCTTGCTATGTTACCCAGGCTGGTCTTGAACTACTGGGCTCAAGCAATCCTCCCACCTTGGCCTCCCAAAGTGCTGAGATTACAGGTGTGAGCCACTGTGCCCAGCCTACATTTTCTTCTATAAACTGAATTTTTAAATAATAATTCTTTTTTTTTTTTTTTTTGAGTTGGAGTCTCACTCTGTCGCCCAGACTGGAGTGCAGTGGCCACTCCCGGCCACCGCAGCCTCAACCTGCTGGGCTCCGGTGATCCTTCCGCCTCAGCCTTCCAAGTAGCTGGAACTACAAGGCACACGCTACTACGCCCGGCTAATTTTTTTTTTTTGATTTATTGTAGAGATGAGGTCTCGCCAAGTTGCCCAGGCGGGTCTCTAACCCTCGAACTCAGGCAATCCACTCACCTCAGCCTCCCAAAGCGTGGGATTACAGGCTGAGCCACCGAGTCCGGCTTAAATAATAATTCTTTAAGGGCTTTTGCTTGCCTGAATTTTACTCATCTGCAGGTGTCTATAATGTCCTAGAATCCAGTGAGCTGAGACGTGTTCTTGAATATTTTTAAGCATTTGATAGCAAGCATTAAGATAATAAACCCTTGTTTATCACAATCTTCATTTAAGCACCTAGGGACCCTTCCATGACTGGTATGGAGGCTGAATTAGCCAGAGAACAGCAGAGGTCAAAAATTACAGAAAGAAAGTATTGTAAAGTAATGCCGTACTAGAGAGATGTGTATATGCCTGAAGATAAAAAGATCTTTTAATATACTAGAGCTTACCTTAAAAGTTTTTTTTGGAACTTATATGCATGATGATTTGCCCTTTTAGAGAAGATGCTAAGGTTAATTCTGTATGGCAATAAGAACTGCAGATAAATGCCAAAATTCTATTCCCAGACCTAAATTATATAATCAGAAATAGAGCTTCCAAACTGCACATCAAATAGTCTCGCTTTCTGGCAGACTATGAAAAAAATCTGTTTCGATGTTTGAAGTAAGTATTTGTTTATATAATGCAACCAACCATGACTGCCAAATACAATAATTAAATGCTTTGACAAGTGAGAAATCTTGCCAGAATATGTAATTTGAGGGGGGAAATAAGCAGAGTTGATATGTGGCAGAAAATGCTGAATTATCTATTTCTTACTGCTTAGAAGCAGACACTCATGCTGTGAATCTACCTGCAGAAATACTAAAAGAGAAAGGAGCATATCAGAAAGATGTCTTCATCTTTTATCTATAAATGGTACCCCTTCTTCCCATCCAGACTTGAAAAATGAGGATATCTCACCTTCCTGTTGTAAAATTATCTGCGTAGAAATAAAATTAAACCTCTACAAAGAAACAACATATAACCACATTTTTCTCTTTCCAGTCCTTCAATTATCAGCTGATATCTTCTATCCTCTTATTTTACCTAATGCTCCTATTGGTGAAATATAGTCAATTTAATATAGGCTTTTAGTTAGAATGAATAACGAACTAGATCTTCTCAAAGGAGTCAATTTCTAAGACAACTGTAAAATCATCCTTAATCTAAATGTTCACTCATTTTCACAATCGAACAATAGAAATGCTATCTGGCACCCCAGGAACTTAATGGAACAAAGGAAGAACCAGAGGAGGTGGCAGTGATTGCCAACATTTGCACAGGACTTCCAAGCACCCAGTAACATTGATGTATTCACATGAGCATCCATGGATTCAGGCTCTAATTTTCGCTACAGTGAGACTCCAACTCAAAATAAATAAATGAATAAGGTTTCTGGTATCATTTTCTTTTTTCTATAATATCAGGGATCCCTTGGTCCTTGGGACCATCAGCACTTGACTGGCCTATCGCAATTTCAATTTGTTAACCCTTCTCCACCACACTTTCTTCAATTCGTTCTCCACCCAGCAGCTAGTGATTCTTTTTTATTTATTTATTTTTGAGTCAAAGTCTCACTGTTGCCCACGCTGGAGTGCAGTGGCATGCTTACGGCCACCATAGCCTCGACCTGCTGGGCTCAGGCGATCCTTTAGCCTCAGCCTTCCAAGGAGTTGGAACTACAGGCATGCACCACCACACCTGGCTAATTTTTTTGATTTATTGCAGAGATGAGGTCTCGTCAAGTTACCCAGGCTGGTCTTGAACCCCTGGACTCAGGCAATCCTCTCACCTCCACCTCCCAAAGTGCTGGCATTACAGGCATGAACCACCACATCCATCTCAAGTGACTCTTAAGAAGATAATCTGGATTACCTCATTCTACTGCTTAAAACCTATAAATAGGCCAGGCGTGGTGGCTCATGCCTATAATCCCAGCACTTTGGGAGGCTGAGGTGAGAGGATTGCCTACCCCACAGGTTCAAGACCAGCCTGGGCAACTTGGGGAGACCTCATCTCTACAATAAATCAAGAAAAAAATTAGTCAAGTGTGATGGCACACGTCTGTAGTTCTAGCTACTTGGAAGGTTGAGGTAGAAGGATTGCCTGAGTCCAGCAGATCGAGGCTGCGGTGGCCGTGAGTGTGCTTCTGCACTCCAGTCTGGGTGACAAAGTGAGACTCCAACTTAAAAAAACAAACAAACCTATAAATTCATTCTCGTTGCATTTAGAATTAAAGCCAAACTTCTTAGCATGGCCCGCAAGGCTGCACAAGGCCTAGTTCTCAACCATCTCTCCAACCCCACCCTCACTGCTCACCAGCCTCCAGCCTCTGGCTATCTATTCAGTCACTCATGCTTTCTTTCATTCATGCCCCAGCTTCATATAGGCCTTCCTTAGTCTCCTGCTACTGAAACACACTCTTTTAGAGCATGCTGTTCTCTTCATTCATAGAGCACTCACCACAATTTCAAATTATACACTTATTATGGTTTTTAAAACTATTATCTTTTACCTCTACCAGACTTTACATTCCTTGCAGGTGTCACTTCTAATTTAGCCATGGTATCCTTGGCACCTCCTGGCATATGGACTGCTTCCATTGATGCTGGCTCAGATTGACTGAGCAAGTGGTTCCTGACTTGACCAACTCCTGAACAGTCTTGGACTGTGGTTCCTTCTTACTCATTAATGGCTCTTTCCGTTCCTCTTTCAAGAAATACTCTTTAGGACCAAGGAGAAAGAAACAACATAAGAGTTGTTAACACAATGCCATTTCCCTCAGCCAAATGAACTACTATTTGAGGAACTACTGTTCGTCAACAACGAACAGGCCTTTTTAGCCATCGATACCTGCTTTGTGATCTAAGATTTTCCCAACGTCCCTAGGATAAGAAGGGAACCCCAAAGTCTTGCTGAATGAACACAAGAAAGTAAAAGCACTTTTTAATCACCCTGAACCGGAGTGCAGGACTGGTATGTTAGCACAACTCCAGGGGGCGTCCACTTACAGAGAGATATGTGACCAACACCAGGTAGAGTATGCAGGTACACACACACTGTGTAGCTGTGGGTGGTGGCCCTGCTTGATGCTTCAGTGTTGACATTCTGGATTATCCTTCCAGCACTGTGCCCTGTCCTTGGGTTCATTCTTTGTTATGAATCAAACATTTATCTTATGCGTGTTTTTAAAATATGATTAAATGGATTATATTCCTTATAAACTCAATGAAATAAAGGTCAGTGAGAGGTTATGGAGAGAAAAGCTGCCCAAGTTGATTTTTTTATTAGGAAAAAAACCCAATATTACTGATTTTTGAAAATTGACTCCTCATTGTTTATTTACTTTGAAAACATAAACACATGTGAAAATACTGTATAATCAATATTGTTCTTCTATCAAAATCCATGGGGCTTATGAAGAAAAACAAACAATTATATCATTGAAGAACAAGGGGAAAAATTAATAAAGCCACTGTTTTCTTTAAATACAGAAATCCCGTAGTTATCCCAGGAATGGTTTCAAAGGAAATTAGAAATACATTTTAGGATCAAGATCTGAGTTAGAGCAATGTCCACATAAAGAACACTTCTGGTAAGAACCTGCCTGAAGTTTAAGAATCATTCTCTATCTTGCGTCACAGGACGATGCCGAAAGGACTAAACACACAGTTCTAGTAACTGTGACATCGAGTAGGGAATTAAAAGTAGTTAAGGCAAAAATGTAACCCCAAAAAGCATTGTATGATTTTATATGCTAGTGGAAGGGTTAATTCTCCCCACAGATTGAAGCCTTAGGAATTCAAGTAGATGCAATTATAAGGGAGTCAGACATCAAAACTAGGTCAGAATGACCTCTGAAGGAAATCAAAAACCATCTTGGAACTTCCCATCCGTCCAAGTTTTAGAAGACATCTTTTCTCTTTGCTCCGACTCATTTGTACAGTAATAACACATCCCAGCTATCTGTACCTACATGCCTTGAAGGCTTTCCTTCATTCTTTCTGAGGGTTGGCCCTAAGTCTAAAACCTCCTTTTGTCTTTCCTGAATCCACAGTGGGGCAGTGCAAATGCTTGCATTAAAAAGTGAACATTGAGGTGCGTGGTAGCGTGCGCCTGTACTTCCAGCTACTTGGAAGGCTGAGGCGGAAGGATCGCTGGAGCCCAGCAGGTCGAGGCTGCGGTAGCCGGGAGCGGCCGCTGCACTCCAGGCTGGGCGACAGAGTGAGATTCCGACTCAAAAAAAAAAAAAAAAAGTGAACATTGGCCAGCGTAGGCAACGTAGTAAGACCTCGTCCCCACAAAAAAAAAATAAATAAATAAACTTAATCAGGTGTAGTGGTGCACACCTGTAGTCCCGGCTACTGGGGAAGCTGAGGGGGAGGAATTGCCTGAGCCCAGAAGGTCGAAGCTGCAGCAAGCCATGATCGTGCCACTTATACTCCAGCTTAGGCAGCAGAGTGAGACCCTGACGCAAATAAAAAGAAGAAAGAAAAAGAACATCAGAGTTTATAGGGATCTTACTTTAGGCTATCCTACAGAACTAGGTAGAGGAGAAGCAAGAAACCCTGAAAAGAAGGCTTAAGTTAAAATGTTTAAAAATAGCCGGGCATGGTGGTTCACGCCTATTATCCCAGTACTTTGGGAGGCTGAGGTGAGAGGATTGCCTGAGTCCACAGGTTCGAGACTGGCCTGGGCAACTTGGCAAGACCTCATCTCTACAATAAATAAAAAATTAGCCAGGTATGGTGGCACACTCCTGTAGTTCCAACTACTTGGACAGCTGAGGTGGAAGGATCATCTGAGTCCAGCAGGTCGCAACTGCAGTGGCTGTGAGCATGCCACTGCACTCCAGCCAGGGTGACAGTGAGATTCCATTTTTTAAAAAAAAGTTTAAAAATAAATTTAGGGCTGGGCACGGTGGTTCAACCTGTAATCCCGCGCCTTGGAAGGCTGAGGTGAGTGGATTGCCTGAGCCCACGGGTTCGAGACCCGCCTGGGCAACTTGGCAAGACCTCATCTCTACAATAAATCAAAATTTAGCCAGGCATGGTAGCGTGCGCCTGTAGTTCCAGCTACTTGGAAGGCTGAGGTGGAAGGATTGCCAGAGCCCAGCAGGTCGAGGCTGCGGTGGCCGGGAGCGGCCGCTGCACTCCAGTCTGGGCAACAGAGTGAGACTCCAACTCAAAAAATAAATAAATAAATAAAATAAAATAAATTTGGACTAGCAATTGCTTTCAGTCATCACTGCCATCAAATGAAAACATGAATTGCCAGATATAGGAACTATATTGGTCACAATAATTTGGCTCCCATTTTACTTACATTTAAGGTCACATAAGACCTTGATTCTGTTTTGTATAACTCTGTACAATGCAGGGGTACTAGAGACAACTTGTATTTGAATCATCAGAAGATTGAATTTTTTTTTTACAGCAACAAATCAGAATTTAAATAAATGAAACACAATTTTTTTTTAACCTTTGCCACGCTCTTCCCCCAAAATAATCAGCTTATTTTCAGTGATTACACATAAAGCATTCTGATTTTAAAGTTCTTTGTGCTAGTATTTCAGGTCAGGCCTGATTGGGAGCTCAGAGCCCCGCTGAGTGGAATGCAGAACTCCCACTTGGTCATCTGCCAGCAAGACTCCATGGCAACCGCGATGTTTCAACAGATCAAAGAAGCGTTTAACACTCAAGAATCGCCGCAGACTACCCAATAATAGAAACTACGCTTAACACGGGTACAATTTCTCAAATGGACCATTAAATTTTATTGTAGAAGAAATCAAAATATCAAACACACAAATCCAGAAATGTAAAAAAGGGGACTGTTGGCTCTCCAAGAAAACCATAATTCCTTTTTTCGGGAACTGGATTATAGGGAGTTGAAAAATATTCAAGGGAGTCATAAAGAACCAAATCACTTAGCATTTTGTTTAGACAGTTTTCCAGTTGCTGAAGGCTCCCGCGATAATTTTGTGTTCCATTTTTAACAAGAGTTACAGGTAGGGCAGCTGATGTGTTATGTCGGCTCTTGGCAGATATAAGCAACAGTAAGGTTCTCCCTCAGGTTATGTGTGGGTTCAGGAAGCATTTGCTAGTTCATTGAAAGCTCTCACAGCCAACAGCAACTGGCTTAGAAAAACAGCAACTAGACTTTCAAAGTGAGTCTTCACTTTCATATTCCTGGAAAGACCTATTTGTGTGTACTTTAGTCACCCTGTATACAGGACAATCTTCAAACACTTCCGCTCTTTATATAGCTCTTGATACTCAAATGGACAAGAGGCCTTGAGCATTTTCATACCTGCTGACCATCTGGGAAATCTTTTTTTTTTTTTTTTTTTAGTCGGAGTCTCATTCTGTGACCCAGGCTGGAGGGCAGTAGCATGCTCACGGCCACCGCAGTCTCAACCTGCTGGATTCAGGCGATCCTTCCACCTCAGTCTTCCAAGTAGATGGAACTACAGGAACACCCACCATGCCTGGCTAATTTTTTGATTTATTGTAGAGACAAGGTCTGGCCAAGTTAGCCCAGGCTGGTCTCAAACCCGTGGGCTCAGCAATCCTCTCACCTTGGCCTCCCAAAGTGCTGGGATTATAGACATGAGCCACCACACCCGGTTGTGGGAAATCTTTTAAAGGAACAAGGTGCACTCCACCATCCAACAGCATTTTTACTTGTAATTGTTGGAGAATTCATTACCCCTGTGGTTCTAAAGGAGAGTCATCTCTGCTCCTGATAGCTTCATTTATTTCTAAACTTCTGAACCCAGCTTCTCCAAAAGCTCCCTAGCAGCACAGCTGTGTGAGGAAAACCAGGATATATTTTGTCCCGAGTAATTTTAATGTGCATTCAATGCAGGAAAATATTTCTGCTTGAATTAATAAAACATATTGTGTAGACACATTTATTACAAACAGGACAAAGTAGACTAGAAACAAGAAAAATTATAGACCACAGGAGGCTGTCACTCGATTCTGTGCCTCAGATGACGCTTTTCCAAGATACTTTGTGAAGTTAGATTGTGTGTAACAAACAGAAGCTCCCTCTGCCTCAAACCCCATTTTTGTGTCCTATGAAGACACCACAATACTGTCTCGTACACATGTTGAAAACACAAGAATTGGTTGAACAGATCACAGAAAAAGGCTAAGTATCCACAAAGTCACATGTAGAAATTCTTTTGAAAAAAATATGGCTACATCAATACAATATTTAAAATGACTGGTGAGCAAACATTTTAGGAATGTTGAAAACTTGAAATTTTAGTAGTTAGATAAGTAAAGGTGATACCAACCTAACCCTAATATATGTTTAAGCAGGCCCAATTTTCACATTGTATTATTTAAATGCTTGGTATCCCCAAGCACTGCATACATACACACACACACACACACACACACACACACACTCCACACACACACACACACTTTTTGGAGAAAAATTTTTTTTAATTATTTATTTTTTTGAAACAGGGTTTCATTCTCTTGCCCAGTGGCCCAACCCTGGCTCACTGCAGCCTCTACTCCCTGGGCTCAAGTGATCCTCCCACCTCGGCCAACCCAGTAGTTGGAACTACAGGCATGTGCCACCATACCCTGCTAATTTTTTTTTTAATTTTCTTTAGAGACGAGGTCTCACTATGTTGCCCAGGCTGGTCTTGAACTCCTGGGTTTAAGTGATCCTTCTGCCTCGGCTTCCCAAAGTGCTGGGGTTAACAGGAGTGAGCCACCATGCACGGTCTACTAAAAAATATTTTAAATGCTGCTGGTACGATGGCAGCTATACTAGGCTAGAAGACAAGATACCTTGATTCTAGTTCAGTCTCTGACATGACCTTGCTATGCAAATTTGGTGGCATCACTGACTTCCTCTGGACCTCAATTTTCTCATCAGTAACATGAGATATTCTAGGTACAGAATATCTCATGCAGAGGTGAGTACAGAGTGGCAGAGGCAGGGGTTGATTTTCTAGAAGGTATGGTCCTGCTCCAAGCAGACAAGATGAGGCAAGCAGGCACTGAAGCAAATTAGCAGGGCTTGGGCCACACAGCTGAAGTGGAGAGAGTGTGGGATGGGGAACTGACGGGAGCTGTAGATGGACAGAGTGAGAGCAGAGGGCACTGGGAGGTGGGGGATCGTGTTATCTTGTGGCGACCTAAGCATGATGAGAGCCAAGACAAGTATACCCTTGTTCCTAAACTCTCGTCTCTGGGCGGCATTCCAACCTGAATGTGTATTGGTTGACTTCAGACAACCACAACTCCATCGGACTGTGGAAAGCGCGACATCTGACCCTCTTAATACAGTTTGTCCAGGAAGCCACATTTTATTTATATAATTTACCTCTTTTGATCTAGAATATTGTCAGGGTAGAGGAAAGACAGAAGAAACCACACATCTCTGTTGCAATACTTTTATTCCTTTTTAACAGGAATTTCTGTTTCAAAAGAGAGCACTTCTAATGTAGAAAGAAAGGAGACAACAGACCTATTGGATGACCATTCTGCGCAAGAGGTGGAAGCAAGGCCCCTGGCACGGGCAAGTAGACCAACTGAGGCCAAGTTCATACACTATGAATTCCTTGTATTAGCTGTGTTTTCCTTCTACTAACTGAGCTCCTTAGTGGGGCTCCCATGCTACCCCAATTAACACCCCTGGTTGGCCAAAGCTTAAGGAATAAAGGAACAAATGCCTGCGGCCGCTGGGAGTTACAACATATTTTATAGCTGAAAGCAACCATGACCTTTCCCCCAGGAGCCTGTGCTGGTGACTCAAGGAAATGAAAGGAAAAAAAAACAGTCCAGCCGGAAGAAAGCCCCCCCTCACTCAACCTCGACATTAATTATTAAATCGAATCACTAAAGCCTTGACACAGGCAGGAAGAAAAGTTCTATTTTTTTTCTCTTCTAATGACATAGTATTGTGGGGAAAAGAGGACGACGACAGTAGCCAAAAGGCCGACAATTTATTTAAGTAATTTGCAACCTGCAAACAGATAGTGTTCTAAATTATTCTGAGCCCAACTCTAAGTCTGAAGTCTGGGACCCATTTTCCCATAACATGACCTTTTGAGGGGTAAAACAGTTCCCAAATTGCCTACCTTGGTCTATTTAACTTGGACACTAAATACCACAAAGAGTTTGACCCCTCGTTATAACCTATTCCACCCTGCAGTCCTAGCCAGAAACCTGGAAGCCACCCTCAGCAGCTCCATCACTGGTCTACTGTCCTCCCACAGCCTAGGTCTGAACCTTAAAGATGAAGGAATGGAGAGCAGAAAGCATTTTAAGCAGAGTAATTTTCACTTAACACTTCCTAAGAAAACAGGGTGTGGTGGCTCACACCTGTAATCCCAGCACTTTGGCAAGCTGAGGTGGGTAGATTGCTTGAGCCTAGGAATTCAAGACCAGCCTGGGCAATATAGTGAGACCTTGCCTCTCCAAAAATAAATAAATAAATAAAATAAAAACACACACACACACACACACACACACACACACACACACACATTAGCCAGGTGTGGTGGCATGTCCTGTAGTCCCAGCTACTAGGGAGGCTGAAGATGGAAGAATCACCTGAGCCCAGGAGGTTGAGGCCGTGGTGAGCCATGACTGTACCACTGCACTCTAGCCTGGGTGACAGAGTGAGACCCCAGAAAAGAAAAAAACAACAACAACCCAATTCCCTGAGATAGAAGCATCTCCCCACCTCTGCACAGAATATAGTGTGATTCTGGCACATGCCCCAAAGAACAAAGCACCCATTGGCCTAGAACAGGCTCTCGTGCATGAGTGATTTCCGACCACGGTGTCCACCAGAGACCTCAGCAACTTAGACCAGAAGATGAAGACAGCACCACAGCTGTTCATAACATGAGACACCCCCCTGCCTACTAAAGGGGCCAATATATAACTTGAGGAACTCCGCAGAAGGACAGAGAGTCTGCAACCGTATGTAGGGATAAATAAAAAGAAGGCAAAATTAAGTGCGGCGACCTTACTTTCATGGGCCCTGTCGTATGCTTATTCAGCATTGGTTCCCCACTTCTCCCTTCCCCAAAACAGCCTGTTTTGTTGAGGTGTCCACTTCCTTGTCCCTTCTACACACAGTCCTATGGTACAGGTAGAGAAAGCCTTCCTCAGCTCAAGAGGTGGATCCTGCCTAATCCGAGCCAATCAGCACACGGCATTCTGAGTATTGTTACTGCCCTTCATGACGTAAGTGGCCTCACCAGACCAAAAGAAGGACTTGTATTGAGTGGCTGGGGAGAGGTTACTCTCTCTTTCCTGGTGCACATGGATAAAGGAGCCTGTTACTTCATTTGCTGTTTGAGAAAGAAGCCAACCCCAAGGACAGCAGGACAGAGAAAAGAAACTGAGTCCTTGGTGATGTTCCTGAGTCATCGAATCTCTGACCCCTAAAGGCTGCTCTCCTGCAAGAGTAGTTTAGTCATTTTTTTGTTTTACCGAATTTGAGTAGGAGTTGCTATTACAGTTAAAAGAGTTATATCTAATTATCATAATACTCTAAGTAAGGGATTGGCAGTAGTGAGAAACTGCCAGGGGAGTTGGGGGGTGGGATTGGCAACAGTGGGAAACTGCCAGTGGAGGGAGGGCACACCTCATCAACAAGGGTACCAGCATAATGAACATTTGTATACCTAACCCTGAATTGTACCCCGCATCTTTAAAATAAAAACTTTTAAAAAAAGAGTCCTAGCTGATGAATTACCAGGGAAAGTATGAAAACTGGAGATGGAGAGAGGGAAAGAGAAGAAATAGCCCTGAATGTGTTCTGAACAGGAGTATACAAAGTGCATTACACGTCTCTAGTTCTTTCTTCCTGAACATGCACTGATCTGTTAACATAAAAATTCTTTAGAATATGTCTTCATCATGCTATAAATCTAAGATACAAAACATGCATCGTTTGCTCTAAGTGGTTCACTTGTGAGCCACATTTTTCCTGGCTCATGAGACCACATTACTTAACTCATCTACCGAGCAACTGCTCAGCATACAAGAATGAGCAAAACATTTTGTTTTTAGCCTTTAAGGCTAAAATCTAGTGGGACAGATTTCTATAGAAATGTAAACATTTGATGTTTAAAATCGCTGTTCCCAAAGCATGGATAATTTGTTTAAATGTAGGTCTAGATGAACCTAAAATCATTGGAAATAATTAGGAGAAAAGGTTTTCTTGACTGTTTTTCAAGATGGCCAGAAGAACGATCATGGGGGAAGAAAAATAAATTAATGTGTTAATATCTCACAGCAGGTCATGTCAATGAACCTCTCGCCATCTGTTTTTTTAATATTCTAAAGTGACCCCATGGACACCACCATAATTTTCGCACATGCTTTAAAGTTTTTCACATAGGAAAGCTCGTGTTCATAAAAAATCATCAAGCATGGAAAGCTTTGAAATTATTTTTTGTCTAAAAAACACATTGTTGAGACTGGTCTCTAGGTGTACAAAGTAGTAGAACAGTTGAGTTCCAAAGGAAAAAAACCTTGTACCTCCCATGAGAATGCAGCATTTCACAATTTTCTTGTCATGCTCACTCAACCCTAAAAGTACAGGCAGAACCCACTGAAAAATGGAATATGTACCAAGACTCTTGGTAAATGGTCATTTATTACTACAAGAAAATGTATTCCCAGTTATAACAGTGGATAAATGGCTCCTAGCTCTGTTTATAAATGCTTTTGAACCCATAATGTTCCTCAAATGTGTGGTCTAGCCATAGGTTATCAATGTTTTTATAGTAGAATGTGTTTAAGATAGCAGAAAGTAACCATGACTGGGAAGATTAGGCATCGATGGAAGGAAGGAAAGGCCAAGATTTTCTTATCCCATTCTTTCCTCTCCCCTTCAACCTTTCATTACCCATAGCTCACAGATTCTCACCTTGGGATACACGGAGGACATCGGACTATCACTCATGTGGTCATTCATTTCTATATTACCATAGTTTTATAGTTTTATAGCTAATAGGCACATCTCTAAACTCCAATATCAAGATACATAGGCTAATAAAAAAGTGTTTATGTTACATTCTCTAGTTGTCAGAAGTACTCCAGGATGTTGGGTTTGTCCACAAATGTTGGAATTTCAATGTTTATAGCAACGCTGGAGAAGAATATTAGTGATGAGAACTGACCCCCTTAGCAGCCCTATCTGTATTTCAAGCATAGTACGGCTCTGTTTGCCTAAGGACTTTGCATGCATAGCTTTATGTCTAATGAGGAAAGAATTCATTCCAAAATGTTTTTCAGATGATCTTTTGGAAAACAACCCTGGCTTAAACTGAAGATTGCCTGCATATAACATATGTTGTATATACACAACGGTTTCGTGGACTGAATCCTTATCCATTCCCAGTCTTCCCCTACAGAATCCCAATCTTGAATGTTTAGATGTTCTTTAAAATTTTTGAATTTTCGCAGATTTTCTTTTGAATGGTCATTTTGCTGAGAGAGAGACAGTGCTACATTCTAATGGTGTTGAGTGCAGAGCCAGCCTGTGCACGGTACCCACTGAGGTTCCTTCCAGCATGACTGCAAAAACAAGGCAAGTGAGATCGAGGGCCCAAAGCCACAGATTTACTCACCAAGTCATGCATTCCATGGGAGGACACCTTTCCACAGCTGGGTGGTTGGTTTTCAACTATTCACTCTTCCTTCTTGACCCCAGGGGGAAGAATGCCATTCTCCCAGGAAGGGCTCTTCCAAAGATACTCATCGCATAGTTCAATGGAGCAACATTCAACTTTGATAGATCTGCAAGACTTCTTCTAGCCTTAGGTAAATACTTCTACAAATAACTTCTTGTACATAGGCAAAATATTGCCAAAATTAATAATATGTATTTTGTTTAGACACAGACACTGTGCAGAAGCAATGAAATGTGACATAAGGATGGAACACATACCTTGGCAGAAGAGACTTGCCTACAACTTGTTCCAAATGACATTTTTTCATCAGTCCCTAAATGGTTTAAGAAGGAACCCCTCAAAGCTCCAGTTAGGAGTATAAATAAAGTGGAGTTTTAAAAACTGGCTCTGAATAAGGTGTTCAAATAAATAAAAAAGCCAATAATCAACAAAATAATCCCTTCAATTTAAAAATGCCTCACATTTTTAACTTAAAAAAAAAAATCTTTTAAAGAGCCCCTCTTCTATGACTCTTCCTCAGGCATATTTTTAGAAATATATTTAAAAAAAAAACTTGGTGGGGAGGCAGGGAGGAAAAGTTACCTGGATTGAAGATGCAAAGAAAAAAAAATCTATCTGAGGAAAAATTTATGCCTGGAAAATAATAATTATAAAAATTATGAATAATATTTTTTAAATTATTGGAATTATTATAATAATTGGAAAATAATCATGAAAATTAAGAGTATGTCCGAATTTAGAGATATTCCAAGAAAATAAAACATGTTTGTATAGATAGCCATGTTTTAAGATTGCCCAGAGTTTAAAATAAGGTTTTGTCATAAATATTGAATAGTAAAATTTCTTGGAGTTTTAATTTTTACTCTATAATATTCTTCACATTCAGAATTATGAACAAAGAAATTTGGGCTAATCACACTAGGTGCAGGCACACCCCTCCCCGAACCCTGTGCATTTGAAACTAATCAGTCTACTGATTCCTTAGGAATCCATGTACAATTTTTAAATTTTGAATCAAAAAAGTTGGTGAGTAGCTATGTATAAGGCACTAGGCTATGAGCCATGCATAAGACACAGTCCTGCCTTTGAATTACTTTAGTTCCCTAACAGCGGGAATTAATAGCACTCAGGAAAAGCAATCAAATAGGCATTTCAAGAAGGATTTTTTTAAAGATCACAAAACAGTGTCAAAAGGCAATACATAATTAAAATTGCTAAATGAATTGCTCAGAGGCCAAATGATACAGCAACTTAGAGGAGAGGCAGATAAAATCAGGTCTGGAGTAATTTAAAAAGGAGAAGGAATTTGAACTGAATTTAAAAGGATAGATAAGGTCTAGATAATATTATGACTGCTGCCCTATAGCTCCATTTGACAGCCTGCCAAGGGCCAGACCCTCACTATAGCAGGCATTGTATACATGCTCTCTAATACCCAACTGAACTGAAGTGAGTTTAGCATCGAGCTTTTGTAGATGAAGATAGCCAGCCAGAGACTTCCCCAGTCGAGGTGAACTGTGATCCACATCTGCATCCGGGGTCTAGTTGACCCCACAGCCCACCCACTGTGTTGCTTTACACTGACTCCGAGGAGCAGAGAGAGTTCTGGGGTACCAGAAACATTTTTTAAAAATATCTGGCTTAAAGATGAAGAAAAAAATATAGGTTGGATCTTACAGAGCAAGTAACAACGTATCGTAAATGTTTAGACCGGACACTTTGAGTGGAGCAGACTGGTGGACCGAATTTGAACAGGAGGTTGATGAGTTCAGAAGGAGAAAGAGAAGAACCCAGTCCTAACACGCATGGCTGGGCTGCAAGCACGTTTCATGGCTAGGGAGAAGACACCACGCTTGGAGTTGCACGTGGGTATTTATACCTTGCAAGATCACTAGTTGCATGACTTAGGCAATGACTTAAATTTCTGCAAGCTTCAGTTTTCTAACCTGTAAAATCCAATTAATAATAATAATTGCACAAGAATAAAAGAATTAAGTAAGAAACATACACATAAAGTGTGTAGCTTCTTGTAAATGCTCAAATGTTAATTTTTCCCTTTATGAAGGCAGTGGAAATGGAAAAGAGAGGATGAGACAAACGGTGTGGTAAATTTAGTGAGATTTGTTGATAAATTTGATTTTGAGGGCAGGGTGAGGAGTAGGGAGAAGGAAGGAGAGAGATGTCAAACTTGCCTTGGAAGTGATACGGCAGTACAAAAATATCTTCAGGCCGGGTGCGGTGGCTTATGCCTATAATCTCAGCACTTTAAGAGGCCAAGGCGGGAGGATTGCTTGAGCCTAGGAGTTGGAGACTAGCCTGGGCAACATAGTGAAATCTTGTCTCTACAAAAAAATAATAATATTAGCAACGTGGTAGTGCATGCCTCAGCCGCTTAGGAGGCTGAGGTGGAAGGATTTTCTGAGCCTAGGAGGTCGAGGCTGTAGTAAGCCATGATCATGTCACTGTGCTCCAGCATGGGTGAAAGAGTGAGACCTCGACTCAAAAAAAAAAAAGAGGAGTTAGGAGGTAGAGGCAGTCTTAAAAATAAGTAATCTAGCCGGGCTCGGTGGCTCAGCCTGTAATCCCACGCTTTGGGAGACTGAGGTGAGTGAATTGCTTGAGCCTGCAGGTTCGAGACCCGCCTGGGCAACTTGGTGAGACCTCATCTCTACAATAAATCAAAAATTAGCCAGGTGTGGTAGCGGGCACCTGTAGTTCCAGCTACTTGGAAGGCTGAGGTGAAAGGACTGCCAGAGCCCAGCAGGTTGAGGCTGCGGTGGCGGGAGCGGCCACTGTACTCCAGTCTGGGCGACAGAGTGAGACTCCGACTCAAAAAAAAAAAAAAGTTATCTTAGGGTTGACTGGGAGATCCCCAATTGAAAAAGTCAGTTAGAAAGGAGACCAGAGGCATAGGAAGAAAAGGGAAACTGGAAACAAATGATTTGGCAACCATTTGACTAAGTGCCTGGTTGCTATAATAGTCCATTTATGAGAACCAGTGAAATTGTGAAACTCCATTTCTCTTTGAATGACTATGTTTTAGAAATCAAAAGAATATATATGAAGTTACAACATTTTAAGAAATCAGACCCCACATTTTTTAAGACAAAGAATATTAAAAGAAAATACTCAAGTTAATACAGGACTTAAGATCAATTCCAACTCCATGTCTTGCTATTTTCAAGCACAATGATTGCTTTAATACCCTGCTTAACTCAAAAGTCTTTATCACAAATGCAATCTTCCTCCAGAACAGCTTTTCCTCATGGCATGGAAAAGGCAGGATGGTGTAAGGCAACGAAACGCAGATTTCTAAAGCACACAAGCCCTGGAAAATGCAATTGAAAGGAGAATGGCTGGGGCCTGGGATGAGATAGGAAGAAAGGGGAGGAGGTGGTGATGCTGGGTTCAGCTCACTCACCATGAATGCAGGCATCGATGGCCTAAAGCCATGGCAGGCCATTGTGTCCTAATGACCTCTTAAGTTTGAGGAATCTAGTCCAGTGCTTCCAGAAGTTTTCCAAATATTGCAACTAATTGCCTGTTACAGGCATTGGCTGCATTATCTACAGCTGATCAGAACTGATCCATTGAGAAACGGTCCTTTTGACATTTTAGGTGATAATCTTTCTGTGCCTAGAAGAACAGTCCTTGAGCAAGCCCCTGGAGGCTCTATCCAAGTTCACCACGAATGGCAGATGTTAAGAACACTAAACCTCCATGATCCCATTATGCATAGGGTATGACACTCTATGTAGTTTTTAAAATACAACAATGATCTTGTACCTAGGTATATAACAACATATGAATAGTTTGTTAACCTTTATGTATCCAAAACATAGCTTTGAAACACAATGTAGTTAAGTCACTGGCTCCAGGATCAGTGAAGGATGACATTCAGTCATCTCCAATTCCAGCATGGAAAAAATTTCTAAGCCGGGCTCGTGGCTCAGCCTTTAATCCCCCGCTTTGGGAGGCTGAGGTGAGTGGATTGCCTGAGCCTGTGGGTTCGAGACCCGCCTGGGCAACTTGGCGAGACCTCATCTCTACAATAAATCAAAAATTAGCCGGGCATGGTAACGCGCGCCTGTAGTTCCAGCTACTTGGAAGGCTGAGGCAGAAGGATCGCTGGAGCCCAGCAGGTCGAGGCTGCAGTGGTTGGGAGCGGCCAGTGCACTCCAGTCTGGGCGACAGAGTGAGACTCCAACTCAAAAAAAAAAAAGAAAAAAAGAAAACATTTCTTTAGACCCTTTGCTGCCAGGCACGGTGGCTCACACCTGTAATCCCAGCACTTTGGGAAGCAGAGGTGAGAGGATTACTTAAACCCAGGGGTCCAAGACCAACCTGGGCAACCTGGCAAGACCTCATCACTTCAAAAAAAAAATTAGCCAGGCATGGTGGCATGTGCTTATAGTCCCAGCTACTTGGAAGGTTGAGGGTGAATGATTACCTGACCCCAGCAGGTCGAGGCTGTGGTGGCCTTGAGTATACCACTGCACTCCAACCTGGGTGACAGAGTAAGACTCTGACTCTAAGGAAATAAATAAACAAACAAACCCTTTGCTATTAAACTATTTCTAGTCTAATAACACTTGATAGATCCAGATGGACTTCTTTTTTTTTTTGAGTTGTAGTCTCATTTTGTCGCCCAGACTGGAGTACAGTGGCGAGCTCCAGCCACCACAGCCCTCTGGCAATCCTTCTGCCTCAGCCTACCAAGTAGTCAGAACTACAGGTGTGTGCTACCACGCCCAGCAAATTTTTGATTTATTGTAGAGACGAGATCTCGCCAAGTTGCCCGGGTGGTTCTCGAACCCGTGGGTTCAGGCAATCCACTCGCCTTGGCCTCCCAAAGTTCTGGGATTACAGGCTGAGCCACCGAGCCTGGTCCTGGAAGAACTTCTTATGCAACACATTATTTGAAGAGAAGTAGCACAAAAGTACTTAGCATAAATGGTTATTGATAACTTCATTAACACAATAAGACTTAACACAATGAGGGCACTAAAAGAGCTCTCTCAGAAATTGACAGGTCAAGTAGAAAAGAAGTAAGAATATTGATGATTTGAATGCCAAACAATTTTGATTTAATTAATAGCTATAGCCAACTAACAGAAAAGAAGCAATATTATCAAAGACACAGCACATTCACAAGTGAACCATTTCTTTTTTTAAGTTGGGGTCTCACTCTGTCACCTAGGCTAGAATGCAGTGGCACAATCATGGCTTACTGCAGCCTAGCCCCTTAGACTCAGGTGATCCTTCCCTCTCAGCCTCCTGAGTAGCTGAGACTAGACGACAGCATGCACCACCACACCTGGCTAATTTTTATTTTATTTTTTTGGTAGAGATGAAGTCTCACTGTGCTGCCCAGGCTGGGCTTGAACTGCAGACCTCAAGCAATCCTCTTGGCCTTGGCTTCCCAAAGTGCTGGGATTACAAGTGTGAGCCACCGCCCAAGTGGACAATTTGTATGTGAAGTACATTTCTTCTGCTCACTTTCTCAGCTGCCTTTGTGCTCTAATTTCTGATGAATTTCTAATTTCTTTTATCACATGCTGCTTCACAGAAAGGTGATTTGTAGGTGCGTTTTTCCTTCTCTGACTCACGTTATAAGCTCTTCAAGACAGAAGCTTTGCCTCCCTGCCTTTGTGTCCCTCACCGTACTTTAGCCCTGTGTTTTACACAAAGCAGAAATTCACAACCATCCCCAAACAAATTATCACTAACAACTTACTCTACGTAATTTTATTTGGCTTCTCTTCAAATAATGTGTTGCTCAAGAAGTCCATCAGGATCTATCGAATATCACTAGACAAGAGATAGTTTAATAACAAAGGGTCTAAGGAAATTTTTCTCCATTTAAGAACTGGAGATGACTGAATGCCATCCTTCAGTGATCCAGAGCCAGTGGCCTAATTAAACATTTCAAGATGCCCACAATTTTTTTTTTTTTTTGAGTTGAAGTCTCACTCTGTCACCCAGGCTGGAGTGCAGTGGTACACTCATGGCCACCCCAGTGTCGACCTGAGGGGCTCAGGCTATTCTTCCACCTCAGTCTTCCAAGTAGCCGGAACTACAGATGTGTGCTACCATGCCCAGGTAATTTTTTAATTTATTGTAGAGATGAGGTCTTGCCAAGCTTCCCAGGCTGTTCTCGAACCTGTGGGCTCAAGCAATCCCCTTACCTTGGCCTCCCAAAGTTCTGTGATTGCCCCGCAATTTTTGATACTCGGAACACAGAGTTCAGTCTAAGGGGAAAGCAAAAGGTGAGGGACCCTCTGACTAGCAAACTGAAGGGCTCGTGCCATTACTATTATCCAGATAGAGTGTGTGGCATTATAGTATAGAGCTTTGTCCTCTAAATGTCCTTTCTCCTAGCTCCTTCAACAGGGACAGACTACACTTATTGCTTCAACCCATCTCTATTTCTTCCTGTAACCCATTTCTGTGTTTGTGCCAGCCACTTCTCTTTCCCATACTTGAGCTCCAGTGTGTATTTACCAAAGTATCTTCCCCAGAACAACACAGCAATAGGTTAAAAAACCAGAAGGCAGAGTAGGGGGTAGTGGCGTGGAAGGAGATATTCCATGTTTAATTAAGATTGGGAAATCCTGCCTATCAGACCTCCTTGTTGAACATGTGCTATTCGGGGCAGCATATAAAGACCCTAGCAAAAGGTAGTGGTTAACTCTACTTGCTTAAGTCCCAAGCTCATTTGACCATGAAGCCCTCTTCCCCTCCTTGTTTTTGACAGAAATCTATTATTATAAGTCCCTAATATCAAGGCCATATTGTCCTGAGAGGCTACTATTTTCAATGCCAATGACAAGAATGGGAGCGAGTTCCTCATTCCAAAGGTCATCCCTTCCTGAGAAAACAATACTGTTTTGTTTTGTTTTTTAACTAATATCCTTTTTCTCTCAAGACTAGCTAGGGTTCCCCTTCACCTGCTCCAACTTAAGGGTCTACCATGAGGAAGTGTTCCCTACAAAAGGGTATCTAGTCTTTATACGACCTTAAGGTATGCAAAATTATAGCAGTTTTTTTGTTTGTTTTGCTTTTTATTTTAATGAAAAAGAAATGCAGAGTCAAATCTGTACATCTTGGCCAGGCGCAGTGGCTCACACCTATGATCTCAGTAATTTGGGAGGCCACGGTGGGAAAATCACTTAAGCCCAGGAGTTCAAGACTAGCCTTAGCAACATAATAAGAGCTCATCTCTACAAAAAAAAAAAAAAAAAACCCAACAAAAAACCCCCCAGAAAATTAGTAAGGTGTGGTGGCATGCATCTATAGTCCCAGCTGCTCAGGAAGCTGAGGTGGAAGGAAAACCTTGAGCCCAGAAGGTCAACGCTGCAGTGAACCATGATTGTGCCACTGCACTCCAGCCCAGGACAACAGAGTGAGACTTCTATTCAAAAAAAGAAAAACAAACAAAAAAAACAACTATACATCTTTCTGAATGCCATAATTCTGTGCTATATTTTTATAACTACTATATTTAGTTTGCATAACACTTTTCATCTTTAATTACATATTTTAAAAAATCATTTTCATGACACTACCATGCCAAGAGGTGATCAAGGGATCCTGCAATGGAAAAAACTGAAGGAACTTCAATGACTTCTTAAAGATCATACACTGTGTTTCTAGTCCCTGTCCTCTGGCATTCTGCCAAAAGTTCCACCGGATAGTTATATTATTAGCAATGTCTAGCTCAATACAATAAGTTACTTATTCACAATGTGAATCATTTATGCTGTAGCTACTGTAATTCTATTAGCCGCCTTCCGATAAATCTATCAACCCTAAGTAAGACAATTACAGGGCTCTGGGACACGATAGCAAGGTCACCTAGAAGACCTGTGAAGGGATGTGCAGTGTTGATTTCTACAGAGCACGCCTTCACCAGATTGTTTGTAAGTCTTAGGGGTAAAAAGTCATAATACTCCAATCCCACAAAACCTTCAGTGTCAAGATTATGCTTTACCAGGTATCACAAAAGCAGCTGGTGACCTGGGGTGGGCTCTGCACATGGTCCCGCAACTGCTTAGGAGAGGGCAGTAACAGTGTCTCAGACAGGGATGGAAGAAACTACAGGGTAAACCTTACCCTCCAGAGAACAGCCTCACCATAGAGTAGGGCCACAAGGCACCACAGATCATGAAGCACAGCTGTGCAGAGCAATGGCAACGTCTAGGGTAGAAGACACATCATTTCTAATCATTGGCATCTTTACTAAAAAGCACACCACTATCCTGTTACTTTACTCAGCGGCATAGGAGACTCAGAACATGGAAGCAAGAACAGCAAAGACCAGGATGCCCACAGCACCCAGTACCTGGTACGCGCCTTGGAACATTAATTGGCATCTTTCTGTTCCTCGGACAGCCCTGTGCTATGTGCTTCAAGCACGGACTCTGCCTGACATACTTTCATTAAAGAACAGGATAGATAAAACCCTGGATGAGAAGGTACAAAGAGCAAAATGAAGGGACGATTGTATTTGGAAAAAAAGTCATCTATCCATTTATCTATCTGTCTTTTTTGGTAGTACCTGAAAAACGTATAGTCTTAAAACTGCAGACACACACACACACACACACACACACACACACACACACACACACACACCCAATAGAAAAATAATGCATTTCTAGTTCCCTT
The DNA here is from genome assembly GCA_027257055.1 of Cephalopachus bancanus. Lineage (NCBI taxonomy): Eukaryota > Metazoa > Chordata > Mammalia > Primates > Tarsiidae > Cephalopachus > Cephalopachus bancanus. The sequence continues at coordinate 503,321 of JAPVLO010000006.1, forward strand.
AAGGTCAACAAATCAAGAGTTTGTGTAGAAAAGGCCTATTCTCCCTTGATTTCTCAAAAGTTGCCATAAATTAGGCAACCAGCCTAGTAGCACTAATAAGGTCAGTCAATTCTTTCTGTCTATATCCCTAGTCTTAGATCTTCAAGAGGTAGGGAGATGGGCACTTGTCTTGAGAGTTTTCTTGCTTTCCTAGCTTAATTTGATTAAGTGGTATCCACTGGCTTTATGAGAGCCTAAATTGATTTGCTACCCTAAGAGAGGACAGTTCTTATATATACAGCTTGTAGGTCACTGGCTGGTAGGTTTCTGCTTTATATTGATGTACTGATACAGAGACCCGCTAATGTTCGTCCATGTTGTCACAGCCCCTAGAGAAGGGCATGGCAAGGACACAAGCTCCTGTAGGTTCCTGAACAATATTCCTGAGAGCTAATAAAAGGCGAGCTTCCCCTTATCTCCTATGAACTCCCAGTAAGTAGCTTCAGGGGATCCTTGACTGCCCTGTAGTCTACGCCCAATCAACTGAAAGTTGCAAATCTCCTTTTACTTCCTTTTTCTGAGTGGTTATAAGTTTGAATAATATAGTGTCAATGTAATCGTAAGGTTTGTGAACTATATAACTTTTGTGTCAGTATAATAGTAAACTTTGTGATTTGTATAACTTTTGCGTAATGCATGGTGTCTTAGGCCCTTTACTCTAAGGCAAGCTTCTGCAGGGCCCTACTGATAAAAGCTATAAGATACCTCTGATACCTGGCACCAGGAAGTCTGGACTGAAAAATGTCACTATCGATAAATGTCGCTGAAACTCAAGTTCTAGACAATGTCCTGCTGGTCACATGGCCAATCTATAGGTACTAACAACTCTGGACTTACAAAAGCCTGGGGGGGTGAGTAGAACCATTTTAGAAAGACCTCGAGTCTGGTTCTGCTCCCTGGATTCGAACTCAGAAGTAAACTTCTTTCTACCAGTTCCCTGCCCCTTTGATTTATTGGTATCAAGGGGACAGCCGAGCATTATTTGGACCATAACAGTACTATATGCACATTGTTGCAGACATGCCAAGACTCTTGCCAGTCTGAAAACTAGAGGTTCAGCAGTTCACTTACATACTCAAAATAACCTCAGAGCATTTCAAAGATATAACATGACTTTCCTAAGAGAGGAAATTAGTTCATTCTTTCACTAAACATTTGAGCTTCTCTTACATGTCTTTTTTCTCAAGTATTTTGCAACAAACTAAACAGAAAAGATCTTCCTGGTCTTCAGGGAGTTTATATTTGAGTGGGCACAGATTTTGAAAAAGAAGTTCCTCAGATATGCGACATACTGACTTTAAATCAACAAGTGGCTTTCAGAAGAAACTCTACGTATGATTTATATGGCACTGAAGCTGAGGACTAACACAAATATCTTCTCCAAGACTAGATTACGGCTTTGGAAACAAACAAAACCAGATCACTCACGGTAACTGGAAATGTTGTATATCCAGTAACACAGATCAGCAACTACAAAAGCACTAAAATTCTAGGATCCCAAGGCAGCTAAGAGGCAGAGTAGAACTCTGTTCACACTGAACATATGGTTGTTGGGCAAAACACTTGGTCAAAATGGAACCAAAGAATCCTGAGTCAAGTCTTGCTTCCCATTCCCTTATTTTCTGTATCTTATGACAAAATAAACAGAATCGCAAAGGGTGTCTAAAGGAGAAATATTTATTTGATTTTAGGAAAACAGGATGAGTAAACACAGCTATCTAACCTAACCTATTTTTTCTCTTTGCAGGTATAACTATACGTCTCTCTGATGAGCAGACATATCTACAAACTCATTCACAGAGGAGACAATTATTTCTTTTTTCTTTTTTTTTGAGTTGGAGTCTCACTCTGTCGTCCAGACTGGAGTGCAGTGGCCGCTCCCGGCCACCGCAGCCTCGACCTGCTGGGCTCCGGCGATCCTTCTGCCTCAGCCTTCCAAGTAGCCGGAATTACAGGCATGCGCTACCACACCCGACTGATTTTTTGTAGAGATGAGGTCTCGCTGCCCAGGCAATCATTTCTTTAAAAAAAAAAAAAAAAAAAGCCGGGCTCGGTGGCTCAGCCTGTAATCCCACGCCTTTGGGAGGCTGAGGCGAGTGGATTGCCTGAGCCTGCAGTTCGAGACCCGCCTGGGCAGCGAGACCTCATCTCTACAATAAAATCACAAAATCAGCCGGGCATGGTAGCGCATGCCTGTAATTCTGGCTACTTGGAAGGCTGAGGCGGAAGGATCGCTGGAGCCCAGCAGGTCGAGGCTGCGTTGGCCAGGAGCGGCCACTGCACTCCAGTCTGGGCGACAGAGTGAGACTCCAACTCAAAAAAAAAAAAAAAAAGAGTATGTTGGGCTGTGCACAGTGGCTCACACCTGTAAACCCAGCATTTTGGGAGATTGAGGTGGGAGGAGGACTGCTTGAGCCCAGGAGTTTGAGATCAGCCTAGGCAATATAACGAGACCTTGTTTCTACAAAAAATAAAAAAAAATTAGTCAGGTGTGGTGATGTGCACCTGTAGTCCCAGCTACTTAGGATGCTAGGCAGGAGGATCTCCTGGGTCCAGGAGGTTGAGGCTAAGGTGAGTTGTAATCTTGTCATTGCACTCCAGCCTGGGCGACAAAGTGACACCCCAACTCAGAAGGAAGGAAGGAAGAAAGGGAGGGAGGGAGGCAATGTTTACTCTTTTTTAAAAAAAGCATTCAAGCCGGGCTCGGTGGCTCAGCCTGTAATCCCGCGCCTTTGGGAGGCTGAGGTGAGTGGATTGCCTGAGCCCGCGGGTTCGAGACCCGCCTGGGCAGCGAGACTTCATCTCTACAATAAATCAAAAAATCAGCTGAGCGTGGTAACGCATGCCTGTAATTCCGGCTACTCGGAAGGCTGAGGCGGAAGGATCGCCGGAGCCCAGCAGGTCGAGGCTGCGGTGGCCGGGAGCGGCCACTGCACTCCAGTCTGGGTGACAGAGTGAGACTCCAGCTCAAAATAAATAAAAATAAAAAAAGCATTCAAACTCATTCAAATGACTGGATATCATATACACATGGAATGTGCCAGACTATGACACAGGTGGGACCACACCATGACTTTTGTGGGCCTTGGACAATTTGGCCTTTGTGGGTCTCTTATTCCATAAAAAAATTTTCAAAATGATATTTTACAACTGCATTGGTATAAAGAAAAGTATAATCCAGGCTGGGTTTAATATTGTGTATTCGTTATTATCATATGCATTTTTTCTTCTGCTTTTAAAAGAAATGAAAGTTAAAACAATTTCGTGGACCACTAAAAGTATCATGAGCCCCGAGCACTGTAACGAACAGATAAGTCAGTTCTGGACCACAAGCTCTTGATTTTTAAGCTATTCAGCATTTAGTCATAAGTTAGACAAAAGAACTTCTGGGACCTTCTTGCCAGTAATGAAGATCTGCGGTAAGAAAACCATTAGTTGTATCAGTTAACAAAACACTCATGAACTCTGACACAAGAAAAGTAATCTTCACTTCATCAAAATACTATTAGCCTTTGTAATAACTTTGAGTACTTCAAGCATAATTTGGTGCTTCAAACACTTATGTTTCCAATGAAGCATTAATATTTTGCAAGTGAAAGGCAAGCACTTAAGCTTTTAATTGTTTTAATTTACTGCTTGGGGGGGGAAGGTGTAAAATTGAAAGTATAAACTTCTTTTGTCAGTAAAACATGATAACACTATGTTCACTAGATTGAGATTCTGTTCCTAGCACTCTGATAAGTATTCCATATGTAATTGACCAGCCTGAGTTCCCCAGTTCAGGTCTTGACAAACAGCTCATAATGTGGTTGTAGCATGATACATTAAAGTCCTTGGGGAAGAAACAGAGTAAAATAATTGCCTGAATTGCCTGGACTTAGCAATAAGGCAAATTCCCTTCCTTTCCTTCTGATTATGCATTGTGGTTTTTCAAACACCACTACCACAAAACTGAGATTTTAAATCTTAAAGAAAAAGAAGTTTAGAAGGACAAACAGAACTTTTCTAGCCAATGAAAAGCATTTAAAATACTACCTCAAAGAAAGAACAACTCAACACTGCCAGAAGGCTGATGAGAAGAAATGACTCAGGATGGACCAGGCTACAGTTTTCTCTGTCTGACTCCATGTTTGTTTTTCATGTGTGTTATTTTGCAATATACATCTTCTCTCATTTTTCATCCTTTGGTAACTAGATTGCCATTATTTCTTACAAAACAGTTTTAAAGTATTTAAAATAGTTTTTTTGTTTTTTTTTTTACTTTTACAAAAACTGCAGTAGGCCCTCTTATCTGTGATTTCACTTTTTGTGGTTTCAGTTACCTGTGGTCAACTGTGGTCTGAAAATATGACAGTATTTTGAGAGAAAGAGAAATCACATTCACATCACTTTTATTATAGCATGTTGTTATAATTGTTCTATTTTTATTATTAGCTGTTGCTGATCTCTTATTGTGCCTCATTTACAAATTAAACTTTATCATCGATACATATGTATAGCAAAAACAGTGTATATATAGATAGTGTTCAGTACTATTCATGGCTCCAGGCATTCCCTGGGGGACTTGGAACGCATCCCCTGCAAAGAAGGGGAATTACTGTATTTGAAAATAGAAAAATGCGACTTACAAAGCACGTATACAAAAATACCTAACAAACCTAAATTATGAATCTATTAACCTTTTAACATGTTTCATACCAAGCGGCAAAAAAATGAAAACAGCTCACTTTATGGTTGAAGCCTTTCCAATGTCTTCACCCACAGACTCTTAACATTGATCTTCACCTGTAGTAGAAACACAAAAAATAAATTGCTTTTTACCGAAATATTACTTTTTCAGAATTATTAATATTTTGAGTTGGGGTCTCACTCTGTCACCAGGCTGGAGTGCAGTGCTATGATTATGGCTCACCATAGCCTCAACCTCCTAGGCTCAGGCAATCTTCCCACCTTAGTCTCCTGCGTAGCTGCACCCACACACAGCTAATTTTTAAATTTTTTTGTAGAGACCAGGTCTCTCTATGTTGCCCAGGCCGGTCTCAAACTCCTGGGCTCAAGCAATCCTCCTGCCTCAGTCTCCCAAAGCATTGAGATTACAGGCATGAGCCACCGTGCCCAGTCACTTTTTCAGAATTATTTCAATGGAACATTTAATGGGTGGGATATCAGGGCTAATTTTAAGTGGTTTTAAAAGGATGGAGGCAAAAAGGCCAGAATTTTCCTAAGAAAAGAACGCAATTATGCTACTGAACTATAGCAATAATCATAAAAATATTATTAAAAAATAAAAAGATTCATGGGATGTGGTATGAGAAAGTTACTAATGCCCAATCCTCCTTGAATTTCTCTTTCTCTTGAAATACTCAGAAAATTCAAAAAAGGCCTTGAATTTTCAATAGGCCCAAATACAAAGGCTTTCAATGACTTGCCAGCAGCCGGAAGAATTTGCCCTTCCAGAGGAGAGATAAACTGAGTCAGGGAAGCAGGGAAGTGGAAGGAGGAGTCCCAATTTCAGTCAGTCTCCAGCATGGCACCCCTCTCTCCAGAATACATGTCTTCCACGGGATGGGAGTAACTTTTCAAGGCCCTGGCTACTCCGCCCCGAGTTCCCCTCATTTCCCATGTTTGCAGGGTAGCTGGGGGTCAAGCTCACGGGTGTGATGCTAACATCTGGTAAAATGTGTAGCCGCAGTTTTTCTGGTCACTAGTTTTGCAAAGAAAGAACTGCAGACATTTCAACATCTGCAGAATTCTAACAGAGAAACTAAAGTGCCTGGAAATTTATCAGCTGGGTATCTTCATGAAAAAGAGTTACTTGAAAGTATTCTAGTATGATCGAGGAATGAATCAAAATAAAAAGGGTGAGAAAGTAGTTACATGATCATACTGGTAAGCACTGAAAGCAAGAAGAATGAAGAGTACGCAAGTTATTATTATTATTTGTTGAGTCAGTCTCACTTTGTCGCCCAGGTGGAGGGCAATGGCACAATCACAGCTCAACACAGCCTGGCATCCTGGGCTTAGGTGATCCTTCCACCTCAGCATCCTGTGTAGCTGGGACAGGAGCATGCCACCATGCCCAGCTAATTTTATTTTATTTTTTTGAGTTGGAGTCTCACTCTGTCACCCAGACTGTAGTGCAGTGGCTGCTCCCGGCCACCGCAGCCTCGACCTGCCGGGCTCTGGCGATCCTTCCGCCTCAGCCTTCCAAGTAGCTGGAACTACAGGCGCGCGCTACCACGCCTGGCTAATTTTTGATTTATTGTAGAGCTGAGGTCTCATCAAGTTGCCCAGGCGGGTCTTAAACTCGCAGGCTCAGGCAATCCACTCACCTTGGCCTCCCAAAGTGCTGGGATTACAGGCTGAGCCACCGAATTTTTTGATTTTTTTGTAGAGATGAGGTCTCACTATGTTGCTCAGGTTGGTCTCGAACTTCTGAGTTCAAGCGATTCCTCCACCTCGGACTCCCAAAGTGCTGGGATTACAGGAATGAGCCACCACACCTCGTTGCAAACTGTTATTTTAAAAACAGTCCAGTTGGTGAGACTTCATCTTTACAATAAATAAAAAAATTAGCCAGGCATGGTGGTGTGTGCCTGTGGTTCCAGCTACTTGGAAGGCTGAAGTGGAAGGATCGCCTGACCCCAGCAGGTCGAGGCTGCAGTGGCCATCAGCATGCCACTGCACTGCAGCCTGGACGACAGAGTGAGACTCCAACAACAACAACAACAACAACAACAAAACAGTCCAGAGTGTAAACTTTCACAATTTCTGGAAAAATATCGAATAAAAAACTACTATAAGTCTGAAATCCTAGCTTATGTTATCAAAAGTGGGGAAATGGATGAGGTAGACAGTAAAAATGAGCTAATTTAATTCTGTATAGATAAGAGTAAAAACCATGCAGTTTTATTTGTGACACAGGTAATTGTTTTTTTCCCATTTAGTTGGAAAGAACAAAGAAATAAATACTTAAGCTCAGTTAAGTTTGAAAACAGCAAACATGATGTCAAAAAGATAAATAAAAATAAAAGCAGAAATGTGTGATTTAGGTATTTTAAAAAGAGCAGATTGTTCACTTCAGAATGAAATGCCTCATAGGCAGATATCTAGCAAATCTAATCTTAAAAACCAAAACAAAACCAGAACTGTTAGAGAAATATGTTACAGAAGTAGAAAAGATTTAAAAATAAGAGTACTATATAAAATATCGTTGGAATAAGTCTGAACATCTCAGTGGAAACAGTATTCTAAGGTGATATTTAATTATCAAAGCTAAAGCTGAAAAACTAACATATATGGGCTGCTTCAAGGTTTTGATAATTACCAAACTACATAAAAAGCTTTCAGGATGGGAGAAAAATGAGGTTCTCCAATTTGTTTGAAGAAGCTAGCACAAGCCTGATAATTACACCTGATAAGGCATACAGAGAGAAAAGTAGAGGCTTGTTTGATTTAGATAAGATGCAAGAAACCTAAATAAAGTGCTTAGATGGCCAGGGGCAATGGTTCATGCCTATAATCTCAGCACTTTGGGAGGCTAAGGTGGGAGCTTGAGTCTGGGAGTTTGAGACCAGACTGAAAAGCATTGCAAGACCTCGTCTCTACAAAAAATTTAAAAATTAGTCAGAACTGGCACAGAACTGTAGTCCCAGCTACTTGGGAGGCTCAGGCAGATGGATTGGCTGAGCCCAGGTAGTTGAGGCCATAGTGAGCCGTGATCATACTACTACACCATTGGGTGATGGAGGGTGACCCTGACTCAAATAAGTAAACAAACAAACAAATAAATAGATCGCTCTAGAAAACTCAATTTCTAAAACATGACATCAATGTAGTATTTAAATACTATATAACTAGATTCATTATGTCCTATCAATAAGTCACAAGAGATCAACGCATTTTCATATCTTCAAAGATGCCAACATAGTGTGTGATAAATTCAGCACCTATATATGGCAGTTTCTTGGTATCCTAGAAATAGAAGGGTAATTTACCACAATATTTAAAAAGATCTGAAATCAATAGACATTTGTATTAAAAGTAAGAAACCAAATATACAATGCTCACTATGCATATGCAGTAGAACAAGGAAATGAACAGACCAAATAACCATCATCAGCAGGTGACAAGGTCGAATACCTAGAAGACTCAAGAAATAGCTTTTAAAAACCTATTGGAAATAGTAAAGGTACCATAAGATTATTTGAAGCACAACATGCAAAAAGCAATGGGTTTTGTCTGATGGCAACAATAACCAATCACAAACACATGAAAATGAAGACAGTCTGAAAATAGACCATATTTAGGAAAACGGTGCTTATGGTAAAGCACCTATTTAGAAGACATTTAAGGAAATCTCTAGGACAAGCATTCCCTAATGAGAAAAGAAGAAAAGCACAAGTGCATTAAAAAAAAAAAAAAAAGCACCATCTAGTCAGGAAATTCAATCTGAGGTAAACCAATGAATTTCTGTTTTTGGTTATTATAGGAATATGATAACAGAGGGCTTTTACAATCAGCAATGCTTATTTATAGGTGAAGACTTGAGAACTCAGAGGCTGTTCTATAAATTCAAGATGGGATTTAAAAAACACATTAAGAATATTTGATTACCTGGCCTTAAGTGCAAAATCCACTAATATATTGTACTCAGGGCCTTAAATACAAATAGAGTTTCATGTAAGAACAAAACAAAATTACACTTCTGAGAGTTAGGGAAACATTATAAATAGTCATTGACATTCTTAGAAAAATGCCGATTGCACTTCACTGACTCATGGTGAAATAAGTCACATTTGATTGCTTCTGGCCAAAGAATAATGACAAACATAGTCTAGACTATAAGCAAGGTGCTGTGTAAAATAAGTTACATGGGTAAAACACAACTCATGTGACCTTGAATATAAAAATATATAGAATTCCAGGGTTGATTTATCAAAAGGAGACACAAGTTCAACACATTTCCATGTCTCTTTAACTACAGCATCTAAAATAAGCTTACCTTTAATTTTAGACAACAGAGAGACTCAAAGCTATGTGTCCTTGACAGAAACCATGGATCAATTCTAGTTATTCCAGAATGAATGTAACAGCAATTATCCACAAAAAGGAATGATGTTGCTTTTTATACGCGGGACAAAATAAAAGGCCTATTATTCTATGTGAGTAGGTAAAAGCAGCTTTTAAGGGCCTGAGTTAGGTGAGGCTTAAACAGGAATGACTTAGTCATGTCTGGTAATAACACTTCTACTTATGATACTGACTATGCAAAGACCCAAAGCATAAACATTTCTTCCAAAATGTCAATTATTTGACATATAGGAGCCTCATAAAGTTGTCCATAGCACAAAATGTATCTTTATCTTGAGGAAAACACATGAATTTCATAAAAGAAACAAAGTAAGAATGAAAATGTATGGAAGGAACCACGAGAAATTATAGAACTTTAGGTCAGTGTATAACAGTAATAAGGTCCAAACAGGGACACTCTACAATGCTCCTCCCATGAGTTTCTAGAAAGTCATCCCTTCCTCCTCTTTCTCCTCCTCCTCCTCTCCCTCTCCCTCTCCCTTTTCCTTATTCTCTTCCTCCTCCTCCTTCTTCTTCTTATTGTCTTCTTCTTCTGAGACAGGGTCTTACTTTGTTGCCCAGGCTGGAGTGCAGTAGCATGATCCTGGCTCACCCTGACCTCCTGGCCTCAAGTGATCCTCCTGTCTCAGCCTCCTGAGTAGCTGAGACTACAGGCATGCACCACCATGCCTGGCTAAATTTTTAAAAATTTTTTGTAGAAACAAGGTCTCACTATGTTGCCCGGGTTGATCTTGAACTCCTAGGCTCAAGCAATCCTTTCATCCCAGCCTCCCAGAGTACTGGCATTACAGGCATGAGCCACCATGCCAGGCTAAAAGTATTCTTTAAATCAGTAACATAAGCAAGTATTTTGGAGGGGATATAAAATGTGACCATGTAAATCCCCAAAGAATGTCTGTTCAGATAAGGCTTGCTGCCGTCATTACCTGCCGTCTTGAAGAACCCCTCCACATCTGTGCATGCCAATTTGAGAATGCCATCTAGATAACTTGTGACTCTGGGTCTCCTGCATATAAAAACCCCTTTCTTGCTTCTACTTGCCTTTCATTTCATTCACAGACCATAAGGAAATGACAATGGCTTGTGTAATCTGAATTGGCTTCTACTAAGTGGGTGGAGTCCTATCACCTGCTGTTTTAGAAGGCTGACATCCATCTATCCTCTTCCTAGCATTGGCACGAGTATTTCCTTCTCCTTTGCCCTACTCCCAGCCCATGTGCTCTGAATGACATTAATTAGGCTAAGTCATTCATCATGTTTCATCCTCCTAATTACTGTGATGACTTCATGGATAGGCACATGGCCCAAGCCAGACCAATCAGGGCCAAGGAGACCTAATTCAGGGCGTTTTAAGAAGGAAGCAGACATTTCCTGCTCCTCTCAGATATGAACCAGAGAGGGCTTAAAGGCTAGAGCTGCTATAGTTGTCCTGCAAACATGGGGGCCTGAGAATGAGCCACATACATGCGGGAACCCCATTCTGATATACTTTGTGTGCTGTTGAACTATAAAATAGGCATAAATATACAGCAATGTTACTCGTTTTTTCCCACTCAATATTATGTTTGTGAGCTTTATCCACGTGGTTTTGCAATAGTGTAGTTCTGCACTGGTGGACAGTATTTTATAGGATAATTTGTGATATATTTATATGCTCTAGTATTTGGACCTTTACACTGTATCCAGCTTCCCCCCCCCCGCCATTAAAAGCAATGTTGTATATGTCTCCTGTATTCATGTGAAGGAGATTCTACATTGTATTTACCCAAATTGAAAGTGCTGGGCTGTTTATCAGACACATGTTGAACTTGACTGGTAATGCTACATTTTTCAAGAGCAATTGTACCAACTTATACATCCCCCTACAGTTCATGAGAGTTCCTTTAGCTTGATAGTACGGTCAACACGTGACACTATAAAATTGTAATTACAACTATTCTGATGGATGTAAAATGGTATCACTGTGGCTTAAAATTGCATTGCCCTAACTACTAATAAGGTTTGAGCATATTTTCTTTCATATGTGCTTTTGCCATTCATGTTTCCTTCCCCATGAAAAACTCATCTATGTATTTTATCCATTTTTTTCCATTGAATTGTTTCTCCTTCCTGTCTTCCTCCTCCTCCTCATCTTCCTCCTCCTCCTCCATCTACTTCTTCGTTTTTTTTTAATCGGAGTCTTACTCTGTCGCCCAAACTGGAGTGCAGTGGCACGCTCACAGCCACCGCAGCCTGGACCTGCTGGCCTCAGGAGATCCTTCCTCCTCAGCCTTTCAAGGAGCTGGAACTATAGACACATGCCACCATGCCCGGCTTTTTTTATTATTATTATTTATTATAGAGACGAGATCTCACCAAGTTGCCCAGGCTGGTCTCAAACCCCTGGACTCAGGGAATCCTCTTGCCTTGGCCTCCCAAAGTGCTGGGATTACAGGCTTCAGCCACCACCCCCGGCCTTCTTCTTTGTTTTCTTCTTCTTCTTTTGAGGGTCTTACTCTGTTGCCCAGGCTGGAGTGATACATGTCTATGAATTAATGATTTTTGTGTCTTGTTTAAGAAATTATTTTCTAGCGGAGAACGTTAAAATAAGAAATTGAATCAATCATACCTAGCATGGGCATGTGATTTGTGGAACTCAGGAACTGATACAAACTGGAAGCTGAACCTGTCTTAAAAACTCATTTTGTGAATTTTATTTATATGCAGCATGTGGCACCTGGTGAGACAGGGGAGCCTGACATGCAACATCAGGATTGAGTGGGTGGAACTTTCGTTTTGACAGATTTTCCTATTATACCTGTCAAAACACCATGGAAAACAATTCACTATTAAAAACTGCTTGAGCGCCAGCCATGGTGGCTCATGCCTGTAATCCCAGCACTTTGGGAGGCGGAGGCAAGAGGACTGCCTGAGCCCAGGGGTTCAAGATCAGTCTGGGCAACTTGATGAGACCTTGTCTCTACAATAAATCAAAAAATTATCTGGGCATGGTGGCACATGCCTACAGTTCCAGACACTTGGAAGGCTGAGGCGTAAGGATCCCCTGAGCCTAGCAGGTCCAGGCTACAGTGGCCATGAGCATGCCACTGCACTCCAGTCTGGGTGACAGTGAGACTCCAACCAAAAAACAACAACAACAACAACAAAAACTGCTTGAGGGATGTATGTTCTTTTCCCAAGAACACATACATTTTGTGATGTGTGATATGTACCTGGGAGACACCATTTTCTCCACTTTGTGATTTCCGGGGCCCACACAGTACCTGCCTCCTACCAGGCATTCACTACATCATTGAATCAGATGATGAGTAAACTCGCATGTATATATTGGTTAGGAAACCAAGAAGTATTAGCTACCGAAAAATTTGTACCCCTTCTCCATAGACCTCCACTTCCAAGTTCTAGGTATTTTTTAATCCCCTCACCAAGTGGTTGATACCACTGGGTTTCTTTTAAAAGAAGAAATGGCCATTTAGAGATAACAAATTAGAAATTTAAGTTGGCTTGAGTTTGCAAGGAAAGCCACAGAGTTTCTGTCTGTATGTCTTTGGAGGGCTCTACGAGAACAGAAACATGTGTCTGTACATAATAGATTACAAAATACTTGCTGAATGCATAAATAAAATATTTAAATAAGCACCTGAATGAATTAAGAATTCAAGCGATTGCTGAATTGAAATTCTCTCCCTTCCCATGCTGGTCAACCGGTTTCCATGGTGAATTCTGTAGCTGATGGGTTTTCTTGCTTATTTCCAAATAATCATATGTGCCTATACATCCCAGAACCAAAATGTGGTTGCATTAAAAACGAATAAAATCAATACATTCTTGACAAGAAAGAGCTAGGAAAAAAGAATGTTCTTGTTCTTTTCTTATTTTTGCAACTTTTCTATATATTTCCAAATATATAGATATACAGATATATTTAGTTAGTAATATCCTTTCTAGAAAAAAGAGGATACATTTTTAAAAGGTAACTTCTTCAGGAATAGCAAAGAGAAGATGCCCAGAAATATATCTAATGAAAGATCTATGAGGCCTTTATGTAAAACATAAGTAACTTTAAGAAAAGGTATTTTTAAAAGACTGATGCCAAATGCTTCCCAAATCTGGGCTAAGTTTCGTGGTAAGTTGGCTATGAAGTTTAAACAAAAAAAACAAAAAAAAAAACAAAAGCAGATAGACAACAAGAACGCTACACTAAATTTGGATGGTCCAGACCTTAGGTCTTGCTATTTCCTGTTCGTTTTTTAAAAGAGCCTGAAAATTGGCATAATTACTTGTCAAAGGATAATTAATTCTACTACTTAGAGATGAGGTGGTTTAGTAGGTGACACCTTCCTCATAGCCCCTACGTGGCCCTATGTTTTTCACACTTATGGGAAAGGTGGCCTCTTACTGAGAAAAGATGGCCAAATAGGAACAGGGGATTCCAACATGGTTTTCCTTAACGTTTCAATGTTGGAAGGGGCACTGGGCAAAAGTGTGAAGTAGGGAATGTTTATTGAATGAGAGATCTTTATGGAAGTATAATCAACATCACAGGTGCTGTTAAAGGCACTAGGGTCACAAAGAAAAATACTGAGCTTCTGCCTAAGACTTCTTGTTCTTGAAGGAACAGGATGACAGCTACATTACAAGTGCTATAGTACAGATACCAACACTTTCCCAATTTCACTTTCTTGTCACCCCAGCAGCCTGTGCTACTCCTAAAATGCCTTGAATGCATTGAGCATTTGAGCACAGACTGGGTGCCAGAGCAGGTACTAAAGATGCGGCAGTGATTAGAACAAATGTGGTCCTTACCCTCACAGGACCTCCAGTCAGTAAGCTGGTGGTGGGTACAGATTCAGCTAAAGACAACACCCCAGGCAACTGTAGCTATAGTGTGCTCTTGAAAGTATTAAAAAATAGCCAGGCGTGGTGGATCATGCCTATAATCCTAGCACTTTGGGAAGTGGAGGCAAGAGGATTGCCTGAGTCCAGGGGTTTAAGACTAGCCGGGGAAACTTGGTAAGATCTCGTCCCTACAATAAATCAAGAAATTAGCCGGGCATAGTGACATGCACCTGTGGTCCTGGCTATTTGGAAGGCTGAGGTGGAAGGATCGCCTGAGTCCAGCAGGTCGAGGCTACGGTGACTATGAGCATACCACGGCACTCCAGCCTGGGTGACAGAGTGAGACTCTGACTCAAAAAAAAAAAAACAAAACAAAAGGAAAGAAAAAGAAAGTATGAAAACATAAATATTAAAATGAGGGATCTGGTGGCCTATCAGTGGAGAGAAACCATGGATAAGGCAAGACTTTCCAAAGATATCCAAGTTCAGAAATAAAAGAGGAGAAGGAAGGTGACTAGGAAAGTTAGTGAGGTCCTGGCAGATTCTACGTGTCATGAAATGGAGAAACCACAGAAACTGATCAACGTAATCTAAGCAGAAAAACTGTGTAAGTACCACCCTTTACAGACTAGAGTTTAAGAGCTTCTTTCAATCTAGGTCAGTAACCTCAAGCAATTCAGAATGTGTTAACAAGTAGCGACAATGAAGGATGGTAATTAGCACTGTAAGATTCCCTTAAAATGAACAGAATTCAGATGGCTGTGGTTTTAAAAGTTGGACTGTCTCATGTAAGTAAGATAGATTTGGTAAAGGAAAACACAGGCTATCAGGTTTCTTATGTTAGTTATTTAATCAACTAACATTTTAGGGGGTAACTTTAAAATCTGAATTTGCAATCACCTATTTATTTAATAGTGAAGTACAGATCTTTTTTTTAAAACCAGGCTTCTGTAAAAAAAAAAAAAATAGTACTTTTATTCAGGCAACATATGGAAAAAACGATCACATCACTTGAAAATGTTACATTTAGAAAGGTAATTTCCTTTCCCCCCACTTTTTTTTTAACATTTCCACATCAGTCAAGAAAAACAGGCTTTGACATACCAGTTTTTTAAAAAGTGAACTATCAAATATGTCACACAGTTTTAATTAAATATCCATCTCGAGAATATTTCAGTGAGCTGTCATGTTCGGGGGGGAAAATGGAACACGAATATGAAGGGCTGACTTCCAGTGAAACATTTTACAATTACCAAACAGTGATTTATTCACCCACACGCTCCTGCAAATGGTACTTCCTGAAAATCTTTGGTTTTGCTAATGTGGAGACTGTTTTTACTTCTAAAAAGAAGGGAACTGCTAAACTGAATAATTTAGCCCATGAGGAAAATAAGGTGACAAATGGCATATGCAGAAATATCTTGTAGTTTCAGTCTGTTCCAGAGAAGTCCATTTTTACTTTCACTAAGCTTTCACCATTAGTATATCAAACGTGTGTTGCTGATCTTAAAATGACTCAAAACTTAAAATGATTACTGTTTCAGAAATCTTTCATGGAGTCTGAACTTCACAGATCATTTGTTCTGCATGTTTTTGGTTTCCTTCACAGAAGCCACTAGGATTTTCTTCAATCTGTCTTACCAGTTTAAGCTACATTAAATGTGTTTGGTTTGTTTTAGAATAAATTGTGTTTAGAATACATATATGCAGTTTCTAACTCCATGAGTAGACTAATACTTCATCAGCTTCTGTTTATGTGCCCAGATACTTGGGTATATAAAAGATAAAAGAGCCCATAACAGCATGGGCATTTGGTTGTGTGTAGAGTTAAACCCAGATTAAAGAGCAGGACTCTTGCAGTGGACAGATAAGCTAGTGCATTCTCTAGCCACAAGTTTCCCTGTAAAATTGGAACTTAGCATGTCCTAAAAAACTGACATATATAGGACCTACCGCCATAAAATTAGTTAGAATTGCACTTTCCGAATTAAATGTTCAGCAACTACAGGAATTTTTGTTTGTTTTCGTTTTTCAGTCAGGGTCTTGTTCTGACACCCAGGCTGGCGTGCAATAGCACCATCACGGCTCACTGCAGCCTCAACTGCTGGGCTCAGGTGATCCTTCCACCTCAGCCTCTCAAATAGGTAGGACTACTTGTCCTACCACATCCGTCCGGCTAACTCTCACTATGTTGCCCAGGCTACAGGTACTTCTTGAACACCTATTCCCCCTCCCCCACTTATACCATAGGGGAACCTGTTTCTTTGCACAAGTCCAGCATGTGGCATTTGCTCACACATAATTGTTCAATGAATAACCGTACAGTGAAATGTGCTCACTGGAATTACTGGCATAAGGTCATTGCTGACTTCAGTGAAAGCAGTTTTGTGATATGGTACAGGCTAAAGTAGAAATGGTTCTGTGTCATGAGTGAAACACCATGTATCTTTTTTTTTTTTTAGTTGGAGTCTCACTCTGTCATCCAGACTGGAGTGCAGTGGCCGCTCCCGGCCACCGCAGCCTCCACCTGCTGGGCTCCAGTGATCCTTCCGCCTCAGCCTTCTGAGTAGCCAGATTAAAGGCATGCGCTACCATGCCCGGCTGATTTTTTGATTTATTGTAGAGATGAGGTCTCGCTGCCCAGGCGGGTCTCGAACTCGCGGGCTCAGGCAATCCACTCACCTCAGCCTCCCAAAGGTGCGGGATTACAGGCTGAACCACCAAGCCCGGCTACACCATGTATCTTAAATGATGCCCGAAAGGGGAGAAGAAGAAAGCCCTCGTGCAGGGTAGGTATTCCAAGCAGGTTTTACGTGGGAGAGTCCTGATGATATGTAAATGGTGACAGGACAAATCTTGTAGAGAAGAAGAAGGGGTAGAGAATTCTGAAAAAGGAAGAATAATCCAAAAAGTATCCCTGAAAGGACAGGAGGGATGAGGGACTAAGACTCAGGGCCCAGGACCCAGGACCCAGGACCCAGTGTTAAAAAAGGTGGGGATATATTTGCTGTTCGAACAAAGGGCAGGAAGATGGTGATTATTAGGAGATTTGATAGCAGGCCAATGTGTTCCCAAGTGATTTCCATTTTCTTTGAAGGAAGTAAGAGACAAGATCATCTTCTGAATACGTTGGGCAAGAATGTGTATTTGGGAAGAGTAGGGAAGATATAATTAAGTCATTTTGAAAAGTCAATCATGAGCTGACTAGAAAAAAAGAGTAAAGTCTATCAATATCACATTCTGTTCCATCAACCACCAGGTGATAGATTGCACAGATGAGATACTGGCCTGGGCTTGTGCTTAGCAGACAGCAGTAGGACCAGATGGGTAGCCCTACAGGAAAAGCTGTGGCTTTGGAATCAAAGACTTGGGCCCACGGCCAAGATCTACTTATGAGTTGTCTGACTTGGAAGAGTCACTTCACTTCTTTAGGCCTTAGGGTTTTACCATTTATAAAATGACAGCATTGCATAAGAATCTCCAAGGTCCCTGCTAGCTCTAAAAGAACTAAGCCTTTATAAAAAATAACCAGCGAACTAGTGTAATGGCAGCATACTTGACACAGAATAAAAATTCAGAATTGGCCAGAGCCATCTTTCCCGACCTGCTCCACGCTCCATTGCTTTCTGACATGGATTACACGATGACACCCCCCTGCCCCTACTCTGCCTCTGAGTCTACTTCCATCCTGCCATCCACATGACGAATGTGATCATCTGGCACTCTTTGCTTTAATCCTTCCAAAGGTTCCATCACCATGTGAATGAGCCCTGACTCCTCAGCCTAGTCCAGAAAGCCCTTTGTCATCCATCCCTGCCCACCTACCTGCCTCACTCTGTCTTGCTGAAATACTAACAGTAAAATGATTTTTCAAAAGGAGAGATTTTAAAGAATATACAAAACTGCAGCTAGATAGGTTCCAGTGTTCTACACCACTGTAGGACAACTACAGTTAACAGTAATAAATTATATAGTTTCAAATAGCTAGAAGGAGGATATGGAATGTTACCAACACAAACAAATGATAAATGTTGGCAATGATAAATATGCTAATTACCCTGATCTGATCACTATATGTAATGTTTATCGATGTATCATGATGAACCCCTATGAATATGTACAATTACTATTTGTCAACTTTTTTTTTTTTTTGAGTTGGAGTCTCACTCTGTCGCCCAGACTGGAGTGCAGTGGCCGCTCCTGGCCACCGCAGCCTTGACCTGCTGGGCTCCGGCGATCCTTCCGCCTCAGCCTTCCAAGTATCCGGAATTACAGGCATGTGCTACCACGCCCGGCTGATTTTTTGATTTATTGTAGAGGTGAGGTCTCGCTGCCCGGGCGGGTCTCAAACCCGCGGGCTCAGGCAATCCACTCACCTCAGCCTCCCAAAGGCGCGGGATTACAGGCTGAGCCACCGAGCCCGGCCTGTCAATTTTTTTTAAATGGAAAAAAACAAAGTAGAGAAATATAAGATTTTCTTTATTAAAACATGTATAAGGGTTATTCTAATCCACTCAACATACCTATTCTCTACACTAATGGCATATATACTATCAGTTGCTATTTTAAGATAGTCCCATTTGAAAACATTGTGCTCGGAGATTTGGGCCAAGTAGTTCTCAGAAGCAACATGAAAATTTTGTGGCTGAGTTAAAATATACTAAAGTGAATTCCTTTTTCTTTTTAAGGTGAGTATAATATAAGTTAAAGCCTCCCTAAAAGAAATGGGCTTTCCAGAGGAAGTGAAGACAGAATATAAACAACATTCCCCACTCATTAAAAGAATGGCATTCAATGATGTTTATGCATGTGGTTCTCACTCTTTAAACTTAAGTCTAAATATATTTTTAAAGCTGTAAGTAAAGTAGTAATTTACTGAAGCCAAACCACAAAGAAATTTCAGGAATGCATCCAGGTTATATAATTCTATTCCCTGCTATATAAAGAGAATTCTAATAGCTTCTATTTTGGTCATCTATTGACAAATTCTTACTTAGAAGAATTTTGGAACATAAAATAATTGGAGAAATTAAGTTTCAGTCTAATAAGTTTCTAGGCAAGAGGTGGAAATCCAAGTTCCCAACTGCTGAATAGCTCTTCTCACCCAAGAGGCACCTGGCGAGGGAGCTGCCACCTGGTCCCCAGGACGCCCCATCCTTTCCCCCCCATGCCTAGGAGTTTTCCTGTCCTCTTGACACCTTTATTTGCCTTCATTTCAAGAATCTTACCCTGGCAGGGGTGACCTTCAGCAAAAGGGTGTGGGCAAAGAGAAGAAAGGTTCAAGCAGGGTCGATGAATGTAGGGCTAAGGGGAAACTGCTTCTGGCTGAGGGGGGCATCTCAGAACCTTCTGGGTCAATGGGGTGGAAGGGGGACAATCAGAATAGCCTTTAGTGAGGAGTTGGAAGATGGAGGAAAACACATTCAAACAAGCAGGAAGACAGAAAAGACCACATTGTTCAAAGGAATTTGGTGGAAAACAGAAATACATTCTATCTAAAACTTAATAAATTAATTGTTTGTTTCTGATGCTGGAAAAAAATAATTCTAAGCCATCCAAGATCATCTGTGAAGAACAATAGCTTCTGAAGAACCAGAACAATATTCATAGATATTCATACTTATTTCATGAAAAGAATAAGAAGAATGAGAATTTTCTCAGATTATTAAACCAATAAGTGCCCAAAACAGAAAACTCAATGGACTAAGTAAAAGAATTGATATGGCTAAAGACTTACTCAGTAGGCTGAAAAATTTAAGTCAAGAAAATCTCTAGAATATACAACAAAAAACAAAGAGAAGGAAATTATGAAAGACACAAAGAATTCATTCCAAGAGGTCTAAAATTCATCTTCTGAAGTTCTGGGTGAAGATGCATTAATATTAGCGAGGAGAAAATATTCTGAGCTAGAGGAGACTTTAAAAAAAAAGGACAAATGAAAAAAGATTGCCGGGCTCGGTGGCTCAGCCTGTAATCCCACACCTTGGGAGACTGAGGTGAGTGGATTGCCTGAGCCCGCGGGTTTGAAACCCGCCCGGGTAACTTGGCGAGCCCTCCTCTCTATAATAAACCAAAAATTAGCCAGGCGTGGTAGCGCGCACCTGTAGTTCCAGCTAATCGGAAGGCTGAGGCGGAAGGATCGCCGGAGCCCAGCAGGTCGAGGTTGCGGTGGCCGGGAGCGGCCACTGCACTTCCGTCTGGGCGACAGAGTGAGACGCCAACTAAAAAAAAAAATTAAAAAAAAAATGCTGTACCAATAAGAATTTAAAATGCATTAAACTGTGACACTGTAAAAATTATAATCTAGCAAATTAGGCTGTGGTTAAGGTGACCAACCATCCTGGGACCAAGGGGATTTCCGGACGTGGGACTTTCAAAACTGGGAAAGTCCTGTGTAAACCAGAACTAGTTTGTCACCTTAGTCACAGGGCAGAAGAAATGAATGAAAGATGCTAATATCCTCATTTTTCAGACTGAGGTCTGAAAAGAAATAAGTTGAAATAAGCAGGTGACAACCAACACCAATATAGCAACTGTTAGTAGTGATTGATTGTCCTTGAGGAATGAGGTTTTGTATTTGATTCCATCTTTTTCCAAACTTAAGATTTTTGAAACAGCACTTCCATTTAGAATAGAATAAGTTGCCGGGCTCGGTGGCTCAGCCTGTAATCCCACGCTTTGGGAGGCTGAGGTGAATGAACTGCCTGAGCCTGCGGGTTCGAGAGCCGCCTGGGCAACTTGGCGAGACCTCATCTCTATAATAAATCAAAAATTAGCCGGACGTGGTAGCATGCGCCTGTAGTTCCAGCTTCTTGGACGGCTGAGGCGGAAGGATCACTGAAGCCCAGCAGGTCGAGGCTGTGGTGGCCGGGAGCAGCCACTGCACTCCAGTCTGGGCGACAGAGTGAGACTCCAACTCAAAAAAAAGAAAAAAAAATACAATAAGTTAACACTTATTCATGAGGCATCTAACTTCTAACAAAGAGAATATTTCAAAATTAAGACAACCTAGAACTCCAAATATGGAAAGTGAGAAATTATCAAATCAGGGATTTGAAAGCAAGGGTATACAGGAAAGGAAACCAAGGACAGGAAGCACTGTTCCCTTTTCCAGGGGCAGTGTCTGTACTCTCCTGAAGAATGATCACAGGAAAGAACAAGGACAAAAAGAAGACCTCAGTGAACCAACAAATGAGATCAACTTTAAATTAATCACAGCAATAATCCATTAAAATTCTATGTCGCCACTCCAGGCTGTTGCTGAAGAAACCAGTTTGTTCACCTAAGCCGCCCAAGAGACACACTACTTTCTCTCTCCCTCTCTATAAGTATGGCTATTTATGAGTGTCATATATTACACTAAATTTTTTAAAAGGCCTTGAATAACATGCAATGATCTAGCCATTGTGTGCCAAAATTGTTATGCATAGAAAATATTCAAAATAGGGGGTCTTTACATGAACATTAACACTTTGAAGTTTGTGTAATGATCCTAAAGAGAGATTCCTATCTATAGATAATTTTTTTTTTCCTTGTCTTTAAAGAGAACTCAGGTCTTAGGTATGCTGACTCCACAATTATTTGTACAGGAAGCCATTAACTTATCTACAAATGATAACTTACCATAAAGATAATAACTGTTTCATGCCCTTCAACTCAAGAATGCCCTCTGTTAACTCCCAAAAGATATGATATTTATTTTAAATCCAAAATAGAAAAAGCCCATCGTCCTGCCTTCTGTAAGTCACCAATTACCAAGCATATAATCAACGTCCATTATGAGTATTGTACAGGGCATTAAACTAGGGACCTTAATGTATTTAACAGCTTAATGGGTCCTTGCCAAATCACTGTACCTCTATCAAGTTTCTTTATTTTAAGATACATGATGTTTTGAAAACATACCCAAATCAGAATGTAGTTTATAATTAACACGAACATTTGATATGGTTGAGTTTACTGACGTTCCCTGTAAAGCTGTTAAATCAACTGTTTATCTTTAAAACCCAGAGTCTAACACTGAGAAAACCGAGAAACATCACATGCACAACTCATTGGAAATGCGTATGATGATAAGTAACATATCTAAATTCTTGAAAGGAATTTTTTAAAGATGCAGTTCCAGGTAAATGGAGACATTGGTCCTACAAGTGAAGACCTGAGACATTTAAAAGAACAAAGCAGATGCTTGGTTCCCAATAGTTTTTAACTACAAAGTACACGTAGTTTATCCGCAAATTCCAAAACAAGAAACTACAGAACTACAACTCTTCTAAAATGTCTATCTGTGGCCTTTCTATCTTTCTTAAAATTACGAGACTACAAAAATTCTCATTCAGTTATTTCAAGGCATTAAAAACATTTCAGTGTTATTTTTTGAGAGCAAAATTTTCGGCACACAAGTTTCCACAACTCCAAACAACAAAATTAAAAGAGAAAAAAACAGCTGTGAAAGCTGCAATTTACTTGCTCTCCAGGAAACTAATTGGAATGTACTGTAGTAAATGTAATGAAATGATGTAAAACATTTGTGTGAAATTCAAAGTATTCTGTTATAAGCCCATTAAGGGCAGCAAGGGCCCATATCCGCCCTAATTTCCATTTCCTCTGGTTCCCAGTGACAGCTCTAATGAATATTCAAATTAAACAGAATTGAAAACTAATTATTTTTCCAGCAGAAGAGTCCTTTAAACCCTGGATTGTTTTAAGTTTCTGCATTCCCAAAAATGTTCCTAACTCTTCTTGGAAGGATAAAGTCCTATAAATTCCTACCCACTCCTACCCTGAAGTCCTTTACAGACCATAGCCTTCTAACGCTCAGGCAAAGACACTGGTGTTTGTAATAATCTACAAGCATGAAAATGATGATGTCCCTCCAAGTCTTTGCTGTATTCTCTACAAAATCAAGATTTATTGCTCAATCATTTCATTGCTTCATTACTTTAATGGGGTCTCTCCCAGAATTAAACTTAGAGAGTCTGGATTGATAGTTAAATTTTTCCATATGTCTGAATTTAAACCATTTGCTCTAATGATCAGGACATCATTGTATTCTTTCAGTTAAAATATTTCAGCCAGGCGCAGTGGTGCATGTCTATAATTCCAGCACTTTGGGAGGCTGAGGTGAGAGGACTGCCTGATCCCACAGGTTCAAGACTAGACTGGGCAACTTGGCGAGGCCTCATCTCTACAATAAATCAAAAAATTAGCCGGGCATGGTGGCGTGTGCCTGTAGTTCCAGCTACTTGGAAGGCTGAGGCGAAAGGATCATCTGAGCCCAGCAGGTCGAGGCTGCAGTGGCCATGAGCGTGCCACTGCACTCCAGCCTAGGAGACAGAGTGAGACTCCAACTTGAATATGTATATATTTCAAATGTTTATTTTTACTCACTTAACTTTTTTATTTAAAAAAAAGTTTTATCCTAAAGCTAAGTTTCAGACCACTATGCATTTCTCAAGATATTCTTGAATGTGATCCAATTATGGGTATCAGTGTGGCACAAATAACTTATTAAGGGCGTACTCTGTGCCTCTTGAACTTCCTATTCTTTTTCTATCCAACTACTGTTTCAAATTTTACCAACTCCATCAAGCTGTTACAACAACTACACTACAAAATCACTCTCATATCTATTATTCTTTCTATACCTCCCATGTGGGAGCTTGATAACACACTTTGTTTTCTTTTTTTCTTTTTTTTTTTTTGAGTTGGAGTCTCACTCCGTCGCCCAGACTGGAGTGCAGTGGCAGGCTCCTGGCCACCACAGCCTCAACCTGCTGGGCTCCGGCAGTCCTTCCGCCTCAGCCTTCCAAGTAGCTGGAACTACAGGTGCGCGCTACCATGCCCGGCTAATTTTTTATTTACTGTAGACATGAGGTCTCACCAAGTTGCCCGGGTGGGTCTCGAACCCGCAGGTTCAGGCAATCCACTCACCTCAGCCTTCCAAAGTGCTGGGATTACAAGCTGAGCCACCGAGCTCGGCCACTTTGTTTTAATTTAAAAGGCATGTAGATCAACAGGCCTTTCCTTCTAAGCCAAACTAAAAACCAGTCTGGGTCAGCATGGTGACTCACACCTGAAATCCCAGCCCTTTGGGAGGGTGAAGCAGGAGAATTGCTTGAGCCCAGGAGTTCAAGACCAGCCTGGGCAACATAGTAAGACCTTATCTTACTAAAAAATTAGCTGAGTGTAGTGGTACACACCTGAAGTCCCACCAGCTACTCAAGAGGCTAAGGCGAGAAGATTGTTTGAGCCCAGGAGGTTGAGGCTGTGGTGAGCCATGATCATGCCACTGCACTCCAGCCTATGTGACAGAGCAAAACTGTCTGAAAAAACAGACAACCAACCAAACAAACAGAAAACCAGTCTGATGATCGAGCAATCTCTCCCATACCTCCTAGTTACTCATGGTACTTAGTGCCATAAATGGCACTCCACACTGACTGGCACGTAGTAGGTCTTTGAATGGGCAGGTAGTTGTTGTAGCTGTCTGTGGGTATTTCGCAGAGTCCCCTATCTCAGAAGGGAGAAGTAATGAGACCTGATCTTGAATACTGCGCCAGAGCCTGGGACTTCCCCCAGTCACATCTACCCGAGTCATTGCAATGCTGTCACAAATTCCCAGGAACGTCATGCATGGTTTGCTTTCCATTAACACCATCTTGAATTTTATATTTTGTTATCGTTGGAAGTTTAGACTGCTTCTCTTTTATTTTATAAAAATTTAAAGTCATATATGAATGTCATCAATGAAAAATGAAGAAATAAGTGGCATTTATTATGGACATCATAAAAACTGATAGCCCCGCCTTCCAACCCTCCCCACCTCTATCCCTCTCACAACTGGAGCCTCTCTTTTCTTTCTACTGG
This sequence comes from Cephalopachus bancanus, assembly GCA_027257055.1. Taxonomy (NCBI): domain Eukaryota; kingdom Metazoa; phylum Chordata; class Mammalia; order Primates; family Tarsiidae; genus Cephalopachus; species Cephalopachus bancanus. Next base: position 528,161 of record JAPVLO010000006.1, read on the forward strand.
ATCAGGTCTTGTTTGGGTCACCCCTTAGCCTTTACAGTGTCCTTCACTCCCTTCCACTTTGCAACTTTCCTGGGAAAACCCACTACTGGGCTTCTTTTTCTCTTTCTGTTTTTGCTTATACATCTCAGTAGCTTAAAAACTGAAGAGCTCAAATCAGGGAAAGTGGGGACCAAAGGGAGGTCCAAACTTTACCTGTATGATGTCCACTTGTATACCTAATCCTGAATTGTACCCCACATCTTTAAAATAAAATATATTTTTAAAATAAAATAAAAATTTTTTTTTTTTTTGAGTTGGAGTCTCACTCTGTCGCCCAGACTGGAGTGCAGTGGCCGCTCCCGGCCACCGCAGCCTCGACCTGCTGGGCTCCGGCGATCCTTCCACCTCAGCCTTCCAAGTAGCCGGAATTACAGGCATGCGCTACCATGCCCGGCTGAATTTTTAATTTATTGTAGAGATGAGGTCTCGCTGCCCAGGCGGGTCTCGAACCCGCGGGCTCAGGCAATCCACTCACCTCAGCCTCCCAAAGGCACGGGATTACAGGCTGAGCCACCGAGCCCGGCTTAATAATTTTTTTAAAGGAAGAAATACCACAGTGAAGATCATCCCCATGATAAATCCATGACAGACAACCTCAGCTGGGTTCTCAATGCTCTTCAACAATCCTTGGACATTATTTCGTTAATGAATGTAAACTGAACACCTACTAGGTGCCAGGAACTGTGCTGGGAGAAGCTAGTCCTGCCTTTATCCTTGATCAACTCCTTCTACAGTTTGTCTCTCCAGCAGGAGTATTTTCACTTCTCCCCTCAAATATCTTGACCTCCATAGTTTCAGAAGACAGCCCACTCTCCCACGCAGGGGAAAACGAGGCCATCAGTAGTCAACTCTTTCACCTTCCTGACCAATATCCCCACCACCAAAACTGCCTGTGTGAGAAGCAACGTTTGCAGAACTTTTCTTTCTCGTGCCTGTGGATGGATACTGCATCATGGTCCCAAGACTACTTTTGCTACCAACCGGTGCACGCTCCTCCCATCCTGTCAGAACAGGGCACAGAAGAGGGCAGGAAAGCTGGGTGTGAGGCGTGGCCATCTTACATATCCATCCCTGCTTCACTCTGAGTCCTGTCTTCCCCCAAGGGCAGAGGAGAGGACCATGTGATGAGAAGCGCAACCTGGTCGCCTGCACGTTCCATCTCTTGGCCATGTGCTGCCGTCTCCCACACATCCAAACTTGCCCTCTCCGATCTCCACGTAATGATATGATTTACCATCCTAAAAAGCTTCTCCTTTAGAGCCTGCATGCCCTCTCTCCTCTCCTCAGCTATTATTATCTTCCTTCCTCAGTCAAATTGGCTTAGAATAGCAATTTCTCATCCTTTGCTTCCTCAGCTCCCATTAACCCCAGGCTCCTACTCTTCTGCCCACCCTGCAATCACGGAGGACTTCAGTCTTCAGAATCTGCAGATACAGGTCCCTACATCTTTACCCACAGTTTGAATCACAGCCTTCAGCTGGTAGCCTGGAGGCTCCGTGACAGGCACTTGGCTAATCACCCCCATCCTACCTGATCCAGCTTTGCCTGCGATTTCTGGGAGCCTCGCGACACACACTCCAGCAACCCTGAACAGCCTGTAAGCAATTCTGCCTGCTTTGCCCTTTCCTGCCAACCTAGACTCCATCCTGCCCCCACCTCCGCCCAGCGAGTCCTTCTAACCCATCTTTACCTGGTGACTCTCTTATGCTTTCAGACTCAGCTCCAGCACCCATGACCACCCTCAGGATGGCATCCCTGAGTCGACACTTCCGGACAACGTTGCTGTCCTGACTCTGATTAGAACCGTGACCCCCTCAAGTACAGAAACTGGATCTCATCTTTGAAATCCCAGGCCCATAGTCATTACTCAAAAACGTTAAACTGAATTATGAGTCTTCAAAGAAAAGCAAATCAGTTATTTGGTTGCTTCCAGGTACAGAGCAAGTTTTCAGCTTAGTAAAAATAAATAAATGGAGTTTTCTTTTTTTAAAAAAAAGCATTGCATAAGGCATTCTTATAGAATAGTTTAAAAACCCAAATACATAAGACATGAGCAAAATATCAAATAAGACAGAAAAGAGAAATTAACATGAAATCATACAAGAAGTGTATGCAAATTTCAGTCTTTGCTCCTCTAACTTATAACCAACTAGTTTCCCCAGAAAACTTTTGGCAAATAAAACCAATAATTAGTCATATGTACCATTTCGTGGCAGAAAGTCTTATAAAGAATCCTTTAAACATCACTTTAAGGTAAAGTTCTTAATTTCCCACACTTTTTTTTTTTTTGAGTCAGAGTCTCACTCTGTCACCCAGGCTGGAGTGCAGTGGCACAATCACAGCTCACTGCAGCCTCGACCTGCTGAGCTCAGGCTATCCTTCTACCTTTGCCTCCCAAGTAGGGAGGGACTACAGGTGTGCTTTACCACGTCGAGTTAATTTTTTGATTTACTGTGGAGACGAGGTCTTACCATGTTGCCCAGGCTGGTCTCAAACTCCTGGGCTAAATCCATCCTCCCACCTCAGCTTCCCAAAGTGCTGCGATTACAGGAGTGAGCCACCATGCCCTGCCCCCCTCTTCTTTTAACAACCATATCTCCACTACCAACATTGCCTGTGTGAGAATCGTTTGCAAAACTATTCTCTGGCATCTTTGTTGACTGATACTGATATTGTATAACGTGGAGGCTGCAGTGAGCTGTGATTGTGCCACTGCACTCCAGCCTGGGTGACAGAGTGAGACTCTGACTCAAAAAAAAAAGGGGGGGTGGGAAATTAAGAACTTTACCTTAAAGGAGGTGTGAGCTCCTCCTATCCTGTAGGGACAGGGCACAGAGGAAGAGAGAAGAGAAGCCGGGTTAAAGGGATGACCATCCGGGCAGCACTCGCCTGGGGGTCTTAGGTGGCTGGGACAGCTTCAGCTCCCTACTCCCCATCATTCCCACTCCACCTGTGAATGAGGCCCATGCCGCCAACGATGACTGTCCACAGCACACAAGCCCCTGAGAGCTTGTGTCCACGTTGGCCAAGGCCCATAGTAAAAGTGGACAGAAAAGAGAATCAAACCTTGGAAAACATCTTTACATTTTCTTTTTTTTTTAAGTCATGGAAAGAATAGCAACACTTAAAATTCTAGAAAGTGAAGAAAACCAAGGAAAAATTATCACTTATAACCCAGAGATGACCATGGCTACTATTCTGGTCATTCCCATCCAGCTTTGCCTGTATGTTTATAACGGAGAAGGGAGATTACACAATTTAATGTAATCTGACCTTTTTTTTCCCTCCACAACATTATAACATGGGTATTCTTAGGAAAGACCTTTAAACCGTTGACCTTTTGCTATGTGTATCAAAAACTGTTCAGAAAATGTTAGAAATGCTGCTCGTTTTTAGAACCAGAGAGTCCAGGAGTTGCAAGACTGTTCTGATTCTCAGAAGTCCAGGGAGTAGAGAAACTCTGGCGGACAGGCTGGTGGCAGCACCTGAGGAAGTGGGCAGGACAGCACTGGCAGGCAGCCGAGAAACCCCTGAGCACAGGCCCCAGGATTTCCCCATACACGCATCCCTTCACCTACTCACATCCTCTCCTCCTCCCCAGCTCTGTCCCACCTTCTACTCACCTCTTGGGAAGTTCCCTCTCTATGCTCTGGAGCAACTGTAAGTGGGGAGCAGTTTCCAGCAAGAGGAAGAACCCCCAAATCTATGGTTTCAGGGGGAAGAGGAATGCCAAAATGCGAGTTTAAAACATATTTTCCAAGCTGGGCTCGGTGGCTCAGCCTGTAATCCCGTGCCTTTGGGAGGCTGGGGTGAGTGGATTGCCTGAGCCCACGGGTTCGAGACCCACCTGGGCAGGTGAGACCTCATCTCTACAGTAAAATCAAAAAATTAGCCGGGCGTGGTGGCGCGCGCCTGTAATTCCAGCTGCTCGGAAGGCTGAGGCGGAAGGATTGCCGGAGCCCAGCAGGTCGAGGCTGTGGTGGCCGGGAGTGGCCACTGCACTCCCGTCTGGGCGACAGAGTGAGACTCCAACTCAAAAAAATAAAAAATAAATAAATAAATAAAACATATTTTCCAGGAATTCTTACTGCACAAGATTGTTCAGTTACTTTGGGCATCTTGCTAGTGACCTAAAGATGCTCGGATTATAGTATGAGTATCCAAGCCACTAGGTGTAAGGTGTGGCTGTCGTGCTGGGCCCCTAGGGGTCCTAGCACTCCCTGTGTTTAAGGGGTTGGGTGTCCGCAAAAGGGCAACAGTATTAATTGCATCACTTCCACAGTCCTGTCTGTCCAGTACCTGAAAGGAGCCCAACATGAAGACTCAAGGAGGAGGGTGCTGGATAGAAGGCAGACATAATTGGTTTTGCAGTTTTAATTCAAAGAGAGAGGCGTGGTGGCTCATGCCTGTAATACCAGCAATTTGGGTGACTGAGGCAAGAGGACTGCTTGAGACTGAGAGTTCCAGACCACTCTGGGCAACATAGTGAGACCTCTTCTCTACAAAAAAAAATTAAAAAAATTAGCCAGTGTGGTGGTGCACACTGGCAGTCCCAGATACTCAGGAGGCTAAGGCAGGAGGATCGCCTGAGCCCAGGAGGTCAAGACTGCAGTGAGCTGTGATCATGCCACTGCACTCCAGCCTGGGCAACAGAGTGAGGCCCTGACTCAAAGAGAGAGAGAGAGAAACTGGGGTGATCAGCCATCATGTAACAGAGACAGATGACTGCAAAGTTGGAGCTGTCATGTACACTGATTTCAAATAGCTGGAGGATGATCTGGGGCCTAGAAGTCTTGAGATGACACAGCTGCAGAAGATCCAGAAACCTGTGCTCTATGAGCTTGCATATTCCTGGGCATGTGAGATTTTCTCTGCCTTTCTTACTCTTGAAGAGCTTCAAAGTTCTCCTTTGCCTAAGAAGGATCATCAGGCTTCAGCCCCTTCTGCTCTACCCAAACTGTTTATCCAAGCCATCAATGCCCTTCTTGTTGTGAAATGCAATGGCTGATTCCCTGCCTCTCACTTTGCTTTCCAGCTATTAAGACATACTTTCTCTACATGGTTTCCAGGAGACCACAGACTCCTGGCTTTCCTCCCCTGCTGGCTGCTCCATCCTGTCTCCTAGGCTGGGTCTTCCTCCTCATTCCATCTTTTAGTGCTGGGTGCCCTACGATCAGCCTCCTGGCCCCTTCTCTGTCTGCACTGTCTCGCTCAGATACTTTATCAGCCCAGTGGTTGTAAATACCACTGATATGCTGACAGTTTTCAGGTGTGTATTTCCTCCCCAGCCCTCTCTGGAAAGTCAGTTTCACACAGCCAAGCACTCACCTGGTATCACCACTTAAAGCTGAACTGCTGCACACCTCAACAACAAGGGTACCTGCATAATGAACATTTGTATACCTAACCCTGAATTGTACCCCACATCTTTAAAATAAATTTTTTTTAAAAATTAAGAGGAAATGCCTATTGCAGATCTAGCATGACCTAACCCTGATTCCAATTTCTCTTCCTTGCTAATAACCTGCCTTTCCCTTGCATTCCACTGTAGCAAATGGCATCAACTACACTCAGATATTCAGGCTAACATCCATGGCCTCATCTCTTATTCCTTTCTTTCCACAACTAAGCTATCCACAGCCTTGTTGGCTGCACTCTCAGCAGTTGCTCAACCACAGCTCACCACTTCTACAGCTCCCACCTTCACCTAAACACTCATCACCTCTCCCACCTTGATCTAAGTACTCATCATCTCTCAGTTGGTCAACTCCAGTCACCTCCTGCTCACAGATCTCCCAGCTGACACCTTGATCTTGATCTGCTAGCCTCCAGAACTGTGAGGAAATAAACTTCTTTCATTTAAGCCACCCAGTCCATGGTACTTTGTCACGGCAGCCCTAGCCTCCCCAGAGTTGATCCTCTGTATAGAAGCCAGAGCAATTCCACTCATTTGCAAGATCACAGCACTTCTGGGTTCAAACTCTGCCAGTGGCTTCCCGTCACACCCAAGGCCCTAACCAGGACCAGCTGCCCAGGTACCACTCTTCCCTCACCCCTGCTGAACAAGTAGAAACTGCTTTAAAGAGAGCACTGTGGATACTACTGCTCAAATATAAAGAATGGGATCATCAGTGATCCCCTCCAATAGCCCATGACCTGAATCGCTCTTGCTGGGAAAAGGTTGCCCAGATAAGTATCTTTTACTTTTACTTAACAAATAAAACATTTGTTTTTTCTTACTATAGAAATCCTGAAACATATGGAAAAGTATACATCAAATAAAAGTCAAAGTGTCAAAGCTTAAAGATAATTATAATTATCATTACTATTTTGGTCTAATTTCCTGCCATTCTTTTCTATGCAGTACTGAAGGGTTTTTTTTGTTTAAAAAAAAAATTGATGATCTGATCCTTTCTTTCCTCACATCTTAAAGGTTTAACTTTTATCATTGATATTTCTTGGGAAATCTTACTTGCATATAATAGTCCCTTGTATGAATGTACCATAACTTATCCAATCCTCTCATGTTGAAATTTTAGGTTGCTTAAATGCTGCTGCAATGTCAAACCTTGTATAAAATTGGGTGTACAAAAAGGTTTATTTCTTTAGGGTATATCCTAAAAATGGAATTACTGAGTCAAAGGCATGAACATTTGAGGACTTGACACATAACCAGGACCAGCCTTTCAGAAGCATCAGTTCAAGCAGCAGTGTGTTCCTGGGTCCAATCCTTTATTTCAGACTTGCCAGAGTACACACCATCTGGATGTACTAAAGTCACCTCAAGCTCTAAACTGGTGTTAGCGAATCCTACCCTTCACACCCTAATGGGCTCCATGGCTGGTTATTCCACTGTGGCCAAAAGTGGTCTGGTTGCCCAGGCTAGAATCCTCAGTTTCTTCTCCATGAATCTCTTGGGTCCCCTTCCCCCATTATGCGTGTACACACACACACACACACACACACACACACACACACTCTCTCTCTCTCTCTCTCTCTCTCTCTCTCTCTCTCTCTCTCTCTTTGATGAACTTCTTTATTTCCATTGCTTTCCAGTTCTTTCCAAAGCCTCATCATCTTTGCACATAGAAGGCAGCACTGCATTCTTACTCATCACCTGGAGTAAGCTTCTCTCTAACCTGTGAATTACCTGGGGTTAGTGTTACACCCCAGCTTCTTATTCTATAGGACAATACAATAAATGGTCTGTGCAATCAAGTTATCCTCTGTGTTAGATTATAACATCATTAGTAGTAGGAGCGGAATATTAACCAACTGCACTGAACTAAATGAATTCAATCCTGAGTCCCTCCAATCAAGTCAAGTTAATACCTAATCCAACCCCATTATAAAACGGGCAAAAGATATGAACAGACAGTTCACAAAGGAAGACACTGAGCAGGTTGAAATGTTCAACCTCACTAATCATCAGGGAGATGCAAATCAAAACCACACTGAGATACCACCTAACTCCAGTCAGAATGGCAATTATCAACAACTCAAAAAATAACAGCTGCTGGAGAGGGTGTGGCGAAAAGGGAACACTTCTACACTGCTGGTGGGAGTGTAGACTAGTGCAACCTCTGTGGAAAGCAGTGTGGCGATTCCTAAAATCTCCAAATATCAACCTCCCATATGACCCTGCAATCCCCCTACTGGGAATATACCCTGAAGAACTCAAATCACTCTATCAAAAAGATACTTGCAAACGAATGTTTATTGCAGCATTGTTCACAATAGCAAGAACCTGGAAGCAACCATGCTGCCCATCAAAAGAGGACTGGATTAAAAAATGTGGTACATATACACGATGGAATACTACGCAGCCATAAAAAAGAACAAAATCATTAATTTCGCAGCAACCTGGATGGAACTAGAGTCTATAATACTGAGTGACCTCTCACAGAAACAAATATCCGAGTATCACATGTTCTCACTCATATAATGGACCTTGAACATCCAATGTAATACTATAAGAAAATGACTGACAGTAGTGGGAAACTATGGTGGGGGAAGATGGGATTAACGGTAGCAAATCTCTGTCTGGGGACGGGGAAATACCTGTTATCAACAGGGTGCCTGAATGAAACGTATTTGTATACCTAACCCTTAACTGTACCCCACAACATCATAATAAAAAATATTGATTAAAAAAAAAAAAAAAACCTAATCCAGATGTAGAGGTTATGACAAAGCAGGGTAAGGACAAGACAGAGAGAGAGAGGGAGAAAGAGAGAGAGTGAGAGTGTGTGTGTGTGTGTGTGTGTGTGTGTGTGTGTGTGTTCCTACCTACATACCACCCCAAAGCAAATGTCCACTTGCTGAGGACTCTTTGAAAATTGACCTCAGCTGGGCTCGGTGGCTCAGCCTGTAATCCCGCGCCTTTGGGAGGCTGAGGTGAGTGGATTGCCTGAGCCTGCGGGTTAAAGACCCGCCTGGGCAGCGAGACCTCATCACTACAATAAATAAAAAAATCAGCCGGGCGTGGTAGCGCATACCTGTAATTCTGGCTACTCGGAAGGCTGAGGCGGAAGGATTGCCAGAGCCCAGCAGGTCGAGGCTGCGGTGGCCAGGAGCGGCCACTGCATTCCAGTCTGGGTGACAGAGTGAGACTCCAACTCAAAAACAAAAAAACAAAAAAAAGAAAATTGACCTCAAAGGAATCTAAAGAGAAACTGGGATTAAAGTCCTATGTGTAGTCCTACTTAATGCTCTTCTTACAGTCAAGGGGGTTTTCTACTGGGTCAATAGCTTTTCTGAAATTTATACCAAGAAAAATATACACATATTAAACAGCAGTGGTAATTTACAGTAAAACAGAAAATTCCATTCAGGGAAGAAAACAACCAGAAACATCTAACATTTCAAACTTCTAAAAGTGGGAGTTCGGAAGCCTAAATCATTGCTTCATTGTTCAGCTTTACTACAGCAATGGCATTCCCTCTGACAAGCATGTCGGTATTACCAAACCTTTGAAACATTTACTTTGAGTCCAATCTGCTGCCCATATGTCAGCTAAAGAATAGTTAAATTTGCAATACTTATTCTGTACAAGAGTGGGTTCTAGTTAAAAATCCCATCATCATGTAGTTACAAGGGTATCATTAAAAATAAATATTAATGTAGGTCTATATGAGATCTTAAAACATAGACTAAAACCTTCATTCCATAAAACTCCCTGCATATTATGCAGAAACATGTTTGGTAGGCAAAAAAGCAGCAGTTGTTTATTATTATCTATGTAATCTTGGATTTAAGTTTCTAATGATCACAGATGGCAATAAACTCCACTAGTGCTCAAGGCAAGAGGACGATGGAAACATTTCTAATTGTGGCAAACATATGTTGACACAGGTATTTATATGCAATTCTGCCAGGCAGGACACATGTATATCCAATTTTGTTAACCCTGTAATCCTAATAAACAAAATCCACATGTCAATGTTGGATTTTTTAGATATGCAGCAATTCTTTTAACTTCTCACTTACAGACTAGTAAAGACTTAAAAAAAAATTATGATTAAGCTCCAAAAAAAAGAGTGCAGTTTCCCAGAAGAAAACCAGATGTTGAAGTTTTTTTTCTCAAAAGTGATGATTTTTTTAAAAAGAGAGACATACCATTGTTAGTAGTAAGCTCAAGTTTCATTTATCTTCATCCTTGAGATTTGCTCTGCAATAGTCTGTGGAAATGTTCACTCTTCTTAATGGAAGAAACCCTGATAATCTTATTTTTGAACAAAAGAAAAACTTTTGTTAAAGGAAGAAACCCTGATAATCTAACTTTTGAACAAAAGAAAAACTTTTGCGGGGCACAGTGGCTCACTTTGGGAAGCCGAGGCAGGAGGATCACTTGAGGCCAAGACTTTCAGACCAGCCTGGGCAGAAAACCAAGGCCCCATTTCTACAAAAGTGTCAAAAAATTTGCCTTGTATGGTGGTGCACGCCTGTAGTCTCAGCTACTCAGAAGGCAGGTAGCAGTCGCGCTTCAGCCCAGAAGTTCAACGCTGCAGTGAACCATGATGGTGCTACTGCCCTCCAGCCTGAGCGACAGAGTGAAACCTTGTCTCAAAAAAAAAAAAAAAGAAAAGAAAAGAAAAATGTTCCGTTGGGACAGAGATGAGTGTAATGTTAGTGAAATTCAGGAGTAGACATTAAGTGATGCTTTTGAGTCACTCATAAGTACAGTTTATTTAAAAGCAGACATCATAAAGTATAAATACAGCTTAGGAAGAAAAATGATTAAAAACTTTCCATCTCTGATACAAAAACGTCTTTCAAGACCTAAATATTTTTTATCTTTTAAATAAATATTTTGTCCAGAATTTGACATAGTATTAACAAACATGTCTGTTATGCACTTGCTGATTTAACTTGGTATATCATATCTCTAGAAACAAGGTCTGTTAGCAAACTCTTTTTCCCTTGATCTACTACAAGAGAATTCACCACACACAGAGTCTAAACAGTGGCTTTTCCCTCATCCCTTCTTCCCAATGTGTCCCATTCACTATAAAGAATGCTTTATCAACCGGGCTCGGTGGCTCAGCCTGTAATCCCGTGCCTTTGGGAGGCTGAGGTGAGTGGATTGCCTGAGCCCACGGGTTCGAGACCCGCCTGGGCAGCGAGACCTCATCTCTACAATAAATCAAAAAATCAGCCGGGCATGGTAGTGCATGCCTGTAATTCCGGCTACTTGGAAGGCTGAGGCGGAAGGATCGCTGGAGCCCAGCAGGTCGAGGCTGCGGTGGCCGGAAGCGGCCACTGCACTCCAGTCTGGGCAACAGAGTGAGACTCCAACTCAAAAAAAAAAAAAAAAAAAAAAGAATGCTTTATCTGCTACTTTTCTTTCATAAGCTTCCTTGAGTTTACTAATAGGTGAGCAGAAAGATATTTAACTTCAAATAGTTTCACATAGCCTTGACTTGCATAAGGTAAAAATAAAAAACACACACACATCACACACAAAGATGTTAAAAAAAAAACTACCCTTAATACTGGGTAGGATATTGTCCCTCAAGGATCTCAAACAGTGGGCTTAAATTATCTGTATGTCTTTGAGCCTTGTGAAATGGACTTGATAAGCACTTACTCAAAGAGGGTCCCTTATTCTAGTCCTATCCCATAATTCTTGGCTGGTATCAAAGCTGAATCTTAAAAACAGAAAATGCTTGCCAACAGGGAACCTCAAGAGCCCTTGTGAGTTAGCCAACATGGGTGCGCAGTCGGGAGATTTTCCATTCACTCGGAGCACTGGGCAGTGAACAGAGACAGAGTTTATGTCATGGTGTCCCCCATGTTCCATCACTCTCAGACACATGGATACTGACTCTGATCCCAAGGCTTCGACGGAACATTCAAGGTCAGTATGGTCAGTCTTCAGGAAAGACCTCACTGAGGCTCAGCCAGGCCAAGGAACCTACAGACCTCTGAAAAGACCACCCTTTCTTTGGGCAAATCTGCAGTATCTCTCTACACTGGAACCAAAATATAAGTTTCTTCCTCTCGGCCTCCCACTTTTTTTTTATCTTTCTTAGTGACCTGCAGGAGTACTTATATATTTTGGACAACAGACCCCTGTCTATGGCCTACATTATGTCTCTCTGCATCATGTTTTTGCAGTTTTCTTGTCACCCACACAGATATTTCTGCTGTTATAGAACCTTGGAGAGTAATGTGTAGTTTCTATCAATCCTCACCCCAACATTTCATCATGCATCCCCCCAGATGATGTTTTTCTACAGAACCACAAGCTACCATTGCACCTAGAACAATTAATAAGAATTCGTATTGCCATCTAATATCCCATCCGTGTTCTAGGTTTACCAGTTGTCTGTCATGGGCTGAATTGTGTCCCCTCCCCAAATTAATATACTGGAGTCCTAACCCCCAGTACCTCAGAATGTGACTGTATTTGGAGAAGGGGTCTTTAAAGAGGTGACTGAGTTAAAATGATGTCATTAGGATGGACCCTAATTCAAAATGATTGGTGTCCTTATAAGAAGAGGAGATTAAGACAGACTCCCACAGAGGGACAACCTGTGGAGACATAGGGAGAAGGCAGCCATCAGCAAGTAAAGGAGAGGGACCTCGGAAGAACCAGCTCTGCTGACACCTTGATCTTGATCTGCTAGCCTCCAGAACTATGAGGAAATAAACTTCTTTCATTTAAGCCACCCAGTCCATGGTACTTTGTCGCAGCAGACCTAGCAAACAAATACACTATTCTAACATTATTTCAGTTTTTTTTTTACAAAAACCATGAGTCAGAGTTCACGTGTTACACTTAGTTGTTATGGAAAAATAATGGACTTTTGCTGTGGACAAACTGGATTTCAAATATGGAGTTCTCTCTTGGTATAAGGTGGCTTTGAAGTGACTCCTTTGTTTCTGGGCTTCAGTTTCCTCATTAGACACCACAGTTAACGCTGTCTGCTATTGAAGTGAGGCCGATTGTGGTGACCACTGAGAAAAAAACAAAATAATATGAAAGTCTGGGTACATAGAAAGTTTTCAGTAAACATCCCTCTCCTTCCTTAATCCAAGGAGAAATTAAAAATTTCTGGGTTTTTTTGTTTTTTTTCAGAGATGGGAGTCTTGCTGTTGGCCAAGCCGAAATGCAGGAAAACTGAGGCTCAGGTGTTGAGGGTGTGGAAAAGGGAGGCAAGGCTCTCCTGTAGTGAGAGTCCTTTGGGGGAAGAGGACGAGAAGAGATGGATAGAGTAGGTGGGCCCCAGAGCGAAGATACCAGCATGCCCAAGGTCTGGTGCAACTGTCTGGAGCACAGGGCTATGAATAGGGAAGTATTGGGAGAAAGAGCCGGAAGAAGAGGCTGAGGTCTTATTCAGGGATGAGCCTCAAAGTGAAAAACCCGTAAAAAATTCTGCAAGCACCAGGAGGTCACTGCAGGATCTTACATGCAGAGTACGCCCAGCAAAAACGATCCCTTTCAATGATCAATTACTATGGTCTGAGAAGGTTTAAAAGCCAACCATCTAATACATGAATCTGATAAGGTGTCCAATAGTCCGTCCTGCTCAACTGCTGTGACATTTTGTGCCTGGCGTAACTGGAGGTTTAAGATACATGTGGAAGATTCTATTTTCCTCCTTGAGTAGGTGTAAAACTCCACCACATTAGTACATACACTTACATAGGGACCACTAAAAACTCAGTACCACTGGGGCAGTGGGGTAAACGGGTCACTGCAGCATAAAATGTTCAAAGAGGCAGAAGACACATGTATGAGTCTGCCTGGCTGAGGGCAGAGGCGGTGACCAGACCATGGGGATCAGTGACCCCACAAATAGGCTGAAAAAGCACCGGCCTCCTGTCAGCTCACAGAAGGCTTGGGGCCAACTCTGCTGTCCCTTTGCAATCCGGGCCGGGGCTGACACCAAATTAGAAGGGAAGCTAACTACTCTCTGGTTCTTCTTCCACTACTTACTAGGTATGTGACTTTGAATCTCTGAGTTTCCCACTGGCAGACTAGAGAGAATGCCAGGTCACCTGCCCCATCACCAGATCACCATGGGTTGTATGAGACAGATGTGCCTGATATGTTCACAGGCAGACAACATTTAAGTGTGTGCCACTCTTGCTTCGTTAAAAGGGTGCTGATGGAGGACCCAAGTGCTACGTCCTCGTAAAACACTACTACAGAACCCTTTGGCACAAGCGCTCATAAAACCAGGTCAAGTTCTTTTCCCCAAGGTTATTTAACTTGCAAAACGAAACAAAACAAAACAAAACAAAAATCTCCCCATCTGTTTTCCTCTTTCTGCAGCACCTGTGTAGTTTAAGCTGCGATAACATCAGATGTGATTTCAGTGTCATTTGATGAATTATAGTCATGTGAGGTCTGGGGTAAAGAGAAGTGAAACTTTAAGAATGTGTCATTGACATACAGGATACTTAACACAAACAACAGAAGTGGCCTCTGCAAACTTGTGTGCTCATTTCCTACAGAAAAAAATAAGATGCTAATTAAGAATCCATTATCTGTAGGACACAAAAGGAAGTGCCACCTCCTCTCTGATAGACTGGCTCAAACAATGCTATTGACCAGGTCTTTCTCCTTGGGAGGGGAGATGTTACTATAAAACTCTCCCTTCGTTTTTATGTTTCCTAAAAGGGACTCACACAGCTTTAGGCACTTAGGAAGTTTCAAAACAAACATTTGTTGACTTTTTATTTCAATTTATAGGAAATGTATCCAATTTCCTATGACAGTGAAACACCACCAACACGTCTGACAATGGACCTAAGGTCTCTAGAACACATCCTGTAGGAATAAATCTTCCTTTAACAAAACCTGTTGGAGGTAATTAGGGGATGGGTCATAGAGGCTCCTGATAACTCTACACTGGCAGGGGTGGGCTGATGAGGTAGTGGAAATGCCTTCTGAGTGTTGTCTCATTAGCCTGCCTGAAGGGTAGGCCACTGGGGTCTGGCATGGCCACCTGTCTCAGAACAGTGGCCCAGTGGGGAGAATTCTTTTATATTTTTTATATTTTGAGTCAGGGTCTCACTCAATCACCCAAGTTGGAGGGCAGTGGCATGATCACAGGTCACCACAGCCTCGAGCATCTGGGCTTAGGCTATCCTCCAGTCTCAGCCTCCCAAGTAGCTGGGACTACAGGTACATGCCACCATGCCTGGCTAATTTTTTTATTTTTGTGGAGATGAGGCTTCACTATGTTGCCTAGGCTGGTCTCAAAATCCTGGGCTCAAGCAATCCTCTTACCTCAACCTCCCGAAGTGCTGGGATTACAGGCATGAGCCACCACTTCTGGATATTTATTTTATTTTATTTTTGTAGAGATGAGGTCTCATTACGTTGTCTAGGCTGTTCTCAACCTCCTGGGCTTAAGCAATCCCTTTCGCCTCAGCCTCCCAAAGTGCTGAGATTACAGTTGTGAGCCACTGCGCCCAGCCGAGAATTCTTGAGGTAGCTCTACACTGCCTGAGAAGCGTTGGCACCAAAGATTGCCCGTGGCAAGTGGAGTAAGCTAGGGGATAGAGCATAGGATGGATGACCCACCAAGCTGCCCACACACTGGAATACAACCCAGTGTCTCCAGTCATTTTGATTTTTGCAAATTTCCTAATAATAATAATAATAAGTTCTGGGAATGCTTTCTCTTTGTTATTGTAGAAAGTATAATATACTAATGTATTGTATTTTACTTTGGGGCCAAAATTACTACTCATCATAGCATCTAGAGAATAGTACCTTATACATAATAAATGCACGTTAACATCTTTTGCTCTTATTGAGATTCATTCATTTCACACAATTTCTAACCCCCCACAATACGATATTCTCATTCAATAATCTGCTTCCTTCCACCATATAAAACATGAAGCACTGGCTGACAGACCAAGCAGATCCTCAACAGAATGCTTAAAGGAGGGGATTGTGTTAGGGCTCAGAAGGGAAGCAGAGATGAAAATGTGAGTTGGATTCAAATGCACATCTCTCATCTACAGCTCAAGGTCAACCGCACTAACATGATAGTACTGGACACAACATGGGAAGACCAGGTAGTGAATCTTACCATGTTCAAGTGATGTTACCTAAGCAGAAAATAGCATCAAAGTATAGAGAATAAGATACGCAACATAAATGATTACAGATGTCTAAAGGCATAGCATTCATAATTAGATTCTTTACCTGGGTCATTCTTATGGGTCCCTTTTATCACTCAATAACACCATGGCCACTCGGTTAGTGTTTTCCAGTTTTCAAATTGTGCACTCACAAAGTTTAAATCAGTTTGTGCAACAAAACCCTCTAAGGGAGGGTGACTAAAAGATGCTGTCTTTCTTTTCTTTTCTTTTCTTTTTCTTTTTTTGAGTTGGAGTCTCATTCTGTTGCCCAGGCTGGAGTGCAGTGGCACGCTCACGGCTACCCCAGTGTCTACCTGCTGGGCTCTGGCAATCCTTCCACCTCAATCTTCCAAGTATCTGGAACTATAGACACATGCCACCATGCCCAGCTAATTTTTTGATCTATTGTAGAGATGAAGTCTTGCCAAGTTGCCCAGGCTGTTCTCGAACCCGCAAGCTCAGGCAATTCTCTCGCCTCAGCCTCCTGAAGTGCTGGGGTTACAGGCTGAGCCACTGCACCCAGCCAGGATGCCATTTTTCAAAGAGGGAAGTGGATGTTCAGAGAGGTTGTGACTTTCCTGTTATCTTCTAGTGAAGCAACACCTCCAGCATCTAATCCTGCAGAACAAGGCCTCCTTGCACAAGTGCTGGACACTCACCAACCATCATTATTTTACATCATTAGAGCTAATGTTGAGGATTTACTACCTAACAGGAGCTATTCTGAGCACATTGCCAGTATCAACTCAATTACTCTCTGCAACAACTCCAGAAGTTTGTCACCATTATTAAATTCATATTGCCAGGCTCGGTGGCTCAGCCTGTAATCCCGCGCCTTTGGGAGGCTGAGGTGAGTGGATTGCCTGAGCCCGCGGGTTCGAGACCCGCCTGGGCAGCGAGACCTCATCTCTACAATAAATAAAAAATCACCCGGGTGTGGTAGCACGTGCCTGTAATTCCAGCTACTCGGAAGGCTGAGGTGGAAGGATCGCCAGAGCCCAGTGGGCCGAGGCTGCGGTGGCCGGGAGCGGCCACTGTACTCCAGTCTGGGCAATGGAGTGAAACTCCAACTCAAAAAAAAAAAAAAAAATTCTTATTAAGGTTAGAAAACTGAGGCAGAGAGAGACTGAAGTCAGGATTTGAAGATTCAATCCAAGAGAAGTCACAGGCAGTATAAACTGCATAGTTTTATTTCCTTCTTATCAACAAATGAGTTTTATTTGGGTGTTAGTAAAAAAAAAAAAAGAGACCTCTCTCCCCAACCTCAATTCATTCACTCTCCCATTCTTCATAATATCTGATGTTTCCCTGTCTGTAATATCTCCTGCAGAAAATGTCTGCAGACTCCATACTGAGGGCAGAGTCTCAGTTTTGTTCTCCCTAACAATTCCTTATTACTTTGCCTGGCACAAGCGATGAATGAAGCCTGCCACAAAACAGTCACACAAATATTTACTGAATGAACACATGCACACATATACTCCTCATGAAGTCTAGACAACTTTAAAAAACAGATAAGCCAACTCAAAAACATCTGGCAATTTAAAAGACAAGCAAAACAGAACACACAATTGGCTCCGTTCACCCTCTCCACTTGGGGTAAGTGGGTGTGGAGTGCCCAATGGTCACAGAGGGAGTGAGTGTTGACACAGCACCCTTCCCCTCTTGCACAAATAGTGAAAGGGTCTGGGGGGACAAAGGACAGGCCAGGTTGCTGCAGCAATCTCCTGACCGATCAGGACCGCCAGGTCTGGCCTGGGTGTGGCCGGGAGTCAGCAGAGCTGAGGTGCTTTTGAGTGACAGCATCTTCCTGAGGTAGGAACACTGTCAGGCTGCCCAGTGTCTAAAGTTTCCTGCTTATGGCCAGTCAAGGACTTCGGGAAACACAGGCTTAGAATTATTTCTACTGTCCAAACCAGAATCAGTATTTTCCTTTTCCTTTGCCCGCACAAAAATCCCCTTTCGGGCTAAAAACACAATAAAAGTTATAAAAATACATGCAATAAAATAAACACAAATAAAGACAAAAGTAAACACAATAAAAATATGAAAAGTATAATGATTATGTGATTGTGATCAAATAAAACATAACACGTTATCTAGAAAAATTATAACAGCATAAATGTTGATTGGTGTTAATGAGAGATAAGAAAACCTACAAAAAACACCCTCCTTAACTCAAAACACATCTTTTAGGAAAAAGAAATCAATTTATGCCAAAAACTTGGGGTAGTCTAAGCAGCAAAGGGGCTGTCCTCTAAAAGTTCTGGTCTCCCAGCAAGGATGCTGAGCTGGTTTTTACAATGTGCTCCTGAGAGTAGCAGGTAGTGCTAGTCTAAGCCCTGGCCATAAAGTGAGAGGGAGAAAGAAAAAGAGCCTTTCTCCTTTTATGACTGACTAAGGAAAGCACTCTGAAGCATGCATTTTATTTTCTTTACCCCTCTACCTCCTCTTGCGCCTGCTCTCTAAGAGCCAACCCTTAGGTCTGCAAACGCTCCCTGCTCCCCAGCTTCCCTCCCCACTTCATCTGTTCCCTCCGTGTGGAGGACCTCAGTGAGTATTAGGAATAAAGCAGTTAACACTGAACTCATTCAAATGAAACCGTGTCTGAAAAACATCTATGTCTAGTTTTAGAATCTTCTATTGCCCCCTAAGGGAATAGAATCATCAGTCTGCCTAACTGGATGACAGACAGGCGAAAGCTAAAAAACCTCTACAAGGTAGAAGATGGGAGAATGAAAGAATGTGAAAGCACATATGGGGCAGAGGGCAGGGAGGTGCAGAGGTGGGAAAAAAAAGCAGGCAGGAGGGCTAAAGCTTCAGAGACCAGCAGAGGAGGTGCTGGAAGGAGAAACTGAGTGCAGAACTGAGATGACCTTTGAACTCCTCCCACCCACAGATGTCTCTAACCCAGATGGGTCTCTCAAGTGGTGGAGTTCTGAGTCAAACTGTCTAGGATCAGCTGGGTGCAGTGGCTCATGCCTGTAATCCTAGCACTTTAGGAGGCGGAGGCGAGAGGATCGCCTGAGCTCAGGGGTTCGAGACCAGCCTGAGCAATATGGCGAGACCTTGTCTCTACAATGGTGTGATGGCGTGTGCCTGTGGTTCTAGCTACTTGGAAGACTGAGGCAGAAGGATCATCTGAGTCCAGCAGGTTGAGGCTGCGGTGACCCTGAACGTGCCACTGCATTCCAGCCTGGGTGACAGAGTGAGACTACAACTAAAAAAAAAAACCAACTGTCTAGGATCTGTCTCCAAAGCAAGTTCATACTGTTTTTCCTTTCCATAATTTCTTCCCCTTTACTTCTGCACCTACTCACAAGAACTAATTGTAAAATTTCAGAAATATTGTCAGCCAGTGTCAAACAAAGCTATCATTAAAAAGTAAATAATATAAACTTAAAATAAACAAATTGTATTAGAAACAAAGGTATACATGCTCAAAACTCACCATTTCTTAGTTATGCCTCTGTATTTTCCTATTATCTCTGTTCTTGAGGTTACTTACACTGTTGTTTTTATATGGTAGAATAGCAGTTCCCAACCTTTTTGGCATCAGGGACTGGTCATAGAAGACAATTTCTCCATGGACCAGGGTGGTAAGAGGAATGGTTTGGAATGATTCAGGCTTATAACATTTATTGTGCACTTTATTTCTATTACTATTACATTGTAATATATAATGAAATAATTATACAACTCACCATAAAAAAAAAAAAAAAACAGGCACGGATAGAAGTGGTATATAAAATAATGGGCAGGCCATGTGCAGACTAAAAGAAGTGCCGGATTCTGACTTAAAGCCTGCCGCCAAACGGCGGCTGTATAACTTAAGCACATCAACTCACTTGCCACTCAAGGACAGGGTTTTGATATGAATCTGCAAGCAATTGATGTACTATCGTCTCTGTGCAGTCAAACCTCACTGCTAATGTTAATCTGTCTGTATTTGCAGCCACTCCCCAGAGCTAGCATCACTGCCTCAGCCCCACCTCAGATCATTAGGCATCAGATTATCCTAAGGAGCGTACAACCTAGATCCCTAGATCAGGTGGTAATGCGAGCAAGGGGAGTGGCTGTAAATATAGATGAAGCTTTGCTTGCTCACCGGCACTCACTTCCTACTGTGTAGCCTGGTTCCTAACCACCACCGGTCCGTGGCCTGGGGGTTGAGGGCCCTTGTGATAGAAACACAACATTAATGGTGGGATATTATACATATCTTTCCCACTCTGCATTCCATAATGTCACACTGATGGTTTGATATTGGCCATAGTGGGAATATTTACATGATAGATACTGGCAAACTACAAATCACAGCTTGATTTGTTTTCTTTATGTCTAAGACAGTGATGGAGAAAAGGTTACTAATACAGACTAAACATAAAGGTGTGTTGTATCTGTAGCAATTATAATGTACAAATAGCATGAAAAAAATGACAAAATATTGATCCAGCATTCAGAAACAATGATCCAATTCAGCAGAGGAGTCATTCATGTCACTGAGAAATGAGTAGTTTTTTTTGTTGTTTGTTTTTTTTAATCAGAGTCTCACTCTGTTGCCCAGGCTGGAGTGCAGTGGCACACTCATGGTCACCCCAGTGTCGACCTGCTGGGCTCCGGCGATCATTCCGCCTCAGCCTTCCAAGAAGCTGGAACTACAGGTGCGTGCTACCACACTTGGCTAATTTTTTATTTATTGTAGAGATGAGGTCTCGTCAAGTTGCCCCAGATTGGTCTTGAACCGTGGGCTCAGGCAATCCACCTGCTTTAGCCTCCCAAAGTGTTGGGATTACAGGCTGAGCCACCAAGCCTGGCCCATGAGTAAAGTTTTGACATACCTCTTCATTGTTTCACTTTGGTCTTATTCATTAATGTAAAAGAATATATCAAACAATATTCACGTCAAAACTATATTCAGTTATTGTTGGCTAAAATATAAGAAGTTTGGCAAACAGACAAAAGCTTCTATGAGAATCAATTTGAATTTTTATTATTATTTGCAAGTAGTATGGCATATATCTTTTATATTAGCATAATCTACAATAGACATATATGCACATGTGTCTATGTATGTGTATGGCTTGTGTACACTTACACACACACACAGAGCCCCCCCATCCCACCCCAATATGTTGTTAAACATTAACCATCACACATCATGTGAGCTATCCACTGCTCCTGTGTTTGGATGTCTTCCCTCTCCCCTTAAGACCTGTTCCCACACCCCAGGCCTTACACAAAACAATACTTGCTGATATGCCCATCAATAAGCTGCAACAGATTTGTCTGTCAGACGTCCTCAGAGAATGGAAGGAAATCCTGTGAACTTACAGGCCTTGGCTAAAGCTCTCTTGCCTCACTTCACAAGCTGATGGAGACCCCCTGGCAGCTGTGTTCACCCCATTTCCATCAGCATCACTGTTCTTAACGTTCTTGGGCAGCCCGGAAAGAGATAAACACCTTTAAATTAGACCAAAACCTTACTGAGTTCTAGGGGAAACATTGCCAAAGAATTCTTTCCTTCCAAAGGTTTTATAGCATTGACAGTCTTCTAAAAGCCCCCAGCCATTTCAGGTAGTTAAAAACATTTAAAAGTACAAGTTCATTTTGCCACACTAGTGATTAACTGGTTAATTATTTCTCATCAATTTACTTTTAAATTTCACTAGGACATCAAGTTTAATTTTGAAATTCCAGGAGAAACAACAATTCCATTGACTCAACTGGAGGATAAAAGCGCTGTCTTAGCAAAAACTTTTTAAAAAGGAAGTCTCTTAATTCTTCTCTGGGCCACCATGAAAACAAGTGTGATTAAAGTGATTGTTATTCTTCAAACTCAGTGGAGCATAATGGATTCTATAATCTTCACCAGAAGCATACCACCAAATGAGTGTGTGTGTGTGTTTTTTTTTAACTTAACAAACCCTCCAAACTCAGGATACCCTGTTACAAAGGATTTCCTGTAATTCTCTGGGAATAGGCAATGGAAGAAAATTCACAGAATTTAAATGTCTGAAAATATACAATTTAACTCAATTACACTTTAAATTCTTTGTGTTGGCAAAAATCCTTATTTTCCAAGTTTTTTATTTTCTTGTGAACCTTCTCAATAATATTTAATCACATCTCCCTCAATTTAGGTCTTAATTCTAGAACTTTCAGCATTTATCAATGATTTTTCATCATAGTAGATTGAGAATCTTTCAACCTCAATCATTTCTTTAATTAATCAGTTCAGTCCAGATGTGGAGTCCTTCAAGCAAGAGTCTGATTAGAAGTGTAACTCTTTGTAAGATGAGCATATTGTTATGAGACATTAAGCTAAACGAGGCAAGTAGTCTACATTAGTTTTCAGGTGTTTCCTGATGTCACCATGAATGATTGACACTCTAGGACGACTAGTGCCTTTAAAAGTTTCCCTTCCAGAAAAACAATGCTTCTGAATTTGTCAGTAAACAACCTTTGCCCAAATGAAATTTCTGTTGGAAATGCCCAATGCTAATTAAAGCACTAGCATCTAATATTTATTTATACTTAAGTGAGCATCCCACCAAATGTTAAACATTTTAGATGCATTTTCTTCCTCTAGAGAAGATGCCCCAGTAGTCAATCAAGTACTTTAATAGCTAACCCCCGCCTGGCAAGGCACACTAGCAGGACAGCTCAGCCAAAGGCATCCTTGCCTCTCGACTGCCACATCCTTTTCTCTTAACAAATGAGTTGTCTTCCTCCTACAACAATACAGTGCCCCTTCACTTTAACTAGCTACAAGTATATGGCTGGCCATAGTTAAGATGACATCTCTCAAGGCAATAAGATATCTTGGTCCCTAGTTGCAGAGAGCCACCTCCTAGCCCTGGAGCTACTAATATTTGTAAGAGGAAAAAAAGTTAATTTCTCTTTCTTTTAAGCTACCATTTTGTTTTTTTCCTCACTTAATGTCCTAACTCATAACACCAAGCATACTATGAGCATGAGCTCTAAGGCCAGTCTGTCAGGCACCACACGCAACACTGTCAGTGATTAGCAAGTTGTCTTTGGACGAGTTAGCTAACCTTTCTCTTGCCTCAGCTTCCTCATCTATGAAATGGGAATAACTGCATGTGTTCAAAGTGCTTGAAGTTAGTAAATGTATGCAACGTCTTTGGAACATCAACTCAATTAGTAAGTGCTCCATCAATGTTAGCTGTCATCCCTACTGCTGCCACCACCACCGTACCATTCAGTCCAGTGTCTGCTGCTCCTTGGTACAACAGGGAACTTCAAGGCTGGAGGCAAATGGAAACCAGAGGCAAAGCTTCTTAAACACCCCTCCCCTCTCCACTCCTCCTCATCCTCCATTTCCTCATGGCTTCTGTGGAATTTTCACTGTGATTTTTGTTTTTGTTTGAGTTGGAGTCTTACTCTGTCACCCAGACTGGAGTGCAGTGGCACGCTCACGACCACCTCAGCCTTGACCTGCTGGACTCAGGTGATCCTTCCACCTCAGCCTTCCAAGTAGCTGGAACCACAGGCATGCCCTATCACGCCTGGCTAATTTTTTGATTTATTGTAGAGATGAGGTCTTGCCCTGTTGCTCAGGCTGGTCTTGAAACCCTGGGCTCAGGCAATCCTCTCGCCTCGGCCTCCCAAAGTGCTGGGATTATACACGTGAGCCACTGTGCCCGGCCCTCCGTTCTGTTCTTTACAGTAGACTCGGCCTTGGTAATCCCTCTTCCATCTGATTCTTCTCACAAGAAATTCTAATCTACGTGCATTTACATCTGTATTTTTTGTTGTAGTCAGGAGACTTTAAGTCAATACATATTACAAGATTTCTGTTCAGGAGAAGAAAGAGAAACGACACAGATGCCAGCCTTTGGAGGCATAAAAGGAGGTCAAGGGAGAGTAAACAGAATGCTGGATTTGGAAGTTTGTTTGAGGGGGAGGGGCACAGACATATAATACAGAAACAAGGTCAGTAGTGTAGGTTCTGGCACAAAGTTATCAGAGTTGAAGTCTCTGGGTTATGGAGGGGGCACTGAACTTAGCTGAGGTTATAGGTTATCCAAAGCTTTGTTCATCTCAAATACCAGTTAATCTGCCTCAGACCAAGGTGTGGACTTGGAAATACAGAGGGACTTACTACTTCAAACCATGAGTCAAAAAGGCATTTCCACGTATTACATGAATGATAGAGAGGAAAAACCAACCTTGTACTTAAACTCAGGAGAAATGATTTGCTATTGTGTTACTGAAAAGGCTGGTTGTGACCTCAAAATTTATTAAAGAGTCCAGTGTACTTGACAATATTAGGTATGAATCTAAAGTATAATTCAGTCATTCATTCAGGGGTTTTTAGGAACAGAGCTTTAATTTTAGAGAAGTGACACAATCCTCCAAACCTAGAGGACAGCACGAAATGTGATGTTCACGTGACTAATTTTCCCTAGTGCTTACTCAAAAGAGAAGGTAGATGGCCAGATGTGGTGGCTCATGCCTGCAATTCCAGCACTTTGGGAGGTGAAGGTAAGAGGATTGCCTGAGCCCAGGGGCTTGAGACCAGCCTGGGCAATGTGGCGAGTCCTCGTCTCTACGATAAATTTAAAAATTAGCAGGGCATGGTGGCATGTGCCTGTAGTTATTAGCTGGGCATGGTGGCACGTGCCTGTAATTGAAGTGGAAGGACACCTGAGTCCAGCAGGTTGAGGCTGCAGTGGCCATGAGCATGCCACTGCACTTTAGCCTGGGCAGCTCTGGAAAGGGCAGTGTACTGACCAGAAAAAAACTGCAGCACTGCTTTTCCATTCAACAGTACAGCACAACAAAAGTGGGACACCCTAAAGAGTTCACTGAAAAGGAAAAAGAAGAAGAGAGTGTGAGTGTCTCTCTGGATGGAAGAACAGGAAGACCCAGAGAAGTGACACTGTTGAGGGTCAGCTTCTACTTGGTAGCTCCTTGCCCCCAGTTAGCCCTTGGAGGCTTTACCCTCTGTCTTGGAACTCTTGCCTTGGAGGTTGATAACAACAGGGGCTTGGTGACAAGAGAAAGATCACAAATGTCCATAAAGCAGCTGCCAAAGGTTATACACTGTACTGTGCAACACTCTATCCACTATTAGTATGTGTTCGTAACAATCCCATATGGCAGTTATAATTATCCCCATTTTATGGATGGAGAACTAATTAGTCAACAGTTTGCCCAACTCTGCAAGTAGGAACCATGTAACCCTCATCCCCTGTTCAAGGAGAAGAAAGGTGGGATCTCAGAGCCTCTGAGGCAAGAGAGTCATGTTCAAAGACAGCCTAACCCAAGTTAGAACTCTGACGGTATTTGCTTATTGAAAGACACTAGAGTTAGTTCTACAGTGCTCATAAACAGTAGATAGAACTATGTCTGGGCTATGTTATGAGTCAAATGAGCTTTCTTTTATGAGCCTAAGTTCACAATCACTATTTATAATATTTTTTATGGCACTATCTTCCAAAAATAAACTTTTAGAATGCAATCCATTCATTCATTCATTTAAATATTAAACGCACCCATTATGTACTTGGGACATGGTTGTAAACAAATACACAAAATTTCCCTGTTTTAACAGGGAAATTAATCTATGGACAGGGTAAGAGTGAAATTAAGAAACTACCATAGTACATAATAAACTGTTATTATTATTAGGTGTGTTGTGTGGCGGTTACACAGAAAAGTATCCTTATCAAGTTGGAAATGCACCCTGAAGTATTTGTGGGCAAAATTACATGATATCTGGGATTTGCTTTTAATATTCTAAAGTGGGGGAGGAGGGTGATAGATGAAACAAGGGTGGCAAGATACTTACAACTGCTGAATCTGGAAGATGGGTACGTGGGGGTTCATGATGCTATTTTCTCTACTTAATGTTTATTTGGAAATTTCCTTCATTAGATGATGAATTCCTCCCTCCAAGAAGCTTAGAAAGATAATGAACAAACAGAAATTTATGGTGTGTCAACCAGACAGGTTGGCCAGCTTCCACTTGGTAGCTCCTTGGCCCCAACTAGCCTTGGGGGCCTTTCCCTTGGTCTTGGGAGCTCTTGCCTTGGAGGTTGCCAACAACAGTGGCTTGGCAACAAAGGAAAGACCACAAGAGTTCACAAAACAGCTGCCAAAGGCCAAGCACCATGTAACACTTTACTCAAGCCATGAAGGGCAAGAAAACAAACCAGGGAAAGGAGGTACAAAAGGCTAACAGGTAGGGGGATAAATATAATCTTTTAACAATATTTTTAAATTTTACAGTAAGAGTGTAATTAAGGAACAGGGTAAGAGTGAATTAAGGAACTACCATACTATATAATAAACTGTTATTATTATTAGATGTGTTGTGTGGCGGTTATGTAGAAAAGTATCCTTATCAAGTTGGATACTTTATCAAGTTAATACACATATAACTGAAGAAAAGGGTAATTAAATGTAAATTATGGAATTTTTATTAAAGGTAAAAAGTGGTAAATAAATTAACACAAAGAAAACAATTTGAGTTTTATTCAAGATGTGAGTCTTAAAGACATTTTGATGAAAATAATGACTCACATTTTTTTTTTCTTAGAGTTGGAGTCTTACTCTGTCACCCAGGCTGGAGTGCAGTGGCACACTCACGGCCACCGCAGCCACGACCTACTGGGCTCAGATGATCCTTCCGCCTTAGTCTTTCAAATAGCTGGAACTATAGGCATGCACCACCATGCCTGGCCAATTTTTTTGATTTAATATAGAGAAGAGGTCTCACCAAGTTTCCCAGGTTGGTCTCGAACCTGTAGACTAGGGCAATCCTCTCACCTCAGCCTCCCAAAGTGCTGGGATTATAGGCATGAGCCACCAAACCCAGCCTAATGACTCACATTTACCTAGTTATTTCCATATGTTGGTTTGGAAAAGGAGATTGTAATTGTTTCCATCTTATGTATAATGGTCACAGAGAGGCTAACCGGCTTATCTAATATCAGGCGAACTCTAAGAGGTGGAACGGAACCCAACTTAAAAATTCAACTATCAAGTCACACTGTTCGTATGGATGGATAAGAAGCATCTGGATAGAGAAAAGAATCAACCTCAATAAAGCAGTGACTTGCTATTTTCTGGTGTCTGTCATGAGAGATGCTGCTTGGTGCTGTGGCTGCTGTGGAGGAGTGAGGTCGAGTGTGAAGGAGAGACCTGAGTGGACTAGAGGGCAGATGAGGACAGAGATGGGTGAGGTTTTTTGGGTAGTGTGGTGCCAAAGAGCAGATGTGCAGGCAAGCAGCCCTGTGCACCTCTCCTGTGAAAATGTCTCCAGAAGCCAGGGAGTGAGGCAAGGATGGAGGAAAGTGAGTGGCTAGAGGAAGCGGGGTTCTCTATTGCTTCTACTCCATGCATGGCACTTTCAGCTGCTGCTCTCCGTTCTAGAACATAGTATAACAAAACCAGCCGGGCTCGGTGGCTCAGCCTGTAATCCCGCGCCTTTGGGAGGCTGAGGTGAGTGGATTGCCTGAGCCCGCGGGTTCGAGACCCGCCTGGGCAGCGAGACCTCATCTCTACAATAAATCAAAAAATCAGCCGGGCGTGGTAGCGCATGCCTGTAATTCTGGCTGTTTGGAAGGCTGAGGCGGAAGGATTACCGGAGCTCAGCAGGTTGAGGCTGCGGTGGCCGGGAGCGGCCACTGCACTCCAGTCTGGGCAACAGAATGAGACTCCAACTCAAAAAAAAAAAAAAAACGTAGTATAACAAAACCAAACAACCAGAACTTACCTTACTTAGACGGATGGGATGGTAACTGCCAAGGTGCTATTGATTTAGTCAACAATGTTTCAGTGTCTCCACGCTGGACATTATCCTAAAGCATCGGCAATACCATGGTCAGTCACACAAGGTCTCGGCTCTCATGAAGTGTAGGACACACAATACATAAATAGGTCCTATGTTAGATGTTGACAAATGCTACACATAAAAGTGAGATAAAACGGGGCGCAGTGGTTCACGCCTGTAATCACAGCACTTAGGGAGGCTGAGGTAAGAGGAAAGCCTAAGCCCAGGGGTTTGAGACCAGCTTGGGCAACTTAGCGAGATCTCATCGCTACAATAAATCAAATAATTAACTGGGTGTGGTGACACATTTGATTATTTTCTAATAGACTTAGTGACTAAAACTAGGTTGCTAGAATCCATTCCCTACCAAGCAGTGCTGGCTCAGCATTTATTCTAATAGTTTGGACAAGAGACAAGAGTCTAAAAAGCTAGGAACATGAATTGAGAACTATTTAAGATGTTATTACTAACTGGACAAGGCAAGAAAGGGAAGCAACATGGCTTGTTGTGACCACTGAATTGTGCTATTTACTAAGAACTGGAAAAGGAGGGGAGAAAAAAAAACAACCCCAGGAAGTTAGAGGTGGGTCTGGAAATAGAGATTATGAGTCCAATTCTGGGTGGGTAACTTTGAGTCAATTGTGCAAAAGCCAAATAGATAAATCCCAAAAGGCATCCGAATAAGAATGTGAAGCTCAGAAAACCCTACTTTGGAGTATTTCTCTTGACTTATTTTGAAACAAAATAGGGTTTTACTATTTGAGCCAGAAATTTTAAGTCAGCATATTCTAAAATAAATGGCATTTGATTATTTTCTAATAGGTCTAGTAACTACAACTATGCTGCCAGAATCCATTATCTTTTAATATGAAGGGATCCTTTGGAGATCTGTCTCAATAAATTGAATTTACAAATCATAGCATGATTATTGTACCACTTAACACTCTGCAATGCAGTTTACCTGTGTTCTCTTTTTTTTCCAAATAAGAGTACTAAATTCTGAATGTGAGAATAACAAATACAGACTTCTGAACCTTGTTTCCACATTTCTAAGCTGGTAAACTAGAAGTAAGGTTTTCATTCAGAACACACACAATTAGCACTAACCAACAGACCTCCAAATTCCACTACACAGTTGGAAACAGAGAAGCAGACCTAATTTCCATCAAACAACTGATGAAAGGGCAATGGTGCGACAGTTACCACACTCTTTAATGGGAATAAAAGGATCAGTATGACATGACCTATACGTCCCAGGAGATTCATAACTTACCAAAAGGTCTCCAATGCCCTCTCCATACATACAAAGGCATGTTTACAAGCTTGGAATAGGGTTGATAATGTGTCTGGAAACGCTTAACTGTCATTCAGATGGTTTGGAATATTAGAAAGAATTCTTACCATGACAATTTCTCCATAGTTGTTTCTATTCTAGAATAAACACAATCCCTGTTGAGTTTGCAATTTTATGATAAAGCAGTGAAAGTCAGGCCATGAACATATATGAGAGAGCACCACATTGACTACCAACCCATAAAACTTTTAAACCAATAGAACTACTCGACTCCCATTAGAGAAAATCATTTGAACAAAATACTTTTCTAAAGAAACCTTTATAAAATGTTAACTCAGAACTCCACTGAATTTCTCTAGTAGACTCTCTTTCCTTTTTCTTTTCTTTCCTTCTCTTCCTTTCTCCTTGTTTCTCTCTTCTTCCTTACTTAAATATTTAGCTACCTACTCAGAATTTCTATTCTTAACTATAATTTTTTTAAAAGTAGATTTCTTAAAGCTAATTTCAACCAGAAGAAAAATTTACTTTGTTCAAACACTTGCTCTTAATGAGTTTGTAGTCTAGTGAGGGAAGGCAGACAATTACATGTTTTTCAAAAATATCATACTAAGCTGCACACGGTGGGTCATGACATAATCCAGCACTTGAGGAGGCTGAGGCAAGAGGACTGCTTGAGCCCAGGGGTTCGAGACCAACCTCGGCAACTTGGCAGGACTTCATCTCTATAGTCAATCAAAAATTAGCTGGGCGTGATGGCATGCGCCTGTGCTTCCAGCTACTTGGAAGGCTGAGGTGGAGGGACTGCCTGAGCCCTGCAGGTGTAAACCGCAGTAGCCATGAACATGCCACAGCACTCCAACCTGGGCGACAGAGTGAAACACCCAACTCGGAAAAAAAAAAAATCACATTGTAAGGGCTAGAATAGAGATCATCAGGATGCTAACAAGCTGGAAGGATACTTGGCTTTGTAGGTGGGGGGGGAGGTAAGCGTATCCATCATGGCTTCCTAGCACCACTCAGAGCCATGAGCTGCTTTGGCTACTTCACTTGGGGAGCCAAAAGAGAGAGGACAATGGAAATGAAAAATGGAGACAGGCATACAGGTAGCACAAAACAAACAAGAGTGGCCACCCTGCTACCAAGCCCCATACCTTCTTTCTCTTCAAGCTTCACTGTCTTGGCTGACATGCTAGTTATGAATCAACCCACTTTTCACTACCTCCTCTCATAGCAATCCTCCTGCTTCCTAACAGCTCTATCCATTTCAGGAACTTTCCATAACTGTTCTTTTTACAGCAGGCAGAGTGATAATTGGGCATTAATCAAATTATGTCACTCCTCTGTATCAAACCTTCTGGCGGCTTTGCATCACACTGTCAAGCCATGGCAAAGATCTTTGATATGATAAAGACCCATGTGACCTATCTTCCTCTTAAGTTGCCTTTCTTTTCCTAACTCTTGAGCTTATTTCTCTTTAAGGCCCTCCATACTTACTCTTTTCCTCTGTCTAGAATGTTGTTCTCTCAGATTTTCTCAGGATCACTTCTTAGGATTTAAACCTTGGCTTAAATGTTACCTCCCCAGATCGGCATCTCAGGGCACCCAGGCAAATCTAGAGTTCACCATCCCCATGACTTTTCCCTGTTTAATTTTCTTTTTTGTGTGTGTGTTGGAGTTTCACTCTGTCACCCAGGCTGGAGTACAGTGGCACTCTCACAGCCACCGCAGCCTCGACCTGCTGGACTCAGGCAATTCTTCTACTTCAGCCTTCCAGGTAGCTGGAACCACAGGCATGTGGCACCATGCCTGACTGATTTTTTGATTTATTGTAGAGACAAGGTCTCGCCATGTTGCTCAGGCTGGTCTCGGACCCCTGAGCTCAGGTAATCCTCTCACCTCCGCCTCCCAAAGTACTGGGATTACAGGCATGAGCCACTGCGCCTGGCTCCCTGTTTGATTTTCTTTAAAGCACTTGTTACACAGTTTCTCCTTCCATTCCAAGTTTGGTCTGTTTTGTTCATCACTGTATGTCTCCGAGGTTGGAGTGCAGTGGCATGCTCATGGTTACTGCAGTTTACAACTGCTGGGCTCAGTCAGTCCTTCCGCCTCAGCCTTCCAAGTAGCTGGAACCACAGGCACATGCCATCATGCCCAGCTAATTTTTTGATAGACTATAGAGATGAAGTCCTGCCAAGCCACTAATTTTGTTCACCACTATATGTTGAAGGAACTAATTATTATTTTTTTTCTTTTTTTTGCGTTGGAGTCTTACTTTGTCTCCCGGGCTGGAGTGACGAAACTAATTCCAATCTCAATTTCCAAGTGTAATGAACACTGGGTCTCTGCTACAGTAAAACAGACAAAAAAATGTGTTCCCTACTACTGCACTTGACTGGTCTAAAAAATTTAAATTAATTAATCAAAACAATGATTAATTAATTAATAATTAAAACAGTAACTAATAAAACATATGTTCCCCTTCCTCCCTCTTACCATTGACTTTTGCCTCAGGAAACTTAAGGCCCTTCTTTTAACACCTGGAGGGTTTTTCCCAGTTATTTTCATGTTGGTTTACTGTTCCAGCCATCTAGTAACAGAAAATAAAACTGAATTGTGACAACCAGTAAACATAATAGGATAGCTACTATGTATCAAGGGTTTAATATGTTCTAGGTGCTCTCCATACACTATGCATTTAAACCTCATAACATCTTTCTTTTCACTTAATTTTAAAAGTGTGGGGTACACTTCAGGGTTAGGCATACAAATGGTCATTATGCAAGTACCCTTGTTGATAAGGTGTTCCCCCCACCCCTGGCTGTTTTCCACTACTGCCAACCCCTTTCCTATAATATTATGATAATTATTCAAGATCTGCTTATAAGTGAATAACATCTTTATTACATGATTTCCTCCCCATTTTAGAGGGATTTTCAAGTTAATTCCAAAAAAATATGTTTTTTGTATATGTGTATGTATATATAGACTGCCTAATTTCCACACTATTCCCACAATTTAGACCCTAGAAAAGTAAACTTATATTTTTCTGTGCACACCATTTAAAAAAATGATTAATGTCTCAGAAGCCACATTTGAAATAGCACTACTATAAGCAAATAAAGCAATATAATATTATATTTGATAGCTATATGATTTTGCATATTGAAGCATCAAATACAAATTTTTTCATTAAAGAGTATGGTATATAGTTTCCAAACATTTGCCAATTATATTTTCTGCATCTGTTAATAATCCAAAACCAAGGAAATTCTTTAGAATAATTATGGCTAGCTATTATGTCTTTAGCTAGTAGAGAATTGTATTCTCTTCCTTATTTCTATAAGAAGTGTTTACTTTCTATTTAGAAGTTTCTTAAACTATAGTATTAGATGAGACAGTGTGACATTTTGACACACGACAGATCTAAAAGCAAATCAAGTCTCCTTTTGCTCCCCCAAGCATTCCAGATTTTGAAAGTAATTCGTTGCTGGGGTGGAATTCAACACAGCTTGGTTCTTATTAACTTCCAAATATTTGCTTCCACTCCAGATAAGTTCTGAAAAGAAATAAAGTAAAAATAAGAGTGCTTCTTAGTAAAGACACTTTTTAGAAGTCGTCTGGATTCTGAGTTGCTAAAGATAATGCTACATCGTGATGGAACACACCTTGTGACCACAAAGGTTCCATGTGTCACAGAATCATTATCTTCATATTGCCTCCTTTTCTATATTAGAATCAAGGTCAAATATCATTGAATATTGTGATGAAATGCCATTCCTTGGAGTTGAATCTAAATACTTAATCACCAAAGGGGAGAAACAGCATTTATCTTATATGGACAGTGAAGAAAAATGGACAAAAGCCAAGACCACCACGATTTTCCTCCAAAAGTATGTTCCAAATGCTTCCAAATATTTCCCAAAGCACTTTCCTCAAAGGAGCCCATACTCATCATCCTGTCCAAGCACCCATTTCTCCTCCATTCTCCGACCATTTCACTACACTTCCAGCCCCGCCCTTGCTGTTTTGTATCAAGGAACTCCCTAAAAACTCACATATATGTCAGGAAAGGCAACACGAAATGTAAGAAAAGTCTTATCTTTTAAAAAAATGAACTTGTAAAGCTTCCATTTCCTCCAACATCCTCCATACTACCCACTCAGTCATCTGGACTTGACTCTAACCCTCAAATTTAATTGTTTCAAATTTGAAAAAGCATGAGACACCTGAATATTTAAACCGTAAGCTGTTTTAGAACAGCAGCCACATCCTCCTTTGAGGCAGCTATAATACTTTAGCACAACATAGATGCTTAAACTAATAACAGGCTACGTGGTGAAAGGGAAGAAACATGGGATCGTGTATTTCTGCCTTGGATTACAGCTCTTCCTCTCTGCACATTGCAGAGAAGCGCAGATGTCAGTGTTTGAAAACTGTCTGTAATCACATGGGAAGCTGAGCTGGTGACGGCTGGGATCAGCCCCACCAGTCCTTCCATGTGACCTCACCTCACTATTCCCCTTCAGTTGCAACCAGCCTGCCAGTCATAGGTCAGAGACAGCCTTAAATCATCCTAAGACTGGACTCCAATTAACATGCATCCCTGGAATGCCAATGAAGGACTTCTCCTTTGCATGTACTTGTTTCCAAAGAGTCATATTTCAGCCATAGTTGGTGTCTACTCTGGCGACCTCCTAAAACAGAGGGCCTTTAATCACAGGAGAAGGTAGGGAAGAGGGGATGCTTAGGAAGGAATGTGCATAGGAAGGAGGTGCTTAGGAAGGAAAACAGGTCTATGCTTTGCTTCCTCCTTGGCTAAGTGCTGATCAACTCTGCCCAGCTGACAGCATGGAGAAAGGGGAATTTGCTCTGGCTTCAACAGCAGCATTGGGAGACAGTGGGAGGAACTGAAGGGTGACTCAAAGGAACAGATTCTGGGTGCTAGGGACTTAAGTGACATGCTGAAATGAAAATTAAAACAGTATGAAATCAGCACGGTGGCTCACGCCTGTTATCCCAGCACTTTGAGAGGCAGAAGCGAGAGGATTGTCTGAGTCCAGAGGTTTGAGACCAGTCTGGGCAACTTGGTGACATCTCATCTCTACAATAAATCAAACAATTAGCCGAGTGGAGTGGCATGTGCTTATGGCTCCAGCTACTTGGAAGGCTGAGGTGGAAGGATCGCCTGAGCCCAGCAGGCCAAGGCTGCAGTGGCTGTGAGTGTGCCACTGCACTCCAGCCAGGTGACAGAGTGAGATTCCTACTTAAATAAATAAATAATAAAACAGCATGAATGCACACTTTATTATAACTAGAAAGAGCCAAGTAGTATCAAGACTCCCAGAGCCATCTAGAAACCGAGGAGTTAAAGGAAACTTGAGCAGAAGGAAGAACTGGAGACCACAGGCTCCAGAGTGGGTGTAGAAAAAAGGTCTTGACTGGGACTCCGAGTTGAGAGGGTGGTCAGCAAAGCAAAGACCTCAGCGGTATTTTACTCTCTAAACAGGGAGGAGGGTGGGGAAATGTTAGAGGAGAACTCAGCTTGGAGTGTGAAAAGCTGGAGGCTTGCCAGAGCCAGGAAGGGTCTGGATCGAAAGGAAGCCTCCTCCATTTCATTGTTAGAAAGGACCTACTCACCAGAGGGACGTTCAGCCCCTTGGGACAGGGAGGAGAAAGAGTATTAATGTTAAATTAAATGTAGAAAACAGAAGGAAGTCAGCCTGGAGCTAATGCCTTTGTTACCCTTAGGATGGCATTTATGTGCATTAAGGTTTCAAACATCTTTGCAGGCAGCTGCCAGAAAGAATTATCCACTGAGAGAGCCGCTAACTGTACTGGGTGAGAGTTATGTGTAGGTCAGTTTCACTTATACAGGATTCATAGATCCACTTCAGCCACTGAAGCGAATGCTTCACCTAAGTAAACATTTTTAACGATTTTAAAATACATCAGATCATAAATGTCTTTCAACACTTTTATTTATTATTTTTCTCTTTACCAGGTCCAAGTCAACATCCCAGAGCTAAGAAAGAGAGGAAAGAAATTCAGTATGAACCACGGTAGCAGAATTGGTATGCAACCATAGAGGAATATTCATTTATTCAATGGATATTTACTGAGCACAAATACTAAAGCACTTTATGAATGTTAAAATGCACATTTTTCACAACCTATGGATGCATCTTACAGGAGATGGTGTCTGCTTATTGACAACATTTCTTCTTTCTTAGTATATCAAACAAAGACATATTTCAAAGGTATCTCAGTTCTGACAAAATTGGAACTCATCAGTATCATTAAGGTCTCAGTTCAAATGTTGCCTCCACCAAGAAGCTTCCTGGACCATCAGTTGAAGGCAGCCCATCTGTCATCCTAACTTCCCCCCACCTCACGGGTCACATCTCCATAGAGACCATCTCTCAATTCATTCAGGCATTATTCTGGGCATAGCAGGTTCTCAATAAATGGCTCTGGAATGAATAAAAGTGACCATTTATTGGGCAATTACTACATGTTAGACCCTGAACTAAATGTTTTACAGACATTGAAAAATTCATTCCTATTATCTATTTAAAGATAGGGGAATTAAGCCAGGCTCAGTGGCTCAGCCTGTAATCCCAGCACTTTGGGAGGTTGAGGCGAGTGAATTGCCTGAGCCCATAAGTTCAAGACCAAACCAGGCAACTTAGCGAGACCTCGTCTCTACAATAACTAGAAAATTAGCCGGGAGTGGCAGCACGCGCCTGTAGTTCTGGTTACTTAGAAGGCTGAAGCGGAAGTTTCGCTGGAGCCCAGTAGGTCAATGCTGGGGTAGCCTTGAGTGTGCCACTGCACTCCAGCCTAGGCAACAGTGAGACTCCTACTCAAAAAATAAAAAACAAAAAAAAGATGGGGAATTTGGCCAAGCACGGTAGCTCACGCCTATAATCCCAGCACTTTGGGAGGCCGAGGTGAGAGGATTGCCTGAGCCCACGGGTTCGAGAGCAGCCTGGGCTACTTGGCGAGACCTCATCTCTACAATAAATCAAAAAAATTAGCCGGGTGTGGTAGGGTGCACCTGTAGTTCCAGCTACGTGGAAGGCTGAGGCGGAAGGATCGCCTGAGCCCAGCAGGTTGAGGCTGCTGTGGCCATGAGCATGCCACTACACTACAGCCTGGGTGACAGAGTGAGACTCTAGCTTAAAAAAAAAAGACGGGGGAATTTGCTGTAGGCAAATGGAGAAGCAAAGAACTAGACCTCGGCTCAGCCTGACTTTAAAGCCCAGACACATAAGCACCATGCTGTACTGTGCATCACATTCAAGGCCTTAGAATAGTTCTGTGCTTGATTCTGTGACTGATTCAGAGATGCAAGGCAAGATGAAACTATGAAGAGGAATAAAACAGGGCTGGGCCGGACATGGTACCTCACGCCTGTAATCCCAGCACTTTGGGAAGTGGAGGTGAGAGAATTGCCTGAGCCTATGGGTTCAAGACCAACTTGGTGAGACCTCGTCCCTACAATAAATCAAAAAATTAGCTGAGTGTTCCTCCACCTCTGAAAGTTAGTATTTGTCAGTGGGGGAATTACGACATTCCACTGGACTTCTAAGTGTTTCATTGATGAATTCCTATGCAAACATAGAGATGGAGGTGCCTGCATCTCCTCCGTCCAGTAAGTTGAGGAAAGGCTCCAGGGAAGAGACCAACAGTTCAGCTTTGTATGGAAGGATCCCATCCTCAGTGATCCTCACTGCACTCCAGTCTGAGCAACAGAGTGAGACTCCAACTCAAATAAGTGAGTAAATAAATAAATAAGATACAGGACACATATTTAGAGGAGCGTAGGTACAAGGGCCTCAGGCACCATGCTTAGGAGTTTGGACCATATTTCATGTGAGTCATCAATGATCTATTTCAATGAGGGCTTTATTCCAACCCAGCCAGCTTCTCTCCCCATTCAGCATCTAACTCAAGGCAGAATCAGGGGTGAAATTTGGCACTGCCATTCCTATGTCTAACTGAGACTTCTAATCCCAGTGAAGATCCAGAAGGGTAACTAGGAATTGAAGTGACAAAGAGATTTGGAATACAAATCAGGATATATTGGGTCAACTTAGATAGAGCTTGTGAAGTATGTCAATTTGGGTCTCCATGAAAATAATGAAGGACACTCCAAATAGAATCTTTCACTAGAACAGAGTTAGTAAACTACAGCTACAGGCCAATTCTAGCCTGTTTGTGTATGGCTTGTGAGCAAAGACTGGTTTTCGCCTTTTTAAAGGGTTGTACACAAGCAAACAAAATCCTTCCAAACCAAAATGTATATGACAGACTTGTGGACCTACAAAGCCTAAAATGCAACCTGACTTTTTACGTAGCGGAAGGCTTGCCATCCCAGATCTACGACTTTTCACCATCCTTTTTCATGTCTCTTCAGTCACTGGTCATTTCAGTTGGTGTTCAGTGTGACTAGACCCATAGAGAAATGGATCTATTTACCACTTCAGACGTTAGAGTTAATTTGGTAATGTGATGATTTTAGATTTAATAATTCCTGTTACGAGAATTCTAAAATTTTAGCTATTACTAGACTCACGCTAATCGTAAGTTTTGTTTTTGTTGTTGGTGGTGTTGTTTTTTAAGATGTCCTCCTTACATGTAACAGGGCTTGGCCATTTTTGGTCAAATGCTATAATAGTTTGACCTTCCTAACGCTGGTGCTAAGAAGCTTCTGGAGACTCGATAGCACCCTGGCACCCTGGTTATTAAAGCTTACCAAAACAACTTTCTTAATTAAAGACCTGGTGAAAGCCCTGACTCTCCTCCCATCAGGTTATTACAAGTGTGTGTAGCTGGAATTTTTTTTACAAGCTACCCTAACATTAACACTCTTCAAATTGCTTTTCCTCTGGGACTTATGGGGAAGGAAAAAGAAGGGATACAGATTTGTGGATCCATAAATCCATCAGGATTTAGCTTTCTATCACATGGTAGTTCAATATTTACCAGTGAGAGATGTTTAGGATTAGAAATTTTTACTTGGCTTGTATCTCATTGGAAAAAAATTTTTGTTAACCTTATGTTTACAGATTCAAAAGATACTAAGACTCAAACATGCAGACTATTCTAAATATACAGACAACTCCTAATCACTGGGATGGGAATCCCCCAGGCATACTCAGGGCTGTCCTGTTCCATGTAGATACCCTATGGCCCAGCTCTTCTGCCACAAATCTGGGCCCCATTGCTAGGATGATTAGCTATGTATTTCTACCTTCTTTGCTAAAGCATCTGCTGCTTTTCATCAGCATGGACAATACAAAGCTGAACATGTAGTCATCCCTTAATCACTTGAAAGCTGGCTCTTCCGTCAGCAAGTTCTACTTAGCACAGACGCCCATGACTCCGAATGACTAAATGGGGTTAGCTTTTCATTTTATCAAGCAAGATTGATGCAGGCCTGTGATGACACATTAATATCTGAGATGCCTGCCACACACAAACATGAGGTTGCTTGGAGAGTCTTTGTCTAGAAAATGTTTCCATTCTCATCCCTGCCTGAATACACGAATAACTTGCAATAGCCACCATATTTTTCCTAACTCAAAAGAGACACATGATTTTTTTCTTCTTAAAAAGTGAACTACTACATTGAACTAAAAATATGTCTCCATGCAGCTAGCATTTCCAGCTAGTGTATTGGGGGGGGAAACAGATGTGAACCTGAGTTAAATCACAGCTCTGCCAACCAACAGCTAAGTATAATTTGTATAACTTTCCACAGTCACTCAGTCCTGGAACCTACTTATCAACAACAATCATCTTCAAAGCATACCGTAAATATGTGCCAAACACTAATATGATTTATTTCATTTCCTCCTAAGCATAACCTCGGAGATGAGGGCCAGTCTTTACAGGGGAAGAAATGATGAGAGGTGAGAAAATCTAGAGAGTGATCAACTATAATTGCTGCTTTCCTGGATTATCAAATAATCCACATCTAGTTAATTTCCTCAAAGACATGAAAGGCTGGCATGGTGGCTCACGCCTGTGATCCTAGTGTGATCCTAGTGCTTTGGGAGGCCGAGGTGGGAGGATCACTTGAGGCCAGAAGTTGGAGACCAGCCTGGGCAACATAGTAAAACCCTGTCTCTACCAAAAAATAAAAAATTAGGCCGGGCGCGGTGGCTCACACCTATAATCCCAGCACTTTGGGAGGCTGAGGTGAGAGGATTGCCTGAGCCCACGAGTTCGAGACCAGCCTGGGCAATTGGCCAGACCTCATCTCTACAATAAATTTAAAAATTAGCCAGGTATGGTGGTGCGTGCCTGTAGTTTCAGCTACTTTGAAGGCTGAGGCAGAAGGATCACCTGCTGTGGTGGCCGTGAGCTTGCCCCTGCACTCCACCTGAGTGACAGCGTGAGACTCCAATTCAAAAAAGAGAATCAGAGTACAGATACAGGAGCTACTTTCAGTTTACTTTTAGTTTACTAAAGGCTCAAAAGATTTAGTACTACTCAAGCATTTCCCATATTTATGCAACAGACAATGAACCATTAAATCTTAATTAAATCACTGAAAAAATATCCGCAGAGAGAGAGAACAAAATAGTACTGGTTATTCTTGGCTTTAAAAAATTACACTGCCACTTCCTATTGATTTGTTTAAAAAGTGACGTTTAACCTCTGTGAACTACAGCTTGAATTCCCCCACTGAAATGTTGAAGACTGCATTTGGTGTCAGTCATCCACATTAAAGGCCCTGAAAAAAGCTGGTGCCCCATCAGGGAAGAAGAAGCCAGGCAGGAAAATGCCATCAAGGAGGAGGAGAATTTGGGGCATGGATCTGATAACTGTTTCCTTCCCACTTTGCCCTTCAGCAGAAGGATTGGGGGACTGCTCCCCAAGGGAAAAGAAAGGTCACGGAGGGAGTAGCATGGATGATCTATTTCAGGATGAAGCCAGAGAGGAGGGAGAACTCTGGGGGAGAAAAAAGTCTTCAGCCAGGTGGTTTTGTAGCTTAAACAGGGGGCCTCAAATAGAACAAAAAGTCAAGTTAGGCATTGAGAAGCCACACCCAAAGATGTTAGAGTTGAACATTAATCCATACTTTTGTATCTATCTTAGTGTAGTTTTCTGATCACCTGAAATAATGGGCTTGGAAATGTTTTTACAGCACTTTCATCAAAATCTGAAATCTATACATTGTCTAAACAGTATGCCAGCTACAGAATCTGAGAGTCCAGAAGATGCCGGTTTCAACACTTGATAACTATTTTTTACAGCATTGCGCGGCCTATCTAGGCCTGGAATTCCGTGAGGTGACAAATTTGACCTCGAGTTAACATTCTGGTCTTTTCCCGGTTTCAACAGGAAACACAAGACTGTTCTGTATCCAATGCGTTCAAAATCCCCAAACCACCTCTCACTCTGAGATCCGCATTGTCTTCTCGGAGTGATGCCGGCCCCAAACACCCGCACTCAACGCTTTCCAAATACGTGCAGTAGCCTGGGCCACCTGAGGGCGGCACAGAGGGCGCCTTGAGGACCAGAACTTGATGAAATACCGGCTGTTTACAAACAAGACTCCACTAGCACGTTAGAATACATTCTCTACCTCATTGTTTCCAAGGTACGGAATGAATCGAGCAGCTTAACGACGTTTTCCTAAGGAGAGCGTCCTGAAGCTTCTGGCTTAAGGACAAGACTCACCGGCGAGGACACAAAGAGGGGGGCGGGCTCGGGCATCACGGCAGGTCCCGGCTGCGCGCAGAGGCCACATAGGTCGGCGGAGTGGCAGCCGACCAGGTGTTACCATTTTCCCCGCGACGCCCGAGCCCACGCCCCGCCCCCTCCCCAAAAAGGGTATTTTCCGACGCTAGTTTCTCAAAGGCAGGGCTCCCCCAAGCGCCGCAGCTGACCTGCCGCCCCCCACCCAACCACCACCATCGCGAGTCACCCGATCTTGGGGGACGCCGGAGCGCTGCCGGGGAAGCTGACCCAGGGAGGCTGGCTCTGGGGTCCCGTTTTCAGACTGTCCTGTTTAAGTTGGGGTGGGGGCGGGGCGGGACATTCCTGGGTGCTCGCAGAAAGTCCTCCTCGGAGCAGCCAATGCTTCAGCCGCTGTGGCTGCGGTGAGGGGTGGGGGCTCGCGGGACTTGGGGACCGGGTGTCCGGAGCGGGGTGGCGGCGGCTGGCAGCACCCCCGGCCGGACCCCGATCCCCGGCGGCGCGGCGCTGCCAGCAGCCTCCCCCTCCACCCCAGGAGGGGGCGCGCAGGGGGACAGCGCGTCCCGGGCACCACGCTCCGCCCGCACCCCTACCTGCGAACGGGGGACGCCGGGCCGAGGTCCCCGGGGTCCCCGTCCCATCCCCGGATGGAAAAGTCCCCGGGGCGTGCGGGCCCCGCCGGCGCTTACCGGAGAGGGGCGGCTCCCGCAGCTCGGCGGCGGGGAAGGTGCCGGCTCGGGCGGCCGCAGCGCCCTGCAGCGCCGTCGGGCTCGGACTCGGACTCGGGCTCGGGCTCGGCTCCGACTTCCTCTTCCTCGGGCTCAGCCCTGCTGCTCGGCCGCGCCCCGGCCCGCCCCTCCCGCGCCCGGCCGCCGGCTCCTCCGGCCCGAGCAGCGGATCGCTCGTCCCGCCTCCCCTCTGCCCCGGGGGCGAAGAAGGTGGAGAAGAGAGGGGGAGGGAGAGAAAGAGAAAGAGAGATTAAGCCCTTGGCCTTGTCTCTGGAGCCTTGCCAA
This sequence comes from Cephalopachus bancanus, assembly GCA_027257055.1. Taxonomy (NCBI): domain Eukaryota; kingdom Metazoa; phylum Chordata; class Mammalia; order Primates; family Tarsiidae; genus Cephalopachus; species Cephalopachus bancanus. Next base: position 569,634 of record JAPVLO010000006.1, read on the forward strand.
AGAGAGCAGTCAAATTACAGCCGGGAGGGTGGGGGGCGGGGGGGGGATTTGAAAAAAGTTCCTGCTACTGTTTTCGCAGACACATCACTTTTTTTCCCTTCATTTTCAGGAAAAAAATCCTCGGGGTTAGCTTTTCCTTGGACGTGATAATTTTCTACTGAGTTCTTTAATACCAAAAAAAAAAAATCATTGTTTTAAGTCAACATTCTAGTTTTACCCAGAAGCGTTGGGAATCATATGTAAAAAGAGGGGGAAACTCGCATTCCTCAGGCACCATTACCCCAATCGCCTCAGCTAATGTCCCAAACGACCTCTGCCTAGAGAAAGTAAAAGTGAAAAAGGAGGCAATGTGGAATAATAACCTTGGTGACAGCCAGATAGATGTTTAAAGGTACCGGCTCTGTAGTAAAGTTATGACTCCAATCAAAGGTGTCTTAACAGTGAAGGTACAAGTCATGGGAAGTCACTTCTTCACACCTCTGGCCAAAGGCAGACATATCAGGTTTGCTTGTGGACCTGATTAGGTTTGGTAATGTATGTGAGTGCACTCTTACATTACGTGTTTACAAACCTACAAGCTTACCATTTGCTAGCTGTGTGGCCTTGAGAGAATGATTTAACCTCTCTCTGCCTCAGTTGTCTTATCTGTAAAATGGGGGGCTGATGATGACAGGGCCTACCTCATAGAGTTTGCTGGCTGTGATTTATTTATTTGTTTCTAGAGAGACAGTCTCGCTCTGTCACCCAGACTGGAGTGCAGTGGTGCCTTCATGGCTCACTGCAGCCTTGAACTCCTGGTTTCAAGTTATCCTCACATCTCAGTCACTCAAGTAGCTAGGACCACGGGTGCCACCACACTTAGCTAATTTTTTTACACTTTGTGGGGGTCTCCCTGTGTTGCCCAATCTGGTCTTCTACTTCTGGCCTCAAACGATCCTCCCACTTCAGCTTTCCAAAGTGCTGGGATTATAGGTATGAGACACCATGTCAGGCACTGTGTGTGATTTAAATAAGATAATGATCCATGAAGGAAACTGCCTGCCAGGTAATAAAAAGCCCGGATAAATGACAGTCATTTTTGTTGATTTTTTTCCATCTTACCTGTCTTTATGCAGGTACATGGTTATGAAAATTATAATAAAGATTTGAAACAAAACAATGTTTTATGCGGTAAGGCCACACACTGACACAGTTCTTTCCTCTACCATGTGGAATTTATGTTCTGTTTTATAATTTATTTGTGTCTCCACAACTGACTTGTGTTACATAAAACTATGGGACTGAGTTATGCTTGGAATACATTTACCATGGTAGATTTGCAATGGGACTGAAACAGGTATTTGCCATTTTCAAAGCACTGTTTCAATTGGTCTTGCCGTATCCTTGTGAGGTCCACAGGACAGGTGCTGACTTCCTTTCACAGACAGGAAACTGAACTCAGGAACTTAATCAAGACCCTTCCAAGTCTCTGGAGCTCAACAAAACCATGTCTGTTACCCCACATCTCTACGTGGTTGTCTGCAATAGACACATACTTCCCATTTGTAAAAATAGTTGATGGTTTGTGAAATAGTTGATAGAGACCACGTTGATGGAGGTGCCAGCCCTTACTTGACACCTAAAGGACCTAGGATTCAGAGAAGCTCGTTGACCAGTGTGTTTGTGGCTGAGGGGTGGGGTTTGGGGACAACTTGGAGAGGAAGGAAGGAGAACTGGGTTTTCTGCTGTCTGCGGCTCTTCCCCCGGCTGCCATTTCTTAGCACAGATGCTTGGAGTAAGGTGGTCAGTAAAACCATGATCTTATGAAAAGACTGGAACAGAGGCTGCTGCTCCCGAACTGCTTACCCCTGGGTGGAAAACAATTCCCAGCTTGGGCCGGGTGTGGTGGCTCAAGCCTATAATCTCAACACTTTGGGAGGCTGAGGCAAGAGACTTGCCTGAATCCAGGGGTTTGAGACCAGCCTGGGCAACTTGGTGAGACCTCGTCTCTATAATAAATCAAAAAATTAGCTGGGCATGGTGGCACACGCCTGTGTTTCCAGCTACTTGGAAGGCTGAGGTGGAAGGATCTCCTGAGCCTAGCAGGTTGAGGCTGCAGTGGCCATGAGCATGCCGCTACACTCCAGCCTGGGCGACAGAGTGAGACTCCAACTCAAAAATAAATAAATAAATAATAATTCCCAGCTTAGTTCAGTGTCTTTGGGTGGTTATAACATTTCCTGTCTAGCCCACTTCTTTTCACCTCAGTTTATAATGAAGTAGGAGGTGGAAATGAAAGCAGGAACAAAAAATTCCTTTTAGTGAGGCTGTGTACCAAGCACAGCACTAGATGTCTAACTCTGTCAATCACTCCTGATTCCCAAATAAATGCACTCTGACCTTCAGATCTTTAGTGGAATCTCCTTGAAATCACTGGGCCTCACACACACACCCAGATCTAGTTGACCTGTGTGTGCCCCGCACTTAGCTCAGCTCCTGACACATAAAAGGTGTCCACTGTTTAACAGGAGGGTGAATGGATAGATGAAAGGACAACCTAAGAACTGCCATGATGCTATGATGTAGCATTTCCTATTAGGAACATGCTACTCTGCCCCGTTAAGGAAAATAAACCAATGGAATGGGGTTCTTTTCTTTTTTGAGGAGGTGAGGGGGAGGGGGGCGTTGGAGTCTTACTCTGTTGCCCAGGCTAGAGTGCAGTGGCAAGCTTACGGCCACTGCAACCTTGACCTGCTGGGCTCAGGTGATCCTTCGCCTCAGCCTTCCAAGTAGCTGGAACTACAGGCAAACGCTAACATTTTTTTGACTTGTTGTAGGGACGAGGTCTCACCAAGTTGCCCAGGCTGGTCTCAAACTCCTGAGATCAGGCAATCCTTTCACCTCATCCTCCCAACGTGCTGGGATTACAAGCATGAGCCAATGTGCCCTGCTGGAATGGGTTTCTAATGGTGTACCCAGCATCGGGAAAATCCTTTTGGTGAGAGGTCGTCCTAACACTACTGTTAGTCAAAGTCAAACAAGGGAAACAGAAACCATTTAAAGTATGTAAAACAGAGGGATTTTAATGCAGAAAACTGGCTATCCACGTGATGGGAGAACCAAGAATCCAAAAGGATACAGCGAGGCAGCCCAGAAATAAATAACACCAGAAAACCACCAGCACCTCCAGACAGAGGAACCCTCTGACACAGCCTGCAGAGGTGTTCCCCTCCCCAGCCCCACAATCCTGTGATACTGAATGGGAAAAGGTAAAGAAGAGCCTGAGGGCAACAAGCCGAGACCGAGCTCATCCCTCAAATTTTTTTTTGAGTTGGAGTCTCACTCTGTCGCCCAGACTGGAGTGCAGTGGCCGCTCCTGGCCACCGCAACCTCGACCTGCTGAGCTCCGGAGATCCTTCCGCCTCAGCCTTCCAAGTAGCTGGAAGTACAGGCATGCGCTACCACGCTCAGCTAATTCATTCCTCAAATTATTCGCTTTTCCCTCTCAAGTAAGATTGGTTTGTCATTTTGATCTCTGTAGAGGAAATGTTTTGGCTTTTTGAGATAATATATTGAGTGTCTATGATGCATCTTTTTTATGCCTCATACAGACTCAGCAAGGTTGCTGTTATAGTCCCTGGGTTATCACAAGGTCACAGAGATTCAGGCAAGTTCAGTGACTTGCTCAGGGTCACACAGCTCTATAAAGCAGAGCAGAATGCCAACAGGGAATTCTGCATTCCGGTTCTCATGCTCATCCCACGAACTCAGCTGTTTCTCATGAAAGGCAGAACAACTGCATAGTTTTGTGTAGTATCGTGTCTCAGGGTCACTGGTCCGTGTACATGTGGGAGGTAATGTTTGCAAAGCTCACAGAGTTAAAGGGCTCTATCACGCCCTGTTTTTACTTTATGATGGATGGTGATAACCTTTATGATGGTGACTGTACTGAATTTATGATTACACAAGATCAGAAACATCATGTCCGCTGGGTTAAGGAGTACCTCAGAAACAACCAGGTAACATTTATCCTTTTTTTTTTTTTTGGAAAAAGTTATTTTAATTTCCAAGTTGAATGTGTGAGGCTTAAAACAACTTTCTAGAATACTCTGGCCATAGTAGAGCAATCAGGGTAAGAGGAGGCACTTGTGGAAGAGTCTCATGTAGTGAAGATGAAAGACCAAGGACTTAAGTAAGTACATGCAGGATGCCACGTATCTTCCAACTTTCTGTATCCTGGAGGGGTCATCAGAGTCTGTGTTGGTGCTGGTGTTCCTTTCTCTCTAGCCTCTGATTGGCTGGAAGATTTAAAAATTAAGGAGCTATACTAACCTCAAAGAGTGAAAGATAAAATAAATGCTCGTGATTATTAATGTTTAGTTGAATTGGGCCTGAGAGTAGGTAGATACATCGGAGGCCATCTGGAAATCCTGAAACTTCAGAATGTCTGTATTGCTGGCTTACAGCAAGAGAACCTAACATCTCCTCACTAGTACCCTGGAGGGTTAAGGCCTGGTCTGCAGAAGGCAAGTGCAGATTCATTATCTATCAGAATGATATAGTGAAGGATTGACCTACTCACTATCAGACTGGCTAGTAACGACATCAGATCTTCTTAAAGGCACAATTTCCTGATGGCACTGGAGGCCCTGGAACAGGAGGAGGAACACCAGGTGTTAGCCAGGGCAGGAAAAAGCAAAATCGGTGTCAACATTATCATTTTACCTCTTCCAATAACTATTACTTTGATTTTGACCAATGTAGTAAAGTAAGATGTGTATGTATGTGCTTTACAATTATTGATACTTCAAAAAAAATCTAAAACTTGCAACTTTTAAACTTCGGTCAATATATCTTGGAGACTCTTAAAAATCCATTATTATGCAGATAGCTTGAACATCTTTATAAAACAGAACATTCTTAATCGTATTCTACTAAAATAAAGCAACACTGGACCACTTATACTTGGGTTTCAAAATCAGCTTGATAATAGGGTATACATTTGGAAACTGAAATTTAGTGTATTTTTTGAGGTGCCTACTCAATTATATATATATATTAGAGTTGGGGGTCTCAATCTGTTACCCAGGCTGGAGTCCAGTGGCACAATGGGCTCACTACAGACTTGACCTCCTGGGCTCAAGTGATCTTTCTGCCTCAACCTCCCGAGTAGCTGGGACTATAGGCATTTGCCAGTATGCCCGGTTATTTTTTCATTTTTTTTTTAGAAACAAGGTCTTGCCATATTGTCCAGGCTGGTCTTGAACTCCTGGACTCAAGCAATCCTCTCACCTTGGCCTCCCAGAGTGCTGCAATTACAAGTGTGAACCACCATACTTGGCTCAATTTTTTTTTTTTTAGTTATTAGCCCTGCACCTGCAGGGCCTAAAAATTGGGCTAAAATTCTAAATTGTTCTTCTGCACAGAAATATTTAGTAAAAGGCCAAAGATTTATATGATGTTGAATGTGTTAGAGGGAAAGAACTACTTCCAACTTACTTCTCAAAAAAATTACATCTAAAAGTTCTCCACAAAAGTAATACTGGACTCCAGAAGTCAGCTGGAAATGTGTGTTGGGGAGTGGTGTTTGATCATCACATTTAAGAGAGGGAGTCTTCTGCTATTTAGTGGTGTTGTATGAGGGTCGTTAAACTTTCTTCAATGAGCTGGGCTCGGTGGCTCAGCCTGTAATCTGCGCCTTTGGGAGGCTGAGGTGAGTGGATTGCCTGAGCCTGCGGGTTCGAGACCCGCCTGGGCAGCGAGAACCCCATCTCTACAATAAATCAAAAAATCAGCCGGGCATAGTAGTACATGCCTGTAATTCCAGCTACTTGGAAGGCTGAGGCAGAAGGATCGCCGGAGCCCAGCAGATCGAGGCTGCAGTGGCCGGGAGTGGCCACTGCACTCCAGTCTGGGCTACAGAGTGAGACTCCAACTCAAAAAAAAAAAAAAAAACTTTCTACAATGCTGGAACAATCTCACCATGACAGAGAGTTGTCCCATCCTAAATACCAATAGCATCTCCTTATGCACACGTGGGAGTATGTAGTCCTCCACATATTTATTTATTTGTTTGTTTATTGAGTCAGAGTCTCACTCCATGATACAAGCTGGAGTGCAGTGGCATGCTGCTTACGATCACCACAGCCTCGACCTGCTGGACTCAGGCAATCTTCCCACCTCAGTCTTCCAAGTAACTGAAACTATAGGCATGTGCAAACATGCCTGGTTAATTTTATTGTAGAGACAAGGTCCCACCATGTTGCTCAGGCTGGTCTCGAACCTATGGGCTCAGGTAATCTTCTCACCTCTGCCTCCTAAAGTGCTGAGATTACAGGCATGAGCCACAGCTCCAGGCTTTTTTTCTTTTTTCTTTTTTTTTTTTTTGAGTTGGAGTCTCACTCTGTCGCCGAGACTGGAGTGCAGCGGCTGCTCCTGGCCACTGCAGCCTTGACCTGCTGGGCTCCAGTGATCCTTCAGAGTAGCTGGAACTACGGGCACGTGCTACCACACCCGGCTAATTTTTTGATTTATTGTCGAGATGAGGTCTCGCCAAGTTGTCCAGGTGGATTATGAACCCGCAGACTCAGGCAATCCACTCACCTCAGCCTCCCAAAGTGCGGGATTACAGGCTGAGCCACCGAGCCAGGCTAGTTTTGAATTCCTAGACTCAAGTGATTCTCCCGCCTCAGCCTTCCAAAGTGCTGGGGTTATAGGTGATAGCCACTGTGCCAGGTCTGAGTAGTCCCTTTAAGATGAAGCATCTCACATCGAAGTTTTCAGAGACCAGGTGAGTAAGAAAATTGGTTAGCAGTTCAGAGTTGTTGGGATATGTTATATGCCAGAAGGTTTATGAATTCAAATTATCCTAAACACTGTTTTGGCCAAACAAAAACATTCCCTATGCCAAATTCCTTTTGTAGATTTTCAATTTGCTCCTTCTCTTTCACTCCCAATTGCTTTTGGATAACTTTTCAGGCAAAAAAGAAAGAAGGAATCACTACTCCCTGCTCTTCCTCCTACTTCCTTCTCTGTTTTCCCCCTCCTTCTGTTTCCTTTTTCTTAAAAAAAGTCAGCTGTGTGAGTAAAGAGCAATAGAAAATACTTTTTTCAGGCTGGGCGTGGTGGCCCACGCCTGTAATCCCAGCACTTTGGGAGGCTGAAGCGGGAGGATCACTTGAGCCCAGGAGTTTGAGACTGGGTAACATAGTAAGACTTCATCTCTACAAAAAAAAAAAAAAAAATTAGCTGGACACAGTGACATGCCTGTAGTCCCAGCTACTCAGGAGGCTGAGATAGAAGGCCCTCTTAAGCCCAAGAGGTACAGACTGAGGTGAGCTGTGATCATGCCACTACACTCTAGCCTGGGTGACAAAGTGAGACTCCGACTAAAAAAAACAAATAGAAAAGAAAAACATACTTATCTACTAAGAATTCAATGTTGGAAGGCCAAGGTGGGAGGATTGCCTGAGCCCACAGGTTCCAGAACAGCCTGGGCAACTTGGCAAGACCTCATCTCTACAATAAATCAAAAAATTAGCCAGGTGTGGGAGCGCGCGCCTCTAGTTCCAGCTACTTGGAAGGCTGAGGCAGAAGGATGGCCGGAGTCCAGCAGGTCAAAGCTGGGATGGTCATGAGCATGCCACTGCACTCCAGCCTGGGCGACGGAGTGAGATTTCCACTCAAAAAAAAAAAAAAAAAAGAAGAGAAAAAATTCAATGTCATGAATGCTGTAATTGAAATAATAAAATAAGCAGGAGAAGGAAAGACTATCTATGAACAATTAAATTAACTTAAAAAAATGTAGGGCAACTCCTTCAGGTCCCCTCCCACTGTGGGAGATTTTCTGTCCTCTCAATAAATCCTGCTTTCAAAAAAAAATGTGAATGATACCTTGGTAACAGAGGCCTCAAGTGAGTTTCCTTATTCATCCTCTGTATCTCTTTTCCAATGACGATGATGTAAAACAAATACAGTCATATCCATGTATCCACAGGTTCTGCATCTCTGGGTTCAACCAACCGCAGATAGAAAATACTCTTTTTAATTTTATTCTTAGATTCGGGAATACACATGCGGGTATTCATTACACGGACATATTGTATAGTGGTGGGGATTAGGTCACAAGTAGCCCATTCCCTTTGTGCCCTATAGGTAGTTTCTGAACTCTAACCCCCTTCCTGACTCCCTAAAAATATTCGTTTAAAACTGCATCTATACTGAACATGTACAGGCTTTTTTCTTTTCTTTATTTCTCAAACACTACAACATAACATTGTTGTTAATACAGTATAATATGGTTTAGTTGTCCTAAACAATATGGTATTAACAGCTATTTATATAATATTTACTTTGTATTAGGTGTTACAAGTAATCCAGAGATGATTTAAAGTATATGGATGGATGTACATAGGTTATATGCAAATACTAGGCTTTTATATCAGAGAATTGAGCATCCCACGATGTTGGTGTCCAAGGTGGGGTCCTGGAACCAATCTCCCACCGATGCCAATGGATGATTATACTTACAAGTTAGCAGACCACCACCACACTCAGCTAATTTTTTTATTTTATTGTAGGAATGAGGTCTTGCCAAGTTGCCCAGGCTGGTGTCGAACCCCTGGACTCAGGCAATCCTCTTGCCTCAGTCTCACAAAGTGCTGGGATTACAGGCGTGAGACACTGCACCCGGTTTTAGACCACAATCTTTTATTCTCAATTCCAACAACTCTACAAGTGGGAGATTTTTTTCCCCTCAATCATTTGTGACGAAGCCTACCCTGACCTGAACTCGTTTGGCAATAAAGCCCCACCTGCAATAATTTATTTGTAGTTAAAAAAAAAATTCTATTTAAGTGTGAATTTTCATTCATTGAACTGAAGAAATATTAGGGTGTTTGACTTTGGGGTGCTATCCTAGGCTCATGCAGTAGTATTGCATACTATCCAGTATATACACTATATTGCCTTTCTAATCTCTCTTCAAAAAGACTGTAAAATTTGAAGTAGGGGATATAAATCTGAAGTCTGAAAGAGTCCATACCATACTGAATGGCTCCTTTTTTTTTTTTTGAGTCAGAGTCTCACTCTGTCACCCAGGCTGGAGTGCAGTGACATGCTCACAGCCACTGCAACCTTGACCTGCTGGGTTCAGGCGATCCTCCCACCTCAGCCTTCCAAGTAGCTGGAACTACAGGTACATGCCACCACACCCAATTAATTTTTTGATTTATTGTAGAGAAGAGGTCTTGCCAAGTTGTCCAGGTTGATCTTGAACCCCTGGGCTCAGGCAATCCTCTCTCCTCGGTCTCCCAAAGTGCTGGGATTATAGGTGTGAACCACTGTACCCAACTGCTTACACTAGTTTTTGAGAGATGGTTGTTAAAGTTTCAGAACTTTTGAGGGATAATTGTCATCAAGTTGGTAGGTTGAAGTCAGCCATGGTGGGAATATTTACACTGCAGAAATTGGCAAACTACAAATCAGGACTCCTCCAACCCCTGAGCAGATTGCTAAAAATGTCATACTGTGAGCTCGTCCCATTCTCTATTTCCCAGCAAGTAGGAAGAACCAGGTTTCCAATTGACTGGTGATAAGGAAGGGTCTAGGACAAAGAAAGAGAAACTCAACTTGGTTTTGCTGACAAGTAAGCTGCTTTTCATAGACTGTTTTTATCTTTTTGTCCTGAGGACAATGTATGAGTGTTAGAATGAGATTGTTTGGTGCATTTTAGTTTATCAGGAAACAAAAGGTTAGAAAACTTAGGTAATGTGGCCAAAGTTTTATAATTAGTAAGGAGCAGAACAGGCATTTGGCAGTACAAGGGAATAAGGAGCTATCCATTTGAGGTACATGTTATAGGTGTGGCAATAAGAGTAGATCCTGTGGGATTGCCTTAGACAGTCCATCTGAATTCTCTCCTGGGAAGTGGGTGTTGCAAAAAATAAATTCTTGCCATCATGATGGACACGATCCCAGGTTTTCTTTTTTCTTTTTTTTTTTGAGTTGGAGTCTCACTCTGTCGCCCAGACTGGAGTGCAGTGGCCGCTCCCAGCCAACAGCAGCCTCGACCTGCTGGGCTCTGGCGATCCTTCCGCCTCAGCCTTCCAAGTAGCCAGAATTACAGGCATGCGCTACCATGCCCAGCTAACTTTTTGATTTATTGTAGAGATGAGGTCTCACCAAGTTGCCCAGGCGTGTCTCGAACCCGTGGGCTCAGGCAATCCACTCACCTCAGCCTCCCAAGGCACCGGATTACGGCTGAGCCACCGAGCCTGGCTTGATTCCAGGTTTTCTAGACTTGTAAGGAAGACTGAGATATGAATTTCTTCCCCACCCCCCTTTAAAAGGGGAACATGAAGAAATAGTAAGATTAAGGTTTTACTGTGCAAAGACGGTTCAACAAAGGTCACTGGAATCACAGGTGCTCGGAAGTGCCGGGCAGAGGCAGAACAAAAGACCAGGGAATGGTGCCACCCGTAGTGGTCCCACCACAGGGATTCTTAAACTTCAGCCACAGGGATTTTTAGACTCCCACCCTCTTCACACAAGATGTGCAGAACGTATTTGTCAATTGGAGCTCAGGGCTTGAAGGAAGAGCACCGGAAGACTCTGTTAGTGCATGAACTAATACAGATTTGGAGAAAAAAGGGTTTTTAGCCCACAGAAGCCATCCCCCTCCTCTGTTGCTACCTTAAAATGAAGTTTTGTGGCTGTGGAGGTCTCTTTTCTTCAGACTTAACCCTTCTACCTGCAAGGAAAGATCGTTAACCATCAGGATTTGATGAAAAAGAATAAAAAGGAGATGGAATCATTAACGAGAACAAAGTGATCAGTGGAAAGCAAACAAGACCCATGATTATTTTTATTCATTAATGCCGAAAAGAGGTCTCTGAGACTGCAGATTGGCAGTGTTTTTTCAGACACGACGTCATCTTGGAAATAATTACTGGGGGCCATCACTAAGGTATCCATAACAATATTTTTTTTTTTTTTTTTTTTTTTTGAGTTGGAGTCTCACTCTGTCGTCCAGACTGGAGTGCAGCGGCCGCTCCCAGCCACCGCAGCCTCGACCTGCTGGGCTCCGGCAATCCTTCCGCCTCAGCCTTCCAAGTAGCCGGAATTACAGGCATACGCTACTATGCCCAGCTGATTTTTTGATTTATTGTAGAGATGAGGTCTCGCCAAGTTGCCCAGGCGGGTCTCGAATCCGCAGGCTCAGGTAATTCATTCACCTCAGCCTCCCAAAGTGCTGGGATTACAGGCTGAGCCACCGAGCCCGACTAGTTTTTTTTTTTTTTTTTTAAAGACATTTCATGAAACTCTCTCTCCACCAAAAAAAGAAAAATTCATTTTATATGCAGAAACATTGATATTTGAAAATCTGCTGACCTGAAATTTAAAGAGTTTAATAATGAAGGAAGAGGTTGCTAGCGGGATCATAAAGCTTAGTCTTGGAAGAACAGTGTGACAATCTGGGGAACAGAGGTGAATTGAGCAGCACATGGAGAACATTTCTCAGGAATTTCTTTCTTTCTTTCTTTTTCGTGAGTTGGAGTCTTACTCTGTCTCCCAGCCTGGAGTACAGTGGCATACTCACGGCCACTGCAGCCTCAACCTGCTGGACTCAGGCAATCCTTCTGCCTCAGCCTTACAAGTATCTGAAAATACAGGTGCTCGCTACCATGCTTGGCTAATTTTTTGATTTATTGTAGTGACGAAGTCTCGCCAAGTTGCCTAGGCTGGTCTCAAACCCCTGAGCTCAGGTAATCCTCTCATCTCTGCCTCCCAAAGTGCTGGGAGCCACGGCGCCTGGCTAGGAACTGAATTTCTACTTTGTGTCTAAAGATCCTTTGACGTGAGAACTGAGGATGACATCATTCTAACCCCAACATACTTTCTTCAAGTTAGCATGATCAAACTTTCTGACTTGGTAAAATACGTGTGTGTGTGCGTGTGTGTGTGTGTGTGTGTGTGTGTGTGTGTGTGTGTGTGTGTATTTCTTTTTCTTTTCTTTTCTTTCCTTTTGTTTTTTGAAACAGGGTCTCACTCTGTCACCCAGGCTGGAATGCAGTGGCCTGATCCTGGTTCACTGCAGACTCAACCTCCCAGACTCAGGCCATCCTTCTGCCTCAGCTTCCCGAGTAGCTGGGACTATGGGTGTGCACCACCATGCCTGGCTAATTTTTGTATTTTTTGTAGAGGTGAGGTCTTGCTGTATTGCCCAGGTTGGTCTCAAACCGCTGGGTGTCTCAGTCTCCCAAAGTGCTGGATTGCAGGCATCATCCGCAGTGTCCCACCCACCCTGACTTGATAAAATGTGGTGAACTGTGTTTTCATCATACATGCCACTTTATAATAAAATGCCTCAAACTTATTTTTTCCCTCCAAATTCCTTTGTTACTAAGCTCAAGAAAATTCTATTACCTTTAGCACTCAGACTCTATTAATATAGAGTATCTTGGTAAACTTAGATGTTACTAAGAATAAATTAAATATTTTAATATTATTAATTCTTCATTGTTTGCTTAGTGAATAAACCTGAAATATTTAGGATCACATTTTGCATCAAAGACTGATGAGATCACCTTTTCTTTTCCACTTGTGCATATCACTCTCTTCAGAACAGAAATAAAATCCACCTCCTCATCACAATCACATTTGCATATCATGTCTGTCTCTCTGTACAGGTCTATTTTTCTAGATTTTTTTTTTTTACTTTTTTCTTTTTGATTTCAAAGTCCTCCTTCCTCCAAAAAACTTAACTTTATTCACACTGTTAAAATCCTTGTTTCTATTAGCATTTTGTTTTCAACCTCATTCAGCAAAATTTTATCATGTAATATCCATGCATTACACATGAATTTTGAGATACTCTACAGTTCTACGGAATTTTGTAATAGAACAGATCAAACCAGAGTCAGAGGAATGTTGCCCTTTTTTTTCTAAATTTATCTTGAAAAATCGTTCTGAAACATTGATTTCTTAATTTTTGTAATTCTCTTCTATGTATTCACCACGGTTGAACAAGCGACTTTATGTATAGACGAAAACTGCCTACCAAAGATCTAGACAGAAATATGAGAGAAGATTGAAACCCGGCAAATTTCATGGGTTCAACTGCCTGTGTAGATTGGAGTCCTTTGTAATGCGATTAACTTCAGACACACTCAGTATATTGGTTTCAAAGTAACTTTTTCTGTAATTACAGAAGGACTTCAAGCGAGAAGAACCCAACTTCATGACTACTTTCCAGCAACCAAATACTTTTCTGAGAGTGGACTCCCACATTCCTAGCAAGATGTTTGGGACTCCTATTTCTTTTAGGAAATGTATCCTTTCAACTTTCAAGAACAGAAAGAGATCTTTTAGAACTATTCATCAAGTTTAAAAGAAAAAAAAAGAAGATAACCTTGATACGGGCTAATTAAATTAATAAGCATCTTCTGTCATCTTACAATGAAATATATAATACATAAAGATGAGATAACCATATACCTCAGTCTTTCCTTCCGCTCCTTCTATTTCAACTTTATAGTTCAGGTCCTCATCACTTAATTTTCCAATTAGAATATGTCTACTTTCAGACTCCCATGCAGTCTACAAAGCACCATTACTAGCCTGGTCTCGGTAGGATAGTGTTTGCATAGCTAACAACACATAAAGGACCTCCAGATAGCTACAAAACCAAGCTGCGTGGGTAAAGAGAACTTTGAGAGTGTGATCCAGAAAAGTAAGCAAAGAATCGAAGCCTTCTGAGTAGTGAGGGAGTGGGTAGGAGGCCTGCGGCCTGTGCTGCATCTCTCTCCGACTGTCCCCTGGCCACTGCTCTCCAGAGTCATGGGTGTGTCACCCTCCCGACTGCCGTGGTGCTGCCCAGAAGGGAACTGTTCCCTAGGCAGTCACATGAAACCGGGGCAGGTAGTTTTGCAGGGTGCACATTGAGAGGAACACACCTAATTAAATGTCAGCATTGTCCAGACTTGCTTAGTGGGTAAGTGCAAAAAAGGTAGCTAGAGTTTAAGATTATAGTTGAGAGTGTACAGGAAAGGTTCAAACACTTATTGGGATGTCTGTTTACTACTTGCAGTTTATTGCTTATATGTTTAGTTACATTCATTGATTTAAAAACTATATGGGTTATCTCATAATGTGGATGTGTTAATTCTCAATTAATTTCTTGTTAGATGACTTCACAATGTTATGTGTTCAAAGCATCTCTCAGAATTGTGAAAGAATTACACACTTGACCTTGAGAAATTGCAAGTTTGATTGGGAATTGCCTCTCTGAGTTTTATCCAGTTTTATCTGCCATGAAAGAAAATAATCAACCCATTGTGGATTAGCATGAAATATAGATCAGTTAGATGTCTACAAAGATCACCAAATCACTCTAAATTAGGAGATGAAAGAAGAACTTGACAGGTCTGGGACAAAGACATTTTCTTTAAAAGAAGGTGCTAGATGTGAATCTTCATAAAATCAGTTAATGTTATGTGTTTTACAAATTTGTTAGTAAGAGAGGCTTACATATTTACATTCATTGCTTTAAAAAAACTGTGTTTGAGTCATCCCATAATGTGGATGTGTTAATTTTCAATTAATTTTTGTTAGATGACTTCACAGTGTTATGTGTTCAAAGCATCCGTTAGGATTGTTACAGAAAGATACTAGAGCCAGGTGCAGTGGCTCATGCCTATAATCCCAGCACTGTGGGAGGCTGAGGTGGGAGGACTGCTTGAGTCCGGGAGTTGGAGATCAGCCTGCAAAACATAACGAAATCTCGTCTCTACAAAAAAAAATTAAAAAGTTAACTGGGCATGGTGGTGTGTACCTGTAGTCCCAGCTACTTAGAATGCTGAAGTAGAAGGACTGCCTGAGCCCTTGATCATGACCATACCACTGCACTCCAGCCGGGCTGACAGAGTGAGACCCTGACTCAAAAAAAAAAGAGAGAAAAGAAAGATACTAGAATCAGCAGCATCTCACTCTCAACTTGATACTCATAGCGTGCAAGAAAAGCAAGGAGCACATTGCCTCATACAGGAGAGGACCTGGGTGAACACACCAGCCATCACTTGAGCCTGCTTCGGTGGTTCCATAAGTTCAAATTTCTGACATTCAAGACCTGTTAATCTATCCCCTGTCTGATCACCCTAGCTTCCATCATTGTCATCATGATCATCGTGATCATCATTTTTCTTCTACCCAAAGCTTTCAGTTAACCAAATTTGCCAATGAGTCGTATTCCTCAAATATACCACGTGAATTTCTGTGTTGTGGCAGGAATTTGCTTTCCTGTGTTTTTTTGAGAAGTTCCAATTCCACTTCCTGTGTTAGGTTTTCCCCAAACATCCTTGGGATAAGTTCCTCTCTCAGAATGTCCAAACCACATGTTGTCTAAATGCCCTCTTCTTACCAAACTGCAACAAGGATCAAAATCCTTTCCGGGGTGCACATTCAAAGTGTGCCTATTGGCCATGATAGATGAAGACAGGTGAGACAAATGTAATTTCATAATGGTCAGACTTGCATATACATGATATTTTTGTTTTTTAAAAAAAACCTCAGCCAACAAAATTGATATAATTGAAGATAGTTATTTATATAACAAAATGATTCACTGGTGGATTCTTTAAAGCCATAGCCTCTCTACTAAAGTATTCTTTAATAGGCTGCTAACTACTTGGCAGAAGTGTAGGGAGGATAAATAAGCTTAAACGGGATTAAAAGGAACTTTAGTGCATTACTTGTGTCCCTCTTCCATTGAAGAGTGTTCTCTGTGTTGCTGCGTAACTTTCTCGAATCTGACACTGCTTGGCTTAGTTCAATGAATGAGATGACATAAACCTATGACTATGGTGTCTGAAGTACAAAACCAGCAAATCTCAGACTGGCAGAATTTTTCAGAACTAAAATGGAATTTAGAAATTGTCTAATGCAACTTTTCAAACAATTTTCCCAATAACTCTTGTCAAGAAAAGAAAATTGAAATGCCCATTTTTTCACGATGGTTAATACATGGAACAGTTTTGATGGCAGAATTCTGCGGTGAGAAGGAGACAGACTCAGTTGTGGGAGTAGGGTCTATACTTCCAGTGGGAATCTTGGTTATGGCTGGTGGCCTCAAGGAGGAGAGAGGGTGCTTTCTCAACAGATCTATCAATAGAGCTGTTGGTATAAGGAGGTGGGAAATAATATCCACTGCAGTCCATGAAAAGGAGGCATGCTCTGGTGGTGCGTGGTATTTTCCAGCCAGGACCATGAAGGATTTTAAGGGGATGGAGATGTAGCATTTTACTGGAACATTTTTTGGGCTTGGCATAAGGATGGAGGACGTAGAAACAGGTGGTCTAGTATTGCCAAAAGAACCCTCACAGCTGGTCACTTGGAGGGGCAGCCCTTGATATAATGGCTGCCCTACCTGAATAATAGCTGTAGTGCATCATTTATATGCCAGTACATCAGTGCATTTATTGCTATCCAATGTTTACTGAGTCCTATGTATGTGCCAGGTCCATGCAAGACACAGGGCACATGGTGTGAGCAAAAGAGACGCTGTTCTAGTCCTCATGGAATGGTCGTATAATGGAGGAAGTAGACGTCAATGACAGAATACCCAAATCAGTATATTCGTGCATCACTTAATGATGGAGACATGTTCTGAGAAATGCATCCTTAGGCGACTTCATCACGTGAACATCATAGAATTACACAAACCCAGATGGTCTAGCCTCTGACACACCTAGGCTAGGTGGGAGGGCCTATTGCTCCTAGGCTATGAACCTGGACAGCATGGTGCTGTGCTGGATACCGCAGGCAATCGTAACACAATGGTAAGTGTTTGTACATCTATGCATATCTAAACATAACAAGAGAACTGTAAAAATACAGTATAAACTTTTTTTTTTGAGTCAGAGTCTCACTCTGTCGCCCAGGCTGGAGTGCAGTGGCACGTTCATGGCCACCCCAGCGTCGACCTGCTGGGCTCAGGTGATTCTTCTGCCTCAGTCTTCCAAGTAACTAGAACTATAGACGCGCACTACCATGCCTGGCTAATTTTTTTTATTTATGGTAGAGAGGAGGTCTCGCTAAGTTGTCCAGGCTGGTCTCGAACCTGTGGGCTCAGGCAATCCCCCTCCCCCTTGGCCTCCCAAAGTGTTGGAATTACAGCCTTGAGCCACTGCCCCGGCCCAGTATAAACATTTTAAAGAAAGGTACACCTGTATGGACATTTATCATGACTGGAGCTTGCAGGACTGGAAGCTGGATTTTAGCAACTTTTTAAATTTTTTGAAACTTTTGACTCTCGTAATAACATGTAACTCAAAACACATTGTATGGCTACACAAAAATATTTTCTTTCTTTATATTCTTATTCTGTAAGGTTTTTTCTATTTTTCAATTTTTTCTTTTTTTTAACTTTTCACATTTTTGTTAAGCATTAAGACACAAACACATACATTAGTTTATGTCTACTCAGGGTTAAGATCATCAATATGACTGTCTTCTTCCTCCATGTCTTGTCCCACTGGAAGATCCTCAGGGGCAACAGCAGGTATGGAACTATCATCTCCTATGATGACAATGTCTTCTGGAACATCTCCTGAAGGGAATGCCTGAGGCTATTTTTGTTAACGTGTGTGTGTGTGTGTGTGTGTGTGTGTGTGTGTGTGTGTGTAGAAATGTACTCTAAAATAACAAAAATATAGTATATACATCAACCAGTAAAAATATAGTAAATACATAAACCAGTAGCATAACTGGGGTTTGTTTTTGTTTTGAGTTAGGGGTCTTACTCCGTCTCCCAGGCTGAAGTACAGTGGCACAATCACAGCTCAATGCAGCCTCAACGGCCTGGACTCAGGCGATCTTTCTACCTCAGCCTCCTGAGTAGCTGTAACTATGGGCATGCACCATCATGCCTGGCTAATTTTTTTTTTGACTTTTTATAGAGATGAGGTCTGGTTATATTGCCCCGGCTGGTCTCAAACTCCTGGGTTCAAGCGATTCTCTCATCTCAGCCTCCCAAAGTGCTGGGACTACAGGTGTGTGCCATGGTGTCCAGCCCATAATTGCTCATTATCATTATTGGTATTATATGCATTATATACCTAATTATACGAGCAATACTATTATAGAGCTGGAAGTATAGTAGGTTTGTTTATACCAGCATCACCACAAACATGCAAGTCATGCGTTGTGCTATGACCTTATGATGTCACTAGGCTATCAGAATTTTTCAGTTCCATCATAATTTAATAGAACCACTGTTGTGTTTTTTTTTTTTTTTTTTTGAGTTGGAGTCTCACTCTGTCGCACAGACTGGAGTGCAGTGTCCACTCCCGGCCACCGCAGCCTCGACCTGCCGGGCTCCGGCGATCCTTCCGCCTCCGCCTTCCCAGTAGCCGGAGTTACAGGCAAGCACTGCCACGCCCGGCTGATTTTTTTATTTATTGTAAAGATGAGGTCTCGCTGCCCAGGCAGGTCTCGAACCCGTGGGCTCAGGCAATCCACTCACCTCAGCCTCCCAAAGGCGCGGGATTACAGGCTGAGCCACTGAGCCCGGCTAGAACCACTGTTGTACAAGTGACTCATCACTGACCAAAACATAGTTACATGGCACATGACTGGACAGATTGCCAACTGTGGAAAGTAAAGGATATTGTGAGAATGTGTACAAGAATATTAACCTAGTCTAGGGGTTCAGGGAAGTTGTCCCTAAAATTGTCGTTTGAGCTGGGACCCAAAGAATGGGTAGGAGTAAGTTAACATGGCAAAGAGAAAGAAGAGAAAGAACATTTCTGTCAAAGGGAACATTTTCAGTCAGTCGAAGGCCCTGAGGCAGGAAAGTGTAACACCTGGTGAAAAGACCCATGGGTTGAGGCCCTTAAGTGAGGAGAGACACCAGCCAGAAGGCTGGTACTTGGAAGGAGGCTGTAGGTGCTTGATCTGGATAATGGGCCGTGGGAGGCAGAGAAATTGGGGTCAGATGGTCAGGGAGGGGAATTCCAGGTCAGTGTGCTGTGGAAATCAGGAATTATGAGGCCAGTAGAATTGTGACCCACAGCCAGTGGCTCCATTTCTCTGAGTTTGGGTTTCTTGATCTCTAGGAAAATATTCCATTAGGAGGAAAGCCAGAGTAAGTTCCTGGCTATATCCTCTTTACTAAGTGGGTGATTATTAGAAAAATTGGATTAACTCCCTTGCTCTTCAGTTTTTTCATCCACAGAGTGGGGATACTTTGCAGAGTAGTTGTGAAGAGAAAATGAGATAATAAATGCAAAAATGTTTTGAAAAATTGAGCAGTGTAATCTGATGACAGTAACAATAATAAGATGAATGCCATCAAGATACCTCCAACTCTATCCTTGGGACGTTTCCATTTCTGTTGTTGAACCTCTACGTCCACAATGGCACTCATGTTATTATTGTTACCTTCATCAGATCATGCTGAATACCAATCCAAGAGTTCATTTTTAAAATCTGTTTCGGAAATGAGTTAGTTCTTTATTCTGCATTAACCTAATTAAGTCCATTTTGTGATCGGCTGGAAGTTTTCTTATTCATTCAACCATTGGTTAAAGCTAAATGGAGCTGAGTTTGAATCTTAGCATTTCCACTTAATTGCCATATTGGTTTTCTATTGCCACATAACCAATTCCTACACAGTTAGTAGCTCAAAACAATACCCACTGACAATCTTAAAGTTCCCAATGGACAAAAGTCTGGTGTGGCTTAACTGGGTTCTCTGCTGAGGATCTCACACTCAAGGCGTTGGCTGGTTGTGTTCTTATCTGAGGTTCTGGGGAAGAGTATACTTCCAAGTTCATTCAAATGGTTGGCAAGATTCAATTTCTTGAGGTTGTAGGACTGAGGTCCCTGCTTCCCTGCCTGGTGTCATTCTCAGCTCCTAGAGCCCTATCTCTCATCATTGAATGTGGACCCTCCAGCCTCCATTTTCAAGCCAGCAACAACATGTCCATCAATCCCTCTCATGCTTTGAACCTCTGATTTTTTCCTGTAGCA
Source organism: Cephalopachus bancanus (assembly GCA_027257055.1). Taxonomy (NCBI): domain Eukaryota; kingdom Metazoa; phylum Chordata; class Mammalia; order Primates; family Tarsiidae; genus Cephalopachus; species Cephalopachus bancanus. The sequence continues at coordinate 589,641 of JAPVLO010000006.1, forward strand.
GGTAGAGAAAGCTCTCTGCTTTTAAGAATTTATGAGATTAAATTAGGACCACGGGATAATCTTTTTATAGTAAGGTCAACTGAGCCATATATCACAATCATGAGGGTGATATCTCATTCTATTCACAAGTTCTGGGGATCAGAGTACGGAATCTTTGGAGCCATTTTCAGAATCCTGCATACCATCTTTGCTCAGGGTAACCCTGATGAAATTGTTACTTAACCTCTATCGGTCTTAGTCTCCTCACCAATCCTACCTTGAAGTATCATTGTGTTGATAAGTAAGGCAAGATAGACATTGTCTCTAAAATTTAGCAAATATGCAACAAATGGGATGCCTTTCCCTGGCATCTTGTATTCACTTGTGTGCATTGAGAGCCCAGCTAGCTCCTAATACTAGAAGAGAGTTTCTACTAAAATGAGCAGAAAGGCCAGGTGTGGTGGCTCATCCCAACATTTTGGGAGGTCAAAACTGGAGGATTGCCTGAGCCCAGGAGTTCGAGACCAGCCTGGGCAACATAGTGAAACCTTGTCTCTACAAAAATAAAAAAATTAGCCGGGCATGGTGGCACACATCTGTAGTTCTAGCTACTCGGGATGCTGAGGCGGAAGTTCAAGGTGAAACCTGAGCCCAGAAGGTTGAGGCTGCTGTGAGCTGTAATCATAATGATCATGCCACTGCACTCCAGCCTGGGCAACAGAGTGAGACCCTGACTCAAGAAAAAAAAAAAGGCCAGGCTCGGTGGTTCAGCCAGTAATCCCAGCACTTTGGGAAGCTGAGGCGAGTGGATTGCCTGAGCCAGCGGGTTCAAGACCAATCGGGCAACTTGGCGAGACCTTTTCTCTACAATAAATCAAAAAATTAGCTGGATGTGGTGGTGCATGCCTGTGGTTCCAGCTACTAGGAAGGCTGAGGAGGAAGGATCACCGGAGTCCAGAAGGTCGACACTGGTTGAGCGTACCACTACACTCCAGCCTGGGCGACAGAGTGAGACTCCAACTCAAAAAAAAAAAAAAAAGGATTAAAAAGAAGGGCAATAAACTCCGTACATGTTCAGATGTTCTTTAAGAGTTTTATGTCACTATTTTTCATCATCAGATTTGGCTTCTTCATAATAGGTGAAAACTGATGTATGCTGCATGTAGGCATAGTTAAGAACTTGGACAAAAGAATAACTTGCCAAAATTCAGCCTTGGAGTGTTTATGTCTGATCTTTAAAACACACACACACACACACACACACACACACACGCGTCGCGCGCGCGCATTATGTTTTGGCAGTAAAAGTAAATTCTTGGTGGTGGTGGTGGGTAAAAGGCGAACATGGGTTTAAATATAATTGCTGGCATTCAGTTTGTCCTGCAAATTTTATGAGTGAATTCCATCAAAGCCTACTAGCTTTTAAGACTGCAGAACCTGATGAAAGAAAGCTTGGTTCTACCCTCCTTTTTTGGTTGTGAGGACATAATAATCTTTTTGCCATGATGCTTCATAGGTTCCCTCCATGCAACAGTAAGTTTTTATAGAGCCCCCTTCTTTATTAATATGAATTTCAACAAAGGAGCCAACAGCCTTTAAATCTATCAACTGGCCATAAATCTACACAGCTGCATTATGAATCACTCCGCGATCAGCACAGTGAATGGGCTACTGTGTTCCACCCGGGACACCCTCCCTGAAATGGTCCTTCTCCCCTAAGTCAGTCATATCCAGGTGAGGGAAGAATCAGAATGGCAGCTCTTTGCTAATCTTCAAAGGCAATGTGGTAGGAAGGAGGTGACAGGCAACCGCAGACCTAAATGTTGGTGTTGACGAGAGACCAGCAGCTCCCGTTGTGAATTGCAGTGGCCTTTCAACTACTTACTGTCCCTCATGTCTCCAGCAATAGATAGAAGTTAGTAATATCTGCATATTTATATTTGCCCCATAGGAATATTTTCAGGGTTAATGTGATCACATAAAAACGTCTTGAGTGGTGCATGTTTTCTGGTGATTATATATCTTGTGCTCTACTCTGAACCCTAAACCATAGATAATGACTAATGACATGGTCTTGGAGGAGGACACAGAAGAAAGAAATGTGATGTACACCACTTCAGCCGCAGCCAGCCAGAAACAGACATTCTCCCCTCACTCAATTCAGTCAAGTCTGGATGAAATAAAAACTTGCAAAATGGGGGTGTTCTGGCTTAATGAATTTTGGGGTTACCAGCATTCCTTTTCCTTATGTAGAAAATCATTAGACATATTTATGCCTTAAGATATCTTCTTAAAATAACTGGGTCTTTTTCTCACCAATATAGACCTTGTGGTAGTTCAGGGTCATCTTTCTGAATATTAATCCTGGGCTCAGGCAATCCTTCCACTTCAGCCTTCTGAGTACTTGGGACTACATGTACGTGCCACCACTCCCTGCTATTTGTATAATGCTAAGAATCATGTCAATGGTAGACTGAACTGATGCTCTTGCCTCAACATGAGAGTCACTTTTAAAAATATATTGCAGCTCTGATAGGTTATTTTCTTTTCATTTACTGTTTTCTCCTTTAAAATTAGTCTAACTGATTAATCTATTCGGTATCTGGAACATTGACATGTGCTCTAACATGCTATTGTCTAATTTTTTGTTTGTTTTTTTTGAGGGGGGTCAGATTCTCACTCTGTCACCTGGGCTGAAGTGCAGTGGCATGATCATGACGATTATGACTTACAGCAGCCTCAACATCCTGGGTTCAGGCGATCCTTTCACCTCAGCCTCCTGAGTACTTGGGACTACATGTACGCGCCACCACTCCGGGCTATTAAAACTTTTTTCTTGTAGAGTTGAGGCCCAGGCTGGTCACAAATGACTGGCATATTTTTATGATTTGAAAAATGCACAAAAATATTAACTATGAACCACCGGATATATAAAGGAACATAGACAATAGAAAAGAAACTTAGCTACTGTTTCTTGAGAGATTTCTGTATTGTTAGACTAGTACTAAGGGGTTTGCTTGTATTATTTCAATTAATACAACAAAGAACCCTATGAAAATGATACCATCATCATCATCACCTCCTTTGGTTTGTTCGTTTATTTATTTATTTATTTATTTATTTATTTTGAGTTGGAGTCTCACTCTGTCGCCCAGACTGGAGTGCAGTGGCTGCTCCCAGCCACTGCAGCCTCGACCTGCTGGGCTCCAGCGATCCTTCCGCCTCAGCCTTCCAAGTAGCTGGAACAACAGGCACGCGCTACCACGCCTGGCTAATTTTTTGATTTATTGTAGAGGTCTCAGCAAGTTGCCCAGGCGGGTCTTGAACCCGCAGGCTCAGGCAATCCACTCACCTCAGCCTCCCAAAGGCGCGGGATTACAGGCTGAGTCACCGAGTCCGGCTTATTTATTTTTTAAATGGAGGACAAGAGAGGTTGGGTAATTTGGCCAGGCCCACCCAGCTAGAAGATATCAGAAAGCAGCCCTGGGAGGCCAAGGATCATCTGGCATCCAAAGCTGATGGCGCCTTTTTCAAGTCATTGGCATACTGTCACCAGACATAATCCATGTGTTGATGAGGAACCATGCTTGGTGGGTCACAGGCGGAGATGTGTCACTTCACAGCACTCGAGAGACAGTGGAGTGAGTATGGTTCTACTGGACACGGATACTATCATGCCTGTGACTAAAGTGCTACATGATGGTATATTACGTGGTGGCATATAATGATCTCCTGGTATAAAGGAAGCTGTGCTTAAAAGGCAGGCTGAACTGCCTGAAAGGCCTTTTCTCTGGAGGAAGAAACCTCACTAGAGAACAAGGGAAGTACAGAAACCCTTTGGTTGGGCCCCGTTGGGACCCAGCTCCTGATGGGGTATGATGACACAATCCTGTCACTGCTGGCTGGAGACACTGCAGAGGGACTGTCAGGCAGCCACTTAGGGAGAGCTTTGGGAACAGGGCTTTCATTCTTCCCTCTAACCAGGCATGAAGAGGGTTGGATGGGAGGTTCGGGGGAGGACAAGAGCTCAGCTGTTCCTCCTGGAAAGGAGTTGTAGAACCCAAGGTGAGGATGACGTTCCATGAGACATCCCCCTTCTTGGTGTTCCAAGAATCACAGCTGAGGTTAGCACCGAGTTCCACCATTTGTGCATTCTGGCATGCTCCAGTGATCCCCACTGGGTGTGCTTGTCTAAGGCAACAGAAAAGGGATACCAAGCCTGTTCCTTTTACTCATCAGACTTACGGTCCCCTGGAGGAAACTTTTTTTTTTGAGTTGGAGTCTCACTCTGCTATCCAGGCTGATGTGCAGTGGCACACTCATAGCCACCCCAGTGTTGACCTCCTGGGCTCAGCAATCTTTCTGCCTCAGCCTTCCAAGTAGCTGGTACTACAGGGACATGCTACCATGCCTAGCTAATTTTTGATTTATTGTAGAGATGAGGTCTCGCCAAGTTGCCCAGGCGGGTCTTGAACCCGCGGGCTCAGGAAATCCACTCACTTCAACCTCCCAAAGTGCTGGGATTACAGGCTGAGCCACCGAACCTGACCGAGAAAACTATTTTTTTATCTTTAACATTTTTTGGGGGGGTTGGAGTCTTACTGTGTTGCCCAGGCTGAGGTCAGCTTCAATCAAGGTTTACCACCACCTCGAACTCCTGGGCTCAGATAATCCTTCCACCTCAGCCTCCTGAGTAGCTGGGACTACAGGTGTGCATCACCTCACCTGGCTAATATTTTTTTGTAGAGATGAGGTCTCACTATGTTGCTCAGGCTGGTCTCAAACTCTTAGGCTCAAGCAATCCTCCTGCCTCAGCCTCCCAAAACATCTGTGAGCCACCATGCCCAACCTATCTTTAACATTTTACTATAAAGCTTTAAAATTTAAACAAAAGTTATTGTTGAACGTAACTGGTACATTGTCATTTGCAAGTCTAGAATAGCAGAAAATTCTATTTTAGCTCAACACTATGTTCTCTCTTTCAAAATATATTTTCTTGATACTGCATATTGGATCAGACCTCAGAATCCAGAATCTGTAGCGTTGCCTCAGCACTCATGTGTGAGAAAGCAGTCCTGGGGGCCTTTGGCAGGCCATTGGCATACTGTCACCAGATCTGATCCATGTGTTGATGGGGAACCATGCTTGGTGGGTGATAGGCAGAGATGTGTCACTTCACAGCACTCGAGAGACAGTGGAGAAAGTGGCTCTTGAGGACTGTAAAGTCACATCAGAAATCAAATCTTTGAGGAAGGTTAGAAGGTAAAATCATCTTTCCTTCATATGGCAAATCTCAGCATCTAAGATCTCCAGGCTTCAATAGAAATTCCTTAAAAGAGACAGTAGAAGAAAAACATCAGCACAGCTGTGCTATCAATATTACTGAGCTGTGATGATATCCGTGCAGTGACCTGACGGTGGCCTCATGACCCATGGGAAAGAAGCACCTGGAAACCATTTTATCATCTTCATAAAACCTGATCCCAAAGCAATTTATAATTTGTCTTTACAATGAAGACAGAAGAAATTTTTGTAATATTTGATAACGACCAATGTGGACTCTGAGTGCCACATGGAAATAAAAAGGAAGGTAGATTGTCAGGGGAGGGTGACATGCCCTTAGTTTGCCTTCTCATGAAATGATCATCAGTTAAGTTAGCTGTGTCACTTCAGGAAGCCAAATAAGAATCAGTAGTTAATTCATCCAGAGTGAGAGCTGATCCTCGGTAACAGGTGATAGGAAAATGCAGTCTAACTTTCTGAGTTTCATGCTGTGGGGGTTAACATTTTTAGCAGTCACAGGAAGCATGAGAAAATGCTCAGAAGCGTCCTTTATCATACTTTCAGTGAAGCAATCTTTCACAGGACTAAATTTATTAATAATTTGCCTCTACTTTTCCAGTCTATGTGTTATCTAAGCAACTATTATTTCTCAATAGAAAGTCTTTTTCTCCAAGGGTCTGTGTCTCCTGGTACAAGAGCTAAAAGAGGTTAATACGGCATGTACAGCGTCATTATCAAGCTAGAGATCCAAACAAGTCGTGGGGATGAACTGCTTCGCCTTTGGTCTGAGGGAGGCAGTTTCTCAGGACTGAAAAGGTGGGTGCAAGTGTCAGGAGGCCCTGGCAGCTAGTGCTCTTCTTGCAGTTGGTGGGGGAGGGGAGAGAGGGAGAGTGGGGCGGGGAGGGTTTCTACCCTCTGAGCAGAACAGCCGTCACCCTTGGGTTCTTCCATCTGCATATCCCTATTAGACTTGCTAATGATTGTGTGGGATGGGGGAATCTAGCAGAGATTTCCAGAAGCCAGTGAGGAATCCAAGCAGGAACATACAGGAGCAACTTCATCCTTCCACACCTCCCTGAATGTGGAAGGAAAATTTGATCTTCAATGAACACATATTTTTATTCATAGAATTTGCAGAGCTTACATTTACACTTCAAGTTCTCTTCATTTTCCACCCTCAGGCTTTGAAACCAAGTTCAAAGTCCCATTGGCAATGCGTTTAGGTATGTGAACATGAAACACAAGAATATACTTTCCAAATATGCAAATATATGGGAAAATTCTGGAAATAGAAACAAGAGACAAATACTAGTGGTTCATTCAGTACAGAAGATGGGGTGGGTGCATGGAGGAACGAGGCTGGCCCAGAGGTTGGTCAAAGGGGACATTAGCCTTATTGGTAGCATTTTAATATTTTCCATGGAGAATAGTTTGTGCTTGTTTTGCCTTATTCCTAGAAACCTCTGCAGGCTTGCCAATTATTCCTTTTTTGTTTGTTTTTGTTTCTGAATCAAGCTCTCATTCTATTGGCTAGGCTGGAAAGTAATGACATGATCACAGTTCACTGCAGCCTCGACCTCCTGGGCTCAGGCAATTCTTCTGCCTTAGCCTCCCGAGTAGCGGAACTACAGGTATGTGCCACCATGCCTCGCTAATTTTTAGATTAGATATTTTTGTAGAGACAAGATCTTGCTATGTTATCTAGGCTGGTCTCGAACTCAAGCAATCCTCCTGCCTCAGCTTCCCAGAGTGCTGGTATTATAGCCGTAAGCCATCATGCCTGTCAACCAATTATTCTTTTTTTTGAGTTGGAGTCTCACTCTGTCGCCCAGGTTGGAGTGCAATGGCATGCTCACGGCCACCCCAGCATTGACCTGCTGGGCTTAGGTGACCCTTCTTCCTCAGTCTTCCAAGTAGTTGGAACTACAGGCACGTGTCACCACAGCTGGTTAATTTTATGATTTATTGTAGAGATGGGGTCTTGCCAAGTTGCCCAGGTTGGTCTCGAACCCGTGAGCTCAGGCAACTCTCTCACCTCGGCCTCCCAAGGTGCTGGGATAATAGGCATGATCCACTGTGCCTGGCCAACCAATTATTCTTATACCTTAGCATTTTCCACTTAGGAGTCTGTGGAGTCAATCAGATTTCTGGGGTGGCATATAAGTGTTCTAAACAAAGTATTATTATCTTATTAACACAAGAAAGCAGACTTCTGGAGTTTGATATAATTAGATCTCCATATCAATCTCCATAGAGTCTTTCCACAAATAGATAACCCTACATCCTCTTCCTCCTCTATGGCAATGCCCTCCCAAAGCCTGACTTCTGGTTCTAAATGGAAAGCCATTGTTGCCGGCTCCGCTCAGTCTAGTTACAAGCACAAATAAAGGCGAGGAAAGCCCCTTCATCCTCTTCACAGAGGCACAGATTCTGGGAACCAGAAGAGAAAGGGAGGCGGAAACATCCAGAAGGCAGCTAGCCTCACTCCCTTCACCCTGGCCTTCCTGCCTCCTGTACCCGCCCAGCCCTGCTGCAGCCCCAGCATCCTCCCCAGCCTGGCCCTAGCACTGCCTTTGCTCTGATCCTACTGCTCTGTTGTGTGCATCTCGTGCTCCAGCTAAAGGAAAGTTCTGCTTCCTGAATAGACCCATGATTTCCTCAGCAGCCCTGCTCACACCTGATCTTCTGCCCCCCAAAATCCTACCCAGTCTTCAAGGCCGGCTCCGAGGTTGTTTAGTCTTCCTCAATCTGTCCAGCCAACTGTCAGTTCTTTGTCCTCCAACTCTCCTCATCCTCGGCGGGTTCCCCTACATCTGGTGAGAAGTGCCTGTCTCCTCCTTTCTGAGAGGGTTAAGCCATGAAGGCAGGGTGGTGTTTGATCACACATTCATGCCTCCTTCCTTCCCATGTTCCAGGCCTTATTCTAAGATTTGGAGGAATAAGGATGGTCAAGGAATTGCCTCTCATCTCCTGAAGCTCACAGAGACTCGGATGATTACCAAAGTCCAGGAAGGACAATGGGCTCCCAGCCCCCAAGGTCATGGTTTCCACCTGCTCAAGCCTCCCTGGAAACAACTTCTTTGCATGCTATGTGTCTCAACACTGAGAGGAAGACTCATTTTCTACAGGGCCAGTGGGTCTGCATAGAAGCAGAAGGGGAGCCTACCCTTCCAGGGTGAGAGGGAGGAGAGGCTCCCAAAATACAGAGATACATGATTCGGTCGTGTCAACAAAAATCAATACCTCCCCCATGTGGTCACTGGGGAGAGGAAACCATGATGCTTTGCTCCCTGGGTTTGTGTGTACATGCATGAGTGTGTGCATACATGATTTTACACGTGTGTATGGATGTGTGTTTACACGTGTGTATATGTGTTCACGTGTATGCATGTGTGTGTGTGATTGAAGATATGTGTCCACGTGTATGCACGTGTGTGTGTGATTGAGCCGTCACCTCATGTGCTTCCATGGGAGGGCTGGAGGGGCCTGGCTCTGGCCACAGGGCTGCTGGGTCCTGCTGGCCCTTTCCCACCGGTGGCTTTAAGGATTGTCCCACCTCAGGGTGGAGGGGAGGTGGAGAAGCTAGCCTTCCCCGGCTAGCTCCTTGCTGTGCCTCCTGAAAACATCAGCAGCCTTCATGAGAATGGAAGATAAATGAACTGGAACCATGTCGCCATGCCCTGGGAATTGGCATGTGAGGGCGAGAGGGACCCAGACAAATTCTAGTTGTATCAGTGTCCTGAGAAGAGGTGACCTTCTATTGGTCTTATGTAAGTCATCTTCACAGGGGAGTCAGCATCTGGTTAAGTGAGTGGACCCAGGAGTCTGGGAGTCTGGGTTTAAATCTTGGTTCTGCTGTCTATTGGGTGAGAGTCTTGTGGTGGCTAATTTGACAGCTCTAGGCTCCAGTTTTCTCATATGTGAAATGGGAAGAGCCACAGGACCTCCCTCAGAAAGTTATGGTGAAGCTTAGAAGTAAAGCACTTCAGGCCGGGCTCAGTGGTTTAGCCTTTAATCCCAGTACTTTGGGAGGCCGAGGTGAGTGGATTGCCTGAGCCTGTGGGTTCGAGACCTGGGCAACTTGGTGAGACCTCATTTCTACAATACATCAAAAATTAGCTGGGCATGGTAGCACACACCTGTAGTTTCAGCTACTTGGAAGGCTGAGGCAGAAGGATTATTGGAGCCCAGCAGGTTGACGCTGGGGTGGCCATGAGTGTGCTACTGTACTACAGCCTGGGTGACAGAGTGAGACTCCAACTAAAAAAAAAAAGTAAAGCACTTCACATGGCACTTGACACAGTAAAGATTCATGAAATGGCAGCTGTCTTTATTAGAACAGGATACAATAAATATGGGATCTCATCTCCTTGTCTACCCGGTATGTACAGACCAATTCAGCCATAAGCAATGCCAGCATTCGAGAACATCCCACCTTACTGGCTAGTGCTTTTCCCTGCTTTGAGCTGACCCCATCTCAGGTGTCTCTTGGCTGGCCAGGTCAGGCACTCCTACTGGGTACTATCCAGAGATGCCCACACTGCACAGAAGCCCATCTCTGGAGCAAGTATACCCTGTTAAAATCTCAGAAGCTCTCTGAGGACAAAGGCAATATCTAACAGCTTCCTTCCTCCCTTTTTTCCCACATTTTCTTTAAACAACTCCCTCTTCTGTGTCAGATACATAAACAGATGTTTCTTTTTTGCATCATTTTCCGGAAAGTTGTTCTAAGTTGGAAATGAGCTCGAGTTAAATCTTGCCAATGATCTAACACAAAGAGTTTGCATTTTAGCTCAGAACTCCTGCCTTATTTAATGGATGGTGACATTTTTAGGCTCACAAGTTGGCTACAGAGATAAATTTGTGGGTGAGAGGTATGAAGCTGACCCAGAACAATACCCAGAACTTGGAATCGGCCTGAAAAGCATCCTGGGACTCCACTTTTGTAAAAGCCATCCATAGAGTTTAGATATACTGAAGATACTTCATTTCCCACACCCAATATAGGTGATTGGAGATAAAATTAATGCAGTCTGTTTCAATCAATTGTAAGTAACTAATATTTTGATATACCAAAACATAACATCTATAATATCCTGAAATTTTGAACAACAGTAAAAAATTTTGGTTTCAGTTTATATGCATAAGCACAAAGCTATCTCTTTTAGTGGCTTGGCACCTTTATATTGGATTTAATTGAATTTTCACACATATAGTTTGCCCTTCTAAAGGGGAGAGGAGGTCGAGTTTGGTGGCTTAGACTGTAATCCCAGCACTTTGGGAGGCCGAGGCGAGTGGATTGCCTGAGCCCGCGGGTTCGAGACTAGCCCGGGCAACTTGGCCAGACCTCTTCTATACGGTATATTAAAAGAAAAAAATTAGCCAGGTGTGGTAGCATACACCTGTAGTTCCAGCTACTTGGAAGGCTGAGGTGGAAGGATTGATGGAGCCCAGCAGGTCGACACTGGGGTGACTGTGAGTGTGCCACTGGACTCCAGCCTGGGAGACGGAGTGAGACTCCAACTCAAATAAATAAATAAAGGGGAGACGAAGTGGGGAAAGTGTTGAAAAACTATCCATTGGGTACCATGCCCACCACATGGGTGACAAGCTCCACAGAAGCCCAAACCTCATCCAATATATATATGCGCCAAACCTACACATTTACCCCTTGAATCTAAAAAAAATTTAAAATATGTACCTAACCCTGAATTGCACCCCACATATTTAAAAATTAAAAATATGATTTGTTCATATTAGAGTAGATTTGGAAAAAGGTAGGTAAGCAAAGATGAGGAAAACAAAGAATAGCCTGGGGGGCTGAAGAAAGCTAACATCAGGATTGTAAGCAGGACAGTTTGCCAGCAGTTTTTCATAAATATTTCATTTGAGGCATGGAGCAGGTAAGTATTCTCCTAACCATTCTACAGATTGGAAAATTAAGGTGCAGGCAGATATCTGGCACTTTTTGAGAACTCGAGGCTTTTTATTTATACGTTATATATTTATTTATTTGGAGTCAGAGTCTCACTCTGTCACCCAGGTTGAAGTATAGTGGTATGCTCATGGCTACAGCAGACTTGACCTCCTGAGCTCAGGCAATCCTTCTGCCTCAGCCGCTCAAGTAGCTGAGATTACAGGCGGGGCCACCATGCCTGGTTAATTTTATGATTTTTCATAGAGACGAGGTCTTGCTATGTTTCCCAGGCTGATTTCAGACTCCTGTGCTCAAGTGGTCCTCCCTCCTCGACCTCCCAATGTGCTGAGATTACAGGCCTGAGCTGCTGCACTGGTTGTTGAGGCTTTTCAGATGCCACACTTGGTGCCTATTCATGGGAGGTGGTGAGGGCAAGGGCTGGGAAGAAAGAGATACAGATGAGCTTGAGGTGACACAGAAGGTTGTTGGCATTGGGTCAGCAGGGGACAAAGCCAGAGCAGCTGCTGCCCCTGCCACCACCTCTCCTCCAAGGACCTCTTCCCGAGACTGACAGGACAACAGCCTGTGTTCTCTTGGTCTGCTCTTAGCCTACTCTCCATGGGCTCGTCCATGCTGCATGGGCTGACCTGGCCGGGTCACCAGGAAAAACCGAGCTGCTGTTGCCTCAGCCACGCATTGCTGGGAGGCCTCGCTCACCATGGCTGCCTCCTCCAGCTTCTTTTTTTTTTGAGTTGGAGTCTCACTTTGTTGCCCAGGCTGGAGTGTAGTGATACACTTATGGACATCACAGCCTTGACCTGCTGGGCTCAGGTGATCCTTCCACCTAAGCCTTTCAAGTAGCTAGAACCACAGGAGCATGTCACCATGCCTGGCTAATTTTTTGATTTATTGTAGAGATGAGGTCTCGCCAAGTTGCCCAGGCTGGTCTTGAACTCCTGGATTCAGGCAATCCTCTCGCCTCTGCCTCCCAAAGTGCTGGGATTACAGGCATGAACCACTGCGCCCGGCCCTCCAGCTTCTTATGTTCACCTCAGAGGCCACCACGTAGGACTTTGCAATGAAGGTTTTGGTTTGCTCTGGGATTGTTTTCCTGCCTGGGGCCTTTCCCTGCTCCTGCCAGTTGACACTGCTGGCCACGGGTCCCTGAGCTGGGTCAGCACACAGCCTGGAGTGATCCTCAATGACGCTGGGAAATGGACTCACGACCTCTGCTTGTGAAGGGTCAGTGAACTTTTTGGTGGTGTACAGGTTGTCAGAACAATGTCAGCAGGGCCAGCAGGGGAAAGTGCTGACAATCGTGGGCATGGGCAGGGCAGGTTCCTCACACAGAAGACTCATAGCAACCACGATAGCCATCTGTCCTTATCTCAGCCCTCCCAGCACCTACACAAACCGCCAGCTGACTTCAAATGGACAAATAGAAGTTTAGGTCATCTGAAATTATTCTTATTCTCCAGGTCATTTTCTCAAGGAAAGGGATTAACCTAAAGGCTGTGTGGTTTTTGGAATGATTTAAAAAAACCCAAACTCTGCTCCAATTGTTTTTTTCCCTCCACTGTTTTCTTCCCCCCCCCTTTTTTAAACTTATCCTAAGCTCTTTCATTTATGTGTGTGTGTGTTTTATAGACGCAAGTTCTCGCTATGTTGCTCAGGCTGGTCTCAAACTCCTGGGCTCTAGCAATCCTCCTGCCTGGCATGTAATCCCAAAGTGCTGAGTTTACAGGCATGAGTCACTGTTCCTGGCCTCATTTGTATGTTTGTATTTATACATTTAATTGATATATAATCACACTCTTACAATTTATCTATAAATACTACTCTGTTCACACAAATACTATGTGTCTGTGCCCGGTACTATCACAGGTGAAATGAAAGTTGGATCTGGTACTCAAATGTCCACACCACAGATGGGGACAATACATGTCACAAAAGGGATACAAGGATATTGTTACTGGAGTGTAGAGAAGAGTAGACCATGCACAGAGGCAGTGATCAGGGAGACCCCAGAAAAGATGACATTTAGCTGGCTCCTAACTTCAGTGTTGATGGGCAGTGAGGGCACAGTCTTGAGGTCTTTCATAGGATCTGGTGCAGCATGGATACTCCACAAATTCCAGGCAGAAGGATGATCATGAGTGAGGTGGTGGAGATAGGAAGCAGTAAACAGACTCCTTTTCTTTTCTTTCTTTCTTTTTTTTTTTGAGTCAGAGTCTTACTCTGTTACCCAGGCTGGAGTGCAATCCTTCTGCCTCAGTCTTCCAAGTAGCTGGAACCACAGGCATGTGCCACCACAGTAATTTTTTGATTTATTGTAGAGACAAGGTCTCACTATGTTGCTCAGGCTGGTCTCAAACCCCAGAGCTCAGGCAATCCTCTCAGCTCTGCCTCCCAAAGTGTTGGGATTACAGGCTTGAGCCACCATGCCTGGCCAACAGATTCATTTTCACAGATTGACTGATTTGTTTGGCAGCTGTTTTTTTTGTTTGTTTGTTTGTTCATTTTTTTTTTTTGAGTGAGAGTCTCACTCTGTTGCCCAGGCTGGAGTGCAATGACATGATCACAGCCGCCGCAGCCTTGACCTGCTGGGCTCAGGTGATCCTTCCGCCTCAGCCTTCCAAGTAGCTGGAACTACAGGTGTCTGCCACCATGCCTGGCTAATTTTTTGATTTATTGTAGAGACAAGGTTTCACCAAGTTGCCCAAGCTGGTCTCGAAGTCCTGGGCTCAGCCAATCGTCTTGCCTCTGCCTCCTAAAGTATTGGGATTACAGGATTGAGCCACCATGCCTAGACATTTGGTAGATTTTTATTGAACATCTCTTGGGCAGCAGGCATGGTTCTGGGATTTGGGGAATAAACTGAGCACACAACATCCCTGCTCTCAAGGAGCTTATGCTCCAGGAGCAGGAGCAGGAGAAAAACAAATAAAATCAGGATATGCCAAGTGGCATGGGCACTCAAAAGAAAATTAAAGCAGATTAAGGGGCAGAGAATGACAAGGCATGCATCATTTTAAAGAGGGTGGTCAGGGAAGACCTCCTAATAAGCAAACATTTTAGGTGGGGGATGGAGCACCCTAGGCAGGAGAAGTAGCTATGCCAAGAGCCTGCAGAGGGAACAACCAGGTGTGGCTGAGGAGCACAGATGAACCAATGTGGCAAGTTACTGAGCAGGTGAGTTGTACAGATGAGGTTAAAGAGAGCCTTGGGCCCGATCATGTGGGGCCTTTGCACTATAGTGATGATTGGGGATAATAATCTGAGTGTCTTGAGCAAAGCAAGGACATGAGCTCATGCACATTTCTAGAAGGTCACTTTGGGTGCTGCAAGGAGAACAGACTACAAGTAGGTTGAAGCTGGCGACCAGCTAAGAGTTGTAGAAGGTACCTCTTCCTGGAGTATGGTGCGCAGATTTTGTGAATAAAGAATTTAGTTTATTTTCCCAGGAAATAAACATGGAGAAATAACTTGGAATCAGACCATTGGGGCTCTGCCCTAAGAGCCAGGTTAATGAAATTAGACCCTATTTTGTCAATAGTGAGGAGCCATTGACAGATTTCTGCAAAGTCAGCCAGATGCAGTAGCTCAAGCCTGTAATCCCAGTATTTTGGGAGGCTGAGGTGGGAAGTTTGCTTGAGGCCAAGAGTTTGAGACTAGCTTGGACAATATAGCAGGATCCTGTCTCTACCAAAAAAAAAAAAAATTAGCTGGGCATGATGGCACATGCCTGTAGTCCCAGCTACTTGGGAGGCTGAGGCAGGAGGATTGCTTGACTCGGGAATTCCAGGCTGCAATGAGCTATGATAGCATCACTGCACTCTAGCCTGGGCAACAGAGCAAGAACTGGTCTCTAAAAAATAAAAAGAGTTTAGCAAAGTGATATAACCATTGTTTAGTTTGTGAAATCTACAAGGGACTCAGCACCTGGGACTTGAGTGATGTGAGTCCTGCTTTTACCAGTTGCCAGCTCTCAAATCTTGGGCAACCACTGAACCATTCTAAACTGTAATTTCATCATCTGTAGTTAATTCATCTGCCCCTTTTCTGTGTATACTGCACAGGGTTATTATGAGGGCAATGTGATGGGAATTATATGAAAATCTTCCGCAAACTGTGACACAGAGTTAGACTTCAAGCACTGGCCAGTCCAACTCTGCTGTGTCCTGCAGCTTGGATGGAAGACTTGTGAGTTCTCATTCAGGGGATTGTACATGCCACTGTGGGTGCTGCAGTGAGAGGGAGCAGGATGGGTATGGAGGATCAAAAACAGCCCTAGTGCAGGAGAAGGGATGCTGGTGTCAGGAAGCAAAGAAATCTCTGTCAAAAAGTGGGGAACCGGCTGGGCATGGGGGCTCAAGGCTATAATCCCAGCACTTTGGGAGGCCAAGGTGAGGGGGATTGCTTGAGCCCACGAGTTCGAGAACAGCCTGGGCATCTTGGCGAAACCTCATTTCTACAATAAATCAAAATATTTGCAGGCAAGATAGCGTGTGCCTGTAGTTCTGGTTACTTGAAAGACTGAGGTGGAAGGGTCGCCTGAGCTCAGCAGGTCAATACTGTGGACTGGGGTGACCATGACCGTGCCACCGCACTCCAACTTGGGTGACAGAGTGAGACTCCACCCCCCCAAAAAAGAAAGAAATGAAATGAAAACCATAGCTGGAACCAGGCAACAAAGAAAGGCTCTGTTGACATCAGAAACATGACAGCTTGGATGTTGGAACCGAGGAATAGGAAAGAATCAATGTCAGGAGCTTTCACTTCAAAGTCAGGAAGCAGGGTGAGTAATGCCAGATAGGGGACCAGTGGAAGGAGGTTATTTTAGGAGGGAAGATGCTAAGTATGGACACTTTTAGCCTCTACAGTACCATCAGAAACAGTGAGCGCTGTCTCATAGGCAGCTGGTCATGGGTTGGCATCTAATCTGTGTTGAGTTTAGTTGAATGAACCATAGTCACTTAAGGGATTGATATGGAACATGATGACTTAGATGGTACTGGAGAGTAAATGAAGAGTCTTACAAGGATGGGGAGAGGGCAGAGGGCTAAAAATGGAGTCTTGAAGCTACCCAGGTGAGGGTTGGGGGAGGAAGGGAAGTGCAAAGGTGATACAGGATCAGATGGAGAGGAGAGCTGAGAACGTGGAAGACAAAGGCATGATTTTTTTGAAAGAATATAGAGTGGTCAAAAAAGTGTCCAAGATCAAAGAAGGGCTGAGAAGAATGCGGTGATAATCAGACTACTGAGTTTGAATTTATGAGAGAGGGCAGGAAGGGTGAGAAAGATTGAGGGGATGGAGAGAAAGAGAGAGACAAGAAGGAGGAGGAGGAAGAAGAAGAGGAGCAAGAGGAGAGAGATGGAGACTAGGGAAGCTTTTGGAAGCGCAGGTCCCATCTGGAAGTAGAAGTGGGGATTTCAGGGGTTGAAATGCAACTGAATTGGCAAAAGAGTGGCGACCTCAGACATAGGCTCAAAGACTTGAGCAAGACAATGATAGAACCGGACAGCAGGTGGGTAGCTGGGGATGTAAGTTGAAGCAAGTGATAGTTTTGGGGGGGATCCCTAAACATATTGATGGAGGAAGGGAAGGGGTGACTGATGGCGTCCTGAGCACTGCTGACAGTCCTGAGCATTGAATGGAGCCGCCTGAACTCTAAGTGGTTATTCACTCCCTACAGGGTCTTGCATCTCTGATCTCCTTCTGGTGCTTTTGACCTAAGGCAATAATAAATTATGTTAGAAATAGCTTGTGTGGCTAAATGTTCCTTTTAAGGCAAACTGCCACAAACAACTATTGATTTATGACCAGAAAACAAAATCATGAACTCCTCTTTCTTTCATCCTTGTGTCTATATCAATTGCTGACAATTCCCAGAACTGCACCCCAGACCTTTTATCCCGGCCACTTGTGTTAAACAGTTCCAGCTGGGCACTTCATCCTCCCAGCTGTAAAGAACTCGGTCTTTCGACATCTCTTGGCGTAAGGCCCCTTAGAGCCCCCCTTTCCAGAAACAAGGCGCTTTGTTTTCATTATCAGCTGATTGATGAAGGAATTTGCTTCCGATCAGAATGTACTGACACACACTCACTCTGCATTTATGTGAAATCAACAAGCTCTCCTGATCAATGCCAGAGGGAGTAATAACATCTTAGAGTCTTATGGTCTGAAACCTTGGAATGATAGCCAAGATGCAGTAAAGACCATGTAGGTTTTCCCTTCAGTTGTGTGAGGTCTTTTGGGGCTATGCTCCCCATACTCATGCTTCACAACACCAAAAGTTAGTCATTTTCAGAAATTCTGTCATATCTGTAAGTATTCTGAAAATGGACTTTACCGTATTTTAAACATACATTCCTTTTACTCATTGTAGTCAATCAAGAATTCCTGAGATAAAATTCATATCTATGTGAATATGAATATTCACATAGATATGAATTTTTTCTTCTTTTTTTAAAGACAGAGTTTTGCTCTGTCACCCAGGCTGGATTACAGTGGGTACAGTCTTGAACTTCTGGGCTCAAGCGATCTTCCCACTCCAGCCTCCCAAAGTGCTGAGGTTACAGGTACAGGCCACCATGCCCTGCTAATTTAATTTTCATTTTATTTTTGTTAGAGATGGGGTCTTGCTATGTTGCCAAGGATGGTCTGTAATTCTTGTCCACAAGAAATCCTCCCACCTTAGCTTCCCAAAGCGCTGGGATTACAGACATGAGTCACCACACCTAGCCATACACATTTTTAAAGAAAGCAACACATTCCTTTCATAGCTTAGTGAAAAGGACGAACAACAACAAAAAGATGGACTGCACTGCTCACCTGTCAAACCATACCCCTTTTTTCTTAAACTGATGTGAACACATTAAGATGGGTGACTCCCCTGAGCCTTCGGGTCACCAGGTAAGCACATCGTGTTTGCAACTCCAATACTAAACACCACCAACACAATTTATTTATTTATTTATTTGAGTTGGAGTCTCACTCTGTTGCCTGGAGTGCAGTGGCACACTCATGGCCACCCCAGCGTCAACCTGCTGGACTCCGGCAATCCTTCCACCTCAGCCTTCCAGGTAGCCAGAACTACAGGCACAAGCTACCACGTCCAGCTAATTTTTTGATTTATTGTAGAGAAGAGTTTCGCCAAGTTGCCCGGGTTGGTCTTGAACCCTCAGGCTCAGGCAATCCATTCGCCTCAGCCTCCCAAAATGCTGGGATTACAGGCTGAGTCACTGAGCCCGTCCCAGTCTACAATTTCTAATCCCATCCTGCAAATCCCTCCTTACACACGGATGCCCTGCAAAGGACTCTACAAGCTGTCTAGGAACTCTCTGTCCACAACTTGGAAGACTTATCTCACATCGATCCACAACACTGACAACAGCATCTCACTCACTCCTGCTTGCTGAGAGGAAGCCTCCCATCTTTTCATCAGCTGGCACAGAAGACTCCTCCGTGCTTCCTTCCCAGGCCCTGTGTCTGTCAATGCATCTGACGATAATGCGCAGGTCACAGGTGAATCGTGTGCCTGCCTGCTGGATGACAGCTTCTGTCAAGTTCCCGGGGACAGAGCCTCTGCTGTGACCCCAGCTCCTCAGGCTGCAGGATGGGGATACAGGATGTTCCTGCCTGGGTGGGACTCTGACCTTTTGCCTGTTGAACCATCTGTGAGGTGCTATGCAGTGCACCATGAAAGCAGAAAAATGCTGGTTCCAGCCTGATTTATTAGCAAAGTTTCTCTCACCTAGACATACAGACTAGGGAATAATTTGAAGTTACAGACACAAGACAAAGAAATGAAGCAATTATCCAGGGAGGGGGGAAGATACCTTTTGCTTGAAATGCTCAGATAATTGAAGTCGAAATATGTATGTGGGGAGAGAAGGGCACACTTAGGTTTCAAGGATAATTGCCCCAATTCACTGCTTTACTTTGTATGTGTAGACACAAAAGTGTACAGTATTTAAAGTATCTGTTATCCTCAGAAACATGACCCCAGTCTTTGTGAACTCACTTTATGTTAAGGAGCAGTGTCCAGAAACCCTGGAACTGTGCCAGCACCATTGTGTGCAGTCCATTTTAGTGTCATTGGAGTCAGAGAGAAATTTGTTTTAAGGATAATGTACTACATTTTTACGATAGGGCTTCCTATCGTAAAGCGTTGAAGCGTGGGAAGGTTGAGATTTCGTTTATTCATGACAAGCCTTTAAGCTCTGTCCTGTGGAAAGAAAGAAGTACACTAAGTGACAGAGCAGTGCCTGTAAAACTTAACTTTCAAAGGTTTGCAGTATTTTAGTCTGTAGAATATTAGTACAAGTCTTCGTATAAGAGCTCTGGTACACGGTCAACACAATTCCAGCTGATAAGGATTATACCTACAATGGAATTTTATGAGTGCCTCAGATAGCATAGAAAAGGTTGTCGTAACCTCTAGCTTTAAAACAAAACCTAGAAAAAAATGTTCCGGGAAGGAAAAGGGGAATAACTCTTTAGAAAGAAGAAACAAACCAACGGGGGCAATTCTTTAAACACTGGTTTCTTCAAATGATGACTTCCTTAAGCAAAACAAGGAAAAAAAAGACGTCTTTTTGCAAATGAAAATCAATTCAACAGAACAGGATAAGATATTAATAAAATACATAAAGATAGTTTTGTGTTGAAATCAGAACTATAGAGCATGGGAGAAGACAAAAATAATCTTTTAGGGGACCACTTACTTATTCATTACAAAGATGAGATTTCCCCCTCCAACTTTGTTTTAACTTCCTAGTACTTATTTTTAGCATTTACAGATAGTTAACCACTTCTGAGTAGGAGAAACACAAAACCTTAGCACATCACTGAGTTCACAGTTTTGGAGCATCAGGGTTGACTCAAGAACAAGGAACTGCTGCGGGGGATTGGACCCTAATGAATAGAGATGGGGGAAGGGGATAGTTCTGCTTCAAAATAGCACGCAGCTCCCAGAACCAGAGGAAAAACCAACATTCAAAGTGTCCTGGCCAGGCACGGTAGTTCAGGCCTGTGATCCCAGCACTTTGAGAGACTGAGACAGGAGGATTGATTGAGGTTAGTAGATCAAGATCAGCCTGGGCCGTACAACTAGATTGTATCTCTATAGAATAATAAATAAATGCAATTCTAAACAAAAACAAAACAAACAAACAAAAAGTAGAGTCCCAGGCCATGCTGAAGGTGGGTTGTAGAATCAAGATTCTGATGTGGTTAGAGATACTGGAAGCCACGCCAGCACCTGTTCCTAGTGCCGTGGTTGCATGGGTGGTTTTGAGGCCAGCTGCCTAGATCTGCATCCACGCATGCTCATTCGCTAACTTTAAGTGAGGCAATTAAAAAAACATATATTTTTTCTTTTTCTTCTTGTTTTTTTTTTTTTTTGAGTCTGAGTCTCACTCCATCACCCAGGCTGGAGTGCCATGGCACGCTCACGGCCACCGCAGCCTCGACCTGCCGGGCTGTGGCCATCCTTCCGCCTCAGCCTTCCAAGTAGCCAGAACTACAGGCACGCGTTACCATGCCTGGCTAATTTTTGATTTATCGTAGAGACAAGGTCTTGCCAAGTTGCCCAGGCTGACCTCGAACCCGCAGGCTCAGGCAATCCACTTGCCTTGGCCTCCCAAAGTGTTAGAATTACAGGCTGAGCTACTGAGCCCAGCCTAAATTTTTATTTTCAAGATGTGGGGTACAATTCAGGATTAGGTATACAAGTGGTCATTGTATAGGTAAAGTTTAGGTCTCCCTTTGGTCCTCACTTTGCCTGGTTTGAGATCAGGTACCCTTATTGATGTTGTGTTCCCCCTTCACCCTGGCAGTATCCCACTACTGCCACTCCCATAGCATTATGGTAAATGTTCAGGGTCCACTTATGTGTCAGAACATGGAGCAACTTACCCGGCTTCTCTAGGTCTTATTTTTCCTGCCTATCAAATGAGAAAGCCAGAATCTATTTATGATTGTTATGAGAATCAAATGGCCTAACACATGCCAGGTGCTTAGAACACTGTCTCACACATAACAGGAGCTCAGTACCCATCAGCTGTTATTTGTTCATACATACCTGGGTGAGAGCTTGACTGTGGGGCAAGCTGGAGTGCTGAGCTCATGTCTGGTTGATGAAGGTGCCAGGTACTTGGGATCCCATCATGGTCTGAAATGACAGGTGCTTAGCTGACTAAGCTTTAAGCAAACATTAAAAAAAAATTTTAGATTCAAGGGGTACATGTGCAGGTTTGTTACATGGCTATATTACATGATGGTGAGGTTTGGGCTTCTATGGAACCTGTCACCCAGGTGGTGAGCATGGCACCCAATGGGAGGTTTTTCTTTTTTTTTTGTTTTGAGTTGGAGTCTCACTCTGTCGCCCAGACTGGAGTGCAGTGGCCACTCCCAGCCACCGCAGCCTCGACCTGCTGGGCTCTGGCGATCCTTTCTCCTCAGCCTTCCAAGTAGCTGGAATTACAGGTGCGCGCTACCACACCCGGCTAATGGGCGGTTTTTCAATCCTTATGTATGCCTCTCTCTCCCTCCTCTCTTTAAGAGTCCCCAGTGTCTCGTGTTCCCTTCCTTATGCCTGTGTATACAGAGTTTGGCTCCCACTTATTAATAAAAACATGTGGTATTTGATTTTCTGTTTCTGCATTAATTCACTTTGGATAATGGTCTCTAGCTACATGCATGTTGCAGCAAAAATGTGATTTTGTTCTTTTTTTAATGGCTGTATAGTATTCCATGGTGCATATGTACCACATTTTCTTTATCCAGTCCACTGTTAATGGGCATCTGGGTTGGTTCCATGTTTTTGCTATTGTAACTAGTGATGCAATAAACATATGAGTGCAGGTGTCTTTTTGGCAGAAAAATTTATTTTCCTTCCCCCCTTTAGGACTCCCAATCCCGAAAGACCAACACTAGGAGCCATTTAAGGTCTTTGAACATGGGCACGACAATATCTAAGGGTCATGTTAACAAAATAGGAATCAAAGGGAGAAACTAGAGGCAGAGATTCCACTGGGAAGATGTTACAGTCATTTAGGTTTTATCTGATAGGGCCTCTATTGCAAAGACAGAAAGGGGAGTGTTGGAGATGTAAAGATGGTAAAATGGAGGAATAAAATTATGATTTTTTTGTTTGTTTGTTTGTTTGTTTTTTTTGAGTTGGAGTCTCACTCTGTCGCCCAGACTGGAGTGCAGTGGCCGCTCCCGGCCACCACAGCCTCGACCTGCTGGGCTCCGGCGATCCTTCCGCCTCAGCCTTCCAAGTAGCTGGAACTACAGGCGCGCGCTACCACGCCTGGCTGATTTTTTGATTTATTGTAGAGATGAGGTCTCGCTGCCCAGGTGGGTCTCGAACCCATGGGCTCAGGCAATTCACTCACCTCAGCCTCCCAAAGGCGTGGGATTGCAGGCTGAGCCACTGAGCCCGGCTAAAATTATGATTTTTAAACATTTAAATTATTTTTTAAAAATAGAGCCAGTCTCTCGTTCTGTTGCCCAGGTTAGTCTTGAACTCCAGGCTTCAAGTGATCCTCCTGTCTTGGCTTCCCAAAGGGCTGAGAGTACAGGCATGAGCCACCGCGCCTGGCCAAAACAACGAATTTATTGTTTCATGCTCAGGTATCAGGAGAATGATTATGCCAATGAGCACAATCGTTCCAAATTCAGCTGGAGCCTCAGCACAACTCAACTGTTCTTCCATTAGTCCATAAGTAGCTGCCCCTCACTTTTCCTGTGGGAAAAGTGCTATTTTATGTGTCACTTTTTCCTTAAGATCCCAAGCCTGAGCCACAACCTTCCAGCATATGGCTGTGCTTTGTATCAGATGCAAACTCCTTGTCTTTTTTCCCCTCCCAATTTCCCTCTCTTTCTTCATTCCTGCATCGGTTTGCTATGTGGCTCCCTTCATTTCTAATTTTTTGAGACGTGGAGGAAGAAGAGTCATTTTTGTCCAAGGTCAGCACTTCCACGCCCTCCTCCTTTCTCATCTGAGCCCCTTAAAATTTTGAAACAGGGCTTCATCATTTTAATCACTTAGTTTCCATAGCATTAATTCTTCCCCTTCACTCTCTTAGAAAACAAAACAACAACAAAAAACAGAATATGAGCATGTTCATATCTTTTCTAATCCAAAGAATACCTGTCAGTGGTCTCACTCCCTCCCAAGCTTCTGCCCATGTTGCATCCTTCCATTTAGCAGTGTATTTATTGACAGAAAACTCTAGAAATTTTCTACTTCCTGAGTTCATTTACTCATAAATACCTTGTTGTTTTTTAAAGTTTTTGTATAAATGAATATAGCATACACAGAGAAAAAGGCACAAACCACACATGTAAACTCAATGAGCCATTACAAAGTGATACAAAGTAACCACACTCCTGAAGCAACCTGGGCCTGAAACTGCCAGTCAGCAGCTTCCCAGAGCTCCTCTCGCCCCACCCCTCCCAGCTCCAACCCCTCCCGCTTCCCCAAAGAACACTGCCCTCTTGACTGCTAACACCATGGGTTTGTTTTCCATATATTAAAATCTTATGTAAATGTAATAATCATACAACATGTAGACTTTTGTGTCTGCTTTCTCTCCCTCAACATAAAGATTGTGAGATTCACCCATGTATCTGGCACAGATGAATAGTAGTTCATTTATTTTCATTGCTGCATCTCAGCATATGAATACACCACTAGTTATTAACCCATTCTACTAATTATGGACAATTAAGTTGTTTTCAGGTTTTAGCTGCTGTACTGGCTGCTACCATGAGCATAGTTTTGGTGCATATATACACACGCTTCTGTAGGGCATATACTTAGAAAAGAAATTTTTGTGTCAAAGGTTACACATATGATCAATAATGCCAAACAGTTTTCCAGAGTGATTTTTTACCAATTTGTACACTAATCAGCAGTGGATGCAAGTTCAGTTGAGACCATTTTTGCTACTACTTGGTATTGTCAGTGCTTTTAGTTTTAGTCACTCAAGTAGGTGTGTAGCAATATCTTAATATGTATATTTTCTTTGTTTTAATTCAACCTTGTTGAGTTACAATTAACCTGCAATAAAATGTGCCCATTTTCAGTTCCATGTGTTTGAAAATGTATACACTTGTGTCAGTATTATTTAACCAAGATATAGAGTACTTCCATTACCCCGAAGTTTTTTTGTACCTCCTTACAGTGAATCTTTCCCATATTTGACTGCAGGCAAACACTGGTTGGCTTTCTGTCTCTATAAATTAGTTTTGCCTTCCAAAGTTTTCATATATAAAATCAAAGAATATATACTCATTTGTGACTGGCATGTTTTGCTCAGTATAATGTTTTCAATATTAATACATTATTGCATGTATCAATATTTTATGGCTGAATGGTATTCCAGTGTGTGAATATATCATATTTTGCTTTTTTATTCATCTGTCCATGGTCCATGGAAATTTAGGGTGCTTCTACTTCTTGGAAATATGGATAAGGCTTCTTTCAGTATTCATGTCTCAGTATTGTTGAGACATAAGTCTTCATTACTCTTGAGCAAATGCCTAACGAAGGGATTTATGGTATAATTAGGGGTATGTTTAACTTTATACAAAGTCACATTGTTTTCAAAAGTAATTGTACCATTTTGAGTTCTCACAAGTAGTATATAAGAGTCCCAAATCTTTCATATACTATATTGACAATACCATGAAAGATTTGGGACTCTCATATACTGCTTATGAGAACTCAAATATTGTTAATATTTAATTTTAGCCATTTTAGCAAATATGTAGTGGTATCTTATTGTGGTTTTACTTTTTATTTTTCCAGTGACTAATGATATTTATCTTTTCATGTGCTTAGTTTTCATTTGCATATCTTCTTGGTGAAGTGTTACCCAAATAGTTTATGCCTTTTAAAAGATCAGATTATCTTCTTACTGTTGAGTTGTAAGAGTTGTTTACATATTCTGGATACAAGTTTTATTTTTAATCAGATATATGTTTTGCAACATGTCTTCCCCAGTCTATACATTACATTTTTTCTTTTCCTAACCATGCATGTGGCTGGGCAAAAGTTTAAAATTTTGATGAAGTTTAACTTATTATTCTTTTTTCTTTTATGATTCATGTCTTCAAGGCCTATCTACAAAGTCTTTTCTTAACATGATGATTTTTTTTCCTGCTTTAGTCTAGAATTTTATAAGTTTTAGCTTTTATATTTAGATCTATAATCCATTTCAAATTTTGGGGGGATGTATGTTGTGAAATATGATTCATTTTTTCCCTTATATGAATATCCAGATTTTCCAGCACCATTTGTTGAAAAGACTATTTTTTTTTTCTCATTGGATTACCTTGGTAGTATTGTCAAAAATTATTTGGCAATACGTGTGTGTATGATATTTCTAGACTTGCTACTGTATTCCATTAGTCTATTTGTTTATTCTTATGCTAGCACTGATGTATGGTTTTGGTCACTGTGAATTATAGTACATTTTGGAAATCCACTATTGTTTCCCATTCCTGTTTTCCAAAATTGTTTTGGTTATTCTAGGTCCTTTGCATTTCCACATAATTTCCACTTAATTTTAGATTAAACCTATAAAGTCTACAAAAATTTGCTGGAATTTTGAAAAGAATAATGTTAAATCTATAAGTCAATTTGAGTAGAATTAATATGTTAATAATATTGAAAGTATCAGTACATAAATTTGATTTATTTCTCTATTTTTTAGGTCTTCTAAAATTTTTCTGTGCAATTTGTTGTAGTTAATAGTGGTTAGATCTTGGCCGGGCTCGGTGACTCAGCCTGTAATCCCAGTGCTTTGGGAGGCTGAGGTGAGTGGATTGCCTGAGCCTGAGGGTTTGAGACCCGCTTGGGCAACTTGGCGAGACCTCATCTCTACAATAAATCAAAAAAATTAGTCGGGCGTGGTAGCTCACGCCTGTAGTTCTAGCTACTTGGAAGGCTGAGGTGGAAGGATCACTGGGACCCAGCAGGTTGAGGCTGCGGTGGGCGGGTGACCACCGCACTCCAGTCTGGGCGACAGAGTGAGACTCCAACTCAAAAAAAAAAAAAAAATAGTGGTCAGATCTTGTTCATATTTTATTAAATTCATCCTGGTATTTTATTTTTTGATGTCAGTATAAATGATATTGCTTTATAAATTACTTTTCCCAGTTATTTGCTACTATAATACAGAAATACAATTTTTTGGTATAATAATATATATTATATGATTTTTCTAAATTCTCTTATTAGTTCTAGTTTATTCATAGGTTTCATAAGATTTTTTTTCTGTCATCTGTGAATAAAGAAAATTTGAGAGTTTTTTTTTCCTGTTGACTTCTTTTTTTCTTTCTTTCTTTCTTTCTTTTTTTTTTTTTTGCCTCGTTGCAGTGGCTAGGACACTCAATACAATGTCGACTAGAAATTGGGAGAGCAGACATCTTGACTTTGTTCTCAGTCATAGGAGGAAAGTATTCAGGCATCTACCACTACATTTGATGGCAATTGTAAGATATTTTTCTATATCAGGTTGAGAAAGTTTCCTTCTGTTTCTTGTTTTATTATTGTGAATAGCCTTTGTATTATGTCAAATGATTTTATTATATCTATTAATATGGTTATATATAGTTTTTCTCCTTTATTCTGTTAACATGGTAACTTACATTGATTGCTTTTTAAATGTTAAGCCAACTTTGCATTCTGCAATAAACCCCAGTTTGTCATGATACATTATTCTTTTTATATTGCTGTGAATTTGTGTCCTAATATTCTGTTAAGAATTCTGACAACTATGTTTGTTATATTTTTCTTTAATTTGGTCTTGAGCTCTCTCGTGGGTGAATAGCTATAAACTTTAGTCCTTCCCTGACAGGGCTCCAAGGAATGTGGTTGTGTATTTTTACAATGTACCTTTCACATAATACTTTTTATCCTGGTGGATGGCCTAATGCCCAATCATTCAATGCATAATCAGCTGTTCCTTTCATGGGAAACTTGTTTATACTGGCAGATATCCTTGTGGCTCTTACCTGACCTGTATTCAGTTTATTTTTGCCCACTAGTCATCCTCTGGAAGAACCTTGACTAGGAGAAAAGTTAGGTCTGCATGTATTGGTTGAGTAAGACACAGAAGAGGCAACACAACAAAAGACCATGAAATGACAGAAGTTTATTACTTACAGGCCTGTGAGAGAAGAAGGGTACCAATGAGGGCTGATAGAAAGGTTGCAGGAGCAATGTACTCAACCAGCAGGTAGGGAGCAAGAGAGAGATGGATCTATGGGCTGAGGCCTTTATTGGGGTACAGGGCATTATCCAAGAAGATTTCTCTCAGGGATTTCTAATTGGTGGGTTTAGAGCAAGCAGGTGCACATTTGGTATGGTCATGCTGTGGTTGTGAAGTGGCCACAGGAGCATATCTGTGAAGTTCATGAAGAATGTGGAGGTCAGTGGGGTGAGATAAATAGGTTGTATCTCTATGTGGTGGTCACCAGTGGGAGGTGGTCACTAGGAGGCAGTCGTGTAAGGTAGATATCTGGATCAACTACATTGAGGAGCTGGGAGGAGATGGAGAACTAGAAACTTTGTCAAAGATGAATGAGTCCTGCTTCTGGTATAAGAAAGTGAAATCTATATTTAAAATGGATGCTTAGGCAACATAAAATTATAGAAATTCACTACAATGTTCATAGGGATATTGGTTTACAGTTTTCTTTCACTAAAAATTTTTGTCATTTTCTTACCATGGAGATGCCAGTCTCATAAAGTGAGTGTGGAAGTTGCTATGGTTTGAATGTCTTTGTATGCTCCAAAATTCACATTAAAACGGAATCTCCAGTGAAACAATATTGGTGTGCGTGTGGCCTTTGGGAGGTGATTGAATCATGAGGGCTCTGTCCTCATGAATGGGATCAGTGCCCTTATAAAAGGGCTTGACTGAGGAAGGTGATCCCTTTTTCCCCTCTGCCTTCTGCCTTCTGCCCTCTGGAGGATGCAGCATTCAAGGGTGTCTATTTGGAAGTAGAGACCAGACCATCACCAAAAAATTCAACCTGCTGGTGCTTTGATCTGGGACTTCCCAGAGTTCAGAACTGTGTGAAGTAAATTTCAGTGAGAAAATTTTTCATACATTACCTGCTCTGAGCTAATTTGATGTAGTAGCACAAAACGAACTAAGACAGAATTGTTCAATATTGTTTATTTCTGAAAGAGATTTGTAAGATAGATTTGCTTTCTTCCTTATATTTTATAGGATCTAGTCTCAAGTTTTCTGTGTGAAAAAGTTAAGTATAAAAGCAATTTATTTTATGGATATAGAGTTATCTCAGTTTTCTATTTCTTTGTGAGTCAATATCAGTAATTTATGTATTTCAAGGAAGGTGTCTATTTTATCTAGGTTAAATAAGTTGCTGAACTAAATTTAGTTATAAAATTATCTTATTTCTTTTTAATGTCTGTAGAGTCTATAGTGGTGTCTCTTCTCCACATTTCATGCTGGTAATTTGTGTCGTCTTTTTCTTCTCTTGATCAGTTTAGCTTAAGTGTATCCATTTTATTGGTCCTTTCAATTAACTAATTTTTTATTTTATTAAATTTCTCTATTTTCTATTTCACTGCTTTAGCTATATCCCACGATTTAAGTTCCAAATAACTGGAGATTCTCCAGATATCTTTTGGTTATTGATTTACAATTTACTTTCATTATGGTCAGAGAACATACTTTGTATGAATAAATTATTCAAAATGTATAGACTTTTAAATGATCCAGAATATAATCTACCTTGCAATGGTCCACATGCACTTGAAAAATGTGACTACTCTTTGTATGGAGTACTATATAAATATCAATTAGGTCAAATTGATGGTGTTGTCTATTTGTTTTATTAACTATTGAAAGAGGAAGTTTAAAACCTCGAGCTATAGATGTAGATTTGTCTATTTCTCTTTCTTCCTCTGTCAGTTATTACTTCTGTATTTTGAAGCTCTGTTACTAGGTACGTATATATTTAAGATTTTTATATCCTCTTAACGAAATCATTATTTCATCACTGTGAAATGCCCTATATGTAAGATAACTGTGTTGTTACTTGTGGTCTGTTTATCACATCATCTTTTTGTTTTTCTCTTTCTTTTGAATTAATGGCATATTCATATTTCTTTTTTTTTTTTGAGTTGGAGTCTCGCTCTGTCACCCAGACTCGAGTGCAGTATCACGCTCCCGGCCACCGCAGCCTCGACCTGCTGGGCTCCGGTGATCCTTCCGCCTCAGCCTTCCGAGTAGCTGGAACTACAGGTGTGCACTACCATGCCCGGCTGATTTTTGATTTATTGTAGAGATGAGGTCTCGCCAAGTTGCCCAGGTGGGTCTTGAACCCACGGGCTCAGGCAATCCACTCACCTCAGCCTCCCAAAGGCGCGGGATTACAGGCTGAGCCACCGAGCCTGGTGTATTCATATTTCATATTTTCCTCCTCTGTTGGAACATCAGCTATACCTCGTTTGTTTGGGTTTTTTGTTTTGTTTTCATTGTTCTGCTTTGCAGATTTCAATATGCATCCCTAAATTATTACAATCTACCCTGAGTTAATAGTACATTTCTTTATGTATAAGAATCTTAAAATAGTGTATTTCCATCTTTGCTTGCCTCCATTGTTTGTTACATTTTTCTTCTTAATGAAGCCCACAGTGTGTTGTTATTATTTTTGCTTTAAACAGTTCAGTTATCACTTAAAGAAATTAAGGAAAACAAATGTTATAGAAAGGTACCATTCCTAGTGCTATTCATTTCTTCATGTAGATCCAAGTCGACTTCTGATGGCATCTCCTTGTAGCTAGAAGAAATTCTTCTAGTGTTCTTGTAGTGGACTTATGCTAGAAATAATTTCATTTTGCTTTACTTTTTTGTTGAAGGTGTCTTATTGCTTATTTTTGATAGTTGTTTTTTGCTATATTGTTCTAAGATAACAGGTGTTTTTTTTTTTCTTCTTTTGACATTGTAAAGATGTACTATTGTTCTCTGGCTAGTGCTGTTACTGATAAGAAGTCAGCGACTATCTTTATTTTTATTCCCTTGTCTGTCATGTTTATTAATTCATTAAGGACTTCTGTGTGATGTATTTGCTTAGAACTGTAGGTAGCACAATGGGATATTGCTTAGAGTTATAGATTTCAAAAAACTAAAGCTTTTAAATAGTCTTTGTATTTCTGACTTTTAGCTATTAAAACTGGCATGTCCCCCAATTTGTATGAAGTGGTGATAGTTTACTGACTATATCTAAAGTGGTCATTTAAGATAGATCCCATTTGCAAAGCACATTGAAATGCTTGAGTTGGTTTCAAATGAACCATATATCTCTATATGAGTATTTATATGCATATGACTCTGATATTGGAAAATTACCTGCTTCAGAATTATTTGTTTAGCTCTACTGCCTAATAGCTGTTTCAAGAACCAAGCTGGGCATTATTCTCTGGTTCAAGAAGCAAGTGGAATGTTTAGGTTGAGAAGACGCTATTACCCAAGACTTGGACTTTTTCCAAAACCCCTAAACATACTTCTAAAAAGGATTTTGATGTACCTTAATTAATAAAACATAAGAATAGGGAGGTTAAAGTATTAAATGGAAGTGGATACAATTATGCTAAAAATGCAATCTTAGTAGAACTGGTGCAGACATTAAAAATTACCTGGTTTTGAGACAACTGGGAAGAATTTAACATAAATTGATAACATTGGAGAACTGTTGGGACTTGGGGAGCCAGCTAATGTTGTAGTTATGTTAAAAACGAAAGTTAGACATGCAAAAAATAAAACAATAACATTGCCTGTGAATTTTTAGAGTAGGACAAACACAATTTTCTTTACTTTTATTGCAGACTACTCAGCACCTTTCATGCATCATAATTACTAATATTCGCTAAGCCTTTTATCATGCAACATCAAAGGAGAAATCCCTCCTTTTTCCTCCTGTAAGTGAAAGAACTACTTGCTAAAGGAATTCTTAATATGAGGTCGAAAGTCACAGACAAGAAGGAAATATTTGCTAAAGACATATCAAATAAATGACTGTTATCCAAAATATACAGACATACTCAAAAATATTGCAGGGTTGATTCGAGATCACTGCAATAAAGCAAATAATGCACTAAAGTGAGCCATACAAATGTTTTGATTGTCCAGTGCATATAAAAGTAGTGTCATACTTTGTTTTAGTCTGTTCCATGTCTGATAGCATTGTCTTTAAAAAGTACATAACTTAATTTTAAAATATTTTATTGTTAATAAATGCTAATAATTTATAATCTTTTTGCTCAGTGCTGATGGCTGTGACTGATCAGAGGTGAAGTTTGGGGTGGCTGTGGCAATTTTTTCAAATGAGACAACAATGAAGTTGGTTTCATAGATTGACCCTTTCTTAAAAGATTTCTCTGTTGTATGTGGCCCTATATGATAGCATTTTATCCACAGTAGCAGTTCTCTCATAATTGGAGTCAATCCTCTCAAATCTGCCACTGCTTTATCAACTAAGTTTATGGAATATTTGAAATCCTTTGCTGTCATTTCAACAGTTTACAGCTTCTTCACCAGGAGTAGATTACATCTCAAGAAACCAGCCAGGCATGGTGGCGCTGGACTGTAGTCCCAGACACTCGGAAGGCTGAGGCAGAAGGAGCACCTGAGCCCAGCACTTCGTGGGTGCAGTAGCTGTAAGTGTGCCACTGTACTGCAGCCTGAGTGACAGAGTAAGACTCTGACAAAACAAACAAACAAACCACTTTCTTTTTATCAATAAGAGACAACTCCTCATCTGTTCAAGTCTGATCATGAGATTAAGCAACGCAGTCAATCCTCAGACTCCAATTCTAATTTTAGTCTCTTGCAATTGCCATCACATCTGAAGTTTCTTCCTCCACTGAAGTTTGAACCCCTCAAAGCCATCCATAATGGTTAGAATCAACTTTTTCCAAACTTGTGTTAATGTTAATATTTTGACGTCCTCACATGAATCACAAATGTTCTCAATGGTATCTAGGTTATCTCCAGATACCCAAATGCATTTTCCCAAAATTGCTTTCTTTGGTAGCTATAGCATTATACAATGTGTCTTTTAAATGAAACAACTTGAAAGTCAAAATTACTCCTTGAATCATTTTCTACAGAATGGATATTATGTTAGCAGGCATGAATAGAACATTCATCTCCTTGTACAAATCCATCAGAGGTTTTAGATGACCAGGTACATTGTCCATGAGCAGTGATATTTTGAAATAAATCTTTTTTTCTGTGCAGTATGTGTCAACAGTGGGCTTAAAAATATTCAGTATACCATGCTGTAAACCCATGCACCACCATCCAGGCTTTGTTGTTCTATTTATGAAGCACAGGCAGAGCAGATTCGGCATAATTCTTAAGGGATCTAGGATTTTCAGAATGATAAATGAGCACTGGCTTCAACTTCAAGTTACCAGCTAACGAGAGAGTCAGTCTGTCTTTTGACTAGGCATTGACTTATCCTATCTAGCTATTTAAGTCCTAGATGGCACCTTCCAATATAAAGCTGTTTCATCTACACTGAAAATGTATTGTTTAGTGTAGCCATCTTCCTCAATGAGCTCAGCTAGATCTGGATAACTTGTTGCAACTTCTCCATCAGCACTTGCTGCTTCACCTTGCACTTTTTTTTGAGTCGGAGTCTCACTCTGTTGCCCAGGCTGGAGTGAAGTCCCATGCTCACGGTCACTGCAGTCTCAACCTGCTGGGCTCAGGCAAACCTTCTGCCTCAGCCTTCCAAGTAGCTGGAACTACAGGCACACGCCACCACACCTGACTAATTTTTTTATTTATTGTAGAGACACGATCTCACCAAGTTGCCCAGGTTGGTCTCAAATCCCCGAGCTCAGGCAATCCTCTCGCCTCGGCCTCCCAAAGTGCTGAGGTTAAAGGCTTGAGGTTAAAGGCCTCCCAAAGTGTTGAGGTTAAAGGCCCCTGGCCACCTTGTGCTTTTATGTTATGGAGACAGCTTCTTTTCTTAAGCCTCGTGAACCAACCTCTGCTAACCTCTCAGACTTTTTTGTTTTTCTGCAGCTTTGTCATGTCTCTCAGTCTTCATAGAATTGAAGAGAGTTAGGGCCTTGCTGTGGTTGTGCTTTAGCTTAAGGGATTGGCTAGTTTGATCTTCTATCTAGACCATTAAAAATTTCTCCCTATCGGCAATAAGGTTGTTTTGCTTTCTTTCTTTCTTTTTTTTTTTTTTTGAGTTGGAGTCTCACTCTGTCACCCAGACTGCAGCCTTGACCTGCTGGGCTCCGGCGATCCTTCCGCCTCAGCCTTCCGAGTAGCTGGAACTACAGGCGCGTGTTACCACACCCAGCTAATTTTTGATTTATTGTAGAGATGAGGTCTCGCCAAGTTGCCCAGGCGGGTCTCAAACCCGCGGGCTCAGGCAATCCATTCACCTCAGCCTCCCAAATGCGCGGGATTACAGGCTGAGCCACCGAGCCCTGCTTGCTTTCTTATCACTTATATGTTCACTGGAATAGCACTTTTCATTGCCTTCTAAAACTTTTCCACTGCATTCACAACTTTGTTAACTGGTGCAAGAGGCCTAACTTTTAGCCTATCTTAGCTTTTTTATTTTTTTGAGCCAAACTCTCACTCTGTTGCCCAGGCTTGGGTGCAGTGGCATGGCCATGGCTTACCACAGCCTTTACCTCCTCAATTCAGGTAATTCTTTTGCCTGAGCCTCCTGAGTAGCTGGGACTAGGGGTGTGTGCCACCATACCGCTTGAGGTGTGTGCCACCATACACAGTGGCCGAGGATGCCATAGCATCCCGATAGGTGGACGTGGTGGCACAAGTACTGGGGAATGCCAACAGCTGCAGAGCCCCTAAGGAGTGTTACAGCTCTCTTAGTTTGAGAGTTAGTGAGCCGAGCCTCAATGTGTGTTTAAAAGTTTACAGCTCTGTGGTTCAGCGGGCCAGAAGTGTTACAGCTCCGCCAGTTCCATGGACCAGCAAGCCAGGCCCCAAAGGTGTGTTGAAGCTCTCTTAGCTCAGTGGGACCAGCTCAGCAGCTCTTCATTCTGGCATGTGCTACTCTTCTAGTTCCGCAGTTTTGGATTCTTGTCTCATGCCCAGAAAGAATGAGGGACGTGGACACCGAAGAGTGTCCAAGCAAGAATTTATTACAAGACAGAATAACCCCCAGTGGCGGGAAGGGACCTGAAGGAGGGTTGCTGATGATGCCTCTGCAGTCAGGGGTTTATAAAGTTTTGAGAGCATGCTGGTTGGTTGGTGGTAGCACCAATCAAAGGGAGGCACCATGGGGTGGGATTGAAACGCACCAGTCTGGAGAGGGTTGAAAAGGGCCAGTCAAGAAAAAGTCCTCGAAAGGGGCAGTTCCCTGATCCGGAAATAAGTGTTCTCATTCCAGTCTGTCGGGCTTGCAGGAGAAGTTTTTACCAGACCACCCTATCCTGTCTATCTATCAGTCTCTTCATTTCTCCTCTCTCAGTACCAAGTCAAGACAAGACAAGGAAGAACCTTAAATGCCTCTTGAAGTGAAAGAAGCCAATCTGAAAAGGCTACATGCTGAATGATCACAGCCATTTGACATTGAGGAAAAGGCACAAGAATGCAGTAAAAAGACCAGTAGTTATCAGAGTCTGGGGCGGCAGGGGAGAGTGGGGAGATGAATAGGAGAAGCTCAGGGAATTTTTAAAGCAGTGAAACTACTCTGTATGATACTACATTTACCAAAACCCACAGAATGTACAACACCAAGAGTAGCCCTGATGTAAATGATGGGCTTTGAGTGATACTGACATACTGGCTTAGGTTAATCAGGTACAATACATGTACCACGTGGTGCAGGAGGTTGCTGTGGGAAAGGTTATGTGTGTATGTGAGGGGGACCACGGGGGAACTCTGTGCTTTCTGCTCAATCTTGCTGTCAACCTAAAAGTGCTCTTTAAAAAATTTACTTTAAAAAGTTAACACATAAAAGATTAGATTTTAAAGAGGTCTAGAGGTTCCCAAACCTTGTCTAAAAGCACCTTGTCAGTCTCAATTCTTAGAAAACTTACTTGTGTCAAGTCCTGACAACAAGCGGAAGAGGCTCTCATGTCAGGTAACTATTGACCCTGGGAGTTCATGGAAATGAGAGAAGTGGGGAAAAGGCAGTTATATACAGCCATAAAATGGTCACACAATACCCTGAAGTAGCACGAATCTCTCTGGTTGTATATATCATCTTATTCTCTTTTACAGACAAAGAGTGGTGACTTGAATGCTCCTATGGACCACTGTTGATCACTCTCCATGCAGTCTCCCTGACCCCTTTTTGAATTCTTCTGAGAGATTTTCTGTCTTCTTTCCTGGCTGCGTCAATATGCCATGCTGCTGCCTCTGAGCAGATGCCCTCAGTGAATGACCACTGCCAATTCTTCCACTCTGGCTTCAGGGAGGACATACAATGTTCTCTTTCCCTTCCTCCCAAAGTAGGTCCTTCCCTAATTCCCCAGTGAATAGCTGAGATCTGGCTTTTTTTTTTTAAGGTGGCATATCATTATGTTGTCCAGGCTGGTTTCAAACTCATGGATTCAAGTGATTTTCCCACCTCAGCCTCCAGAGTAGCTGGGATTACAGACATGTACCACTGTGCCAGGCTCTGGTTGAAAATTTAACCAGACTTTCTAGAAGGTTTTAAGGCAATAGAAGAGAACTGTAACCCAGAAAGTGATTTAAAACCACCACTCATTTCACAAATACCACACTTATCATCTTGTGTCAAACACCAAGTCACACTGGGACGTCTCAGCACCAAGCCTGAGGAGGGGAAGAGCTGGATTCTCTGCACTCCTTTTTATCAAACCCCACCTCCTCCACCAAGAAACCTGGAACAGCATCATAGCCACAAGAACAAGCAATGGTTAGCAGACATCGGCTGAAGGTAGACTCAGCGTGGCTCAGATATATTTTCTTGAACAAGTTAAGTCTCCACATGTCCCCCCAGCCCATTATGCAAGTTGTTTCCTTTGCTTGGGATAGTCCTCCATCCCCTGCCATACTGGACTGACATTTTTCACTGTTTAGATCTTCATTTTCCACGAACCACGAACACCCCATCTAAACCCACCCTCCCCTACTGCTGTCATCACTGAGCCTGTTTCCTGCAGAGCAATTACATGACTGGTTACTTGTCGACTGTGTTTCTACTTCACTATCCTGCAAGCTTCGGGATGGCAGGGACTCTGCATTGTTCCTCACTGTAAGCCTAGAAATGACGATAGTTTTGGCACTCACTCAATGTGCAGCAATGACTGAATAATTGAATTAATGAACTATAATGGCCCAATCAAGAAGCTGTTCCATAAATGGAACAATCTGTCCTAAAGTAAAATCAAGCCTTGACATGAAAAGCAGAATCTGCTTGCAAATTCTAAGGGAGCAATTTTGTTCTAGCTTCAGAAAAATCTTAAGGGGTGCTCTCCACAGAGCACCCCAAGGCACTAGGAAAAACAAGAAAGAACAATTTCTTGTCTTGAGGACATTGAATGACAAATTTCTTGCCTTAAGACCGTTGGATGGCCCGTTGGCTGAATTCCTCATTCTTACCAATCAGAAGGTGTCATCAATATCAATCAGGCTCCAGAAAGGAGTACTGAGCCCACCTTGGCTTATACAGGATGTGGTGGCTATACAGTTTGGGGGATATGGTACCTGGTGCATCCCACTGAAAGGTTTTACCTACCCTACTTGTTTCTTCTTCTTCTTCTTCTTCTTCTTCTTCTTCTTCTTCTTCTTCTTCTTCTTCTTCTTCTTCTTCTTCTTCTTCTCTCTCTCTCTCTCTCTCTCTCTCTCTCTCTCTCTCTCTCTCTCTCTCGTTGCTCTGTCACCCAGGCTGGAGTGCAGTGGCATGTTCTTGACCTCCTGGACTCAGTTGATCCTCCCACCTCAGCCTCCCAAGTAGCAGGGACTACAGGTGTGCACCCACATGCTCAGCTAATTTTTTGATTTTTTTAAAAAAATAGATATGAGGTCTCATTATGTTGCCGAGGTTGGTCTGGAACTCCTGGCCTCAAGCAATCCTCCTGTCTCAGCCTTCCAAAATGCCGGGATGACAGGCATGGGTCATCATGCTCAGTCCACACTTGCCTCTTATCAGTGCTAGTTTCTCTCATCTGGGTTGAAGTGAGCACTATCAAAATCTGTTCTCTGGGTTAAACAACAAAATACACATATGATAAATGCAAAGGAAAAGGAAGGTTTGGGGGTGTATGTGTGTGTGCATGTGTGAAAATAGCGCCCTTAACTAATTTACTTTTGATTCAGAGAATGCTAGAGCTAAAAGGAATTTAGAAATGGACAAAATCAATCTGTGGACATATTAGAGGTCAGAGGTCAGTCTTTTGAGGCACATGTCATATTCAGTGAAGAAAGGGTCCGGGAAAAAGAGTAACAGGTGACACCAGGGTTGGGCACCAAACGGTTGTTTAGGGAGATGTGACCAATGGTGTGTGGCTTCATGGGGGAACCTGGTCATCTCAGAGCAGGGAAAGCAGGGCAGGGGCATGCCGTTTAACCTTTTTTTCCCCTTCACAATCCCTCTTCCCACTCACTCTTTCAGACTCATACAGCAAAGAGAGATATAGTCACTCTAGAAGAATTTTCCAACGCAGCAAGTAGACTAAAAGAGGTGCACTTCATTAGAGAGAGTGGCCAGATGGGCTTTCTGGTCATAGGCACATGGAGAACTTCATTATAGAGCAGGTGCATTTTCCTTCATGACCTCATGCGTAGCTTTGTTTTTGAAGTTCACAATCACTTCTTATTCATGACATCGCTTTTTGGCAGCACACACATTTGCGAGCAGTTGTTTTCAGTTATGAAACACTTGAAGAGCAAAATTCGGACAAACATTTCTGATGAGCACCTTGAGAACTTACTAAGAATTGCAACCATTTCTACCAACGAGACATAGATAGACGAGTTTTACAAAAACGAATCAAATTTCCCACTAGTTTTATTTTTTTCTCATTTTTCTCAACTTTTTTTTTGTGTTGGAATCTCACTCTGTCACCCAGGCTAGAGTAGCCTTGACCTGCTGGGCTCAGGCGATCCTTCTGCCTCAGTCTTTCAAATAGCTGGGGCTACAGGCATGCACCACCACACCCTGTTAAGTTTTTTGATTTGTTGTAGAGGTGAGGGCTCACCAATTTGCCCAGATTAGTCTCAAACTCCTAGACTCAGGTCTCTTGACTCAGCCTCCCGAAGTGCTGGGATTACAGGTATGAGCCACCATGCCCAGTATTTTTCTAAACTTTTATAATAAAAATATAAATATAAGAGAATTATTATTATGCATATACATTAACTATATTATATAATTTATGTGTGGCCCAGGACGATTTCTCTTTACTTGATGCTGCCCAGGGAAGCCAAAATGTTGGACACCTCTGTTATAGAGTGTCATGAAAAATTCACATAAACAGACTTCCTGGGAAATGAAGTCGTGTGTTCAAAGTAGGAGAATATAAAGCCCAGCAAGAGTTCCAGATGCTTTCTCCCTCTCCCCATCTTGCCTGTTCTTTGCCTGTTTCTCACTCCCCCACCCTTTCCAAATCTCTGGCAAGCCATTGGAAGAGGGGAAGCAAAGGGAGGAGGAGAAGCAGTGATGAACAAAGATGGAAGAAGGAAGGATAAAGAGAAGAACAGGAGGAGGCCGAGGACCCAGAGACAGAGGAGAACAGGAGGAAGCATGAGAGAGGGCACTGCCATAGGGCAGTCCTGTGACATCCTCCAAGCCTCCAAGCCAGCTAAGTAAGAAAAGAGGGCCATAGCTACTACTTTGGTAGCAAAGGGCATTTCTCTCAGAAAAGCTGCAAAGAATGCAGACCAGGAGAAGACTTGGGGCCCCAGCACAGTACTGGCCTAGCTTGATAAGCTGTGGGACGTTGTACATATCTGCAGCCTCCGTGCCTTCAGGAGAAGGGGTAGGTGAGATGCGAGGACTTGGGTGGCCTTTTCCAGTTTAGATTTCTAGCATTTCATAATGTGGGAGAGAGGGAGAACCTGGCCATGGGGAAGGCCCCAGTGGGCAGGGGACCTTCAGGACTGAAGCTTTGGTTCCAGAGTAGCCCATGTGCTATGCAGAGAACCAGAGGCAAAAATCTAGTCTGAATGAGACTTGAGAGTGACCAAAAAACACACTCATATATATCCTCAACTCAAAAGAGCAAGAGGCCCTATACCAAAGAACGGAGGGAAGGATTGTTGGATTTCTTTGTTATTCATTCATTCATTCATCCATTTGTTTATTTATGAGTTGGGGTCTAACTCTGTCTCCCAGGCTGGATGGAGTACAGTGACATGGGTCTAACTCTGTCTCCCAGGCTGGATGGAGTACAGTGACATGATCATGGCTCACTGTAGCCTCGACGTCCTGGGCTCTGGAGATCTTCCCATCTCAGGCTTCCGAGTAGCTGGAACTACAGGTGTGCACCATCATGCTCAGCTAATTATTTGACTTTTTTTGGAGTAACAGAGTCTCACTTTGTTACCAAGGCTGGAAGATTGATGGATTTAAATGTGAGGATAAGACTTGGTCAGCATGGTTTTGGAGTCTGGGGCAAGACTTTTGCAAGCTCTTAGTAGCCTTTTTGCTGGACTCTTTGAGAGCCAGGACTTCCAGGGTCACTAGAATAATGCATGACATTTCTCTGTTCAGGACTGGTCCAATTCTCCTCAGGGCACCAGACCTTGGGCTGCTGCAAGATGCTATGGACTCAGCAGATCAGTCCATCCCTCAGACACCCTTGGGGACCCCTGTTCTTCTCTGATAACAGCTGGAGATGTCTTGGGTGCCCAGGGACATCAATGCAGGCTGGACCTGGTGCTATGAGGTGGGTAGACTTGTTCTGCCATCCATTCAGACCACAAGAGGAGTCTAAGTGGCCCCTCTATCTGCTCTTTAGTATGGGGGTTCCAATCTCTTCTTCCATCAGGGCCACTAACAGGGGCTCCCCCAGGATGGAGAGCGAGGTGGTATGTTGGATCATCTGCCTTTGCTCTTGTAGGCACGTCCTCATTCATTCCCACCCTGCTCTGTGCCTCTGGAGCCAACCCTCATGGGCTACACTGGGGACTCCCTTGCTCCCTGACACCCACTGGCCTGGTCAGCGGGAGAGGATGGCAAGAGTGGCAAGAGAAGGAGTCTATGGCAGGACATCTTCCCTTCTCCCTCCAGATCCAGAATATAATTTTAAAATGCTCCATAGTAACCATTCACACATATTCTAAATGACATAATATAGGCCAGTCTCAAATAACCAAAAGGGTTAGAGTCTAACCTAAAGAGAGTTTAAGTTGGATTAAGGGTGAGGGTGCCATCCAGAGAGCAGAGCCACACTAAAGAATGGTGATCAGTGTCCCCGGTGAAAGGAAAAATAAGGATCATTTACAGAGGTGGAAAGGAGGTGCTGAACAGAATCACAACATTTTCCATACAAAGGCTAAAATACAGACGTAAGATTTGGTTGGCTGCTGTTGGCTACACTGTAAGGGGGTTGTTTAACACTTTATTGTAAAGAGATGACAGTCACAGGGTCTCTATCTCCACATCATATAGTCCAGGTCTGAATAGAGAATAGGGAGTCTGGTCAATGGTGAATTATTTTTCCCAATACAACAGTCAGAAAGCAACAGTGGTTAGACACAAGAGATGAATGGCTGTGTTACGTGAATCATTTTCATTTTCGGGGCTTGTCTTTTCCCTTTGGCATAATACATTTGGAAGGTCCTGAAAATGTATTTCCTTCTTACGTATGTGTGATCCTTACAACACTGACTCAGGGGATTCAGGAAGGCTGGTGTGAATGGACTTTGACAGGTCCCTCTGGAGACTGGGGGTCCTCTGTGTGCTGTCTCCTTTTCTCATTGCAAACATGCTTTAGGCAAGAGAGATAGAGCTGTGGGCCTTTCTGTGAATCTCCCTGTCATGGTTACTGCCCATTTCAGATTATTCCTTCTTGTCAAACACCAAATCACTAACTTTTGAAAGATCACTAACTTTTGATCTTTCACCCTGCTGTGATATCTTGTTGTCAAGGGGCCTCAAATTTTGACTTCACTTGGAACTAAAGTCAAGGCATGTGGTGTGAAGTCTGAGCTTGAAGCCATAAAGCCAAGAGTCTATTCATCCCCCTCTGCCCCACCCCCACCTCCACTACATTTCTGCACAGAATCTCCTACCTGAAACCTTGGCCAGGGCTGTACCTTTTTTGCTTGTCAAGGATATGTAAGGAGGCATTCCTCTAAGGTCATGAGATTCCTCCCTACCAAAACACCATACCAAAGTTTAGTTTTTCAAACTTTTCCCCAGGGGATTGCCTTCAGTGCCAGTTTCCAGCCACATCAAAAACGAGTTTCTTGCTTTCTAGTCACAGACACACTCCTTTGGTCTTCCTCTCCCCCTTTGTTCTTCCCCTCTCCCTCCTTCTCTTCCTTTCTCTTTTCTCCTTCCCTTTCTCTCTCCTTCCTTGGCAGCAGCCCGGACACAGATGAGAGGGTTGTGGGAGGAATGAATTCTGCAGGTGTAGGTGTGGAACTAAGCTCCACAGCAGAGAACAGGACCGAGGGGTGGGTCCAGCGCTCTCACAAGGGGCAGCACTTCTGGGAGCCGACTAATGCATCTATTTCCACATTTTCTAAAAGGTACATAAGAGTGGCTGTTTGAGAGCAAGAAATCAAATCGTTGAAGAATTAGAAGGCAGCCCGTGGAAGACGGTTCTCTCTGCTCCTAAGCACATGCAAAAAGCAACTTCTAGACCAAGAGGAAAGAAGAGTCTTGGACAAACATAAGGCAACAAACATGCAACAAACCACATAACACGCTTCAACACCTATACAAGGGCTTTGTCTTCAGAATGAATACTTTCCGGCCTGATCACAAACCTGCCCCTCTGCTGGTTGAGTCAGCCTGTTCACTTCCGGCTCACCCTCCATCAGGGCTGGGCAGGCAGAGTAAACAGCTAGCCAAGCAGTTTTCACTTCTAAGCAAAGACACAGGAAAAGAACCACAATTAAGAGCTTAGTTATTGGTTATAAATTACTGACATGAAAAGCTGCCGTGACGGCATTTGGAGACACAGGAAAAGGTGCTGATGCTTCAAATCCAGCTGCTCAGTAGCCTTGGACGAAGTCTCAGAAATGTCTCATCTGAAATCAGACGGCTCACAGGTGGAGCTGCGTTCACCCCTCTTTGTGTGTGTGTGTGTTGGGGGGGACAGGAGTTCTCTTAAGGGGACTAACTTATCTTCTGGTGGCCCATGTCAAGAGGATCAATGTCAGGAAAAAACAATGCTTGTTTCCTTTGTATTTTAAGACTTCCTTTTTTGGCATTCTTCCTTGAGGATGGCTTTATCTCGATGCAGAGACCAGGAAGTCAATTGTGTTGCTGGAGCATCCTCCTGGCCAAGCCTCATCCAGAGCTGCAGACAGCCCCACTGAGCCCTTGGCCCTTCTTGGACGGTTTGCCCCTGGGGCCAACACAGACGCTTTCAAAAGGTCCACGTTTGAAGGTGCCAGATGGTTCACAGTGCCTCCATCTTGTTTGCAAAATACTATTTTTCTTCAGATGAAAAGGTTAAACTTCATCTCATCCTAGATCCTTTTAATCTGTCTCTCTGTCTGGACTCTTTTAGCCAGAAGTGGATGAACTCTAACATTTGTAGCCCTGAAAGCAAACAAGATTGTCTCAGTTTTGTTACTAACGACAGAACAAAGGACACTGTGAATGTCCAGGGAATTTTTGTGGCATCTAGTGGGAGTAGGTGGAGGGGGTGATGGGTATAATTAACATGATTGCTTCATTTTGTTCTTCAAATGCAACTGTTACATAAAGATTTTAAAGAAATGTTACTCCTATTAAAATTATTCAGAAAAATCACCCCTTCTTTTTGGGGCTTGTCTATAAAACATGAAGAGTTTCTTTCAAATTTAGTAGTTCCTGGTTTTTAAAATTTTGCCCTTTAGAATGTTGTTTTCCCTATCCATATTTAAAAAATTTTTAAGTTTAAAAAATGAAGAACAATGGAAAATATAATACCATAAACATATTTTCTGATATTTTCATTATCAGAATTATCAACTTAATTTTTAATATATTTTCTTCTACTTTTTCTCTTCTTTTTAATTTTTAAAATAATTTTGATGTATGTTTTGCTTTTTATTTAATGAAGCAAAACATGTATGTATAAAGCATGCATATCAAAGTTACAGTTCAATAAGTTTCTCTACAATAAGCATATCTATGCAACCACCACCCAGACT
This sequence comes from Cephalopachus bancanus, assembly GCA_027257055.1. NCBI lineage: Eukaryota > Metazoa > Chordata > Mammalia > Primates > Tarsiidae > Cephalopachus > Cephalopachus bancanus. The sequence continues at coordinate 633,156 of JAPVLO010000006.1, forward strand.
AAAAACCAAAATATTACCAGCATTCCCACTACATATTATGACATCATATGTTAATTCTGCTTGTTTTTTATTTTTTAATTTTTTTTTATTTTTTATTTTTTGAGTTGGAGTCTTACTCTGTTGCCCAGACTGGAGTGCAGTAACCACTCCCGGCCACCGCAGCCTCGACCTGCTGGGCTCCGGCAATCCTTCCACCTCAGCCTTCCAAGTAGCTGGAACTACAGGCGCGCACTACCACGCCCGGCTAATTTTTTGATTTATTGTAGAGATGAGGTCTCACCAAGTTGCCCAGAGGGGTCTCGAACCCGTGGGCTCAGGCAATCCACTCACCTCAGCCTTGCTTGTTTTTTAATTCTATGCTGTATACTGGAATCTTTGGTGTCTGGCTTCTTTTATGTAACACTTAGGTGAAATTCATACAAGCTTTTGCACATACCTGTAATTTATTCATTTTCATTGATGTGCCATATTGTTAAAAGGAAAACTTTTATATTATTTAATTTTTTTTTTTTTTTTTTTGAGTTGGAGTCTCACTCTGTCGCCCAGACTGGAGTGCAGTGGCCGCTCCCGGCCACCGCAGCCTCGACCTGCTGGGCTCCGGCGATCCTTCCACCTCAGCCTTCCGAGTAGCCGGAATTACAGGCATGCGCTACCACGCCCGACTGATTTTTTGATTTATTGTAGAGATGAGGTCTCGCTGCCCAGGCGGGTCTCGAACCCGCGGGCTCAGGCAATCCACTCACCTCAGCCTCCCAAAGGCGCGGGATTACAGGCTGAGCCACCGAGCCCGGTTTATTTAATTTTTAATTTTAAAGATGTGGAGTAAAATTCAGGGTTAGGTATACAAATGTTCACTATGCATGTACCCTTGTTGATGAGGTATGTCCACCCCTCCCATGGCAGTTTCCCACTACTGCTAATCCCACCCCTTCTCCCTGGCAGCTTCCCACTACTGCCAATCCCTTTCTTATAGTATTATGATAATTGTTTAAAGTCTGCTTATGAGTGAGGATATGTGGTACTCTGGTCTTTGTTTCTGTGATAGATCACTGAGTATGATAGACTCTAAATCCATCCAAGTTGCTGCAAAGTCCATATGTTTGTCCTTCTTAATGGCTGAATAATATTCCATTGTGTATATGTACCACATTTTAAAAATCCAGTCCAGTTTTGATGGGCAGCACGGTTGGTTCCATGTTTTTGCTATTGTGAATAGTGCTGCAATAAACATGCATGTGCAGGTATCTTTTTGGTAGAATGATTTGAGTTCCTCTGAGTATATTCCCAATAGGGAGATTGCTGGGTCATATAGAAGGTCAATTTCTAGTTAAAAGGAAAACTTTAGGCAAATTAAACTTAACAAAGTTTTAACTGAGCAAAGAATAATTCACAAATTGGTCAACCTCCATGAACCAGAAGTTTCAGCAATTCTGGTGCTGCCACATGGCTGGAGAGGATTTCTGGACTGAGAAAGGAAAGTGACGTGAAGCGTCTACTAGCGTGTCCAGGAAAGAGCAAGAAGGCTGGGGTAGCTGGAATGGGGCACAGGACACCAAGAGCAGTACAGAGGAACGAGAGGGAAGAGGAAGTACAGGCTAGTGGGCTCCTGGAGGCCACTGTATACACCTTGGCTTTGACTTTGAGCTATGTGGGAAGCAAATTGAGGTTATTTAATGTTCACAGGCTCTGAGAAGTTCCATACATTGCCAGAATCACATAGTAAGTGGCAGCACCTGGCTTGAAATCAGAATTTCTGACTCCAGTGTTCTTCTATTACATAACAACTGTCTGAAGTCCTCATGTATTTTTTTTTCTTTGTTAACAGGAAGCAACAGGAAGTAATGCCTATCCAATACAGAAACATCTCCTAGGGTCACCAACTGTCCTGGTTTGCCTGGGACTGAGGGGTTCCCCAGGACATAGGACTTGCAGCGCTAAAACTGAGACAATCCTGGGCAAACAGGGACAGTGGGTCATCCCACACTGGCTGAAAATTCAGCAGTATATATCAGTTGGCTGCTTCAACCCCTGGCTTCTCTAGGGCCTTTTGTCTGCTGCTTATAGAGGCTTCCCAACCAACTCAGGTCCAGGATTTAGAGTCACTGTTGGTGCTACTATTTAAATTTCCCTGGAATTATGGAGGTTACCTCTGGGCAGGGGGACATATTCCCCCCTTTTCTGCTTATGTATTCTTTTTTAATTTTAACTTTAATTTTTTTTTTTTTTTGAGCTGGAGTCTCACTCTATTGCCCAGGCTGGAGTGCAGTGGCTTGCTCATGGCCACTGCAGCCTCGACATGCTGGGCTCAGATGATCCTTCTACCTCAGCCTTCCAAGTAACTGGAACTACAGGTGCACACCACCACGCCCGGCGAATTTTTTGATTTATTGTAGAGATGAGGTCTCACCAAGTTGCCCAGGCAGGTCTCGAACCCATGGGCTCAGGCAATCCTCTCACCTCAACCTCCCAAGTACTCTTTTTTTTAATTTAAAAATTTTATCGTGAACATATATTATGTTGATACCGAAGAAAAATGCAATATAGTAAGAACTAGTTCCTCTTTATTGTCTTTATCTCAAGTGCTTAGTCTGGCATATAGAAAGTACTGGATAAGATTTTTTGAACCACAACTTCCATGTATTGAGCGAGGCCTTTATCAGACACCAGATGTGTGTAGTACCGGAAGATACAATGCTACTTTCCAGTGGTTCTCAAACTTTCCTGCACTTAAATAACCTGGAGGGTGTGTTAAACAGATGGGGGGGCGCACCCCTAGAGTTTCTAGATCAGTTGATCTGGTGTGGGTCTCCATAATTTGCATTTCTTTTTTTTTTTTTTTTTTGAGTTGGAGTCTCACTCTGTCACCCAGACTGGAGTGCAGTGGCCGCTCCCAGCCACCGCAGCCTCGACCTGCTGGGCTCCGGTGATCCTTCCGCCTCAGCCTTCCAAGTAGCCGGAATTACAGGTGGGTGCTACCATGCCCGGCTAATTTTTTTGATTTATTGTAGAAATGAGGTGTTGCCAAGTTGCCCAGGCGGGTCTCGAACCTTCGGACTCAGGCAATCCACTCACCTCAGCCTCCCAAAGCACTGGGATTACAGGCCATGCCACCAGAGCCCAGCTCATAATTTGCATTTCTAACAAGCTTCCAGGCCATGCTGTTTTTGCTGGGGGTGAGGGTGGGGTGGGAGGGAGAACCCACGTGTGGGGACAGCTGATCCAAATTTTTGTTGGGTGTGACGGTAGAAAAAAACAATTTCTAAAATTATCATTTATATTGTTTTCAGGGAGACACTGTTGAATAAAATAAGGTCTACGTATTGTCAAAAGAATAAAGAATCACATGAAAACCACAGGAGAAAATCAACTGGTTAATTGGTTTTTGGTGGAAGTGTGGTCCTTTAACCATCAGGGACAGGCTTGTCTCATTGGAAAATTTAGTTTCTTTTTTTTTTTTTGAGTTGGAGTCTCACTCTGTCACCCAGACTGGAGTGCAGTGGCCGCTCCCGGCCACCGCAGCCTCGACCTGCTGGGCTCCAGCGATCCTTCCGCCTCAGTCTTCCAAGTAGCCGGAATTATAGGCATGCGCTACCACGCCCGGTTGATTTTTTGATTTATTGTGGAAAGGAGGTCTCGCTGCCCAGGCAGGTCTCGAACCCGCGGGCTCAGGCAATCCACTTACCTCAGCCTCCCAAAGGCACAGGATTACAGGCTGAGCCACCGAGCCTGGTGGAAAATTTAGTTTCAATTCTAAACCCGTTTATACACAAATGCATTCATCCCCTCATTCAGCAATCATTTGCTATCCTCTCTCATTAAGAACAGGTGTCACCCAAAAATGAGTGAAACATAGTCATTGCCCTTTAAGTACTGAGAGATTTCAAGAAACATAAAGTCATTTATTTATTTATTTTTTTAGATAACTGTCAGAATAAGAAATTAAATTTAGGAAGAAAATGAGAAACTTTAAATAGAATACGTTGTTCATTGTCAATTCAAGAGACTCAAGTGACTTTGATAAATGTTCTATGAACTTGAATGTGGTGTTGTCCTTTATGAATTCTGCTGTTGAGAGTGCAGGGTAAGTGAGGCCCACTTTATGGACACAGGCCAGCTGCTCACATGGAACCACGGGTGGAAACAAGAATAAATGTAAAGTTCTGTGTTTGAGCTTAAAAAAAAATAACTCAAGTACAGTTTATGTCAAAAAAGACCTGAGAGTTTTAATTGGCTTCTATCCAAAATCCATGTACAGCAAATTAACTTACTGAGCTTCCTGGGGATACATTTTACAACTAGTTTATGTTTGAGGGTTAACCAGGAAGTAGTATTGCTAAAAATTAGATTTCTATGGACTCTTTGTGTGTGTGTGTGTATATGTATATACATATACACACACACACACATTTCTATGCACAATGAGCATTTGGTAGGTTTTGCTTTGAACATTTTTCTTGGCAAAGTTATCACAGCCATGTTCTCTGGTAGTATTTTTAAAGTGTGGTGTGTGGACCACCAGGATTGGCATCACCTGGTAAGTTTGCTAAAAATACAGATTTCTAAGGTTCTACCTTAGATTTTCTAAATCAGGGTCTCTGGGAATGGACCCCAAAATCTGGTGGGTGATTCTTTTGTGTGCTAAAGTTATAGAACTCCTGCTCTAAGTAAAAAAGATGATCTTCTTAGGAAAATCTTGGACTTACCTGTAGGTATGGTCTCGGCACACCTGTGGTTATTCCGTCTTCTAATTAGGTTTCTTAATTTCGTTGTGAACATGTCAACTGCATTCCTTCCCTCTTCACTCCCACTTGGTCAGCCTTCAAAGAACACAGACTTGCTGTTAACCATCAACACAGAATACGTATCTTCCTGATTTTCTTATTGCCTTAGCTACCCGGAAGATCAACCTCAAATTTGAGGTCTGTCAAAAGCAATTGCCCAGGCATCGATGGCAATTTTTTGTGTTTCAACCTTGCACTTGGCTTTATCTTCTTTTCCCAGAGGGTTTTCCCTTTCTCTTATTTCATTAAAAAAATTATATTGTTCTGTCTACATTTCTGTCAACCAGCTCAAACATTTGTTTGGAGTGAAGGTAGAAAGAAACAATTTTACAAATCATCATTTGTAATGTTTTCAGGTAGATATTGCTGAATAAAATAAAGTCTAATTATTGTCAAAAGAATAAAGAGTCATATTAAAACCACAGGAGAAAAAATCTGTGAGAGTGGGATTTATGTTCAAGGAACAAATTCATTTGTATCTTCATCTGGGGGCTAGAGATTAAAAAAAAAAATTGTAGCCCTAGCAATGGGCTCACCCTTAAACCAGATGCTTGTTGGCATTTCTAACCCATAATTATATATATACATGGGTGCCAAAAATGTAGACAGATTTTAAGAGATGTCATCTATGTATTACTTTTCAAAATTGAATCAAATTACAATGGCAATGTGTAGTATGATGTTTGTTCAACCATGCTTCCACCATTTTCTTTGACTGTCCTGCTTGTTGCATGGTGACCCTAGCATTCATTTGATTCATGCCATCTTTTGAGTAAACACCACACTTCAAATGTGTCTACTTTTTTTGGAACTTGTATATATCGTAATTTAGGAATGAATGTGACCTCTCCCCACTTAATTCATATGTTAAAGCTCAAACCCTCAAGGTGACTATTTGGAGACAAGACCTTTATAGACGTCATTAACAATGAGGTCATAAGGGAGGGGCCCTGATTTGATAGAATTTTTGTCCTTATAAGCAACACCAGAGAACTCTCTCTGTGTTCACCCTGTGAGGACATAGTGAGAAAGTGGCCCATTGGTAAGATAGGAAGAGAGCCCTCACCAGAACCCCACCATACTAGCACCCTGATATTGGACTTCAACCCACCAGAACTATGAAAAACTAAACTTCTATTGGTTAAACCACCAAGATAGTGGCATTTTGTTATGGCAGCCTGAGCAGACTAATACATACATGTTTTTAAAAATAGACAAACAAGTATGAAAAATAAATAATATCAGCTCCCTGTGCTTGAACTGAATTTTATCTTTTAACAAGAATTAGGCACATATTGAAAGACAATAAAACCAAGTAAGGAAGAATATGCTATTTGTAACAACTCCTAGGGGTTCTGGGTTAAAGAGCATGGAAATTTACCCTTCCCTTCTGTATGTAGGAAATAAAAAAGCCAAAATAATGAACCTGGGCTTTCTGTTTAGCAACCTGTGGTCCTAATTCAGTCACCTGCTTCAATTGGAAAGGTTCTGCCTTTGACCTTCCCACGTTAAATCTGGCCTCTGTCTACCCTTAGATGCCAATCCACCAACATGGAGAAGTGATTGCCTGGAGTTAATTTTCTACTTTTGATACTGATATGGGAGTCAGAACTAGAAAATGAATCTGATATTGAATCACTACGAATGAAAACAATGTCATCCTGGAAATGCTGACTCCTCAGGCCACAGCAGACCAGCTGGAGTTGCTAATTAGATCTCTGGGACAGTCTCCAGGTTAGAGCATTTATCCCCGTTCATAGTGCATGCACAAGATAGATTGGAAAACCACCCGATTAACCCTTAGCACCCCAGAGATGTTAAAACTCTTTCTAACAAAGAGACAAGGGCCATGTAAACTGACAGAGGAATTTCCTAAAAGAGGCTACCAGAAACCTCTCTATACAGATGCCTTTGGATTCTTGTTTCTAGTTAATGATTAGTTGAAGGTCCTCCCCTGGGTGGACAGTTGTCCTTAATTCCTTTCCTCACTCCCCAAATCATTGTGCAATAGAGAAGTGACAGCCTCCCACATGAGTTGTTGGAGAGGCAGCTCAGGGGGCTGGAGATCTGTAGCCATTGACTCATTGAGATGAGTCCTAGGAAGGAACAAATTAAAAAATGAGATTCATTGGCCTGGTGTAGTGGCTTACACCTGTAATTTCAGCATATTGGGAGGGCAAGGCAGGGGCATCCACTGGAGCCCAGGAATTCGAGACCAGCTTGGGCAAAATGAGAGGCCCTAACTTTAAAATAAATAAGTAAATAAATAAGAAGTGATGTTTACCGATGATGCATTAAAGGGAATTGCATTCAGGAGGGAAGTCACTTTTCACTTTTGTACCTCTCTCTAGCAACAGTTTCTTTTTTATAGTCAGTTGATTACTAATGCCCACCCAGACTACTAGGTTAGTATTAAAAATAGCCAATTCCTATTTTTAACATCCTCAATACAGGTAGGGATCAGATCTTAATTTATCACTAACTTTGCTTCCTAATCAGACCTTCTGTTTGTGATCTTATCTCTTCTCAGTTTTAATGCTGTTTTGTTTCAACAGCATGTCACTTACACTTCCCGCCATTTCTAGACTCCAGGACTTTCAGTTCCACCCCTTCACAGCCACCACACAGCAAGCACCTACATTCATGAATGTGACAGGGCCAGGTGCTGGGCCAAGTCCTTGACTGACATTCTTTTCTATGCACCTCGCAACAAATGCATGACAGGCACTGATCTTTCCCCAGTATTACAAATGAGCAAGGAAGCAGACCTGGAGTGGGGCTTGCCCAAGCCACAGAGCGTGGCATTCATCGACTCTGCTATGCCCTCTCTCATCTTGGTGGAAGCACTGCTTTGTTTTGGATTTCTTGGTCTTCCACCACCCATGTCACCTCCTTTACATTTCCTCTACTCTTCATCCTTCCTGGAGAAGGCAGGAAAAATACTTCTCCAACTAACCCGCACCCTTTGCTTTGATTCTGTCCCTTTCTGTTTTGTAAAATTCTTTTTCCTTCTCTTTCCTTTTATGTGCTTTTAATCGTTCACTCTCCACTCATTCCTTTCCATGAAAAAAGCTTTTGTCCATTTTCCCCCTTGTGCAAAATAATACGGAACTTGAGTAGGCAGCCCCTTTCAATGATTGATATGGCAGAGTGCTGACCTCAAGGAGCTCGGACACTGAAAGGGGAGATAAGATGTAAGTGTCGCATGAACGTGAGAGATGCAATCAGTGATGAGAGTTCAGGGAAGGAGAAGGCATTCATCAGTAGAGAGCCAGTAAGAAGAGTTCATGGAGGACCTGGGCTAGAAGGCTAAGTATGGGAGGATTTCTGCAGGCAGAGATTGAAAGGAGGCCACCAGGCAGGGGGAACAGCATCGGAAAAGGCATGGAGGCAGAAAAGAGAGAGTGTCTGGCAAAGAGTATTTGGGTGGGCACATGGGACATTTGGGGAGTAGTTGATGAGAAGGCTATATTATAGAGGACTGTGAGTGCCATTCTAGGATAATATGAAAGAGGGGACCCAAAAAAACCCAGAATTATTTTTTTGAAGTGAGCCCCTTGTAGTACAGGCTTCCCTGCTAGGTAAATATTCTGGGAACCTATTGGCATCAGTGCACTAGCTAGCATTGTTGTGAGAGGCTGCATTCAGCTTCAGTGATTTTTGGGGTTGTTTTTTTTTGAAAATCTTTCAACACATTTGACCATTTCATGATGGGTGATTTATGAGCACACCTGCCCACACTGCACTGGAGTGTTCAGCAGTTTTGACCAAAAACAGCATGACCCCTGTGCTCTACCCCCCCATTCACTAGATCTTGCCTATTCACTAGATGATTGCATCTCTCACGTTCATGCGACACTTACATCAAGCAACATTTTTTGTCTGTCTGTTCCTCCGGATGAAAAAAGTCCTCAGAAGGAAACATTTTGCTGATATGGAAGAGATGAAACAAAAAATGACAGAGGCACTAAAAGACATCAAAATTAAAGAGTTCAAAAACTGTCTTGGGCAGTGGAGAAAGCCTCTTGATAGGTGTATTGCATCAAAGAGAGAGTACTTTGAAGGTGACTGAAGTTTAAATATTTCAGAATAGATACACAATTTTTTATAAATAAATTCAGGGTTTTTTTTGAGGAGGTCCTCTTTTGTATCTTATAGGTCATGGTAGGAAAGTGGCATTATCAGAATGTGAGTTAGAGAGCAAAGTCTGGTGACAAAGGTCAGGATGGGCCAAAATGTGAGATGTGAAGGCGTGAAGACCAGTGGAGAAGCTATTGGGAAAGTCCAGGTCAGAACTGCTGCACTCCTGTCCTGTCCTTGAATTGTGGCAGTAGAAATGGAACAGAACAAGTGTTTAAGAGATCTTTTGGAGGTGAAAGTAGCTGTCATCTTAGGTAAAGGAGAAGAGAACCTCAGAAGTATCTTTGAGCCTGAGCTTCAGGTAAGGGGAAGATGAGAAATGGGAGGTTATAAAGGAGACATGGAAGGTTGAGGGGTGGGGAGGAGCAGGAGTTCATTTCTATGTTGAAGTTTAGAGGTTCGTAGGATGTTCACAGAGAGGCTGGATCAGCGCATGCATTGCAATCTGGCTCATGACTCTGGAAAGCAGAGGTGGAGATAAACAGTTGAAAGCATTTCACCTTTGGGCAAAACTTTTAGAAAGTATTGGCCTCCAAGAGTAAGGGGAATTATATTCTTTAACCCAACCCTGTTCTGGCTTGTGGTGGATGCTCCAAAAATTAAAAAAAAAAAAAAATGCATTCATTCATATGAGATGCTCAATATGTTTGCTGAATTAATGAAAGAAAAAAATGAAAAAATAATAATGGGGTGGAGAATTTATGAAGTCACATATAGATGAATTAAAAAAATAAGATTGGAGGCTCGCTGTTGGAAGTATCACGGAGAATGTGTGCTCACAAATGTTCACTGTTTGATACAAAAAAATAGCTGAAAGGTAAGGATGGGCATAGTGGCTCATGCCTGTAATTTCAACACTTTGGGAGGCTGAGGTGGGAGGATCACTTGAGGTCAGGAGTTTGAGACCAGCCTAGGCAACATAGCAAGACCTCATCTCTAAGAAAAATTTAAAAATGAACTGGGCATGGTGGTGCTTGTCTGTAGTCCCAGCTACTCGGGGGGCTGAGATGGGAGGATTGCCTGAGCCCAGGAGGTCAAGGTTGCAATGAGCTGTGATCTTGCCACTGTTCTCCAGCCTGAGAGACAGAGTAAAACAAAAACAAAACAAAACAAAACAAAAGAAGAAGAAAAAAGAAAAATAATTGAAGCTGTACCACAAGTATGCTTCCTTGCATAGAGCAGCCAGTGTGTCCGCTCTGTGTCCTGTGGGGATTTCTGGGACATTGCAGAGGTTTTCTGGCTTGTGAACCTCTGTTTCCTGGCTGCAGTTGGATTCTGGGCCATTTTTTGTTTCATTCAGTTTCAAATCAGAAGATCCTCTTGGATGTTGGCTTTCATCTGGGAAATGGAAACTATTTGTGCTGCCATGAAGGAAGCTTTCTGCATCTGGCAGGGTCTCCAAGCTGGAACCAGCACAAAGAGAAAATTAGGAAATAATCAAGCAGGTTGTGGTCTTGGTGTGTTTTATTGTTAATATTCCAGTTACTGGGAGGATGTCTAAAGCTCTTCCTGGTTTATTGCCTTGATAAATAAGAGGGAAAAAAACCCAGCAACACTCCATACAACCCAAACACATCAACATGGGCATCCCCACAAGAAGGTCTGTGGACAAATCCGTGAAACTGCAAGAAGGTCTGGGTGATCAACACGGTCTGTCAGGACAGTTTTCCATTTGCTCACTGCTCTGCTGGCACGGGCTTACAGCCGCAGAACAAAGCTTATTTTGTGCTTCCCAGAGCACCCCTGCTGTACTTTCGAGGGTTTTTCTTTTCCCAGACGCCTGCTTTAGGCCTCTTTAGCCCTTTCCTTCAAGCAAACAAGTAAATCAGGCCACTGTGTTGCTGGCATTTGGAGTAATAAGGGGCCATCTCTATCTGATACTTCTAATTTTTCAAGTCCAGTGAAGGAGACAGAAACCCGTGGGGTACACTTGAAGGATAGAGAGTACTCCCTCTGCAACAAAATGGGTCCCATACAAAGGGCTTAAAGTACCTGAACTTCTACCAGGATATTTTTAGGGTGTAGAAGTTGTCACTCCCACTGTTCCTGCTCTTGGGCTCCTTCACTCTGTTACCTCCTGTGAGTGGTCATCCGATAGGACCTAAGACCTCTGGGCACAGGAGGCCACCTCAGAAGGCAGCCTGCTGCATGTGCAAACAACACGGGTTATTTCAGAAATTTCCAGCTCCCATCGAATTAAAATCCGCTTCCCTGGGTTACATCAAATACTTCTCCCACCGATCTTTTTTTTCCTAAATATTTGAAGAGAACTCGTGTGTCTCCATGTGCCAAACTAAACATCTTCAGATGTTTCTCACTAGTCATGATTACTAGCCCGGATTAAAGCAGACATTGTCCCTTCCTCTCTTCCTCCCTCCCACTTGCTCCTTTTTGAATTCCCACAGGTATTTCTGCTTTTTTATGTGCCAGAAACTGTGCTAGACACTGTTCCCCTCCATTCTACAACTTGTACACTTTAAGGGAAAGTTGAGGACTGACACACAGGTCACGGGAGGCCGTAAAAGTGCAAGACTTTGGAGTTATGTGGATCTGAATTCTAGCCCCAGTATGTCCTTCCTTTTACTTGATTTGATTTTTTAAAGTCTGCTTTGTTTTTATTTTTGAGTTGGAATCTCACTGTGTCTCCCAGGCTGGAGTGCAGTGACATAGTCACGGCTACCTCAGCCTCCACTTGCTGGGCTTAGGCAATCCTTCTGCCCCAGCCTTCCAAGTAGCTGGGACTACAGGCATGCACCACCACACCTGGCTAATTTTTTTTTAATTGCAGAGACAAGGTCTCGTCAAGTTGCCCAAGCTGGTCTTGAACCCCTGGGCTCAGGCATTCCTCTTGCCTTAGCCTACCAAAGTGCTGAGATTACAGGTATGAGCCACTGTGTCTGGCCACAAGTTTTTTAAAATTTTTAATTATTATGGGTATGTAATAGTTGTGCATATTTATGAGGAACATGATATTTTGATACAAGCATACAATATATAATGCTGTGTCCTTTCTTTCAGCTGTGGGACCCCTTTAAGTTTCTTAACCATGATGAGCATCAGTTTCCTTACCCACAATATGAAAGCAATAATCCATCTCTTGCAGGACTATAGAGAATGTGTGCAAATTGCCTGGCATATCACCTGGACTGAACCAGAGCTCAATCATCGAATATCTGACCCATTGTGCCATGGCCTTAGGTCAAGTAAAAGCATGGAATAGACTTGACCGTCAAAATGTGTCAGCTACAAATCCAACCATCTGTGTGCTTGTTCAGCATGCCATCTGTGTTTTTATTCAAGTTACTGATAAAAATGTTGACCAAGACGTGGCCTGGGAAAGAGCCCAGTGACTCTCTCCAAGGACACTGCCCTCTCGTGCCTTCATTTTGTTAATAAGTGTTTTTTGGTCAGGGCCATTGAACTGGTTATAAGCAGAACCATGCTCTTTTCTGGTCTACATTTCTCCATTTCTTCCACATGGATATTGTGAGAGCTTTTGTCAACTGTCCTGCTGAAATCCAGATAGTCTACTTCTGTATTATTCCCCTGATACAGTCATCAAAAGATCTCATTTCTCTCCAGTGTGTTCTCTTTTGAAAGACAAACGCTCCTGGGAGGGCTAACATGCTGCATTAATTCACACTAAAATGTTAGTGGTCTAACAGGCCCTTTTCTATCCGACTCAGGTGGGAGTGGAGAGTCACTGGATTCTGGGGGAGGTGAAGGGAGGATTGTTAATATAAATTTAAAAAGTGTGAAGCCACAGCAGAATGGGGAATAAAAATGAGTCTTATTGACTTAGCAAATGAGCAAAATGAACCTATGCACAGATCCACATTTTATATAGAGAAAAAGACACATCACCGATGACATTGCCTCTGAGGATTACAAAGTGTACTTGGAGATACGCTCCTTTCTCTGCTTCTGTTCTGGGAATCACTGTGCTCCACAAGTGTCAAATGCACCTTACATTCCCTTCCCCAGCCCCAGCCCCAGCAGGGAACAAGAGGGATGGTTGGAACCTATCATATATTCAAGTTTTGCATGACACTGAGATCCCCACTAACAGAGGACTCACAATACTACTGGCTACTGTTCTAGACACTTTATATGCATAATCTCATACTTCTCCCAGCAAGCCTATGAGGGAGGGACTATTATCATTCTTGTCTTACCGTTGGTGAAATTGAAGCTCAAAGAGGCTAAACAATCTGCTTAAATCACACAGCTATGCAGGAAACAGAGCCAAGGCTGTATCCTAGTTCTACTTAACTCTAAAGAGCTTTTAAGTTTCTAGTCAGATTGTACTTCCCAGTCTCATTTTAGGGATTTATTATTTGACAGTTGTGGTACTAGTGGGGGTTCTAGGGTTGGCCCAGAGAGACGGTACTGCTGGACCCCTTTTGGCCTCCCATCACCTGCTGTGTGCAAGCCCTAACCCCATGGATATTGCATGAAACTATGTGTCCTCCTAGGTGGCCCAGCCACAGCACCGATGGCCTTGGTTATCTGGAGTGGTTATCTCTTCTAGTTCAACTTGCGGCTCGCACCCAAGGAGACATCTGCTCTCTGGAACTCACACTGCTGAGAAGCTGCCCTTGAAATTGTTTTGGAAATGGGCGGTGGTGTCTTGGAATGGCTTGACTGGGGGCTGAATCTCATTACTGACAGAATTGTGACCTTTCAGCAGAATATGGAAAATGCCATGGATATAATATGCAAAAATGATGTCAGTGCTGTGATATGGGAGAAAAAGGGATGGCCCATGTGGGATATTTATTTTAATGATATCACCATCGTTTGTTATGTGGTTTGAATTAAATAGAAGTCTTTGAGTCTAAACTCCACCAGTGAGCTCTCCAAACATTCCCTTGTTTTGTCTGGTGTCATTTAGCACTCAATCTACTGCGTTTCCTGGATGAACAGAGCCCTTGATATGACTTCTTTGTTCTGATGTCTTAAACCCAGAAATAAGGGGGCCTTTATTTTCAGTCTAATTGTAGCCATATTGATCCACGATACAGGCATTCTTTAATGAGAGCAGGAAGGAATGCGATGGTCTAAATGAAGGAGACAGGCAAGATGGACCCCAAATTACAGATGAGTTCACCTGGGCTGCTTAGAGTTGGAACACACACATGTACCTCTGTTTCTGTCTCTGACCCATACTCTGATGTCCAGATGCAACAGTCTAGTGACAAATAGATTACAAAAATACAGATATGCTTACAGGACTCTTTGGCAAATTTCCAAATGTATGGCTGCCAGGTTGAATCCAAGGACCCTCGAATTCTACCAGGTGACTAAGCTGAGTTAAGCAGATGTCCCATAATGAGTCCCCAGCTGTTGCTCTGTCCAAGCTGTGACACTAGAAACGGTTTACTAATAATAGTCTAGCAATAAAATAGAAACAATAGTCCACATCCTCGCCTTTCATTTACAATGCCTTTTAATGTTTTATGTGTATGTTACCTCACTTGACCTTTTTAACAAGGGTGAGAGACAATTGCCAATGCGAAGGGCATTTTACATATAAAGAAACAAACCCAGAGGGAGGGCACTTTCCCACAGACATGTATGTAGCTAGGGCAGCCTGGAAGCCTGGGTCCCTAAGTGTTAGGCCAATGCAGCTTCCTGGCCCAACTCCTACCCGGCTGGACATCAGGACCCAGATGATCCCATTCCCAGCAGAGTCTGAACTGGGCTCAAGTGCTGTGCACAAAGGGCCCATCAAAGAAAATCTCACGTTCTTCCCACTCCAAAGGCCAGTGATGTGTTGCTGTAGGAACTGGCAGTTACCCTGGGCAGAGTTCTGGTTAAAGCACTCCAGGCGTGCCAGGGCAGAGCCAGGTACTGTGGTAGTTTCCCAGGGCTGCCATAATCAACCGTAGATGGGGAGGCTTAAACAACAGTAACTTACTTCTTCACAGTTCTGAAGGCTAGATCAAGATCAAGATGTTGGCAGGGTTGATTTCTTTCGAGGCTTCTCTCCTCAGATTGTAGATGACCATCTTCTCCCTCTGTCTTCACGTGGTGGTCTTTTGTGTTCTAAACTCCTCTTCCTATAAGGACCCGGTCATTGGATGGGGACCCATCCTAATGACCTCATTTTAACTTAATGACCGTTTTAAAGATCCTATTTCCAAATATAATCCCATTCAGACATACTGGGGATTAGGACTTCAACATATGAATTTTGGGGGACATAATTCAGCCCACAATAGGTGGCAAGAAGTATATAGTGTGTATGGAGAAACAAGAGGTACCCAGGGACCATGCCAGCTGCATTCATTCCACAGCACTGCTTTGTGCCTGCCCCTGAGCTCAGTTGACCATCTGCCCCGTCACAGCCAGGCAGGGTACCCCTGCGGGCTATGCAACCTTTACAACTCCCAGCAGATTGCCACCAATGCTGGTTCAACAGAGCTGAGAGAAAGAGGACAGCCTAGTTCCTGTTCATTTTGGTGTGCATAAAAATGACTTGAAAAACTCATTAAAGCCAGATGCTTGGACTTCATTTCAGAGATTCTTGGTGGGTCCAAGAATCTGCATTTTCAGCAACCTCCCAGGTGAGACCGAAGCGACAAACCCCATACTTCGAGTGGCACTGCCGTATAGCACACTGGGAATTTGTCCTCCTTAAATCCGGATCCACTTCAATTATTTATTAGTCTCTGAATTATGGACAACATATATTCTAAAAACTGTCTTCCTTAGGTTAGGACAAGAGCGCAAGTCAAGATATCATTGGTCATTGCATAGAACTATGGGTGTCCAGTCCTTTCTCAGTTCTAAAATATTTTCAGTCCTCTTGTCTTTAGATATGAGAAGCCCAAGAGGAGTAGAAACATGCTTGCCTCCATGACAACAAAGAGCATGTGACCCACCATATTTATTCTTTTTTTTTTTTTTTTTTGAGTTGGAGTCTCACTCTGTCGCCCAGACTGGAGTGCAGTGCCCGCTCCCGGCCACTGCAGCCTCGACCTGCTGGGCTCCGGCGATCCTTCCACCTCAGCCTTCCGAGTAGCCGGAATTACAGGTGCGCGCTACCACACCCGGCTGATTTTTTGTTTTATTGTAGAGATGAGGTCTCGCTGCCCAGGCGGGTCTCGAACCCGCGGGATCAGGCAATCCACTCACCTCAGCCTCCCAAAGGCGCGGGATTACAGGCTGAGCCACCGAGCCCGGCTTCATATTTATTCTTTTTGCATACATACAATAGCAAGACAATCAACATTGCTGATGGTGGGAAATATGGTGCTGGCGGGACACACACTTCCTGAGTGCTTAGACTTGAGTATTTGTAGCTAAAAGAAGGGTCTGTGTTCTGAAATTTCATTTGAAAGCAGGTCATTTTGCATTCAGAACAGCTCTTCCAAAGAAATAGTTATAAATAGTCATTTCACAAAAGCCCATTTAACCTGTAATATGACTGAAGTATTTACATCATTTCTAACCACTGTGTCTTAGAGGAAAACGCATGCCAATTTCCAACCCAGAGTACCCAAAGCAAACATTTCCTGCAATGACTTTGGTGGGGGAAGGGGAAAAGAATGAAGCAGTAAGCCAAGCTGAGATGTTGGGGCGTAATTTGTGAGAAAGCTGGACAGTCAGGACTGTGGGGATCAGACTCAAATACTCTTGAACTTGCTCATTTGTTGGAGCTCTTTACTGTATGTTGATTATTTGCTAACAGATGGTATGAACATTATCATTTTCTGTTCTCTAATTCATGTGTTGTTAATCTTGTCTCCTCAACTAAATTACAGTCTTCACAGCCTAGCACTATGTATGATATCTTCACTGTCTTTTGAGGAGGCCTCTTGAAAAATCAGTTGATACTCTTTTATGCCTGGTAGGTTCCTGCAGGCCTCAGCTACCTGGTTACAAGGAGCAGTGAAATGGGATTGTGAGATTAGTTTGAGGTTTACCAGGAGGGAGAGGAGGTAAAGGCATTGAAGGGGCTAGCAATGGCAAGAGGCCAGACAAAAGTTTTGCTGGTCATGTTTTGCCAGTCAGTTAACTCCAAAGAGAAAAGAGAACAAAATTATTTCCTTTGATTTCACAGGAAATCAGACTAAAGGAGGGTTGTCTAAAAATAGTTTTATTCACTACCACTTGTTTGTATGGTGCCAGGATAGGTTGACGTGGGATCATGGAGAAAGATCAGTGAAATTACTAGAGATTATGGAATTGAATAGAGCCACTGCCCATCCTAAGAGCTCCCTGCAAAAGCAGTGGGCTTTCACTGTAGTGGAATTAGTTGGACTTGCCCAACAAGGCCTCCTTGTTTCTGACCTGGCTGTGGTGGTCTTGTTAATGGCATAGCCTACAAGTTATTCAACTCCAAAAGCTTTGAAATTCAAGTACTCCTAAGTTCGGGACATAATAAGAAATTACCTTAATTTAAAATTATCATAATTTTATCTCTTCTGTTTGCTATCAGAAAAAGACTTTTTGCTATTTGGAAAAGAACACCAAACTAATAGTCAGAATATCTGAGTTCTGATCCCTGTTTTTACTTTCAATGTGTGGCATTAAGGAATTTAATTCACCTCTTGGTATCTCAACCAATGGCCTTTAAGGTTTTTTCCAACTCTCATATTCTGTAATTCTGTTATTATGCTTTGGAGTTAACCAGAGAAATACTACTACGGAAAACGATAACAGGCAAATAACATTAGGGAAGGAGAGAAGTGTGCCCCTTGTCATCATCTCTATTCCACATTTTCCTGGAAGTTCAAGTTGGTGCATTAGGAAAGGTAAAGAAGCAAAATGTACAAATGTTGAAAAATAGGAAATAAAACTGATGACACGATTGTATGCAAAAATATGAAGTCCAAACAAATAAAAAAAAAATTAGAATTAACAAAGTGAGTTTAGCATGAGCTAGACCTTATGACAAACTAGGAAAATTGATTTCATTTTTAAACACTAACAATAAACAGAAAATAAGACAATCATGTAAAAGATTCTGTTTAAATCATATAAAAAATATCAAATGCTTAAGAGTAAATCGAACAAAGATATGCAAGACTCCTTTGTATATAAAGAAGCATTAATATAAGTTAAACCTAAATAAATGGAGGGTGGGGAGATACTATGTTTATAGATTGTCAATATTGTAAAGATGCTAGTTCTCTCCATATGTATATTTGTATGTATACACACACACACACATGGATATGTATAGTCAATGCAATTCCAATCCCAATTTTAAAGTCCCAACAAAATTTATGAAGAAGAAAAAATGTGGGAAGACTTTTAAGGCAGAGTGGCACACAGAGCACTGGGTAAAAGATGATCTTTTATTAAGTGATGCTGTATCAATTGGATATCCATATGGAGAAAAAATAAAGTCATTCCGTTCTCCCATACTGAAACCAGAAATTCCAAATAGATTGAGATTTAAATGAGAATGGTGAAACAATTAGAGACTTCTAGAATAATATTTTTGTGACGTTAGGGCAAAGAAAAATTTCTTAAATAGAACATCAAAAGCACTAACTACAAAGTGAATATTGATAGAAAAGGAAGAGAAACCAGGGCAGAGAACCAACAAACACCAATTAAAATCAGAGGAAATGCACCAAAAATTTTAACATAGAAAAACAACCAGCCAGGCTCAGTGGCTCAGTCTGTAATCCTGCGCCTTTGGGAGGCTGAGGTGAGTGGATTGCCTGAGCCCGCGGGTTCGAGACCCGCCTGGGCAGCGAAACCTCATCTCTACAATAAATAAAAAAATCAGCTGGGTGTGGTAGCGCATGCCTGTAATTTCGGCTGCTTGGAAGGCTGAGGCGGAAGGATCACCGGAGCCCAGTGGGTCGAGGCTGCGGTGGCCGGAAGCGGCCACTGCACTCCAGTCTGGGCGACAGAGTGAGCCTCCAACTCAAAAAAAAAAAAGAAAAACAACCAGAGAGTATGGAGGAAAATGAAGATGCGTGGAATGAGAGAGATTGAGGAAAGAGACTGTTATCAGGAGGGAGAGTTCACAGTGTTGAATGCTGCTGTGAATGCCAGTAAAATAAGGACCGTGAAGTGTCCGCTGGGTTTAATGAAAAGAGGGGACATTGGTGAGAGCAGTGGGTGTGCAGGGGAAACCCCAGGAAGAGTTGCAGGGGCTCAGGAGTGGAGGGTGGTCAGGGAGAAGCCAAGAGTAGAGACCAGGCTTCCAAGTCTTTTGTCTTTGAAGAGGTGGTGAGAGATGAAGTAATCATTACAGTGGTGGGAGTTAAGAGGGATTATTGTTATTTTTCAAGGAGAAAGTCTTGAGTGTGCTTAATGCTGATGAGAAGAATTATAGCGTGAGGGAGGTGGTACTTGAGAGAGAAAAGGGTTGGGGGGAAGGTAGCAGGAGGGCCCAGAGAAAGCAGGAGTCATGTGATGTCTCTGAAGCAGGCCAAGGCACCAGGCTTAGATGCCTGAAGAACCTCTCCTTTGGTAACAGGAGGCTGGAAGAAAGGGTTTGAATGAAGGCAAGTTTGCCTGTAGGCTTGGTGTCAGGAGTTGAGTGGTTTTCCAATTGATGCATTCTATTTGCTTCCTAAATCCTGCTGCTAGTAACAATTATCAAAACTTGCTACATACTACACAATTCCTCATTCCAGGCAATCCATCTACATTAATTCATTGTATCCTCTGGACAGCCCTGTTATCTCTATTTTAAAGATGAGGAGAGAAAAATATGGGAATAACTAATTTGCCCAATGTCATATGGAATGTAGATTCACACCACATAAGTCTGGAGCCTCCTCTCAGCCTCTTTCTCACTCACATTTCATCTTTGCTCTGTGAAGAAGAGGATTAGTTTATAAAAGATGCAGTGAGTGCCCCCTAAGAAAACAGTTCTTTGTTTCTCTGATAGTTCATTTAGTATGATGGTCTCCAACTTTATCTGATTTGCTGTGAAGTCTGTGATTTTGTTCTTCTCTATG
The DNA here is from genome assembly GCA_027257055.1 of Cephalopachus bancanus. Lineage (NCBI taxonomy): Eukaryota > Metazoa > Chordata > Mammalia > Primates > Tarsiidae > Cephalopachus > Cephalopachus bancanus. Next base: position 653,011 of record JAPVLO010000006.1, read on the forward strand.
ATTGTGTAATACTCCACCATGTAAATGTACCACATTTTCTTTATCCAGTCCACTTTTGATGGACAGTGGGGTTGGTTCCGTTTTAGCTATTGTGAATACAGTGGTAATAAACATGCATGTGTCTTTTTTTGTAGAATGGTTTATGTTCCTCCAGGTATATTCCCAGGACAAGATTGCTGGATTATATGGGAGGTCAATTTTGAGTTCTTTTAGGAATCAAGGAAAGACAGAATGTGCTCTTCTTTCCAATTATTCTTGGAGAAAAGGCTAGAGGGAGATTCCAACTCCCAAGTTGTCTTTAGAAGTGGCTAAGTGGCGGGTAAATAGGATATACTGGACCTATGAACAGAAGTGGTGAAACCATCCAGTAGGAAGGGGCGGAATGAAATTGTGGACTTAGTGACCAAAATAAGCAGCTTTAATTTTATAGGAACACTGTACTTCATAGAGAACTGCTGAACAGTTGGTGTTATGTATTCCCTAGGCAGGCACTCGGGGGCCCTGTGAGTCAAAGCTATGACTCAAATTTCCAGTCTCAAAGCTGATCAGACATAAATATTCTCCCAGTCGCTGCAATCCCCTGCACATTAATGCACATTCTTGAAAAATTCTCGTTGATTGACTGATTGACCAAATGACTGGCATCTTTTCCAAACACAAGCTAGCTTTTAAAAATTGAAGTAAGATTGGAGCAGCCTAAGAAATTTTCATAAAAAAGAAAACACGCTCCATGAATTTCCAAAGTGTGCAGATGGTACCAATCTTGTGTGTACAGTCAAATGTTGATAGGATGTTAATGAAGCAGAAGATCACCAGGGACTCACAGTGTGACCAGGAGAGAAGTGTTGAATTCGCAAGTGATTAAATACAAGTGAACTAATGCAGAGGAAAGAACCCAACTGTCTCATGAATGACTAATGTGTAAATAATTGTCACAACCCAGAGAGTGTTTAGGAATCATCTCTAAAAGGTTCAACCTGTTGACCTCCTGGAACCAGAAAAACCAGCCAAATAGTAAACATTACTAGAAAAGGTGTTGAAAAAACAAGGAGATTGCTCTAGTCTACATAATTTCCTCCACACTTAAAATTCTGTAGTGAATAAGCCATACTTACCACCTCCAGAATAGATCAGAATGAGCATGTAAATGCATGTTTACAATTTGCACGGATTTATTTCTGCAGAAAGAGCGATGATACATCTGGTGCAGGAAGGTGTGAAGCAGGGACAGCTTGGGAGGGGTTTCTTGAGGGAGGGCAATGAAGATAAGAACACAAACCTGTCGAAAGGAAAGAAGATGTGGAGTAGGACAATTTTGCAGAGGGTCAAATAAGAAGAATAAGGTCAGGGTGGGGCTGGGGTGGGGGACACAACATCAATAAGGGTACTGATCTGAAACCAGGCAAAGTGGGGCCCAAAGGGAGGCTCAAACTTTACCTGTGTATACTTATTCCTGAATTGTACCCCACATCTTTATAATAAAATTTTAAAAAGAACAAGAAGTTCAGAATAGAAACTAAGAAAACTCAAGCAAGACTAGAGGATGAGGGAAGGTTGGAATGGCATAGATAAAAATGGTTCAAACTAAAGTCATGGGTTTCGATTCTCTTTTATGATACAGATGTGGTAGTTGGAAGGGCAGGTGTATGTCAGGACCACGTTGGGTTGTCGTAAGGAAAATGGGTACTTTCAACTGATAATCCTGACACTTCAGAGGTGATACCTGTTTTGTTTTGTTTCTTTCCCTATGTGATGCACGTTGCAGCCTTTGTCAGACACCAAGTCCTGGAATGAATGAAACTAGTCTCTGTGCAAGTATGTAAATTATTGTGGTAAGTTAAAATGTGAATTTCTGGAACTTAAAACACACCTTGACTTGAATATAGACTGAAAACATCTGTGACATTATCATAAATTATCTGGCTCTACACATTTTATGTTCCTCATACTAATGCTTTTTTCATAGGAGAGAGAGACAAAATGGAGCATCATTTTTCCTTCAGAATGATCACATGCTTTTGCCATCTCACATGAAGAAAGAAATACTCCCTGTTTTCTACTCTATTAGAGCTCTGTGCAGTCTTTCCATCTGTTCAGTTTGTGGTGAATTGCATGTCAAGAGAACTGATGAAAATGGCCAAATTGGCCTCTAAAAATTCCACCTAACATTCTCTAGATGTCCTTAGCTAGAGGAATTGCTACATTCTGATTGCTGCTATAGGGCTTTTCTTTCTTGTTTTATGTCTGCTAACCAAGATAATCATAAAATGATCTGACATTTCATTTAAAATCTTCTGTGAAATAACTACCAGATATTATGGTTTTATATCATTTAACAAAGGTCTCTGCCCTTATGATTAATTTCTTCTACATATTTCTCTTTGTAAACATTGCCCATTGTCAAACATTATAGGGAAGTAGTCTTTTCGAGATGTTTCCATTTTATTCCTGCCACTCTGTTGTACTTGGGAGTCAGAGATGCTATATTGTCTCTTCCGTCTCAGAATAGAAACTATTTTGAGATTACATTTTATGTGCCATTTTTAATAGAGTAGAAAGAAGATTTGATGGACTCTTTTTTGGGGGCAGGGGTCAGAGTCTCACTCTGTTGCCCAGGCTGGAGTACAGTGGCATGATGACAGCTCATCACAGCCTCCAACTCCTGGGCTCAAGTGATCCTCCTGTGTCAGCCTCCCAAAGAGTAGCTGGGATTGTAAGTGCATGCTGCCACACCTGGCTAATTTTTTAATTTTTTATGGAGATGAGGTCTCACATTGTTGCCCAGGCAGGTCTTGAACTCCGGGGCTCAAGTGATCCTCCTGCCTTGGCCTCCCAAAGTGCTGGAATTACAGACAGGAGCCACCACACCTGACTGATAGACTCTTATTTTTATAAAAAGAAATTACCTTAATATTTCTTTCCAAGAGAAAAAAATGACTTCTCTCAGAATGCGTATCTACTTCTCATATCTGGGGGATCTTGTGCCTAATAGCATGCATAGATGTTTAATATCTTTTCATTTTGAGTATTAGAGTTAGTGGAAATGAGAATCTTGGGGAAAGAAAATGATTACATATACTTTGTAGTTTAAGACCCTCAGTATAGAATTGAGAATCAGGATTTCTTTTCTAATAAATTCCATTCAGAAAGAGAAAGATGCTTTTTTAGAAAAAAAAAAAAATCCAGGTATAGCATGTCTGCTTTGTGTGGGAACTTGAGTGCTATCCCAGTCAAATTTCCTGTGATCCGTGGAGAAAGGGAACATCATCTGCCCTGTGTGGTTCAGTTCACAGAAGGAATTGTTGAGATATAAATAATCATCACACAATCCATGTGGGTCTGGATGCCAGATATAGATGAGGTCACAGGCATTTTGGTACACTCAGGTGGCATTGCTTTTTTGTTTGTTTGTTTGAGTTGGAGTCTCACTCTGTTGCCCAGGCTGGAGTGCAGTGGCACACTCACAGCCACCCCAGCATCAATCTGCTAGGCTCCGCTATCCTTCCACCTCAGCCATCCAAATAGCTGGAACTACAGGTGCGCACTACCACACCCGGCTAATTTTTTTACTTATTGTAGAGACGAAGGCTCGCCAAGTTGCCTGAACTGGTCTCGAACCTACAGGCTCAGGCAATTCTCTCACCTCGGCCTCTCAAAGTGCTGGGATTACAGACTGAGCCATCAAGCCTGGCTGGCCTTGCTTTTTGCATTAAATCTGTATGTTTGAGTTCTGGGACCCCTTTTGGTGTTTGCCGATACCTGGGTAAACTTGTGTTAGGTTTCAAATAACCTGCCTTCTCTATTTTAGCTACTAAATCAAAATCTCTTTGGAGAATGGAAGGTACCTAATGGGGGTATTAGCAGCATCAAGAAAGGCATGGAGCGTCAAGCCCTCTTGCTGAGGGTGGGGACGGGAAGGGGGAGGGGAGGGGGGAGAAGGAGAGAAGACTGCCCTATGTGGCCTGTGAAGACGTATCATATGGGGTCCCAGGGCTGGACTAGTCAAGGAGAATTGTAAGCCCTGGATATTAGAAATCTGCATAGCAAAGGTTGGAGCAGGTGCGTGGGGATAAGCTTCAAAACCTAGGCCTGAGTTGAGATGGTAATTAGAAGAATCATTAAAAAGAGAGCACTATGGTGCCAGGGGTCAATTGGAGGCATTCTGGGAGACACGACTAGGATCCTTGCCCACAAATAAGAGACGAAACGAGTAAAAGTCAAGTGAGACATATTGGGGAGCACACAACAGACATTTTCTTAAATGCCAGGTTATGTGTCTGATTCTGTTTCCTTGATTAAGGTTTGCCAGGTTACATTTTCAAAGCCTGTCTACCCTGAGATGTATAAATTGGTTAGCAACTCCTGGTCCAAACAGATGAACTTCCTTCCAGGCACAGATCTAGACAATTTTCTACCAATGAGATAGGAGTTAAAAACAAACAAGCAAACAAACGTTGTTAAAATAACTAAGTGCAAAATTTGATAGGGTTTGTGACTATTATATTTAGCTAGATGATCTAAGTATAGAAAAAATTTAAGAAACACTCATGAAAGATAAATTATGATTTAACTTTTGGATTTTCTGCTGTTGTCAGTCACTGCTCAATATAATTGCTCTTAAAGGTGTTGAGTGAATTCCAGAATGTCCTGGGTTTTGTTTCCAGCTCCTGAATTGCCTCCATGCAATTTTGTTCCCACAACACTCACAGAAGCCTCCTGTCCAGCCTGTGTTTGCCATGGGTCAGGAGAGATCACAGTTGTGGACTTGTCAGGGGAAAGCCCTCACCCATCCTCAGATGTTTGTTCCCTTTATCTTTATTGGCCTAAGAGGAAGAGAAAGGAGAATTCCAGCCTTGGAAAATATCTACTACTTTTCTGTTGTTAAGTATTTTACCTCTTAAGTCATTATTAGCATGTCTTATCACCTTATCTAGAAACACTGCTCATGTCCTTAATAATGGCTTTCAGAGGGTCTTGGTACATAGAGAATTGGCCAGATTAACCTGATTTCTATTAGAGTTTTAAATTTTTTATTTTAAAATCGTCTTATTAAGGTGTAATTTACTTAAAATTCATAGATTCAAAATGTATAGCTTGATGAATCTCGATAAATGTATGCCTGGGACACCCATACTTCTAACAAGAGAGAGATCATTTCCATCATTCCAGAAAGCTCCATTTGCTTCTTGCAGTTATTCCCCACCCCCCAAAACCAAAGTCTTCTGTCACTTATTTGCCTGTTTTAGAAGTTAATCAAAATGCAGTTGCGTAGTATTTACTCTTTTGTGTTTGGCTTATTTTGTTCAATATACTGTTTTTTAAAAAAATCTGTGTTTTGTTCATTAGTAGTTCATTCCTTTTTATGGCTTTTTATGTATGCATAGGGGGCAGAGTCTACTTTATACAGCTATGCCCTTACTATTAAGGAGATTTTAATAAAGGTCTGACTTTTGTCTTCCAGGGCATTCTTGCATATTCCATTAAGACAGAATAAAATTTTCTAACATCTTTTTTGGCCGAAACAAACAGATTTCTATACGATTTAAGTTCCAATGAAAAATAAATTAAATCATTGGCTTAAAAGCAAGACATATGTGTTGAATTGTAGTGTACTGACTGATTTTAGAACATATTTTTGCTGCCAGTTAAGGTTATGTATGGTTTGACTCTTTCACATGAAATGTTTTGATTCCAGAAGAATTACCAAATGCTAGAATTTGTGGATATAATCTCACAATTTTTCTTTTCAAGTCCTTAGGCTTTGTGTTAGAGCAGGGATCCCCAACTTCCAGGTCAGAAACCAGTACCGGCTTGTGGCCTGTTAGGAACCAGGCTGCATAGAGGGAGGTAAGCAGCAGGTGAGTGGGCAAATTTTCATCTGTATTTATAGTTCCTCCCCATTGCTTGTGTTACTGCCTGAGCTCCACCTTCTGTCAATTCAGCGGTGGCATTAGAGTCTCATAGGAGAGTGAACCCTATTGTGAGCTGGGCATGTGAGGGATCTAGATTGTGCACTCCTATGAAAATCTAATGCCTGATGATCTGAGGTGGAGCTGAGGTGGTGATGTTAGCGCTATCTCCCATCACCCCCAGGCGAGACAATCTAGTTTCAAGAAAACAAGCTCAGGGCTACCACTGATTCTGGTGAGTTGTATAATTATTTCATTATATATTACAATGTAATAATAACAGAAATAAAGTGCATAATAAATGCAATGTGTTTGAATAATTCTAAAATTATCCCCCGACTCATCCTGGTTCATGGAAAAATTGTCACCCTCAAAACCAGTCCCTGATGTCAAAAAGGTTGGCAACTGTTGTGTTAGAGTATCTGGTTCCAAGACTTCTGCCAGTGATTTTTAAAGTTCTTGTGTTTTCACATAAATTATAAGCTTTAGAATGCAATTTTAACTATTAGGATACTGTTGAGAAGGAAATAGGAAAAATTCAACACATATTTGTTAATCATTTGGTTGACACATAGACAGGTAAGCTATTATTCCTCTCCTCCCAAATGTGTAAATCTAGTAGGGGTAAAATACATGTCCAGGCCGGGCTCAGTGGCTCAGCCTGTAATCTGTGCTTTGGGAGGCCGAGGTGAGAGAATTTCCTGAGCCTCCGGGTTCGAGACCTGCCTGGGCAACTTGGCGAGACCTCATCTCTACAATAAATCAAAAAAATTAGCTGGACATGATAGCACGTGCCTGTAGTTTCAGCTATTTGGAAGACTGAGGCAGAAGGATCGCCAGAACCCAGCAGGTCGAGGCTGCGGTGGCCGGGAGCATGCCACTGCACTCCAGTCTGGGCAACAGAGTGACACTCCAACTCAAAAAAAAAATTATATATATATATCCAGAAAGACCTATAATGCAGAGTAACAGCAACTGCAGGCGACAGTCAAAGAAACTGTTATAGGAGTTCACCAGGAAGAAGAGTTGGTATTCAATCTGGTTCCTAATAGAAAGGCAGGACAACTCAGGCATGGTGGCTCATACCAGTAATCCTGGCACTTTGAGAGACTGAAGTGGGGGGATTGCTTGAACCCAGGAGTTTGAGATCAGCCTGGGCAGCATAGCAAGACTACATCTCTAAATTAAATGTGTAAATAAGTAAATATATATAAGTAAATGTAAGTTAAAATATATATTATATATAATAAGAAAAGTAGCACTTTCAGTAAGTGATGAAAGAATTAAGGACATGCCAGGCAGAGTGAATCTTCCTTTTATTCAGGGGCTTATCAGGTGTCAGGAGTATGCTACCCACATTATATATCAGGTCTCATTCTCACAAGATCCCTAATAGTGTGTATTATTATTCTGTCTTTGTGAACAAGCAAGCCAATGATCATAAGGCTAGGTAAATTGACCTAAGACTTACAACTTCTAATTGACAGAACTGGGATTTGAATCCATGTTTGTTAAACTCCAAAATCTGTACCCTTGATGCTGATGCTGTGCTGCTAGACTCTCCCATGTCCCACAGCTGAGGTGTCTCTTTGATCATTGCTACCCTCTGTTGGCATCCTGGTCACTTCCCATCTTCTCAGAGGATTTTAGCATGAAGACTACAGCTTTCCTCTCTGTCCCATGTCCTGCCATCAATCCCTGGATCACTGCAGTGCCCATGTGGATACATGGAGCTACACCCTTGGGTCTTGATATTCTTATCCAGCAGTTTCTTCTCCTTTCCTTTTTTGCTACCCTGTTGCATCTCCACACTCATCACCCAAGACGTCTCACCTCTGAAAACTTGATCTCTAGTATCCCCACTTCTGGCCACAAGCTCATATTCTCTTGGCTTTGCTCCTCCCAAGCCTGCTCTTGATCATAGCTGCTATGCACTCGCAGCTTCCCTTCTCCCAACCTAGCAGTCTCTTCCTTGTCTAACTTTTTGACTCAACTTGGGCCACAAGATCGATCCCCCAAACCAGGATCTTTCTCACAAACATTCTCAATTTTTTTAACCCTTGCCCCTTCCCCAACCCCTGCCTAGCCTAGCAAAAACCCTTAGATCCATCTGACAATTTGTCACTACGCCACTGAGTGTCACTGGAATACATGACAGAATATATCAGATCCCCCTAACAAGCTCTTGGTCTCTTACCTCAGTGGGACCCTCAATACTTTTTGAAAATCCCTTTGCTTGTCATTTGTCAGTCTTTTATTTCTTACTTGACAACACTTTCAAAACTTTATTTCTCTCCTCAAATTCCCTACCCAACTCCATATCATTACCCTTGGTCAAAGTCTTATCCTATTTCACTAAAGTCATCAGATGAGAATTATATTAACTTTCTGAAAGACACACCAACATGTTGATTGCCTGCATGCCTCTCTCATCATCCTCAGGCATGCTGGGTGAGGCATGTCACCTCAGGTCCACGGGTCACACAGTCATTCACACAATTAATCCCATTTCCTCTAATCAGAGGATCTTGTAATTATTCCTTTCTCTCGTACATCTTCAAGTCCCCCCTCCCCCATTTCACTATTGCTTTCTTTCCAGCTTCTAAATGTGCACAAGGACCTTGTCTTTGTCCGTTTGTGTTGTTGTAAGGGAATATCTCAGTTCGAGTAATTTATAAAGAAAAGAGGTTTATTTGGCTCACAGTTCTGCAGTCTCTACAAGAAGCATGGTGCCAGCAACTGCTCCTGTTGTGGGCTTCAGGCTTTCTCTACTTATAGCAGAAGGTGAAGGGGAGCTTGTGTGTGCAGAGATCACATGGGGAGAGAGGAAGCAAGAGAGAGAAGGGGAAGTGTCAGGTTTTTTTTTAACAACCAGTTCTCACTGGAACTAACAGAGGAAGAACTCACTATACCCTTCCCCTCCTGCCAATTAATGTCCACGGAGGGCATTAATCTATTCATAAGGAGACTGCCTTTCTGACCCAAGCATCTCCAATTAGGTCCCACCTAATTGGGATCAAATTTCAAAATGAAGTTCAGGGAGACAAACACCCAAACCATAGCAGAACTCCTGCCCTAAAAAGATCCCAGTTGGCCTTGGGTTATCTGCAGCTCCATCTCTCCCATTTCCTTCTCAGACACGTTTCTTGAAAGAACATCCTATATTCTGCACTTATTTTATTTCCTCATCTAATTTCTCCTTAACCCTCTGCAATCTGGCTTCCACTCCCATCACTTTATGGAGATTTCTTTGATAAAAGACATCAATGATTTCCAAAACTAATGGATATTTTTCATCTCCTCTCATCCTGGCTTTCCCTGTCACATTTGATCCCAATGGCCACTTGCTTCTTGAACTCTTTGTTCTTCTGAGACCTGGGACACTTCTCTTTCCATCCCCTGCTTTTCCTTTTGGGGCCTCAAGCTCCTCTGTTCCCCTCATACTCCAACACCAGTTGAAGCCCAATCAATCATCACCATAGGGCACCAGAGCTGGCTTTCACCCCTCAAGTCACCAATGACAATTGATCCTCAACCCCACTTTCACCCCTCCAGCCCAACTTCCAGGCCTGGTGTTCATGATCTCTTATTTGAACTTTTGCAGGAGCCTCCAGTCTCTCATGTTGCCTCTTCCTTTTTAATTCCTTCTGCACATATCACTGTGTGATGAAGTGTAAGTTCCTTCTGGTGTAGGATGAGGCTCACCACGCACTGTGGCTGCCAGTGTCACCTGCCCACACAGCCTCTTCCTCACCATGGGCTCACAAGAACTTTCACTACAAACGCCAAGCTGGTTCAGGTGTCTACTGTGCCTCAACAGCTCACCTTACCTTTCTCCAACCAGCACATTCCCATCAATTCTTTATGATTCAGCTCAGGTGTCCTCTCCTTAGGGGGCTTTTCTGACCCTCAGTTTGACCTTTGAGCCTCCCTTTAAGTAATGTGCTCTGCACACATACCCATTTATCAATTACCATGCTATACTGAAGTATTCGCTTCTCCCTTAAGACATAGTTTCTACAAGTGCAAGGTCTCTGTTTTGTTATCTCTTTCTGCCTAGTGCCTCAACTGGGGACTCTGCCCAGGGGTCCTTTGGACATGCTCCTAGGGCATAGCGGTCAGGGTTTTTCCAGTTTCTACCCCATGAACCAGAGCTGCCCCTGTTGGTGGGCTCTGAAAAGGAGCTTAGTAGAAAGAAACAGGACATTGTAGTCAGTTGGTATTTGATGGGGCTCAGTAAGCTTACTCCCTATTTGGAGCTAGTTAGTAAATAGATGCTGAAGTCAGGAAGGTAGAACTCAGAATATCAGCTTTATTACTGAGGGAGGCTAATTTAAAACATGTGGCTAGGTGTGTGTGGGGGCAACAGTGCCTTCCTTCTTCTAGTCTCCAGCACCAGGCAGACTCTTGCACACACAGGTATAGGTAACCTTATCATGACCATGACCCTCACCCCCCCCAAGCGCCAGGAACTACCTTTTTATTTGTGGCCTAGAGAGAGACAAACAGGGTGCTTTCTGCAGGCAGGCCATTCCCAAAGAGAGAAAGAGAGAGATTGTGAGAGATTGTGTATGTGCATGCTTGTGTGTGTTGAGAGAGAGAGAAAGAGAAAGAGAGACAGAGAGACCAAGCCTGCAGATCCACTCCTAGGAGGTAGAGAGAGACCCAAGATATTATCTAACCCACTCACTTAGAAAAAACCATCAGGAATCTTTGCCATTCAACTACCTTGCTGGGTATCAGTTTCTTCATTTATAAAAGCAGATACTTGTATCTACTTCTCTGGGTGATTGTGAAGTATAAACGAACAGGCCATGACCTCTCTAGGCCTCGGACATGGTGGAGCTCTCAATCACTGACCATACCTTGTGGGGGGATTCCTAATGAACTCCCTCACTCTGGGAGTGAATTCCACCTGGATCCAGAGTGATTTCCTGTGCTTTTTCTTATTCACTCCCTGTTACCATATGTGTAGGCATCTTCCTCCTTCATCATATATTACTGCTTGATGGGGTCCAGAGCCCACCACCCCAATGAATGAGCACACATTAACAGGTGCGAAGAGACCCTTAGTCACAGCGTCCTATGGATTGAGAGTCGAGTGATAGGGAGGAAAAAAAATCCCAGCAGGGAGATATCATAGGTGGGGAGGTGATAGGTATGTGACTATACAGCTTGACATGGAAAGAGATAAGAGGGAATGCCTTCAGGAGATTCACAGGGAGAGACTGAGAAGACTTGGTGACAGAGGAAAGGAGGCACAGAGGAGGAGGGGCCTGATGATGACAACCTACCCATGGATGGAAAGTTGGGGTGGCACGGAGCTGCTTTGGGCAGCAGTTGAGAGTAACGATAAAGGGTTTGGTTTAAGCTGGTTGGATTTGAAGAGTCCACAGAACAAATCAGTGAGGATTTCTATCAAGTGCTCTGAAGTGGAGTTCTAGAAGTAGGGGGAAAGATGGGGCCGGTTGAAATTTGGAAGTCACCTCTAAAATACTTTTGTCTGAAGTAATGTCTTAGTGTGCTCGGGCTGCCATAGCAGAATACCATAGACTAGGTGGTTTAAACAACAGAAATTTATCTTCCACAGTTCTGAAGGCTGAAATCCAAGATCAAGGTGTCTTAGGTTTGATTTCTCCTGAGGTTCTTTCCTTGACTTGCAGATGGACTTGCAGATGGCTGCCTTCTTGCTGTGTCCTCAGGTGGCCTTTTCTCTGTGCCTCCTGGCATCCTGGTGTCTCTTTCTCTTCTTATAAGGACACAAGTCTTATTGAATTAGGGCCCCACCCAATGGGCCTCATTTTAATTTAATCACTTCTTTGAAGGTTATATGTCCATATACAGTCACATTCACATCATAAGAATTTTTGAGGGAACAATCTGGTTTATAACAAGTGGTCTTCAATGAAATGTCTCTAATATAAACGTGCACCGGATCTCCTCCAGCCTTCTGGAATCACCCCTTTTTTTTTCATTCACAACAAAATTCCAACAGCACTCCTCAGCAGGAAACCTGTGCCCCCTAATAGGCTCCCTCCCTGAATGTTCCGGAGATGACTCTGGAAATGATTTTATGCTTCCATCAGCTACCCGGATATCATGGTCATCCCTTGCTCAGATGTCTGCCCTGGGCTCCTCTTTGGTCAGATCTTGTGTATCATTCTCAAGTTCTGCCCTTTGCCTTTCCCCAATCTACTCAAAGCATGGACACAGCTCCTACCTCAATTCCCCAAAACATGGTCAACGATAGACGCCAAGTGTTCAATAAAAGTTTAACAAAGACTTGGCTCTAGCACAACACAGAAAATGCACATCTGAACTTAAGCGAGAGATTACTCAATCTCTTTGTGACTCAGTTTCCTCACTTGTAAAGTGGGTGTAATAAGAGAACTTTCCCCTAGAGTTGTAAGGGTTACATGTGCTCATTAATATAAAGTATGTTAATAGATTAGCCTATACTAGTATTGATGGTGGTTGTGTGGTATTTTAGTAGAACTGATTAAAAAAGGAAGACTTAAGTCAAAATCAGATATCATGACCAGAATCCATGAGTCATGCTGCCTCAGGAAGCTCCTATTGGCTATTGTCCTATTTTGTTCTTAAAGTATCTTAAAATTGTTGAAGTTGAAAAAAACGGGCAGGCTGTCCAATAGCAGTCCTTGTCCCAGTCCTTTCTGAATCTCTGCCCTGCCTGAGTCCAGTCAGAGGGAGAAGGGGCACTCGGCATCTTCCTCATCTCTGCAGATGTCTAGCTCTGCCCTCAGGTCCACACTCGTCTCAAGCACCTGCCTTTGGATGACTTCCTGGTTCAGGTCTTTCCCAACAGTTAAGTAACACTCTCATGACCAAGAAAACATAGGCTTCCCTCCAGAACAAAGGGAAGAAAGAGAGTTCCACCTCTACCCTAAAATGCAGAATCACTTGCAGTCTCCCAAATGACAGTTTTTCCAAAGTTAGCAATTTTAAAATATTCACTCTAGGAATAAAGCTGAAGCTTTCAAACGTGCAGTTTTTTCTTACCAACCAAACACCACAAAAGGACAATGACAGATCGTTTTATCCATTCCATCATGCAGTAGATATACATGTTTACTTCTAGTGTTCTCAGATAGGTCTTGAACTTCAGCCACCAAGAAAGAAGTAATTAGTGTGGATGGTGTGTGCAGGCAGGGAGAAGACCCTTTCGGGAATATTTAATCTCCCTGACCCTTGACAAATATGCTGCCATGTTCCAGGTGAAAGCTGGGCTAAAAAGAGTTTTATATACTTCTCAGTGGTAACAACATCCTTCACTCACAGAGGGTCTCTTGTGGGCCAGAAAGTGTGATACACTGTGAACATATTTCATCTCTGAATCTCACAAGAGTGGGCTGTATTATCTTTAATTTACGGGGTGAGGCGGTGCAGAGAAGTTAAGAAGAATGTTCAAAATCACAGAGCTTGTAAAGGGCCGACTGAGAATTCATACTGATGTCTCTCCAACTAGGAAATCTTCCTATTTCCTTCTGAATAACATTGTCTCACTGCCCACAAATCAATGGAGTGGAGCCTTTTTCAAACCAACTTGAATAAACTGTGCCTCTCAAGATGTAGAAGTTAGTGACAAAGGTTGAAGATGGCAGACATTCCTTCAAGAATTTTTCTCGCAAATTTGAACAGTGTCTTAACTGATCTTTGCATTTACCTTTGTTGGGCCTCTTTCAGGATGGGAGAATTAATGTTCCCTTTCCTGTGTGCATGTAAATGCTCCTTAATAAATTATACTTGTTGACAGTCTGGGAGTCATCATCCTGAACAGGTTTGCTTAGAATGAAGCCACTAAACCAGTTCACGCCAAGTGCACTGTGGAGAGAGGTACAGTTTGATGGTTGCAGGCTTGCATGTCATCTCTAGGCTGATGAAATTTTTTTTTCAGCTACGCCTTACACTATGAGCTCAGATCATATATCTAACTGGCTTTTGACACCTCTACTTGGATATCCATACTGCCTCAAATGTAACATGTTCAAAATGGAACTTCATTTTGATTTCATTCTCTTTCCTTCAGAAACACAAAATCCTCCCTATTTTTTTCAGCAGATGATCCATTATACCAGAAGGAGACATTGAAGTTTTTTTTGTTTGTTTCTTTGTTTGTTTGTTTTAAATCAGAGAATAACATGACCAGATTCATTTATCATCCCAGCAACAATGTAGGGTCGGGATTTTTACAGTTGAGAGGAGAAGATTGAGTTGGTGGCTATTAAGAAGGTTAATTTGTAAAGCTACACAGTCAGTTGAGTGCCTTTTTTAATGTTAATACAATATAACAATATAATATGTAAGAATAAGATAATGAAATGTGTTTAGAGAAATTTTTGTTAGGTTTATTTATATGAAATTGTCATTTGTAGGTCAACAAAGGTAAAATAGTGGCAATTTTATGACTCAGTATTTTATGGTACAATAGATGGGTGTCTCTGTTCATCAAAAGTATTAAAATACCTACTTTTTGTAAAAGTATTAGAAAACAATGTCATCACATACTGCTGGTATAAATACACATTTTGGAGAACTTTATGGAAAGCAATTACACCAAAACCTTAGAACAGTAAACATTTACAGTGTAATTTTACTTTGGACAATATGAAAATATCAGTGTAAAGGCATATTAATTGCAGTGTTGTTATAATAGGAAAAATTGAAATATTAATCTACAAGAGACTTTAAATAAGGGTAATAAGCTCTAGGAAATAGCATACAACTATTAAGATAATGTAGAATTAAATTGAATGTCATGAAAAGATATCCACAACATATTATTGAGCAAAAGGACAAGATAAAAACTGCACATATAATATTATCTGATTTTTATTAAAAAATATAGCATTCTCCATCTAATTATTATAATATGTAGAGAAAATTACCTGGAAGAAGGTAATCCTAAATGTTAACACAGACTACATCTTGGGGTGAGTTTTATTTTATTTTCTTTTTTTAAATTTTATTTTATTTTAGGTTCAGGGTGGGTACACACAAACATGAATGGTCGTTACATGGGCTTATTGTGTAGCAGTGGGGATTGGGTCTCAGGTGACCATTAGACCCATCTATCTCACTACTAGGAACCTACCCAAGGAAAAAAGAAGTAAATATATTAAAAAGATACCTGTACTCGTATGCTCATTGCAGCGCTATCCACAATAGCAAAATCATGGAACCAACTTAAGTGCTACCAGCAACTGACTGGATAAAGAAAGATGGTGACATTTTAAAAGATTTTTTAATATATATATTTTAGTGTTTTCTAACAGTTTTGGGCGAGTTTATATTATCTTTGAGATCAGACAAAAGCTATATTCAAAAGAAAATACAGCTAGCTAAATAAAAATAAAAATTAAAAAGCTTCAAAAGTATTTAGATACATCTGGTAATGATCACTTCTCAGGGAAAATCCTAGTGTTTAGACAAAGTTCCCTAGCCTTTATATTAGCAGTGATGATGTCTTCCTACATTTTTCATGAGCCAACATTAAAAACAGAGTAGGTTTTTCTAGAAGACATCTGTGTATGGAAATGACTGTACCACAAGTTTATGCCAAACACAATGTCCGATGACCTCTGAAGATATCATTAGGTATTTCCATTTTTCCCACAGATACAAATGGGTTGGACGCCCCACTGGCAAGTCTAGTATCATTAGACATAAATTCTAAGTTTTGAAGAAAGGCAGCTGTTTCATTAACCACTTGTATTTTTTGGATACCTGAGTTCCTGATTCCTAGTCTAACAGCACGTGACTGTGTGCCTAAGTTGGAGGTTGAGTAGATCTAGGAGTGTGAGAGAATCTATTTGAACATCAGATTTCTGTTTCAAATAGTCTTATTAGTCCATGTGTCTGACGTTTTCTCACCTGAAGTTCGATGTCCTTTCCGTTGGCAAAGCAGCATATGCAATGATGAAAGGTACAAGTTCCCCAGCGGTTCTGTCCAATAGGAATGTGAGAGCCATATCTGTAGTCTAAATTTCCTACTAACCACATTATAAAAAAGGAGAAAAATAGATGAAATTAATTTTAATGATATATTTATTTAATCCAATATTACCAGAATTTTAGCATTTCAACCTGTAATCAATGTATAAAATGATTGAGATAGTTAGCATTTTCCTTAAGTTTTATTATATCCTGCCATTACTTTAAAAAAAAAGTATAAACAAATACTTATAACTATTTAACTTCCTGCCTCTTCTTAGGTAATGGTGCATACTAATGTATTGTTCCAAATGTAGTTTTTTTTTTCTTTTTAGTTGGGGTCTCACTCTGTTGCCCAGGCTGGAGTACAGTGAGTCCTGATTGGGGCACTGCACCCTCGATCTCCTGTGTTCAGGAGATCCCTTTGCCTCAGCCTTCTGAGTAGCTGGTACTACAGACGAGTGCCACCATGCCTGGCTAATGTTTTGATTTTTTTGTAGAGACAAGGTCTCACTATTTTGCCCAAGCTGGTCTCAAACCCCTGGGCTCAAGCAATCCTCCCACTTCAGCCTCCCAAAGTGCTGAAGTTACAGGCATGAGCCACTGCATCTGGTCTGCATCTGGCTTTTGACTTAGCATATATGGAGATCGCTCTACAGGAATATATAGATATCTTCATTTTTTTAAATAGCAGCATGACACTCCATTGTGAGGATGTTTCATTTCAACCAGTTCCCTACTAATGATCTTTTGTTATTACAGATAGTTTTACAATGAATAGCCTTACACAAATGTAAAATATTTTTGTTAGTATGCGATAAAGACTCTAGAACTTAAAACTTTTGAGATTTTATGCTTATTATGTAAGGGGTATGAAAGAGATTCAGGATGCGACCTTGACTCTCAAGCAGTATTTCAACAAACGGAATAAAGCAATGAAGTATATACTTGTATTTTGCAAAACTCTTGTCATTGTTTCTTACCATTTAGAAACAATCTTAATAGGTTGACATACCTCAGCAAACCATAGGAGGACTCGGTCCAGATTTGCCCCTGTGAACTGGCAGATTCTGGCCAGGTCTTCTGAACTGAACTCTGCCCTTTCTCTTTGTCTTGAATGGATCACACTTGCCTCAGATGGGCCACTATGATGTCATTGCAAGGGGTCTGTGCATGGGTCAAGACAAGGCATTCTTATAGAACATGTGGCTGTACAGGTGCTGTGGCAGAGAAAAAAATTATTCCCAAATAACACCAAACTGGTTTGCCCAAAGACAAATTATTTTCCATGCATATAAGATAACATTGAGAGTTTATGGAGACATGACTGAGAATGTTAGTGTCTTGGACCTTCCTGAGTCTGGGCAAGACCTTCCCATGACCATACCACCATCCAAGCATCTGGTGGGAGACTCCCTTGGGGAGGTGAGAGCAGTCATCTTACTGAGCGTCGCCTTGCCTTCTCTTGGCAGACCCTGAGTGACAAACTGCTCATTTTTACTGCCAAACTTTAAATCCAGTGCTCTGAGGCCACTGCAGAAATATCAACACATCCCTGGTGCTGGAAACATAATAATAACTAAATTGTGAGCAGTGTCTTCCTTCAGATAGAGTGTAACTTTGCATGAAACAGAAGTTACATTGGCTTAACAAATCCCAAACAGTAGCACATTTTTCGTTGCCTGTCTCTTTCAATGGAAGAATGTGTGGGTATTTCCAAAATGTTACAATCACTGGCTGAGGACATGAGTGAGGGAAGAAAATTTGTGCCAAGTGTTTCTCTCTTATTACAATATCCGTTAGAGGACACAAATCTCCCTTCCAGAAGGTCACACCACTGCAAAGGGAGCCAGTGGTTGCTTTGAGCCAATAAAAGGATAATTCTCCTTCTGTCTGATTTATCTTCACACTAAGCTTTTGAAGGGTAAGAAATTCTTCTGATCCTGGAAAAGGGCCATTTAACAACTACATTTTAATTCTTTAGAAAGGAGGAACCTCAAGAGGAGAAATAGTTGCCTTTATATGTTAATTATAGTTAATAGTTGGGAAAAGACAGGATATAAAAGTGGAGGAAGTTGAAAGACAGCTCACAAAGTAAATTTTAAAAGTTGACTCTTGGATGGGAGGGGTGGCTCACACCTGTAGTCCAGAACTTTGGGAGGTGAGGCTGAGAGGATTGCCTGAGCCCGGGTGTTCGAGACCAGCCTGGGCAACTTGTTGAGACCTAATCGCTACAAAAAAATAAAAAATTAACTGGGCGTGGTGGTGCTTACTGTATTCCCTGCTACATGGGAGATTGAGAGGGAAGGATGTCCTGAGCCCAGGAGGTAGAGGCTGTGGTAGCTGTGATCATGCCTCTTGCTTGGATAGGTAGGACAGCCTGCACTTTGGGAGGCTGAGGTGAGAGGATTGCCTGAGCCCAGCGATTCGAGACCAGCCTGGGTAACTTGGTGAGACCTTGTCTCTACAATATATCAAGAAATTAGATGGGTGTGGTAGCACACGCCTGTAGTTCTGGCTACTTGGTAGACTGAGGCAAAAGAATCACCTGAGCCCAGCAAGTTGACACTGAGGTGACCGAGAGTGTGCCACTGCACTCCAGCCTGGGTGACAGACTGAGACTTTGACTCAAAAAAAAAAAAAAAAAAAGTACCTCAGATGGTCCTGAGCTCAGTTTTAATCTCGAAGGTCTAGGTGTATTTCAGCCAGTCCTAGCTCTCTGCTTGTAAAACTAACGTGGGCTTGAGAAAAGTTTTGGTACTGAATTTGGCTGGAAAATTTCCTTCTTCCATCTGTGGAACGGATCTAGCTGACATTGGAGCCCAGGTGGTTGGAATGGATTGAGACCAAAATAGACACATTTAAGTCTGTGAACCAAGGTAAGTAGCCATTGGCTCTAAACCTGAAAACTCCAGAAGGTACTGCCATCCTTGAGAAAAATCTGTCTTCAGATTGATGTGCTAATCAATCCTTTCCCAAAAGGGGCTTTGGCAAAGGAAAACTTTTACCCAAGGAGATGTTACAGAAGAATTCAAGAGTCATCGATGCTAAGGTTTCTCCTGGAATGCACTTATCCAGTAAACTGAGGGGCATGAAATAAATTTTCTGGCTTTATCTGATGTGTTATCAACATTGGGCAGGAAACACGAGAAACTGTACCCCTAAATCCCTTGGCTTCTTCAGTTGGAGGGGTTCTTGGCAATGGGCACAATGATGGCTCTTTTTGAGTATGCCCAGTCTGACAGAGGATAAACCATTGATGCAAATGTGATAGAACGTACAGCATATGTTGGTTCTGTCCTGTGGTACTTGCAGGATGTAGATGATTTCAATGTGAACAAAGGGAGAAAACTGACATGATGGCAGTGCACCCTTCATAAGTGTGTCATACCTCTGACTGGAAGTTCATGTCTGTGGGGGTTTTGAATGCCCCCATGGAGAAACTTCTAGAAGGATTGTACCTCAATTCTTCAAAACTTTCCAAGCACCTGAGTTCACTGCACTGGCCAAGGCCGAAGACACTTTTTACAGACATGTTCTCTAACAGAACAGTGTGAGATCTTTGCTGAACTGGATGCATGTGTGACTCCTGCTCTGTCTTTTGATGATATTTCTCATCTCCTAAAGAATGAGGTACACTTCTTCTATCATGGATCAGCAGGATGTGAGCATCCCAATGCCAATTCTATTTCATTAAAAAACTCCAAGCTCTAGCTATTCCAAAGTCTGCTCCCAGGAGAACATTCACAAGAAATACCCAGAAAGTACGAACTTGGCAAAGGAAAAATAGCCCAGCTCCAAGTTTTGGGAGTCCTTAAAAGCAGTAAGCCAACAGTTAACCCGTAATATTTAATTGTCAAATGAACTTTCTAATAAGTTTTAATTGATGCTTAAGATTTGGGGAAAGTATAGGTTCTTTCATTTGGGGAGAGTTCATTCCTATGTTAAGACGAAATCTCATGCCTTCAGAAAACAGAAAGAATGTTGGCATGTTTTAGTTTTTAGACTTTTGTAATTTTTATACCAAAGATTTAGGGTTTATATATATTGTTGTTATTCCCATTGTAGTCCAAATTAGTTCTATATTTGCTAGCTGAAGTAGTTTTAAAGTATTGTCTGGGGTCTGGAAATGAACACAAGTTCCTGCATGGTCACACTTAAAAATCATTTAACTCATTTTTTGAGGGTTTGCACTTGGGGGAACAGAGAAAGACATGATTTCAAATGTATAAATTATGAGAACTTAAATGAATCTTCAGTAGATTAACCCATAGATATTTTTTAACAAATCAAGTTCATACACCAGATAAACCCATTCTTGTTTCCCATTGGAAACACTGAAGGGATCCAGGCCTGCCTGTTGCAGATTAATCTATGAATGTGACCTCTCACCCTTGCAAACCTTGTGTTGGGGTACTGCTCTCTCGTCAAACAAGCAAACAACTGAGGGCATGCCCTGCTTATCCTAGTCCCTTTTAACATTAATTGGTTCCAAATATACTAACATTGTTAACCCCAGTCTTTTCTATTAATGAAATTTCTATTTTTTTCTTTCTCTTGGTTTAAGCCAGCTACTGTGTGTGTGTGTGTGTGTGTGTGTGTGTGTGTGTGTGTGTGTGTGTGTGACAGAGAGAGGGAGAGGAAGAGGGAGAGGGGGAGGGAGAGGGGGAGGGGAAGGGAGATGGAGGGGGGGAGAGGGGGAGAGGGAGAGAGGGGTAGAGGGGGAGAAAGACAGAAGGGGGAGAGAAAGAAAGAGAGAGAAGAGAAATTAAACAATGGGAGAGATAAATATGAACAAAAAACATGTACTTGTACAATTGTATACAGGTCCAGGAAGTACAAGTTGTCAATTCTCCTGGCAGGGAAAGATGTGTCATCTGGAGGTTGTTGTGAATGGTCCTTCATATTGTGTTTTGGAAAATGGGTGGTTGGGAAGAGTACTTCCAGTCAGAAGGATTAACATGGGTAGAGTCCTGAAGTTGAAACAAGATGGTCTGCACCAAAATAGAATCATATGATACATATTGTCATTTTTTTCATTGAACAATGTGTCATGCTGTCTTCCCTCAGGAATTCAAATAAATCTGCACATCTTTGCGTTGTATGGATAGGCCATAATCTGTGTGTCCAATTCTCTATTGCTAGACCTTCAGGTTGTTTTCCATTGCTGTAAACAACTGCTTGATCATTTCTGGGGCACGGGGTTCCCACATGATCAATATAGTTTGATATATATATATTGCTGATTGGCCTCCAAAAAGAGAGACACATTTATTTATACCTCCACCGATAGTATGTGAAAGTCTATTTCTTTGCATGCCTGCAACTCTCCAAACTATAAATCACTTTCATCTTTGCCAATAATTTCAATTATAATCTTTATTTTTATTTTTTTTTAATTTGCTTTTCTAGATTACTAGTGAGACTGAACGCCTTTTCATCTTTGTTGGATGTTACTTCTTTTAGAGAATTGACCATTTTAAACCTTTGCTTATTTGTAAATTAAAATGTTTTTTTAGTGTTTAATAGAAACATTTTATCTGCTGTGTATGCTGTCTACACTTTTCTTAGTTTGAGGTTTCTCTTTTAACTTTGATTGTAGAAACTTTTACTGTGCCTAAGTTTTGAATGTTTATGAAATCAACCCTGAGATCATCAAAATTTTAAAAAACCTTTCTATTGTGGGAAGTTCAAAAATAGTTTTTCACTCTTTGTATTCAAGCCCTTTGCAATCCTACTTCGCTGCTTTGTCCATCAAGAGAGGGCACATATTTCCCCACTTGTGACCTGCCTTGGCTGATGGAATGTGGTAGAAGTGATATTTGCTCTATCTTGAAACCCTACCACTGCCTTATGAAAAATCCAGACTGGCTTATTAGAAGATAAGAAGCATGTGGCCCATTCACTCTCACATATGCCAGTATCCAGTCAACCAGAAGATGATAGGTTAGGCCACCTTAGATACCCAGCCTTCAGCCCACCTGCCAGCTGACCACAGCCTCTTGGGCAAGCCCAGTTGGGATCAGCCACCTCTGGCTCAGATCAGCAAAACTGTCTAGGTAATCTGTAGACTTGTGAACAATAATAGATAATTATTGCTTCAAAGCACTAAGTTTTGGGGTTGTTTGCTATGAGGGAGTAAACAACTGATTCATCTATAAATGCATCTAACATGAGGTTTTATTTTGGGACTTTTTTGTTCTTAACTTTTTTTTTTTTTTTTTTAGTTGGAGTCTCACTCTGTCACCCAGACTGGAGTGCAGTGGCCGCTCTCGGCCACCGCAGCCTCGACCTGCTGGGCTCTGGCGATCCTTCCGCTTCAGCCTTCCAAGTAGCTGGAACTACAGGTGTGCGCTACCACGCCTGGCTAATTTTTTGATTTATTGTAGAGATGAGGTCTCGCCTGCCCAGGCGGGTCTCGAACCCGCGGGTTCAGGCAATCCACTCACCGCAGCCTCCCAAAGGCGCGGGATTACAGGCTGAGCCACTGTTCTTAACTTTTTAACCCATAATTTTTGTGCATGGTGTGAGGTAGTTAAGGGGGTCTTTGTTTCTTTTGCTAAATTTTCTCAACACTGTTTACTGAAGTTTCTTTTGCCACCAATTTGAAAGGTCATGGTTTTTATTAGCTAAATTCCCATATGCACAAGGGTTTGCTTCTGGATTCTCTAATATGTTCCACTGATTTATTTTCTTATTTCTGTGCCAGTAACACAATGTTTAATTACTTAATTTTGGGGTGTGACTTGATATCTGGAGTCCCCCAAGGGAATAATGTAGGAAGCCAATTATTAGAATTCAAGGGGAAAGATATTGTCTTAAATACTTTTGCATGCCACACAGAATCCAGCTAACTTTTGTGGTCATGGTAGTGATTGCCAAATATCTTTTGAAAGAGGAAATATTTGTTATCTATATTGTAAAGCTGTGGCATTCAATGTCCTAGAAATAAATTTGGGACATCATGTGTGGTTTGTAAGAATGGCATTTATGGTCACTATCTCTTGTTATCATCACAACAAATCTGTAAATATAAGGTAAGCAATCTGAGAAAGGCTATATCATCATGATGGATAGAGGAAGAAGAAAGCTGACACATTGAGTTTTTACTCCATGTTCGTCTCTAAGTACTGAACATTCCTTACCTTATTTGATTCTTGCAGCAAATCTATGAGGTTAGTAAGGCAGGGTAGCTAGAATAGGTTAGGCATAGATAGATAAATTTCTTGTAGACAGGTTTTGGAAAGTGTCCAGACATTCTGTTGGCAGGCTGAACAGCCCTGTGGGCTGGAATGTGAATTCAATGTGGACTCCCAGTCTATTCTATGCTCTCAGCTCACCAAAGAAAACTCCATCAAGGTGCTCCTGGACTGGGAATAAAAAAACCATTAGAAATGATAATAAAACCTTTTTTAGCTTATGAACTTGTGTATTGAAAAATATGGCAAGTTTCCCTGGAAAAGACCAGCCCTCTGCCCATCAGAGGCAAAGAGATGGGAGCCAATACTCCCACTTACTCATGTACACATTGAAAGAATCTCTTAAAAAAAAAAAATCACTGAAGTCAAACACAGCCTCTCACAACAATGCTAGCTGATACACTGATGCTGATGGGTTCCTAGAACACTTACCTATCAGGGGAAGCCTATACTATTAGGGGCCCACCCTCCAAAAAATAATTCCAGTTTTTTTAATCTCCTCATATATATACTGTCACTCCTGCTCAGTACTGATGGAGGTCAGGAGGAGATTGTTATCATACGTAGCTGGTGCAACTGTAAATTGTTCAACCTCTGTTGGAAAGCAATCTGGCAAGATATACAAATATAATTAAAATAATTGACCTAGCAAACAATTCTTTATTTATGAATCTAGCCTACAGAGTATAAACATAAGGAATCCAGGATATATGTGCAAATATTTTGATGTGTTGTCTGCAGTATCAAAAAAAGTGCAAAAAGCTGAAGTCCCATTAGTACAGAAATGATTGAATAAACAGTGACATATCCATGCCAAAAAATAGTATGCAGCTATTTAAGATGCTGGCATTTTAAAGTAGAAAGGGGAAAAATGGGCATTATAAGTATATTCATTGTGATGGTGTTCATAATAACAAACTTTTGAAAATCATCTAATATTGTAGTTCTAGGGTTTGATTAATTAGTCACATACAACTACCAAGTGAAACACTCTATAACCATAAAAATAGCTGGGCACGGTGGCTTGCACTTATAGTCCCCGCCACTTGTGGAGAGGGCTGGTGTTGAGTGGGGGTGCTAATGTGGAAGAATTGCTTTAGGCCAGGAGTTCTAGGCTGAAGTGAGCTAGGATTGAACCACTGCCCTCTAGCCTGGGTGACAGAGTGAGATGCTGTATTTAGTGTCTATTGTTTAAGTGACAGTCACTTTACAGAGAGGATTAAGATGGCCAACATGAGGCCATCCTACAGAGTAAACCAAGATAGAGTTTCCTCAGCACCCAGAGAGGAAGAGATCCAGCAGCATGCCCCACATGTCTCCAATGGTATGATAACCATTTAAAGTAAAGAAGAAAAAAATCCTCTGATCTGGGCTAGAACTGATCAGATTCTTGCTTGCACCACCATAGTCCACACAGCCTCTGGACACAGTAGGGAATTCAGGAGTCATGTGCTTCTGCTGTCAACCTGCAGGACCCCCTGAACCTTATGGGACGCCCCTCCCTCATGGGAAACTGACTTCCCCACAGCTGTGCTCTGCTATGGAGTGGTGCAGGAAAAAAGCCTTGAACAATGCCAGCCACCATTTCCCAGAAACCCAATCCTTGTAAGGTACAGCAGCTTCTTTCCAGCTGGCTTGGGAGGGAATGGGCCCCTAAGAGCAAATTCTGCAGCTACAAACAGTTCCTGTTGGGTTGCCCGAGAACACCTGAGACCCTAAAGTAGGCTGTATCTTAACATTCAGATCACAGATTGCCTGAAGCCAAGACAGGAGCCTGGTGGGATGCATTGCCATAGCAACCTCTCACTTCCCTTGTGAAATCCTCTATGCCCACCCTGTACAACGGCATTACTCCAGTGACCTGGGACTTCCTCCTATTTCCTAATGGGGTCGCTAAGAGTGCACACTTGTGGAGTGCTTCAGCTCCTTTCCCCTGCATCATCCCCAAAGGCTCAAAACAGAAAACTTGGAAAATCTCCAGAGCCCACCCTCAATCCAGGTTGGCTGGGCAATTCCTTAGAACAACACTCACCATGGAGAAACCCTACAGCTGCCATCACAACTACCGTAGATCAATAGTGCAGCCCACCACATCAGATATAATACCCAAGCATTGGGGAAGGCCTTATCCCAAACCTCAGCTGACATCACTTTTCAAGTCAGTTTGGCCACTCAGGACACCATGAACCAGTGCATGTACATAGCACAGGCTGCCACAGGCAATTGAGAAACCTATCACACCAAGGTTATATATAACCAAGGGAACTCTACAGTGTCTACGTCAGCCCCTTGCCAATCTCAACTAAGAAGAAATCGTCTACCTAATTGAGAAATAACCAGAAAAATATTTCTGACAATATGAAAAAACAGACTTCTTCCACCCCAAAAGGCCACACCAAACTCTTTAGCAATAAACCCTAACCAAAATGAAGTTTTTGAAATTCTAGACATTGAATTCAAAAAGTTGATGACAAAATTGATCAATGAACTTCTGGAAAAAAGTGAAAGCCAACATAAAGAAATTTTAAAAACTATTCAAGACATAGATGAAAAAATTCTCCAAAGAGATAGATACCTTTAAAAAAAAACAATCTGAGGATGGGGCAGGATTGACAGAAGTGGGAAACTGCCAGGGGAGGGGGGACACATCTCATTAACCAGGGTACCTGCATAATGAACATTTGTATACCCAACCCTGAATTGTACCCCACATATTTAAATCAAAAATTTTAGGCTGGGCTTGGTGGATCAGCCTGTAATCCCAGCACTTTGGGGATCAAGGCGAGTGGATTGCCTGAGGCTGTGGGTTCGGACCCACCCGGGCACTTGGCGAGACCTCGTCTCTACAATAAATCAAAAATTAACCAGGCATGGTAGCATGTGCCTGTAGTTTCGGCTTGGAAGGCCAAGGCAGAAGTATCGCCGGAGCCCAGTGGGTCAAGCCTGCGGTGGCTGGGAGTGTACCACTGCACTCCAGTCTGGGCGATAGAGTGAGACTCCAACTAAAAAAAAAAAAAAAAAATTTAAAACAGAAATTATGTGGAATGATATTGAAATAAATTATACTGAAATGTGTTCATAATATAATGTTCATGAAAAATAAAACAGGATATAAGAACTTAAAAAAATCTGAAATTCTGGAAATGTAAGAAATATTTAGGAAAATACAAAATGCAGAAGAAAGTTTAACAGTAGAAGTATCTTAGAACTTGAAGACAAAGCTTTTGAATTAACCCAATCAGAAAACAATAAAGAAAAAAAGAATCAAGAGAATGAAACAGGGTCTCCAAGAAATATGGGAAATACGTAAAATGTCCAATCATAAGAATCATAGGCATTCCTGAGGAAGAATAGAAAACAACAAGTTTGGAAAACCTATTTGAGTGACTAACGGAGGATAATTTCCTGGCCTTGCCAGAGATCTAAACATCCAGATACAAGAAGCCCAAAGAATCCCTAAAAGATTCATTGCAAAAGTCATCCCCAAGGCATATAATCATTCGGCTACGCAAAGTTAATGTGAAGGAAAGAATTTTAAGAGCAATGAGACAAAAGTATTAAATTATTTACAAAGGTAAGCCTGTCAGACTTTTCAAAGGTAAACAGTAGACTTCTCAGAGGAAACCCTACAAGACAGAAGGAATTGGGGTCCCATCTTAATCTCCTCAAAGAGAACAACTGACAGACAAAGATTTTGTATCCCACAAAACTTAGTTTCTTTGTGTGTGATTTATTTATTTATTATAAAAATGTGGGGTACAATTCAGGGTTAGGTATACAAACATTGATTATGCAGGTACCCTTGTTGATGAGGCATGCCCCTCCCACCCATAGCAGCTTCCCCCAACTGTCAGTCCCCCCCTTCCCTGACAGTTTTCCGCTACTGCCAAATGCTTTCTTACAGTATTATAATTGTTCAGTGTCTGCTTATGAGTGAGAACATATGATACTCTGTTCTTTGTTTCTGTGATAGATCACTGAGTATGATCGATTCCAAATCCATCCAAGTTGCTGCAAAGTCCATATATTTGTCCTTCGTTATGGCTGCATAAAATTCCATTGTGTATATGTACCATATTTTTTTAATCCAGTCCACCTTCGATGGGCAACATGGTTGGTTCCGTGTTTTTGCTATTGTGAATAGAGCTGCAACAAACATACATGTGCAGGTATCTTTTTTGTAGAATGATTTGAGTTCCTCTGATTATATTCTCAATAGGGGAATTGCTGGGTCATATGGAAGGTCAATTTGTAGTTCTTTCAGAAATTGCCACAGTGTCTTCCAAAGAGGTTGCATTAGTTTGCATTCCCACCAGCAGTTAGAAGCGTTTCTTTTTCTCCACATCCTCACCAGCATCTGTTATTGTTTGTTTTATTAATGATGGCCATTTTTATTGGGGTTAGGTGGTATCTCAATGTGGTTTTGATTTGCATTTCTCTGATGATGAGTGAGGCTGAGCACTATGAAGTGTCTGTTGGCTGCCCGCATATCTTCTTCTGAGAAGAGTCTATTCATGTCTTTTGCCCACTTTTTACAGGGACTGTTTTTTTCCTTTTGGCATGTTTGAGTTCCTTGTAGATCCTACATGTTAGGCCTTTGTCAGATATACAGTTGGCAAATATTTTTTCCCATCCTGTGGGCTGTCTCCCTGCTCTCTTGATGGTTTCTTTTGCTTTGCAGAAACTCGTTAGTTTGATGAGGTCCCACTTGTCTATCTTATTTCTTAAGCCTTTAGGGTTCTGAATAGAAATTGGTTGCCAGTTCCAATTTCTATAAGGGTGTCTCCTGCATTTTCTAAGATTCTTATAGTTTGAGGTTTTACGTTTAGGTCTTTGATCCATTTAGAGTTAATTTTTGTGTATGGTGATAGGTAGGGGTCCTGTTTCAACCTTCTGCATGTGGTCAGCCAGTTTTCCCAGCACCATTTACTGAATAGGTTCTCCTCTCCCCATTGGTTGTTGTTGGAGGCTTTGTCAAGCTGAGTTGGTTGAGGAATTGAGGTTTTACTTCCAGAATCTCTATCCTGTTCCATTGGTCTATGTCCCTGTTCTTGTACCAATACCAGGCTGTTCTGATTACTGTAGCCTTATAGTAAAGTTTAAAGTCTGGAAGTGTGATACCTCCTGCTTTGTTTCTTTTGCTAAGGATTGTTTTGGCTATTCATGGTTGTTTATGTTTCCATATGAATTTCTGTATTGTCATTTCCACATCTGAGAAGAAAGATGTTGGTAACTTCATGGGTATTGCGTTGAATCTATAGATTGCCTTTGGTAGGATGGACATTTTAACAATGTTGATTCTTCCTATCCATGAGCATGGAATATTTTTCCATTTGTTTGTGTCTTGGATTTCTTTGAGCAGCGTTTTGTAGTTCTTGTTATAAAGATCTTTCACTTCTCTAGTTAGGAAGATGCTGAGGTATTTCATTTTTTTGTGTGTGTGGCTATTGTGAATGGGATTGTGCTTTTTATTTGGTTCTCTGCCTGCTTGTTGTTGGTGTGTAGGAATGCAACTGTCTTTTGCATGTTTATTTTGTACTCTGAGACTTTGCCAAAGTCCTTTATCAGTGCAAGCAAGTTTTTGACAGATTCTCTTGGATTTTCAAGGTATAAGATCATATCATCAGCAAAGAGGAATAACTTGACTGCCTCTTTTCCTATTTGGATACCCCTGATTTCCTTCTCTTGTTTCATTGCCCAAGCTAGAACTTCCAACACAATATTGAACAAGAGGGATGAGAGTGGGCAGCCTTGTCTTGTTCCAGTTTTCAAGGGAAATGTACCCAGTTTCTGTTCATTTAGCAACATGTTAGCTGTGGGTTTATCTTAAATGGCACTTACTATTTTCAGGTATGTTCCTTCTATACCTAGG
Source organism: Cephalopachus bancanus (assembly GCA_027257055.1). Taxonomy (NCBI): domain Eukaryota; kingdom Metazoa; phylum Chordata; class Mammalia; order Primates; family Tarsiidae; genus Cephalopachus; species Cephalopachus bancanus. The sequence continues at coordinate 681,942 of JAPVLO010000006.1, forward strand.
TGTTTGAGGGTTTTTATCAAGAAGGGATGCTGGATTTTATCAAAAGCTTTTTCTGCATCTAATGAGATAATCATGTGGCTCTTGTTTTTACATCTGTTGATGTATTTAATGACATTTATGGTCTTGCAAATGTTGAACCAGCCCTGCATCCTGGGGATGAAGCCTACTTGGTCATGGTGGATGATTTTTGAGATGTGATTTTGGATCCGATTTGCTAGAATCTTGTTAAGGATTTTCGCATCTATGTTCATAAGGGATATTGGTCTGCAGTTCTCTTTTTTTGTTGGATCTTTACCCCGTTTGGGTATCAGTGCAATATAAGCTTTGTAAAATGATTTGGGGAGAATTCCCTCTTTCTCAATTGCCTGGAATACTTTCAGTAGGATTGGTATCAGCTCCTCCTTGTACGTTTTGTAGAATTCTCCTGGAAAGCCATCCGGTTCAGGGCCTTTTTTTTTGTAGGTAGTTTTCGTATGACAGAGTCAATTTCCTGTGTTGTTATTGGTCTATTTAGTGTCTCAATGTCTTTTTGTTTCAACATGGGGAGTTTGTATAATATCAGAAAGCTATCCATTTCATTTAGGTTATCAAGTTTGTTTCCATATAGGTGTACATAGTAATCTCTGATAATCTTTTGTATTTCTTTGGGGTCAGTTGTGATTTGATCTTTTGTATTTCTGATTATGTTTATTTGGGCTTTTTCTCTCTTTTTCTTGGTCATTTGGTGGTCTACTCTTTCCAGCTTTCTTAGGTGATTTGTTAGGCTTTCAACTTCTGATCTTTCCATTATCTTGATGTGTGCTCGTAGAGATATAAATTCCTCTCTGAGAACTGCTTTCAGGCATCCCAGAGGTTTTGGTAAGATGTTTCATCATTTTCATTTGTTTCCAGGAATCTTTCAATTTCTGTTTTGATTTCAGTGTTGACCCAGTAGTTGTTCAGCATCATGCTATTTAGTGGGTTCAAGTCTTTGTGGGCTTTGGGGAAATGTTGTCTATGCTGATATTTATTTCACTGTGGTCTGAGAATGTGCATGGCAAGAGTTCAACCTTATGGAATTTGTTCATGCTTGATTTATGACCAAGGATGTGATCCATCTTGGAGTATGTTCCATGTGATAATGAGTAGAATGTATATTCTGTGGTTGTTGGGTGGAATAATCTATAGGTATCTACTAAGACCATTTGGTCAAGTGTCAAGTTTAGGTTATGGATCTCCTTGTTGATTTTTTGCCTCAATGATCTATCTAGGGCTGTCAATGGGGTATTCAAGTCCCCTGCTATAATAGTGTTAAAGTCAATATCTTTTTTTAGTTTACTTAGTAGTTGCTTTATAAATGCTGGTGCTTCTGTGTTGAGTGCGTTTATGTTTAGGATGAATATTTCTTGTTGATGAATTGAGTCTTTTATCATTATGTAGTGTTCTTTTTGCATTAAAAATTTTTTTTTATAGCTTAAATGTTGTTTTATCTGATATTAAGATCATGACTCCTGCCTTCTTTTGTGATCCATTTGCCTGGAAACTTGCTTTCCAACCTTTAACTTTGAGTCTGTGTGCATCCCTTGAAGTGAGATGAGTCTCCTGGATGCAGCAAATTGGGTCATGGTTTCTTACCCAGTCTGTCATTCTGTGTCTTTTTAGTGGCGCATTTAGTCCATTCACATTCAGGCTGATTATTGAAATGTGATTGTTTATCCCTGTCATGAGGTTCTTATAGAGTTTTTCCTTTGCTTGTTTTCTTTTGGCTTTGGGGTTAATGTATGTGTGTGTTTTCAAGTTTCTTGCTGTATGGAATTCTCTGCTGATTCTGTGCTCTGCTGTTCTCTTGGGAGTGTGTGGTTAATCTTTTCATGGCTCTCACCAGCCCCCAGCATGTGGCGGTGGTGGTGATGCCCCAGGCCAAGCTCCAATAGATCTGGTACATTCGGATTGGCTGCTCTCAAAACTAAGTTTCATAAATGAAGGAGAAATGAAGTCCTTCCCAGACAAGAAAACACTGAAGGAATTTGTTACCACTAGACCAGCTCTGTAAGAAATACTCAAAGGAGTTCTAAATACTGAAAATAAAAATAAAATAAAATAAAAAGGTCCAAATACATCAGTAGAAAAATACTGGAAATCATAAAGTTCATGAACTTTATAGAACACCAACACAACAGAGAAAATATATAAAGCAACCAGATAACAACCAGTATGATGAATAGAATAGTACCCTACATATCATTAACTCTAAACTAAATGGTCTCAATGCCCCACTAAGCAGATATAGGCTGGCGGAATGAACAAAGAACACAACCCAAATATCTGCTGCCTTCAAGAGACCCACTTAACTCACAAAGACTCATAACTCATATAGACTCAAGGTAAAGGGGTGGAAAAAAGCATTCCATGCAAGTGGAAACCAACAACCAGCAGGAGTAGCCATTCTCATATCAGATAAAACAGACTTTAAATTAATAACTGTAAAAAAAGACAAAGATGGCTATTATATAATGATAAAGGAATCAATCCAATGAGAAGACATGATAATTTTCAATATATATGCACCTAACACCAGTGCCCCAGTTTTATAAAACAAATTCTACATGACCTAAAAAAAGAGACAGCAATACAAGAATAGTGGGAGACTTTGGCACTCTATTAACAGCAACAGACAGGTCATCAAAGCAGAAAGTCAACAAAGAAACACTGGAGGTAAACAGGACTCTAGAGGAAATGAAACTGACAGACATCTACAGAGCATTCCATTCCCAAACTACAGAATGTACATTTTTCTCATCATGGAACATTCTCCAAGATAGACTACATGATAGGTCACAAATCAAGTCTCAATAAGTTCAAAAGAATCAAAATCATATCAAGCACCATCTCAGACCACAGTGGAATAAAACTAGAAATTAATTCCAGGAAGAGTTCATGAAAACAAACAAAAACATGGAAGTTAAACAATTTGCTCCTGAATGATCCTTGGGTTAACAATGAAATCAAGGCTAAAATTTTAAAAATTCCTTGAAACAAATTACAGCAATGAAATAAGTTATCTAAACTTCTGAGACATGGCCAAAACTGTTCTCAGAGGAAAATTTATAGTGCTTAAGGCCTACATTAATAAGTCTGAAAGATTGCATATCGACAACCTAACATCACACCTCATGGAACTAGAAAAAGAACTAACCAAACTCAAAGCTAGCAGAAGAAAAGAAATAACAAAGATCAGAGCACAACTAAATGAAACTGAAATTTAAAAAAATACAAAGGATCAATGACACAAAAAATTTTTTGATCATTTGAAAAGACAAGCAAAAGTGGATAAACCACTAGCTAGATTAATTTAAAAACAAAGAAGACTCAAATTAGCTCAATCAGCAATGAAAAAGGAGACATTACAACCGATACAGTGAAAACTCAAAATATCACCCAGGACTATTGTGAGCACCTCCATGCAAACAAACTGACAATCTAGATAAAATGGATGAATTCTTGGAAACATACAACACCCTGCCTTGAATCAGGAAGAATAGAAATCCTGAACAGATCAATAATGAGTAGCGAGATTGAAACAGTAATTAAAAGTCTACCAACAAAAAAAGTCCAGGACCCAATGGACTCACAGCTGAATTCTACCAGATCTTTAAAGAACCAATACTAATTTTACTGAAGCTATTCCACAAGATTGAAAAGGAGGGAATCTTCTCTAACTCATACTATGAGGCCAGTATCCCTCTGATTCCAAAGCCAGAAAAACACACAACAAAAAAAGAAAATTAGGTTGGGCTCGGTGGCTCAGCCTGTAATCCCAGCACTTTGGGAGGCCAAGGCGAGTGAATTACCTGAACCTGCGGGTTCGAGACCCGCCTGGGCAACTTGGCGAGACCTCATCTCTACAATAAATCAAAAATTAGCCGAGCGTGGTAGCGCGCGCCTGTAGTTCCAGCTACCTGGAAGGCTGAGGCGAAAGGATCACTGGAGCCCAGCAGGTTGAGGCCGTGGTGGCCGGGAGCCACTGCACTCCAGTCTGGGTGACAGAGTGAGACTTCAACTCAAAAAGAAAAAAAGAAAGAAAGAAAACTACAGACCAATATCCCTAGAATATAGATGCAAAGATCCTCAACAAAATATTAGCAAGCCAAATTCAACATCACATAAGAAAAATACACCATTACCAAGTGGGGTTTATCCCAGTGATGTAAGGGTGGTTTAACATGTGCATGTCAGTAAGTGTGACCCCACTACATAAACAGAATTAAAAACAAAAATCATATGATGTGGAACAAGCATTTGATAAAATCTAGCATCCTTTCATGATAAAACCCTCAGCAAAATAGGCATAGAAAGAATATGTCTCAAAATAATGAAAGCTATAAATAACAAACCCACAGCCAATGTCACCTTGAATGGAGAAAAGTTGAACACATTTTCCCCTCAAAACTGGATCAAGGCAAGGATGCTCACTTTCAGCATAGTACTGAACATTCAACATAGTACTGGAAGTCCTAGCCAAAGCAATCAGGCAAGAAAAAGAAATAAAGGGTATCCAAATTGGAAAAGAAGAAATCAAACTATCTCTGTATGCCAACAATATGATCTTATTCCTAGAGAACACTAAAGACTTCTCCAAGACCCCTGGACTTTATAAACGAATTCGGTAAAGTTTCAGATTGCAAAATCAACACAAATCAGTAGTACAGGTATACACCAATAGCGACCAAGCAATGTCTTGAGTGACCCCATTTAAAAGTGGGCAAATGACATGAACAGACATCTTTTGAAGGAAGATATACAAATGGCCCACAAACATATGAAAAAATGCTCAACATCACTCATTATCAGTGAAATGCAAATTAAAACCACAGTGAGATACCACCTTACACCAGTCAATTACATATCAGTCAATATGTAAAGCTTATTCAATCAATAGCACTGGTTTTGTGTTTCCAACAACAACCAAATTGACAATCAAATCAAGAGCTCAATTACATTTACAATAGCAGTCAAAAAGCTAAAATATCTAGGAATATATTTAACCAAGGAGATAAAAGACCTCTACCAGCAGAATGACAAAATTCTGATGAAAGAAATTGCAGAGGATACAAACAAATGGAGAAACATCCCATGCTCATGGATTGGAAGAATCAACATTATTAAAATGACCATATTACCCAAAGTAATCTACAGATTCAATGCAATCCCTATCAAGCTACCAACATCATTTTCCCACAGAATTAGAAAAACAATCCTAAAAGTTATATGGAACTAAGAAAGAGCCAGAATAGCCAAAGCAATCCTAAGCAAAAAGAACAAAGCTGGAAGCATCACATTACCTGACTTCAAATTATACTACAAGGCTGTAGAAATCAAAACAGCATGATACTGTACAAGAGTGGACACATGGACCAATGGAATGGAATAGAGAATCCAGAAATAAACTCAAAACCGGCAGTCAACTTAGCTTTGACAAAACAGACAAAAACATATACTGGGGAAAGGACGCCCTATTCAACAAACGTTGCTGGGAAAATTGGATAGCTACATTTAGAAAAATGAAACTTGATCCCTATCATTCCTTATATACAAAAATTAACTCAGATGGATTAAAGACTTCAGACCTGAAACCATAAAAATCCTAAAAGAAAACCTGGAAAAACTCTTAGGTTCTTGGTCTAGGCAAATAATTTATAGCTAAAATGCCAAATGCAAATGCAGCTAAAACAAAAATAAATAACTGGGACTTAATTAAACTACAAAGCTTCTACACTGCAAAAGAACTAACTAAAAGACCAATTAGACAACCTATGGAATGGGAGGAGATATTTACAAACTATACATCTGACAAAGGACTAATATTCAGAATCTACAAAGAACTCAAACAAATCAGCAAGAAAAAAGCAAATAACACCATTTAAAAGTGGGCAAATGACATGAACAGACATCTTTTGAAGGAAGATGTACAAATGGCCCACAAACATATGAAAAAATGCTCAACATCACTCATTATCAGTGAAATGCAAATTAAAACCACAGTGAGATATCACCTTACACCAGTCAGGATGGCCATTATTAAAAAGTCAAAAAATAATCGATGCTGGCATGGATGCAGAGAAAAGGGAACACTTATACATGGTTGGTGGGTGTATAAATTAGTATAACTTCTATAGAAAGAGATAAGAAGATTATTCAAAGAACAAAAAGTAGATCTACCATTTGATCCAGCAATCCCACTACTAGATATCTACCCAAAGGAACAGAGGACGTTATATAACAAAGACACCTGCACTTGCATGTTCATTGCAGCACAATTCACAATTGCAAAGATGTGGAATCAACCTAAATGCCCATCAGCTGATCAGTATATAATGAAAATGTGGTGTATATACACCACGGAATACTATGCAGCCATAAAAAGAATGGAATCATGCCCTTTGCAACAGGATGGATGGAACTGGAGATCATCATCCTAAGTGAACAGATTCATAAACAGAAAACCAAACACCACATGTTCTCACTCTTATGTGGGATCTAAATGGTCAGCAAAATGGAAATAATAGATACTGGGGGCACCAATAAGAGAGGAGTGGGGAGGAGAACTAGGGTTCAAAAACTACCTGCGGAGTACAATGTTCACTGGCTGGGGAGTGGGCCACCTGAGACCCAATCCCCACCACCACATAATATGTCCATGTATCAAACACACATGGGTAACACCAAATCTGAAATTAAGAAAAAGAAGTCACTTTACAGAAGAGTAGGCATCTTTATTCAAAACTCAAAATCACATAGAAGCATTGGGAACTGTATAGATATAATGAAGACTATGAAAAACCAGTCACAACTTAATTCTAAATAGCATATTAGTAAAATCATTTCAATTAAATCCAGGTAATACACAGGAATGCTCTTTTTTTAATCAAAAAATTCAACATTGCCCTGAGATTCTTAGACATTTAGTAAGAAGATGAAATTGCATTGTAAACGTTGAAAATTAGCTCAGATTATACTACTGTGTAGTTAGAAACATCTAAGAGACTAATAATTGAATTAATTAAAATTGTGTTAAGTTTTTAGGTATAACCTAAATATTCAAAATCAATGTTTTTCTCCCCCAATTTAATCAAAAAGAACCAAAAAGAATTGAAGAAAGTATTCCATTTATCATACTGACAGAAACCTTTAAACACTTAGGAATAATTTTAAAAGGAATATACTAGATTCAAAAGAAGGAAACAGTAAAATCTTATCAGATAACAAAATTAATTTCTAAACTAGTACTCTTGGGAGGGAAGGCTTGTTATGATGAAAATATTGATAGCCCTAGAATTAGCATTTGGACATAATACAATTCTAGCTAGAATTCCATAATTAAAAAATTTGATAAAAGGATACTAAAATTTATACAGAAGAATAACTACCTGATATTGACCATGATATTTGTGAACAATGATTGCTTTACCAAGTATCAAAACACTCTAAAGTCATTGTAATCAAATCAATATGGCATTCATATAAGAATAAACAGAGCAGTGAATTAGCATGAAGAATCCAAAGATAAATGCAAATAAACACAATATAGATAATAATTTAGATGATCAAATTTAGTTGGAAAAGAATGGATTATTTAATATAAATGCTCCTACTGCCTGGAAAATTAAGTTGGACTCACACTTACTTCATATAAAAAATAAATTCCAGATGTCTTATAGACTGAATGCCCAAATAAGGAAATAAATAAAATAAACAGCACATTCTGCAAGAAAGTCTAGGAAAACCTGTATAATTCAGGAGAAGAGGATATTCTTAGGCAAGACAAAAAATCTAGAAGCTAGAAAATAAAAAAATTGACATATTTGACACATTACAATTTTCATATGTTTCAAAATACATAAGACAATACATCTGGAAAAATCCTTGTAAGGCAGGGAACATTGACAATATTTGCAATATACAATTAGTTCTTAGAAACTGGTGAAAAGAGAAAGCAATCTAATAGAAAAATGGGCAAAGAAGATGAATAAATCCACATGGCTAAAATGAATATGAAAAATGATCAAGTCACTAATTATCGGAAAAGTCAATTTACAATGACGATAGCAAGTCACATTTCATATACACATGTGTGTTTATATGTGTGGGTGTATGAAATGAGATAAACTTAGAAAACTATACGAAGATAGTTACCAGGTTGTCTGAATGAATAGTTGAGGGAAAAGGCAGGATGGGGAGCCAAAAAAAAAAAAAAAACAAACCAAATAAAGAAAAGGAAAGAATAATCTTGAAAATGCTGTGCATTTATGTAAGAGACATACATTTCTTGAAGCAAAAATGTTTAATGATTAAATCAATAGGTATTGCTAATAAGTGTGGTGTTAAGGCCTCAGGCCCTGGCACCAGGCCCCTGGTTGACCACTCATAGTCTATGTCACTGTGGGCAATTCATGCAACACAAGATGGTGATAACAATGGCACATCTCGTATGGTTGTTTTTAGGATTAACTGTAATGATAAGCTTAGCTTACTTTTACAGTTCCAAGTACTATACACAATAAATGCATTGCAAATGTTAGTTATCATTATTATCAAACAAGTATCATCTTTAACAAAGACGCATTGAATTATCTTTTGGAGGGCAGGCCTCTAGTAGTATAAGCTTTCCCCCGCAAGGTCAGTGTTCTAGGAACCCATCAGTATCGGTATACCAGCTAGCATTGCTGTGAGAGGCTGTGTTTGGTGTCAGTAAATTTTGGGGGGAGAGGGGATATCCTTTCAATGCGTTTGCCCATTTCATGATGGGTGCTTTACCAGTGCACCTGACCACACCTCACTGAGTGTTCAGCAGTTTTTGGTCAAAATTGATCCCTGTTTCCCACTCTCCCTATTCACCTGAACTTGCCCCAAGCAACTTATTTTTTGTTTCCCCAGATGAAAAAAGTCTTCAAAGGGAAATGTTTTCTTGATGTGGAAGAGGTGAAACAAAAACAGCAGAAGCACTAAAACGCAGTGGAAAAAGCATCTCGGTAGGAGAATTGCATCAAACGGAGAGTATTTTGAAGGTGACTGAAGTTTAAACATGTAATAAATGTGACTCAAATGGTTCTAATAGTTTAATTTATTTAATTTAATAAGTAAATTCTGGGGTTTTTTCTTTGGTCCCCACTTGCACATAAAAACTAAATGCTAGGACCCACTACCAATTGAGGAGTTCACATAGTGATAAAAACCCCTCTAAAATTACAATGCAAGTAAATGAGAAGATAAGAGAATAAAAACTTCATTTTCTGCAACTTTTCCAAATCATGAATTTTCTACAGTGAGGGGCATCTGGTCAATATATTGAAAATTAAAATTTCTCCTAGAAATAGAAGCGAGTACAGTATCATGCCATCATTCACACTAATACAAATTCATTCCCAGTCATCTGGTCTCCCTGACTGCTCGTATCTGCTATTTATACCCTGCCTGCTTGAGTGCTTGGCAGTTTCCCTTAATGTAGATGCACAAGAGCCAACTTGGCATGGCCCAAATCCTCCTCAGAGTGTGCAACAATCTCACAGCACTTGTTACAAGTTCCTAGTTATCCCAAATGAACCATTTATCTATAGACAGCATCAGTTTTAAAACTTTATAATATTAAAAAGAATCATCTGGGAAGTGTGTTAAATACAGATTCCTGGGTTCCCACTCTAGACACTGGATTTAGTGAATCTGAGCTAGACCACAGAACTTTGTTTTCAACAGATCACCCAGGAGAGTCATGAAGGTAAGACAATGACTGCACTTGGAGAAACGCTGCTTAAGAATAGTATCAGTCTTGCTACTCGGAGTGTGTTCCACAGACCAGCAACATCTGCAGTTATGAAGTTTGTTAGAAATCCAGACTCTGGGGGCCTATCTCAGATTTCCCAAATCAGAATTTGCATTTTTGCATTTTAATAAGACCTCCAAGATGACTCACATGCCTATTTAATTTTGAAAAACATAAAGAAGAATCACAGAGAAGAAATGCCTAGACCATGTATTTTGGTAAGAGTTTTATAGCTTTGAGGCTTTCATTCAATTTTATTTTTCTTACTGAGAAATGTTATACACCACGCCCAATTCTCCAATTTAGTTACCTCCTCCAGATGATGAAGATTTCTTACTGACTCTTTTGATCTTTCCTTTTACAAAATCATTTGGGAAGTTGCTGACTCACCAGGAAAAGAATGCACTATTTCCAATCCAGGACAATTTTCTTAACTCTGCATTTTATTTAACAGGCGCATGCGCTCACTAAATTCATACATTTTATTCGTTTGCTTGAAATAAGACATTGGGTCATCCCCCAAGAAATAGCTCATCTTGCCTGATGAAATCAGGAAGGTGCTTCTGGTGTTGAAGGGATGAGGTATCTCATCTACAGGGAGGGATGCAAACTTCTTGGCCAGAGAGAGCAAGAACATCTGTTTTGGTCATGATACTTTGGCTGAGCTGTAGCGGGGGCGTTTAGGATAAAGCACTGGATCTCCATTGAAAGACATTGCTGTGGTCACCAAAGGATATTTGCAATGAAATCTAGGACACACCCACAGGGAATAAATACAGTTATGAAAAAATGATTCTCAATAAAATAGTGAGCTGGAAAGTTCCACAGACTGGGCCCAGGCCTGGCTTTTTTTTTCCCCTCTTATATTTTTACTCTTTGGAAATAGACTTAAGCATATTTCATAAAGAACATTTTCACTACCGGAAATAATCTAGAAGAATAAGCAGGGTAGTTCAGTTCCAAAGACTCTGTGCATACTTCGTGTAGTGTATGCTGCTGGTGACAATTTCTTAAAAACAAGACTTGATATTTGGCATTTACTTCTCAACTCCACATTAGATTCTCCCTCTCACCTAGCAGGTTATAGGGAACACCTATGAAGCTGCAGGTATGAGCAGACAGAGGCCACAGTGGTTCAGAGATCAGTGGGTAATATGGGACTCTGAGTCACCTACTCACATAACTTACTTGAAGAGACTCTCCCTGCCACCCCACCCTCCATAAACACCTTGACAAGCCTGAATGAAGCATTTCCACAGCACCATCTACTGCTGCTGTGCTCATAGGACCTTGTGAATCAGTGAATTTGACAATGCCCAGCTCATGGTCAAGGTCTTTTTAATAGGACCCTTCTCTTTCCCACTGAAACTTTTATAGCCAATGTGAATCTATTTTCTAAACAAATATAACCACTGACCTTTTCTTTTAGGAAAAGAACAATAAAAAAGCACATAGTTCTGGCCAGGCAGGGTAAGCCAAATGTTTTTATTAGGTGGGAGGTCACAAAAGTAGTTTACAGAGCTCTAAGCAAGTCATTGATGGGGTTATAATTGCATCAGGATAAGATCGAGGATGGGGGTGGGAACTGGGGTGGGGATGGGAGCAAAAGGAGCGGGGGGGGGGGCACTAAGCAGAACAGAAAGGTAGGCAACCCCAGGAGCTATCCAAATGATCTAGTCCAGGGCACGCTGGTGAGTTCTACTCCAGTTAGTTTTGGAATAGTCATCTAAGGGAGTGAAGTTCAAGTCTATTCTCTATGTTTATTTCTCGCTCTTTAGTATTTATGTGACTCAAATAGTTCTAAGCATTAAGTAATGTGTAGTTTTTGTCACCACTTTTGCATGTTTTTTTGTAAGTAAATTTTATTATAGAGGTGTGGGGTACAAGTGAGGATGAACATGCAGGTGAAGTTTGGACCTCTAAGTAGCCCTCAGTCCCCGTGGTATAGGACCAGGTACGCTTTGTGCTGTTACGTGCCCCCATCCTCCTCCTCCCTTGCATAAGTTTTAACGAAACTAATTCTGGCACAAGGGGATACAAAGCCTAGCCCGACAGCCTTGGACCAGGATTCCCCAGACCACTAGGTAGAACTTTCAGGGAGCTTACCTAATAGCTGTGGGTATGGATATGGATAAGGATGCATGATCTGTAGTCTCTAAATATGAGGGAGGAATCAACAGATTTTTAGATTACTAGCAGTCATCCTTAGAGCCAACCCATACACAAAAGTGGATTACTTATCGCTCTGGGTTGAAGACATGCCGTTTTTCTATGAAGCCTTTTCAGGGTCTTAGAGGTTAATAGTCTCCGTCACCGAGAGGTCACAAGTCTGGACTCCACCACACTTGGCTACTCCAAAAAAACAGACGGTAAAACATCAATGACCCTGCCTGTAGGGAATGTGTCCAATGGGGGTGCATGGGGCAGTCTCACATCTCAACACTTTGCAGTGGGTTGGGACTGGATTGGTCCTACTGCTACAAACATGCATTTAGTATTTTGTAGTCTTTTGTATCCAGGAAGCTGCAGCCTCCAACCTCAAAACAACAGCTCCCACCCCCAGTCTGGTTGTGCTTACTGAAGCCATAGGCTGAGGTTTCTTTCTGTCTTTCCTGCATAATTCCAGATCCCTTATGGGATAGGATCTTGTGCTAAATCTTAATCTATTTTACCAGAACACTTTAGTGTGCATCAGAATCACCTGGAAGGCTTATTGAACCACAGAATGCTGGGCTCTGGTGAAGTGGGGCAGGGGTAAGGGCCTAGAATCTGCATTTCTAGCAAGTTCCCAAGTGAGTCTGACTGCTGTGGCTCTGTGCACCACACTCTTAAAGTGAGGGTTGATATTCATTCAACAAATATTTAATGATTTTCCACTCTATGCCACATACTGTACTTGATGCTGGGGTAAAACGAAAAGAGAGATGGAATTTGTGTTCTAGCTGGATACGTGGAAGCTAAGAAAAATTTTTATAAATAATTATTTTATTACAATCACGATAAGGAAAATGACTAGCTATTAAGTCAACAAGAAACAGGGGATATAGGGTTATCAGGGAACGAACCTCTGAGAAAATGACATTGCAACTGAGTTCTGAAGAGAAACATTTTTCATTCATTCATTCGAAATCCCCAAGCATAAAATTTCTACACTGAAAATAACCTTCAGGAAACACCCTCTAGCTTAACCAGTGCACATCCAGTCACTGGCTCTTGCTTTAATTTGTAATGAGAAGACAATTTTCCCGGAACCTGATTTACTTTCATGTTATTAGGTAAAGGGAGTCAAGGAGGTGAGCCAAGAAGACTGTAGCGCCCAGGGCTGCAATGCTGAGCCGCACCGTGGGTCTGGGGTGCAAGTCCAGCAAGAACAATGCTCTTCACTCCCACGTGCACTTTCCAGAACCAGAGGCCCGGACTTCCAGCAGGCAACCTCAGAGGTGCCTCAGTCCCGGCTTCTCATTTCACAGGGGAGGAAGTCCCAGGGGCCTCACAGGGTTCACCCCGGGCAGCTAGTGGTGGTGTTGGAATCTAGGCCTACCCTGTAGCTCCTCAGGAGTAGGCATGCCGCCAGACGCACGGCATGTGGGAAGCCACTTGGCCCTGAAGGGGGTGGCTAGAGGATTTAAGAAGCCCGCAAGAAGTCGGGTCAGTGAGCAGGTGGGGCCAGAAGGGCGGGACCAGAGGGGCGGGACCAGGAAAGGGCAGGACCAGAGGGGGCTGAGCCAACATGATGGGGCCAGTGACAAGTCGTGGCTAGAGACGGGCGGGGCCGGCGAGAGGGTGTGGCTAAGGAGGGGCGGGGTCAGTGAGAGGGTGGAGCCAGGAAAGTCTTAAAATGTATGAAGAGCCCGCGAATTTTGAACAGAGGTGTGAGATTATTAACTGTGCGATTTGAAGCACTTCACCTAATGTCTCCAGTACTACTTGGAGGGGACAACATCTTTTCCACCACTGAAGAACTTGAAACTTTTCAAATGAGATCATTAGTCATAGAATATCATAAATGTCCACACACGAGGTAATTATAGCAGTATGCCCTTGTCTCAGAAAAGCTTAGTCCCAGCACTAACCAGCAAATCATCTTCCTGGTGCCATTTCTTCACCTCCATATAAAAAGAATTTGATTAAATGAACTATGAGATCCTTTCCAATCCTAAAATAATTCTGGTTCTAAGGTAAGTTAAAACACTTTTTAAAATTATTATGCATTTAAAAAAACTTTTTGCTCTTCAACAGAGGAATCAAGCCAGACAGCTGCACAGGAAAAACAGATGTTTAAAAATACATTTTGTGGATAAATGTATTTTTTTTCCTTTTCCGGGTTCCTTTTGACCTGTGGTTTTTGGTTTGACCCTTGATGTGAAAACAGAGCTGGGTGCACATGTATTTTTTTTAAGTTTTCTAAATACCTCAAATACACCAGTGCCCAGAACACTTGCTGAGAACTCGAGGCAGGGGTAGAGAGCTGCAACCTTTCACACCCCTGAAGAAACAGGTCCAGGTTTCTGTTCTTCAGCCATCAGTGATGTGACCTTAGTGAAAGATGGTTAGTATTTTTTTTTAAAAAATTACATATGGCCCCCCACCAAATGTGATTAGGGGTCTTCAAATGTTCAGGAAAAGCCCAAGTTGGAGTTCACACATCCATATTTGCTTAAGGCTAACACATGGTTCATATTATTTCTATTAAGGAGATAGTTTAAACTCACTTGGCAAACTGGGTTAATGACTAACTGAGTTAAGTGACTCAGATAAAATCCTCACATCCTGACTTATGGTTAACGTAGTGGTGCTGTTCTGAGAATTGTGCTTGATCTTCAAATAGCACATTTAAACCTTTGACTACCTTTATTTCAAAGACCTGGAATCATCTTTTGTTTCTTGCTGAGGACTTTGTGAAGTAAGGAGCAGATATAGCATGATTTTATCCAATTTGGGGATAGTGAAAGAGTCTCTAGAAGTTACCATAAGTGGTATATTGGATAAGCTGGATTCAGCACAGTGTCAACCAGAATTCCTCGACCCCAGTCAACTCACTCTGTAACGATTGCACTACCTGCCTCTGGATGAAGCCTTGCCACCACACCTGGGGAAGGAAGGAAAGGGGACAGGAGTCTTGATGGAACCTCAGTTGACCCCAGAGAGTTCTGAAGCTGAGACGACCCTTCAGAGTTGTCCCTAGTTGTGGCAAAGGGGTCAGGCCTTTATTTTCCCACATCCATCAGCCAGTGTCTGCTGGCCTCCCCAGGAAGGTGGTGTGGCCACTGAGGACTCTCTGCAGGCAGCAGTCCCAGCAGCCGGGGGAATAAGCCCTTCATTCTGTCTCAGGGGGACCCAGTGTCTCCCACAGGGGACTGGAGGAAGATGGCACAGTCCTTAGCTGGGACAGGCATGACCTGTCATCGGCACCTTCTAGCAGATGGTCAAGTGCAAGCTGGTTTTCACTGGGGCACTTCTGGGGTTTTCTTGAACATCCCACGAGGTTCTCTGGGTGCAATTCTTTGCACTGACAGTGCCTCTCAGGGTAGCTGCTGTGGCTCCTGAATAGGCCTGGGAGGTGTGCACTCCTCTATTGAATCCCATGCCCTTCCATGCACTCCTTTTATTTATTTTTTAAAAATTCCAATAGCATTGGGGGGGACAAATAGTTTTTGGTTATATGATTGCATTGTATAGTGATGAAGAAGTCTGGGCTTTAAGTGTAGTCACCACCCCCACTGGTACACTCTGTACACAAGAGGTGATTTTTCATCCCTCCACCCCTTCCCCACCACTCTCTTTGAGTCTCCAATGTCCATTATATCATTCTATGCCTTTGCAGATCCAGGCACTCCTTTAGCATGATAATTCTTTGAAGATGATGACTCATGGCTAGATAATGTCTCCAGAATCCATGTCCTATTTCTTGGGAAAAAATATCTTTGTTTCACTCTTGTTGGTTCACCGTGCTGGTTCACACAGGGCTGTCCTGGTTTTAGCGCAGAAAGTGTCACATCCCAAGATCCCTTTTGGTCCCAGGTAAACTGTGATGGTCGGTCACTGTAGAACATATAAACCCAAAGCAGCCACATCTCTACAACTTAGCTACAGTATCACATGTTAAGACTTTTCAGGTGGGAATCAAATACCAGTCACCATGCCCATCAAACTCTGGGAACTTATGGCAAGCCTTCCAAGTGGCCTGTGAAACTTCCCCTCTAAGCTTGCATGGTAGGGAAAGGACACATGCCATTGTCCTTACAAGAGAGAACAGAGCATGATGGTGGATACTCCAGGCAAGCCTGACTTCTACAAGAATCTTCAGTGTCTCCTAACAACTTCCTGTTTAGCCTGGAAGTGGATCATGGGCTATGATTTATGAAACCTGTTTCAAAACATGTTCATCTATCTGCTTAGGGAGGAGTAAGGTGAATTATCCAGGTATATAGTCCCAGGGGAAGCATGTGTCCAGTGGGAGGCAATTCCTTAGGAGGGATAATCCAAGGATTCTGTTAGAAACGAAGCTTATCTGCCCTTACACATAAAAAACTACCCAGCCTCATTTACAATAAGAGAAGCACAAATCAAAACGATAGCAAGATACCATTTCTAATCTGTCAAATCAGCAAACATCTGGTACTCTCTGTCAGTAACACTATGGGGGAAATAAACACTCTCATACATGGTTGCATAGTCCCCATGGAGAGGCGACTGGCAGTACCCAACACAATTACAGATGCATTTGCCCTTTGATCCAGAAACCCGTTTCTGATAATCCAGTCACACATATACCTATATGAATAATAATGACACATGCAGACAATCGTTTATTGTCTCAGTGCTTATAATAGCAAAAAGATTGGAAATAACCGAAGTGTAAAGCAATAACATATTGGTTATTAAACTATAATAGATCCTTACAATGACATTTTATGTAGTGTAAAAAAGTAACGGGAATATTTATCTTTATACTTCTAACATGAAGAGGTCTTTAAGATATAGGATTCAATGAAGCAAATTAAATCGCATATCTATACTATATATACATACATATATTTAACTTTTGCAAGAAAGGAGGAAATATATATTAATATATGTATATATTTGTATAAAGAAAAAACAAAAAGCAATTAATAATATAGAGGATAAGGGAGAAGAAATGTGACTTGGATCAGGCTCAAGGGGAGTGGTCTAACTGCTTTGTTGTTTATATGCTTTTATATACACAGAATTTTTTTTTTTTTTTTTTTTAATCAGGATCGCACTCTGTCACCCAGGCTGGAGTGTAATAGTATGGATCATGGCTACTGAAGCCTTGACCTCCAGGGCTCAGGCAATCCTTCTGCCTCAGCCTCTGAGTAGCTGGGATGATAGGCATGCCCACCTGCCTGGCATACATGAATTTTTAAACTATGTAAACTATTAGCTATTCAATAAGATGCTATAAAACTGTGTAGATTTCCAATCTCCCTCAAAGAATTCTAATTTACTAATTCAAGAGTGGGGCTCAGAAAACTATATTTTTATAAAACTAAGAAGCATACACTGGAAAAATAATATATGTAAGTGTTCTTTTTCCTACATCATTTTATTGGCATTTCACCTGACCATTCCATTTGACTGAATTAACAAATATTTTATGACACATAATGTTCTAGGAAAAGCCACTGGGAAAGAGACCAGATGGAGGCAATTGGAGGACCCAAATAGTATCAGTGGATGTATGGAGCAGTGCAGAGTCAGGTCAGGGATCTTTCTAGAAAGTGGTCACATGGCCAGGAAGGTGGTCTGGATGGGGAAGCTATGTGCTCCCATCTAATCCTTAAAGTTTAAGAAAGTTTCTTAGGAGTGTCTGCATTTAAAAAAAATTTTTTTTAGAAAACAGAGATGAGGTCTTGCTGTGTTGCCCAGGCTGGTCTTGAAATCCTGGGCTCAGGTGATCCTTCCTTGGCCTTCCTTTTTTTTTTTGAGTTGTTGGAGTCTCACTCTGTCGCCCAGACTGGAGTGCAGTGGCATGTTCCTGGTCACTGCAGCCTCAACCTTCTGGGCTCCGGCGATCCTTCCACCTCAGCCTTCCAAATAACTGGAACTAGAGGCGTGCGCTACCACACCCGGCTATTTTTTTTTATTTATTGTAGAGATGAGGTCTTGCCAAGTTGCCCAGGCGGGTCTCGAACCCATGGGCTCAGGCAATTCACTCACCTCGTTCTCCCAAAGCGCGGGATTACAGGCTGAGCCACCCAGCCCAGCCTTGGCCTTTCAAAGTGCTGAGATTACAGGCGTGAGCCACTGCTCCCAGCCTGTCTGCATTTTTGATGTTATAAAAGCAGCAGATCTGAGACAAATTAGCCAAAACTTAAGTGTTGGCAGCTAGGTTGGTGTTGTGGATTGAACTATGACCCCTAAAAAATATGTGTGCAAGACCTAACACTTGAATATTCGTGACTTTGACCTTATTTGGAAATAGGGTCTTTGTACATGCAATCAAGTTGAAATGAGATCACACTGGATTAGGGTGAGCCCTAAATCCAATATGACTGGTGCCTAAGCAGAGGGAAGTGCAGAGACACACAGGAAAGAAGACCATGTGACATAGAATAGAGATTAGAGTATGCAGCTGCAAGCCACGGAAGACGAAGGCTTGTCAGCAGCTACCCAAAGCCCAGAAGAGGCAAGGAAGGTTCCTTCCTTAGAGCCTTCAGGAGTTATGGCCATGCTGACACCTTGATTTCTAACTTCTAGCCTCCAGAACTGTGAGAGAATAAATGTCTGTTGTTTTAAGCCCCCCGGTTTGCAGTAATGTGTTATGGAAGCCCTAGGAAACCAATACAGATAGTGAGAAAAAAAGTAAAGACTAAATTGACTTCAGGCTCAAAAAGCTGGAGAATGGTATGGTTATGTCACTCAAGGTGGAATAGGATGTTTGGAGGGGTTAGAGAGAATGGGAGGCTCCACTTTAACTCACCAAATTTTAGGCATGAGTGGGTGTGGCTGGGGAGATAGGACAGAACTGATTGAATCCATGAATGAAGACTCATGACATTCTAAGGAGACTCAGCATATATTTGTTGCTTCACCATCTATCAGTCAAGCTCTCACTGAAACCTAGTTTCACAGCACTGCCCTTGAAGATGTAAGAGGTAGAGGAATAAAGTCCTCCCTTCAAGAAGTTTATGTCATAGAATTGGGAGACGGGGCCTGCCTATGTGAACAGTAATCTTGAAGGGAATCAGTACATTGCACATGAATGTAAGTTTACACTCTTGGAAGAGAGTGTTGTGCTGGTAAATGCTTAACTTTCTGGCTCTTCACAAAGAAAGCCCTGATTTGTATAGCTTGACAATTTCTGAGGTGTAAGTATTCCCACTCCAGCCAATCCCAAGCTCCCAAAGTGATGCTAATGAACGGGAAGTAACCAACCAGTTGGTTCTTGGGAGTCAATGTGGCTAGTATGAGCAGGCTCCAGCACCCCACTGAGGGGCAGAACACTGAGGGCTGAGGGGAAATTACAGTTTGGAGAAGAAACTGAATCCCTGCAGGTTCCAATAAATAGAAATGGACAGATCGGAAGAATGGGAAGAGCTTTCCACAAGGAAGCCGGCAGTCTGAATAAGAAGCAGGAGAGGAAGCAGAGAAAGGCTTAGGAGCCAGATGGAGTGAAGTCACAGCTCAGCTCAGACACCTGCTGCTGTGTGAACTGAGCCTCAGTTGACCCATCTGTAAAATAGTACCTGTCGTGAAGGATTATGTGACACAGGTATGTTACTCAGTACATAGTACTCAGAACGTTAAGTTGGCCTCAGCAGTGATACATGTATGAATATATATGCACATATACATGATTCTTTGTTTACTAAGACAAAATTGGATGGTCAGGCCTAGGGAGGTGTTTTATTCTCCTTGAATGTAGGCTAGGAGACATTTAGAGCATTACATTATTCCTGTTTAGTTGTTCAAAGACATCTGAGGGATGAGAAATCCTGAGAGACTTGGGAGAGAAACATCCTGCCCTGGCTTTTGAGGCTACAAACAACCGCAGCAAGACCGGAAAAAGTGCTCACGTGAAGACGGGTTCCTTCCAGACTTATTGACAAAAGGGATTTTAGGTCAATGTTTATCCTTCAGGAAACAACAGGGAAGCTGGAATCATCCTGCATTCTGTCAGGGAGGTGAACAACCATTTCAGAAATTGGAGCAAATACCTGACAGTGAACAAAAAGGGAGAGTCTTTGAGGATTCAACCCAACCAGGCAGGGGCATCTTGAATGTGTCCTTACATTCCAGTGGAGTCCCTGGGTAGATAGAAAAAGCTGCTCTATGGTTTAGTTGTTTCTCATTTAGCAACTCGATTCGAAATTAAATCTTTGGCTAGAAACTCAGGCATGCACCTTAGCTCACTCAAGAGCCAGGTTGCTAGAAATCACTATTAGAGATACAGTAACAAGGCCCGGCTTCTGCCTATCATCCAGCACTTTGGGAGGTCAAGGCAGGAGGATTGCTGCCCAGGAGTTTGAGACCAGCCTAGGCAACATAGTGATACTTAGTATCTACAAAAAAATTTTAAAAATTAGCTGGGAATGGTGGTGCACAACTGTAGTCTCAGCTTCTCAGGAGGCTGAGGTGGAAGGGTCACATGAGCCTAGGAGGTTGAGGCCGTGATCTTGCCACCGTACTCCTGTCTAAATGACAGAGTGAGATCTCCACTCAAAAACAAAACAGAATATTAATAATCTTCTGCTTGTAATCATATCTACTTATATTCATCTTATGAGTTCAAGGAATTTAAACAAACTTCTTATATTTTCATGCTTACTTATGTTGCAACTGGTAAAGAGTGATTGGCTCTGAGAGGGCTCCAGCATTGCTACCAGCCAAACATGATCTAGGACAGAAACAAATGGAAAAACCAGTCCAGGGCCGAGTCGTTAAGGGCATTCCCAGTAAAGATGAGGCAAAATTGTGCCAATGACACTGGCAGTTGTCAAGAGAAAGCAAGCAAATGCAACAGGAGCTTGAAAAACACATAGAATTTGGGGGGTAGGGTAGATTGAGCAAGTGGAAAAATTCAAATATAAAGAATAAAGGATGAAAATTCCACAGACTGTGGGGACAGGCACTTGCAGTTCAGACAGGAAGCAGGCGAGGCTGTTGTCAAGGCTTCCAAGCTTAGTTCTACAAGCTCTCGTGTGGGCTTGACACGAAGGCCACACCAAACACATGTTGGCCATGGAATACTATTCAGCCATAAAAAAGAGTGAAATCTTGTCACTGGATGAACATGGAGTTCTGTCTAATCCTGTCCAATCCTGTCATTGGATATCGTGACATGGATGGAAGTGGAGGACATTATGGTAAGTGAAATAAGCCAGGAACAGAAAGTTAAGCATTGCATGTTCTCATTTATGCATGGAAGCTTAAAAAAAGTTTATCTCATAGAAGTAAAAAGTAGAACAGAGGAGATTAGATGCTGGGAAGGGTAGGGAGGAGATAGGAATGGTGAGAGATACAGAGTTACAGCTAGATAGAAAGCATACATTAATTCCAGTGTTTTATACCATTGTAGGGCGACTACGGTTAACAAGAATGTCTTACATAGTTTCAGGTGAGTAGAAGGAGGATATTGATTGCTTCCAACACAAAGGAATGATAAATGTTTGAAATGGTGGATGTGCTAATTACCCTTATGTGATCATTATACATTATATGTATCAAAACATCACTATGTACTCCCTGAATATGTACAATTATTAGTTGCCAATCAAAAAATAAAATGAAAACAAACAAATGAAAACAGGTGTTGGGGTTAGGTATGTCACTGGCTTCCCTCCTGAGATGTGGAATGAGGCAGGACTAAGTATTTTTCACAAGGTGGAAAGCAGAACGAACTAAAGCAGAAAATTTACGTGGGAAAGGCTAGGTGGGGTTTGTCTGTAGCATGGGACTGAAGGTAAGACTGGGTCTCAGCAACAAAGCATGGAAGGATTGGAGAGATACTGGCAAAACTGACAGGTTAAAAATATTTCTGGCCAGGTACAGAGGCTCATGTCTATAATCCCAGCACTTTGGGAGGCAAAGGCAAGAGGATCACCTGAGCCCAGGAGTTAGAGACCAGCCTAGGTAACATAGTGAGACCCCCCCATCTCTAAATTAATTAATCAATTAATTAATTAGGTATAGTGGCTTGTGCCTGTAGTTCCAGCTACTTGGGAGGTTGAGTTGGGAGGATCCCTTGAACCCAGGAGGTCAAGGCTACAGCAAGCTACAATCATGCCATTGCACTCTAGCCTGGGTGACAGAGAACTTGTCTCAAATATGTATATATTTCTACTTTTTTGGTGTTGTGCTGAAACTGTATATTTAAAAAGAATTTTGTTTTCTAATGTTCAGATCAGCAAGACAGGATAAATAAATATTCATCTAATTTGGCGAGACTTTGGTGCTCATATGTGTACTTCTACGAAGAGCGAGGGCCTGATTTTGTTATTAATTACAGGGGGAAATGCATTGTTGGGGGTTCATCTTCTGACTTCCTTTGACTTATTAATCTCAAGTGTTGTATGCCAAAGAGAAACCTCAAAACAAAATGGACAAACAAACAAACAAAAAGTTATCATGAACATCCAAGGTGCCTACTTTAATAGTTCAATTTCTACACAAGGTCATTTGCAAGCAAAACAACTGAAGTCCCTTTTAATTTAGAGGGAGAAGGAAAGGGAATTTATGTTTATTTTACTTATCAAGTGCTACTTTTATTTATTACATATTTTAAATTATTTCCTCTAATAATCATTGTAACTTTAAAAAAAAAATTTATGGATGAGGAAACTAAGACTCAGTGTGCCTTTGAAATGTGCTCAAATCTCACAGTCGCTGGCAGAGCAGGTCAGATAATTGAAGTCACCAGAGCAGAACGTTTTGTGAGTCATCTCAGGAGCACATGCTTTTGTTTCCGAACTTTTGGTATTTGTCTGGGACCCGATGGTTAATAGTGATAAGGCCATTGGCTTTTTGTTGTGGTTAGAACAATCTCCCCCTATGAGGTTTTAAACTTTTAAATGATTCCCTCTGGTATCAGAGTTCTATCAGAGAAACAGACCCAAGAGATGAATGGATGGATAGATAGGTAGATATTAAGGAGTTGGCTTACATGGGCAGGAGCTGACACTATAGCTCATAGATGGACTTTCTTCTTTCTCAGGGACACCTCAATTTAGCTCTTAAGGCCTTTCATTGACTGGACAGGGTCCGTTTGCATTATCAAGGGTAAAAGCATTACTTCAAGTCAACTGGGTGTAGATGTCAACCACAGCTACAAAATGCCTTTACAGCAACTCCTAGATTCGTAATTGACTGAATAACAATGCCATAGCCTAGGTAAGTTGAGACATAAACACCTTTTATAATACAAAAATAATCCTGACTGAGAAACTGGTGCTCTTTTCTGGAGATCAATAATTCTCTTCAGGGTCAGGAAAGATGAATAGCTTCTTGTCACTTGACGTGACATATCTTCCCTTGTTGTGGCTTAGTTGTGCCTTTGTGGCTTGTGGCCTAGCCAAGACCTAAGCACTTGGATTTTTTGTCTTGGAATTGTAAGAAGAGGGTTTATAAGTCCCTTAGTATTTTATTCCTGCCGCTTTTTTAGGGGTTTGATTTGGCTCATAAATGAATCCACAGCTCTTTTGGTTTCTGTCAAATGGAAGACCCGGAAGTGTTAGTTGGCTCTAAAGATCACTGTGTTGCTCCTATGTTGCTTCCGTTTTGTAAACACTCGTTAATAAACATGATTCAGAAAGTCCAGGTTTTTCGAAGCCTCATGTTCTGATGACCTTGAGTTCAGTGGGTTAAGGCCGGTCAGTGATTTAATGGCTGCACGTATGGCTCTGAGAACACTGGTCACGCCAACAGGCTATCTCATCTAGTCTCATATGATCGTGTGTTCTGCTTGCTTACAAACTTTCAAAATATTTCCTAATGATGGTTAATTCTGAGGAACATCTGTGAGCAGTACTAAGTTAGCACGTAATTCTCCCTGATAAATTGCCACTGCTCTAAGCACGCGTATGCCTAGAAGTGTAGTCGCCAGACAAAAATTAGTTTATCATTTTTATTTTGTTTTTAATGTTGTCTTTTTTTCTCTCCAGACTTCCTCCTTTTCTATTTTATTCCTACATTGTTTCTCCAGCACTGAGGTTGAGTTTAAATGATTAAACTCTCTGGTTATTTCAGGAGTGATCAGATTCTTCTGATTCAGATTTTTTGGTAAAGTTTTTTTCTGCGGTTGCCGATTTCAATGCTGCCATATGCAATGCCATGTTGCCTTTCACCAAAGCATTATCTGCTCCTTTGAATTAGTGATAGCAACAACTGATGGACTGGAATGAAGGATGATGTGGGGGAGGGAACAGATTGTTGTTTATTTGATGGGTCTCTTCCTACCGTCAGGTGTGGCGAAAAACATAGGATTTAGCATAGAACAAAATAGATTTGGTCCTTGGCCCCTAATACTTTAATTCCTACCCCTGGTCAGGTTCTTATTTAGAAACTTACATTTAAAAAATTTTACTGGCACATAATAATTTTGCATACTTTTGGGTACATGTGATATTCTGATTCATGCATACAGTGTATAACAATGAAATCGGGGCATTTAGAATATCCATCACTTAACATTTATCATTTATTTGTGTTGGGAACATTTCAAATCTTCTCTTCTATTTTGAAATACACACTATATTGTTTTTAACTCTAGTCACCTACTGTGCTATGGAGCACTGGAACTGATTCCTTCAATCTAACTATAAGCTTGTACCCATTAACCAACCTTTCTTCATGCCACTCCAACTCTTTCCAGCGTCTAGTACTCATCATTCTACTCTCTACCTCCTTGAGATCAACTATTTTAGCTTTTACATGTAAGTAAGAACATGCAATATTTGTCTTTTAAAAAAAGAATGATATCTTGTCATTTGCAGTGACATGAATGGAATCGGCGGTCCCGGTGTTAAGTAAAGTAAACCATACATAGAATTTTACACTTTAAGAAGGATATCGGGCAACCCCTTTGGGTCCCACCCACTGTGGGAGCTTTTCTTCTTCTCAATAAATCCTGCTTTCTCAAAAAAAAAAAAAGGATGCCATAGAAAATTCAGAGAAAAGATAAAGGAATGGAAAATTAGACTGATAAAAATGTAAAGACTTTGAAATCATATTGAGGGCTAGCATATTTTAGGCACTGTCATGCATCACTTAATGATGGGGATGTGTTCTGAGAAATGTGTTGTCAGGTGGTTTCTTCCATGTGCAAACATGCCAGTGTACTTACACAAGCCTAGATGGTACAGTCTGCTACAAACCTAGAACCTAGACTCTATAGTATAGTTTATTGCTTCTAGGCAATACACAAGGGGGGAATCCCCAAAAATGGGAATTATTTTTTGTAGGACAAGTTCCTTGTAGTACAGGCTTCCCCTGCTAGGTAATTGTCCTAGGAACCTATTGACATCAGTGTACCAGCTAGCTTTGTTGTGAAAGGCTACATTCAGTTTCAGTGAATTTTTTTTTTTGAGATTCTTGCAATGTATTTGCCCATTTCACGATGGGTGATTTATAAGTACATCTGCCCACATCGCACTAAGTTTTCAGTAGTTTTTGACTAAAAACTCATTATCCTTGTGCCCTCCCCTCCCCTATTGATCTCATCTCAGCAACTTTTGTTTGTTTCCTAGGTGAAAAAAGTCCTCAACGGGAATCCTTTTGTCCGTGTGGAAAAGGTGAAACAAAAATGGCAGAATACTAAAATGCATCAAAACTGACTAGTTTAAAAACTGTTTCAAGCAGTGGAAGAAGCCTCTTGATAGGTGTATTGCATCAAATGGAGGGTACTTCTAAGGTGGCTGAAGTTTAAACTTGTAAGAATAAATACACAATTTTTTATAAATAAATTCTGGTTTTTTTGGGACCCCTCCTTTCCTTGAACCTATATAACATGTTAAATGTATTGAATACTGGAGACAGTTGTATGATGTAATAGTATTTGTGTACCTAAAAATAGAAAAGGCCGGGTGTGGTAGCTCAAGCCTGTAATCCTAGTACTTTAGGAGGTGGAGATGAGGGGATTGCCTGAGCCCATGAGTTCCAGAACAGCCTGGGCAACTTGGTGAGACCTCATCTCAACAATAAATCAAAAAAATTAGCCAAGTGTGGTAGTGCACACCTGTAGTTTCAACTACTTGGAAAACTGAGGTGAAAGGATCACCTGAGCCCATTGGGTCAACGCTGAGGTGGCCGTGAGCATGCCACTGCACTCCAGCCTGGGCGATGGTGTAAGACTCCAACTCAAAAGTAAAATAAAAAATAAACATAGAAAAAGTACTATAAAAATATGGGTTTATAATCTTATGGGACCACTATTATATATGTTGTCTGGCATTGACCTAAGCATCAAGTGGCACATTAGTTTGCTTTGCTCATAATAAGTCCATGTAGAGAATATCTTCCAGTTCTGAATCAGTTGAGAAAAAAATAAGAGTTTGAAAGTTTTTCTATCTCTCTTTTTAGTCAGGATCTCACTCTGTCGCTCAGATGTGCACCACAGTGCCTGGCTACATTTTTCATTTTTTTGTAGAGATGAGGTCTCACTATGTTGCACAGGCTGGTATTGAACTCCTAGGCTCAAGAGATCCTCCCACTTCCCAAAGTACTGAGGTTACAGGCGTGAGCCACTGTACCCGGCAGCACCAGATCTCGTGCTAAGTGCTTTACATACATTAATTCATTAAAATTTCACAAAAACTCCATGTGTTTGGTTTTATTATTATTCTTAGGTGAGGAAACTACAACGTAAAGAGGTTAAGTAGGTTGTCCACGGTCACACAACTAGCGGGTTGTGGAACTGTAACATAAAAACCATCTAAACACCACAGCTCTGGCTGGCTTTTGCATAAAACTCCAAAGACCCAGCATGCTTCTTACATACATTTTTGTATTATTTCTCCCATTCAGACAGAAATATTTTCTTTTGCACTTTGTCAAATATCATGGAAGATGCAAGTTGTGTCTTTAGTTGTTCTTTGTATCTGTTGAATATTAGAAGCTTCTGGTGGTCATACATACATAAACATACATTTATGTTCATTCATAATGCGACAGTAACAATTTATATCATTTTATTGAAATGCTTACTACAGTGAGATTTACCTAGAAGCACACTTTAAATGCTGTTTTGTCCATGATATTGATTTTTCTGGGCAATGACATGACAGTTACAGGACGTCTTGCTTCAAGAGCCTGTGGCCGTTGCCTGTTGTCTATTGCTTTGAATCTGAATCCAGCTTCCTGGTTTCTGAGTCTTACAATAATTTGATGCCACCTCTACTGACAGCTCACTCCCACAAGCCTTCAGCATGGTTTTGCTTCCCTGTTACCTGTTGCGTTCGCGGGCTCCGTCCTCACTCACTTCTGGGGTTCCTCACCTGGACTGGCTTCTCCTTGTTTTTCATCTTATTCAAACCTGTGCTTTGAGGCTACTCTCAGTCTCACTTTTTCCATGCAGCGCTTCCCTCCCATGCTAGTTCTCACTAAGCTCTCCTCTTTTTCCAAACATCTTATAGTAGTGGTTCCTAACCTTTTTGGCATAAGGGGCCAGTTTTGTGGAAGACCATTTTTCACAGACTGGGGTTGGGGGGATGGTTTCAGGACGATTCGATCGCATTACATTTATCGCACTTGATTTCTATTATTAGTACATTGCAACAGATAATGAAATAATTATACAACTCACCATAATGCAGAATCAGTGGGATCCCTGAGCTTGTTCTCCTGCAACTAGAGGTCCCATCTGGGGGTGATGGGAGACAGTGACATCCGAAATGTGTTGCTTATGTCCAGTCTACTTCATAAGCTTGTTTTGGTTGCTGTCACTGCAGAAAACCCTGCTTCATAAAGATAGGATGTTGGAAATGGAAGCAGGATTTTTAGTCCTTTTGTGGCAATCTCAGGATATGCCACCTTGACTTTAATCCAGGATGTATGGAGATTTGAAGTTGTCTCAAAGAATACTTTTAAGGCCACCAATATTGGTGATCTCAAGCAGTTGATCTTTTGGGGGTCCCACCTCATACCTATATAGCATTATTATGTACTGAATACTGGAGACTGACAGCTCACTCTCAGAAGCCTTCAACGTGGTTTTGCTTCCCTGCTACCTGTTGTGTTTACAGTCTCCATCATCACTTACTTCGGGGGTTCCTCACCTGGACTGCCTTCTCCTTGTTTCTCATCTTATTCAAACCAGTGCTTTCAAGCTACTCTCAGTCTCACGGACAAAGTTGATTCACCTGGCTTATTCACAAATGGGTTGTGGATCCATTCCTTCCTAGTTTGGGGTTCTTTTGTGGTTGGGAAGTAATGCTCAAACTCTTCTGAAAACTGAGACAGGTGATCATGCACCAACCAGAAGAAAGAAGGCCCTGGCTAGTCTCTTTCAAAATCTCTGCTCATGTTTGAAACATGTCAAAAATCCCAATGATCACTTGTTGCTGTCATAATTCCAGTTTGACTTTGAATGTAGCCATTTTATCTGCTGACTTTAACGTCGTTGTCGTTCTCTCCTGAAGTGACAGACTGAGTTCACTGAGCAGGTTGAATATGTCACACAAGTAAACAAGTTTTGTGACCCATTCTGTGTCACTGAAATGTGCTGCCAGTGGTGACAGTTTTTCTTAAAGAAATCTCTGGAGCAGCTCTCGCAATTTAAAAACTCTGGCCAGTGATCTGCCTTTAGAAAGCCACCGCTCTTCTGTGTATAAGAGAAGACATGTGTGCTCCGAGTCCGTCTCCTCACAGAACTACATGAACAGATGTGAGTTAAGGGTGTGTACTTCAATGTGGTTGATAATTTTAATCACATCCTGCAAAACATCATTAAGTTCAGGTGACATTTTTTGGCTAGTCTGCATTTCTCTATGAATGACACAGTGTGTAGACTCACATTCAGAAGTGATCTCTTTGACCCGAGTAGTGAAACCAGAAAGTCATCCAGTCACGGCAGCCGTTCCATCTGTGCATATACTGACACAAAATGACCTATTCAGTTTTCCTGGTATGTAATCATTCAAAGACTTGAATAGTTCTGCAGCTGTGGTATTGGTTGGTTAAAAAAAAAAGAAAAAAAGTGCACATAACATATCCTCATGCACATTCTCCTGTAAAATATATCACACAAAAGCAAGCACTATTGTCTTATTGCCAACATCAGTAGACTAGTCAATCTGGATTATATATCATGACTCATTAATCCTTTCTAATAATTGTGTCCCAATATCCTCTGCTATTTCATCAATTTGTCTAGATAAGGTTCTACCCAAAAGAGGAACATGTGCCACCTTTTGAACTGCGGCCACTCCTAAAAGTTCTTGACAACTGTCCTTAGCAGCAGGCAGGATCAACACTTCACCAAAAGAAAAGGGCTTCTCAGTTTTAGCAATGTGGTTAGCCACTAAGAGTGATCTCTCATTGCAGACACATTTGATGAAGTAATGGCCTTCAATAATTTCTTCTATTCTTCATGTTCAGATTTTTTTTTCTTTTGAAAAACTCCAAAGGTTCATCTTTTAATGCAGGATGCTTGGTCTCCATGTGGTTAAATCACTTTGAAAGTTTCATGACTTCATTGGATAGCCAGTCACCACATATTATACAAAGTGGGTTTGAAGAATGTGAATCACCTCTTGCAATGAACCTGTAATTTAAGTAGGACTCTTGGTATTTTCTTTTTATTTTCTTGGGGTTTTTTGTGGCAGTTTTAGAGTCTTCTGCTGTCTCATCATTGGGTCTTTCCTCCTTTTCAAAGAAGCTCTCTCATGATGTTTGTTTTTTGCTCATTTTGGATACTATTGGCTTGTGGGCTTACCAAAGCTGTGACTGAGACAAGTGTGCAGTGCAGGAAAGAAGTGAAAATGGAAGTGGTAATTAAAATAATGGGTAGGCCATGTGTGGACTAAAATAAGTGTCAGGTTCTGACTTTTTTTTTTTTGAGTTGGAGTCTCACTCTGTCGCCCAGACTGGAGTGCAGTGGCTGCTCCCAGCCACCGCAGCTTCGACCTGCTGGGCTCCAACGATCCTTCAGCCTCAGCCTTCTGAGTAGCCGGAATTATAGGCGCGTGCTACCACGCCCGGCTAATTTTTTGATTTTATTGTAGAGATGAGGTCTTGTCTGCCCAGGCAGGTCTCGAACCCACAGGCTCAGGCAATCCACTCACCTCAGCCTCCCAAAGGCGCGGGATTACAGGCTGAGCCACCGAGCCCAGCTAGGTTCTGACTTAAAGCCTGCCACCAGATGCGGTTGTACAATCGAAGCACATCAACTCACTTGCCACTCACGGATAGGGTTTTGATATGAGTCTGCAAGCAATTGATGTATTGTGGTCTCTGTGCAATCAAACCTCACTGCTAATGTTAATCTGTATTTGCAGTTGCTTCCCAATGCTAGTATCACTGCCTCAGCTCCACCTCAGATCATCAGGCATTAGATTCTCATAAGGAGCATACAACCTAGATCCTGAGCATGTGAAATTCACAATAGGAGGGTTCCCACTCCTTTGAGTATCTAACGCTGCCACTGATCTGACAGGAGGAAGAGTTCAGGAGGTAATGCAAATGATGGGGAGCAGCTGTCAGTACAGATGGAGCTTCACTTGCTCACCTGCCGCTCACCTCCTGCTGTGCTACCCAATTCTCTGGGGGTTGGGGACCCCTGTCCTATAGTATTTGTCGCCTTACTGTACAAATTTGGCACTTGGTTATATACATCCTTTCTTGTACCCTAGCTCAGTGCTTCAACTATGTTGATGGGCATAAGAATCTTCTTACCATATGATCCAGCAATTCTATCTCTGGGTATATATCCAAAAGAATTGAAAGCAGGATTTTAAAGAGTTATTTATAAACCCATGTTCATAGCAGTACTATTCACAATAACGAAAAGGTGAAAGCAACTCAAGTGTCCATTGCTGAATGAATGGATAAGCAAAATGTGATATATACAGACAATGAAATATTATTCAGCCTTAAAAAAGGAAGAAAATTCTGACCCATGCTATAACATGGATGACCCTTGAGGACATTGTGCTAAGTGAAGTAAATCACAGAAGGACAAAGACTGGATGATTTCTCTTACATGGATAACCTAGAGGAGTCAAATTAATAGAGACAAAGTTGAATGGTGTTGCCGGGGACTGGGGAAGTGGGTGCAATTTAATGAGTACAGAGCCTCAGTTTTGCAAGATGAAAAGAGTTCTGGAGATTGGTTACATAACAATGTGAATATACTTAACACCACTGTATTCTTAAAAAATGGCTAAGGTGATAAATTTTACATTAAGCATATTTCACCAAAATATTTTTTAAAAAGAATCATCTGGGAAAATGATATGAAATAAAAATTTCGGCTGAGCACAGTAGCTCATGCCTGTAATCCCAGCATTTTGGGAGACTGAGGCAGGAGGATTTCTTGAGACCAGCTTAGGCAACATAGTGAGACACCTCGTCTCTATTTTAAAAAATTTTCAAAAATTCAAAATAAGTAAATCAATAAAGGTTTCAAGGCCCACTCTTAAGATTTCCATCTTTTGTCTAAATGGGAGGGGAAGAGAAATATTTGCCTTCATTATCACTCCCAGGTACTTTGGAGGCAGGAAGTCTTCAGGACAAATCGGAGATGCTTCTATATTTTTGCACATATGTTAAGTACTGTCTCCAAGATTGGAGATGACTCTAAGCAAAAGGAAGGAAATTACATTTCATGAATACCGTGATGCCAAGAGCTTTCATCTATGCAGTTGATAGCAAGTATATTTTATATGTAAGACAACCGAGTCTGAAAAACCATGTGAATGGCCCATGATCAAAAAGGGAAAAGCAGAAGAGCTGTAGTCAAGTCCAGGAGTGATGAAGATGCTCCCATGGGTTCACCACACCATTTCCTATCCTTCAGCTCACATGGTGACTAAAGTCCAGTCTCAGTTGACCTTGAAATTTAGCTCCTGCCATGTGACTGAATTCTGGCCTATGCAAAAGAGACTTCCAGGTCTGGCCCTTAAAATCATCCTGCGTAGCCCTCCAGTTCTCCCTGTCCTTCCATGGCAAATTTGAAGTGCATAAGCTCCAGATGACCATCCTGTAAGACTGTCAGACCTGCCTCAGGCTGAAAGGTGGGTCAGAAATGGATATTTATTGTGTTAAACCACTAAGATTTCTTTCTTTTTTTTCATTTGTGTATGTGTGTGTGTGTGTGTGTTGTGTGTGTGTGTGTGTGTGTGTGTGTGTGTGTGTGTGTGTGTGAGTCTCAGTCTGTTGCCCAGGCTGGAGTGCCATGGCGCACTCACCACCATCCCAGCGTCGACCTGCTGGGCTCAGGTGGTCCTCCCGCCTCAGCCTTCTAAGTAGCTAGAACTACAGGTGCACGCTACCATGACTGGCTAATTTTTTATTTATTGTAGAGACAGGGTCTCACCAAGTTGCCCGGGCTCATTTCAAACTCACAGACTCGGGCAATCCACTCACCTTGGCTTCCCAAAGTGCTGGGATTACAGACTGAGTCACCGAGACTGGCCACTACTAAGATTTCAAAAATAAATTTGTTACCACAGCATAACTTATTTTATCCTAATTCCTTACCCTTGTCTATTCCTAGGATAGTAGGCTATCACTTGAAATTCAGGACATAAATTTATTCTGTAGCACCAAGGATGATGCCAAACTTATTGAGTATCCCTAGCAAAAAAAAAAAAAATCTTTGAGCATTAATGTTGTTTATGAGAGTGATGAACATTCCAGGTTGAAAGAGAAAGAAATGGAAAAAACCACTACTCTGGGCAGAGAACCATTTTAAGCAGTTTTTAACTTCCATTTCCTACTCCCACCCTATGATCCTCATTCCCTTCCTCAACTTGCTTATGTTATTTTTCTACACCCTCAGAAAACCAATGTTTTAATTTTAGCAAACAAAATGCAAAACAAAATGTGTAAGAAACTGTTAATGATTATTTATAAATAAATTCTTGTTGCCAAGTGAGTCCAGTGCTCAGAGTTGAGCTCATGGAGGGCAAATTAGATTCGTTCCTGAATGAGAAAAGCCAGCATGGAGGCCTGCTGAGGCGTGTGCCTGCCAAGCCGAGAGGCTCTGATGAACACACGGCCTCAGACACGAAAACAGGAAATGGAAGTGGGAGGCTAATTAGGGCAAGTGGAAGAAATGAAGATAAAGACAGCTTCTCTGAGCTGGAATCCTCCAATTTATTATTTTGCAAAAGGTCCTCTGAGCATTGTTTTTCTTCTTTGGTATGCAGAGATGTCAGCGATCCCCAATGTATATTTTCTCCTTTGGCTTTAGTAATAGAACCATCAATACTTAACTGGGCACATGGCCATTCTATATATAGACTGTGTTTCCTGGACTCATTTGTAGCTGTTTGTAGCCCCAGAACTAAGCTCTGGCCTATGGGATGGGAGAGAAAGTGATGTCCACAAGTTCCAGGACAGGTCTCTTATGGAGGATGGGGAGGACAAAGGCCCCTTTTTCTTCCCTTTGTCCATCCAACATTGGAATGTAGAGATGATAGCTGGTGCTCCAATGTGGACCATGAGAATGAGGACCAGACCCTCGAGTTGGTAGAACACATGGGCTCCTGGGCCCAGGTGATCACGCATCTGCCGTAAAAGCCATGAAAGTGTAAGGCTCTGCACCCAGACTTTGGCAGCAGAGAGATGTCACTCTATGCCCTTTTACCGTGTTTAAGCCTCTGTGATTTAGGATTTTTAATTAGTGCAAGTTGGGTCTAACTAATGTAATGTGCAATTTTCTAGCTTAGCTAAATGTTTTGTTCATGGTCTGAAGTACACACACTTGGTCCATAATGCAGACAGGCAAATTATGTATTTATGCCAATCTGTGGTTCATATTAAAAAATAACTGGTCAAGTGCCGAGAACTTTGTATTGGGAATCCCTTCACTGAATATTTGCACCTGAAAAGCGCATGTCAAACACATGTCAAATTCATCACCTTTCATGGCTGTATATAGTTTATGTCCCAATCAAAATCTAAAAAGAATTAGGATTTGTATTACACTAAAAATCAGGTTATAATATGGAAGCTATATAAACAAAAGTATCTTTGCTCTCAACACTATTTTCTTGCTTTAATTTTATGAGATTAATGCTTTGAAGACAAAAGATAATGAATCAAAGAGTGTCTGGGAGTTTCCAAACACAAACTCACATCTACACACACACACACACACACACACACACACACACACGTTTGTAGAGGTATCAGAGTCCTGTGCATTCCTGGTTAAGTAGTTCCAGTTCAGATAGAAGGAAAAAAAAATCCAGGTTTCTGACAGTTTCACTTTACAAATTCAGAGCAATAAATGACACCAGCACAAAAGTATTCTATGAGCCCAATGTTATGTGACAGCAAACACATGTTTTATGAAAGAATAAATGCATCTGAGCTTGTTTTTTTCCCTTTCTTCACACCAAAATAAGATATAGTTAAATAAAAAAATTAATTCAATCTTCATTCCTTGAATGCCTGCCAGTGTCAGGCTCCATGCAAACCTCTGGTGACATAAACGAGACATGGTCTGGACATCAAGAAGTGCCCAGTCTAGTTAGGGAGCTGAGAAGATGGAGAGCCAGGATATGACATACAGAACTCTTTAAGTCCTAAACTCACTTTATGGACAAAATGTTCTGGAAATACAGAAGGCTACAATTCATTCCACCTGGGATGAGAGGAGACATCTAAGGAAGTCTTGTAAGATGAATAGAATTTCTCCAGGAGTAGAAAGTGGAGGAGATATTCCAGAGAAAGAATAGCAAGAGTGAAGGAGTAGAGGGTTGAGAGTACATACCATATTCTGGAAATAATGGTGGTTGGAACCCAGCTGTGAGACTTTAGCAGCCAACACTCCTGATGGCCCTGAGAATGAGTGCTTAAGTGCTGCAGGAAGGATTTGGGCAGCCCACGATGGCATAGAGCACCCCTTCCACCTAGTGAGATAGTCATTTGGGAGCTCTTAAAATGCTGGCGAACACTGTTTTCTGTTTGAAACTAGTGAGTGGATAGAATATTGTTTCCAGACCTGTAAGGGCCCCTCACTGCATTCAGGATAAAGTCTAATCCCTTAGTGTCTGCCAGGTGAACCTACCACTAACCTACCTGTCTCCTCTGCCATGCTTCCTCTCTGCATGCTGCAGCTGCAGCTGCAATCCCAGATGTGGCATCTTTGCTGGAGCAGATTCACATCCCCTCAGGTCCATACGATCTCGTGAAAACTTTCTTTTCCACCCTTATTAGACAGGAGGCTCAAAAACAGTGCTTATTCCTATGAGCCAGACAAGAGTATAAGTTCATAGCATTACCCGAGAGCTATGTTAACTCTTCTGCCATCTGTCATAATATATCCCTGTAGACATAAACACACAAGTGGCCTTGTGTTTAGAACTGCCCATTGTGAGCCATCGGGGCATTCCATAGAATATCACACTAGTCCCTGGCAACAATGACATTATCAGATGATGATAGTGTGTTAATCCTTAGTTAGTTACGTAGCACATAATTAAGTGACTAGTACATTGGGGACCTTGGGACACTCCATAAAGTTAGGAGATAAACTCTATGAAGATTCAGAGGCTGTGGCTGGGTGTAGTGGCTCATGCCTGTAATCCCAGAACTTTGGGAGACTGAGGTGGGAGGATTGCTTGAGTCCTGGAGTTCAAGACCAGCCTAGGCAACATAATGAGACCTTGTGTTTAAAAAAATAAAAAAACTAGCTGGACATGGAGGCACACACCTGTACTCCCAGCTACTTGAGAGGCTAAGGTGGAAGGATTACTTGAGCTAGGAGCTTGAGGCTGTGGTGAGCCATGATTATGCCACTGCACTCAAGCCTGGGCGACAGAGTGAGACTCCACCTTAAAAAAAACAAAACAAAGGTTCCAGGGCCTGCCACATCAGTGAAGTGTTTAGGGGTATGCCTGAACATCCCATCAAACTATTAATAAACGTCAAAGTTTTGCATCTGTTAATTCTCAGCACTAAGAAGGTAGCACAGTTCATGGTGAGCTTCTTCTTGCTCTGGAACCTGCATATTTCACATTTGACAATGTTGTCTGGCCCATTTACTAAGCACTATGGAAGCCTGCAAGATCTGAATCAGGCCCAGAGTCCAGAGCAGGAAAGGGCTCTGCATAAGTCCAGACTGAAGGATTGCCACTTAGGCCCTTTGGTCCAGCAGGCACTATGGTACTAGAGATATCTGGGGCGGGAGGCACCATGTGGATCTTATGGCAAACTCCAACAGGAGAATCTCAGTGTCGACCCTAGAGTTCCAGAGCAAGACCATGCCTTCTACAGGAGAAAACTCTACAGCATTTGATAACCATCTCTTGATGTGCTGCTTGCCTCTGGTAAAGATAGGGCATTTGATCATGAGACCTGAAGTGGTCATGTGTTTAGAGCTGCCCATCATGAGCATGGTCCTGTCAGACCCACCAAGTCAAAGGTTGGGTAGACCCAACTGCCATCCATCGTTGGGTGAAGTAGTGCATTCCATCCTGGGGATGAGCAGGGCCAAAGGGTAAAAGTAATTTGCCCAGCCCCTTACACCATCCACTGCTGTTGCACATGTGTCTCTCCTTCAGTTCATGCCTATGACTATGTAGGTGCTGGAGGGTGGAGAAAGTGTTCCTTATAGCCAAGTGATGAAGGAGAAAAACTCCTGAGTTTTATTCAGGGATGTGTTGGCTTGGCATGTGGGCACAAGCCAAAAATGCACTGCTGATGCATCTTTGCCCCACTCAGGGGTTAGCCTGCAAACCAGGGAGGTGAGGGAAGTCCTCCCAATTGCAGATCAGCTTTGTGCGAAAGGGAAGTGGTCTGAGATAAGAAGATAAATAGACTCTTGGGCCGTGGCAAGTGCATTTGTTGGTTGATCCAAGGTCTAGAAAGAGAAAGTCTGGAAGATGTAGGATACCTGAAAGAGATCAGTGAATGAACCTATGGAAGTGAACCCACCATGGTAAAGGACCCAAGCAGCCATGTAGACACAATGACTAAGCCAGTTGATGTTAGCCCTGAGATGGCCTACTACGGTGTTAGGATAATAAGCTCACAGACATAATACCCATGAAGACCAGATAGAAAATATGCATCAGCACATTAGCATGGCTCAAACTCACCAAGGGTGGTGTGTTTGGTGTACTACCAAGCATACAACCAGCCAGAAAAGAACCTTTGCTGAGCCTCTGAAATGAAATTATCCCTCAATTTGATGAAAAGTTGGTTACACTGAAAGGGTAATAATTCATCTTTACTGGGATTTATGCACAGTCCTTGTGTGAGTTTGCCTTTCTACCCTCAGGGGATTTCTTCCAGTATCACTAAAAGAGGGCTTGCACATCATAGGATTTCACGTACTATTGCTTGAAACCAAAGGACATACTATACAGCAAGGAAAGTGGGATAATGGATGCAAGACCCTAGAATCCATTGGTCTTCTTATGTAATACACCACCCAGAAGCTGCTGGTCTGATATCACGATGGGACACTCTTGAAGGCATAGCTATAGTGCCAACTTAGAGATGCCACTCTAAAAGAATGAAGCACCATCCTCTAGGATTTAGTATATATCCTAAACAATAACAATTGTACCCCACTGTTTCCCTGAAATTTTGAATAAAAGATCTAGAAACCAAGAAGAAGTGGAATTGGCTCACTTATCCTATTCCCAGGAACCCATTGGGAATTTGTGCTTCCCATTGCAACACTTTAGACTCTGTGTGAATCTAGGGGCCTTGGTTATCAGAAGGAGAACATTGTCTTCGAAGGACCAGTAAGAATTCTTTATAGTTTATACTATGGCAGTCAGTCTGCTGCTTTACTTTCCTTGTTCCAAGAGATCTGGTGACAAGATTGGAGTCACCATGCTAGCAGGAGTAATTGATTCTGATCAACAGGAGGTAGGGCTGCAGTTACAAAATGGGGGCAAGAAAGAAGTGTGTAGCCGTCAATTGATCCTCTGGGGTGTCTCTTGCTGTTCTTCCTAATTTGTGGGGTAGACAGATAAAACTGTATCCATGGCCTGAGAAAGATGTGGTGATCACATATATGGTCAACTGCTTTTCATAGGTGCCAAGATGGCAAATGTGCCAATGGAAGAAATGACCGTCTTCCCAAAAACAGTGCTGAAACAACCAAAATCCATATTTTTAAAAAGTCAAAAGAATAACCCCACATTGATGGATTATGTCAAAGGGAAGCAGGAGCCAGCTGAAGGAGCTCTCAATGGCCAAAGTTGGAATAAATTTGAACAAGAAAACAAATCAAGTACTACTGGATTATAATTTGAAGTAAAAATGTTCATGAGTTCACGCTAATATAAATAAATGATTGAAGAAATTAGCAAATGGGGGAAGGGAAGAGACACATATTCTCTGCAGAAGAATTCTCAGTAAGTTATGTACATACTTCACCCTAAAAAGAGAAAGAACCCTCTATTCAAGTGTGGGCTGTTCATAGTGGCTTTCTTCCAGAGAAAACAGTATGGGAGGGAGGGGAAAGAACACCTTTGCAGTGGAGAAACCTGACAAACACTATGTTAGGCAGGTAATTGAGGTCAACATCAAGAGTCATGAATCATATTCATAATATACAACATTGATATGATGCAAAATGACATTTTGTTTCATTTTATTTCTGTGGTATTGTGGTAGGACCCTTTACAGAGAGATGGGACACCAAGGCTTCTTTGCCAGGAAGCAGTATTACATGAGCTGGCACTGGCTCAGGGGATTCACATCCAAAGGCTGAGCCCCAAATGCAGTGGGGCGTTGCCTTACATACTTTTCGTTAACTTTTCTTCACATTCTAGCCTCTTTGTCTCCCTTATATGGCAACAAACATTTCTTTTTTTTGAGTTGGAGTCTCACTTCGTCCCCCAGACTGGAGTGCAGTGACCACTCCCGGCCACCGCAGCCTCGACCTGCTGGGCTCCGGCGATACTTCTGCCTCAGCCTTCCAAGTAGCTGGAACTTCAGGTGCGTGCTACCACGCCCAGCGAATTTTTTGATTTATTGTAGAGATGAGGTCTTGCCAAGTTGCCCAGGCGAACCCGCGGGCTCAGGCAATCCACTCACCTCAACCTCCCAAAGCGTGGGATTACAGACTGAGCCACCGAGCCCGGCTGCAACAAACATTTCAATTGGATATTTCATGACATAGGGTGTAACAGGGTTACGTATGAACACGTAGACATTGATTGCACCATGTTACTTTCTCTTTGTTCTGGGAATGCCCTTACCACAGTCTTCCTTCCAAAGACATATTAGCTCCAGTCTTATCATGAGAAAAACATCAGTCAAATCCAAATATAGGGATATTCTACAAAATAACCTAACTAGTACTCCTTAGAGCTGTCAAGGTCATAACAGACATGAAAGTCTGAGAAACTTTCACAGCTGAGAGGAGACTAAGGAGATGTGACAAGTAAATGTACTGGATGGATGGGATTCTGGAACAGAAAAAAGACATTAGGTAATAACAAAGGTTATCCGCATAAACAATGGACTTTAGTTAATAATAATATGTCAGTATTGATTCATTAATTGTAACAAATGTATATGTCTGAGAAGAAAACTCACAAATACTAATGTAAAATGTTAATAATAGGAAAAACTGGGTGTGGGACATATGGGGATTCTATTTTTGGCTAATTATTCTGTAAGTCAAAAACTGTTCTTTAAAAAGTCTATTAATACAGCCTGGTACAGTGGCTCACATTAATTCCAGCACTTTGGAGACTGAGGTGGGAAGATTACTTGAGGTCAGGAGTTTGAGACTAGCCTGGGCAATATAGCAAGATCTCATCTCTACAAAAAATAGAAAAAATTAGCTGGGTATGGTAGCACGTGCCTGTAGTTCTAGCTACTCAGGAGACTGGGGTTGGAGAATCACTTGAACCCAGGATATCAAAGTTACAGTGAGCTATGATTGTGCCACCACACTCCAGCCTGGGAGACAGAGTAAGACTCTATCTCTCTAAAAAGAAAGAAAAGCTTATTGATAAAAAATGCTAGAACAACAAAAAATTGTACTTTAACTTATTTCATACTATACACAAAAATGAACTCAAAATGGATCATATAACTAATTGTAAAGTTAAAACAATTAAACTTCTAGAAGATAACAGAGAAGAAAATCTGCATGACTATGGGTTAGGCAAAAATTTCTTTTTTCTTTCGAGTCGGAGTCTCACTCTTGTCGCCCAGGCTTGAGTGCAGTGGCACACTCATGGCCACTGTAGCCTCCACCTGCTGGGCTCTGGTGATCCTTACACCTCAGCCTTCCAAGTAGCTGGAACTACAGGCATGCGCCACCACACCTGGCTAATTTTTCTTGATTTATTGTAGAGACAAGGTAGCTCACCTTTGCCTGTTAAAGTATTAGGATTACAGGCGTGAGCCATTGCGCCTGGCCCACAAACATTTCTTAGAACACATAAAGTTCAAACCATAAAAGAAAAAAAATAAACAGATTGGACTTCATCAAAATTAATAACTTCTACATTTCAAAACACATTGTTGAGAAAATGAAAAGATAAACGACAGGCTGATAACCAACAAAGCAGTTGCATGTAGAATACAAGTCAATAATAAGAAAACAAATACAATAATTCAGTGAGAGAAAAGAATGTTCTTTTGATAAATGGTTTTAGGTTCAGGTTAGTTAAGGAAAAGAAAAAAGAAAAAAAACAAAAACTTTGACTCCTAACTCACACTACACACAAAAGTCACTTCCAGAGGATCATAATCCTAAATGTAAAAAGCAAAACAATGAAGATCTTTCAAATAAAACAGAGGACACAAACCATAAAATTTGAAAAAGCATAATATTAGAGTTAAATTAATCAAAATAAAAAATTTTGTTCCTCAAAAAAATTAAAATAATGAAAACATGTCAGAGATTAAGAGAAAATATTCTCTGTAGACACCATCCAGAATATTTTCCACCCAAAATATATAAAGAGCTCTTATTGCACCGATGCTTCACAAGAGATGTATAAAATGACTAAGAAGCATATGAAAAGATGCTCAACACCATTAGTCATCAGAGAAACACACACTAAAACTAGAGCTGCTAGTGGGAATGTTAAGTGGGACAACCACACTGGAAAACAATTTGGCAGGTTCTTATAAACATGAGCTTATATGATTCAGTAAATCCCACTCTTGGGTATTTACTTAAGAGAAATGAAAACCTACATTCACACAAAGACATGTACACAAATGTCCATAGCAACTTTGTTCATAATAGCCAAAGACTGGATATAACCCAACAGTGTCCATTAGCAGGTGAGTGTATAAACAAATTGAGGTATATCTATACTACAGACTACAACTCATTAATAAAAAGAACGAACTAATGACAAATGCAGCAACATGGATGAATCTGAAAAACGTGATAGTGACATACTGAATGAAAGAAACCAGACACAAAAGAATACATACATATGATTCCATTACATGCGATTCTAGAAAAGGTAGATTTAATCTATTGTGACAGAAAATGGACTAATGGCCACCTGGGGTAGGAGGAATTGGGAGAATTAACTAGAATGGGGCACAAGGGAACATTTTGGGGTGATGGAAATGTTCTACATGTTTTGCTGGTGATTCATTGCGTGAGTTACAAACTCATCAAAATGTACACTTAAAACGGGTAAGTGAATTGTACCAAAATTTTTAAAAAGCTTTATTTAAAAGATGGTTGAAGCAGTTGACACTCCTACCAATAATGTTTAAATATTCATTTCCTAATAGCCTCCAAATCACCAGTTATTATCACATTTTTTCCTTTTTTTAAGAAAGCAATATTTATTGAGAGGACAGAACAGCTCCCACAGTGGGAGGGGACCGAGAGGGGTTGCCCTATTATCATATTTTTAACTTTTTGCCATTC
Source organism: Cephalopachus bancanus (assembly GCA_027257055.1). Classification (NCBI taxonomy): domain Eukaryota; kingdom Metazoa; phylum Chordata; class Mammalia; order Primates; family Tarsiidae; genus Cephalopachus; species Cephalopachus bancanus. Next base: position 723,746 of record JAPVLO010000006.1, read on the forward strand.
TAGTGAATGAAGATAATATTTCCAACTTGCAATACACTTCTGTTGATTATGCAAGAGGTATTTATGAAGGAGACCAAACTAAAGAGTTACATCCTAAAAGTCATCGCCAGTGAAGCAATGGCTAATGAGAAAGTTGTTATTAAGATGATCATGTATGCTTCTTCATGTTTTCACGTTCCACTTTTCTCTAAGAATTTTGACATTTTAGGTTTATTCCGATTTTGTAGTGAATGTTCATCTCTCATGTTTTGTCGCACTGTTTATTCTTACCAGATCCTAGGTTCATATGTTTTAGATCTGAGTCATGGAAGTAGTACCCTAAGGGGACACTAGCCCAACACTTCTATCTGCACCCCCTCCCCATTTTTTGGACATGGACAATTGCTGTTTGTTTTACTGTATGAAAAGTGTTATCTAAATCAGCAAAATTGCAGCTCAGTTGAAGTATCCAGATGTGGGTACCCACACTTGTAGTTCTTCACATGACAAAACTTTGGGAAATATGGAAAAGGCATGATATCCTGAGCTTATCCAAATGGCTTCATCTGAAGAAAAAACAATGTGTTTGTGATTTTAAAGATTTAACGATGAGACAATGCACTGGAAGTTTCCTCAGTAACAGCTGTAAGAAGGGCAAAAACATTTTTACAATGATAGTATGTTTGCTTAGAACAACTCTGGATTCTGACTTTATCCTGGTGTAATTTTTAATAGAGCCTTCTTTTACTCTGAAAACTGTCCTAGTTTAAAGATAAATTATATTACCACTATAATTACAAGGGATTTCTAGTTAATAAGCGGCATGGTCCCATCTGCTTGTTTTTTATTACTAGAAATACATGGGGAATGTTTGGAGGGAATGACTTATAATCAACTTCTAAATCAAACTTGATTAGGGCAAAATAGCACAATTTTCTCTTTACTGTTTTGAGGGAAAAAAACTCAGTTGACTTAGTTATTCAATTTGTTCAAGGATTACCTCAAACACACTACTTTAGGAAACATCTAAGATTCCAAGTGCCCATTCATCTGCTCTTCATAAGTAAAATATAATCCTACTCAGGAAGAAGATATTTTGATGGAATGTGGTATTAAAGCTCATCAACTGAATTTAACTGTGTACACATTGAAGGGCCTGGAAATCCTCCTACACATGAAATCTCGTTTGTTGGTACACATATGCTGTGCATATGCATTTGAAAATCTCTTCTTGTTATAACTTTTGACCAAGTATGGACTAAGAGGAAGGCCAGGCTTATCACATTCTCGACGTCACATAATGCCAGGAGACCAGATCAATTAAGAGATGAATCGTCTTATTGTGCCGGTTTAAGTCACAGAGCTCCTTGAGACAAGAAACTGTGACAGCCTTTTAGCCCCCATTTGCCCACCTTGGTGATCTCAAGCAGGAATTGACCTGCTGAAGGACACATTCGTTCAGCACAGTCTAGTGAGAGGAAAGCAGTGTGTGAGTTTGCAAGGACTGCCATAACCAGTAACACACAATGGGTGGTTTGAACAATGGAAATGTATTTCTACACAGTTCTGGAGGCTGCAAATCCAAGATCAAAGTGTTCATTCTGAGACCTCCCTCCTTGACTTACAGATGGCGGGCTTTTCTTGGTGCATCACATGGTCTTTCTTCTGTTTGTGTCTGTGCCCTAATCTCTTCTTCTTATAAGGATGTCAGAAAGATTGAATGAAAGCCCACCTTAATGACCTCATTTTAACTTGATCGCCTCTTTAAAGACCGTATCTCCAAACATAGTCCTATTTTCAGGTACTGGGTGTTAGGAATTCAACATGTGAATCTGGGGGGACACAATGCAGCCTGTAGCAGGCGTAATTAAGATTTTTTCATTAACTAACAGTGATAAGCATTGCACAATGCTGCCTCATATACTTCTCACTGCCACCTTGTGGATATCGATTCATCCATGGTACAGATGACAGGCCAGGAGGCACAATCAATCAAATGTGTGCCCACGAGGTCCACTGCATGCCCTGGTGCTCCATCCTGAGAGAAGAAATGTTCCTTATGGTCATTAACCAATGCCTGCTCACCCTCCAAGATGAGTTGCAAACACCATCTTTTCCTGAAAGTTGCCCTGATATCTTTAACTTCTGCCATATCCTGTGAGAGAAGTGGAATAGAGACTCTCAGCATCCTTCACATGGTGCTTCTCTTGTTTTATAGTTCTTCTCACATTGTTATTATACTTTGTTTTCTCAGCCAGATTCATCTTTCCCTGTCTAAATCTTTAGGGTCTGGCCCAATAGACAATTGATTAAATGAATCAGTAACTTGATTTTCCAGTATTCTTTCTCATCTAAGACTAGCAGACCACCCCAAAGAAGCACATGTGTGGACAAAATGTGTTCACTACCTCCAGCCACATGATTATGTGCGAAGTTGTCAGAGGAATTAGAGGACACCAACATCCCTTGATGCACCACTATGTTACTATGTTACATGCAAGTACTCAGAGAGAGAAAACATGCCAATTTCTCTGGGCTGTTTGTTTCCCCATGATCATTAAATGAGGTGCAAGAAGAGGCTCTGAAAACAGCAGCTCAAACTCTGGCCAGATTGCCTGGATTTGAGTCCCAATTTTTTACTTACTGGCTGTGTGGCACTGTGCAAGTTACCTAACCTCTCTGTGTCTCAGTTTCCTTATCTGTAAAACAATGGCAATAGTACAAACTTCAAAGGGCTGTTACGAGGAGACAAAGAGTTACTATTTATAAAGAATTTAGGCGAGTGCCTGGAATGTCATAAGGGCTCTATGCAAGTGTTAGCTACTATTTTGTCATTATCACTGCTGTTATGAATGAAAAAGGAATTGTTTAGTTTGGTTCTATGCTGTCATTGGAATTTCCATTAGCCCTGTGGGTGTGATGACCTGCCAGGGGTCTCTCCTTGACTTCTGCCCCCTCTCCTTGCACGTGTGGTGGTTTCCATCTGGACTCCAGCCCTGCAGCCCTGGCCATCCGCTGTGGCCTCCCACAATTGAGATTGCAGGTAGCTGCTGTCCAGGTCACAGATTTTGGGAGCCACACAGCCCACTCTTTCTCATTGCCTGTGTGTCCTGGGAGGTTTGAGGCAAATATAATGGTCACAGCTACCACCTCTCTCCTCTATCTGCCCCCCACCCCCCAAAAAAATGGAGGGAGAAGAATTTAGGAAGGAAGACTTTGTGCTTCTCAACGCTGAAGCACATGCAGAGGGAATGGAATGGAAGGGAGAGGGAGAGTAAGGAGGGAAGAGGAGGGGAGGGAAGAAGGAAGGAGGGGAAGAAGGGAGGGAGGGAGGAGGCAGCAGATCCCACAGGAGCCCGAGAGGGACGCTCCAGGCCTGGTTTGGGAACTTTTCCATTGACTCCCCTGCATGAAAACAACCCGGGCCAGCCACCACCTCCCCAGCGCCAGCTGTTTCCACTTCCTTAACATATGTTCGCTCACCTAAATTGTTTACTAACTTCACATCCAGGATCTTTTAAACAGAGGAAAACCCGAGGCTTGCCTACACCAACCAGAAAGCAGACATAAGGGGGAAAATTCAACAACAAACACAACGCAAAGGCAGAATGGTACCGGAGAACCTAAGTTTGTCTACAGCTACACGTTTCCCTTCCCTTTTATGGCTTCCCAAATGATTGATGAAACTCCTTTTCCAGGGCTGATGCACTAGGTTAAGGAAGTATACTATACTGACTCATAGGCTGAACTGGATAAGATAGACTAGGAGAAGAATAGAATTGATGGAAAGCAACCCATTGTGACAGTAGGAATAGCACCACATTTGCAAACCCGACTCCCAGTGAGAGGACAGTACTATTCATGGGGTCTGGTGTTCAGAGCTCAGGCTCCTAAGCCAGATCTACAGGTTTGAATCCCAGCTCAGCCACCAGGAAGCTGCGTGACCTGGGGTGAGTTGCTAACCCTCTCTTGGCCTCAGTTCTATCATCTGTCAAACAGAGAGAACAGTATTTATCTCATTGAGATGCTGTGAGGTTAAGTGAGTGAATAGAAAGCATTTAGAATAGTACCTGGTATTTACCATGTGTTTGCTGTTTTGATTATATATACGTGTAGGTTTTACCTAGTTTTAAAAACTAGAATTTATTATTATTCTTTTATATTCATGGCACAGGGTTTATCATGGGATTCTAGTTCAATATGTCAGGCCTGGCATTCTTGATATACTTTCTGCTAATTTCTATAACAATACTATTGCTTTGTCTTCGCATCCTTCATATAATATAAGCTTGCAAATTTCCTGACTATTAAATATAAGAAAAGCCTACATGATGAAATTTGTATAAACAACACCATCAATATGAATGAATTGGGAAGTTCCTTCCTGATACTTCCATCCTGGAGCAAGAAGTGGAATTGTTTGGGGCAAGCAAACAAAAAATGTTCACTATGTGTATGCACTAATTTTTAAAATGAGAAAAATTAATATTATAAAAATAACAGTGTGCGCTGGACGTGGTGGCTCACACCTGTAATCCCAGAACTTTGGGAGGCCAAGGCGGGAGGATCACTTGAGTACAGGAATTCGAGACCAACCTGAGCAGCATAGCAAGACCTTGTCTCTCCAAAAATTTAGGCGAGTGTGGTGGTGCATACCTATAGTCCCAGCTAGTTGGGAGGCTGATGGAGGGAGATTGCCTGAGCCCAGGAAATCGAGGCAGTGATGAGCCATGATTGTGCCACTGTACTCCAGCCTGGGCAACAGAGACTGTAACTCAAAGCAAAACAAACCAACAACAACAAAACAGTGCAATCAGATAATTTGACTAGAATAATATTTGGGTGGTAAAGGGAAAATGTGGGCAAAATTTACCATAGCAATAAAGATACAGTTAGAAATAAGTTTGACTAAAATAATCACTGCTCTTTCCTTTCTGTATCTTCCATGAAATTCACAGTGAGTTGGGATTAAGAAACTGTTGTTGAAATCCCCTTGATGGAAAAGAAGTCCCCAGAGCACCATTTTTATTGCATAAGCAGCAGTGTCTTTTGACATATGTTTAATGTTTTTGCTATTTAAAAACTGAAGAAATTGTGGCTAGAAATGTGTTATCTGTTCAGTTTGAGGAAATAGATATTCTTTTAGGATTTTAAACCAAATGGCATACTATCTATCTCTCAACATTTAACTTCTGGTTGATTTTGAAACTCTTATATGCTTCTCCCACAGGCATTTTGGAAGAGTATGTGTCCCACTAAGAAGCTTCAAGTGAGACTCATAACCAATATTTCTGGCAGCTTTTGCGAATTTAATGTTTCTTTGAACACAAGTCTATGTTGCAATCATAACTGAGACTAGCTCAGACCTGTCTACCAAGGGCATTGGACTAGAGAGGGCAATTTCACCTTTAAGGACATTGTTCACTACAAAAACAAATCATTCTATCAAGATAGGTACTTTAGGAGGGAGACTTGTCTGCTGAACACTGAGGGGTCCCATTGTCTCCGAATCATATGGGCAAAGACTTCCCAGGCCACTGGCTTCTGGTTCACATGGGAGCAGGGTGTTGGCAGGGCAGTTCAGACAGGTCCCTGGGTCTGATACCCGATTCACCCATTCATTCACTTCAATCAGTATTCATTAAAGGCCTGCTATGCACCAGGTACTGTTCTCAACATTGAAAGTATAGAAATGAACACAATATAAAAAAAGCCCTGCCCTCATGGAGCCTGCATCCTAATGAGGGAATCCGAAAACAAACAAGTAAATAGACAACTAGAAGTGAAAGCACTATGAAGATAAAGGAGGTAGCAGATGGAGAATGGAGAGAGGTAAGGTAGTCAGATCCAGTGAGTCCACTCTGCATTTTCCTCAGAGCCAAATATTTTCAATATTCTACAGGCTGTGGCCACCCTCCTGTACCCTTAGTGACCTCATCTCCTGCTTGTCCCTCCTTCTACTTCTCCAGATGCGCCCGCCAAAATGCTGCCCTGGAATCTGCTGGTGCTAAAACCAGGAGAGTCCCAGGCAAAGGAGATGAGCTAGTGACCCTACCCTACGACCAGGCATGTTACTGCTTGAGGGTTTGTTCTAGCAGTTCCTGCTGCCTGAGCCACCCTTCTCCAGGTATCTTCTTCACTAGTTTTGTTGTCTTATTCACATTTTCTCTCAGATTTCACTTTCTGAATGAGACCTACCCTGACCATCCTATTTGATACTGACCCCGCTCTTCCCTCCCAAACCCTATGCTTCCAATATCTCTTACTCTGCCGTTTCTTTTTTTTTGAGTTGAAGTCTCACTCTGTCACCCCAGGCTGAAGTGCAGTCTCATGAACATGGCTACCGCAGTCTTGATCTTCTGGACTCAGGGGATCCTTTCCCTTTAGCCTTCCAAGCAGCTGGAACTTCAGGCGTACCACCACTCCTGGCAATTAGAAAAATTTTTTTTGTAGAGATGAAGTCTTGCCAAGTTTCCCAGGTTGGTCTCAAACCTCTGGGCCCAGGTAATCTTCTCACCTCCACCTCTCAAAGTGCTAGGATTATAGGCGTGAGCCACTGTGCCCGGCTTCCGTTTCCTTTTTCATAATTTATCATGTTGCAGCATACTGAAGCCTCTTTGCCTTCACCTGCAGAGTCGTGAATGCTTGGGGGTTTGCATGGCCCTGGGCGGCCCTTGACCAGTGCAGGACACTGGTAAGAGCAGGACAGTGAGAGTCCGGCTCCTTGGCATGCAGGCAGGACAAATCTAAGGTGTGAGTGACACTCTGGAGTTCTGCAGGCTCCAATAAAAGCTGTGCCCCCAGGGTTTTAGTTTGAAATCACACCCTTGCTTCTTCTCTTTCCCTGTTCTGCTTTGTCTACTCCACTACTGGTTTCTCCAGGAAGCACTTCTTTAAACATTACTTCACCCTAATCCTCATTCCAGGATCTGCTTCTGAGGAGCCCAGTCTAGGACTAAGGATCTGGCCTTAGTGAATTCAACCAATGACATAGGATGTCTGGTAAAATTGGTGAGTATGAGAGTGGGAAGATGGAAGCCTACTTTCTGTGACTTTCTATTATCTCAGTCAATAAAAACCAAAGACATTGCATATTTGTCTCTAGTCACGTCACCTGTTCAAGTGCAGCTTAGAGAAAGTAGGGAGTTGGATTTAACCAGGGTTGGGGGTGTGTCCAGGCAAGTAAACTGGAAAGAGGCTAGAGGGTTTGGGATGCAAGAAAGGGAATAATTACAGCGATGAGGATGGGATCTCTCCTGGGGACAGCAGGAAGCAAGGATGCTGGAGGGTGGGCCAGGAGAAAGGACAGAGATGGTGGGTTGTGGATACTGATAAAGCCCGAGAGTTGTTGGCATCATGGTCACAGGGTGACGCTAGGAAGTGGGGATTAGCAGTGGGAACCCTAGGCCTACAGCGATAGAGCTAATGCCCTGTGGAGATGTCAGATCAGAGATATGACCTGGGAGCAGGTGGCTGACATTTGGCAGAGTGCAGGTCACTGACTGTTGAGGTGCTACATACCTCTAACTTGATAGCTGATTCTTGAAATATTCCATATGTATTTCCATTTCCCCCCCGATCTCTTGTTTATTTATTATTATTATTTGAGTTGGAGTCTCACTCCATTGCCCAGGCTGGAATGCAGTGGCACGCTCATAGCCACCGCAGCCTCGACCTACTGAACTCAGGGATCCTTCTGCCACAGCCTTCCAAGTAGCTGGAATTACAGGCACGCACTACCATGCCAGGCTAATTTTTCAATTTATTGTAGAGACAAGTTCTCGCCAAGTTGCCCAGGTTAGTCTCTAGCCTATGAGTTCAGGCAATCCTCTCACCTCAGCCTCCCAAAATGCTGGGATTACAGGCTTGAGCTCTTGAGCTCTTGATTTTTGAGATACTAACAAGGAAATGAGGAGGACAGAACAGAGCAAAACTTGAAAGGTCTCCCGACCTAGTCTCCCTGCCTCATTGAACCTGTGCCCTCTGCCCAGCCTGCAGCCATGCCCTCTAACACACATACATACGTGCCAGTCACAGCAGCTTGCAGTTATCCAAGAATTTCTCTCAGAGTTTATGTTAGCAGCTCAGATCTGTAATCTCTAATTTCTATCATTTTCCCTGGGTTGGTTTTTGGTAAAAGAGTCACGAGTCTGTGCCTTGTTCTCAACCCAAATAGACATCACTCAATTAGTCTCCAAGCCCCTCTTGAACACCAGGGCCTGTCTATGCTCTCCCCTCATGTTCACAGTAATCCAATCTTTTAGAATGAAATCTGTCTTTCCTCCTACAAGCTGACCGCCACTGCCAGGTTTCACTCAGGGTCCCTGATGGTACTCAGCCTCCGCCTCCTGTGATCTGACTAGTTCTTTCCAGCAGTATGACACCAGGAAGGGATTAGAGCACTCTCTCCTCAGCACCTCTAAGGCAATCTTAGCTCCCTGACACATTCACTTACATGTAGAAGCCTGCACACACACATACATGCACACATATGCACATATGTCTGCAAATGCATGGTCTCGTAATTATCTAGCACAATGCCAGGAATCCATTTCTATTGCAGAGGCATCGAGCAGGATAACTAAAAGATAGAACACAGAAGTATCTGGCTATCTGTCATCTATCTATCATCTATTTATTAGAGATAGGGTGTCTCTCTGTTTCCAAGGCTGGAGAGCATTGACGTGATCATAGCCCACTGCAGCTTTGAACTCCTGGGCTCAAGTAAGCCTCCGATGCCCAGCTAATTTTTACAGATTTAGAAGTCAAGAGAAATGGATACTCAGATTGATTCTCTCTCTCTTGGTTTCCTAGGTGAGGTGTAATTTATTCTGTGAACTCTCAACTGTTCTAAGTAGGAACATATAATTTCTATTTTCTCCCAAAGTCTATGCATACCAGGTAGGAGGGAAAGGAGGAGATGCTGGCAAGAAGTCCTTTTCTGGATGGGATTGTCTGCAGGCCCAAAACTGAGTACACAGGTCTCTTTGAGCCTGGTGGAAGGGCTATCAGGTGACCACAACAGCCAGCTAAACTTAAGGGGCCTCTGGGAGAACTTTGGGCTTCTCTGCAGAGATTGAGGTTGGACTTGTTCTTCCTGCCTTCCTGCTAAGTATGTGTCAGGGATACTGACTGGAAAGATCTTTTGTGTCCTTTGTGCGTATAGCTATCTAATCTGGCTTTAACGGAAAATTTGTGTCTAGGTGGCTAGCATTTTTGAGAACCTAGTGAATATGGCAAGTCTCCCTGTCAAAACACCAGTTTCATCAATGCAGGTGACTTAAAATGGATCTCAAAGGGATTGAAAGAATTTCTAAGGTTCCCTTTGCCTTGTACCTCCAAACAGAGCAGTGAGCACCACCAGTTTTTTCCAGCATCATCCTTGGAGCTCACAACACAAACTGGAAAAGGTGGGAAGACTCACTTTTCACTTAAATGGAAAAGACCTTTCCCAATCCTATCTTGTCTAAAAATACAATATATAAGGGGGGGACCCCCCAAAACTGGAATTTATTTATATGAAATTGTGTACTTATTCTTAAATGTTTAAACTTAAGTCACCTTCAAAGTACTCTCCATTTGATGAATACACCTATCAAGATGTTTTTTACACTGCTTAAAACAGTTTTTGAACTTGTCAATTTTGATGCCTTTTAGTGTTTCTACTGTTTTTTGTCTCACTTCTTCCACATTGGCAAAACATTTCCCTTGGAGGACATTTTTCATCTGAGGAAACAAAAAAAGAAATTTTGTGGGTAAGGTCAGGTGAATAGGGAGGGTGGGTACTGGGGTCGTGCTGTTTTTTGGTCAAAAACAGTCGAACACTCAGCATGGTGTAAGCAGGTGCACTTATAAATCACCCATCATCAAGTGGGCAAACGTGTCGAAAGAATCTCCAAAAAACAAATTCACTGAAGCCAAAAGCAGTCTTTCACGACAATGCTAGCTGGTACACTGATGCTAATGGGTTCCTAGAACACTTACCTAGCAGGGGAAGCTTATACTAAAGAGACCTGCCCTCCAAAAAATAATTCTGGGGTTTTTTTTGGGGGGGTCCTCTTTGTATATGGCTCTTTTTTTGGGGGGGAGTCAGAATCTCATGTCACCCAACCTGGCGTGCATGACACATCCATGGCCACTGCAGCTTCGACTTGCTAGGCTCAGGTGATCCTTCCACCTTAGCCTTCCAAGTAACTGGAACCACAGGTCCACACAACCATGCCTGGTTGATTTTTTGATTTATTGTAGAGACGAGATCTCCTCAAGTTGCCCAGGCTGGTCTTGAACCCCTGGGCTCAGGCAATCCCCTTGCCTCAGCCTCCCAAAGTGCTAAGATTACAGGTGTGAGTCACTGTGTCTGGTCCATATATGGTTCTTAATTAACCACCCACAGCATGGACTCATCCTGTTGCCCAGATCAGTTGTAAATATTTTATCAAACTGAATGTATTTTTCAATATTTATCCAGGTATCTGCATAGACAACTTTCCATTACCTGGTGTTCATTTACTGAGCTCTGCAGGGCGCCTCACCCCTCAGTCTCCACCAGGCTTCCTGCCAGTCTCCACAGGGCCATGGGTTGGGTGTCTAATTGCATGTCCTCTTCCCTCCCCCAGATAGGCAGGTGGCTAGTCACAACAGAGACACAAATGGGGGCAGATGTGGGGGGAAGAGATTGGTGCTGGTCACCTGCTACCTTGGACTACATTCATTTCTCTCCATCCTCACTGCAGATCATTGACCTGTGAACACATGTTCTTAACATGTTGCCTCCAATCTTGCTGAAATCAGCTAGACAGTATATTATGTCTAAAGTATTTTCTTTTCTAAATCTGACATAGAACATAAACTGAGAGGCACACAATCTGTTTTGGGGTTTATGATAATGTCCAAGCAAAGCCACACAGACTTGTCTGAATATCACTGAAAGGTTCGTTTCCAGTGGTGTTCAGTGAAGGTGAGTTGACTCATTTGTACAAAACAATTCCCTCATTTCCCTTTGAGCAATTGTCAAGTGTGCTTGACGCAAAGCAAGTGACCTTCAAATGCAAAGAGGGGTTTGGCCTGGACTGTCAGTGTGGATTTGGCAGCATGAATTGCTCCAAAGAATCCTGATTTCTTATGCATGAACTGCTGACCCCGGCACTGGGTCCTGGAAAGCAGGACGGGAAGGAAGGTGAACTCCTGCTGATTCAGGGGTCCTCCCGACAGCCTTTCCACGGTGTCAGCAGTATTCACATCACTTTCCTCTCCTCCCTCTTCCGCCCCACAGTAAGTCCTGTCTCTGGAAGCACTTTTCAGTTGCCAGGAATTATGAACATTAGGAAACAATTCAAAAAACTGGGTGGCTGCCTTAGTTTCCACAGCCCACATGGTAACACAGGGGCCCGTTTTTAGCACCAGGTCATAGGTGTAGAAACAACCAGGCCTAAAGGAAGGAATGCTGGACCAACAAGAGAGACTTCAGTGCCTCCAGCACCAGGCAAGCATGTGGCCTGAAGTGTCTCTAAAGAGAGACAGAGGAATAAATGTTCTACGGGTTTACAGAGCTCTACTCCAGCTCATACCTGGAGTGATGCTTCCCAGTGTTGATGGTTTGAGGATCATGCTTTCAGTAACCACGATATCCAGCTCCTAGGTCAAGGTCATTTCGAGGAGACGGTAATAAAACAAGAGGGAAAAGGCTCAGCAGGCAATGCATCCGTTAATTGAGGATCCCAGGAAACAGCCCTACACCAATATTGGGTCCTGAGCTACAGAAACATCTCCTTTCTTGGATATCAAAGCATTATGAATGTTCCATGGTACAAGAAATAGTTCAAGTGTGTCAACTGGACAACCAAGCTCCAAAGGTTTCATGGTGCGCCTGCAGTTCTTGTCTATGCCAGACAGCAGCTCAAGGACGTGCTGCCACAGTTCATTAGCTCTCTGATGACAGGTATATTGGCAACTTCATGTCACACAAAGAGGAGCTCAGTTGTGCAAACAAATGTCCCTCACTCATACTGGACAAAGCCTTGCTAAAGTGATGGGGTGCTGAAATCTTCCTAACTCCTTTCTACCTGGACATCTTCCTCCCCTCATCCTCCCACTCCAGCTCGAGGGTGCCAAAGCTGTGTGGTGACTCCCTCTGCCAGTGTCCCATCCTTGGTAATTCAAAGATGCTCCCATCAATGGCCCACAAAGAGCCCTGTGTGCACGCACACGCGCTGTCACTGATAAGGTCACTGGGTGGTGAGCAGTTCTGTTCACACTTCGCATCTGGGGCCTTATCCTGTGATTCGTGTGTGTAGCACCTGTTTGCATGGTCCACCCTTAACTGACATTCTGCCTTATAGATACCTGGACAGGTTGATGCCTTCCCCCGACACCCCCACCCCCGCATAAAGCAGCAGCTCCCTCTTGTAAGTCAAGCTGGTGTGTTCACTATGCTCCCCAGAACTGACCCATAAAATCACCAACTTATATGTTTTCTGCACACTACTTTTAAGAAATAAGTTAGGCAGGCCAGGCATGGTGGCTCACGCCTGTAATTCCAGCACTTTGTGAAACCGAGGCAAGATGATTGCTTGAAACTAGGAATTCAAGACCTGCCTGGGCAATATAGCAAGACCGCATCTCTATTTTTAATAAATATAATTTTAAAAAAGAAATATGTTAGGAAATCCACAGGAAACAAATCCAAAGGAAACAAACTGATAACATGACTTTTGAAAAAAATAAACAAACAGTAGAACAGCTTCCAGAATGTGCCAAGACCAATATACCCAGCTTCACTTTCCATATTATTTACTCAATAATCCTATCTGGTGTTTACAATGAATAATTATTCTAGGGCCCCTCATCAAACATCAGAAAGTGACCATTAGGTTGAATATTTTATCCTAAAGCAGGAAATTAAACTAAGTTTTCAGACAAAAATATCAATTAACAGAAAGAATCACAAAGAAAAAGAGAGGAGGATTAATTGGCATTGTTAGGGAAAAACTCATTTTCTTATGATTGTGGTCAAGACCTTATCTTACAATCCTCATAATCATAACCTCCTTTTCTTTGCACTGGGAACCTAACATCTATTATCACTGTCCTTCTCAGCAGCTGAGAGTCATAGTTCTTCTTATTCTCCTTTCGTTGATGAGAAGACTGGAGATCATCTGATAATTAAGTTGCCCACTCACATGGCAAGCAAAAAAAAAGAGAGACATATTTTGAACTGAGGCATGCTTGACTTCAAAGTTCATATTCTTGCTTTTAGGCCAAGCTTCTATACAAGATTTTCACCAATTCTTTTTTTTTTTTTGAGTTGGAGTCTCACTCGGTCACCCAGACTGGAGTGCAGTGGCCGCTCCCGGCCACCGCAGCCTCACCTGCTGGGCTCCGGCGATCCTTCCGCCTCAGCCTTCCGAGTAGCCAGAATTACAGGCATGCGCTACCACGCCTGGCTGATTTTTTGATTTATTGTAGAGATAAGGTCTTGCTGCCCAGGCGGGCCTCGAACCCGCGGGCTCAGGCAATCCACTCACCTCAGCCTTCCAAAGGCACGGGATTACAGGCTGAGCCACCAAGCCCGGCTCACCAATTCTTAATAGTCGATTTAGTTCAACAGTTACTGAGCACCTATTGTGTCTTATTGTGATAGGGAGTACAGACATAAAAGAGTGACAGGCCCTACTTTTACCTGAGGGGAAAAAAAATGCCTTCTTTAGGGAATCTTTCAGAACAAATACCATTAAAATTGTTTTCTAATTGAGCTTAATATATGAACTTGACTCTATCATTTACTTTTTAAAAGTAACAAATTAGTTCTCAAAATGACAACACTCACAAGATGATGCCTTCTGTGTTTTTTCATGCATTTAATCCCCTGACTAGTGAAAAATTTAAAAAATTTTTCCTAAAGGAGGAGAAGGAAGTATCTTTTCTTTTCACTTCATGAATACAAGTAAACATATTATTTAGTCTCAGAGTTATAATAGCTTTATATTAGAATGAGCTGTCCATAAAAGAGAAACTAAACTAACTAAACATTAGTCTAAACATTATGTAACAGGGTTGGCATGTGGTTTCTAAAAGATCATAATTTCATATGCAATTGCTGGATAAGAATTCTGTAACTAGAGCTAGTTCTGTGAGCACTGCTTCATATTTCAGGTTGAAAGTAGGCAGCCGTTGTAGCCCAGAAGCTCCCAGAAGAAACGAGTGAGCTGAATGTGTATATTGATGAACATTTTTGGTGTTTTTAGTCTTTCTGAAGCACCTGGTTTTGGCTCTGTGGAAGACTACATGGCGCATGAAAAGATCATTGTTTGTAAGCACTCACTGGGATGTTTCTAGAATATGCTTCTGTAGGTGAATAAAGGTGGTTATTGTTGAGTCTTTCTTTACCAAAAAATAATAAAACTGATGCAGTAAGCTGATTTGGAAAAGAGCCTAGTAAAATCTGTTGCAGAGTTAGGACTTGCTTTGAAAAGTGTCTGTGTCATCAGAGGCACTCTGACAGACTTTTTTTTCCCTTGTATGGTATTTGTCGAGCCACTTCAAATCTGTTTTCAAACAAAATTGGGAATTTAAAAAAATTCATATAATAAAAAAATATAAAATAATAAAATGTAATTCAGTGACATCTATGTTATTTAGCATTCAAAGCATTTTATCTAATGCTAATTTATCAATAGTAGTAACAATTTTAAGCTAATTTTTATTGATTTTTGAGTTGGAGTCTCACTCTGCCACCCAGGCTGGAGTGCAGTGGCATGATCACAGCTCACCGCAGCCTAGAATTCCTGGGCTCAAGCTGTTGTACCGCCTCAGCCTCCTGAGTAGCTGGAACTACAGGCGTGTGCCACCTTGACCAGTTGACTTATTTTATTTTATTTTTTTGTAGAGATGAGGTCTTGCTATGTTGCACAGGCTGGTCTCGAACTCCAGGGCTCAAGCAATCCTCCCACCTTGGCCTCCCAAGGTGCTGGGATTACAGGCATGAGCCACTGTGCCAGGCCAGGGCTCCAGAATCTTTACCCTTTACCGCTGTGCTATGCAAACTTTCAGAGAAGCCAGCTGTGTTGGGAACACTTGCAAAACTCCGTTTCTAGGCAGCTGACTCAATAGATTCGACCTAAGATACCTCATCTGCCCACTCAACTCTCTTTCAAAAGGCTCCTGTCTGTGGATGAAACATTGCTTCTAGAAGGACACTCCTACACTGGAAATGAATTATTCACTGGGAGAGTAAACTCCAAAGCATCAGTGCTCAGTGACATTCAGCATGGAGCTGTGGTCTTCTAAGCCATGAGTCATCCAAGAGAGGTCAAGTCTTTAAGAAATAAAACACAAGATAACTCTGGTGAGGTAAAGATAGAAAACAAATGAGCTAACATCAGGTCTGCTGGCAGGAGGCAATTTTAAGAAGCCGGAAAAGAACTTTGTAAGGCGTTAAAATATTGCCTATGAAAAATTCATTGATGTTTTAATGGAAACATCAATAGGGGTTGACCAAGTAGGTATTGTACATTCATATGATGAACTAGTTCATAGCCATTAAAAGATGAGATTCTATACATTAGGGTATGATTCCATTTTGTAAATATGTAAAGTAGTGCTGTATCCAAAATCCAAGATTTTTAGATGTATTCAAAAATCTCAGGAAAATATACTGAGGCTGAAATTAGTGGTTATCTTTGGCAGATGGGATTACTGAATATTACATTGTGTGCTGATAAATTTCAGAACACTAACATTTTGTAATGAATATGCATTAAATTTATATAAAGGAAAAATAATATAAAAAGTACTTTGTACTTTTTTCAGAGAAGGTGAGCACATGTGTTATTGGGAAGAAAAGAGGAGGTCTGTAATAGCATTAAAGGGCTGTGTTTTGGATATTCAGAAATTGTTTTGCTCTCTCTACCATACTTCCTTAATCTCACAAAACTTCCTTTTATTAGACCATACTTTGATGTTATCCCATTAGCCTCTTGAGAAAAAATAAGATCCAGGTGCACATAATTTGTCACTGTATGTATTGAAGAAGATATTGTTGGAGGTGTTGCCCATTATGTTCTAGTTTCCTCATATGAGAATTTGCAAGAGACGTCTTTCTTGCAGGCCTCGTTATCATGAAAAGCTAACTTTCCCGAGCAACTGGGCATTTTCCCTATAGACACTGTGATTCCTGTACGTAATCTTGCATATCTCTTTGCTTTGGCTGCTGGGAAGCTTAGTGACAAAATTATCACCTGTCTAGCAGTTGTGTAGGAGCCGATTGTGTAACTCACTCAAACAAATACAGTTCAAAAGGAAGTCATTGTTGAGTATTAATTTAGTACCAGGTGTGCCCCCTCTCCACAGTCTTTACAAAGGACACTGGTTTGTACAGAGTGACACCTTATGCTTCATTCAGGTGTCGTAAGTACCACCTCCACTTTCATCTGTTTTGCCCATTGAAATTGTAGATGGAACTTCCTTTAATAAGAGGATCCATGTTCTTTAAAAATAGATTGAAAAACCTCTAAACTAGAAATGTGGTTGGATGCATTAATGCATGTACTTGAATATTTTATATGACATACTTCAGGTTCTTAGTGTTGCATATGATAGTCTTTCAATATCTTCACTTGTGATTATTTATATGATGTATTGATTATTTTAACCTTAACCACATGTATCTCTTCAGTTGACCCAAACTCTTTTCTTCAGAGTCACGCTTCTCAAGAGCTGTCTTCACCTGTTGTCTCCGCTCCCTGCTCACCTCGCACTCACCACTCAATCCATTCCATCTGGCTGTTGCCCTCATCATCCTATTAAAACCAGCTGCAATAACCTCCATGTTCGTAAACCGAGGTACATTTTTCAGACTTCTCAACAGCATTCAGCACAGTAAGTTGACTGTGTGCTGCCATAAATCTGCTGCTGGTTTTCTTGATTTATCCTTTTCTCACTAGTCAATGATGTTGAGAGGCCCTCAAGGTGCTGCCTGTGTCCTCTTTTCTTCTTTTCACAGACCCACTGGATAATTCCATGCACGTCCATCTTTTCAAGTATTATATGCCATTGTTTCCCAGATTTGTATCCTCAGCATGGAACCTCTTCTGACTCCAGACCTATGAATCTGACTGCTTATTCAGCATCTCCTTTAGGGTCCCAAATGATCAAAACTGCATTGACAACAACCTCATGATCTTCTGCTGAACCTGGGTCCTCTCCCAGATTTGTCTACCTGACTGAATAATTCTCTGTCATCCAACCAAGCTAGAAGTCTAGAATCTTCCCATCCCTTACCCCTAATTCCTATCAACCTACCTGTATCTTTTCACACCTCTTTGCCTCCATAGCCATCACTTCAATTCAAGCCACCATCACTGCTCACTGGAGTTCAGTGGTCTCTTTGCTGGTCCTCTTTAATCTACTCTTACTCTTCTTCAGTAATATTCTTCATACCACAGTCAAGTGAAAATCTGATCACACTCATCTACCAACGTTCCTTTCTTGGCTTAAAACATGGCTTTCCCATTGCTCTTAAAGCAAAATCATTAACACGGCCCTCCATGGCCTCATGGTTACCTGCTCTCTCCTACACATTCTTCATCCCAGTCCACCGAGCCTTCTTTCAATTCTTTATTCATGCCACATGACCTTTGCATGCTGTTGCTTCTGCCTGGAATGTTCACTTGCCCCGCCCCCTTTCCTTGTTAATTTTTACTCTTATTCAGATCTCACACTCAAACATTATTTTCTCAGAAAAACCTTCTCTATTGTCAGATCACTTGTGTCATGGCATTTATCACAATTTGTAATTGTGTGATTGTTGGTTAATGCTTACATCCATATCAGACCACAAGTTCCATAATTGTAGGGAAAATGTCAGTTATTTATTGCTTATTATAACATCCCCAGAAACCAGAATAATATCTGACCTATTTAGGTACTTGGGAAATATTGGTTGAATGAATTAATAAATGAAATAAACCCTGTGTGTATATACTTATTAAGTATTAATCTGTGCCTCACTGTACTCTAAAGCAGAAACAATTTTTATTAGAGTCTAGATTCAGTGTTAGCAAGCAGTGAAGTAGTTTTGAAAAGGAGATAAAAAATGTTCTTAAACTTTAAAAATGTTTAACCAAAATACTGGGGATGATCATTTCGGAGAATAAAAGGAACTTTATCATATATGTATAATTTTACATATATAAAAATTAAGACCACATTTCAATAATCACAGCAAGTTAGAAAAGAAATCAATAGGGTCATTGCCTTGCTAGACTCTGGTGTGGCCATGTGCTCTTTGAGCTATGGCTGTCGCCATGCTTCCTGGCTTTGGTCACCCTCCCCTACCTTGGAGAGGTGAAACTTCTCTTTCTCTCTCTCTCTCTAATTTACTTTTAAATAAACTATATTTTCTAATCTAAAAAAAGGAAAAGAAATCAATAGCTCTATATAAATTATTAGGAATTTTTATTATTTAAAAAATCACTATATGATTTAGTAGGAGTAACAATCTAATTTCTACATAATAAAATTATTGGACAAGTAAAATCCTTTATTACTAAGTTGTTACCTTTCAAAAGATAATGATTGAACTTGAATATTAGAAGACCCATAAAATGACCAGATACTCAGATAAGCAATTTACTCACAGTTTTTCTCTGCATCCGTTTTCATGTCTTTAAAACCCATGCCCTCCTTGCGGGGGGCGGGGGAGGGTTGTGGCAATAAAGCAAATCTTCAAAGATCAGCATTAAGGGTGATGTGTGTATGTGGGTACACGTTGTTGGCTTCCCAGCACTGCTATTTTTAACTCTCCTCATCTTAATTACAGTTAACTTCTGTCCCCTAACTTGTGCATGCTATCTCATTTTTATTACCGTACATTACCGACATTAGAATGAAGTAAAAGTAGGAGGCAAAGGTAACTTCTTTACAAAGGCTCTGTCATGGATTTGCTTCTGTTCTATCCATCTCAAGTCTTTGTCAAGACTCTCACAGATAGGACTTTGAATTGCTCAGTATGATTCATTTGATGCTGCCTTTCACTTATTTGAGAAAGTGTTACCAGTAAAAAGGAAGAATGAAAACGACATGAAAGTCCGAGAGCTGTCAGCTGCTGAAACATAAAACAGATTCAAAAGGGACTTGATCCAATACAAAAAGTTTGTCGCCAAATTTGAAATTAACTGTCAAAATTAAAATGTTCTGGAATTTTTGAAGATACTGTTAAGAAAATGAAAAAGCAACCCACAGGTTGGAAAAATATTTGCAAAATCACGCATCTTATAGACACCTTGTTATCTAGAATACATAAAGAACACTCAAAACTCAAAATTAAGCAAATATCCCCAATGAAAAAAATCAGCAAAACCTTCAAGTAGACACTTCATCAGAGAATATATATACAGAGGAAAAAAATATATATAAACATGCACAAAAAAAAAACCCAAGCAAAACATGGAGCCAACCATGCTGCCCTTTAAGAGTGGACTAGATTTTTTTAAATGTGGTATGCATAGTGATGGAATATTATGTAGCCATAAAGGAGAACAAAATTATGGACTTCACAGCAACTTGGATGGATTAGAGTCTATCATACTCAGTGATCTGTCACAGAAACAAAGAACTGAGTACCACATGTTCTCACTCATAAGTGGACCTGGAACTTTTATCATAATACTACATGTAAGGGATGGCAGTAGCGGGGCACTGCCAGGGAGGGGGAGTGGACATGACATTATAACAGTACCTGATCCCAAACCAGGCAAAGTGAGGACCAATGGGAGGCCCAAATATCACCTGCATCGTGACCACTTATGTACCTAACCCTGAATAGTACCCTACATCTTTAAAATAAAAAAATGAATAAAAAGATGCTTAACATAATTAGTCATTATGGAAATACAAATTTAATGAAATACTACTATATACCTATTAGAACGGTAGCAAAACAAAACTGATGACATTAAAATGCCATTGAGTATGTGGAGCAACTAGAACTCTCATGATAGTTGGAGCAAGATGGCAAAGCTACTTTGGAAAACAGTTTGGCAGTTTCTTGTGAAGTTAAATATACTTTCCATATATCCCAGTGATCCCACTCCTAGGTATTCACCCAAGTGAAAAGAAAGCTTAGGTCATGTATATGATTGTCTATGGTAGCTCGATTTGTAATCAAGAAAAAGTCTAAACAACCAAGCATCTGTGAATGGTAGATATATAATCCATCTGTGGTGCACCCATATACATTTGGAATACTATTTAGTAACAAAAAGGATTAAAGTACTGATACATATAGCAACACAGATGAATCTTTTCGGTCTGCATACCCCAGGAAGACGGGAAATCAAAAGTTCCAGTTCACCCACGGTGGCAAGTGCTCTCAGACCAAAATGACTCTGGCGCTTTCCCCTACCTTTCTAGGCCTCAGCTGCCACTTAGATTTTGGCCTGATTATTCCTTACTATCTTCTCAATACTTTGATACTTTCAAGAGGATTTAAAATTTTTAAAATCCAGAATCTTTAGTTATTAGCAGAAAAGTTGGTCTAAATAACATAGTCTACTGTGTCACCAGAAACAGAAGTTGAATAATTGTACTTATATATAACAAGCAAAGAGAAGGATTGGTGTGGTGGGTTTTGGGCATCTGAATAGAGAGTCAGGGGACATGTTTAGGGAAAGGGGATACTTCCTCCATGCTACTGGTATCTCACTAGAGAGCCAGGTACTTCCCTGTTTGCAAGGTTATGGCAAGAGAATGGCAGTGCTGGAGGGGTGCCCTTCATGGAACAGCATCAGAACAATCTACCACCTGAGACCAATCCTAGATTTTCCTTTAATTCACCACCACTCCCCCGCTCCATGTAGCCAGAACCATATAAAAATGGGACTGTGAGGCTGTCTCTGTTGGTGACCTCAGCCCACCTCTTTGAGCACCACCCCTTGCCTTGTGTCATTGCTCCCAGTTCAGACTCAGCTTCCTTCCTCCCCTTCTCCAGCTTCTTTTCACTCTTCACACTTGATACTTAGCAGTTTTTTAAAAATTAGGTTTAGGGGGTACACATGCATGTTTGTTTCATGGACATATTGTGTTTTCTGACCCTTGGCTCTTCTACCCCAGATCCATGCTCCTCTAACTTCTTGGCCCTGGGCTCACCTGCTCCTTAGAGAATGCCATGCAGTTATCTCTACCAGAGCCAGGGGCAGCACCAAGACATTCCACACAGGGGCACAACTTTCTGCACAAGAGCCTTCTATCAAAATTCAAATAGGAAAGTTAAATTATTTAATCCTCAGAACCTGTCTTCACTGTCCAGTGACCCATTTCCAGGGTTGATGACTATGTCAATGCTACTGGAAGGTGCAAGTTTCTATTTCTTCCATTTTTGTATCCTGTATCTATATTGATTTGTATTCATAATGATTCATTTTCAAAAATTCCTATAGAAATGAATTATATGCCACTCTGACTTTAATGCTTTAATACTTTTGTTTTCCAAAGTAGCTGTGTCATCTTGCACCAACAAAGTATGAGAGTTCTAGTTGCTCCACATACTCAATAACACTTTAATGTCGTTGGTTTTGTTTTGTTGCTATTCTAACAGGTATATAGTAGTATTTCATTAAATTTGCATTTCCCTGATGACTAATTATGTTGAACGTCTTTTTATATACTTATTTGCCATCTGTGTATATTCTTTGATGAAGTATCTATTTGAAACTTTCTCTAATTTATTTCATTGGGATATTGGCTTAATATTGAGTTTTGAGTGTTCTTTATGTATTCTAGATATAAGATGTCTATAAGATGTGTGATTTTGCAAATATTTTTCCAACCTGTGGCTTACATCTTCATTTTCTCAAAAATGAAATAAATAATAATTTCATTATCTTTTCTTTTTTTTTTTTTTGAGTTGGAGTCTCACTCTGTCGCCCAGACTGGAGTGCAGTGGCCACTCCCAGCTACCGCAGCCTCGCCTGCTGGGCTCCAGCGATCCTTCCGCCTCAGCTTTCCGAGTAGCTGGAATTACAGGCATGCGCTACCATGCCCGGCTGAATTTTTGATTTATTGTAGAGATGAGGTCTCGCTGCCCTGGCGGGTCTCGAACCTGCGGGCTCAGGCAATCCACTCACCTCAGCCTCCCAAAGGCGCGGGATTACAGGCTGAGCCACCAAGCCCGGCTTCATTATCTTTAAAATTCATAACAATTTAATTTTCTTTCTTCCTTTCTTCCTTCCTTCCTTCCTTCCTTCCTTCCTTCCTTCCTTCCTTCCTTCCTTCCTTCCTTCCTTTCTTTCTTTCTTTCTTTTCTTTCTTCTTTTGAGACAGAGTCTCTTTCTGTTGCCCAGGCTGGAGTGCAGTGACACAATCATAGCTCACTACAAGCCTTGAACTCCTGGGCTCAAGCAATCCTTCTACTCCAACCTTCCAAGTAGCTGGGACCACAGGCATGTGCCATCATGCCCAGCTAATTTTTATACTTTGTGTAGAGACAGGGTCTTGCTATATTTCCCAGACTGGTCTCAGACTCTTGGCTTTAAATCATCTTCTCTGCTCAACTTCCCAAAGTACTGGGATTACAGGTGTGAGCCACCATGCCCAGATTTTAATACCTTTTACATGCAGCCTCTAATCATATCAAAAAGAAAAATGAGTTCCATCAGCAGAAAACATATTATTCTAATCTGTAAATCCTTTTTTTCTTTAGTGATCAATTACTAGAGAGATACAAAAATCAGCTTTGGGGATATATAAGGATAAACAATCAGAATCATATTGTATTGGAGCTTAAATTACCATTTCCCAATATCTAACATTGGTTGATGCAATAAATATGTGCAATTATCCCGTAAAATATGAAGCCAGAAAATAGGAGATTCCAAGCTGGGTTAGTGTTTTTGCAACATCCTGTGGGATCCATGCTCTTTCTGCTCCACCATCATCATAGGAAGCTTTGTCCTTGGACATTCCTGGCACAGTCACCAGATGGTTGCCAGAGCTCCAAGCCCAATGGGCAAAGCAGCAAGAAGGGAAAGTGGCTCTCTTCCCACAGTCCTCTCTTTTTAGTAGGGAGCAAATTTCCTCATTAAGCACATGGGCCAAAACATGCTATATTAATTTCCTAGGGCTGTCTTAACAAAGTACCAGAGACTGGGTGGCTTAAACAACAGAAATTTGTTGTTTCACAATTCTGGCAGCTGGAAATCTGACATCAAGGTGTCCACAGGGTTGGTCCCTTCTGAGAGCTGTGAGGGAAAGGTCTGTTCCAGACTATCTCCTTGGCTTGTAGGTGGTCTGCTTGTGTCCCTTCACATTGTCGTCCCTCTGTGTGGGTCTCTGTGTTCAAATTTCCCCTTTTATAAGGATATCAGTCATATTGGATTAGAAACCTTCCTAATGACCTCATTTTAACTCAATTATCTCTGTAAAGACCCTACTTTTAATAAAGTCACATTCTGAGGTAACTAGGGGTTAGGACTCCAACACATCCGTTTTGAGGGGCTGGAGGCACATGATTCAACTCTTGCCCATACCATATCAATCACAAAAATAGGGGATTTACTGTGCTTGGTTGAGGCAATCAGATTCATCCCCTGGGACTGAAGGTAGGCCCACCTTTCATGAGCACGTGGCCACCAAAATAACTGGTTTCCTCTAGATGAAGAGAAGGGAGGCAGGTTAGTGAGTAGACAACCAACAAGGTCTGCCATAGGCACCCTTTAATTTACTCATAGGAAAACTGGGAACCAGAGAGGTGAAGTGACATGTTTTAAGTCACCTAACCAGTTCAAACAACACGGCCCATGCTTTTTCTCTGACCCCATGCTGAGATATGCTATATCAGTGTAGGAATCACTAGTGCTTGCTTTCCCTGGAGAATAGAGTCTATCTTCTTTAACTTCTCCTTGACTTCTCTACCTAGGGAAGAGTGAAGAGGAAAAGTTATGCCTTAGTCATCTTTTCTCTATGCTCCTGCCTCAAGGTCATATTTTGGTTTCCTTTTTTGCTTTATTTCATCCCAGTTATTCCTGAGATGCTACTTTGCTGTAATTCCAAGCTTTGAGACACAACTTATAAGCAAGGCAAACCAATATAACCTGAGAGTTTTTACCTGATGCATAGAGAGAAATGGTCCTTTCCTTGATGTCTCATTACTGAAATGACATAATCTATGAGGGAATAAGAAGGAGAAGTGTTGGCTAGACTGCAGTATCCTGTGGCTGGGACATCTTGTGGTGGCAATTGCTAAGATAGGATCATGCAATAGAGCATCACAAGTTGTTCTCAAGAATAAAATCTTCAAAATTCAGCTGGACCTTTCAAATGGGTCTTTACTACACTTGCCAATACTAGCTACTAATTTTTCTCCTCAACTGTCCTTCATTTGAATGTTTCTCTGTTACCAAGTATAGGAAGCACATACACGTATGGTTCCCCAGACTCCAAATGGATTCTCAGGAACACCAAACAAAGTAGGAGCAGAGGAGTCATACACCATGTATTTATCTTTACAATTAAAGTACAAATACTTAAATAATGCACATATTTAACAGTTTCTTGAGTTGTCTTCTGGATGTATGATCCTGAAATAAATGGTGATTAGGTTCTAGACTTTCCTCAAAAACACTGTTTAATCTGTAATTTTTCTTAAGTATAAAACCAGGTGTTTGTGTATGTATACAGTTCGCCCTTGAACAACACCCTTGAACAACACCTTGAAAAACCCCCTGCACAAACATTTGCATGTAACTTTTCACTCTCCCAAAACTTAACTACTAACAGCCTACTGTTGACCAAAGCTTTACTGATAACATGAAGAGTTGATTGACACACAGTATTATATACAGTATTAATGCAATAAAGTAAGATAGAAAAAAAGTTATTAAGACAAGCATAAGGAAAAGAAAATGTATTTACTATTCATTAAGTGAAAGTGATTCATCATAAAGGTCTTCATCCTCATTTTCTTAGGAGGAGGGAGTGGAGGGGATGGTCTCACTGTCTCAGAAATGGCAGAGGCAGAACAGATGGAAGATGTGGAAGGAGAGGAAGGAGAGGCAGACATACTCCAGGGCAACTTCATGAAAATACATAGTAATATCTGTCTGACATTTTTGCTTTTTCATTTCTCTAAAAGTGTTTCTGTACCATACCAATTCTTCTTTCACTGTTTGCTTTGGTTACAGTGCCTGCACCATAGAGGGGTCCTTGTCATAAAATAAGTCAAACTCAATCTTAAATCATCAGAACCCTTCTGCCAGATTGGCACTGCTTCTTCTTCCTCGTTGCCTGGCACTGGTTCCAAAGCACTTATCTCCATCAAGTCATCTTTGTTAATTCCTCTGGTGTGGTGTCTACTAGCTCTTGAGTTTCTCCAAGAAGCATATCTTGAAACCATTCACTCACTTGCCATTTTTGCCATGTCCATAATCTCTTTTTATGATTTTCTTGATTTGCTGTGTTATAAATCCTATGAAGTCACACACAACGTCTGGACAGTTTTCCTCAGCAGGAATTTATTGTTTCAGGCTTGATGGCTTTCATGGTGCTTTTTTATAACAATGATGGCATCTTCAATGGTATAATCCTTCCAGGCTTTCATGATATTCTCTTCCATAGTGTGATACTCCTTTCCAAAGAGCACCATGTTTAATGAGTCTTAAAGGTCCTTATTATCCCCAGACCTAGGGATTGAGTTAGAGATATTGGGTTTGAGGGCAAGTAGACCACTTCAATACCTTCATTGTTGAATTCATGGGGTTCTGGAGGGCCAGGTGCCATCTTTAACATCAAAAGAACTTTAAAAGGCATCCCCTACTGGCAAGGTACTTCCTGGTATCAGGGACAATGCAGCAATGGAATCAATCCAGAAAAAGTGTTCTCATCTTGGAGTTGTTGTACAAGCTGGTGTCTTTTTCTTCAAGGCTCAGAAGTTAGCAACTTTATAGATAAGGGCAGTCCTGATCATAGGGCAGTCCTGATCACAAACTTGACTGCATTTGCACAAAACAGTAGTTAGCCCATTCCATCCAGCCTTAAAATCTGATGCTCACTTCTCTTCCTTACTAATAAATATCCTTTATGGCATTTTTCCCCAAGAATAAAGCACTTTCATCTTCACTAAAAACCTATTCAAGCTGGGCTTGGTGGCTCAGCCTGTAATCCCGCACCTTTGGGAGGCTGAGGTGAGTGGATTGCCTGAGCCCGCGGGTTCGAGATCCGCCAGGGCAGCGAGACCTCATCTCTACAATATATCAAAAAATCAGCTGGGCGTGGTAGCGCATGCCTGTAATTCCAGCTACGTGGAAGGCTGAGGTGGAAGGATCGCCGGAGCCCAGCAGGTCGAGGCTGCGGTGGCCGGGAGCAGCCACTGCACTCCAGTCTGGGCGACAGAGTGAGACTCCAACTCAAAAAAAAAAAAAAACCTATTCAGACAGATATCCTCTCTCCTCAATGATTTTCTTAATGGTGTCTGGGAACTAGTCTATTGCCTCTTGGTCAGCAGAAGCTGCTTCTCCTGTTGTCTTGATTTTTTTTTAAGTCAAATTTCTTTCTAAAATTATCAAACCATCCTTTGCTGGCATTAAATTGTCTAGCTTTAGATCCTTCATCTTTTTGTTTTAAGTTGTTATATAATGACTTTACTGTTTCTCAAATCATAGTAGAGTCTATAGGTATGTCTCTTTTTATAGCAATCCTGCACCCACATAAAAGCTGCATTTTCAACAGACGATAAAAGAGTATTTCACAAAAAGTAAAAGGTTTTTGTACTTGCTGGCATAGTGATAGTAATGGCTTCATTAATTTCCTTTTCTTTATTTACAATGGTCTTAACACTAGTTAAGACCATTTTTATCTCAAAATGATGAGCTACCATAGCTGCAGACCTCAATCTATGGTACATATCAAGCAATTTAGCTTTTTTTTTTTTTTGGTAATGTTATGACTTTTCTCTGCTTCTTGGGAGCACTTCCAACAGCACTAGTGGCATTTTACATGGGTCCCATGATGTTATTCAAGATTTATTGTATTGCACTAAACATGGTGAAAAATGTTGGAGAACCAAGAGAAATTTTTTTCTTAAACCAAATTTCTTTCTAAAATTAACTGGTATACAAAACTTACTGGAGAGACTGTTGCTATGCAGAGATGATTAATGTCACATGGTATTTAAATGGATACCTTCAACACTTGACCTCACTATAGGAGGTGACAATGAAATTATTACATAAATATTATATATACCACAGTTAATTTTATGCACTTATGATTTAATTCTGTATCTTTATGTTTCTTGTTGGTCTACATGTGCATACATTTTGATAAATTTTAACTTCTTGTAATAGATTTGTGCATATTTTATGGTAGTAAATAATAAAATAAACTAGTATCTACATGTATTTTATGCATTTCACAACAAACTTAACTTTTCCTTAATGTTTTTTATATTTCTAGACGATGTGGTTTGTAAGATTTTTCAAATTCAAAAGTTGGTCAAATTTTGTAAATCTGTAAAATTTTTTCCAATTTACTTATTGAGAAATATTTGTGTAGAAGGGGAACCTGTGCAATTCAATCCCATGTTGTTCAAGGGCCAACTATACTGAGGGCGCCAAAAAAATATAGACATATTTCAAGAGATGTTATCTGTGTGTTATTTTTAATTTGCCACAATCAGAAGTGTCTGGACACTGATGGTGACCACTTTGAGCAACTCTTGTAATTGCAGAAGTCAAATTTGTTATCTGTATATATATTGAGTATCATGATTTTGTTGGTTTTTTCCTCTCTTAAAATGTATATACATTTTTTGGCACGTGTGTGTGTGTGTGTGTGTGTGTGTGTGTGTGTGTGTGTGTGTCTATACATACTTGTATATAAGTATAAAAGTATGGAAGAGGCCAGACATGGTGGCTCAATCCTGTAATCCCAGCGCTGTGGGAGGCCTAGGCAAGAGGATTGCCTGAGCTCAGGGGTTGGAAACCAGCCTGGGCAACTTGGTGAGACCTCGTCTCTACAATAAATCAAAAAATAAGCTGGGCGTGGTAGCGCACACCTGTAGTTCCAGCTACTTGGAAGGTTGAGGCGGAAGGATTGCCAGAGCCTAGCAGGTTGAGGCTGCCATAGCCATGAGCTTGCTACTGCACACCAGCCTGGGCAACAGAGTGAGACTCTGACTCAAAAAAAAAAAGTATGGAAGAAACTATGTACTATTTATGCAACTTCTCTCTGGCAAAGTAAATACTGACCTAGACTCTCAGAAACCCATCTTCTTTTCTCCTCCCGCAGCCCCAGTCTTGCTGTGACTCTACAGTTTGATTCCATCCCTCACCTCACCTACTCCCTGCTAGGTATTGGAAGGAGAGCTCGCTTCCCACCAAGCCCCCACAATGGTCCCACAGTGGTAAAGCAGTGACCCCAATGGAGAGTGAGTCGGGCAAGGGACTTGGGGTTGTGAGGAACTGGAGAGGGGTTGGTGGAAGGGCCTTCTCCTGCTCTCTACCCACTGCCTGTGATACCGGCCCTGGTGTGAGGGGGTACCAGACCAAGCATCTCAGTGGCAGCAGAAGCAGAACAGGGTGCCTCTCTCCTCCCCACCTCCTTCTTCCTTCTCCTCAGAGCAGGAGCTTCTGTGGGGCTGGGTGCCCTGCATGTGGAGGGGGCACCATGGAGGAGGTCTTTCCACTCTTTCTCTCTCTGTGTGAGACCTTGAAAAGAAGGACCAAGGCGGCTGCTCCAAAAGAGGCAGGAGAGGAAGAATTTGGAGCTGGGAGTAGAGAAGAATTACAGCCATAAAAAGGAAGAAGAAGAAGAAGAAGAGCAAGGGAAGGGAGCGTTCCAGAAAAATGGGAAAAGGCAAGGATAGTTCCCATGGCCGCAGTGCTGCCTGTGTGAGGGGCACATGAAGACCGCTTCCTGTTGTTCTTTGTCCTCGCTCTTCTTCCTCACATCCGGCCCTGCTCTCACCTCCTGTAGTCACAGGTCGGCCCAGTGAAGAGCAGCTGACTTCCTCATCCTCATATTGTTGGTGGATCCTGACTCATGGGCTCTGGCCCTTTCTTGTACCTCAGAAAAAAAAGCCTGTATCTCTCTAGCTTGTAATGAGAGCTTTTATTTAGAGGCAAGTAAATGACATCACTCTTAATGACTTCACACTTCTCCTCCATTATTGGTTTCACTGTCCCATTTCCCATTCTGTCATCACTGGTAATTTTAAGATCTGTTTGAGGTAATTTAAAAGGATGGTCCTCAAAAAAGAGGACGATATCAAGAGTGCAAGTAATCAGGGAATTTAAAAGTAAAAAGAGAATATCTGTCTTATATTGCTGTCATTCATTTTATTTCTTAAGCTTATCTAGAGATGGTATGCATTGATCTTCCAACCTATGACCTCTCCTCTGTCATGTGATTTTATGGGAGGAAAAACTGACAATGTGCAATCCTTTCTCTTTTCCAAACATTCATCAGAGGCAACACTGGTACTTCAGGTTATTTTTGAACTACCTGAAAAGCTATAGAACTCAGTGGAGAATTGTGTTTTGATTTTGTATAGAGGAGGCTGGTGTGTGCTGGGCCCAGCATATTCTACCTAGACTTTTAAATTTAAGCTGCTATTTCAGTGTCAGAGTTTTATAGCCCAATTGTTCATGCCTGCTCAGGGCAAGGAGTCCAGGCAGAGAAGTGCCCACCAACAGCAGGTAAGAAGTCTAGCCAGTCAGAGAGGTTTTTAAATCTCTAAAACACTGACACATTGGCAAATGAGGATAATGTCTCAGATAAATGAGCTCCTGAAGACCTGGAATGGCTACGTTTTCTCCCTCCTCTCATTCATTCATTCATTCATTCAATATATACTGAGTGTCATATTTTAAGATTTCTTAAGATTAGGCAAGACGGCCAGGCTTGGTGGCTCAGTCTATTATCCCAGCCCTTTGGGAGGCCAAAGTGAGTGGATTGCCCAAGCCCACGGGTTTGAGAACAGCCCAGACAACTTGGGTCCTGGTGTTTCCATTCAATCTGAGATGCCTGTTAGATGTCCTAGAGGTGACATTAGGCTGGCTGTGATCAAGATCCAGGACAAGGCCAGGACTGGAGCTGTAAGTTTGGAAACTGTCAATATACCAATTACATACGCTCATGATAATGGCCTCCCTCCTTGGGGAGGCAGAGGACTGAGACCTGGAGCACAGCAAAGAAGACTGGGAAGGGGAGTCCAGTGCGATAAAAGGAAAGTGATACAAATGTGGTGAACTAGAAGTCAAGTGTCTTAAGAAGGAGATATGATCAATTGGTTAAATCCTGCTAAGAGGTCAAGTAAGGTGTGGTTCCAGAATGTTCTGCAGGACTTGATCAGAAGAAAATTGTCCGGGACGTTTTCAAGGGTGGTGTCTGTGGAGAGGTACAGATGTGAACCTGACTGAAATAGGCTTGGAAGAGAATGAGAGATGAAGACCTGGGAACAGCAAGTCCAGAAAGTGGAGCAGGTGCTGCCTCCAGGAAACGGCTTCTCCTACAGGGAACAGTCCTTTCATTTTCCCTTTAAATCAGAATGGCTATTTTCTCCAACCAGCTTCCTCTTGTGCTATACTTCAGTACAGAATAAGGAGCTCTGAAATTCCTCTCTTTTGGATGGGTAGCTTTCAGATTGAGTCCAGAGCAAATAATAGATTCCTCCCTATAGAAGTCTGGGAACTGGGACATTCCCTAAATAAAGCAACTTGTTCATCACCTTGCCTGGTTGCAGGATTTGACTTTTGAGCTTCTTCATATGTATTATCACAGGATCCAAGGTAAATTGGGTTGGAGTTTTACAAAAATTATTGTTGTTATAAACAAGACGGGATTCATCTTATGTGAGTTTAAATACTTGCCTAAACTCAGTGTGAGGTAGAAATTTGAGTTTCATAGAATGCTTAAACATAACATCATACCATGTTTTTTTTTTTTTGTTTGTTTGTTTGTTTCGTAGAGATGAGGACTCACTATGTTGCCCAGGCTGGTCTCAAACACCTGGTCTCAAAAAAATCCTCCTGTCTTGGCCTACCAGATTGCTGAGATTACAGGTGTGAGCCATTGCACCTGGCCCAATCCATGATTGTTATCTTCTAGAAAAAGGGAAAATTCTGGTTGTGCATTCTAATTCAGAAGAGGAAAGTAGAGTCCTTAAAGACCCTGTGAATGCTTCCAGGGTGAATTAGGGATTTTTAAAGTGCTATCTCCCGGAGGATAAGGCAACAATCCCAGGTGAGATCATAAGGTTTCGAATGACAAGTCTCCTAGCAGGAACCCCCACAGAAAAGACCATCTTGGGGCTGTTTCTACCTGCCCCCCCATACCATCTGCCCTACCCCTTCTTGATGAACACAGGTAATTAAGAAAACATAAATGAGCCAACCTTCTGACATTTAAGTGTTTGGTCTTCTTAGCATAAACCCAAGTATTACTCAGAAATAAAATGAAAACTCTGAGCCAGGTTCGGTGGCTCAGCCTGTAATCCCGTGCCTTTGGGAGGCTGAGGTGAGTGGATTGCCTGAGCCCGTGGGTTCGAGACCCGCCTGGGCAGGCGAGACCTCATCTCTACAATAAATCAAAAAAATCAGCCGGGCGTGGTAGCATGCGCCTGTAGTTCCAGCTACTCGGAAGTCTGAGGCGGAAGGATCGCCGGAGCCCAGCAGGTTGAGGCTGCAGTGGCTGGGAGTGGCCACTGCACTCCAGTCTGGGCAACTGAGTGAGACTCCAACTCAAAAAAAAAAAAAAGAAAAAGAAAACTCTGCAAGAAAGAAAGAGAGAGGGAAGGGAAGAGAAGGAAAGGGAAAGAAAGAAGAAAGGAGGGAGGTGAAGGAATGAGGAAGGGAAGAGGAGAGAGGGAAAGAGGGAAGGAAAGAAAGGAAGGGAGGAAGGGGAGAAGGGAGGAAGAAATATAGCCAGAAAGGAAGAAGGCAAGGCGTCTCAAATCATGGTTGACTAGAGCCAAGGAGGGTGACACCATGGGGGAGAAACTGAGGCTGGGGCAGGAAGCCCTGAGCCCAGTTCACTCAGCCCCTGCTCTGGCCTACCCAGAAGGCAGCATTTGGTAGAAGAAAATGAGAACACTGTCCAGAGGGATCTCATGTAAAAACCCAGCCTTGTCATTTTTTCCTTCTCTAAGGAAGGCCAGTTTCCTTCTCAAGGCCAGGGCCAGTTCTGCCCTCCTGAGCCCAATGCCTCCTTGCCACTGGCTCAGAAACCAGGCGGCAGGAGGGTTGGGGCAGCAGGGGACTTCTTGCCATTGTTTGACAGGGGGTCATGTCCTGCAGTAATATCTACAAACTCTGCACAGCCTAATCCAAATATTTAAAGGTGCCATGTGCACATAAATTGGTTATTCAACTCATTGGAAAAAAAATTAAGCCCAAGAACTTGACTCTATATCTGCACAGCTGAAGCCAAATATTATTGACAAAGGGATCACTATTAACTAATTGGTCATCTAATTAAAAAATAATTCAAGTGCGTGGATTGTATAATCTTCATGGCTTGACAAAAGTTGCCCTTTTGTTGATTTTTTTTTTTTTTTTGTAGAAATGGGGTCTCACTGTGTTGTCCAGGCTGGTCTCAAATCCCAGGCAACCTCAAGCAATCCTCTTGCCTCCACCTCCCAAAGTGCTGGAATTACAGGTGTGAGCCACCATGCCTGGCCCCTTCCATTGATTCTTAGCAAAACCCGAGTCTTATTGATAAATGGAGTAGTTATTCAAATGGGAATGGGCTGCCCATACAGCTGCCTCTTCATTCCTTGGCTTGACACTGATGCTCCTAAGAGGCCTTCTAGCCCAGTGCTCTTGAGTCCCAGAATGGTTCTTGGGTTCATCTCTCAAACACGCTCTTCTCTGTTGCCAAACTTTCCCTTAGAATTCACCTGCCACCTCCGACGGTTTCTTCTTGCTACTAAATTCTTAATAGATAAATTAAGTCTCTTAGTGTGAATTAGACACCTTTTGAAAGTTGCCTTAAACTTTCATGGGCGTGTAACCAGTGTGGTTGCACAGGGTCCTGGACTCAGAAGGGTTTAATCCTTTGTTCTCACAGCTGTGGAATTCCTTATTTTTGAACAAGGGCCCTTATATTTTCAATTGCATTGGGCCCCAGAAATTATGTAGCTGTTCCTACTTTTAGGTTTTTTTTTTTTGGAGGCAGGGTCTCACTCTGTTGCCCAGGCTGGAATACAGTTGCACAATCATGGCTCACCATAGCCTCAACCTCCTGGGCTCCTGCTTCAGCCTCCTGAGTAGCTGGGACTTTAGGCACATGCCACCACACCCAGTCAATTTTTTGATTTTTTTTTGGTAGAGACAAGGTTTCACTATGTTGCCTCGGCTGGTCTCAAACTCCTGGGCTCAAGCAATTTTCCTGCCTCGGCTTCTCAAAGCGCTGGTATTTACAGGGGTGAGCCATTGCACCCAGCCTAGATCATTGTTAAGAATGAGAAGGGCTCTAAATGGTACATTCATACCTTTTGCTCTCTGTCTAATCTCTTGTAAATTCATATGCACTCTTGGATTCTACTTGGGGGACTGAAACCCTCTTCCACAGTAGACTAAGCCTGTAAAAACTCTTACCCCTCTTAATTGTGGTGGGAAGGATCATGGGAGTTGGTCTGATCTCAGTGACTTTCATGGCCAGTGGAAATACAATATTCCCTCCCAACTTCCCAGTCGATTCAGAACAGCACAGAACCATGGGCTGATGGCTACCACTCTGAGACTGCTTTTCTACTTCTCTTCTCCTCCTAGAAATAAAGCAAACGGCGAGAATTTGCTCCTTTGAGGGAAATGGCAAGTTCAGCCAACTTAAGCTTGCAATTGGGGTCATGGTTTGAAAACAAAATTCCCCAGGTGAAGAAATATGAATATGGTGGGCAGTGATCTGGCCCTAAGGACAGTTGATTGGAGATGTGGGGTGGCTGGCACAAGAGACGGCCGCCAGCAGGACTGACTCTGAGGGAGACAGATGTTGACATCCCACGCCTCGTGGAAGACTGCCTGTCGAGGATGTGGGATTGTGCTTATGAATATTTAACATGTACCCTTTAATGGTTTGTTTTTCATCATCTTTCTTATTTAAAAATAATTCTGACTTCATCCCC
This sequence comes from Cephalopachus bancanus, assembly GCA_027257055.1. Classification (NCBI taxonomy): domain Eukaryota; kingdom Metazoa; phylum Chordata; class Mammalia; order Primates; family Tarsiidae; genus Cephalopachus; species Cephalopachus bancanus. The sequence goes on from JAPVLO010000006.1 coordinate 757,839, forward strand.
CTCCAAAATATAAAAATAAAGTCAATGTAATGCTGAGAAAGCATTTCATATAGCTTCCTGATCCTTTAGCTTGTTTTGTTGCCCAAGACTCAGTGCTCCTTGGATGTACTTGAGGTTGAAAAGATTCTCTAAAGTGCGTCATCCTTCCTCACTACTCTTCCTCAGTTCCTGTCCTTCACAGGGCTTCTGCCTCTTTTACAGGAAAAGTGTCTAAATGCTTAATTACCAAATAAGAACAGGGCTGACGGGTCATGGACGTTTAAGTCCTCCCCATGTCCAAGATATTGAGTATAATTATCTAGAGAACGCATCGAATGAATGATGGTTATGCCAGTTCTCCCTGAACAGAGATGAATATCGGGAGGTAATTAATCTGTTTGCCAAACTAGTAACTCACGGGCACAATTCCACACCGAAAGTCACATGAGGAGTGAATGAAGCAAGAATAAAGCACCTCTTGAATAAGCTGCAAATGGTGTAAACATTGAAGAAAAGACAAGATTTAACCATCGAAACTATCCCACAGTGACCTTGCCCTAATTTTGCGTCAGTAGATCAGTAACAGCTGACATGTATATGACACTGATTATAAAGTGCCTTGTAGATACATTATCATATTTTCAGGTTCTTGACTTGAAAAAATGTAAAAGCATCTTCCCACTGGAGGTGCTGTTTATGATTTGGAAAATAAATAATGAATATAAGATCTTCGTTCATATAAACTGAGCTCCCAAAAGAGTGACAATGGTGTGACAGTGGCACCTGGATGGATGCTCATCCTCTGCAAACTGCTCAGCATACAGTGTGGTTCCCATCCTTTCTGGCTCTCTTTCTAGATTTTCTCTCTTCCACCTTCAGGCCTCCATCCCCTTGACCTGTTGAATGACAGACTGCCGCCCCTCCCCTCCTCAGCCTCAGCATTCAGTTCTTTTTTTTTGAGTTGGAGTCTCACTCTGTTGCCCAGACTGGAGTGCAGTGGCTGCTCCCAGCCACCGCAGCCTCGACCTGCTGGGCTCCGGCGATCCTTCCGCCTCAGCCTTCCAAGTAGCCGGAATTACAGGCATGCGCTACCACACCCAGCTGATTTTTTCATTTATTGTAGAGATGAGGTCTTGCTGCCCAGGTGGGTCTCGAACCTGCGGGCTCAGGCAATCCACTCACCTCAGCCTCCCAAAGGCGCGGGATTACAGGCTGAGCCACCGTTTCAGTTCTTAGTGCCGCATTCCCTGCTTCCCAAGCTCCCATCACAGGGCCATGTCGAAGCAAGGCCCATCACGGTTCAAGCCATGTGGCCTCTTCAGTCGCCTCAACCTCACCTACTGCCTTCTCTACCCCCGCCTCCTTGCTCTAAGAGCACAGCTCAGAGAAGAAAGTTCTCCATACAAACTTCATATGTGTTTTCTTGTCCCATATCTCTGCTCGGGACACCCTTCCAGCTTGACCTGAAGATTGGCACACTTTTGCAGTTCAAGGGTCAGATAATAAATATTGGAGGCTTTGCAGGCTATGCAGCTTCTGTTGCAACAACTAAACTCACAGAAGCAGCCACAGACACTACAGAAGCAAGTAAGCGTGCCTGTGTCCCATAAGACCTGATGTGTAGAAACAATTCAAATTTCGTATCATTGTCATGTGTAGGGAAATAGTATTCTTCCTTTGATTTTTGAAAATTATTTTAAGATGTAAAAACTACTCTTAGCTCATGGACCATAGAAAAATCAGACATGGGCTGGATTTGGCCCATGGGATGTAGTTTGCCAGCCCCTGACCTAGACTCATCTTTCACAGCCATGTCAAATGTCACCTTCTTTGGAAATGTCCCTAAATGTTGGGTGTGTTGAGCAAAAGGTCCTTCATCTGTGCTTCCATGACACCCAGCAACCTAAGCCCTTAGGGCCAGGGCTGGGGTCTCCCTCCCCTGAGGCCCAAGGCCTGACCTGCTGCTCCCAGCATCCATTGTGTGGAGTTGGGTGTTCCTGGAGAGTGTTGGAGCCTCTCTCCTGATTTCTTCCAGGGCCCTGGAGGACAACAGATCACTGTAAGTAAAAAAAGGAACATGTGGACCACACTGGGAGCCAGACCCAGTCACCTGATCTGGAGAGAGGGAAGCAGTCATTATAGGAAGCATGTGCTATATAGTTTGAGTGTGTATTCCCCCCGAATTCATATGTTGAAACCTAATTCCCAATATGATGGCATTAAGAGATGGGGCCTTTGGGTGACTAAGTCATATGGTGGAACCCTCATGAATAGGATTAGAGGCCCCAGAGAGCTGCCTCACCCCTTCCACCATGTGAAGACACAGTGAGAAGGCACCACCTCTGAACCAGAAAGCAGGTCCTCACCAGACACAGAATTTTCCAGCATCTTGATTTTGGACTTCCTAGCTTCCAGAACTGTGAGAAAGAAATTCCTGCTGTTTATAAACCACCAATTATGGTATTATTGCAGTGGGAACAGACTAAGACAGCATGAAATGATGCTTGAAACATGTGAAGACTCTGGGAAGAAGAATAGCTCTTAAGGCAGATGATGTGAAGAGAGAGGATGACATATCCCTGCTGTAGGATTGGTCTAAGGGCCAGGGGTATATTCTTGCCTCAGAATAACCAGCATTGCTTCAAACTTACAGGCTCAAAATTGCCTGTGGAACCTGGGATCTGCATGTTAAACAGTTGATTCTTCTATACAGCAAAGCTTGAGAACCACTGTGTTTCATTTGAGCACAAATTACTTATCTTTGATGCACAGGTTACTTGGCTTTGATGCACAGGACTCATCAAAGTTGGGAGATTGAGGAGAACAGCTATCCAGCACCCATATAGCTCTAGCAGGGAGCAAAGCTATCCAAAGGGTCTCAGAGAATTCAGACAACACGTGCCATCATGTAGTTATCAGCAGTGCAATAGTCTATGGTATATCAGTGCAGATGAGCCAAGCAACAAGGGGCAGTGGCCAGATCTGTGGCGAGACACAAGATGAGCCATGGGTGTGGGGCGGGGTGGGGTGGTTACTAGGCTAGAAGATATAGAACAAACCTAACTTGTCAAGTAAGCTGCCTGGAAAGGTGCACAGCACATGATCAGATGCAGACTCTGCAATCAGCCTCTCTGGGTTTGAGTCCCAGCTCCACCTCTTACAAGGGTGACCTTGGGCAGGTTATTTCATCTCTCTTTCGTGCCTCATCAGTAAAATAGTAATAATATTTTCCACCAAGGGATTGTTGTGAGGATGAAATGGGTTAATACATGGGAATTAATCAGGACAATATCTGACGCGGTTAGCACCATGCTATCATTGTTATCATTGTTATTACCATCAAGAAGCCACAAGCCAGAAGGACCTAAGGGACATTTATGCTACTAAGTCAGTGCTCAATAGACAGTTGTTGAACTGCACTGAACTCACTTTAAGCTATGTCCTGAGTTCCTCTCACTGCCCAGTGGATTTCAGGCTTCAAAACACTCTGCTTTCCTCTTGGGGTCTCCACTCTTCCTAGAGAACTATGGTTGACTTCATGTAGCTTTAAAAGTCAGCATGAATGAAACATAGCCTGATTCTAGAATGGTACTACCCTGATTTTGAATACTGACTCTGCCATTTAGAATATGGCCACGCTGTTTAAACTCTCCAAGACATCATTTTCTAATCTGTAAACGTGGCATAACCTCCAGCATAAGGTTCTTATGAATGAATTATATTCTATTTAAGCAAATGAGCTCTTCTTCTGAAAAAGAAAAGCAATCTAGCTAGTATTATTTAGACATTAATTAACTTAATCTGGATGGGGTGACAGTATATTTGCAAACATTTAAAAAGCAGAAATAATATATTTACATCAAATGTTTCTAACTAGAGGAATAGGATCAGGGGTTCTTTCTTCTGCCTCTTGTTTCCTGTCACCCCACCATTGCATACCCCATAACAGGAAAACAGATTATTTGAATATACTCTATTTGTTAGCTCTTCCCATAGAACAGATTACTCCTGAATTTAGTGCCTTAAACAGCATTCATTTATGATCTTAGATCATTTCTGTGAATCAGGAATTTGGGAGCAGCTTAACTGAGTGGTTCTGGGTCAGGGTCTCTCAGGAGATTGTAGTCAAAAGGTCATCTAGGACTACAGTCATTGAAGACTTAACTGGTGCTGGAGGATTTGATTCTAAGATGGTGCACTTATATGGCTGGCAGGTTGATTCTGGCTATTGAAAGGAGATCTCATTTCCTCATCATATGGACATCTCTGTAGGACTTCTTGAGTGTCCGGACAATGTGGCAACTGGCTTCCCCCTAGAGCAGGTCATTCAAGAGACAGCAAAAGGAAGCCAAAATGACCTAGTATCAGAAGTCACAGTCTCTCATTTCCACAGTATCCTATTGGCTACCCAAGTCTGTATTCAAAGTGGGAGGAGACTACACTTGATGTGAATATCAGAAGCAGGAATCACTGGAGGCCATCTTGTAAGCCATTTTGTAGGCAGGACACCACATTAACAAAGGACTTTAAAATCAATTTTTAAAATGTTATTTTGTAGCCATTGTCTTACTAGACTCTGGTGGGGCCATGTGCTCTTAGAGCTATGGCTGTCACCATGCTTCCTGGCTTTGGCCCCCTTCCCTGCCTTGGGGAGGTGAATCTCCTCTTATTTCTCTCTCTCTCTCTCTAACTTACTTTTTAAATAAACAATATTTTCTAAACTAAATATATATATACATATATAATTTTGTTTTACTTTAAAACTCTCTTGGTCAATATTTCACCAAGAATCCTTAGTCTAGACAAATATTGAAAACAGAAAGCGAATTCCCAAGGTCAGATTTTGCTCATTCCTGACTGAATATGCTATGAGCGGGCAGGTTCTATTGGACAAGTACATCAGGGAATGGCATTTCTTACCCTGAAACAAACTTTGTATTGCTGGTACATATGTGTATATGATAGATGGCAGAATATTTTACACCAATATCCATGTTCTCTTCTTCCTGGGATAGGTCCTTGGGATTAATTCTCACCAATGAACTGTAAACAGAAAATATGTATGTCACCTCCAGACTGAGGCAGTCAAGTGAAGTGTGATTTATCTATTCTCCCTCTCTTTTTCACCTTAATTGGATGCAAAGCATTGGTAGAGAAAAATCAAAGCACTAGAAGATGACAGAGTAACCAATTGGAAAGAGCCTGGATCCCTGAGTGAATGTGTGGAGCAAAGCCCTTGCCAGATATCCTGCCTCCTGAGAGATCCACAGTGAGCTGTGATAAAAGATAAATCAACCTTTCTTGTGTTAAGCCCCTGAAATGTTTGGATTTTTGTTACTACAGAGACTATTACTTGCTATGACGAATACCAAGTATAAAGCATATTTAAATCTCCACCATCCTGGAATTCAATTTAATTCCTACAAAACTAAATCCATGTCTACTTTAATATTCATGTTTTCTCATAGGGCATATAATTTTTTAAATAATAGGAGTTCTGAAACCCTAGAACATAGTTCTAAGGTGCAAATGTATAATGTCATAACTTATGACATCTTGGTCAAAAGAATAGAGAAAGAGGTAGGGTTTAAAAATAAAAACTAAATAAGGGTTATAAAAAATGTAATACTATATAAAATTTGATCGAATGTATTCAAAAATTAAAGGCTCTCTACCGCTTAATAAATATCAAAGTACCACCAGTTTCTTTTTTTAATCCCAAGCACTGGGATTAAAAAAAGAAAAAACCTTTAACCATATAATTCTAGAATTAAAGGTCATCTCTGGAGACCTCAGAAGCATACTTATAAATAGCTCCTCAAATCTATTGGCACACTCACAGGCTATTTCTTTCCTATAAAAAACTACATCACACCCTTGCATTGTAATCTAGACTCTTGGCTTTTGTCCTTCCCCTGAGGAAACTGAGCGCCATAAGGAAATTGAGGAAAGCAAGGCCCTGTGTCTACTCTCACCCCAGTCACTTCCTGCTGTCTTTGCTGTACCGCCCTGTCCTTGGCATCATTCACTCCAGGGCTGCCACCTCCTCAGTGGGGCCTCATGTTCCCTGGGATCTCAAACCCGAGCATTTCTTGGAGCAGCAGAGGCCCTATGCCGTGGAATTCTCTGCTTCTGCTCTGGTTTCATATCCTGAGGGTTGTTCTGTCTTGGAACTTCCAAACGAGGAGCCCCCTGCTGGTCACATTCGTGGTGTAGTGACCTCAGGCTAAATAAATTTCATTTTTCTCTTCTTGCGCCTAAGACTCTTCCACATTTTTCCTTTGTTGGTGCTGAACTTGTTCTAAATGAGACCCCATCAGACTTCTTCCCGCAGATCTGAGTGTGTCTGGCTGTAGGGGGGGTGCCGTGAGGGACTGGGGCTGTGCTGGGAGACATATGTCAGGGACACAGTGGTATTTACAACCTCACTAACTTGCCTGGTCTTGCTGCCTTAGCCTCTGACTATGAATACAATGTTTCCTCTATTTTTCTAAAAGAAATTGAAACAGAGAGAGAGAGAGAGAGAGAGAGAGAGAGAGAGAGAGAAGAGACAAATGGCAAAATAACAAATAAAGCCGCATAAAGAAAGTAATCATTTACTTTGTGTCTTGAGACATTTCTTTTCTCTAACATCTTTCCCAAAGTTGGAGCTCTCTAACGCCTTGCAAAAAGAAAATGAGTGACATCTTTCAGAGGGCTAGGAAATTTATGTGCTGTAAAACAATTTCCAGTACGTTAGAGATGAGTAATTTTCCTCTCTATCAGTACGTGTACAAAAGAAAAGGGACCCAGGCCGCTGATGTAACTGTATGAAAATAAAGAAATGTGTGGCAAAGGAATAGTCAAAATACTTGAACTGAAAACAAAGAGAAGCGATCATTTTTACAGGTTGGCTCCAGTCGCTGAACAGTTGAGTTAGATGACTAACTCTAACACATCTGTATTTACATGATCTGGAAGACATAAATTACTAACACGTAGGAAGTTCTGGGGGGAAATAAAAGTAAACTATTATTCCTTTACTATCTGATGAAGTTATCTAGCAAGGCTCATTTTCCTCATGGCTGCTAGTCTTGATGACATCTGGCATGACTCTGCCATCTAGTGGTCTCATAATAACCGCCTCGAGTTGGGAGTACATTCAGTTCAGAAAGGTGCTTTGAGTTTCCCAACTACAATGAAAGGAGATTGAAAAAAGTATTTCCATGGCATTCACACACAGCTATTTCCAAAATAGTTAAGCAAATAATGGTGTGAAGTCTCATTAACTTCACACAAATGCCTAACTTCAAGTCACTGACTTCATTGTCTAAAAGCATCCACTCAGTGTTGAAATGCGTATTGTGACTGTAGACCAAGACACCAGTGGGCTCTGTGGGCTCGTCACTTCTCACTAGAAACTTATCTGCAGATGACAGGAGTTGCAGACTTCTCTTCCCTTCTGTTTATAACATGCTAAGAGATAGTTAGAATAACTGTAGCATTAATAAGGGTATAGAAAAAGATTCCCCAAGGTCAATTGCCAACCTTCAGATAACCAAATGCAGCAATAACATTGGCCTCCTCAAATTCTTTCTCTGAAGTTTTGGTGATCTTTAATTATCTAGCTCTGAAGTTGGAGCCTGGCCATACCAGCTCATGCTCTCTCTTTACCTGGAATCTCCTGCTCTCTGACCTGTGTCCTGGAGGCTACCAATGCCCGCCTAAGCTGTCCTCAGCTCTCAAATGGCTCCAGTTCTGTGCAGTTTTCTGCTCAACCACCTACATTCTCAATTGGGGGACTCAATGCCAACTATAGTACAAGAGCTAGAAGAAACCCAGGAAAAGAAAATTAGAAAAAAACTTCAGCAAAGGAACAGTCATAGTTTATCTTACAAGTAGCTTTTAAATAACTGTAGATCTGTAAAAACATATGAAAGCTCAGACAGTTAGACCAGGAAGGGAGCAAGGCTGGGTCAGAATCATTGTAGCCTTTGAAAAAGTTGGAAGAATTGAAATATGCTGTAACTTAAAAAATATATTCTGCTTTTGAAACTAGAATATTCCAAATCATTGACATTATTTTTATAGATTTTTTTTTTTTGAGTCAGAATCTCACTCTGTCATGCAGGCTGGAGTGCAGTAGCGTGACCACAGCTCACCCCAGCCTCTACTTGGGCTCAGATGATCCTACTGCCTCAGCCTCCCGAATAGCTGGGACTACAGGTGTGCCATAATGCTTGGCTAATTTTTTTTTTTTTTTTTCCAGAGATGAGGTCTCGCTATGTTGCCCAGGCTGGCCTTGAACTTCTGGGCTCAAGCAATCTTCCTGCCTTGGCCTCCCAAAATGCTGGGATTACAGACATGAGTCACCATGCCTGGCTGATATTTTTAATTGAGATATAATTCACATATCATAAAGTTCACCATTTTAAAGAGTATAGTCGAATGTTTTAAAATATGTTCACAAAGTTTTGTAACCATTACCTAATTTTAAAACATTTTTATTGCTCCCCCAAACTTCCACATCATAACATTCACTCTCTTTCCCCTCCTTCCTGCTCCAGCCCCCCTCTCAACCACAAAGCAACTTTCTACCTCTATGAATTTGCCTATCCTAGACATTTTATACAAATGGAATCATATTATATGTGGCCTTTGATATCTGGCTTTTTTTTCTTAGTATAATGTTTTGAAAGTTCATCCATCTTACAGCATTACAAGATTTTATGTCTTTTTATGACTGAATGATATTCCACTGTATGGATAGATCACACTTTATACATTCATCAGTTGATGGACATGGGTTTTTTCCTACTTTCTAACTATTATGAATAATCCTGCTATGAAAATTTGTGTACACATTTTCAAAACATTCTTGGGTAAATATCTAAGAAAGAATTTCTGGGTCACATGCAAATTTCATGTTTAGAATTCCATATGATAATTCTTTATCTCTTTGAAGAATTGCTAAGTTGTTTTCAATAGAGTCTGGACCATTTTACATTCCCACCAGCAATGTTCAGTGATTTCAATTCTTCTATATCCTTGCAAATACTTGTTACTTTCTGTTTTTTTAAAATAATACTGTTATAACTATCTAGTGGATATAGAATGGTCATTGGTTTTGTTTTAAAGAGTAAGTATAAATGCAAATATAGACTGAAAAACAAATGGATGGTCTTTGGGAATAGAAAAGACTTCTATATTAAAGTCAACTACATATTTCTATCATCCCTAACCAGAGGTGAATAATTACACAACCTGTTCACATGTGTATTTTGCTACTAGGGCGTTTATAAAGTCAGAGTCTTAGAGTTGTTATAAAGTCAGAGTCTTAGAGTTGGAACTGTCTTACAACTTCCTCCCACTGATGCAAGAAAATTCTCTACAATGTATCCAACAGTTAATCGTTTCATTCAGTTCATCCAATAACAGGCAATTCTTTTCTTCACCAGGCTTACCATTTTATTTATAATTTCTAGAATGCCTGCCTTGACATTTGCAGTTGATCATCTTATAACTTCCTGTAAAGCTTGGGACCCAGTGACAAATCTTAAAACACATCAATAACTCCCAAAGCCACCTATCTTCAGACATTAACCTTTTCAATAAAGTCATGGCTTGCATTCCTTTGCCATCTCTGATGCTTTCCTCTAGATATTAAGATGTATCAGTATACTTCTAACCAGGTATCCCTCAAATATGAACAAAATGTGCCCTAGCCAGTGGGGAAGACAATGAGACCATTATTTGGCCGAGATACTGTGATTCTCTTAATAATACAATCTAAGACTTGCCTGACTTTTTGCAACTATGTAATATGTTAGCTCAAATTGGGCTTTCACCAAATCAGCTAAAATCCTCAAGAATTTTTCAAATGACCTGCTGTTCCCACACAGGTCTTGAGAAGTTGGTTTATGAAGGTTAGGTTTATGATGATTATATTTATCCCTATTAAATGACATTTTTACATTTTTAGTTTTTAATTCCAGCTTATTAGAATCTTTCAGACTCACTTTTTCTTAGTATAATGTTTTGAAAGTTCATCCATCTTACAGCATTACAAGATTTTATGTCTTTTTATGACTGAATGATATTCCACTGTATGGATAGATCACACTTTATACATTCATCAGTTGATGGACATGGGTTTTTTCCTACTTTCTAACTATTATGAATAATCCTGCTATGAAAATTTGTATTTTCTAATTATGTAATTTGCATAATTATGTCAATTATGCATTAGAAAGGCATTTGTATTGATCTTTTTCCAATTCATTATTAGGAACCATACAGAAGCCTCCCTTCCAGGTGAGTGTCTAGTCTCATATATGGCATCATTAAGCAGCAGTGACAGAATACCTACTTCCCTTGCCTATTAGATCAAAATCTCACTGTCCTGGGTAAACACTAGTCATTTAATAAATGTTTGTGGAATTGAACTGAATAAACTTCCTTTCAAATGCCAGTTTAGAACTTTGTTGATGTCTCTTGGTTAAAAACAAAAACAAAAAAAACCCTTTCTATAACTGTGCTAAGCCAAGGTCAAGTAAAAAAAAAAAAGCCGTTCATTGACATTTTCTGCACAGCTAACAGTTCACTTTACAATACATTCTCCTTCGTCTTCCAAGTTCTCATAAAAATAGTTTATAATTGTTCAGGCTTCTTTTATGTGCCAGAATCTATTCTAAGCATTTTTTGTAAGTTATCTCATTCCATACTTACAACAAACCTGTAAGTTCAATTTTCATTCCCATTCTGGGGATGAGAAACCTGAGGCCCAAGAAATTTAAGTAAATCATCCAGTGTTGCATGGCTAGTAATCAGCAGTGTCAGAATCCAAACCCAAGTCAATTCTGGTCTAGACTTGGAAATCCTTTTATGAAGTTATGACCATCCCCTAGACAAGGAGGTGAAACATTTGCAATATCCCACTGAGAGCATCGTCTCATTAGTCACATTCCAAAGATTTCTGCTGGTGATTGATACCTTTCATTCAGAACCTAGTCATAGGGAAGTGGTGTCTTGGGAAAAGAGAAAATGAGTTAAAACCAAGAAGAAACTAAGGAGGTCTTAACTGCTCATTTGTAATGCTTTGTTACTTTCATTATTAAAAGGGTGTGAAACTGAAAATTGTAAACATTCACTAATTCCAAGTGCTGGATTCGTGTTGTTGTTATGTTCTCTGTACTTGCCTGCATTTTTCAAGTTGCCAAAATAATATTCAAAAAAAGCATATCTGCAGATGTGTGTATATTTTGATACATGTGAGATGCTGATGCAATTGTCCTTTTGGACAATAACTAAAAAAGGTAGGTTGGCAGATTTTTGCATTTTATCACAACAAATTTAATGTATATCTGTAAAAATGTAATTTAAAAAAATCACTTTAGAATGGTTATAATAATCTTCAGACTTTCTTCTAGAAGACCAATTCACCTCACAACACTCAGTAGAAACATCCAGAATTCAAGCCCACAGATTCCTCTCAGAAGCTGCACCAATTAGCTTCTGTTGAAAGAGTGAGCCCAGGTCATTACAATGGACTAATAATCAGATCTCAGTGTATGCACAGTTACTGCCCATGGTGTGGGCAAAGAGGAAATCAGACAAATTGTTGATGGTGTTTATTTCTGAGTTACAGGATCACGAGGGCTTTTTTCTTTTCTGCTGCACCAACTTTAACTATTTAAACATATGTATTCATAGTATGGGGAAAATACTAGGGACTTAGCTTTGTTTTGAGTGTTTACATCTTAAAAGACTTTACCACTACATGTGTATCTTTTTTAAAAACTTGGTTTCAAAACTTTAATGTAAAGCCTCAGTAATTAAGTGGCATGCACGTGGTGTTAGTGTAAAGATAAACAAACAACAAAAAATGAAGCAAAAGGTTCCATAAATCTATTGATATATACACCCTCACATAAAGAGATTTTTGACCCTGCAATCCCCCTACTGGGAATATACCCTGAAGAACTCAAATCACTGTATAAAAAAGATACCTGCACACGTATGTTTATCGCAGCATTGTTCACAATAGCAAGAACCTAGAAGTAACCATGCTGTCCATCAAAAGAGGACTGGATTTTAAAAATGTGGTACATATACATGATGGAATACTACGCAGCCATAAAAAAGAACAAAATCATGAATTTTGCAGCAACCTGGATGGAACTAGAGTCCATAATACTGAGTGACCTCTCACAGAAACAAAGATCTGAGAATCACATGTTCACACTCATATAGTGGACCTTGAACATCCAACGTAATACTATAAGAAAATGACTGACAGTGGTGGGAAACTATGGGGGGGGAGGGGAAGGGAGATGGGATTAACGGTAGTCAATATCTGTCTGGGGACGGGGAGACATCTCTTATCAACAAGGGTGCCTGAACAAAGCATATTTGTATACCTAACCCTTAACCGTACCCCACAATATCATAATAAAAAAATATTGATTATAAAAAAAATTTTGAGTGCCTAGCTCAAATTACAGTTCAGAAAAATCTGTCAGGTTGCCACTACAGTCTAGAAATATATCAGAAACTCTAAAAACTAGTGTATAAACTATTCCACACACTAACCTGTTTCTTCTCTGTCTCCACAGAAGTGTCTTTTAGAAAAAAAATCGGTTTATCTATACTATGTACAGGGAACAAGCCCACCTGTAATGCCACTTTAAAAATAAAACACAGCTGGTTTATGAAATGATTTAAAAAAATTTTTTTTAGAATCGTGAGGTACAGGTAAGGATTTACTACATAAGTAAACGGTGTGCAGGTGAGGTTTGGCCCTCTTTCTCTCCAGTCATGAACCTGGTACCCAGTGAGTGGTTGTGTGCATGAGGGCTTTTTTCATATTCTTCACACATGTTCCAAATTTTTCCACAGGAAAAAAAAAATTTCTTTCAATATATCCTTCATTGTCTTTCAGTGTTTTGATATTCACCTTGATGCATATAGGCTTGAACACAGTGATAGCCTTAAATACTGCTCCTTTTGCAAGTACTCTAGAGAATTAAACGTCCCAGATTGCAGTGAGTACATCTCAGCTTATATCTTTCTATCTGTTGACTACCCATCAGCTTTCACACCTTATTTTATTTTTATAGAATAAGGTCTTGCTAATGTTGTTTGTGTTGGATGTGAACTCCTGGGCTCAAGTGATCCTCCCATCTCAGTCTCCTGAGTAACTGGCGCTCCAGACATGTGCCGCCATGCCCAGCTCACATCTTTCTTAATGTTGTTTCTTCCTGTTTTGGTCCTCTTCTCTCACCCTCTAAATTTCTATTTCAGTGTACCGTATGCTGGAAAATCAAATAAGCATGCTTTCTAGAATTGTTTGTAAAATAGAGTAAACTGCCTCTGAGTAAATGTTTGAAGGCCTTTACTGTGGAGGTTTGCTCTGGATCTGTAGGATGGGTTTCGTGACAGCTGTTTAAGCCCCTAGGGGTAAAAAATTTGGAGGCGGGGGAGAGTTGGAGCATATGAACCAGAGGGTTGAGAATTCCACAAATCCAAATATCTACGAAGTGGGTCATCCTCATATGGATATAAACTCCGTACATGTCTCATTTGCACCTTTAGCAACCACGAATTTTAAACTATCACTTGCTGTTAAAAATAATGACCTGAAAATCAAAACCAAGACATACGAGCTATTGTGAAGACATTTTATTTTTTCTCCATTTCTATACTTTATTAGATGATGAAAGTCAGCCTTCTGATTTTTTTAATCCAATGATTTTCATTTGGAGCAAATTCACTTAACAATTTGTGTACAGTGGTTAAGCCATTTGGACTAGAACTTATAGACTGGTTTTTGAAAAGGAATCTGTCTTACAGAGTACGATTAATAAATTATAATTGCAGTTGTTGAGTGTTTAAGATATAGTTTACATGATTGTTGATATTTTCTCCCAGAAGCTAGTGATCAAATCTACTGTGTTTTGAGACTGCAAGATCACTGGGGAAAGTTGTCTTCTGATTTTCAGAGATTACTGAATTGTTTCGATTTCATTTTGGAGTGGCTGTTTATTTTCCGTGTTATCTCTCAAAATAGAGAGTGGTGATACTGACTCCATTTTATAGGAATATACTTTGGATTATTTTTAGGAATAAAAATGGTTTGCATTGAATCTCCAATATTTCTGTCCCTACTGTGACTATCACATTTAATATATAAATGTCTTATAGCTTCCAACTATAAATGATCTACTTTAATTCTTAAATGACCAGCAGGAGTAGGCATGGCTGGTGTTCCCCAAAGAGAAAGGACACAAAGGTTTGCTTCTGACTCCTGGTACAAGAGGCTTTTGACCACTCCTGGTGACTGGCAGTATCATTCCATGAGTTGACAGCATCAATCCTTGAGGTGGCTGGTTTTTCTGTAATTAAAGGATCCTGACCCATGTTAGCTCAGCAGTGTTAATCTGTATTTGCTCCCTAATTTTTAGTTACAATAAATAATCTTTAAGTCTTCATTTTATAAGTGAATGATTCCAAATGAGAAACAGTGACCACTACACAGAATATACCATGGAAGAAACCAAGTGAGCTGTCAGAATCTCTCTTTTCTAACCTTGACTTTGAAAAAGATAGATCTGGTCATTGGCTGGCACATATTTCAGTTTACTTTTTGTGGTCAGTCATAGAAATATGGCTTATTAAAAGGAAAATGGCATTTTAAATCACATCTATTTGTATGTAAGGCTTACAGAAGTTTTGATCTCTCAATATAATTTATCATTTTGAAGTGAGCCATTTATTTCAGTGGCTGTGATCTATGACTTCTACATCTGGAATGCTATATGTCATGTTAAAATGGACTAAGACTGCAGTTTTACGTGATAAAGAGCAAACATTGACATATTCTTTAGAAAAGCTTTTCTACACTCAAACTATTTCCAAGATATCTTCTGTTTACATAACTTAATGTAATGTGATCATCTTGAATTAAGATGATCACATCCAAGAGTTCTGGAAAAAGGGAAATATCTCATTTGAAGTTGCCTTTCTTACTCTCTTTGGCTTTCCTATTTTTTTCTGTTTTTTTTTTTTTTTTGAATAAGTTTCAATAGTGTCACTTGCCCTAAATCTCTATTGAAAGTAGACTTGTTAAAAGTAAATAGGAGAAATTCACACATTTAGCAAATACTCATATTTTATCAAGTATGAACTTGGCCATTAAGGCAAGTGTCTGGATATGAATGGAGTCTAAAAAGACTTAAGCTACCATCTGTTAGCTTTGATTTTTCATGTCCTGTGTTCGTTTTAATTAGTGGAAATTCTGCCTCTTTCAAATTATATTTTCTCTCCTGCTTCTCCCCTGCAATTTTCCCTTTAAAAGGTCACTGGCAGAGTTCATGCTAGCTCTGGTTTCGTTTCTGCCTCTAAGCTAGGAAACTCTGAGTTTTGCTTTCGACATGAAAAAAAAACCATGCATGGATAAAAACTGGCATAAGTTAAATCACTTCATTCCCTTAGTCCTTAATTAAGGGAATTGCAGAAGTGTTAATTTAATTACATTTAAACACCTAATTGAAAATTTGAAGTCTCTAGCTTCTAGTTACACAAATAATCTGTGATAAAAGTTTCACAAGGCCTCATCTCAATTTTATAAACTGAATCCTTGCTACTTGGGGGTGGGGTCTCATATATTTGATAAAGTCCCTTTTTGTTTCAGTGGTCAATATGTTGAGTCTGAGGCCATATGGTATCACTGGCCTAATTTTTATTCTTTCAGAAATTGATACTACAACTGTTAAAGGTACAGTTGTATCTTTAAGAAACCAATTTGCAGAGGCACAAGCTTCAGAGGAGCTGCCTGAACTGCCAACCAAATGACGGGCAGAAGTACTTTAAATCCCTCAGGCAGCCTGGCCTGGTGCCGGGTGGCCACGTCACAGGCCAGTGGTGGGGTGCTGATTGTGCAGGTACAGCACATGAACCCTGATTTGTGCTGGGGCAGCAGCTGAGCCTGGCAGGCTGTGAAATGCCATTGTGAGACAAAAGAGGGGGCATATTTTGTCTTTCCTATTTCCTGCTTCTAGTTTAATTGGGTCCAGGCCAGATGACATTTGGGTCCTGGCCAGATGACAAGCCAGGGCTTGACTCCCACTGGTGAAAATAGTGTGTGTTTGATTAAAGGCTAGAAATTGATGATATTTGATCTCTGAGTCCCAATATTGCCATAGGAGGAGGATCGATGAAGCGGTTTTCTAGTCTGCGGCACTTTGCGGGAAGATGGCTGAGTACATGGGACCACTTAGGGATATTCTCAGGGACAGAGCTCTTATATTGTTTGCCAGGTGCTGTTCCAACACCCTTAAATGTAGTAACTCCATAATCTTTACCCTGACCCTGTGAGGTGGGGACTACTGGCATAATTTCTCCCTTTCTACACATAAGAATACTGGATGGAGATGTGGAAACACTTGCCTGAAATCACAGTTAAGAGTGGAGCCAGGTTGCCTGGCTCCAGGGCCACATTCCTATCCCTTAGGCAGTCACCATATCCCACTGCACCTTGAGTGAGACAGGGACATTTGTCACCAGTTCACATGGGTACTTTGAGGTCAGGGAGGAAAAGGCCGCATTCCTGGTTGTCAGGGCTACCAACTATACTATATGTTTTACTTTTTAATTTTAAATGCACTATTTTCTTTTCTAGATATATTAGGAAGATCCAGAGAAAAATATCCCTTCTCTTAAAAAAAAAAGTTTTGTCTTAAATCAAAAATAGGGAAAGAAGAAAGGAAAGAGGAAGGAAGAAAGAAGGGAGGGAGGTTGGTTCAGCCCATGGGAAGCCTCAGTGGGAGGTAGAGAAAAATCTGAAGATGTTTCCACCTGGCTTTTAGCCTCAGGCAGTGGTTCTTGGCTGTGGCTGCCTGGCCCTGGCACAAGCTCCTAGGGTTCCAATTTCCTCCAAGTACTCCCAGATCTTGGGCTCCGATGAGGCCCTTCCTACTCTGTCCCTCCAGCACTGGGGAAGGAGGGTCAGGGCCAGTCACCCCTTGCCTACTGTTTCCTCTCTGGTTTTCCAATATTTCTATCACTCACAAAATTAGTTTCTTGTTTTAAACTCCCGCCTGGAAATATTTAGCACAGTATCTCTTTACCTAGCTGTATCTTGCCTCTCATGCCTTGTAATCCCTTTCTTAATGCAGCAGCATGGGCATTCTTCCTTCTAAGAGCAGAGCATGGGCTCAGAAGTAGCCTTTCGATTCCTTTTCCAGCCCAAACATTTATAGAAACACAGTGTTTAGTCTACCCAATGCTTCCAGCTTGTGACCAGAAATTAAATTACAAACCAGGAGTGCCAGAGAGCAAAGAAGTTGCACTTAGTTTAATCCCTTCCTGCCACCTCACACTCCTCACCACACACTCCCACACTCCCCATAATTATGTGGGTTGTGTCATAGCTGGTTTATCTAGCCATAAATCAGAGAGATTCAGGCACTCTTTTCTTTTCCCTAAGAGTTTCCCACTGATTGGCAGATGTTGGGCACTTCTAGGGAAGAGAAGAGGAAGGAGGGAGGAGGACACATGGTAACACAAAGTGTATTTGGTCCACTACCAAGGGGAGAGAGGGCCAGCTAGAAGCCCAAGCTTCACCTGCATGCAGCCCACTTTTATAGCAAACTTTTACTTGTACCCTAAAATTTAAAAAAGAATTTAAATAAAAACAAACAGGTTTCCTACAAAAAAGTACAGAAAAGGTGGTTTTGGTGAAGTCTTGCAACTAGCCAGTGATATCATTCAAACTGCAGGAATTCTCTGCAATGGTAATCCTACCGGCTGACACTCACCATGGTCCTACAATGTTACAGGCCCTGCACTTGGTGCCCAAAGGACACAGAGCTGAGTGAGACTTGGGCTTGACCCAAGGAAGAGGGTAGCAAGTGCCATAGGAAAGGACCCTGGGGTGCTCGGAGGACAGAGATGAGCCCAGCCTTAGTCTTTTTCTACTGAGGTCTGAATCTGGGGAGACTTCTGCAACAAAGTGACATTAAGTTGAGTCTCTTTGTTTTGAGCCAGGGTCTCACTCTGTTGACCAGGCTGGAGTGCTGTGGCATAGTCATAGCTTACTGCAGCCTCAACTTCCTAAGCTCAGGCAATCCTTCCACCTAAGCCTCCTGAGTAGCTGGGACTATAGGCACGTACCACCATACCTGTCTAATTTACTTATTATTTTTTTTATAGAGATGAGGTCTCACTATGTTACCCAGACTGGTCTTAAACTCCTGGGCTCAAGCGATCTTCCCACCTTGGCCTCCCAAAGTGCTGGGATTATAGGTGTGAGCCACTGTGCCTGGCAAGTTGAGTCTTAAAGGATGGGGAGATAAAGCTGGGAGAAGGACATGGAAGGGAATTCTGCGTCTGAGCAGGGAGGGCATACAGGGGGACCAAGGGGCACAGCAGATGGTCCAGCTAGACAAAACGGGCCCCTCTAGGGGGAGGCCCACCGTCTGAGTGATGGTCAGACTCTCGAAGCTGGATTCCCAGGCTTGTCAGTTTTCACATCCCTTCTGTACACATGCTCAGTCTAGCTTCTCTCTGTCTCCCTCTCCAGGTACAGGAGTCAGCTGAGCTGGTCCTCAAGGGGCAAGGAGGCCCCATCATAGCCTCTGTGAGCTCCATCCCCAGCTTCTCTTGGCCTCCTGTCCACCCACTCTCTCCCCTTTCCCCTTTTTTCCAATTGCCCTTCTCCAACCCACTTTGGGGGTTTTACTTTCCATGCCTTTGGTGGCCCTGCTGTTTGCTTGCTTGATTTTTACATTCCAGGCTGGATCCAAGATGGTGTGGGATGAAAACCAAATGCAAATTGGCTAGAAAGAAAGGCCAGAATAAGCACAAATTGAAGATCCCAAACCAACAGTTTCCAAGCCTGTGCTTACATCTGCATTGTCCCCCTAGGGCCATCCATCTCGGCTCAAAGCAATCCTCAGGGCCGCCCTCCAAAGACCTGTGGGGAGTTGGAGAAGGAAGCCTCTTTGTGCTTCCTCTTTTGCCTTTCAAATTAGAGATCAATGTGATCTCAGGTTTGGCACAGGGACCCTGTGCCGTGTCAGCGGAGCCCGCTTTGCCTGCTGTTCCCCTCCCTGCTGGGGTCCTCCTGCTACTGTGGCCCCATCACCACAGCGGCACTGTCCCTGTGCTCTTGGGTTCAGATCCACACCTGCTAAAGAATCTTCTGGAACTGCAGTGCAACTCCCATCTGCCCTGGGAGCGTGTATCTGGCCCATACCAGCTCAGACACCGTGGGAAGGGCTCTGGTTATTCAGTGTGACCTCATGCATGACTTTCTTCCTGGGGAGACGATCATTGGAACCATAGCCTAGGGGATTGTTTTTACAGGAACTGCTTCCTCTCAGTTGGGTTTTAGGAAGTCAGCGGCCTGGGCTCAAATCCTGCTTGGTTACTAAGACAGTTTTGTGACCCTAGATAAGTCACAGCACCCCTCTCATCCTGTTTCTTCAGTCATTCAATAAATATTCATGCAGCAGCCACTGCTTTAGGCATTAGGGATGCAGAGGTCAGCGTTATTGATAAAACATTTTAGAATTTACCGTCTGGTTATGGGAGCTACTCAGTAAATGAGTTTTTTTTAATGTGGGGGGACTTTTGGAGAACAATTTGGCAAGATCTAGAAAAGTTGAAATATGACTGCCCTTTGATCCAGCAAATTGTACTAAAAGAAATGCTTAAACATTTCCACCAGGAGAAAGAATGAACATGAAAGAATGTAAACGCCAACTCCTAAGAAAATGAATATGTGATGTAGTCCTATAATGTGTAAAGCAGGGAAAAGAAATGACCTAGAGTTGTCTTAAAGATGAACCCTGCAGAAAAATATGTAAAGTAGACTGTCATCTAAGTAAAGTTAAAATGTACAGGACCAGGTATGGTAGCACACACCTGTAATCACAGCACTTTGGGAGGTTGAGGTGGAAAGATTGCCTGAGCCTAGGAGTTTGAGACCAATCTAGGCATCACAGTGAGACCTTGACTCTAAAAAAAAAAAAAAAAAGTTAGCTTAGGTGCAGGTGGTGTGCACCAGTAGTCTCAGCTATTTGGGAGGCTGAGGTGGAAGCCCTGGCAGTTAGTAGATACTAACAGGCCCGGAACTGACAAGCTTGCTAGAGAATGCTTACCACGTGTACTCTGGTCACCTGGTCACCTGGTTGGCGGAAGCACCTGGAACACTTGTTAAAAACACAGATTTCCATGTCTCTTTTAGATCCTGCATTCTAAAATGTTATAACTAGATAGATAGAGATATATGTATAGTTGTATGTTCAATATGTATTTAATTTTTAATGAGTACTTATTATGTTTCCAACACTTTGCTTGGTTGTAATGTGTGAACCTGTAAAAGCATCCTGTGGTTATAAAAAAAAGTCTTAAGAACCACTGAGACTTTGGCTCTGATTTCATGACCCAGAGATCTGCATCAATATATCTATTTCAAGACTTTTCATTATAAAGGAAAAATAATCCCTTATTTGTGTAAGCTACTATGCTTGGAGTTATTTATTACTTTCTGCCAAAACATCCTGATCTGATACATACATTTTATTATTCTATTTATAAATCTAGTAAACGTTAATAAAATAAAGCAAATCTCATTTGAAAAGAAGGGGTTTGATTAACTTTTGATTAACTGAAGTTGAATAAACTAAACTACCTTAAACCATCACTCATTCACAAGCTTTGTTTATTAAAATGTCTTAGCCGGGTTCGGTGGCTCAGCCTGTAATCCCGCGCCTTGGGAGGCTGAGGTGAGTGGATTGCCTGAGCCTGCGGGTTCGAGACCCGCCTGGGCAATTTGGCAAGACCTCATCTCTAAAATAAATAAAAAAAATTAGCCGGGTGTGGTAGCGCGCGCCTGTAGTTCCAGCTACTTGGAAGGCTGAGGCGGAAGGATCGCCAGAGCCCAGCAGGTCGAGGCTGTGGTGGCCGGGTGCGGCCACTGCACTCCAGTCTGGGCAACAGAGTGAGACTCCAACTCAAAAAAAAAAAAAAGTCTTAAACATTTTAAACTCCTTGTATATATTTATCATATCTGGTTTTCTATCTTGACACCCCGAATCATTTACATGACAAAATTACAGCCAATTAAGACAAAACGTTCTCATATACTTAAATGTCTCCTCTAAATCTAATAAATTCAACTTGTAGTAAATTCAATCTAGCATTGTTAATGAACTAGGTCAAATTTTCTTAGACCTTTCAACTTCAAATCACAAGCTTAAAGTCAATTTCACACTTTACATTGGAATCTTAAGCTTTTGAACATTTAAATCACTTAATGAACATATATGAGATTATTCCTAAACTTAACACAATACTATCAATATTATGGGTTTGATTTCTTGCATTATCTCCAGATTTAATTCTACATATTCCCAGACTTGGAAAGTTACTTACTCAACAAGGGAACAGATTTACACCTCAAGGGATTCAAAGTTACTAGGTCAAGAACTCATGCCCATAGTATGGTGGGCATCTCAGGTTAGCGCAGGTTGCTTACAGCTGGAGTCAGAAGGCAGTAGTAGGCCAGCATGGCTGCTCATGCCTGTATTCCCCAAACTTCAGGAAGCTGGGGTGAGAGGATTGCTTGAGCTCAGGAATTCACGACCAGCCTGGACAACGTAACAAGACAACTCTACAAAAAAAATCAGAAAAATTAACTGGGTGTGGTGGCACATGCCTATGGTCCCAGCTTCTCAGAAGGCTGAGATGGGAGGATTTCCTGAGTCCAGGAAGTCAAGGCCATGGTGAGCCATGAGTATACCACTGTACTCCAGCCAGGGCAACAGAGCGAGACAGCAATTCAAAAAAAAAAAAAAAAAAGGAGAAGGAGAAGGAAAGGGGGAAGAGGAAGAGGACAAGAAAGAAGAGGAAGAGGAGGAGGAGGAGAAGGAGGAAGACGACGACAAAGACAACAATGGTAGTACACCAGTGCTGGGAGAGAGCCCCCTGAGCCCAGTCTGTGGTGACCATGGCAACAGGAAGTGCCCAGTGTGCATCGTTCAGAGTTTGATTCAAGAACCCTCATTTTAATGACCTCTTCATTATTATTTTTCATCTTTAATTATTAGAGTAGAAGGAATTTGGCATCTCCACCAAGGTTTGCTAGCTTTGTGATCTCATTGGCTTCTGCATGTACTTGGCACTTAGCAAGCATTGCTAACATATTTTCATCTCGCTTTAAAGATATTTAAATGCTGCTGAATTTAATCCTGAACATTTGGCCCTGAGTCATGACTCTCAGGTCATGATAATAACACAAACCATTCCCCTTTCTTGTGACTTTTTATTAATTCCCAAGATGGGATTACCACATATCACATTTTGTTAGAACTACTGTATTTAGCTTGGCAGAATCTCGGCTTCTGGTGCTATTCTTTCCTGAACCTGCCCCTGGACATCCTGGACATTAGCTGAAGCCACACAAGTAGGGACTAGATCTGATCTCAACCTCAGATCCATTGGCCATTCGCTCCCCTCCACTGCCGGGAGTTTCCTTGCCATTCCCACCTCTGGTTCTCTGCTACTTCCTTCTCCAAAAGGTAGATGGATACCTGCTGTTTTGAATGTCTAGCCATTTGGAGGAGTTGTGGCAGTGGTGGCATCATAGCAGACAAACTGCAGCAACCTTTGTTCTAGACCTCTCTTTATCTGTACATATGTGTGGATTGAAGACATTACATCATCATTGTTCCCATTTCATGCAAATTATAACACTCTGCTGATACCTGGCAAAATAACAATTATATTCTCATACCTCTCAAGCAAAATATCCACTGAAAACTATGTGTGTGCTTTTCTTCCAGTTATACAAGGAGGGACCCCCCCAAAACCAGAATTATCTTTGGGAGGGCGGGCCATTTGTAGTACACTCAGAATTTGTTCCTCTGGATCATCCAACGTTTTTATTATCTGGAAGTTTTGAGACAGTAGCATCACAATTTGCAGAAGAAACATTCTGAGCTGTGGCAAACAGGTGACTGATTCTTCTCCTTGACAAGGCACCCACCCACACCTTGCTGAGTGTTCAGCAGTTTTTGACCAAAAATGGCAATGACCCCCATGCCCCATCCTCCATTAGTCACCCAATTTCACCCCAAGTGATGAGTTTCCCTGAATGAAAAAAGTCCTCAGAGGGAAATGTTTTGCTGATGTGGAAGACATGAAACAACAAACAAACAAAAAATGGCAAAAGCACTAAAAAGCATCACAATTGAAGAGTTCAAAAATTGGTTTTGAGCAGTGGAAAAAGCACCTTGATGGGTGTATTGCATCAAATGGAGAGTACCTTGAAGGTGACTGAAATTTCGACATGTAAGAATAAATACATAATTTCATATAAATAAATTCCAGCTTTTTGGGGTCCACCCTCATAGATATTCCCCAAAGATGCTTACAAAATATTTTTAAAATATCATATCATTTTTTAATAGTCTTTGGAAACTCCAATATTTAGAGAAACCAATTAGGGAATCATCTTTCTAAGGTGAACAATCACCCCCAATTTGTAAATTTGGCTTAAAATGGAGTACAGTTTGAGTCTGCAATAACCATTTCCCACCAATTTCACCCATCACAGAAGTCACTCTTCCTTTCATAGGGAGGAGCAAATAAGTGGAAATAGAGACTTCCCCAGTACTTCTGAGATGTAAGTTTCCATTTTGAGGGCAGAGGCAGGAATGTATAGGAAGAAGGCCATGACAATTCCTCTTTACATATATTTGTACTGATTTTCTTTGGCTTAAAGTGATACTGTATTTAAAGCTGTGTCAGACAAATATCAATCGATCTTAATGTTTCAAAAGAAAATTTGTATGCCTTTCACTATCCTATTCTGATTTCACCATTTCTTCAGCTTTCCTTCTCCCTCTTCTTTTTTTTTTAACAAGTTTTATTTTCCAAATTCAGAGTTATTGATTTGAGGAGGAAACGCCAACGTCTACTCACATCTGGGCCCCTCCCCTTTCAGGCAAAGGAATATGACATTGCACCACTTCCTAATGAGTCCATGTGATTAGTTCTAGCCAGTGGGCTGTGAGAATGAGGTAGTCCCTCCTGAGCCAAGGTAGGAGGTAATTGTTGGGGTGGGCTCCTCCAGTGTTCTCTTTTGCTGCTGCTTCCAGGAAAAAGGCAGCCCAGCCCCCAGAAGCTGCAGGACTGCTGGGTCATTCCATGCCGAACAATTGTCTTAGAGAGTTGCCTGGGCCTGCAGGGGACTTTGCCTGTTCAAGAAGTAAGCTTTTTTCATGTTAAGTCACTGATGTGTTGGAGTCATTGATTGCTACTGCCTCATGGTTCTCAAAGTTTGGTATCCAACCAAGAGCATATGCATCGTCTGGGAACCTGTTAAAAATGGAAAGTTTGGGCACCACTGAGCCCTACTGAATCATACACTCTAACACCCTCCCCCCCATTACCGTGATATAGGCTAGTTTGAAAACCTAGTTCTAACTTATCCTGGCTAAAACAGCTCTCAAATAAAAATTCCCTTTTGGCAAAGTAGAGTCTCAGGTGATCTTATTATGTCCTTATGCCCTCTGCTTTTTTGTTTTGTTTTGTTTTTGTTTTTGAATTGTGTTCTTGCTCTGTTGCCCGGGCTGAAGTGCAATGATATGATCACAGCTCACTGCAGCCTTGACTTCCTGGCCTCAGGTGATCCTTCCACCTCAGCCTCCCAAGTAAATGGGACTCCAGGCACCACTATGCCTGGCTAATTTTTTTGATTTTTTTTTTTTTTTTTTTTGTAGAGACAAAGTCTCGCTGTGCTGCCTGGGCTGATCTTGAACTCCTGGGCTCAAGCAATCCTTAGCCTCGCAAAGTGCTAGGATTACAAGTGTGAGCCAGCGTGCCCTGTTCTAAGACCTCAAAACTACAAGAGGATCTATATGCCTCCCAGGCCACTATTTCTAACTTAGAGCATGGTAGTCACATGACTGTGTTTAATGAACACACACAAGAAAGTCAACAAGAGTTTGGGGCTACAGAGATAAAGAAGAAAATTATCCCGGACCCCACTGGTGACTGGGAACAGCATGGATCTGCACCGATCATCATTCAGCAGCAGAAATGAGTGTGGATTTTGCTTGAGGCACCAGGAATGATTGATGATCCTGGTCCCTGGAAGACTCTCCAATCCGAGGGGCAGGCAGTCTGAAATGGATTTTACAGTCCTTCCCAGGGATTCCTTCCCCTCCTTGCCCACCCAGTTGGGGCCCCAGCAGCCATGGGAGCCTCTGGCATTTCTCCTAAGGTTTTCTTTTCTTTTGAGTTGGAGTCTCACTCTATCACCCAGGCTGGAGTGCAGTGGCATGCTCACTCCCACCGCAGCGATCCTTCTGCTTCAGCCTTCCAAGTAGCTGGAACCACAGGCATGTGTCACCACACCCGGCTAATTTTTTTGTTTATTGTAGAGATGAGGTCTTGCCATGTTGTTCAGGCTGGTCTCGAAACCCTGAGCTCAGGCAATCCTCTCGCCTTCGCCTCCCAAAGTGCTGGGATTATAGACTTGAGTCATCGCGCCTGGCTTCCCCTAAGGTTTTTGTTTTCACATCTTCAACTATCTAGTTGGAGGACATTCCAAGATAATCAGATGAAATAAGCATGACATCTGCTGCCTCAGTAAGCCTCTAAGCCTAATGATGGACTTAGGAGTCTTTTGTAGCAAATTGTTTTATATGACTCAAAGAAATGCTTATTTACCTGTGGTATTTCCACTCAGCTTGACTGTGTTCTTTTGTTTCTTTGCTTTTGTACTTTGAAAATTTTCAAACACAAATTCAAAATAATAGTATAATGAAAATCAAATATGTTTCACCTAACATCTTACTATATTAGCTTGTACATTCTCTCTCTGAACACACACAATCATATACACACACATCTTTTTCTTTGAGGTAAGTTGTAGATATTATGCCTCATTCCTAAATCCTTCAGTGTGTGTCCCTCTCAAAACTATAATATCACCTGACACCAAATCTATGTTCAAAGTTCCCCTGTTGTCTTTTATACCTATTTGCTTTTTCCTAAGCCAAAGTCCAGTCAAGGTTTATACTTTGCCTTTGGTTGTTGTGTCTCTGGTTATCTGGAACAGAGGTTCTCAAACTCTAATGCATGTGCAAATGACCCAGAGACCTTGCTGAAGTGCAGATTTTGATTCCAGTGAAGTGAATGGGACCTGAGAATCTCTGATTCCAACAAGCTCCCAGGTGATGCCTATGGTGCTAATGGTCCAGGACCACACTTGAAGTAGCAAGGAAGTACAATCCCCTTCTGTTTCCTCTTTCCTCATGACTCCCCAAAGAGTCCAAGCCTATTTCTTGTAGAAAAATCTGTGTTCTTATTACTCCACCATGTCATTAACTTGTTTCTCTATCTTCTGTATTTTCTGTAAATTGAACTTAGATGTAGAGATTTGAGTAGTTTCCATTCACACATTTTTGGCAAGCATACTTCATAAGTAATGCTGAAAACTTCATAACACATCCCAACTGGAGGTACTTAATGTTGGTTATCCTGCTGGTGGTGTACTAGGACTTTATTACTTGGTTAAGGTGACGGCCAGATCTTTCCACTGTAATTTTTCAAATAAAAATTTTTAAAAATCCCTGCAAACAGAAATAAATAACCTAACTACATATCAAATTGATTTTATTAACCACACAGAGAAAATTTAATTTAAGTTCTCAGTGGTGATATCTGCTGAGGGGCTGTCTGACAAGATAAAGCTGACTCCTCCAGGTCAGCTCCCCTGGACCTACAGCTGCCCTGAGCCACGGTAACCTTTTCTGAAGAGGAAGGAGTCTCTCGTCAACCCTGGCTACCTTTGTTCACCTGGATCCAAAGCAAGGCTGCCTTATGATGACAATTGTGTCTACAACCACCACCACAATAAGGGCACCTACCATTTACAAATATTAACCATGTGCCAAGCAGCATGCCAAACCCTACAAAGTAAGTGCAATGGAGCAAATGTTTTTGTGTCTCCCAAAATTCTTATGATGAAACCCTAATCCCCAATATAATGGTATAAGGAGGTAGATGTTTGGAAGGTGATTAGGTGATGAGGTTGGAGCCCTCATGAATTGGGATTAGTGCCCTTATAAAAGACACACCAGAGAACTCTCCAGTCCTCTTTCCACCACATGAAGACACAATGAAAGGTCAGCAATCAGCAACCCAGAACAGGGTTCTCAGCGGAACCTGGCCCTGCGAACACCCTAATCTCAGGTTCCTAGCTGCCAGCCCCAGATTTTGATTCCAGAGGTTTGAATATGAACTCAAACTGTGAAAAATAAATTTCTGTTGCTTAGAAGCTACTCAGTCTATGGAAATTTGTTATAGCAGCCGCAACAGAGTAAGACAGTATGACTAGCCCCATTTTACACATCAGACAACCGTCTTAGTTAAGTAACTAGCTCAAGGTCACCATAGATATAAGACTGTGTCTTTTAAGATAACCGGAAAAGCAGGAATGTAAACCCAGGCTGGTGATTTCAAAGCTTATATACTTAGCCACTTCATACCCCTCCACTGTCTGATGAACACACCTGGGGAAGGTAATATTCATATCTGAGGTTTCACAGTCTCCTCTCCTCTCCATGACTTGCAAAGGGAAGTTCTCCCCCATCTGCTGGTATGAGGCCTTTATTACCAGGATCAGAATAACCTGGTATGAGGGAAGGACCAAGAAGCTGGAAAAGCTAGCTGGATTTATAATGGCAAAAGGAGAGAAAAATGGATGCAGAAACTAGAAAGGAACTCGAGATATAAGAGGGCCAATGGGATGAGTCAGACAGAATTTTGAGATGATTAACCAATGGGGAAAGTGCATACTTTGGGAGCAATACATTGATGTGAGGTAATTGTCCAGACATTGCCTCTTTCCTGTACATGTGGCTTCATTCTACCCCTCTCCCAGGGAGTAGTATTTGACCATGAATGGCTGATCTCTGATGGATATGCATATTCCTAATAAAGAGTCACGGGTGTAGGTTTCTTTCTGCACCCAACCGCTGCCGTCACTTCTCATGGGCAGACCCTTTCCTCACTGACCTGCCACCATCGGTGTCTCCTGTAAGTTCTAATAAACCAATGTCTTTCCCTGCTGGACCTCCAGGTGACTTCTTTGGAATACATAAAGAACCTTATGCACAAGCCCTCTCAGCTTTGGGGTTGTCACATTACAATTGGTAGATCTATATTTAGAGAGAGAAAGATAGGAAAGAGGGTTTTAAGTTTTGTAATCTTTCTTGACTGTGTTTTACACAAGGAAGCAATAAAGATATGATGTGTGAAGGTCAAAGTCTAGACCCAAATTTGTCCCTTTTTTTAACCTTGATTTGTTGTCATTAGATTTTTCTTTATATCCTCATACAAGTCTTTCAATGAACCTTTTAAATTCCTTTTTTTTTAAATTAAAAATAATTATTTTTGGAACCAGGGTCTTGCTCTGTCACCTATGCTGTAGTGCAGTGATTGATCATAGCTCACTGCAGCCTTGAATACCCAGACTCAAGTGATCCTTCCACCTCAACCTCCCAAGTAGCTAGGACTAAAAGCATGTACCACCATGTTCAGCTATTTTCTTTTTATTTTTGTAGAAGTAGGTCACGCTATAATGTCCAGGCTGGTCTTTTTTTTTTGAGTTGGAATCTCACTCTGTCGCCCAGACTGGAATGCAGTGGCCACTCCCGGTCACCGCAGCCTCGACCTGCTGGCCACCGGCGATCCTTCCGCCTCAGCCTTCCGAGTAGCTGGAACTACAGGCGCGCGCTACCATGCACGGCTAATTTTTTGATTTATTGTAGAGATGAGGTCAGGCTGGTCTTTAACTCCTGGCCTCAAGTGATCCTTCTCCCTATGCCTTCCAAAATACTGAGATACAGGCTGCTTAAATGGCCTTCATAGGGAGACCCCATGTAGAGACTCCTGGGTCACAACTGGGTGCATCTGAAGCACAACTCAGGCACAAGAATATCAGCAGATACATTTCTTTTACATTTTAAAATTACTAAGTTTATTAAGGGCAAGACTCTTAAAGTGTGTCAATTTTTTTGGCCAAATGCTCATACTACAGAGAATTATGTAGTAGTCCTAGTTACTTGGGAGACTGAGGAAGGAAGATTGCCTGAGCCTAGGAGGTTGAGGCAGTGGTGAGCTGTGATTGCGCGACTGTACTCCAGTCTGGGCGGCAGAGTGAAACCCTGACTCAAAAACAAAAACAAAACAAAAAACAAAATCAAAACCATCGATTCCATCCTCCAAAGAGAAGGTTGGCTGTAGCCCTTCCCAAATCTGTGCCTTGCACCTTTGTTCAGTGTCTATGAGAAATCAGGGCTGTGTTTCTGATGCAGTAATCTAAAGGTGACCAGATCTTCGCAATGTCTGGTTGATCAAAGATGCCTAATTCAGGCGGCACCCTTGATTTTCTCTTCTCTTTCCAGTGGCTCTGCACTTGAACACCCATACTTGGACCCTTCCACTGGACTGGTTCCCTCTCTACCCCATGTCCAACTCAGCTCCTATGATTCTAGGTGAGACCCTAAGGAGGAGGCAAGGTTCTCTTCCATACCCCAGCCCTCCTCAGCAGGGCAGACCAAAACATCATCAAATAATTCCCAGGGCTGTTTCCATCATAAAAAATAGAGGAAGAGTTTATAGATGTAGCTTCAATTTCCTTACCCTTCAAGGCCAAAGTGTGTTTGTTATTTTGGTATTTGGAACCCAGAGTATCTTTTTCCTATGAAACCATAAGACGTGTGTGGTGAGGTTCTCATTCCAACCCACATCAATAAGAAAGCCATAGTGTCGTCAAGACAAGGCTCATTTACAACAAAGAGTAGGAGACAAATACCTATCACAAGACTCATTAAAACAGAAGAAAAAGAAAATATAAGTAAGAAAATTTGTATTTATTAAAATATGTAGACTCAGAGAAAAGCACATTCAGAGAACACTGAAGACAAAGATGGACGATTTTGGAGATTCCAAAAGCGACTTCTGGGTATTTCAAAGGACTTCAGGGTTGAAGGCACTGGTTCTTGTAATATATAATTATATTTTACAGCAAAGAAAGGCCTTTTTTTCCCCCCCTGAGACAGGGTTGTCACCAGCTCTTGTTCTTATCAATGATACCAAAGGTTTTTCTTGTCTTGTGTGACTCACCAATGGAATGCAAAGAGGCAGAAGAGAGTTTTCTCAGGGGAACTGAGAAAACAAGAACAACAACAAGAACAAGAAGAGGCAGAAGGGGATGGTGAAAGGATAAAGAGATGAGTAGACTGCTTGATAAAAAATAACAAAAGCTTTAAGAGTGGATTTGTGTATACAATGTCCCTGGAAAGAAGACAAGAAGCTATTGGTAAAGACTATATCTGGCATTCCCAACCTGGCACCTGTGACTCCATCAGTCCTAAAAAGCTGTACCGCCATTTGGAGAAAACAGGTGAGTATGTTTCATGGGGCAAAGCAGAAAAGAATGGGACACAATCGATGGTATACATGGTGAACAGTTCTCTTAAAGAAAAACAAAGCAAGCCCTGATATGTTGTGTTTTCCAGTTGTTGTGGTGTAAATACTTCCACCATGGACAATTTTAAGCTAAATGTTTAATAACTGGCTTGCAAAATTCTTTAAATATTTAACAGCATCCACGAACTGCCCCAAACCAGCTCAAACACACCCCAATTAACCAATGGGTTAATTAACCAATTCCATGCTCAGCCGATGCAATTAACCAATTCCATGCTCAGCTGATCACCATCTAGGCCCCTGCTACCCAAGTATGCCCTGTCCTGTTCTGTGAGCATGATGTTTTTGTTACTTTGGTGGTTACTTCAAAACTGGCAGAAAAATCCCTAGAGTTCAGTAAGCAAGTGCATCTCAAAATCACATCCTTTGTCTAAACGCTGCCAGAAATCTGAGGGCAGGGGGCCATTTGATTAATCTAAATTTAAATTCAAGAGTCAAATTAAAGCTGAATTCTTGGGACTAATTAGATTTTCTGATGACTGTTCTATATAAGTTTTAAAAAAAAAACACTAGTGTTTTTCTAGAATAATTTTTAAAACTTAAAGACCAGGGCAGGTTCTTTGTAAAATGTTAATGCATTTCCAAAGTGGATAAGAAACAGGACTTGTTGGACTCAAAGTGCCCGAGAGTGTGGAAGCATTCCTTGACACATAGAGTATTTCCCACCCTCACCCCCCACCCAGAGTGGAGTCTGGAGGAGACCAGATACTTAAGAAAGAGCGGCTGGGAGACCCCAGAGGAGCAGGGGTGCAACACAGAGAGAAGCAGGGGTGCCACCTCCCTGCAGCTCTCCAGGGGCTCCTGCCTACACTGTCACCAGGATCTGGTCCAGAGGTTTCCGTTTGAGGTCGGGCACTGTGGCCTCCTTACTGGGGTACCCGACAGGCAGCAGCATCAGCAGCTTTTCATGTGAGGGCCGGTCCAGAAGCACCCTCAGACGTGGGCCACAGTTGAGAGGAGTGGTAGTGACAGTCACCAGTCCCACGTTCTAGAACAGGAGAGGAGAAGGGTGCATTTTAAAGTCAGCAAGCAAAACCACAGCTCTGCTGCTAGCCTGGGGACATTCTGGTCCTATCACACCTGATTTCCTATCTCTTCCCAGAAGTTGGATAGCAAAGAGGCTCTCAGCTCAGGTAATGGTTTCGATGAGCCCGCACTTCCTGGCCTCCCCACCTCCTGCCTTCTATTAACCAAGCAGTGGGAAGCCTCTGAAAGAAGAAAAAAATAGTCATATTTTTCATTTATGCTTAAGAAATAGGAATGGTATCCAGGCACAGTGGCTCATGCCTGTAATTCCAGCACTTTGCAAGCCAAGGCAGGAGGATCGTTTGAGCCCAGGACCAATCTGGGCAACAAAGCAAGCCCTCATCTCTACAAAAAATTAGCTGGAAGTTGAGGCTGTGGTGAGCTGTGATGGTGCCACTGCATTCCAGCTTGGGCGACAGTGTGAGATTCCTACTCAAAAAAACAAAACAAAACAAAAAAAGGAACGGTTACTTTATGGAAAGAAATTGGAGGAATCCAACCACACCAAAAGAATGAGCAAAAAAAAAGGAGGGGGGTTCCTTTTAGCTAAAGGATCAGTCTACATCTTGGTACATGACCCAGATGATAAGAGCAGTCCACCAAAGCAGTGTCCTAGCCCAAATGCTACTATAATTTTTCTACTAACAATTCTTTCCTGAATTCTAGTTATCTGTCTGGAACCTCTGGTTTGTTATAGAAAGCTATGATATTAGCATGTAAGTTCATTCATATGTACACCCATACATATGTATGAATCTGGAGTGACTTCATGCAGTCTCTTGCTGAAGTTCTCTCATACAACACCAATATATCCCTTGATTTATTACTATTTTATAATGCCTGAGTGACTGTTCTCAGGAACACATGCTCTGAGGAATCTAATTGATTTCTTCTTTCTCTCATCAGTTTGGATGGTCTCTACTTGATCATGGCATTTATCTTCCTTTGCCATATCTTCACATAGTATTTGAATTTGGAATGGATAATGGATAAATCTTGAATTTTCCATTGAGAAAATATGTACATCTTAATTTGGTGTTATTTTATATTGTGGCCCCCTTTCAAGGCATAGCTTTTACTCCATACTAAATTTTATATATAACCAGCAGAAGAAACCTGTGACTACACAGAACATATTAAACAATCCCTCTTATTAATATTATGCTGATTTCTATTTTTATTTTATCTTTCATGCTTGGTCTCATTTTAAGTCAGGATTTCCTTCCCTGGAGCCATCAGACCCCTAAAGAGTCAAGGATTGGCTCTGTGAAAGAAAAATACATCTTTCTATTCACTAACATCTGGCTGAAATTTAGCAGTCTCTTCCATTATAAACATAGGCAAAAACCAGAGCAGTGTTAGCAATATCTATTACTTTGTCTTCAATGAAATTCAGAGATATCTTCATATCACTTTACAGTTGTTATAGATATCTAAAAATATCATTACACTCACCACTACCTTAAAACTACAGGCCTGCTGCTAGATCTTGGTATTTAATGTGTTAACAAAGACCTGCAAATTTTATTCTAGACAATAACCCATCCCAGGGAATACAGAACCAACAATGGATGCAGAACGTCCCCATCCAGTGAAAATGCCAATGTTTGCCATGTGCGGTGGCTCACGCCTGTGATCCCAGCACTTTGGGAGGCTGAGATAGGAGAATTGTTTGAGGACAGAAGTTCAAGACCAGCCTGGCAATACAGCAAGACCTCATCTCTACAAAATTTAAAAAAAAAAAAAATTAGCCAGGCATGATGGTATGCACCTGTAGTCCCAGCTATTCAGGACGCTGAGGTAGGAGGATTACCAGAGTCTAGGAAGTTGAGGCTGTGGTGAGCTGTGATCATTCCACTGTACTCCAGCCTGGGCAGCAGAGTGAGATCCCAACTCAAAAAAAAAAAAAGAGGGAGAGAGAGAGAGAGGAAGAAAAAAAGGAAGGAAGGAAGGAAGGAAGGAAGGAGAAATAAAATAAATGATAGAGAACCCAGAGGCCAAGGAGCACCCCATCAACCTCTTCCCCAGCCTCCAAATAATAAATATCTAAGTAAAAATGGTGTGTGGCTTCCAGACACTTACCTAGACACACTTTTCCAGCTTTTCCAATCAGATTGCTGCTGCTTAGCCTGAACCAGAGCTAAAAAGAAGTTCTGGAAGCTGCCTCTAGAGTCATGCATGGTGAGCCCTGCCTAGCCACCAGGTTTGAGACTGGGGCTCTGTGAAGATTTTTCTTTCCTCCCTCCCAAATGGTGACCTACCCTCAGTACTGTGCCTTATGGAAAGCTAGAGGGCAGCAAACTCAACAGGACGGTAAAAGAGACCACCTATTGCAAAGGTGCGGATGCCACCTTGTGAGCTGAGCTCCAGGTTTAGCTGCTTCTTCTAGCACCCTAAAACGTGTGGGGATGCCCTGACGCTGCACAGCAATTCCTTAGTTTACTTGCTTACAGATTCAGGAAGGAAATGGAATGCCAGCTTCTTCTGGATAATTTTTCAAATAATCTAAACACATTTCTTTATTGTGTAACAATGATGATATTTTGCAAGATGTCATTCCGCATACATGTTTTTCTTTGAGATAGTGAAGATGCTCATATATTTTTGGAATTCATTGTCCCGTGAAAGTATGATCACTCCCTCTTATAATCTTGTTTGCTACATTTATTTTATGTGTGTATCATCTCTCTCTATCCCTACCCAGACCCCAGTTCCCACCAGAATGTACAGTTCATGAGACAACTATCCCTAGTGGCACCTA
Source organism: Cephalopachus bancanus (assembly GCA_027257055.1). Classification (NCBI taxonomy): domain Eukaryota; kingdom Metazoa; phylum Chordata; class Mammalia; order Primates; family Tarsiidae; genus Cephalopachus; species Cephalopachus bancanus. The sequence continues at coordinate 792,154 of JAPVLO010000006.1, forward strand.
GGGACTGCCACATGGAAGGAGATCAGAAAATATTTGTTGCGTGAATGAATGGAATAGTTTGAAATGTAAACCACAGTCCTGGAATTTCATGTCAATTTGCTCTAGCTACTATGTAGGTGGAATTAAAAACAAAACAAAACAAAACAAAAAACCACGTAGCCATCTTTGGAATGCAATACAATGCAAATTTCTCAGAAAAGGAGCTTTATGAAACAGTCCTCCTTATGACTTTTCAAAAAATTTAAAAAAAATTTTTTTAACACCCTTCTTCAGGAAGTCCTGAGAAAGTGTGCTCCCCTTATGACTTTTAAATCATTCCATCAGCTCAGAGAGCAACAGTAAACACATTTAGGGAGTTAGTCTCCGTGACTTTCAGGTTCGAAAGTTCTTCAAGTGTGTCTGCCAAAACTCTTGAAACTTCATGTTGTTACAGGTAAAGGCAAACACAATAACAATTTTTCTAACCCTGAGATGATGTTCCAAATGAATTTCTAGGAAGAATTCCAGCTTGTTGAACCAACATATCCACCAATCCAGGTTTCTGGAGTCAGTTTTCACATCAGAACTACCTTGCTTAGGAATTCGAATTTAGATAAACAATTTCCAAATGTCCTTGAATCTGAAACTCAAATGAAATTTTCTAATAATGCCATTCTTTGACCCTCAAGTCTCAATTCTCTCCCCTGGGCCTGGCGGGTGGACAGCATACCTGCAAGGCAGCCAGCAGAATGCCACAAGCGATGGAAACACTGATCTCATTGTAGTAGTGGACCTTTTTCTTGCCAGTCGCAGCAAAGCCATGTACTTGTTTGAAAATGAGAATCAAGACAGGGGCAGTGTCCAAGTACTCTTTAATCCAGTTGGTTCTGGGAGGAGAAAAGAGATTCAGGAGAATATTCACTCATGAATGTTTGCTTTCTTTTCACTACCTTTGCTTATTTATGATAAAAATTAAAACATGTTTACTTGTCTATTGTATCTAAATTGAAAAAGAGCAGGGTGTAGTGGCTCATGCCTGTAATCCCAGCACTTTGGGAGGCTGAGGGAGGAGAATTGTTTAAGCTCAAGAGTTCAAGACAAGCCTGGGGAGCATAATGAAGCCTGGGGAGCATAATGAGACCTCATCTCCACAAAAAAATTTAAAAATTGGCTAGACATGGAGGGGTGCACCTGTAGTCCCAGCTACTTAGGATGCTAAGGCAGATGGATCTTAGCTACTTGCAAGGCCTGAGTTCAGGAGGTCAAGGCTGTGGCAAGCCATGATCATGCCACTGCACTTTAGCCTGGGTGAAAGAGTGAGACCCTGACTCAAAAAAAAATGGAAAAAGACCAGAATTTTTGTTTATCTTTTTCTAAGATCATTCCATTCAATAAGTTGTATTAATAAGTGCCTGGTATGGTGAGACATATGAAACATATGAAATGATGAAAGATACAAAGACAAATCCTATAACTCCAAGTCAAAATTTAGCAAAGTGAAACCTGGTAAGTGCTAGCAAAGAGATATAAACCAAGTGCATTAGGAGTCCCTCGAAAATGGAAATGCTACTTTTAAATAAGAAAATTGGGGCCAGGTGTGGCAGCTTATGCCTGTAATCCCAGTACTTTGGGAGGCTGAAGTGAGAGGATTGCTTGAGCCCAGGAATTCAAGACCAGCCTGGGCAACATAATGAGACCTCATCTCTACAAAAAAAGTAAAAAAAAAAACCTAGCTGGGCATGGTGGCATGCACTTATAGTCCCAGCTACTCAGAAGGCTGAGGTGGGAGGATCGCTTGAGCCCAGGAGGTCAAGGCTATGGTAAATTGTGATCGTGCCACTGCACTGCAGCCTGGGCAACAGAGTAAAACCCAACTCAGAAAAATAAAAAATAAAAAAGAAGCTTGGATGAAAGTTACCAGAAATGGAGTCAAGGCTAGGCACTGAAGCGGCTCTGGAAAGGGCACAACAGGCAGAGTCAAGAGACGAGTGGGGCAGAGGCAGGAGGAGAATGCATGACACACCAGGGAACTTCCAGAAGCCTGCTATAGACCGGAGGATGGCGCTGGGTGGCTTGGCAGGTCACATACCTTTTTTTTTTCTTTTTGAGTTGAAGTTTCACTCCATCACCCAGGCTGAAGTGCAGTGGCATACTCACAGCCACCCCAGCGTCAAACTGCTAGGGTCAGGCAGTCCTTCCACCTGTCTTCCAAGTAACCAAAACTATAGGCACATGCTACCATGCCTGGCTAATTTATTATTATTATTTATTGTAGAGACAAGGGCTCGCCAAGTTTCCTAGGTTGGTCTTGAACCCGTGGGCTCAGGCAATCTGCTTGCCTCGGCCTCCCAAAGTGCCGGGACTACAGGCTGAGCCACCGATCCTGGCCACACAGATTTTTCAGAGTCCTGGACTTCATGTGGAAGGTAGGGAGCATTATCATGGGTTCTGAGCAGAAGCAACACATGATGAGATATTTGGGAAAGAGGTGGATTAGTGTGGACAAGAGTGATATCACCAGGTGTGACATTTTGAAGTACCAACTACAAAACCACCCCAGAGAGAAGGAAACCATGGTTTCTCTTATACTATTAACATCTGTACGTTACACTACTTTATCATACTTCAACCAGCTTAGTCGTATTTGACTGTTATCAGTTCTTTTCTCCCTACAAAGAGGAAGAATATTAATGGTTTAAAAGATTAACTCTGTAATCACAGTACTTTGGGAGGCCAAGGCAAGAGGATCACTTGAGCCCAGGACTTGGAGACTAGCCTAGGCAACATAGCAAGACCTTGTCTCTACAAAACAAAACAACAACAACAACAAAAAACACCAGCGTGGTGGTACATGCCTGTAGTCCTAGTAACTGCAGTGGTGGAAGTAGAAGGATTGCCCGAGCCCGGGAGGTGGATGTTGCAGTGGGCTGTGATCGTGCCACTGCACTCCAGCTTGGGTGACAGAATGAGACCCTGACTCAAAAATAAAGCCATATTTGGCCTTGTGTGGTGGCTCATGCCTATAATCCCAGCACTTTGGGAGACTGGGGTGGGAGGATCGCTTGAGCCCAGGAGTGGAGACCAGCCTGGGCAACATAGTGAGACCCTGATTCCAAAAAAAAAAGAAGATCCACTCTGAAATAAGACTAGCTTGGCTTTGGCCATTGGGCAAGCAACTTAACCTCCCATGGGGTTCAGTTTCCTCCTGTGTAAAATATAGTTAAAATATATACAGTGGCTTTTAATGATGCCAATATCAGAATTTTAAATTGTGGAAACATCAACACAAAAGAACCACTTCTCTTCTGATCCCCTTTCCTGACTTACTAGATGAGCCAGCCCCTCTATGGCCTCCATCAGACACACTGTGTCTTCAGTGTCCGAAGCAGACCCAGGGAAGCCACTCTCCAGGGTGCCCCATTCTTCTGCCACCCCCAGTTGATTTGCATGCTATCAAGAGACTGTTTTCGTGCCCCCCACACTGAATTCTACTAGATAAACTTGTATTCTGCATAGACATTTCTATGAGTTACAATTCTGACTTTTGTATTATTAAAATATATAAGAAATATAAAATTATATGCATATAGAGTAAATAATACAATCTTTTAAAAAATATGAGATGAAGATTAAGTAATTTACTTATATTTTAAGGCAGGTCAATTTTTTTTTTCTTTTTAGAGACAGGATTTTGTTATGTTGTCCAGGCTGGCCCTAAACTCCTGACCTCAAGAGATCCTTCCTTTTTGGTCTCCCAAAGTGCTAGAATTACAGATATGAGCATCTGGTCCCGGGGCAACCATTTAAAAAGATATTTGTACTTATTTGCTTTGCTTAAGCATGCATTGGTATCTAATATTTTTAGTTTATTTTTGGTTTATTCAATTTTATAAAAATTCATGATGATACCATATTCGAGCTAATAAAAAGACATCAATGAGCAACACTTGTAAAAAGAAGGCCAGGTAACACCTTCTGAGTGTGGTGGAGGCCCCTGACAGCAAGCTGGAGAAGAAAAAATTTGAAAGATATGTTTGATCCAGATTGTGTGCGGAGACTTTTTTTTTTTTGAGTTGGAGTTCTCACTCTGTCACCCAGACTGGAGTGCAGTGGCCACTCCCAACCACCGCAGCCTTGACCTGCTGGGCTCCAGCAATCCTTCCATCTCAGCCTTCCAAGTAGCAGGAACTACAGGCGTGCGCTACCACACCCAGCTAATTTTTGATTTATTGTAGAGATGAGGTCTCACTAAGTTGCCCAGGCGGGTCTCAAACCCGCGGACTCAGGCAATCCACTCACCTCAGCCTCCCAAGGCACCAGATTACAGGCTGATCCACCGAGGCTGGCTGGAGACTTTAATGAATTGTAGGTTCAGAGTTGACTGAAACAGGGTGGCAAGCCATATGCTCACTTGCAATTCTATTGAATAATTAACTAGCGTTTATTTGGTTACCTACTATGCATCATCCTTGTAATGGGTGCTATAATGCCAGGCTTTTTGGACCTGGGCTCCCAGGACCCCTACAGTTATTTTTTATTTTTATTTTTTTTAGAGACAGTGGTCTTGTTATGTTTCATGGTCTGGCATTGAACTCCTGGACTCAAGGGATCCTCCCACCTCAGCCTCCTAAGTAGCTGGGACTACAGATGCACCATCATGCCCAACCCCTAGAGTTCTTTGCATATGTGTGTGTGTGCATTGTCCATAGAGAAAGTCTATAACTAAATTGGATTCTCCAGGTTAGCTTTGTGAACAACAAAGATTTTTTTAATGACTTATAAAATGAGAAGAAAATTAAATTAAAATACTATGTTGTAAAGGCTATTTAAATGTATGGACAGTGTATATTAGATGCTTTGGACACAGGTGAAAAAGCAATTAATTCTGCCTCCACTGAGGAAATGAAGAGAGGGACAATGGTATTTTGTAGATAGGGTACACACCTAGAATACTATATCTCTCTAAGTGTAGAAATTCAACTTGACATTGACCAATCCCAGCTTTTCCTGTGAATATACAAAAATATTTATACATTATTACTATCTCACACTTGCTCCAAAGCATAGGAACAAGCCACAACTCTATGAGATGTTGATTTGTATAGAATTTAACTATCTTAGAAGAAAATCGTGCCCTGGGGCCAAACAAATGAAAAAGCAGTAAGGCCAAGGAGTCCACTTTCTCATCTACCCCACTCTAACTGCCCGGTGAGAAGTCCTCCCACACTTGCATGACTGCGATCCCATTGTCCTTTCTTAGGCTGTGTCAAAGTAAGGTGTTGGGTGGCTGATGCCGAACTGTCCACTGAAGGCCTGCATCTGAGAGCCAGAGGCATTGGTACATCTTCTGAGCATTCTGAGTGCCAAGGACTCTAGCGGGCCCCCACAGGATCTTGTGAGAGGTCACGACCCACCATTCCCCCTCATGTTCAATCTAAGAAGAGGTTGGGCAGGAAGGAAATCGCCTTTGAGGCACTGCAGTAAAACTTGATACACGGAATTCCTTCCACTTCTTTCCTCAAGGAGGAAGCCCACAAAGTTACTAACACCTCACAGAAACCACACATATACTAATCTTACCCTAAAACTAAAATCATTTGGAAGACCTGATCATTTTAACAGACGCACTTTACTTCACTCAAGAGCTTTAGAATTTTGCAATCTTATGTGTTCCAGATGGGTGAAAAATGAAGATCTCCTAGTTTTATTTACTAAGTGATTATTTGGGTCAGAGCCTATATATTTACCAAACACTCATATGGGGATGCAGGGGCGAGGTCTGACTTCCATAATTCCTTCCAGATGCAGATTCAAACTTTTTAACACAACAAAACTAGGAAATGGCAGTGATGGTCATCTCATTTTAAGAGGCCAAACCAGGTCATTGCCAGGCCATTGCGGACATTGCCTTACTAGACTCTTGTGTGGCAATGTGCTCTTTTTGCTATGGGTGTCACCATGCTTCCTGGCTTTGGCCCCCTTCCCTTAGGGAGGTGAATCTCCTCTTTCGTTCTCACTCTCTAATTTGTCTTTTAAATAAACTATATTTTCTAACCTAAAAAAAAAAACCCAAACCAAACATCTCTCACTTCACCAGCCTTCATACCTCAGTTTCTTCAAGTCCATAACCCATCGTTGTCCCATTCTTTTCATGTAGTTTATTTCCTCTTCCTCCTCAATGATTTCACGAATCTTATGCTTCACATCCGGGTCCTTCACCACCAAAAAGGTCCAGGGCTCTGTGTGGGCACCGCTCGGGGCTGTTCCTATCATGCATTCAATTAAGATCAGAAATTAAAACTGCAGAAAGTGTGAAACTATTCATTAAGAATAAATATAACAGTTCATACTTGTTCAAAATGGGGTTAGATAATCTGAAAAACAAAGTGACTGGTGGGGGACTCTGGTAAGTTGCTGACCCCATGCCGTTCATCATCACTTCTGGTGTCTCTGAGCCAACTGATCGAGACCATGGCCAGGATAGTTCTAGGACTGTGGGAACTTAGCACTGTTTCTCTAGTTAGGGAGAAAATATCTTGAAGGAATTGCATTGAAACCACTAAGGAAACCCAGAGAAGAAATTCTGACAGCCAGAATTCTCCCAACTGTCATTGTTTTAATATTCTTGAAAAAGGATAAAGTCATGAAGCTTAAAGGCAAAATATCTGTGGTGAAATGGTCCTAAAAACACTCCGCAGAGGGCAACTAAACTATATATTGTTTGGTGCCTATGTCAAAGCTCTGAGTGTGACACCGTGAGGTTTGTGGTCTTGTTGGGATTCAAAAGAGTTGGGGAACCCTTGGCCCTGGGTGCTTAATACACACAGCTATGTGTCTTTCAGTCCACAGCGCAGTCAGGTCCCATGTCCCAGGGCAAAGCTTCATGGGGCATCACCTTTGTCCAAGGAGCTGAATTCCCACCAGGCGTGGGACTGTGGGAACTTAGCACTGTTTCTCTAGTTAGGGAGAAAATATCCTGAAGGAATTGCATTGAAATCACTAAGGAAACCCAGAGAAGAAATTAGTATGGGCGTGGGCCAGGTATGGAGCTGGGTGTCATCCCTTGGTCCTAGGATGACCCACTGCTCCCAAGGGTGGACCACAGTGACCTATGGGTGGGATCTTTCCGAAGCAATTATTTCTTCCTGCCTGCCTATCTAATGAGGAGTTTAATGGAATACACCCTTCCTATAGCAGGAGTAAGGCATGTGAACTCTCGAGGGGGCTCTTACTTGGATTCATCATATGAAACATACACAAATCACTTCCAGCCCTAGAAGTCATGACTGACTTGGGTAATACAAGCCAAAAGCCCAAATTTCTGCATAGTATGAATTAACATATTTGAATAAAGGAGAAATTTAGTAACTACTATTGATTAGTTAAAGGACTCAACAAGTTAGCACATTTGTATTCTTAACTGAAATGAAATATTTAATTCTCACATTCTGTTAAGCTGGACAATGGATTCACAATGAGTATGCAATCGTTTCTGCAAATGAATGTGATTTATGTAGGAATAAGGCTCCTATCAAGGGAGACTGTCAGAAGGGCTTTCTCATGTATCTCCTCGCCTTTTCCTGTAGCTCTCATTTTTTTCTCTCTATGGAGATATTAATTGGCATTGCAAATGGGTTTTTCTTGCTTTAGTTTACTTTGCAAATTCACATGAGTAAATTTTGCCAGTTCATTAGAATACTATACTAGTGCATTATGGTGTGTTATATAAGAAAATTGTGAGCTGGGCTCAGTGGTTCAGCCTGTAATCCCGCGCTTTGGGAGGCTGAGGTGAGTGAATTGCCTAAGCCCGCGGGTTCGAGACCCTCCTGGGCAACTTGGCGAGACCTCATCTCCACAATAAATCAAAAAATTAGCCAGGCGTGGTAGCGTGCGCCTGTAGTTCCAGCTACTTAAGACTGAGGCGGAAGGATTGCCAGAGCCCAACAGGTCGAGGTTGCGGTGGCCGGGAGTGTGCCACTGCACTCCAGTCTGGGTGACAGAGTGAGACTGTAACTCAAAAAAAAAGAAAGAAAGAAAATTGTATATGTTAAATCACCCTTGCATCTCAGTAATAAGGCTCACTTGGTCATACTGAGCATTTTTTTGATGTGCTGCTAGATTCAGTTTACTAGTATTTTGTTGAGGATTTTTGCATCTGTGTTCATTAGGGATATTGATTCACCACATAAACAGAATTCAAAGCAAAAAACATATGATTACCTCAATAGGGACAGAAAAGGCATTTGACAAAATCCAACATCCCTTCAAGATATAAATTCTCAACAAACTAGGCATCGAAGGAACACATCTCAAAATAATAAGAGCCATCTATGACAAATCCACAGCCAACATCATATGGAATGGGTAAAAGTTGAAAGCATTTCCCCTAAGAACTAAAACAAGACAAGGATGTCTGCTCTCATCATTCCTATTCAACATAGTACTGGAAGTCCTAGCCAGAGCAGCCAGGCAAGAAAAGGCATACATGCATCCAAATAGGAAAAGAAGAAATCAAACTATGTCTCTTTACAGACAATATAATTCTATACCTAGAAAACCCTAAAGATTCCACCAAAAGATTCTAGACCTGATACATGACTTCAGTAAAGTTTCAGGATACAAAATCAATGTTGAAAATTTAGTAGCATTTCTATATAACAACATTCAAACTGAGAACAAAATCAAGAATGCAATCCCATTTACAATAGCCACCAAAAAATTAAAATACCCAGGAATACATCTAACCAAGGAGGTGAGAAATCTTTACAAGGAGAACTACAAAATACAACTGAAAGATGACACAAACAAATGGAAAAAACATTTTATGCTTTTGGACTGGAAGAATCAATATTGTTAGAATTTCCATACTAACCAAAGCAATCTACAGATTCAGCACAATCTTTATTAAGTCACCAATGTCATTTTTCACACAGTTAGAGAAAAAATTTCAAACTTCATATGGAACCAAAAAAGTTTGAGTAGTCAAAGCAGTCCTAAACAAAAAGAACAAAGCCAGAGGCATCACATTACCTGACTTCAAACTTTACTGCAAGCCTACAGTAACCAAAACAGCATGGTACTGGTACAAAAATAGACACACAGAGCAATGGAGCAGAATAGAGAACCCAGAAACAAAGCCACACGCCTACAACCAACTGATCTTTGGTAAAGGCAACACAAATAAACAATGGGGAGAGCAACCGGGCTCGGTGGCTCAGCCTGTAATCCCGCGCCTTTGGGAGGCTGAGGTGAGTGGATTGCCTGAGCCCGCAGGTTCGAGACCCGCCTGGGCAGGTGAGACCTCACCTCTACAATAAATAAAAAAATTAGCCGGGCGTGATAGTGCACGCCTATAATTCCAGCTACTTGGAAGGCTGAGGCAGAAGGATCCCCGGAGCCCAGCAGGTCGAGGCTGCAGTGGCCGGGAGCAGCCACTGCACTCCAGTCTAGGCGACAAAGTGAGACTCCAACTCAAAAAAAAAAAAAAAACAATAGGGAAAGCACAGCTTATTCAGTAAATGGTGCTGGGAAAACTGGCTAACCATATGAAGAAGGTTGAAGCTGGGCCCTTACCTTTCACAATATCAAAAAATTAACTCAAGATGAATTAAAGACTTAAATGTAAAATCTCAAACTATAAAAATTCCAGAAGAAAACCTAGGAAATACTTCTCTGGACATTGACCTAAGCAAAAAATTGATGACTAAGTTCTCAAAAGCAAATGCAAAAATTGACATTTGGGACCTAATTAAACTAAAAAGCTTCTGCACAGTGAAAGAAACTATCAACAGAGTATCAGACAGCCTACAGAATAGGAGAAAATATTTGCAAACTATGCATTCTACAAAGGATTAATATTCAGAATCTACAAGAAGTGTAAACGAACCACCACTACCACCCACAAAAACAAATAACCCTATTAAAAAGTAGGCAAAGAACATGAACAGACACTTCTCAAAGAAGACATACAGATGGCCAACACACCTAGGAAAAAATTCTTAACATCACCAGTCATCAGCTAAATGAAATGAGATACCACCTCACACAAGTCAGAATGCTATTATTAGAAAGTCAAAAAACAACAGATGTTGGTGAGATTGTGGAGAAAAGGGAACACTCATATACTGTTGGTGGGAATGTAAATTAATTCAGCCTCTAAGGAAAGCAGTTTGGACATTGCACAAAGAACTAAAAATAGGTTTACTATTCAACTCAGCAATCCCATTATATACCCAAAGAAAAATAAGTCTTTCTACCAAAAGGACACCTACACTCATATGTTTATTGCAGCACTATTCACAATAGCAAAGACATAGAATTAATATAGGTGCCCATCAATGGTAGATTGGATGAAGAAAACATGGTACATATATACTATAGAATACACTGCAGCCATTTAAAAAAAAATTATGTCCTTTGCAGCAACATGGCTGTAGCTGGAGGCCACTATCCTATGCAAATCAATGCAGAACCAGAAAGCCACTTGTTAGTGAGAGCTAAACACTAGGTACACACGGACATAATGATGGAAACAGCAAACACTGGGGATTCCTAAAGGTGGAGGGAGGAGAGCAAGAGTTGAAAAACTACCTGTTGCTTACCATGCTCACTATTTTGGTGACTGGTTCAATGGAAGTCCAAACCTCACCATCACATAATAGAAAGGGGGACCCAAAACTCTGGAATTATTTTTGGAGGGCAGGCCCCTTGTAGTACATTCAGAATTTGTTCCCCCAGATCAAACGGTCAACCAAAGTTTTTATCTGGGAGTTTTGAGAAGGTTTTGTTATGATTTGTAGAAGAAACATCCCAAGTTGTGGCAACCAAGTGGCTGGTTCTTCCACCATGACAATTCAACCACCAGGACCTCACTGAGCGTTCAGCAGTTTTTGACCCAAACTGGCAATGGTCCCCATGCTCCACCCTCCTTTTTCACCAGATATTACCCTGAGCAACTTTTTTTTGTTTCCCTGATGAAAAAAAAATCCTCAAAGGGAAATGTTTTGCTGATGTGGAAGAATTGAAACAAATGGCAGAAGCACTAAAAGGCCTCAAAATTGACGAATTCAAAAACTGTTTTGAGCAGTAGAAATACAATCTTGATAGGTGCAATACATCTTGACTTGAAGCGTACTTTGAAGTGACTCAAGTTTCAACATGTAAGAATAAATACACTTTTTAAAAATAAATAAATTCCGGAGTTTTTTGGGTCCCCTTTGTATACCCATGTAACAAACTTGCACATATACCCCTGAATCGAAAATAATAAAAAAATAAGAAATTTACTTCCAAAAAGACAAATGTATGACTATATGAATGTGTCTGTGTCTGGTATGTTTTACGGGGGTGGGGAAAGGAAGAAGATATTTCTCTTTTAATGTATAATGATGTGTTCAGAAATCTTGTTTTTTAATAAAAGCTCATTAAACTGAACAATTTCAGAAGTTTTGAACTATTGTCACATCTGCTTCCAAGAAGTTTGTAATGGCCAAAATGTGGAAAGTAAAAATCATTGTATTTCTGGCAGTCACTGAACACTTGGGTAAGGCTTTATTCATGATGTTGCAGTCACATTAGTAAGGAAGCTCACATTCTCAAAGACCCAATATGCAATTACAAACCTGCTGTTTTGATGACATTATCAATGACTTCCATTGGGATTTGCTCATTACTTATGAACCTGACTGACCGTCTCTTATTGAGAAGTTCATAAAATTCCTGCGATCTTGTAACCATTTCCTTCTCAGGATAGCGGGTATGGGAGAAGGAGATGTGTTCGACCTCTTCCTCTGATTCTTGCCATTCATCAGAATCTGCAAATAAGAACAAGAAAGGTTGCAAATTAAATGATCTCTCTTGGTCAAAATGGGGTCACTGGGGAAAAGGAGATCAATTTGTCAAAAGTATCTGTAAAGTCTCCAAAAAAATAACCTAACAAAATTAAATAAATTGATCTACAGAATCCTGACCACTGATAGTGACCATCCTTAAAACTTCAGTGGGCCACAGTGGCTCACTCACACCTGCAATCCCAGTTACTTGGGAGGCTGAGGCAGAAGGACTGCCTGAGCCCAAGAATTCAAGGCTGCAGTGAGCTGTGAATGCACCACTGTACTCCAGCCTGAGCAACAGTACTTAACAAAACAAAACAACCTCCAGATTTGATATAAGTCTTGAAAAAGGAAAAATTTACTTACAAAAATATGAGGAATTCAAAGTTCTGTTAATGGTGAATCAGGTCACTTGAAACAATCATCAGCAGAAAATCATTCAGATCACTTAACGGTATTTTTTAAAGTCCATTTAAAATAACTGAGCTGAAAATATAGTAAGAAATTTCCAGGCCAAAACTGAAGGGAAAACATGAATTCACAGAGGAAAAGTAAGTACAAAAGCCGCATTTTTCCTGATTATATTTGCCAGTACCTACACATTTGAATTTCCATTCTTATGTCTTCAGGGATCAAGGCTCAGGTCCACACACAATGGGAAGTCTGATAAGCTGGGACCCCAAGATTACTTTTTTAGGGAAGTGTGAATTCTAAATGAGCCCTCAAGGGCTTTATATTATTTTGATGGAATTTACCTCAAATTTGAGCTTAGAGTAAGGTTGTCCGGCCTGAAAGTATCCCAGTTGCCTAGTATAAACAATTACCAATATACAAATAATATTGGATATTACCAGCAAAATGCACCAGGTATCTGAAGAATACCACATCTTGAGCAAGAAACAGCAGAATCAATTTTTAAAAATAAATTCATAGCCGGGCTTGGTGGCACACACCTGTAGTTCCAGCTACTTGGAAGGCTAAGGCAGAAGGATCACTGAGCCCAGCAGGTCGAGGTTGCAGTGGTCGGGAGCATACCACTGCCCTCCAGCCTGGGTGACAGAGTGAGACTCCAACTAAAAAATAAATAAATAAATTCAGATGCCCAAAGACTCTAAATATTGGAATTATCAGATTCAGAAGATAAAACAACTATGATTACTATGTTTATAGAAGAAAAGACAAACACATAACTCTATAAGCTATAGGGAAGAATAAAAAGTAACATAGACAATACGAAAAAAATAAAACCTCTACAACAGAAAAATAATAGCATTAAGAACTTAATGAATGGGTTGACTAGCAAGTTAGACTATTAAAAAAATTAATGCCACTGGGAGATAAGTTGGAATAAAACACCTAGAATGGGACAAGGAGAAACCAAAAAATGAAAACATAGAAGAAATACCAAGAAAATATAGAGCAGAGTGAGAATGTCTAATACACATTTGATCATTTGGTTCAAAGAGATTGTGACAGAGGCAATATTATTTGAAAAGACAGAGTGTGGGATTTTCTTAAAACTGATGAAAAATATCAAACTTACAGATTCAAGAAGCCAGGTAAATTATTTTTTTCTTGATAAGAACTTTTATTTCTTTTTAATGACATTAAACACAACTGCCAAGAGATAAAACATGATAAAGAAGATGTACCAAACTTTTATTTCATAATTGATCCTGATAATAATACAAGTAAGTCAGGGCCTGTATTAAATGCAAAACTATAGGTTACTTCAGGCTTCTTACTTACAAGTAAACTATGTTGACAGTACATTTTTACTCTGAGATCCAGTAAAAAAAAAAAAAGAGAGAGAAAGAAACTCATGCCATTTACAATCAAATATGAACTCTTAAAAGCAACTAGAGAAAAAAGGCTTTCAGAAAGACAACAAGAAATCAACAATTTTTAACAGCAACAAGAATAATTGTGTTGAATATAAGTGTACTAAATGCTCTGGGTAAAGGCCAATAATTTTTTAAGTCCAAATAGATTGTTTACAAAAAGACACATCTAAAACATCAGAATATAGAAAGATTGAAAGTTATGTCATACATCATATAGCTATAGTAATATCAGATGAAAGAGAAATTAAGGCAAAAATATTGTTCATAATAAAAATGATAACTTTATAACAATAACATTTACTTCACTGGGAAACCATAATTTTAAATGTATGCACTTAGATTACAGGCCATCAAGACAGACTTTCAAGAGAAATGTAAAAGTTCACAATCACAGTGGAAGATCTTAACACATCCCCCTCAGTAATAACAGAATAAAGAGAAGAAAAAAATCAGTAAGGATATAGATTTAAACAAGGCAGCTGACAAAGGTGATCAAATGGATATGTCCAGAACATTGCACCAAACAACTACAGAAAACATATTCTTGTTAAGTAGCTCAAAACATTGATAAAAGTTGACCATATAAGGCTGTGCGCAGTGGCTCATGCATGTAATCCCAGCACTTTGGGAAGCCGAGGTGAGAGGATTGCCTGAGCCCAGGGATTTGAGATCAGTCTTGACAACTTGGTGAGACCTCGCCTCTATGATAATTTTTTTAAAAGTCAGCCAGGCGTGATGGCACATGCCTGAGGTTCCAGCTACTTGGAAGGCTGAAGCAGAAGGATCGCCTGAGCACTGCTGGTCGAGGCTGTGGTGACCATGAGCATGCACTACACTTCAGTTTGGGTGACAGAGTGAGACTCCAACTCAAAAACAAAAACAAACAAAAAAAAGTTGACCATACATTGGACCAGAAAATAACTCTCAACACATTTCAAAGGTTCAATAGATAATGATCTCTGACTGCAGTGCAACTAAGCTAGAAATCAGTAATGAAAAGATAACTGAAAAAAAAAATCAAAGAAGATATCTTAATAGGAAACATTTCAAAATGAAAATATAAAATTATTATATATTGGAAAAGATATGGAATAACACTAATGTATTTTATTTAGAGGGTAATTTAAAGATTTAAATATATACATTAGATTTGAAAAAAACCCTAAAAATTAACGAACTAAAAATCAGTTTCAAGATATCAGAAAAAGAACAGCCAAATAAAAGTATGTCTTCTATCTTATTTACCTAAGATAGTAGAAAGAAGTAAATATTAAGAAAAAGGACAACATTCAATATGGAGAAACATGAACACCAAAGTTGGTTATTAGTAAAGACTGATTGAAAACCCCTGGTAAAATTGATCAAGAAAAAAAGAAAGCACAAATAACAAATATCAGGAATGAAAAAGAAGGCATTGCTACTGATGCTACTATCATTTGGCCAGTGGTATGAGAATATTATGATAATATATTAGAAAATTTATAAAAAACCATTACATAAGTTGAATCAGTAGGCAAAGATCTTCCTAAAAGAGAAAAAAAACTCCAAGTCCAGATATGTTCATGAAGAAGTTCTACCAAGCAGTCACAGAGAAAATACTGCTGAACAGTCTCAAATACTTCCCATTAATAGATAAAGAGAGAACACCATCTCAACTCATAAAGACTATTAACAACCTTGATAACAAAACATGAACAAGGAATTAAAAGAAACAAAAATGATAGATTCAACTTCCTCTAAACATAGATACAAAACCCTAAACAAAATTTTAATAATATAATTCAGCAATAAATGAAATATACTACATCTTGGCCAAGTTGAGATTATTCCAGGAATGCAGGGCTAATCAATGTTTTTGTCATATTTACAAGCTAATGAACAAAACCATAAAATTATTTTAATGCAGATGTGTTTGATAAATTTTCCATTCATCTCTCAGTAAATTTGGAGTAGAAAGAAACTTTCTTAATCTGATATAGTCTAACTATGGGTGAGTGGAAAAAAATACCACCCACATGCAGCTATATAGTTAATGCTCGTTCAAGACTTGAAGTCCCTTGAGATTGAGACCAAAAGGATGTTGAGTGTTCTCACCACAATTCTAAATATGAAAGACTAATTTTTAAAGGTTTTAGAATAAAAAAGGAGAATATCTTTAAGACTTTGGAGTGGAGAAGAATTTCTGAAACAAGACACAAAAATAGTAACCATAAGAAAAAGACTTGACTTGAACTACATAAAATTTACTATTATATTTGCATGCTCCTGAAATTTCTGGGTTTCCCCTCTGCCTTTCTATTCAGAGTGTTCTACAAACTTGTCTGTAACTCAAGATTTTAGAAAAGATGAAGATGCAACAGAAGATTCAGTTGTTGAACTAAAAATGGTAAAACTGAAGAGGAAGAAAATGAACCCACAGCTATGGCAGAAGATAAAAAGGAAGATGTGTCTGGTGCAACAGAAGCCTCCTAATGGGTAGACCCAGTTATCTAATTTTAGAAGGATATTTTCCAATAAATAACATCATGAAGTTCTTGGTAGGATTTATAAGCAAGGGTTCAGAAGACCTTATTGTCAAATCCCCAGATACCTCATTCCAATAGCCTCAGAATTTTTGGTTATATATCCAAAATCTCACAGCTCTTCCTCTGAATACTGTTTCTTATTTTCTTTTAAAATCATCAAAAGACATACTTTCTATCTTAACTACATGAATATCCATAGAAATAAGTTCCAAGAAGCCATCTTTAATAAACTGTTAAGATTGTTGAAAAGGAAAATGTTTTGGATGGAGGAAAAAAATATATATATATTCCTTGCTTGTCTTAGACTAGTCTTGGGCTTCTGGTTGTTGTTGAACTTCATCAATTCCTAGAATCTAGGAGGCAAAAGATAACTAAAGGAGACCAGTACAAAAAGTAGACCTCAATATATCAAATCAGAATGAATAGTTATGAGTTGGATTTTTTTCAGAAAATTTTGAAGCACATAAAGAAAGTGTCACCGAGAAGGCTGCCCAGGAAATAGACACTGAAGATATCAGTAGGATCTAATGAATGAATGGTTCTTTTACACAACAATTCAGTCTTTACAAACCTGTCCTAATACTTTTCAGCCTGATAAGAACTGATTTTTCAAGCTATCAAAATGTATGTGTATGTGGGTATGTATGTGGCAACCTCCCCAACACTTAGCTTATATTTGCCTGCTATTATGTATATGTCATACCTTGAACTGTGTGATATAAGACAACTGTTTGTTACTTTCTTGTTTGTGTAGATACAAATCCACTTTGATCACATGGATTGCCTGTGTCATGGTTGTGGTTATGGTTGTGACATCTGCTAAAGGATTTCCACTTCCAGTGATGGTTAGTTAAATAATTTGTACCAACCCTACAAGCTGAAGAAATTAGATTTATTAGTAAAATATATTTTAAAACGTTTTCTGCATCTGTGCTTTGAAGAGTTCCTCTGTGGCTGTGAGAAATGAGTCAAAATCTAGGTGAAGGTTAGTACCTGTAGAGATAGATCAGCACTCAACGACCCAGAGAACATTTTCCAATGACCAAGAAACAGCTGTGATTCTGATTGGAGATAAAGGCTGATGCCAAAAACCAAAACCCCAGGTCTACCCAGGTCTGGGGTCCTGGTAGTCCTCAGACTTTAAGCTGGGATCCTGAAGGTCTACATTCCTACAGTACAGGTGAATTTTCAGTAAATCAGCCCTGGTATACACTTGCAGTCTAAGGTAGTATCATCTGAGTAATCCAAGAACCACAGGTCTTGACCTTAGGTTAAAGTTACCCAGAGTATTTGTGTCACATACAAAGATAGGCACAAAAGCAAATTTTCCTTGTGAATAAGTACCAGTGTCCTAGACCTCAAAAAGGTTTTATGAGTAATTTTCCAAAAGAATGACCAGAATATAATTAGAGATAACAATACGTTTAAGAAAACAAAAAGTCACGAATAAAAACCAGACCCACAGACTGAAATTGTCAGACACAGGTCATGAAATGACCATGCTCATTATGTTCAAATAAATAAAAGATATACTTGACAATTTTGGCAGCAAAAAGGGACAGCAAATTTGAAAGAAGAACCAAACAGTTCTTCTAGAAATAAAAATTCAAAAGTTTAGTAACCTAAACTAAATATTCAATTAATAGCTTTAACATCAAAGTAGGCAGAGCTGAAGAGAAAACAAATCAACAGGAAGATAGTTTCTTTTTACCTATCCAAAATGTAGCATGAAAAGACAGAAAAATATGATGCAGTGAGAAGGTCTAACCATTTAATTAGAGTCTTGGAAGGAAAAGAAAGAGAATGAGGCAGAGGCAATATTTGAAAAGACAATGGCTGAAAAAGTTCCAAAATTAATGAAAAACACCAGTCCACAGATTTTAAAACTCAGCATTATCTAGTAAAAGTGAATATAGATGTATGCTAGATGTCTCTACTTGGCTGCTCCAGGAAGTAGATTCTGAGACTGAGTCTAGTGTTGGGGAATGTTTTTAAGAAGTATTTTGGGGATCAAAACCCATAGGAGGAAGAGGAAAGAAGTGGAACTAAGTGGAAGAGGGCCAGCTACAATATAAGTTGAGAGATGGCCTCAGCCAACAGCAAGGGCTACTTTGAAACTCAAATGGTCCATCAGCATTGTCTCAAATTAGGTCACAATGGCTGGGCCTTTATACCTTTACTGCAATGGGTCATTGGATGTGGGCCACCCTGGAAAAGGCAGGATCTCAGGTGAGGCAGCTGTCTATAGCAGAGGCAACCTCTAGAAGAGGCTGAAGCACTCTCAGAAACAGAGGCAGCAAGCCTTTCTAGAAGAGGGTTCTGGGTGGTACCCCACCATGCCCATCACACTATGATCCTGCATTTCTGTGTATACACCAGATTAAGTTTATGCACATATGTACAAGGAGACAAGTATAAAAAATGTTCATAGAAATAGTTTATAATAGCCCTAAACTACAAATAAACCAAATTGTCATCAACAGTAAATAGTGATAGTCATAAATGGAATATCATACAGTAGTGAAAATGAACTCCAGTTCCATGCCTAAATTGGGTGACCTCTGCAAATATAATGCTAAGCAAAAGAAGCAATTCAAAAGAATATAAACAGGCCAGGCATAATGGCTCACTCTTATAATTCCAGCACTTTGAGAGGCTGAGGTGGGAGGACTGCTTCAGCCCAGGAGTTTGAGAGCAACCTGGGCAACACAGTAAGATCTCGTCTCTTCCAAAAAATGAAAAAATTAGCCAGGCATGGTGGTGTACACCTGTAGTCCCCGCTACCCCGGAGGCTGAAGCAGAGGGATCACTTGAGCTCAGGGGGTCAAGGCTGCAGTGAGCCATGATCGTGCCACTGCACTCCAGTCTGGGTGACAAAGTAAGATGCTGTCTCAATAATAATAATATAATTTTAATATATATTTTTTGAGTTGGAGTCTCACTCCATCACCAGACTGGAGTGCAGTGGCACACTCATAGTCACCCCGGGGTTGACCTGCTGGGCTCAGGAGATCCTTCCACCTCAACCTTCCAGGTAGCCTTCCAAGCAAACTACAGGTTTGCTTTACCACACCAGGCTAATTTTTTTGATTTATTGTAGAGATGAGGTCTCGCCAAGTTGCCTGGGCTGTTCTCGAACCCATGGGCTCAGGCAATTCCTTCACCTTGGCCTCCCAAAGTGCTGAGATTACAGGCTTAAGCCACTGTGCCCAGCCAATAATAACAACTTTTTTAATGAGATAAATTAATCACCAAATGAATCAAGGATAAGTCAACCTATCAGAACTGTTAGATAAGACTTTTGAAAAAGAAGAAACAACACTTGACACTTTCTCAGTGTGGTGAAAGTCCAAGTTCCGTGAAAGTAGGTAAAGTCTAGATATAGTGGGAAATTAGATCCTTAGAGATGAGTTTCTTGCCACGTTACCCTTTTTCACAGTACAATTGCAAAACCAATACTTTAAAATTCCTGTTTCATATTTAAAATCTCAACACTTTCAAGAAATATGTAGAGTTTAAAACAATGAAAGAGAACTTGAAAATATAAACAAAACTGGCCATAGATACTTCTGTTTTCTGAGTAAAGTAGCATGATTGAGTCAGTGGAAAATAAATCTCCCTGTTACTTACTTTCCCTTCCAAGACTGACAGGAAGGAGACGGTGTAAGATTTTAAACCTCTAATGATTCTCCTGTGCTGCTGAGTCCCTGGACTACATGGGACTTTCAGAGCGCGGATGTGGGTCTTTAGTTAAGAGGAACTCAGCTATCCTGCAGGACAAAGTGAGAAGAATGGAGTTTGGGGAGATGAGTCCAAAGGGTGGCCCATAAAACAGAGGTTCAAAAGGACAAAGGGGCTGCCCCAAACACTCTCATGCTGTGTGAGTAGTTGAGAAATGGGAAAATTACTGAAAGAGGAAAAAGAAACAAAGGCGAATTTCCACAGGTAAATTGATGTGAAGTGGGAGAGGAAAACACTTGGAAAAAAATCAGGAGTCCCTGGGACCTGAACCTTAGAGCTGGGCCCTGAGAGCACAGGTTCTCTGGGAATTCTCAGGGATCCTTGAGAGGGCATTTGCATGTGGGATTGAGGAATCAGTCTTTTATAAGGCTCATTTTTAGTTTATTTTTTTTCTAAACAGGGTAAACTCAGCTGATACCTGGATTACATAAGTATTACACATTAGCTAAAAGTAGCAAAGCATGAAAGAGTGAGTAGGTCCTAAAGTTGACCTGTCTATATTAGTGGGATTGAACAACCTTCTCCTTTTAGACCTCTGCTCAGGGGATGCCAGTGGCAGTGATTTTGCAATGGTTGTTGTTGGGACAGTAGTGATGGTAGTTTTGGGGGAAGGATGGCATAGTGGAATATAAATCTCTGGTGGGTATGACTACTTTGGAAAATAAAGTGTTCCATGTTATAACTGTATATTTGCAAAACACAAAATACTACGTATAATACAAATTACATTTAGTAAAACTCCCAAAGTCTTCCTAGAAGGTGGGAATATACAATTTGTTCAACAAGCTTTTTATTGAACATTTACTGGGTATATATTATGAACAAAATAGATATAGCTTGTATATTGTAGGGGCCAATAGAAAAAGCTTTCCCCTTCACCCTCTGGAGGTTCATTGAAAATGAACTGCTAAAAGATGGATTAATAGCAAAAAAAGGCATACACATTTATTTTTTTTATTTATTTATTTTATTTTTATTTTTGAGTTGGAGTCTCACTCTGTCACCCAGACTGGAGTGCAGTGGCCGCTCCCGGCCACCGCAGCCTCGACCTGCTGGGCTCCGGCGATCCTTCCGCCTCAGCCTTTCAAGTAGCTGGAACTACAGGCATGTGCTACCACGCCCAGCTGATTTTTTGATTTATTGTAGAGATGAGGTCTCGTCGAGTTGCCAAGGTGGGTCTCGAACCCACGGGCTCAGGCAATCCACTCACCTCAGCCTCCCAAAGGCGCGGGATTACAGGCTGAGCCACGGAGCCTGGCTATACACATTTATTTTAATCACAGGAGAATGATTATCTAATAACCCAATGGAGTACTTATATTTTTCTTTATAGGGGAGGAGGAAAGGAGGCGTGTAGCAGTAAATGATTTTTGGGAGAATGAATGGACCCAATTTCAGACAATGGAGTGAATAATTCTCTCTGGGAATTGAATGGGACCTGAGAACAAGCAATGGCTTGGGACAAAGTTTGTCTGGGCTCTAGGTGTGGTGTTTAATTTTTAGTCTCTCTCTCTGTGACATGAGTTTTAATCTTCTCTGATTAAGAAATTTCAGGGAAGGGACAGAAGGTAATTGTGTTCCTCACTGCAGTAATACTCCTGGTGCTCAAACATTTCAACAAAGTAGCAAACATACATAAGCATAGGATTACAAAACATGATCACTCCTATGATGACTATTAATTTTCTATAAAGTGATGAGGATAAAAAGGGGTGGCCCAGAGTGGGAGGACAAAAAGGGGCTCTCTGAAGGCACAGCATGTAAGGTTGAAATCCGAATAATAAGAAAGAGTCAGCACTTGGGGGCTGAGCCTGGGTGAGGTCGTGTTTCAGGTGCATCTGAACAGCTGAAAGCACCTAAATGTGACTGGTCTTACTGAGCAAGAGAGAGAATTGCTTGGATAAGCATGGAGAAATAGGCAAGAGCCAGGTTGTGGGGCCTCTTAGTAAGATCGTAGATTAAGCCTTAGTACCACAGAAAGCTGCAGATAAGTATTAAACAGAAGGGTGCCGTAATGTAACTCATGCTCTTAAAGGTATAGATCAGAGGAAAATAAAATGAAAAAGAAAGACTCGTACAGAGGTTATTGCCATAGCCTGGGTGAGAGATGATGTTGGCTGGGAGCATTGGGAGAGCAGAAGGAAGACAGAAGTGCACAAATTCTTGAAGCACCTTGGAGATAGAAATGATAAGACTTGCCAATATGGGTGGTTTCAAGTGGTTGGGAGAGAGAGGGAAGAGCCAAGGATGAACGCCCGGCCTCTGACTTTAATGCCTGTGTAGATGATGAAATGTCTGTGGAGATCAGAGAACTAAGAGATGAGCTATTGGGTGTGAGCTGAAAGGAAGAATCGAAATTAACAGTCTGACTAATTTGAGATGCTAGTGAGTCATTCCAGTGGAAATGTCAAGTGTGAAAGGAAAAGTCTGAGCCCTAAGGTGAGATCCAATGTGGTAGCCTTCACATAAAGATGAGAATAATAACTAGAAACACAGAAAGGGAGGAAGAAGGTCAAAGACCTGCCCCTGAGAGACTCGGTCATTCTTCCGGTGGAATTCAGGTAGAGGATTAACCTCCAACATCTACACCTACACACTTCACTGCTAGTTCTATCAAAATCCAGGAGCAGCTGGGTGTGGTGGCTTACACCTGTAATCCCAGCATTTTGGGAGGCTGAAGCGAGAGGATCACTTGAGGCCAGGAAGTTCTAGACCAGTCTGGGCAGCATAGTAAGACCTTGTCTCTACAAATAATAAAATAATTAGCCAAGTGAGTTATACCTGTAGTCCCAGCTACTTGGGACACAGAGATAGGAGGATTGCTTGAGCCCAGGAGTTCAAGGTTGCAGTGAGCTATGATGGTGCCACTGCACTCCGGCCTGAGTGACACAGTGAGACTTTATCTCTTAAAAAAAGAAAAGAAAAGAAAAGAAAAAAGAGGAAGGAAGAAGGGGTGAAGAATGCTCATCAGAAGGAAATTCAGAGACTGAGAAACACCACCAATGGTGTTAGCAGGTACCACTGTTGTCTCATAGCTACTGGAAAGGAGACTTCTTTTTACCCTTTACTAGCAGGGGCACTTCAAACTCAACTGCGCACATTTAGCTAGAAGGAAGTAGGTGTGATGGGGTAGTGGTTATAAACACCTATCAGCTTTCTAGCAATCAATCCAGAACAAAACACAGACTTCATCAATATCACAGTGACAACACTGAACTTCATCGAACGTGTCAATAAAGACTTTCAACACCAGTGATACTTTCAACACCATTTAAGATCACCTGACAGCCTCTGTAGTTGGTAAGAGTATATGGCAGATACATGAGATGCTTCCTTCACTGTTTGAACGGTAAGCGACTCACCCTTAAGATCCACTCGGCACTGGTATAAACTAAAGGCAGTCTAGGTGCGGGACCTCGCAGTTTCTGCAGCTTCTAAAATCCAAGGCAGGGGATCCTAACCCAGCAGAATGAGGCAGGCTGTTGCCTGGGCCTTATCAGTGCCAGTTGTTATCTCTGGCCAGGGCAAATAAGTGGTGTTCATCATTTTCTGGATGGAATTATCCTGAGTGGCTCTCAGAGCAGTGCACAGCACAGCTGCCTAGAGCCTCTCCTGGGACAGAGGGTCTATACTCTGCTGGGGAATGGGAGCCCTGGGGCCAGGCTAGGAGCACAGTAAGCTCCCCACAGATGGCACAGGAGGGAACTACAGGACAGAGAACAAATACAAGAGGGACCACTTCTCTGTATCCCTTGAACTCCTGACTGCTTCTGAGGAATGTGGCCCTCTATGAGAGGCCAGACAACAGCCTCTGTAAACTCCCTAGTTTTCCTATCTATACCCTAGATCAGTCAGGACACTAGGTATTTATTCAGGCTCTGAAGCCCATGTATTCCAAAGCAAATGTACACTATTATGGTCTGCTTTTTAATGTAATTCTTGTGCTGCCACACTTGGGGATTGTTATTAATACCAACAGTAGCTAGGCTTGTGATATTGCATTGGGCTCAGCAAATGATACCCCAAAATATGGTATTTTGACATGCTGAACCAAAGAAGCAGTCTCAAGGTCTCTTTCTGACCTGCCCCTGCCTCCCTGTCTCTCTGATTCTCTTTCCTGAAGCACTGGGAGGAACTCTTTCTCTGGAGTTTCCTTATCTAGCCAAGGAAATTAATTTTTTTAAAAAAGTAACTGTCTTAAGATCCTCTCCCTTGGAATCTTATCAAATAACCAGGAAAAATTGACCACCAGAGAAGGGAAGAAACTGGGAATGTCATCGTACCCAGACATCTATTCTTGTGAGGGCAGCTCCAAGAGATTTCCAGGAAGACTTAATCTGCATAATAAGAAAAACTTTGTTCACAGTGCATTTCTACCCCTCACCTTCCTGCCAGTTCAGAGAAATTTCATCCCAGGTCATTGCTCTTTGGGCTCATTTATTTCCCCTGAAAATCATTTACTTCTTCACCCCCATCTTCTCCTCTTATATGAATAAGGAAATAGAAGCATCTGGACCACATTGAGTATTCATCCTCTTGCAGTTCCCCTGTGCAAGTTAAATAAATCTGTATGACTTTTCTTCTCTTAATCCAGCTTTCATCAGTTCATTTTTAGCAGATTTTCAGAAGGCAGAGGGGAAGCTTTCCCTTGGCCCCTACAATTGCTGTAATGCCAAGGAATCCCTTCATTGCCCCATAATTAGGTTCAGTCAGCCACGTAGTTCTGCCTGGTGCCACAGGACCAGCCCACTTCTATCCTTTCACGTTTAACATGGAGGTATTTTTCTGGTTGCATTTCTAAATAAATTGCTTTTGTGTTTTATGAAACTCTACTTCAAAATCTTTGCAAATGGGCCAACTATTTTGTAACTACGAAACCAAGGGCAATTTGTATCACATCATACTCATTCCCTCCCTGCAATTTTGGGAGCCTAGAGGGGCAATGTTACTAAGGATGAGGGTGATGTAGCTGTCTATCTCAGTGGACAGATGCTAGAGGTAGGGAGGGGGGTGGGAGCAACTTTGGGGCTCAGCACCTGCTCCGAGAATGACTCTTTCCCAGCTGCCTCAGTGTTGCTCTTCTCCCTACTTGGGCCTCTCAGTCATTCCACTCCATAACCCTCCCTCACAGGGTAACATGAATTCTGGATATAAATAGAGTTCGAATTAAGCATCAAGGAGGCTGCTCTAGAAACTGACCATTCATGTCGCCATTGTTCCTATAGATAGGAATTCTGATGTCAACGTCATAAGGCTTTTGTTTAAGATAGGTAGGATCTCTGACATCAGGATCCCAAGGCTTTAAGAATTGCTTAAGATGTTGTTCAGATCCTAAATTCCAGTGAAACAGCTGACACCAACCAGTTTGAAGACCCCCACAGAGGAACGGAATCATTCCAAGAACACAATTTCTTCACATACCTGTTCAATGACTTCACCCTGCACACCTCGACGAATCAGCCATCTCTACACCTTGGTCCGCTCCAAAACCCTTAAAATCCCTATCCCAAAACTCCCAGGAAAGATAGATTTGAGTTTTCCTATTTCCTCATTTGGTGGCCCCATGATTCATCTTTTCTCTGCTGCAACCTGGTGTCTCAGTGTATTAACTTCCTGCACACTACAGAAAATGGACCTATTGCATTTACACCTAGCTGCAGGATACGTAATTTCATTAGCAGCACTAAGGTTGGTGGGGGCTGGGGAGCTGTGGTCTGGGTGGTAGAGAGACCTTGTATAGAGCAATGGTATCCTTAAGCTGCTGGGGTTCAGGATATGCTACCCCCAAAGCTGTCATATTGAAAACAGCAGAAGCAGAAAGGTCTCACTGACCCTCCACTGCCCTTCTTTCCTGAAGCAGCTCATAAAATCTAGGAAGGATTTTCTGTCTTCCCTGAAGCAGGTCATATGACTCCCATGTGAAAGATACCTTTTCATACCCAGAGGAAGGGAGCGGCCTTATCTCTGAAGACACAGGGACACAGAGAAGAATCTGAACACACAGGCCTTGTGAAGTTTCCCCCAGTTTACTGCCATTAAATCATATCCTCTCTGTCCTATCTTAGGTTTCCACAACTGTTCACTCTTCAAGTGTAGCACAAAAATCCACAAGTTTAACCATCCCTTTGGTCTTCGTTTTCTTATGAAGGCTCCCATATCACACGAAACTTACATTATATAAATTTGTACACTTTCTGTCATCAATCTGTCTTTTGTTATGGGGTCTCAGCCATGAACCTAGATTGGGTAGAAAAAGATATATGCATCTTTCTCTGCACAGCAATGGAGTGAAGTTGACAGAATTTGTTTTCTGTGCCCCAGTGTCCTGTGCTGAGCTTAACTCTCCCCTAGTATTATTGATCTCAAGGACAATGTCTTCACTCAAGTTCCTTCCCTTTGCTAACCATCTCTCATCTAAACTTAACTTTTCTTCATTCTAAAACTTTACGGTCTTACAGGAATCTTTCAGAAGCAAGAGGCTGAGGCTGACACTGATTGGTTCGCTCACCAGTCTTCTACTGAGGTGAGTTGTCACTGATCTATTATACAGGCTTGAAACCAGTTCTGACTTATCATGGTTTACACCAACCTGTCCTTCTCAAGTTTGTGGGAACATTTTTGTTCTTAGGTGCTAATCTAAATAAACATCTTAACACAGGCTTTTCTTGGCAAAGACTAGACAACATGGGTCACCTAATCAACATTTCCGGTAGAATAAAATAGTTTTGGGATGGCCAGTGAAGCAAAGTGCAGAATAGTCCCAACCAACATTAAAATGAACACATCTTAATGACATGTGTTTTCGACATCTTTTTCTTCTTTTCCCACTCCCGTGAGCTTCCAGGAATCTGGGCCTAACTAGAAGATGTGTGTGTAGGTTTTTCAGTTCACTTTAGCTGCACAATCTGAGGTATTCTCAGTACACCAGAAACTTCTCCTTCTCAGACCTCAGCTGTAAATAAATAAGGAACTGATAGTATTAGCTGGATACCACACGTGTCTGGTTTCTGAAGGAAGTCTGTAGCTTACATCTAACGAGCATGGTGATCTTCCACCCTTACCCTCACACAAGATAATTCCCTGATTTATGAAAATGAAGTAGGAGTTCTTTGTGAATCAGAGCTGCAGGAGGTTGGATGGGTACCCATCTTTTTTTAAACTCACACTACAATGGCCTATCATACTTATTTTACTATTTTGTACCTCATTGTTAATATTCAAAATGGTTTGAATCTAAGTGTCTATTTGCAGTCATTGATGTCATCCCCAAGTATCTTTAGCGTTTGTCTGCTCAATTTCTCCTAAGTGTAGAATGAGAGCCCCACTTAGACTGTGTCCATGCATCTCGTGGTTGAGAGCAGGGACTTGGGTGGCAAAAAGGAGATTGGGTTTAAGCGCTGGTTCTCGCCACCCACCATGTGACATTAGCATGCATAGCTTATGCAAACAACAAAAATTCTGACAAGAGGTCTGTGGATGTTACACTCAGGCCAGATTCGTCACAGCTGTGGAAGAGGATACTAAGACTGTTCCATTCATTCCTCTGAATAAAGGTAAGAGAAGGATGAGGATGGAAGGGAACAGAGAATGAAGAGGCAAAGGATTTTGCAAAAATGAATTATCAGGTAGAGCACAAGAGTGAGGCCCTATAGCTTTACTTTGTGTTCCAAACCTACAGCCCCAGCCCCAGGCCCTGACTCCCAGCAGCCTGCCCGATTTCTCTTGCATCCTCAAACCTCTTGGGTCTTCAAATCCAGCAGTCTTTCCTCAGTCCTTTTTTTTTTTTTTTTTTTTTTTTAAGACAGGGTCTTAATCTGTTGCCCAAGCTAGAGTGCAGTGATGCCATCATAGCTCACTGCAGTCTTGAACTCCAGGGCTCAAGCAATCTTCCCACCTCAGCCTCTCCGGTAGTTGGGACTACAGGCAAGCACTACCACACCCAGCTAGCTTTTTTATTTTTATTTTTATTTTTATTTTTATTTTTTTTTTCGAGTTGGAGTCTCACTCTGTCACCCAGACTGGAGTGCAGTGGCCGCTTCCGGCCACCGCAACCTCGACCTGCTGGGCTCCGGCGATCCTTCCGCCTCAGCCTTCCGAGTAGCCGGAATTACAGGCATGCGCTACCACGCCCGCTGTATTTTTGATTTATTGTAGAGATGAGGTCTCGCTGCCCAGGCGGGTCTCGAACCCGCGGGCTCAGGCAATCCACTCACCTCAGCCTCCCAAAGGCGCGGGATTACAGGCTGAGCCACCGAGCCCGGCTTATTTTTATTTTTATAGAGACAAAGTCTCACTATGTTGCCCAGGCTGGTCTCAAACTCCTGACCTCAAGCAATCCCTTTGCCTCAGCCTCCCAAAGTGCTGGGACTACAGGCATGAGTCACCATGCCAGGCCTCAGTGCACACTTCTCATCTCTTGGGGAATGTGTCCCCCCACTGGCCAATTCCTGCCTCCTTGCGCTAGGTCATTCTTGGAGGGGAGAATCAGCTCAGTCAAGCAATTATATGCCTGGACCCTGGAACCAGACTGCCTGAGTCCTGTCTCTACCACCACCTTCTTGGGCGGGTGACTTACATTATTGGGGCCTCAGTTTCCTTATCTGTAAAATAGGGATTCTAATAGTGCCTACCTTGTTGTAGTATCATGAAGATAAAGTTATTTACTCTATATAAAATATGACACTGACTGGATATAGTAGGTGCTATATAATTGCTTGTTACTGTTATTATCCTGGAGCTCCCTTTCCCATGTCTTCTCCTTTTTTATAGTATATTTCTCTGCCACAGTTCCTCTTAACTAAAGGTGTCCCCCAGGTTCTGTCCTCAGCCTTCTCCCTAGCTATGCCCACTTTGTGAATTCATTAGTTCTCCAGGTTTCAAGTATCTTCCCCATGCTTATGACTCTCCACCCAGTGTCTGTGGCCCGGGTCCCTCACCTGGACTCCTCTCTCCCTCTTCTGCTTAAATGTGTCAGTATCATCTCAACTTGAGCACATCCTCAACAGAACTCAGGGTCTTCCCCTCTAAGCTGGGTCCCCATCCCCTCCCCCATACATGATAGCATCATTCTGACTCTTATTTCTCCCAATATCCAACTCATTAGCAAGCTTTGTTCTCCCTGTAACTTCCCTCTGACCCACCCCTCCCACTGCATCCCCACGGCCACCACCATCTAGGCCATTCTCACTAGAACAAATCACAATGCAGCTTCCTAACAGGTGTCCCTTTGGGACATGCGTCTCAGCTGGGTAGAGTTGGTGTTCCAGACATTCATCATGACTGGCTCCCAGCACTTAGAACCAGCTGGACATCCTGTGCCCCTGGCCTGAGATCAAGATAGCTCAATACACACACACACACACACACACACACACACACACACACACTTTTCCAGGTAGTCTCTGTTTGGGGTAGGGGGGTATCACTAGCCCAGCTGGGAATCACAGAGTCTCTTCCAAATTGAATCCATCCCACAAACCCATCCCAGGTAAAGCTGCTAACACAGATGATTCAGGGCTCCTCCAGTCTCTCCCTTCCCCTGTCTCCTCCATCCGCCTCTTCTTTCCAAGGCCAGCCATCAGCTGACCCACCCTCAATACCCCATTTCCTTTCTCACCCCCTCTCAGGCCTTCCTGTGCTTTCACTCTTTCTGTCCCTCATACCCGACATGCCTCCTGCCTCTTGCAATTTATATCCTGTTCATCCTCTCAGACCTGTTCTGTCCTTTTCTTAACTGCCCCATCTCACCCCCAAGGCTGCTCTAAACACCCAAGGATTAGTTCCACTGAATCTCTTGGTTACTTTCTTGTGTATCATCTTGTCAAGTGAACTTGACATTTGGCTTGCTGAGCGCAGAGGCCACCCTTGTCTCCCACCCCCAGAGCCTGCCACAATGAAAGGTGGCAACCCTAAGGTAGATGCCATTTTGTAGATTACAAAGGCCTTGTTCTAAACCTGATGATTCGCCCCACTGTCAGCCTGCAATGAGACCCCCCAGAAAGGCTTTCACAGCCGGAACGGAATGGGAACCAGAGAAACCTTCAGCCCCTCAATAGCTTTTTCTCTTGACGTCCAAAACAAAGGGGAGTTGGTACCAGTAGCTGACAAACACACCACCTGAGAAAGAGGATCTGTCTTTGTCACACACTAACTTCTTTGTACAATAGAGGATGGTCATAAGTCTGTCCTGCATGTTTCTTCCTCTCCATAGCCCTGCCAGCGACTTGCTCTCATTGGCCTCTACAACAGAGACGCTAAGCATCACCAGTGTCTTTACCTTCTTCTGCTTGATGGAGGTCAGTGCTGTCTTTTAAGTCTTCATCCTCCCAGGGGTGAACCTCAGCCCTGACTCGAGGCTCCTCCTTCTTTCTCTCTGTGCTTCTATCAGCATTTTTAAAGATCCACACAATCACAACGCAGAGAACCGCTACCAAGACCGGAGTCAGGAAAAACATAGTCAGAGTCTGATCCTGAAGGCATGCACGCTTCCCACAAACACTTCCCACTTCTTCTTAAACTAACAGAGTCAGGAGTGGGGAATGCTGGGAGGCAGGAGGAAGGAAGAAAGAGGTATGCTGGGGAAGGAACAAAGTGCAGAACTCTCAGACTCTGTGAGGACTTTGCAAAAGAGCAAAGATCACAGTCACGTGTGTGGATTGATCATGCATTGTGCACTCGCTTTTTAAAACTGTGTACTTGATCAATATATTCTTAAATGACAATTGCCAGGATCTGAGTAAGCACTTTAATACACCTGATCTTGGTAGCAGTAAAAAACATTTTGTCTTTTTTCTGTATCACTTTTCTCTGTGAGAAATGTGTCTTCAACTTGCCTGAAGCTAAAAATCACCTGGAGAACTTGTTTTTAAAAGAAGAGATTTCCAGTCGATTCAAATATGCTGAAAAAAAATTTCCAGAAAAGAGATTTGGTAAGCTGCATTTTAAATGTCATGTTTGTGAAACACTGCTCTGAGGTTTTAATTTTTTTTTTATGATACCTGAACCAACATATGGAGTAAAACAAGTACCATGTTTTACATTAGGGAAAAACTTCGATCTAGAAAAAGTGATACACAAAATAAAAGTAACAGTTTAATTATATAATAATATAAGTAGAGCTTTAAAAATCTTTTTTGTAAGCATCTTAGTCAATTTGGGTTGCTACAACAAAAAATAGACTGGGTTCCTTACATAACAGAAATTTATTTCTCAAAATTCTGGAGGTTTGGCAGTCCAAGATCAAGGTGCTTGTCAATGCAGCTTCTGAGGAGGGGTCTCTGCTTGGTCTGCAAACAAGTGTCTTCTTGCTCCCATGGTGAGTGGTGGACATCTCTCTCCTCCC
This sequence comes from Cephalopachus bancanus, assembly GCA_027257055.1. Lineage (NCBI taxonomy): Eukaryota > Metazoa > Chordata > Mammalia > Primates > Tarsiidae > Cephalopachus > Cephalopachus bancanus. The sequence continues at coordinate 823,415 of JAPVLO010000006.1, forward strand.
TCTTTTTATAAGGCCACAAATTCCATTCTCGAGGGCTTTGCCCTCATCAACTAATTTCTTGTGTCTATATTTATTTCAAAATAAAGAATTGAAAACAAAACAATTACTTGTTTTGGAGGAGATGTGATGACTGGATAGCTAGGGGCAAGGGTGGGGTAAATTTTTTATTGAATACTATTCCATAATTTCATGTTTAACTTTTATGAATATAGTCAATATATATATGAATATATTTTGAATATTACCTGTTCAAAAATTGAGTATATGTTTTATTTATTTCCATGGTCATTTTGTTGGTTTTATTTTATTATATATTGTAGTACTCCTTTTTAGGATAAATAACTGTTTTTGAAATGTGTGTCATACTCATTCTAATTCCAGAGAACTGTGTAAAAGATTATAGGCAAAGGCTACTGTCTCTGGAATCCTCAGGTTAAGGTGCCTTGTAAGAAACTCTACTGCCCTGAAAAGAAAAATAAGAATAAAATGAAGTGCTATCCACCAATGGCCTAGGTACAGTGAATGATTTAGAGCTGAGGTCCTCAGAGTGTTGTCCTGGATTAGCTGCCTCAGCAGCACTTGGGAACTTGACAGAAATGCAGATTTCTGGGCTCCACTCCAGGCCTACTGAGCCAGAAACTCTAGCAGCAGGGGTCTGCAATCTGTGTTTCAACAAATCCTCCTGGTTGGGTGCTGTGGCTCACGTCTATAATCCCAGCACTTTGAGAGGCCATGGTGGGAGGATTGCTTGAGGCCAGGAGTTGGAGACAAGCCTGGGCAACATAGCAAGACCTCATCTCTACAAAAGAATAATAATTTTAAAAAAGAATCAAAAAAAGTAGTTGGGCACAGTAGTGTCTGTAAACCCAGCTACCTGAGGGCTGAGGTGGGAGGATCACTAAAGCCCAGGAATTTGAGGCTACAGTGAGCTGTGATCATGCTACTGCACTCCAGCTTGAGAGACAAAGTGAGACTCCTGACTCAACAAAACAAAACAAGTCTTCCTGATGATTCTGATGGTGGCTAAAGTTTGAGAACCACTGGGCTAGAGAAAAGGCTCTCGTTCTCACATTCTCTACTTTATCCCAGATTCAGATTCTCCCAGCCCAGACCCCTACACCATCCAGAAGAGCAAAATATCCTAAACATTAAACAATTATTAAAAGCTTTTCCTCCATGGTGTATTAATAAAGCAGGATATTGTGTATATAATAAACTCCCAGTAAATATAAATTCAGAGTTTTAATAAACAATGGATATGGAGTCACGCAGGCAGACAGTCCTTAAAATTTAAAAAACAAAAAAAAGAATACCAAAAAAAAAAAAAAGAATGGAAGAGATAGTGTTAAAAATTATATTAAGGAAGATTAATCTGGTCATAAAATCAGGTGCCAATAAAGACTGTGACCAGGAAGATGAATCGAAGAATCATGGCAGTAGTTCAGGCGAGAGCTAAAAGGGTTCTTACTTGGGAAGAAAATTGTAAGACAGGGAAGAGGGTTTGTTTCATAAAGTTTGATGGTGGTAAAAGTGATATGGTCCAGACATGGGAGACTGTAAAGTAGTTATCAAAGGTCATATCCCTCCTACTCAAAGGTCATGGCCCTCCTCTCAAATCAAATCAAGTATTCCATGTCTTACTTTGTCTTACTCCTTACTTTCCCTGGCAAAAGGGTTTGAAATTTCCCAAGTTTAGTGTATGATTCCCCAAGCTTAGTGAATGTTTAAGTGGAGCCATGGATGGGCCCAGGAAGAGACTCTTTATAGAAAGAGCTCTCAGGGGAAAAGTTTGAAAGAAATACACATCTCAGAAAGTCAAGGGGGTGGTTCAGGAATGTGATTCCTCAAGTGAGACCTTCTCTGCCCCATCAAAACATTCATTCTGCGATTTGGCGATTTCCGAAGTTTCTTTTTTTTACCCAACAATAGCCAAACAGCGCTGCTCAGGTCACGGGTTGTGGCCACAAAATAACGATTTCAGTAATTCTCCAACCACATATTATAATATCTTCAGAAATCAACACCTTTTTATGAAAGAGCTTAGTCACAAACAATATGACATGCTTTCTACACAAGAGAACAGAAACTCTATGATGATATTAGTCACAAATATTTTAAGAGAAAAAAGCCTGGACAACATAGTGAGACCTTATGTCTACCAAAAATAAACATAAAACAAATTAGCTGGGAGTGGTGGCACATGCCTATAATCCAAGCTACTTGGGAGGCTAGGGTAGAAGTATCATCTGAGCCCAGGAAGTCCAAGCTACAGTAAGCTGTGATCGTGCCACTGCACTCCAGCCTAGACAACACAGTGAGACTCCAGCTCAAAAAAAAAAAAACAAAAAAGAGAGAGAAAGAGAGAGAGAGAGAAGGAAAGTGAGAGAGAGAGAAATGACAGGATCCAGTATGATATTATATAGCATGTAGCATTTATCAATACTATACTTGTTTCCTATCAATATTCATTTTTTTCTGGAAATTAAAACATAATAATCAGAGCTAGTAATTATTTCTCAATTTTATTTCTCCCCAAGAATAAATTATTGAGACATAATTTTTACAAAATGCAATGGCTCTTGATTAAGGCATTGGTTGCTTGGCAATGAAGGAGAGGCCTGATTGTATGAGTTTCCCAGAGCTGCTGTAACAAAGGATCACAAACTAGATGGCTTAAAACAACAAAAATGAAGCCGGGCTCAGTGGCTCAGCCTGTAATCCCACGCTTTGGGAGGCTGAGGTGAGTGGATCTGAGCCCGCAGATTCGAGACCTGACTGGGCAACTTGGCGAGACTTCATCTCTACAATAAATCCAAAATTAGCCGGGCGTGGTAGCGCATGCCTGTAGTTCCAGCTACTTGGAATGCTGAGGCGGAAGGATCGCCGAAGCCCAGCAGGTCGAAGCTGCGGTGGGCAGGAGCGGTCACTGCACTCCAGTCTGGGTGACAGAGTGAGACTCCAACTCAAAAAAAAAAAAAAAAAGTGGTACATATACATGATGGAATACTATGCAGCCATAAAAAAGAACAAAATCATGAATTTCACAGCAACCTAGATGGAACTAGAGTCTATAATACTGAGTGACCTCTCACAGAAACAAAGATCCAAGCATCACATGTTCTCACTCATATAATGGACCTTGAACATCCAATGTAATACTATAAGAAAATGACTGATGGTACTGGGAAACTATGGGGAGGGAGGGAGATGGGATCAACAGTAGCAAATATCTGTCTGGGGATGAGGAAACACCCCTTATCAACAGGGTGCCTGAATGAAATGTAACTGTATACCTAACCCTTAACTGTACCCCACAACATCATAATAAAAAATATTGATATATTTTTTTAAAAGCCAGTAATATTTATTTATTTATTTATTTATTTATTTATTTATTTATTTATTATTTTTTGAGTTGGAGTCTCACTCTGTCACCCAGACTGGAGTGCAGTGGCCACTCCCAGCCACCGCAGCCTTGACCCTGCTGGCTCCAGCGATCCTTCCGCCTCAGCCTTCCAAGTAGCTGGAACTACAGGTGCGCGCTACCACACCCGGCTAATTTTTTTTGATTTATTGTAGAGATGAGGTCTTCCCAAGTTCCCCAGGCGGGAACTCGTGGGCTCAGGCAATCCACTCACCTCAGCCTCCCAAAGCACAGGATTACAGGCTGAGCCACCGAGCCCAGCCGAGTAATTTTTAAATAGTATTAAAAATCTATCTTAGACTGAATCAACAATGTTGTTAATGATAAAACACTCAAAACAATTCCATTAAAATCAGAAATCAATATATAAAAGAAGGAAGAAGACAACAAGGAAGGAATGAAGGAAAAAAGGTTAATTTTTAGCATTCCTGTTCTAGAAATTCTAGTCAAATAATTTAAAATGAAGTATATAATAGACCCACTATTATAATGAAAAGAACTGTAAGAACTGGAAAGAAGAAAAATCAGACGGCCTGTCTCTGAATTTGAAATCATCTTAGAGTGCTTTAAAAGAGAGATTTGCAAAGTCAGCTAAAGGAGACACAAGCTGGCTTTGCTTAGTCACTGTGATGATAGTTACACAATCATGGCTGATGTTCTGTGAGCCTTTCCCCTGTGTCGTGTACTGTGGGTCTCACTTTACAGCACTTACTACCCACTTCACATCTACAAGGTATATACCAAGAAGCATTTTCCCCGCCACTCCTCACATTCCCAAGTAGCAGGGACTTCCACCTGCCTCTGCAGGCCTCTCTCAGCCTCCCCTTGCTCGCTGCTTAGAGGGGGATTCTGTGTGACTCACTTTCCTCTGGAATATCTGTTTGCTAGAGGCCTGTCAGGATGTCCATACTGTATGATCCTCTGTGTAGTCAGCTTACTGGAGCAGAATTGGTTATGGGATTGAGGGACGAAGAAATGGAACAGGACTTTAATAATTGTGAGGAGAAGTAGGGAGTCTTATTCTGCCCCCAAATCAAGCTGCATTCTCCAACTGAGTTTTACCAGTAATTAAACTAGCTAGGGCTAGATGGGGTGACTCATGCCTGTAATCCCAGCACTTTGGGAGACCAATGTGGGAGGATTTCTTGAGCCCAGGAATTTGAGACCAGCCTAGGCAACATAGTGAGACCTGAAAAAACTTAGTTGAGTGTGATGGCATGCACCTGTAGTCCCAGCCACTTGGGAGGCTGAGGTGGAAGGACTGCCTGAGTCCAGGATGTCGAGGCTGCATTGAGCTGTGATGGTGCCACTGCACTACAGCCTGGGTGATGGAGTGAGTCCCTGACACAACACACACACACACACACACACACACACACACACACACACACAAACATGCCTGGGTGATGGAGTGAGTCCCTGACACAACACACACAACACACACAACACACACACACACACACACACGCACAAACACGCCTGGGTGATGGAGTGAGTCCCTGACACAACACACACAACACACACAACACACATACACACACACACACACACACACACACACACACACACACACACACACCCTAACTGGTTTGCTCGAACTCCTGGGTCTATGTCTGAACTCAAGGAGCAGAGAGAAAGGTGGTTAATAATCACACTCAAATCCCAACAGTAGGCACTTTATGATCTTGTTTTATTGAAGAAATCGAAGCTTGGAGAAGTTAAGCAATATAAATGAACAGTCGTGGGTATGTCTCCAAGACAGGTCTCTGAGTTCATACCTGCTGGATACCTTTTATTGTGAACAGCACCTTCCTGAAGTTGCACAGTACACAACTTCCTGTCCCATACTGTGGCTGCTGTGGTCCTGGTACCCCTTGGAAAGAGTGTCCTAAAAGGAGAATTGCGGGTGAGAGGGTAAGCCAACACTCATCTCCCAAGGTCTCACTATGTTGCCCAAGCCGGTCTCAAATTCCTGGGCTCAAGAAATCCTCCTGCATTGGTCTCCCAAAGTGCTAGAATTACAGGCATGAGCCACCGCATCCAGCCCCAGCTAGTTTAATTTTAATTACAAAATAACGCTAAGCAAGCTTCCAAAGTGTTCATCAATCTGCAATCCTAATAGTCTGCAAAACGTTAAAGAAAAAATCATTCTGACTCTTGCTCAAAATGGTAAGAAAGACTATTCAGGTGTCTACTAAAGAAAAAAAATTCAAGTTTTTAAAGAATCAAAGTTTTATTCAGATGTCTCACTGAGGACTGTGGACTAAGGCTTATAGCGTGGGAGCAGCAGCCCTCTAAAGATTCTACAGACTGGTTCAGCATAGGATTTCAGTCCACTGATTATATACCGGTGGTGGGAGTTCAGAATGTGCAAAGTCACATCCAACTTGCTCAGAAGTTACATTAAAGGTCTGGGTATAAGAACACATCTTGTTATAGATTACAGAGGCATCATCACTAAGCCTGTCAGACATTATTTCATGTGTAGAAAAAGGAAAGGACTAGAGTCATTTATCTTTGAAGGAATATGGTGACTCAGGCAAGAGACATGGGAGGGGCATGTGCACTCTATTCTGTTTTGTCTCCAAAGCACCTTTCTGGAGAGCTGCACATCGTTACAAACTCAGGGGCTTTGTGAAATTATGCAGGCAAGCAGAAATGAGCAAACATGGCTTTTTGCACTTGCGAAGATAAGGACAAGTGGGGAGTTATAACCAAGGAATAGGGTGGGGGTTAGTGGATGGAAAATTACTAAGAGGAAACATCAAGGCCAGGGTGATAAGATATCAAGGGTGGGGGGTGAAGAATTTGATTAGACATCAAGGGTGATCAGATACCAAGAGTAGGATCGAGGAAACTGATCAGATATTGAGGTGGTCAGATATTGAGGTCAGCTTGTTTTCTTTTTTCTTTTTCTTTTAGAGATGAGGTCTCGTTATGCTGTCCAGGCTGGTCTTGAATTCCTGGGCTCAGGCAATCCTCTCTTCTGGAGCTCCCAAAATGCTGGGATTACAGACTTGAGTCAGTGTGCCTGGCTGAAAATAAACTGACCCAGCACAATTCTTGCTAAAACTAGACTACATGGGCCTAGGACAGAGCCCAAGGTTAGGACCTAGTCAAGAAGGGAGCTCAGAAGAGCCTGACTCAAGTTTGGTCAAAGAGAGAGTCTTTGCCAAAGAGCTTCCACTGGTGTGCCTCCTCATCAACAAGTGACATTGTCTTCGCAGCGGACGCTCATGGAGCGGCTTACACTAACCCACGTGAATGAGTTTCCTATGGATCAAGTAGAAACCTCAGAAGGTTGGGCTGGAGCTATTTTGATAGTATCTTGGTGAAGAAGGCAGCCCTGTGGGAGTGGATCTCAGCAATAAGAGGCTGTGGAGAGCATCACTGAGAATAGGGCGGGCATGAAGGAGCTGGGAGAGCCAGTATGGAGGTGGCCTTCCACTTCACAGTCACACTGTGGGCAAAGCTCTCTCCAGAGCACCTGGACAGTGAGTGCTTTTTCCACATGAGTAATAGAATAAATCAGAAGAGGAATATTTAATAAAAGTGGCTCTATAGAAATTTAAAATATCTACATGTCGAAAAGGCATACCTGTGCATGGTGGTTCATGCCTGTAATCCCAGCACTTTGGGAGGCAGAGGCAAGAGGATTGCCTGAACTCAAGGGTTCGAGACCTGCTTGGGCAACTCGATGAGACCTTGTCTCTACGATAAATACTTAAAAAAAAAAATTAGCCGACATGGTGGTGAGTACCTGTAGTCCCAGCTACTTGGAAGGCTGAGGCAGAAGGATCGCCTGAGCCCAGCAGGTTGAGGCTGTGGTGACTATGAGCGTGCTACTGCACTCCGGCCTGGGTGACAGAGTGAGACTCTGACTTTAAAAATAAAATAAAATAAATAAATAGCATAGACTAATTTTTAAAACAATCACAAAGCTTTAAAGAAGTCAAACAGAGCTGGGCTCGGTGGCTCAGCCTGTAATCCCGTGCCTTGGGAGGCTGAGGTGAGTGGATTGCCTGAGCCTGCGGGTTCGAGACCCGCCTGGGCAACTTGGTGAGACCTCATCTCTACAATAAATCAAAAAACTAGCCGGGTGTGGTAGCGCATACCTGTAGTTCCAGCTACTTGGAAGGCTGAGGCAGAAGGATTGCCTGAGTCCAGCAGGTTGAGGCTGCGGTGGCTGGAAGCGGCCACTGCACTCCAGTCTGGGCTGGAGTGAGATAGAGTGAGACTCCAACTCAAAAAAAAAAAAAAAAAAAAAAGTCAAACAGGAAGAACTGATTCCCCATTACCTTACATAACCTGTTGCTTCTTTGGAGGAGGAGAAAGACTGTTTATGCCCATTCAAAACAAACCTTTGTTATACATAAGTGGGACTTTCCACACATCAAAAGTAAAGTAACACATTTTTACCACTACCGTTTAGAATAGATCACTGCAGTAGTCTAAAGAAAGTGTACACAGAAAAATGCCAACGAGAAGATGATGACTATCACAGCTAGTGTGCCGGGTTGAGCATGGTTCTGGTAGACAAATACAAAAATAGTCATTGTCAATGAGATTACTGAATTGCATAACTAGATCGTGGCAGAATAAATGGGAAATATACAAAGTAAAAAAACCACCACATTTAAAGACATTTGAATCAAATCAGAACACAGCTATAATAAATATGACATAGAGAAAACATACCTAACGTAGTAAAAGAGTGTACAAATTTATGAAAGAAAGCCATCAGGATCTGGCCATTGTTTTTGTTAAGCACTGGCCAGGCTTAATGTGTTCATTGAGCTATGGTGGCCAGGTTTTCCTAACCTCTGGCCCCTTCCCCTACTCTGGGGAAGTGCATCTCCTCTCTCTCTCCAACTTATTTTCTAAATAAACTATATTTTCCAATCTAAAAAAAAAAAAAAAATCCTAAGCCGGGCTCGGTGGCTCAGCTTTGGGAGGCTGAGGTGAGTGGATTGCCTGAGCCCGAGGGTTCGAGATCCGCCTGGGCAGGCAAGACCTCATCTCTACAATAAAAAAAAAAAAAAAAATTAGCCGGGCGTGGTAGCGCACACCGGTAATTCCGGCTACTCGGAAGGCTGAGGCAGAAGGATCGCCGGAGCCCAGCAGGTCGAGGCTGCGGTGGCTGGGAGCGGCCACTGCACTCCAGTCTGGGCGACAGAGTGAGACTCCAACTCAAAAAAAAAAAATCCAAAGACCCCCAACAGCAAAACAAACATAAGGACAGTCACAGAATATTAGCATAAGACAAATATACGAATCTGTAAACATATACAGTATGTTCAAACTCAGTAGTAAAAAAATATAGTTGCCAGGCTCGGTGGCTCAGCCTGCAATCCCCTTCTTTGGGAGGCTGAGGTGAGTGGATTGCCTGAGCCCGTGGGTTCGAGACACACCTGGGCAACTTGGTGAGACCTCATCTCTACAATAAATCAAAAAATCAGCTGGGCGTGGTAGCACATGCCTGTAATTCCGGCTACTCGGAAGACTGAGGCGGAAGGATTGCTGGAGCCCAGCAGGTCGAGGCTGCAGTGACCAGGAAGGCCACTGTACTCCAATCTGGGCTACAGAGTGAGACTCCAACTCAAAAAAAAAAAAAAAAACATATATATATATATGTATATGTATATATAAATTCAGCCGGGCTCAGTGGCTCAGTCTGTAATACCGCGCTTTGGGAGGCTGAGGTGAGTGAATCGTTCAAGACCCCGCCTGGGCAGCTTGGCCAGACCTCAACTCTACAATAAATAAAAAAATCAGCCGGGCATGGTAGTGCGCACCTGTAGTTCCAGCTACTTGGAAGGCTGAGGTGGAAGGATCGCCGGAGCCCAGCAGGTCGAGGCTGCAGTGGCCGGGAGAGTGCCACTGAACTCCAGTCTGGGCCATGGAGTGAGACTCCAACTCAAAAAAAAAAAAAAGAAAAGAAATATAAATTCACAACAGAATATCATGTTTAATTTATCTGATCAGCACACCAACCCAGTCAGATCCCTCCCACACTGAACTATATTAAATGTAATAGTCAAGTATGGCAAGAGTGAGACAAAATAGCCTTCCTCATTCAGTTCATACACATGTGAGATAAGTAAATGGATACAGCATTTGTAGAAAAAAAGTCAGTATTCACTAGGTATATCTTGAAGAACCATTTGAAATAAAAATTTTCCTTTTAGAAAGAAATCTTGAAGAAATAATTTGAATTACAAAAGGCTTTTGCACAAAAATGTTTATTTTGGCACTACTTATAATAGAAAATTGAAAACAACAATAAGCAGCAATGCTAGAAAGCTAATTGAATAAATTGTGGGATAATCAAGAAGCAAACTAAAATTATATTTTTGGAAACATTTAATAATATGAGGAAAGAATGGAAAATTATATAAGTAAATTGATATTAAACTGAAAATAGCATTAGGCATTAAAAATTACATTTAGAATTGTTATATACAATCTATAGCACAATATCACATTTTAAATACTGTATGCTAATAAGAATATTAGAAATATGCATAGAAAAACTTAGGATGTGTAAAAATATTCATACTGGTGATCTCTGAGCAGTACTTGATTTCCAATGTTCCTATTTGCATTGTTCTACATTTTCCATACTTTCAACAATACATAATAGTTATATAAATTGTAAAGCCTAATAATACTCTTGAATACATGAGAATTCCTTTGGTGACCACCAAGGTACTGAAATTGTTAATGAAGAGAGGCAGTAGATGTCATGTCATGCACATTCTGGAACAAACTGCCTGGAGTTCAGGCCTAGACTTGCCACTTATCAATGGCGTGACCGTAAGCAAGTTACTTAACCTGTTTGTGCCTCAGTTTCCTCCTCTGCAAAATGGGGACAATAACAGTTCCCAGCCTTACGGGGTTGTTTTGAAGTTTAACTGAGTTAATATATGTGAAGTGCATAGAGTGAGCCCTATGAAAGGGAAATTGTTATTATATAAAAAAGGAAAATAGAAATCATGAGATTGTACACTCCTTGCAAGCAAAGCCTATTTCACTGAGCTCATTTACATCTTTACTATCCCCCTCAAAATACATGACAGTAGCGCTGAGCACATAGCGATGTTCCTAACCTGTAAAGGAAGTGGCTGGTCACTTCTTGCCCGTTCCTGTTTTTCCTTTTACTTGAGTATTCCACGTCAGAAGTGACGGGCCCAGCATGGACAGGCTATGAAAATACAGCTATGTCATCAAAATCATCATCATAGCTGGGCACAGTGGCTCATGCCTGTAATCCCAGCACTTTGGGAAGCAGAGACCAGAAAATTGCCTGAGTACAGGGGTTTGAGAACAGCCCAGGCAACTTGGTGAGACCTCAACTTTACAATTACAAAAAATATATACATAGCTAGGCGTCCAGGAGCATGCCTGTGGTTCCACTTACCTGGAAAAATTGAGGCTGCAGTGGCCATGAGCTGTGATTGTGCCACTGCACTCCAGCCTGGACAACAGAATGAGACTCCGACTCAAAACAACAACAATAACAAAATCATCATCATCATCTTATTATTATTATCATTGCCTAGTATTATTTATTCAACATCACGGGCAATGAGGTGTTAATGAAAGCATCGCTCAAATCGACCACTTGGCTTTTGACCGACTCGCGGTGCACAATTGTTGCCCTTAAAGCGACAGCGACATCTGCTGGCAGCACAAGGAACTGGTCAAGGGCCCCTCGTGGCTGTCGGAAAAGGCGAAGGGCCAGGAGTCCTCGAATGTGGCCCAGAGAAGCCGGTGACAGCGTTTGATCCTGATTTTAGAAGTTGGCGAGCAGTAGGGGAATAGGATTCCATTAAAGGGAAGCTTTTGACATTAGGAGAGAGTCAAGTCGCCAGAGCAAACCGGCCTTCAGGCTGGTAATGGGAAACCAAGCAGGAAGTTGAAGGGAAGAGAGGCAGAGAACAACAGCCACCAGAGCAGAGACAGCTGCTGAGCACCAGCGCTGACCTCCATGCCGGGTGAGGGTCGTGAAGAGGCTTGTCTGGAACCCACGGCGGGTGCTGGGATGGGGCCCACTTCTGCAGCGGGGGAGCACCGCCGCCCCTCACTAAGATCAGCTGCCACCCCTGCCAGGCCTTGCCAAGATCTCACCGTCTTTCTGGGGCAGCCCACATTCAATTTTTGATCACTGAAGAAATCCAAAGACGTGGCCCTCCAGCCAAAACTGGATAGTTCTGAGGGCGATCCCGTCTTCAGAACTCCTGTAGCCTGGGGCTGTGGTGATAGCATCTCAGCGGGGTGTCTCCCTCTGTCCAGTCCCGCTTCTCCTCTCCGCCTGAGCAATGCTAACCTCCAAGAGTGCTCCCTGCCGGGCTCGGTGGCTCAGCCTGCAATCCCGCGCCTTTGGGAGGCTGAGGTGGATTGCCTGAGCCCGCGGGTTCGAGACCCGCCTGGGCAACTTGACGAGACCTCATCTCTACAATAAATCAAAAAATCAGCCCGGCGTGGTAGCGCATGCCTGTAATTCCGGCTACTCGGAAGGCTGAGGCAGAAGGATCGCTGGAGCCCAGCAGGTCGAGGCTGCGGTGGCCGGGAGCGGCCACTGCACTCCAGTCTGGGCGACAGAGTGAGACTCCAACTCAAGAAAAAAAGAAAAAAAGAGTGCTCCCTGACCACCCACTTCCTTTTGTTGCCACAAGATGTCGCTGTTGCTTTAAGGGCAAAAGTTGTGCAGCGCATTTTGGTAGAAAGCAAAGTAGTCGATTTGAGATTTGCTTTATTAACATCTCATTGCCCATGGTATTAAATAATAAAACTATGCTTTGAGAACATAATGGCAAGATCATGGTGGATAGGTCACCATCTCAGAGTCTAGAACAGTCTTCTGCAGAGCTTCTATCCTAGCAGGAGAGCCAGAATGCAAACTCAGGCAAATCAGTAAACACTTTCAGAAGGTAATAAGTACTCAGAGGAACATAAAATGGGGTAAATTGATCAGCAGTGATTGGACATGGCTAGGGGGATCGGGGAAGCCCTCTCTGAGGAGACAACTTCGGGACTGAGAACTGAATGGCAATCAGCATCAACAAAGTCAAAGGTCAAGATGAGCAGGCATTGACAGAACAGACAAGGCTGTTGATTCTGGAGTGGAGTGACCCAGGCTGAGTGCAGTCGGGGACAAAGTTGGAAAGAAGCCTTTCCAGATAGGAGTTTGAGTTTTATTCTAAAAGAATGAAAGACCCAAGTTTCTGAAGATCATTCTTGCTACTGGGGAAAATAGATCGGGGAGAAGTAAGAGTAGAAGCAGGGAGATTATTCAAGAAGTTTCTGCCAGTTGGGTGCAGTGGCTCACACCTGTAATCCCAGCACTTCGGGAGGCGGAGGCGAGAGGATTGTCTGAGTCCGGGGATTCAAGACCAGCCTGGGCAACTTGGTGAGACCTTGTCTCTATAATAAATCAAAAAATTAGCAGGGCATGGTGGTGTACACCTTTGGTTCCAGCTACTTGGAAGGCTGAGGCAGAAGGATCACCTGAGCCCAGCAGGTCAAGGCTATGGTGGCTGCAAGCATGCCATACATAGTGACATCTCATCTCTACAAAAAAAATCGGAGAAATTAGCCGGGTGTGATGGCATGCCCTTATAGTCCCAGCTACTCAGGAGCCTGAGGCAGAAGGATCTCCTGAGCCCAGGATGTCGAGGCTGTGGTGAGCCATGATCGTGACACTGTACTTCAGCCTGGGCAACAGTATGAGACCCTCAATTCAAAAAAAACAAAAACAAAACACATGGGCTGGTTTCATAAAGACCAGAGGGAAGACCAGAGCATGACTAGGATGGTCTAGAAGGGTAGAAAGCAGCTGCAGTGAGATGGGCCGCACTTTTAAGCAACATTAATCTCAATAGAGGACCACAAGATGGCAGGCACACACTTAGAAAGAGTCCCAGTTTTAGTTTGAGAGAGCAATTTCATTCATGAACTTGGCAGGAACAGGTTGACTGTGCAGCCTTACTAAAAATGCAGGAGGAGTTCCTCTTGCGGGTGGCAAGTTCTGTGTTCCTCCAGGAAATTACAATGAAAAATAATGGTGCCTGAAAGATGAGGAGGCGATGCTGATGGTATATTCAGGGTGAAATGGAGAAGTCTACGAGCACACGCCCCAGAGGACTGAGGGCAACACGTATCCTCGGCAGGTCAGTAGTTCCATAGCCTTCTCTTTGGTCAAAAAAATTCTCTGGACACATACATCCAGGAAACCTTGAATTCAGCATCCTCTCTTGTTATGCCTTTAATTGTGCCACCCAAAAAGATGTGCTGAAGTCCTAATCCCCAGTACCTCACAATGTGACTTTATCTGAAATAGTGTCATTGCAGATGTAGTTAGGTAAATTAAGATGGGGTCATACTGGAGCTTGCTCTCACCCCTCTTGGGCCACCCTAGTGGTGAGGAGACCCCAAATTCAATATGACTGGTGTCCATATAAGAGACACACAGACACAGGGAAGCAGTCATTTGGTGGTGGACACAGAGATTAGAGTGATGTGTCTACAAGCCAAGGAACACTCTAGGATTGCCAGCTGCCACCAAGAGTCAGTAGCAGCCAGGAAACATCCTTTCTTACAAGTTTCAGAAGGTGCATAACCCTGCCAACACCCACATGTCAGACTTCTAGTCCCCAGCACTGTGAAAGAATAACTGTTGTTTTAAGACACCCACTTTGTGGTACTTTGTTATGGCTAACCCAGGAAACAAACATACTCTTATGACTTGCATAAAGCATCCCGAAGGCTTAAGAAGTCCATTGTTTAAGACACATTGAGCCGGGCTCGGTGACTCAGCCTGTAATCTCACGCTTTGAGAGGCTGAGGTGAGTAGATTGGCTGAGCCTGCGGGTTCGAGACCCACCTGGGCAACTTGGCAAGACCTCATCTCTACAATAAATCAAAAAATCAGCTGGGCGTGGTAGCGCGCACCTGTAGTTCCAGCTACCTGGAAGGCTGAGGCGGAAAGATCGCTGGAGCCCAGTGGATCGAGGCTCCGGTGGCCGGGAGCGGCCACTGCACTCCAGTCTGGGCGACAGAGTGCGACTCCAACTCAAAAAAACACAAAAAACAAAAAAAAAATTGACCTAGGATATTACTTAAAAGTAATTATTCTAAGAAAAATATGGATTTTTTTTAAAAATTAGAGTCAGGGCTGGATGCGGTGGCTCAAGCCTATAATCCCAGTACTTGGGGAGGCCAAGGCGAGAGGATTGCCTGAGCCTGCAGGTTCGAGACCAGCCTTGGCAACATGGTGAGACCTCATCTCTACAATAAATAAAAAAAATTAGCTGGGCGTGGTAGCACGCACCTGTAGTTCCTGCTACTTGGAAGGCTGAGGTGAAAGGATCGCCTGAGCTTAACAGATCGAGGCTGCGGTGGCTGGGAGTGTGCCACTGCATTCCAGCCTGGGCGATAGAGTGAGACTCCAACTCAATAAATAAATAATTAATTAAAATAAAAATTAGAGTCAGGGTCTCACTGTGTTATCCAGGCTGGTCTTAAACTCCTGGGCTCAAGTGTTCCTCTCACCTCAGCCTCCTTAGTAGCTAAACTACAGGAATATACCATGGTTCCTAGCAAGAAAACACATGTTTTAATCCTAATCTTTATCTTCCTTTTAATCTGGGCACATAGGTGTACTACTTATATCACTCTACATTCAGTATCCAACCAGAAAGGAAACAGCTCATATTTCAGAATAAACCCTGGAAAGCTCAGAGATTTGGAGTCACAGCATCAGACCAAGCTTCTGTACCATTTCAAGGTTTGCTTGACAGTAATGATTTCTTCCCATCCCTTTTGTCTCCTGCCTGTGAGGCTTACCACCCCATTTGTCTGTGGGAAGCAGAGAGCCCACAAGAGAAAGTCTCACAATGAATGCTGTTTGTGTCTTCACCCACAGCCTTAACCTGGTTGGGAAGAAAGGGAGAAAAGAAGTCTTGTCTCTTTTCTAGAGAATATTCCCATGTGAATGACAACAGGGTGAGAATCAGGAGCCTTCACCATTCCATAAGAAAGAAATTAAATCAGAAGGTAAAGTGTTTCGACAAGCCTGGTAGACTCAAACTGCCTATCAACTAAGATCCTTCCGGTTCATCCATCTGTCCACTTAATAGAGTATTAACATCAATTACCACCGATGTGTGGTACAAGGAATAACAGAGTCTGATAAAGGCAGGGTTGTCCCAGGGGAAGAGGGCATTGTTGAGTAGAAGTGGAGTACCAGAGCCCCTGAGGAGCTGATGGTGGTAGCAGGACTCACCCAGACAAAACCATTTCCTCCCATGGATTTGATACGAGCTTATGTGATGTGAACTTGTCTGTTCTCCCTTCTGGTGTGTTACCACAGAAATCAAGGCAATACTTGGAAAGCCAAATGCCATTATTGCTGATGGGGAAAAAAATCAATTTGTAGAGTCAGAAACATTGGCTGGAAGGCTACTGAAGAAAATGTAGCCAGGTCGGTGGCTCATGACTATATTCCCAGCACTTTGGGAGGCAGAGGCAAGAGGATTGCCTGAGCTCAGGAGTTCGGGACCAGCCTGAGCAATATGGCAAGACCTCATTTCTACAATAAAAAAAATTAGCCGGGTATGGTGGAGCATGCCTGTGGTTCCAGCCACTTGGAAGGCTGAGGCAGAAGGATCACCCAAGCCCAGTAGGGAGAGATTGCGGTGACTGTGAGCGTGCCACTGCACTCTAGCCTGAGCAACAGGATGAGATTCCAACTCGAAAGAAAGAAAGAAAGAAAGAAAGAAAGAAAGAAAGAAAGAAAGAAAGAAAGAAAGAAAGAAAGAAAGAAAATGTAGAGGTGGTTTCATGGAGTGACATTAAGTCCAAAGTAACCACAGCACCCAGAATTCAGATTCTGTAACACCCTCTCATTCCTTGCACTCTAAAGTGACAGTTTCCCTAAGAAAGAATTATGGGTAAAGCTAATTATTGCTCTGCAAGACCTAATGGAGATTCTTGCCATGTTATAATTGCACAGGCAGCTTGCCAGCAGCTTAGGGCAAAGCCAGAGCTTAACTTGAGATATAGGCAGCACAAATTACTTAAGGAGGCTTGGAGCTCCTGAGGGATTTTGCTAATTCCCCAGTGATTTTTCAGCATATCTCTACTTACAGGAAAGAAATGAAATCTCCCTGGAAATTGTTAACCTATATTCCTAATTCCCATATCTTGATAAATACTGAGGATCAGTGGGAAGGAATAATGGATGACTTCCATTTTTCCCATCAGCAGAGAGAATCTTTCTAGCAGCAGAGAGAGTCTCAGAACCTAGAGGATGCCCCAGGCAACCCCAGCTTCCTACTATCCACTTGACAAGTGGTTATCATGGATTGCAGATAGCGCCCTGCAGATGTAAAACATTAACCAGATCTAGAATTCCCAGGTCAGTGCTCTACCCACTGAGCCTTGGCATCAGATGAACTGGAACTAAATTTCTTCTCAACCACCTACAGGCTATTGACCTTGGGCAAGCCACTTAACCTCTTCAATCTGCTTTTTGTTATCCATAAAATAAGATGACAAAGACTTTTCTTCCTTCTGCTTTACAGAGTGGTTGTAAAGCTCAAGATAATAAAGCCCTCAGAAAATGGCAGACATGTTTACAAAAGGAAAGATATTATTAGAACTTCCCCCTCTGTGGGCAGGACTGCCCTCTGCTAATGATGAATGACAAAATGGTGGGCCCTAGAGTTCCTGTTGGGAAGATAGTAACAAAAATTCACACTTTGGTTTTTAAAATACCTTAGTGTGCAGAGTTTGACATAGGTTAGGGATGTCAGCCTGAGAGAATTGGTTCCATCAGATTTGCAATCAAACCTCTTGAAAAGAAACAAAGTGTTACCTCCCTTTTCCCACTTCTGATCAGCCCCCTGCCCTGTACTAGCACCTACCAAAGGACAAAAGAGAGAAAGTGTAGAAGACACATAAAGGCGTCTTCTGTGCTGTTGTTGCTTATCCTTCTAGCCAGATTTGTGCCTTAACCTAAAATGTAAGAGAAAGGAGAGTTATTCTACCTGGAAGCAAAAGCAACTCCACCTTGGATGCTAATCATCATGTTGATTTCTAATTAAGGCATTCCAGGAAGGCCTCTATGATTTCTACTTTCTCATACTTACCTTAAATCCTGCCCTCAGGTCAAAACAATCTTGATGTTCTCATAAACATATACTTATCATAAATCCTGCCCTTAAGCAAATGCCCTGTGGTGTATCAGTCCTGGATCTGCGATGTAATAACCTGAGGACCTACCATCTTGTCTCATGGCTGCTGGAGACTTGACTTCTGTTCCCAAGTCCCTACTAAATGTTTCTTTTTGAGAAACTGTATTTTCTGCCTCTTGCTTCAGCCTCTCACCTTGGGATAGGTTTGCAAAGCCTTCAGGGGCAGATTTCCCTGCCTACTATGGAACATTTGGTGAGCTAGTCCAGCCGTGAGAGACCAAGAAATGAGAGAAGGGAATGCACCATCCATGGGGGAAATACCAGGGTGACCAGCCATTTCTATGTGGAGTGGTGTGGTTTCCCTTTTAGATGCTTGTGGACCACTACATGAATATGAGGACACCCTGAAAATGCCAGCAAGTTTAGGGCAATTGTTAACTGAGAACCATCTATCACACTGGGGTAAGAAAGAGCAGCAAACAGTTACTGCAGTGGGATAGAAAATACTTTTTTTGAAGAGCTCTACAGTCAAAAGTTGACTTAATTAAAATGGATATTTAGACTATATGTATACATAAGCATTGTTTTAAGGTCTCTGTTCTCTCTGAAAAACTATTCAGTTGACTGAATTCTGTTTCTCCATTTACTTCTGTCTGTTCCTCCTTCCTCTTGCCACCCTTAATACCACATGAGGGAGACAAATAACAATAACAAAAAAGATTTTCTGACATCCTGGGATCTCATTAGGAAACTATGAAAGATACCAAAGACTCCTCTTTTGGGAGGAACCTCTTTTTTTTTTTTTATTGAAACCCCAAGAATTGTAAGCAAATAGATACCTCTCTTTTGTATTCCATTACCCAATATCTTTGGTTTTGGGGGGATACCAGCAATTACTCTGTACTGCAAGAGAACTTGACCTTGGTAAGCATAATGACTGGTGAGTCACAGGTGAGAGTTAACATGCAGTTGTTTTCGGTAAATGGCTATTACTACAGGGACTGGCATGTTCCTGTCCACATTTGGAAACATTCCATACTGAGGAATAAGAATCCCATGGGAAATGGGATGATGACAGAGTAGGCTGATTGGCATTGGGCTGCCAGCTGGTCTTGTGGTACTGTCTTTGCTGTGAGGTGCACTATGGAAGCCATGCACTGTCCAGTTCCATAGTATTTCCCTCTTTTGGGGGATGCAAGATTCAGTATAAAAATGGGATCCTTGATTTTGGGGAATCTAAGTGTTTTGCCTTCCAGCTGTGCCTGATTTTCTTTGCCCTGTTCATTAAAGGGCTCCATCTTAAAGCCAGTAATCGAACTGACAAACAAGCTAAGCTGAAAACACCATTTATAGGCTGGGCACAGTGGCTCGCGCCTGTAATCCCAACACTTTGGGAGGTGGAGGAGAGAGGATTGCCTGATCCCATGGGTTCGAGACCAGCCTGGGCAACTTGGCAAGACTTCATCTCCGTAATAAATCAAAAAACTAGCCAGGTGTGGTGGCATGTGCCTGTAGTTCCAGCAACTTGATGGAAGGATCACCTGGCCCAGCAGGTCAAGGCTGCAGTGGACATGAGCATGCCACTGCACTCTGGCCTGGGTGACAGAGTGAGACTCCAACTCAAAAAAAAAAAAAAGAAAGAAAAAAGAAAAGAAAACACCATTTATCAAACTAAATTAGTCTATATTTAGCTGGCTATTTTGATACTCTTGTAAGAGAAATTTACATCTATAAAGGTAATCTCTATTTATAAGGACATTCTTCTCCCTGTGCCAAAACCACTAGAAACATTTATGATGAGAAGACAGTGACTTAAAATTTACATAACAAGGTTGGACAAGGTGGCTCATGCCTGCAATTCCAGCACTTTGGGAGGCTGAAGTAGAAGGATTGCTTGAGCCCAGGAGTTCAAGACCAACCT
The DNA here is from genome assembly GCA_027257055.1 of Cephalopachus bancanus. NCBI lineage: Eukaryota > Metazoa > Chordata > Mammalia > Primates > Tarsiidae > Cephalopachus > Cephalopachus bancanus. Next base: position 842,958 of record JAPVLO010000006.1, read on the forward strand.
AGGCAACATAGTGAGAGCTCATATCTACAAAAAAATTAAAAGGTTAGCCAGGCATGTTGTTGTGTGCTTGAAGTCCCACTACTCAGGAGGCTGAGTTGGAAGGATCAATTGAACCAAGGAGGCCAAGGCTGCAGTGAGCTGTGATCCTGCTACTGCACTCCAGCCTGGGCAACAGGGTGAGAAACCAACTCAGAAAAGAAAAAAGTTTACATAACAAATCTTACCTTAGTTTAAGATATTTTTCCTGGCAGTCTTGTCCTAACTAAGCTTTTATCTATGCCCTTTGTTTCAGCAGATACTGGTGTTTAGATCTAAGTTTGGTGTCTTTGAGATGTAAATTTTCTACCTTGTGTCACTTAAAATTCATGTCTTTGAAGATTATTGATAGTCTCAAGAGGAGAGAGAAACTAGTTGAAAACTGGCAAAGGAAGAATCTTATAGGCATATAGACATACAGCCACACAGACAGAAACAGATCTTATCAATTTATAAGATTCTTTGAATGAGTAAAATGGAAATCGATGGGATTAAAACAAAAATCTCAATACAACACTTTTGAAGTTTGGGTGGAGCAAAGGAAGCCCCTACTGGTCCCCCAACATTAAAGGGTGGCAAACCAGTTTGCTGTATTTTCCCCAGTTTGGAGAAAATTTAAAAACCAAAAGTAAAGATTACAAATGAGAGAAACACCACCTAGAATCGCCTGGGGTAACAGACTGGTTTATCAAGATTAAGATTGACAAAAGGGCAGAGTGACTTGGCCAAACCCTTTGCTAGGGACCCAGAGTCTTTTGTCCAAGAAAGGGTAAAATAATCTGGGAGTGGAGAAGAAAATTCCTGGGACCAAAACATAAACATGTAGGGACTGATAGGATGTTGAAAACTGGAGTGCTTAGGTGGGCTTTATGTAAACTAGTTGTGTCTTCTTTACCTAAATGTTTTATGGGAATGAACATTGTATCTGACTGAGGAAGTTTTCCCCTACCTAATACTGTAAAAAAGAGAAGGCATGTAAATCCACTCTTCCAGTATTAGTAATTAAACATGCTAAATGGCAACCAGTAAGATAGCCTAAGCCTACACAGTACAGAGTAGAAGCTGGAGTGCTGGTAGGGACAAATTCACGTGGCAGCTCTCTGTGGGGGCACTTCCTGGGGCTTATGGCAAAGGCCTGTGAACACCTTCCAATGACTACTACCGGACTTTGGAATTTTCACTCAAGAACATGAGACTGAAGCTACCTCTATGATTGCAAGACATAAGATAATCTTGACATTTTAATTACCCATGCTGTCTGGGGTGATGTCAAAGAAACTCTCTAATAGGATAGCAGTGTCATAATAAAATGGAAATGGTTTATAAAGAGTTGTGCTCCCTGGGGAATGCTGGGAAGGGGATACTCACGAGCAAAGAATCTCTTTCCCTAGGACTAACTCTGGAACTGTGTGAGGAGTTGCTGGATTCTACAGTGCCTGATATGCAGCACTCGCTTAGCTGACAAAGAGCTGCTTTGTAGATGGCAGTTATAAGAGGTGTGGACACCATCCTGCTACTCTGACTGAAGAAGCGTAAAAAGAATGCTTTTTCTTTTGCATTATTTATAGCATAAAACAATTGAATTAAGTATACTTTTGTGAGTAAAATTTATCTTTCTATTGACCTGAGTTCTCCCAATTTTGGAAGTGTTTCATGAGTATTCTTATTATATGGCAATAAATTATAGTTATTTGTATTAGTTCAATGAGAATCTGTTTTCTTTTGTAACAGGGTATAACTAGAAACACTGGTTATTTTACTAAGGCTTTGACTGGAATGGCCTATTTTCAGATATGACCAGATAACTTTGAGGAATTGAGGTTGACTTTACAGAGCCGATTAAAAAGCCCCTCAAAAAGGCTTATCTACATAGTTTTTTTTTCCCCAAGGTTTCTGGCCTGTGGTGCGTAAAGGATGTCATTTTATGACAGGCTCAGGAATGTCAAGTTATGTGAGACCTCAAGAAAAGAGGAATCCACCCAATGTGTACACCTGATTACAGGCCCAATCTGATGACTAATTTTTGGCTTGGCTTTCTAGCCTCAAGAGTTGCAAAAATCCTATCTTTTAGACATCATCTTTTAGAGACAATCTTTTAGAGATTAATATTTCATTACAGGTTCCTAATGAAAAACATTCCAACAACGCCAACTTAGAAACAATTTCTCTGGCCAATCACTATTCTTACTGCACTTTATGCAAATAGTCAGGCAAAGTATAATGAGACTAAATTTTATTTTGCAATAAACTGGTCTATCTATGATTTACCCTTGGTAGACATGGAGAAACTGAAGAAAGAAAAATTGATTTAGAAGAAAACTATAGTACACCTGTTATTAGATTCTAGCCCTAACCATTATTTTTTAGTTTTTCCTTGTGTGCATTACATTTCTATTGTTCAGATTACTAATGTTATTTATCTCTCATTGTTCTATTTCTTCCAAGAAAATCAAAATCACGGTATTACAAAGATTAGAAATGACTCAGCAAGACCTTCTATTTGCCTGTATTATTGCTGTAGCCTCTGCTTGCAGGTAGAAAACAAATTGATGTAATACATCACCCAGTCTTCCCTCTAAAGACTCAGTGACCATTGCAGAAGAGGAGGACATGTGAGATTGTAAGAGCCAGATTAGAAGGGTAAACTGTGGAGCGGTGTGGAGGCTAAAGCAACTCTGATGTGGATTTTTCAGGTCAGTCTGGGCTTTGAGAGTGTCAGCGCAATGGGTCAGTCAGCCAAGCCCAAGAGAGGATAGTCTGAAGGGGCTGGTAAGCCTAGCCCCAGAAGTGTCAACTCTAATGGGCTGGCAAGCCAAACCCTGAGGGTGTTGCTGGTTCTGTAGGTTGGCAAGCCTAGCCCCAGGAGCGTCTCAGCTTTGGAATCTCACCTTCTCGTGGCAGTTCTCCTGGTTCAGCTGGCTCTGTCCGCTGGCAAGCCAGCCTCTGGGGTGCATGGCTTCTCGGCTCCAATGATCTTCTGCAGCTCTTCAGGTCGCAGCTCTTCAAGGTTGAGGTTCTTGTCTCATGCCCAGGAAGAATGAGGAACACAGACAGCCAGAAAGTGAGAAAGCAGGATTTATTGAGGACAGAAAACTCCCACAGCAGGAGGGAACCCAAAGGGGTTGCCCAGCTGGGGTCAAAAAAAAACACCTGGTGATTGTATAGCCCTAAGTCCAAGCTGATTGGCTAGCACTAGCTGTGAGCTGTAGCTGTTCTGATTGATCAGTATTAAGGACCAATCAGCAGGAGGTAGGGGCCTAATAGTGAGATGATTGGTTGCTTTTCAATCCCAGTTGTGAGTACTTAAGCTCCAGCTTGAGAGGCTCACAGGGAGTTTGTTTACCAATGCTGAGCCTGAGAGGCCAGCAGGGAATTCCTGGAATTTGCTACATTGTTACCAGAGGACCCTCCTGTCTGTCTGCTTAGCTTTTTTCTAGCTGTCTCCTGTCTCAACTCCATCTTGGATGTTAATCTGCCATGTTGACTTTTGATTAACTGCAGCTCCAGGAATGCCGCCAAGATTTCTATTTTCCATGCTTACTTTAAATCTTGCCTTTAGATCCCAACAACCTTGATGTTATCATAACCACACACCTACCACCAATCCTGCCCTTAGGCAAATTCCCTATGGTATACAAGCCCTGGAAGCGGGGGGGCAACAGCGCTGAGTGGGGCCCACCATTTTGTCCTGCAGTTGCCTGAGACATGGCTTCTGTTCCTAAGCAGCTACTTAATGTTTGATTGTAAGAAACTGGATTTTTCAGCCTCTTTCTTTGGCCTCCCAGGTTCCTCAGCCTTTGGGGTAGATTTACATAGATGTGCCTGATGCTGGGTGGGGTGCAGTGCAAAACTCATGGATTCTTTGACTCAACCCTAAAATGAATTTTAGAGGGGCCAACAAAGTTTTAAAACAAAGATTATTAGAGAAAGAAGAGAAGGAAAAAGAAATATTCATGGCAGAAAGACCTGTCATAGACGAGTTTCTTAAAAAAGAAAAAAAACTGCGCCTTTGCTTTTTATACAAGGCCTGATATACGCATTTCATGATCAATATGCTAAAAAGGGTGTAGCCCAGATAACCATTGCTCTGGATTGGCATCTCTCCATCTCTGGTGGGTGGAAGGGTGGTCTTGTTATCATTTTTATGGCTTTTTGATTCCCAGTCCAGGAACCAATTTGATGGAGTTTTTCTTTGGTTAGTTGAGGGAGTGGAATGGACTGGGAGTTCACACTGAATTCACAGAGCCTTTCAGCCTGCAAACAAGATGTCTGGATGCTTTCTAAAACCTGCCTACAAGAAATTTATCTAGCTATGCCTAACCTGTACTAGCTACCCTGCCTCAACTCCTCCCATAGAGATTTTTGATACCATAATCATATGGAGTGCAGAGGGAGGGAGGTCCATCTCCTGTAACTTCTTCAAAGCTGGCAATGGGCATCTGCCTTGCCTAATCAGAGATCAAAAATATTGCCCTAACTGATCTGAAAGCATTCAAATTAGTTTTATTGGTGGCATGGAATTGTCTGCACCAGTTAGAATTTTTGCATTACTATTGTGTGGGCACAGAATTAATTGCTCAATTCTGGAAGAAACAAATTAAATCAGGCAGTTAAAGAGACATGGTCCAAAAATTGGCAGGATTATAACCATTACAATGGACCCAATAAAAGGAATCTAAGCAAACCTCTCCTTGTGCAGCAAGTAGAGAAATTAAGTAAAGGCAGGTATATATATATTGACAATTTAGTTGGTAGCTGATTACCTTTTGTACAAGGGTTACAAGGCCTGTAGTTACTAGCATAATTTAAATGATAAAATTTAATTTCTGTATCTTTACTATTGGCAGCATGAGATTGTAATAAGGAAGAGGCTGAGAAATAAGCCTCAGAGGAAAGTATCTTACTTGTACCATTTAATAAAACAGTAGTGTTATTTTTAAAGATGGCAAACCAAGTGGGTTGGTTTCCTATAAATAATGTAGATAAACAGATTTTTCTATAAAAGACATTTTTGTGGAAACAGAAGGAAAACAGGTTAACATTTGGAATGGTTTATAAACTAGCTTTTAGAGTTTCTGTTGTATCTCTAGACTGTAGTGGCAACCTGACAGATTTTTCTCAGACTGTAATTTGAACCAGGTACTCAAGTGAATCTCATATAAAATTTGAAGAGAAACCTGAAAACGTTAGTTTGGAGACTTACCCAGTAAAGACTTCATGATGCAATTTACATTGTAGAAAACAATAAAACAATGAATAAGATCATTTAAAATAGACATACTATGGTTTCTTTTGAAACATAATTTTTTTTCCAGTTTACATTTCTTTTTTTTTTTGAGTTGGAGTCTCACTCTGTCGCCCAGACTGGAGTGCAGTGGCCGCTCCCGGCCACCGCAGCCTCGACCTGCTGAACTCCGGCGATCCTTCCGCCTCAGCCTTCCAAGTAGCCAGAACTGCAGGCACGTGATACCACACCCAGCTAATTTTTTGATTTATTGTAGAGATGAGGTCTCGCCAACTTGCCCGGGTGGGTCTTGAACCCGCAGGCTCAGACAATCCACTTACCTCAGCCTCTCAAAGCGTGGGATTACAGGCTGAGCCACCGAGCCCGGCTTCCATTTCTATTAAAGACAAATTATAGTAGGATTAGTTTACTTGTAAAATAAGTTTTAGACTTAATAGATCTTATTTGCAGAAAGCATAACAAGATTACTTGCTATTTAGGCCTTTTTAAATTGGCTTTGTTGGAACTTTTTTTCCATAAAGAATTTCAGATTAGATAAAACTTTAATCTTAATTCTTTAAAGCAGTTTGTTTTGAAATATTATTCCTGTTAAAGTCTTGGTAAAATAACCAGTGTTTCCAATCACATTTTTTAACAAAAGAAAATAGATTCCTATTGAATCTATGCAAACAACCATACTGTTATAAATGAATACTTGCAAACAGTTTTTAAATTTTGGAGAAATTAAGTAGGGAGAAATATATGTTTTAAGTTTTGCTTACAAGGCCTTACTGATTTGTGAAAAAAAAAACTATAAATTGTTCCAAGAAATAGGTTTCTTTCTTTACTTTGAGAAATATAACAAAAGCAATAGTAATATTTTAAACAAAAAACTTATAAAGTTATTTGATTTCTATTAATTCCATTTACACAATTAACCTTTGTTTTGTTAGCAATCCTATGTTGTATTTGCAATCCTCATGAGCATACAAGTTTTTAATGAGTCCTGGAAGAAGATTTTAAAGTTGTTAGCAATTGGCACTGAATAAGACTTGCCATAGTCGTATAGCTGATTATAATGACAGCCTGGGTAAGCAAAGCCTGAAAGAGATCTTAGATACCATTTTTAGGTTTTATAATAGATATCATTTATAAAACAAGTTTCCTGACCGCCGGGTACCACCTACTGGTCCTGAGCCATGATGGAGGCAGTTCAGGAGAAAGATGTAGCAGAAAGTAGGGTCGCCAGAAACTAAAGCTGCTTTTGGTCTTTTGAATGACTTCTTGTCTCCTCAGCAGTCATATATTGATTGGGACAGCTTCCCCTCCTCCCCAGGAGTCTGACAGGAAGATAATTGCAAATGAACTTAGAAGCAACATAGTTGTTAACTTATTAATTTTAAATTATAGCTGCAGTTTTTTACTCTATGAACTGATATTAATTTTATATAGGCAGTTGATATCATACAATTTTGAAAAACATGCCAATGACACATAAATATCACTTGAAGAAAGGTTAAAAACACTCTTTCCTGCTTGACAATGCTTTCTGTGTGGTTTTTGCATACCAAATGAGCTAAGTGTCTTCTTGGCTTTTAAGAATCCTAATACTAAAAAAACGTAAAAAGTTTAGAAAGACTGAATCAAGAGCCTGAAATTTACATGTTGAAAAGTTTGTTAAACATTAAAGGTTTTAAAAGCATGACTGTTAGATCAGTCAGCTGGTGCCGTGGGAATGGCAAAGAATTGCATAAAAAGTAGACAGAAAGAAAAAATTTATTAGCCACTTGCCACAGATAGAAAAGGGCTGGACACTCACAGGTGAGTGTGGCATTCAATATGGTCAAGGTATTTAAGATCTGTTTAAGAAAGTAAAAAAGTAAAAATGTCTTCTGCAGCTGCATTCTTGGATGTTGATAACATCAGTCTTATGCCTCCAGATGGCCTTGTCACTCTTGACCCTCCAGGTGATCCAGTAGCCAGTTGAGGGAGGAGGATTACCATGGATTGAGTTAGCCCTGACTTTCATGGCTGGAGGGCAAGTATTTGGGATAGATTAGTAAAGAGGAACTTTCTGGGGATTAAAAGTAATTGTCAGGACACTACACCCTAGGAAATAGGTAATATTTCTGAGGAAGCATGGCAAAACGAAGCAGTGTTAAAATGACTGTCATTATGACTAAAATTATTCCATTTCTGAGTTTTTACCCTTTCGATATTATAACATGTGATTACAGGTTACTGCAGAATAGCCATTTATTTAGCCAAAATGATAACTTAGAGATTTGACAAGCAAAAACCAAATCCTCACTCTTTGATAGAGGAGATTCATTTATTTAGGCAGTAAGAAGAAAGACAGTAGGGGACCAGTTGAATTTGTCTTTTCTTTCCCCACTTCTTTGCAGTTTACAAAAACCTTTTAAGATTTCTTGACATTATACAAAAATTTTACTTAAAAATGTTAAACCCAAAATTCAAAATCCGAGAGACCACCAAAGAGCCAGCTCCAATGCAAACACACGAGGGTCTTTATTCAGGCTCGAGTCTGGGCTCACATTTGAAGCCGATGCAGCAGCTTCAGGGACGAGAGAGCCCCAACCCAGGCTAACACGCACCTTTTATACATAATTCTGAAGGGGTGGGGTGGCTTTACAAACTTGTGCACACAGGATTGGATAAAAACTATATGACGCAGTTACAAAGACTTTGGTTGATTTAAGTTCAATTTGCGTGGGCTCAGGCTTAGTTACTTGTGATGGACAAGTAACTGCCAAACGGGCAGAATGGAATGCCAGATAAGCTAGGTTTAGTGAGCAGGCAGGAGGTTTGAAACAACACCGAGCTTACCAGGAGAGAGACGCCACAGAGGCTACCACAATTTAAGCAAAGGAATGTCTGGAAGGGGCTTATTGCTTAACATTCACACACTGCTAGCAGCAGTTGCAGAATTCATATAGTAATAGTTCTTTTTTGAGTTTTTTTTTAATCTCTTGGGTCTCTCAAAAGAAAATAGCAAATTTCATCCTTGCATGAGGGTATTAGTAACATTAAAGCTAACTTTAATAAAACTGCATAAGCAAACCTATTTAATTTTGATTAGATTAATGTTTTAAAACTAATGTTGGTTGGGCATAAGGTCCTAGATTTTGGTCAAGAATTAATATGTTTAATTTATAGAAAACTAAATGACAACCTCTAGATTTTAGCTAACTTGACCTATGTAAGGCCGGAGGTACTGGAGGTGGGGTGGGCCTCAACAAGATGGCTCCAACCCGGACCAGGAGAATAATGGGCGGAAGTGAGCCAGCAAAAATGAGCTACCGGAACTAAGACCCCAGCCACAAAACCAGCCAGTACCTGCTACAGCGATTCTAGCAACCCCGTTCACGCAACAGCTGTCCCAACCAATAATCGCTCTCCCCAATCCCCCTCACAGCTTTCTCAGCGTGCCCTTTATAAACCCGTCACCCAACTTGCTGGGCGCAACTTCTCCGGCCCACAGCTATAAGGACTGGTGAACCTCGCCCAGGATTGCGCTAATAAATTTTCCTTGGCTCCTTTGTTGCCGTTTCGCCTGGTCTGGTTTCATTTACCTTACAACCTGTATGTGATTAATCTGGTATAAATCTTTAACAACTTGAATTGAAAGATGTAAGTTTACTGACAAGTACAAAAAGTATTACAGAAGTAAAGTGTTATCTTTTAAAACAACTATCAGAAATGGTATTTGACCAATGAACCAATAGATTTAGACAAAATACTTAAATTCTGAAAGCATTCTGTTTTACCAACTTTAAAACTGCAGTTACTTACTAAAGATTACTAAGTTTATGTGAATAAAAGGCATGAATTAGAGTTTCTATTTTTTGATCAAACACGTTAAGCACTTACTTTTCCTTTTAAGCCTATACAATCTGTCAATATGTGTGTATATAAGTGTTTTAAGAAAAAACTGTTACTTTGACATAATGGCATTTTGGCCTAACATCAGTGTGACTGATATTAATGGTTAATTCATAAAAATAACTAAGTAATTTTTTAGCAAACTTGATCATTTATAAAATTCCTTTCACATATTTCTTTCCACAAAGCTTACACATATCATTTAACAACTTACACTAACCATTTTTGACATGCTTGAACGTTTCTATTTTTGTCTCAAACTTTCCTTTTTCCCAAATAACCAGTCACTCTATTGTAGGACAAGAATTTATCATACAAGATCCTTTTTTTATATAAAATTATTCAAAAAATACATCTTCATACCAATAACTTTTTTACATCTTTCTTTTATAGATAACTTTTAAAAATTTATAATTTGAATCAATCTTTCAGTAACTGCTAATTAAGATCAGCCTATATGATCCAACATGGATGGCCAGAGCCAAACGTCTGGCACCTGTGTTAATTAAGAAATTAACTTGGGCTCCAGCACCCTAATATTCACTTGGGGGGTTATTGGAGTGGTGGTAAGCTGGTGCTGGGCATTTTAACAGATTTCCAGACCTCCTCAGAGGCTACCATCTCTTGAACCAGATGTTTCCCTTTCCCTCCAAAAAATGGGTGCACCCTCTCTCCCAGTAGCTCTCTGGCCTGCACAGTGGACGAGGTCCTGGGGGTCCAGGTCTTTCTGGGACAACTGCACTTCAAGTGGCCCTACTGATTACACCCATAGCAATGGACACCATCCCCCTTAGGAGGTTTGCTCTTACCAGGTTTCTGTTGGGCAGCTGGAGTTCTCTCACTAATGGCAACTGCCAATTGGCATGCCTGTTTTTGGTCCTCTGGTCCTACTGGTCTCCATGTTGGCACCTCGTTTGTTTTTTCAATGTCCTGGTTGCTAAAAACCTCAAAAGTTTTTTTTTTTTAATTGGAAGTTTGGTATTTGTAGTTTTAAGTCTATCCCCTGGAGTTGGCCATCTAATACCCCATAGGATATAATCTTTTTTTTTTTTTTTTTTTTGAGTTGGAGTCTCACTGTGTCACTCAGGCTGGAGTACAGTGGCATGCTCAGAGCCACTGCAGCCTTGACCTGTCAGGCTCAGATGATTCTTCCACCTCAGCCTTCCAGGTAGCTGGAACTATAGGTACACACCACCATGCCTGGCTAATTTTTTGATTTATTGTAGAGATGAGGTCTTGCCAAGTTGCCCAGGCTGGTCTCAAACCTGTGGGCTCAGGCAATCCTCTCACCTTGGCTTCCCAAGGTGCTGGGATTATAGGAGTGAGCCACTATACTCAGCCTTATAATCTTGTTTTCAAAGTAATGAAATACATATTTTAAAAATACCTGTACATATGAAACTTCTGACTATTTCTCTTTTGCATACAGAATAAATCTAATTGCTCTATGGTATTAGAGTGAAGAGTCCCATTTATAAAATAATCCTCACTATCTACTAACTTGTATTACCCATTTTCTTGTTCATTTTTCTCAAAAACCCAGAATTTTGCCTTGGAACCCCTACGTATTGCATTCCTCAAAGGAAAATTCTGAAACAAAAAGCCAAAACAGTGATGCCAGGCATCCCTTGGACCCTGATGTCTTTCTGAGTCAAGTGTCCCCAGACCTGCCTGAAACTTTCTGTCACTTCAGTGTCCACCTACATAGGATTTCCCCTGCCTGTGACTTGAGGTCATGAATGAATGAGGGTTAATCAGAGGCCTCCCAACAGTGCTGTCTGAAATGGTCTGATGCATAAGCTTTTTAGAGTGAACAGACTGTGTAAATGGAAAATAATCTGTTTTTAATCCATTTCCAGTTGAGAGCAAGCAGACCTTTCCTAGATTACTAAACTGTAGTTTAAGAGGTGCTGGAGGTTGGCACAAGGCTTTTGGAAAAAGAGTTGTGAGGGGTGGACAATCAGGTGAGAGCGATCAATTCTCATGCCCTATTGTGCCTCACAAGAGAGCATCTAGCACTTCTTTTCTCAGAAGTACTAGGCTCAGTAAAGTGACCCAACTTTCCTTTTCCAAAAACGTTTAGTGAACCTCACATTATAAACAGTGGTGTTATATAGCACTAATGTTTCAGCACATGGACAAGTTGTATGAAGAAAGATTTAATTATAGACTTTAAAATGGTTTTCTGGGGCTGGGCTCGGTGGCTCAGCCTGTAGTCCTGCGCTTTGGGGAGGCCGAGGTGAATGAATTGCCTGAGCCCGCAGGTTCGAGACCCGGCTGGGCAACTTGGTGAGACCTCATCTCTACAATAAATCAAAAATTAGCCGGGCGTGGTAGCGCACGCCTGTAGTTCCAGCTACTTGGAAGACTGAGGCGGAAGGATCGCTGGAGCCCAGCAGGTCGAGGCTGCGGTGGCCGGGAGTGTGCCACTATCCTCTAGTCTGGGCAACAGTGAGACTCCAACTCAAAAATAAATGAATGAATGAATAAATAAATAAATACAATGGTTTTCTGCACTGCCTAGTTTCTAGAGTGCTTGGAAATTTGGTTGGAAAAACAAATTAGAATGACAATCAGCTGCCTTTTACTGTGAGATAACAGGATTCCTTAACCAAAGAAGGGCTTAAAATATACTACATGCTGCTAAAAGACATTTTTCACAGTTTTACAAGGACAAATGGTTGACTGCAATCCACCTTAAGCAAAGCTCAAACCTTTAGAAACAGACTCACTTCTAAAGAAACCGGTTGCTAGTATTTGAAACTAAGAACAATTGACTCCTTAAATACCAGAGGAAAAAAAAAAAACTCTTCCATCCTCATTTCAAGTAGAAATTCTTCCCCTCTCCTCAGTAGAACAGCCAAAGCTAACCATGAGGGAGAGAGAAGTGAGGTCTTCCAGTTGCTGCTCGAAATGAAACCACCTTGGCTTCCAGGGAAGAGACTACATAGGTGACCCCAAGAAGGAAGAGTAGCAAAAGTGGAAGTAGCAGAGACCAAGAGGAGAGAGAGATAAAGAGAGGCTTTTGGCTGCCACACTCACAGACCCACGTGGTGTCAGTGATTGCTGAGTTTCTCATGTCCCACTTTAGGGCGCCAAGATGATGACAGGTGAGGTGCAGTGGAAAACTCGTGGATTCTTTGACTCAACCCTAATATGAATTTTACGGTAGATAGCAACGTTTTAAAATAAAGTTTATTAGAGAAAGAAGAGGAGGAAAAAGGAAGATTCATGACAGAAAGATCTGCCATGGGCAAGTTTCTTGAAAAAGAAAAACCATGCCTTTTGCTTTTTACAAAAGGCCTGATATACCCGTTTAGTGAATGATATGCTTAAAGAGGATGGAGCTCAGGTAACCATGGCTCCAGACTGACATCTCTTTGTCTCTGATGCGGTGAAGGGGTGGTCTAATGATCATTTCTATGGTTTTTTGATTCCTAGTCTGGGAACTACCTTGATGGAGTTTTCCTTTGATGAGCTGAGGGAATGCACATTGAATTCACATTCCAGTCCACAGAGCCTTTCAACCTTCTGACAAGATGTCTGGATGCTTTCTAAAACCTGCCAACAAGAAATTTATCTATCTATGGCAAACCTGTTCTAGCTACCCTGCTTCACTGCCCACTGTGGTACACTCTAACATATCAATTATCTTCTTTCTATCTGTTTCCTCTCTGTAAAATAGTTTTAGTCATAGTTTCCATTTTTAAAACATGTGAAATAATAAAGAAGCATTATTGTGGCATCTTTATTGCAATGCCAAGTCTGAGGTTAAATATACTTTAAAAAGGGAGAAGTCTTCAAGCACGGTGCTGCAGTATCTGCCGTAATAGACAATATGCATTTATTGAGTGAATGGAGACTATCCATGACTGAAAATTTTTTTTCACTGAAAAAGGTTTCAGTGAAACCTTTTTTTTTTTTTTTTTTTTTTTTTCTGAGTTGGAGTCTCACTTTGTCACCCAGACTGGAGTGCAGTGGCCGCTGCCGGCCACCGCAGCCTCAACCTGCTGGGCTCCAGCGATCCTTTCGCCTCAGGCTTCCGAGTAGCTGAAACTACAGGCACGCGCTACCACACCCGGCTAATTTTTGATTTATTGTAGAGATGAGGTCTCGCTAAGTTGCCCGGGTGGGTCTCGAACCCACGGGCTCAGGCAATCCACTCACCTCGGCCTCCCAAAGCGCTGGGACCACAGAAACTTTTTATTTTGTAAAATTGTGCTTGAAATCCCAACATCTTGCATAGTCAATTCAGCCTCTCTCATTTCCCTACAAAGACTCCTGAGGCATCTCCTTGGGTCCCCCCAAAAGACAGAAAATCACAGCTATAGAACCTTATAGAAGTATTAATATTTTAATTCAGATTTTTGGTTTTGTACTCCATACTGAGACATCTATTTTTAAACATTTATTTTTTAAACATATTTATTTTTAAAATTACTTTTTAAACATTACTTTTTCTAAAATTGTCATTTGGGTTTGTTCAAATACCACTATTTTGTTTATGCCTCACACATTTCCAACAAATTAGAATCTAAATACTCCAATAATAATTACTGTGGCCGGGCTCGGTGGCTCAGCCTGTAATCCTGCGCTTTGGGAGGCTGAGGTGAGTGGAATGCCTGAGCCCGCGGGTTCGAGACCCGCCTGGGCTACTTGGCAAAACCTCATCTCTACAATAAATTAAAAATTAGCCGGGCGTGGTAGCGCGCACCTGTTGTTCCAGCTACTTGGAAGGCTGAGGCGAAAGGATTGCCGGAGCCCAGCAGGTCAAGTCTGGGTGACAGAGTGAGACTCCAACTCAAAAAAAAAAAAAAAATTACTGTGTAATTACACGCACCTTGTATGTTCTGTTTAAAATTCCTTGAAGCTGTTCCACCTAGTGTAGCTTGTTAGTGGAAGTAATTGTGAGGAAAAAACAAAAAGCAAGGGGATCTCATAATGTGTCTGATTTTATCAAGATTATATTGATCTAAACAAGAAACAACCTCACTTTTCCCATATATCCAAATACACTCAGGACTCTCAAGTACAGTTTCTTAAGTTGGATGAAAATCTCTATATTTTTTGTGTGCCTGGGTAGGAAATTGAAGATGTATTCTCATGCTATTTACTTCAGGGGAATTGAACAATAAAAAAAAACTTAGTATTGGAAGGTGTATTAGTTTGCTAGGGCTCCCATAACAAAATGCCACAGACTGGTTGTTCAGATGGTTTGAGCAACAGAAATTCATTTCTTCACAATTCTGGAAGCTAGAAATCTAAGATCAAGATGACAGCAAGGCTGGTTTCATTCAGACGTGTCTCTTGTTGGTTTGTAGCTCACATGGAGAAATATAAATCCCCAATAAGCCAACAACAATTGGGTAAATAACAGTGGTAAGAGTTTGCTGACCACTGTAAATCATTGTTGTAAACTAACCTTTAGCTGACTGCTGTAACTGCTGTGAAAAGCATTTAATCATTGCTGTAAATTAACCCTGTCTTAAAGAACATAGCACCACAATCAACCAACTGTCTTGCAGACCTCTTGTATGACACATAGATAATTACCTTCTCCAAACGCATACCCAGTTTCCCTCTCTAGACCCCTCACATGGCATGTAAACTCCCCCAGCACAATCTTATAAAACTTTCCTCTGGTCCCTGCCTCAGGCAGACAGACTCCCTTTTACTGTACTCTGACTTTAATAATGTGCCTTTCTTATTTCACAACTGTCTTGGTAAATTCCTTTACCCCTGCGACTCTGGCCTCAGTAAGTCGTGCCCACGACAGCTGGTCATCTTCTCACCATGTCCTTACCTGGTCTTTCTTCAGTGTGTGTGTGCATGTTTGTGTCCAAGTTTCCTCTTCCTCTAAGTACATCAGTCATATTGGATTGGGGCCCACCTGATTTCAGTTTAGTTACCCCCGTAGAGGCCTATCTCCAAATACAGCCATATTCTGAAGTACTGAGGGTTAGGGCTTCAATGTATTAATTGGGGGTGGGACATTATTCAGAGATTAAATATACTTTTTTTTTTTTTTTGAATTGGAATCTCACTCTGTCACCCAGACTGGAGTGCAGTGGCCACTCCCAGCCACTGCAGCCTCAACATGCTGGGCTCCGGTGATCCTTCCGCCTCAGCCTTCCAAGTAGCTGGAACTACAGGTGTGCGCTACCACGCCCAGCTAATTTTTTGATTTATTGTAGAGATGAGGTCTTGCCAAGTTGCCCAGGTGTGTCTCGAACCTGTGTGCTCAGGCAATCCACTCACCTCGGCCTCCCAAAGCGCGGGATTACAGGCTGAGCCACCAAGCCCAGCTCTAAATATACTTAATACATAAGATAAGAAAACTTAAGTCCCCTCTTCTTTGTCTCATTCAAAGGCATGTCAGTAGATCCTTGACATTTGGGAAATTCCAAATAGCAAATTCCACTACATACTATGATTTCCTTCATAGAGTATGGGAAATCTAATGGGGAAAAAAAAAACCAAAATGGTCTCTTGGAACTCTTATGGATCGTTATTGCAAATGAGGCAACAGATACATAGAGAACAGCTAAGTTTATGGCAACTGGAGATCCTGGCAGCTGGCTGGGCTCCTTCACTAGTCTAGAGATTATTCCTGTACACCAGCATTAGAGCAAACCTGATTCCTAGCCTGTCAGCTTATGCTGCTACATGTCTGGGACTTTCAGATCACTTGCAGATCACTTAAATTCTGGAGGTTTCACTTGAGATAAAGGTCCATTATAGTAAAAAAAAAAAGCCATCTGAGACCCCATTCATAGGGAGTCAGTTCGATGAATCTCATCATAAGATGCCATCAATCAATAACTATCTGCTAAGCCATGGCAACATCACTGTTGCCAACTCCAGAGCAAGTCATGTATCCTTCCCAGAATGTGGATCCAAAGTTCCAGCACTTTCTTTGAAGGTCAGTGTCATAAAATTTTTCTCCTAATGCCATAGCTGTTCATTGGTATTCCCCATAAATGTCTGCTTTCTTGTACTCCATTATGACTGGAAACTTTGAAACGATATAATTAATAATTGTCAAAAATAAAACACATACTATCCACATCTACCCACCATAGATGCAGAGGTTTCAATTTAGAAACGAGAGAGGAAAAATATACATGATAATTCCCTACCTGTTTCTAAGGATTTGAAGCTGACTCTAACACAGAATGAGGAAATAACATTGTAATCGGAGCAGGAATTATAGACAAGTGAATAAAATCCTCCCACACTCCTCATCATTACCAGGAATATAAATATACGTATTTATATTTACTTACTGGAAGCATTCAGGAACTCCCTCTTATTGAAGTTTAAAGAAAAAGCATTGACATACTACTTCTATTTAAGTTTCATACCACACACTGTACCCCAAATTTGGAAACATCTTACTGATCTACATAAAGTATAAAAATACAAGATATTAATCATGGGGTGAAACGGAGTTTACCTAAGGTCATATGCACTTGCAGTCCCCAGAATAAGATGACTTGGTGCCCTTTGGTAAAAACACTGGATTCTATAGTTTCCTATCTGCTAGAACAAATAGCAAACCCCACAAAAAATGTACAAATGCACCTCTGTCTAGTGTTAGAGTTTTTCACATTCGTCACATTTTTGAAAATAGGTAAGTAATTTGTGTGACATAACATTTGAAATTCCAAGAGCCAAATGAAAATTCAAGAGCCAAATGAAAAATAAGTTTACTTTCCTTGTTCACTCCCCAAAGACAAGCACGGCCGACGGTTTCCACCTCCCTTCCAGAGGTATTCTATACTTACAGAAGCACATGAATAAAAAGCTCCCTTTCTTCTGCCTCTTTTCCTCCCTATTATTTTAGTAGCATCTTCAGGAACCAGATCTCTGTTAATCTGGAGATTTCGCCCAGCCCACTTTGCCTTCCCTGGGACTGGACCTAGAGTCCAGGGGCCTCCCACAGGGTATGTTGGGAGAGGCCAGACAGATGCTCGGATGGCCATTGGTCCTCCCAGGTCACCACGGAGCCGTCCCTTGTCTTGCCCAAATGAGGCCACATGGTTGGCCAGGCCCAGTGGCTCTTTCTGCCATTCCTGGGCTTTGCAGTGAGGCTGCCCCAAGCCCATCTGCCTGGCCTTCTCTGGACACTCCCTCACTCCCCATCGCCTGGTGTCTATCCCTGGGTTCTGTAGGGCAAGTGGAGAGCAGGATCCCTCTAAGAATCCTCAACACTCAATATCTTGTCCCTTTTTCTCGTCTTTTCCTTCCTTGGCTCCAAGGGCATGTTTTCTAGTTTGAGGGAAGATCTTCATCTCATGGTATATTCCACACATTTTTCCTGAGCTCAGAATCCCTTGCCTTCCCCTAACGTTTTTTAATGGAACCCAAAGCCAAGAACTCTTGCTGGTTGTTTTCTGCCTTGTTACATTCTTCTTCTGAGGGAAAAGTGGATCTACTCACCATTTGAAGAGGGGCAGGGGAAGAAAGGATATTACCATCCACTCCCAACAGGGCCCTCAAAACACTGTATCTTCCAGCTCCCACCAACTCCAGGGCCAGTGCTGCAGCCACACTGCTCTTTCCTTCATAATCATGAAGCTCCTCACACCACAGGGCCTTTGCCCATACTATTCCTTCTATCTGCAAGACTCTTGCCCTCTTCTCTAGTAATTAACTACGTTCAGCTCATATCACTTCCTCGGGAGCCTTTCTGGGCCTATTTTTAAAACATTGACTAACTATAACACCCACAAATGAATTAAATAGCAAGTCCAAAATTTAGCAAAAAGCCCCTGAGTGTAGCCACCTACAAGTAGCTAGGACAGGAGGTTTAAAGAGATGTAATCTAGAAGGTTATTTTATGGTTGTTGTTTTTTTTTTGAGTTGGAGTCTCATTCTGTCACCCAGGCGGGAGTGCAGTCGCACAATTATGGCCACTGCATATTCGTCCCTTTAAATTCTATGGCACAGTGTACCCCTGCTAGTAACCATTGTCTCCGTTGGCACTTAATATTCACATGCGTGCCTCCTCATCTAGGCTGAAGTTCCATAAACATAGACAATCTGGCTGTGATCTCATTCTTGCCTAGCAGAGTACCTGGCATGCAAATAAATGCTGAACTGAATGAATGAATGAATGAATAGACTTAGGCACTCAGTAAATAAATGCTGTATGAATGAATGTGCCACACTGCCTCCTTTCTCCTCAGCTCTTTGCTTTTCTCTCCCTGTGAGCCCCTCTAACTTAACTTTTATACCTATCATCTATCAGTGAGATACATGTTTTCTACTGGGTATTAAAATAACCTTTGAGCTAGGTGCAGTGGCTCATGCCTGGAATCCCAGCACTTTGGGAGGTAGAAACAGGAGGATTGCCTGGGTCCAGGAGTTCAAGACCAGACTGGGCAATTTGGCAAGCCCTCATCTCTACAATAAATTTAAAAATTAGCTGGGTGTGATGACATGTGCCTGTGGTTCCACCTACTTGGAAGGCTGAGGTGGAGAGATTGCTTGAACCTAGCAGGTCGAGGCTACAGTGGCCATAATTGTCCAGTAAGACTCTGACTCAAAAGAAAAAAAAGGAAAAGAAAAAAAAACATAAAATAACCTTCTAGATTACATCTCTTTAAATCTCCTGTCCTAGCTACTTGTAGGTGGCCGCACTTGGGGGCTTTTTGCTAATTTTTGGACTTACTATTTAATTCATTTATGGGTGTTTTAGTTAGTCAACGCTTTTTATTTTTATGTTTTTTTGTCAATATTTTTTATAATCATTTCCTACTTTTCTTTTTACTAGGCCTGTGTTTTTTAAATATGAATTCTGCATTCCCACCTGAATCCTGAACACCTTTTGAACTTGCTTCAGCCTGCAGTCTTAGGGTTGTGAAAAATCTGAATTGCCTGCAGCCTTCGGCTAAAGGAAACCAGCTTTTGAGTTGAGTCTTGCAGATCTCATGAGGTGAAACACATCTTGCTTTGTTCAATTACTGGCAGGCCTGTGAGTCACACACTAGTGCCATTAATGAACTAGATATTTCCTGAGGTTGACCAGCACTGTGTCAAAGAAGTAGCCACCTGCCAGAAATCCCTTCAGTTCTCCAACCAGATGACTGATCCATACAAGTCAACACTCTTCAGAAACTGAAATGACGTCACTGATCTAGAATTGAAGAGACCTCTGGCTAACTTCTAGCAATGGTGTAAGGCTGGATGTTTACCTAATAAAATACAAACATTATTGGTGGAGGCTCCAAATTTTCTTTCTCTTTTTTTTTTTTTTGAGTTGGAGTTTCACTCTGTCACCCAGGCTGGAGTGCAATGGCACACTCATGGCCACCACAGCCTTGACCTCCTGGGCTCAGGTAATCCTTCTGCCTCAGCCTTCCAAGTAGCTGGAACCACAGACGTATGCCCCCATACCCGGCTAATTTTTTGATTTATTGTAAAGATGAGGTCTCACCAAGTTGCCCAGGCTGGTTTCGAATCCGTGGGCTCAGGCAATCCTCTGGTCTCTGCCTGTTAAAGTGCTGGGATTACAGGCGTGAGCCACTGCACCCAGCTAGAAATAGTTTTTTTAATGTTTGTATTTTATCAGGTATAATTTCTCCCACCCCCCACCCCACTCCTCTTCTCCTTTCCTCTCTCTCTGTTTCTCTTTCTTTCTTTCTTTCTCTCTGGTTGTTTTGGTCCAACAAAGCATAATTGAAAAAAACATTTAGTCCAGGAGCATTGGCTCATGCCAGTAACTCCAATACTTTGCAAGATCAAAGCAAGAGGATTGCTTGAGCCCAGCCTGGACAACGTAGTGAGACCACGTCTCTATAAAAAGTAAAAAACAGAAAATGAGCTGGGTGTGGTGTGGTGGCAAGTGCCTGTAGTCCCGCTACTCAGGAGGCTGAAGGATCGCTTAAGCCCAGGAGGTCAAGGTTGTGGTGAACCATGATTGTGCAACTGCACTCCCGCCTGGGTGACAGAATGAGATCCCAACTCAAAAATACAAAAAAGAAAAAAATAGGTAACCCCTTCGGGTCCCCTTCCACTGTGGGAGCTTTTCCATCCTCTCAATAAATCCTGCTTTCTAAAGAAAACGATAAAAAAAAAAACAACAACAATTAAGAGATTCTCCTCTTCTTAGAAATCATCTCACTGAAACCTCCTAAACCAAAAGGTAATATTTCTCAGTTTGCAAAACAACTGAACAAAATATGAGTGAAAGTTGCCAGGGCTCCAGAGTGGGAAAGAGGTCCCATTCCACAATAAGGAGACAATCCTCTGAAACATTAGTACTAACAATTCAAGATTTATTTGGATTTGCAGATTCATTCTCCAAGAAGCTCCGCCCAAGAAATGACCTTGCAATTCAGATAAATGGCCACAAGGTGGGGCAAGTGGTACAATCAGGACAAAATCGAGGCTGCAGCAGTTTCCAAGATCTGTTAACATACACACTTTTTTTTTTTGAGTTGAAGTCTCATTCTGTCGCCCAGACTGTAGTGCAGTGGCCGCTCCGGGCCACCACAGCCTTCCAAGTAGCCGGAATTACAGGCGCGCGCTACCACACCCGGCTAATTTTTTGATTTATTGTAGAAATGAGGTCTCGCCAATTTGCCTGGGTGGGTCTCGAACCCGTGGGCTCAGGCAATCCTCTCACCTCGGCCTCCCAAAGTGCTGGGATTACAGGCTGAGCCACCGAGCCCGGCTACATTTTTTTTTTCACTTTCCAATTCCCTGTTACACCGCTGACCCTTCATGGCCTCATTAGATGGTATCTAAAAAACAACACTTCACATACCAAAGGTTTTCATAAAGGAAAATAAGTATGAGTGCTTTCTTCTGCCTCATTTGGAAGCATGCAGAGAAGCTCAGCATGATCCCCGTGGAAGGATGATATGCAAGTTGGAAATAAATGTAAACCTTACAGGTGTGACTATTTGTACACCCATCTTCCTTGCCAGACAGGACACCCCTGGGACACGACTATCTCATCTCATCCTTGGGTTACTGATGGGTGAATGGATGGCACTGTAGGAATGGAACCTGTCTGCCCTAAAAGGTGCTCTGGAAATGCTTGTGGAATTGAGCTTGTGAAAGGAAAAAGAATCTGGGGACCTCAAACTCACAGTGACAAGGGGAAGGTTGAGCTTGGGAACTGAGTCTCTCTCTCCACACACACACACACACACACACACACACACACACACACACACTCTCTCTCTCTCACACACACACACACACACACACACACACACACACACACACACACACACACACACACACGGCCTTCGTTTTGTTCCCAGATGGATGACTGTCACCATGGAGAGCTACATGTCTCTGCAGATGGCCTCCCTCACCAAGTGCTCACAAGGAAACTCCTGGTGGACCCCGAAATACATATCCCCCTTGTGGAGAAGCCCTGAAGCAGAGTTCTGTTGGACCACCCTCTATTCTATCTTTCCATGTTTACCTCATCTTACTTGAAATGCGGTAAACATTAACTACTCCCTCTTCCATATGCAAAATGTAAATTCGCTGAGTGCTATTCAAAGCCTTCAGAAAGATGTGATCATTTACCTACCCTCCACCCCCCTTTTTTTTCTTTGTTTATTTCCCCCACATGTCTGTTTGTTTCCCTTCAAATATTGAAGCCGCTGAAACTCATGTTAGGAAAACAGTTCACAGATTCTGCTCGCTGCTGTGGTTTATGTATCTTTTTCCTGGGTGTGTCCGAAACCTTAGCAAAATAAACCTGCAAATGATGGAGATGACTCAGTCATTGATTTTTTTGGTTTTCAAGATCTTGCCACCAAGAGAAACTGTGTTATAGGCATCAAATTCTGATGTGATTACACACTTCCCATCTAACCTGTCTCCTGGGTTCTTTTCTTTGGAGCCATGGTATTCTGGACCTACAGGTTGGGCACTTCTCCAGATTTTGGGCAACCTACAAGAGTAAAAATATAAATTTGACAGTCAGAAGACTTGGAATATAGTCCTGTGCCAATGGTCTTTACTGGATGGCATGGGTATAGCTCACAGAGGCCTGTGCCTGTGCCCCTCTGACTGACTTCCTTCC
Source organism: Cephalopachus bancanus (assembly GCA_027257055.1). NCBI lineage: Eukaryota > Metazoa > Chordata > Mammalia > Primates > Tarsiidae > Cephalopachus > Cephalopachus bancanus. The sequence continues at coordinate 865,175 of JAPVLO010000006.1, forward strand.
TTCCTTCCTTCCTTCCTTCCTTCCTTCCTTCCTTCCTTCCTTCCTTCCTTCCTTCCTTCTTCCCCTTCCTTCCCCTCCCTCCATCCCTCCCTCCTTCCCGCCTTCCTTCCTTCTTTTCTTTCTTTGTTTTTTTTGAGTTGGAGTCTCACTCTGTCGCCCAGACTGGAGTGCAGTAGCTCCCGTCCACCACAGCCTCGACCTGCTGGGCTCCGGCGATCCTTCTGCCTCAGCCTTCCGAGTAGCCGGAACTACAGGCGCGCACTACCACGCCCGGCTGAATTTTTTATTTACTGTAGAGATGAGGTCTTGCCAAGTTGTCCGGGTGGGTCTCAAACCCGCGGGCTCAGGCAATTCACTCACCTCGGCCTCCCAAGGCACGGAATTACAGGCTGAGCCACTGAGCCCAGCTTCTTTCTCTTTCTTTCTTTCTCCCTTCTTCCTCCCTCCCTCCCTTTCTTCCTTCCTTCCTTCCTTCCTTTCATTTTTGAGTCAGGGTCTCACTCTATTGCCCAGGCTGGAGTGCAGTGGCACCATCAGAGTTCATCATAGCCTCAACCTCCTGAGCTCAGGAGATCCTTTCACTTTGGCCTCCCGAGCAGCTGGGTCTACAGGCATGCACCACTATGCCAGGCTAATTTTTCTTTTAATTTTTGTAGAGACGAGGAATAAATACAAGAAGACCATATACTGTGATTTGTGGAACTACGATGCCAGGGAACTCCCAGCCTCTCAGGATATTCACAGGTAAAGTGACAGCACTGATTAAGAAAGAATAGAATCCTGCCAACTGGGTTGGGAATGTGTGGGAAAACCTCAGTGAAGCTGGGGACGTTTTTCCCTACATTCTGATGAGCCTTCTTTGACAGTGGAAGGGGTCTTCCCGCCATCAGCAAAAGTGGCCTCTCCAATCCCCAATAAAAATGTTGCCCAACCCTAGGGAATGTGGCCTCCCAGTGATATCAGCCTTTCCACATCCTTCTGAGGGGATTGACTCTTCCTTGCCCAAGGAAACCTTAATGGCCTCTCCTGAGGCAGCAGCCAGGCAAGAGATGCTAATTCTCCTCAGCACCCTCTCCTCCACCCTTCTTCGCTTTTAGATTAATAACTAGACTCGGGTTCCAGCAGTCCCTAAACGGGAGGTAAAGTGTGGCTCATGAGAAGGTGCACTACGCTCCAAAAGAACTTCTTTTTTTTTCTCTCCAATTTATACAGACAGAAATCCAGGGCGGTGTGTGGGAGGGGATACTACAGGTATGGGACCAAGGTAGGTAATTTGGTAGCCCCACATCTGCAAGTACTTAGCTGGGCTCGGTGGCTCAGCCTGTAATCCCGTGCCTTTGGGAGGCTGAGGTGAGTGGATTGCCTGAGCCCGCAGGTTCGAGACCTGCCTGGGCAACTTGGCGAGACCTCATCTCTACAATAAATCAAAATGAGCCGGGCGTGGTAGCTCGCGCCTGTAGTTCCAGCTACTTGGAAGGCTGAGGCAGAAGGATCGCCGGAGTCCAGCAGGTCGAGGCTGCGGTGGCAGGTAGCGGCCAATGCACTCCAGTCTGGGTGACAGAGTGAGACTCCAACTCAAAAAAAAACAGTACTTGTGCTAAGGTTCTTTACATATTCTGAAGAAGTCACTTGAAGGTCCAGCAGGGAAAGACATTGGTTTATTAAACTTACCTACGGTGGCAGGTCAGTGATCAAAGAATCTGCACCTCAGGGCAGTATGGCAAACAATTTTGTAATCAAACAGGTTAATTATTCAAATTCCTATACAGTGTTTACACTCACATTGATTGAGAGTGACTGACTATTTATCTTTAGGTTACTTGGTTACCTGCATCCTGTGATAGGTCACCTGCATCCCATGACTTACCACTAGGAATATGCATATCCTGCAGAGACCAGCCTAGGCCAGAGGCCGCATCCTGGGGGAGGGGCAGCAAGAAGGTAGATATGGGAGAAAGAAGCAGTGTCAGACACCTCACATGGTAGAAGGGACATAAAATTGAATCAGGCTGAATGTATCATACAGGTCCACCAAGCAGAGTTTCTGCATTGAATGGTGAAGCTCAGGAGTAAGAAAGGGCTCTGACAGCTTGCCGAGTTCGTTGACTAAAATACGGGTCCAAAAATGGCCCACCTTGAGATAATTGAAATTACCTGATCTCCCTCAGTTAAAGGTACAGAAAGGAATCCAAAGACTTAGGAAGCTTGGAATGTTGGAATGAATTTGTCATTGAAGACCTTCTCATCCATCTTCTAGACTGGTAGGGTCTAGAAGACACACCTTTCACCAATACCTTGAGAAATAATGAGGGAGCCCTGTCATTCTTGAAGAGCTTTGAGATTGCTCTTTTCTGTAGACCAGACCTCACACTGGGACCAAATCCACATAATCTGAAAACCTAACTGTGATGGGAGGCCAAGTGGTGGTAGAAATTGTACCAAAGGCAAGGTGGGTACCATGACTGTAATGGGCAGCAAAGTGAAGGTAGCAACCAGGATAGTGTGACTCGCTCAGACAACAGACTCACTCAGTCCACGGACTCACTCAGACTTCTGGTACTGGTTAATTATGGTGTTCCTGGAAGTAAAATAGGAAACCCACTAAATTCTTACTTGATCTGTATAAGCAGAAAAGTTCCAGGTCAAGTGAACAAAAGTCCAATCTGAATTATAAAAACAAAGTCACAGCCCCTTAGTCAAATTCCTAGACCTGAGCAGCATCCGTTCCCAAACAAGCCAGTTTACAGACCCAGAATCTTTTGAGTGAAGAGAAGGCCGGGTCCTTTCAAGGAGGAATCTCAGTGTACAATTGACATTTTATATTGTTAATTTTTCTCCCATCCTTCTCCAAATGAACCTATATCTTTTTTCCAGGGTAACTGTGCATGGGGAAAAAGAAAATAATTAGCTGTTTTGGGGTCAACTGGACAGGGGTTCTGAACTAATGTCAATTCCAGGAGACCCAAAATGTTACTCTGCCCCCTCCCCTACTCTAAATAGGGGCTTATGGATGTCCGGTAATCAGTAGAGTTTAGCTCAGTTTCCTCTCCCAGTGGGGCAGTGAGCCCCTGCACCTAACCTCTGTTTATTTCCCCAGTTACAGATGCATAATTGAAACAGATGGCAGCTGGCAGAACCCCCACACTGGTTCCCTGACCCCTGGAGTGAGGATTGTGATGGTGGGAAAGGCCACATGGGAGACATTAAAAAAGCCTCTGCCTAGGGAAACAGTAAACCCAAAACAATACTGCAGTCCTGGAGGAACTGCAGAGATTTGTGCCTCCATCAAGGACTTAGAAGATGCAGAACTGGTGATTGGCCTGTGTAGAAGACAAGTGGATCTTCTAGAATGACAGTAAATTGCCATAAGCTTAGCCAACTAGTGGCGCCAATTGCAGTTGGTGTACCAGATGTGGTTTCCTTGATTGAGAAAAGTAGTATAGTTTCTCGTACCTAGCATGCAACTGCTGTTTTGGCAAATGCCTTTTCTCCATCCCTGTCCATAAGGCACACCAGAAGCAGTTTATTTTATGCTGGCAAGGCCAGCGGTATACCTCACTGTCCTGCCTCAGGGGTGTATCAACACTCCAGTCCTCTATCATAATTTAGTTCCTGGGATTTTTTTTTTTTTTGAGTCAATCTCACTGTCACCCAGGCTGAAGTGCAGTGGCACGTTCACTGCCACAGCAGCCTCGAACTGCTGGGCTCAAGTGATCCTTCCACCTCAGCCTTCCAAGTAGCTGGAACTATAGTCATGTGCTGCCATGCCCGGCTAATTTTTTGATTATTGTAGAGGTCACGCCATGTTGCCCAGACTGGTCTCGAACCCCTGGGCTCAGGAAATTCTCTCATCTCAGCCTCCCAAAGTGCTGGGATTTCAGGCATGAGCCACCACATCCAGCAGTTCTAGGGATCTTGATTGCTTTTCTTTTCAATAAGATATCACGCTGCTCTATCACATTGATCACACCATACTGATTGAACCTAGTGAATGAGAAGCAGCAACTTCTCTAGACTTATTGATAAGACATTTGCATGTCAGAGAGTGGGAAATAAATCTACCTGAAATACAGAGGGCTTCTACCTCAGTGAAGTTTCTAGGGGTCCAGACGTACGGGACATGCTGAGAGATCCCTTACAAGGTGAAGGCTAAGTTGATCCTGATCCCTCCTACAATCAAGAAGGAGGCACAATGCCCAGTAGGCATATTTGAATTTTGGAGGCAATGCATTCCACATATGGGTGTGTTACTCCAGCCACATGCCAAGTGACCCAAAAAACTGCTGGTTTTAAGTCAGGCCCTGAAGGACAGAAGGCTCTGCAGCAGGTCCAGGCTGCTGAGCCAGCTGCTCGGCCATTTGGGTCACACGATCCAGCAAATTCAATGGTGCTTGAGGTGTCTGTGGCAAATAGGGATGCTGTTTAAAGATTTTGGCAGGTCCCTATCAAGTTCTGGCCACCATCCACAGATAACTATGCTTCTTCTGAGATACAGCTTTGGCCTGCTACCAGATTTTAGTAAAAACTGAACAACTGACCATGAGCCACCAAGCGACCATGTGATCTGAGCTGCCTATCATGAACTGGGTGTTATTGGACCCACAGAGCCATGAAGCTGGATATGCACAGCAGTTTTCTATCTACTATGTCTATAGACATGATCAGGTCTGAGCAGGCTCCCCAGGCACAGGTAAGTAAGACACAGAGGAAGAGGACACTTGGGCCTGGTCTACAGATGTTTTGCAGGACATGCAGGCACCATCTGCATGACAGTCCCTTTTGGGGACATACCTGAAGGACATTGGTGAGGGACATCCTCCCCAGGGCAGAACTCTGAGCAGTGCACTTTGTTTGGAAGGAGAAATGGCCAGACATGTGATTCACTACCTATTGGCTGTAGCCAGTGGTTTGACTGGATGGTCAGGAATTTGGAAGGTACATGAAGGAGATTGTGACCAAGAAATTTGGGAAAGAGGTATGTGGATAGACCTCTGTCTGAATGAGCAAAAAATGTAAAGGTATTTGTGGCTTATGTAGATACTCACCAAAGGGTGACCTCAGCAGAAGAGGACTTTAGTAATCAGGTGGATACGGTGACCCATTCTATGGATACCAGACAGCCTCTTTCCATAGCCACCCCATCATCACTCAATGGACTGGTGGTAGGGATGGGTTACTCATGCACTTAGCAACATGAAATTCCACTCGCCAAGGCTAACCTGGCCACAGTCACCACTGAGTAAGACCAACACTGTGTCTCTGATATGGAACCATTCTCTAGGGTAATGAGCCAGCTACTTGGTGGTAGGTTGATTACACTGAACCACTATCATCAACTTTAATAGATAATTATTCTAGATATGGATTTTCTTTCCCTGCATGCAACACTTCTGCCAAAACTTTCGTCCATGGACTTACAGAATGCCTTATACACCATCATGGTGTTCCACATAGCATTGCTTCTAATCAAAGAACTCACCACACATCAAGAGAGACATGGCAAAGGACGCATGCTTAAGGCATTCACTGTCTTATCATGACCCACCACCATCCAGAAGTAGCTGGCTTGATAGAACAGTGGAAAGACCTCTTTTTTTTTTTGGCGTTGGGGGTCTTACTCTGTCATCCAGGCTGGAATGCAGTGGCATGATCACGTATCACCACAGCCTCAACCTCCTGGACTCAGGCAATCCTTTTGCCTCAGCCACCTGGATAGCTGGAAATACAAGCACGTACCATCACATTCATCTATTTTTTAAAAATTTTGTAGAAATGAGGTCTCGCTATGCTGCCCAAGCTTGTCTCAAACTCCTGGGTTCAAGCAATCCTCCCATGTTACCCTCTCAAAGTGCTAGGATTATAGAGATGAACCACTGCACCTTTTAAAGACTCAGTCGCTGGGAGTTGTCCTGAACCTATTCCGGTTAAGAAGTTGCCTGATTAAACAATAGTAATAACATACTTAAAAAAAAAAAGAGACTCAGTTATAGCACCAGCTAGGTGGTAACACCTTACAGGGCTGGGGCAAGTTCCTCCACAAGGCTGGATCAGCTCTGAATCAGCATCTAATATATTGCATTATCTGTCCCATAACCAGGAATCTCAGGTTCAGGAATGAAGGGGTGAAAATAGAGGTGGCACCACTCACCATTACTCCTAGTAACCCACTAGCAAAGTTTTTCTGCTGCTCATTTCCAAGGTTTTATGCTCTGCTGGCCTTGAGGTCTTAGTTCCAGAGGAAGGAATGCTTCCACCCAAAGACAAAACAATGATTCCATTGAGCTGAAGGTTAAGACTGCCACCTGGCCACTTTGGGCTCTTCCCGCCTCTGAGTGAGATATTTGCAACTAAGGCTAAGAGTGGAGTGATGGTATTGTCTGTGGTGATTGATCTGGACTACCAAAAATTGGACTGTTCTCTACATGAGGTGAGGGAGGTTATGTCTATGTCTGGGAAATTGGACATCCTTTAGGGCAGGGGTCCCTGACCCTTGGGTCCTGGACCAGGACCAGCCTATGGCTTGTTAGCAACTGGGTCACACAGCAGGAGGTGAATGGTGAGTGGTTGGTGAGTGGAGCTCCACCTTCTTTCAGATCAGCAGCATTAGATTCTTATAGGAGCACCATCTCTGTTGTGAACTGCGCATGCAAGGGATCAAGGCTGCGTGCTCCTTATGAGAATCTATGCCTGATGATTTCCCTCTTCCTCCCACGCCTCCCCCCATGAAATACTGTCTTCCATGAAACCAGTCCCTGATGCCAAAGAGGTTGGGGATTGCTGCCTTATGGCATGTCTTAGTATTACCATGACCTGTGATTAAGCGCAACGGAAACTACAGCAACTCAATCCAGAATGACTATCAATGACCCAGATGCTTCAAGAATGAATGCTTGGGGCCGGGCTCGGTGGCTCAGCCTGTAATCCCAGCACTTTGGGAGGCCGAGGTGAGTGGATTGCCTGAGCTCGCAGGTTTGAGACCCGCCTGTGCGACTTGGCGAGACCTCATCTCTACAATAAATCAAAAATTAGCCGAGTGTGGTAGCGCGGGCCTGTAGTTCCAGCTACTTGGAAGGCTGAGGTGGAAGGATCGCCAGAGCCCAGCAGGTCGAGGCTGCGGTGGCCAGGAGCGGCCACTGCACTCCAGTCTGGGCGACAGAGTGAGACGCCAACTCAAAAAAAAAAAAGAATGAATGTTTGGGTCACCCCACCAAGTGAAGAGCCACAAATGGTTAAGATGCTTCCTGAAGGTCTGAGGAATGCAAAATGGGCAGTAAAAGAAAGTAGTTATAAACACCAGCTCTGACCACATGACCAGTTACAGAAAGGACTGCAATTGTCATGAGTATTTCCTCCTTATTTTATTAGGAATACATTTACATGTTTTTACACCTATATTAAGCAAATATTTTTTCTTTCCTTTCTTATGCCTTTATTATGTAACATAAGATGTATTGACTTTATATCATTATTTAAGTATTGTTAATCTCACATCACAGTACTTAAACTGTAGACTACCAAAAGAGTAAATGTTCCCTCCTCTTCTAGGGAAGGGATTAGTGAGTTTCAGTTGTAGGCAGAATAATTATATCATAGTAGGTGGAACAATGACCTTGCTATTGTCTTTATTTGGAGAATAAGTATGTTTTGAGCAGGTGCATAGGGTGCCAAATTGATAAAAGGTGGATTTGTAATGGATAGTTTTAGGTGATTAGACTAAGGGATGTCTAGAAAACTGGTAAAGCATTATTTCTGGGTGTGACTGTGAGGGCGATTCTGAAAGCTTAACCTTTGGATCAGTGGACTGAGGAAAGAGGATCCACCCTCATTGATGTCAAACCTACTGAAGGCCTGGATAAAACAAAATGGCAGGAGAAGGGCAAATTTCCACTCTCTCCTTAAGCTGGGACATCTATGTTCTCCTGCTTTCTTCCTGGTTCTCAGGCCTTGGGACTTGGTCTGAATCACCCCATTGGCTTTCCTGGTTCTCTAATTTTCAGATCACACATTGTGGCATTTCTTAGCTTCCATGACTACATTGGGCTGATTCTCATAATAAACTTTATATTTTTAATATCTATACATTCTATTGTTTTTCTTCTGGAGAACTCTGACAATTCTTTTTTTCTGTTTTGTGTCTTCAATTCTCTTATTCTCCTTCTGAGCCTCCACCACTACTTAATAGAAAGAAGAAGAAATCACTAATATTCTGTCCAGTTCAAGCACGATGACAAAGAACCTTGCTACCCAACATGTGAACTGAGCCCAGTGGCACCTGCCTCAGCTAGGGGCCAGTCAGTCTCAGGCCTCACTCCAGATCTGCTGAATCAGAAGTTGCATTTTGTAAGACCCCCAGGTGACCTTCAAGCACAGGAAACTTCGAGAGGTACTGAGACAGACCCCTTGGGGCAGGTTCAGCCTGATAAAATTGCTGGTTCTCTTAGGCAGCCTTTTCCTCCCTGCCTCTCCTTTTTGTCCTGGGGCACTTTGGCCAATGTATCTTTAGGGCTGAAGACTGTCACCGACTCAGTGTGGTAGATGCCTCAAAGGCCTGGCGAGACTCCCCCTTGGCCCAAGTTGTGGTCACTTAGCAGCTCTAAGACAGGTCTTGTGGCACCTAGAAATACAGTCCTCCTTTGGCAGGCCTGACTCTCAGCAACTTTAAGGCCCTGCCTAGGCTGCTTTAGGACCTCGGGTAGCTGGTAAACATATTCCTGAGAGCCTTCATCAGCCTCCTACTGGGGGCTCCATCTGCCTCAACTTTGGCACTTTTAGCTTAGTGTGGGAGTAGCTTGTACATCAGCCTTTCCTGGGTCCCCAAATTAGTTCAAGGGCAGGATTAACTAACTTCCACGTGGCCCTTAACTTATCCAAAATATCTTCCTCATGGCCAAAACCCAGAGAGGGAAGATCAGGAGACATACAGTAGAAAGTCTTCTCTTGGCTTTCCTGCTGTCCATCGAGAATCCTGCCACCTCTGGCAGGTGGAGTCCTCAGGAAGATGAAGCCCATGCTCAGGTGTCCAGGAAGCTTTAGAGACAGGCACACTCACCATTTCACTGCATTGAGCACAGAGCCTCACACAGGGTAGACGCACTACCCACTGCTGAATAGGGCCCTCCATCTCTTGTCTCTGGTTTCCTTACATTTGAACACTGAACAGCAATACCAACAAACCCTGTATCACAGGAGTGTGGTGGAGATCAACTGAGATGATGGATGTCCAAATGTTTTTGCTGGAAACTGCTGAGCAAAAGTGATTCTTCTCAGGTCTTAGTGCTTCTAGTTTCTAAAAGAATTTTACATTGTCTAGCTCATTTGACCTTTATAACAATATTGATTGATTTATTGATTGATTGAGTCAGTGTCTCACTCTGTCACCCAGGTTGGAATGCAGTGGCATGATCATGGCTACCGCAGCCTCCAACTCCAGGGCTCAGGCAATCCTTCTGCCTCAGCCTCCTGAATAGCTGAGACTACAGGCACGCACCACCACACCCAGCTAGATTTTTTTATTTATGTAGAGGTGAGGTCTCGCTATGTTGCCCAGGCTGGTCTCAAACTCCTGGGCTCAAGCGATCCACCCACCTTAGCCTCCCAAAGTCCTGGGGTTAGAGGCATGAGTCACCAAGCCCAGCCTACAACAATCTTTCCAGCTGGGTAGAACAAATCCAGCTGTCTCTCATCACTCATGCTAGTTATGCTCCATAAAGTCACTGCAAATACTGAATTTGCATGTACTGACACTTGCTTCAGGGTTAAGTTCCTGGGAGTTTCTGGTCAACAACATTTTTGTCAACAGGTCAATACGTAACCTTTTTTTATGTGTGCTTCAGTTTAAACACACTTAATTTAACCTACAGTTTTGGTTCATTAACATTGAACTCATGGTCGACAGCACTGTAACTCAAGCCTGGACTAAGTTCACTTTAGACATGTGTTTTCTCCATAAGGCCCGTCCAGTCTTCCTGTGCTTAGGAGCAACTGACAGCCCTTCAGTGCTATGCTTGGGGGTGATTTTCAACAGCAAAACACACACACAAAAAATCAAAATTTGTGGCACTAAATAAATACTGTGAAAAAGTTAACACTGTGAGAACAGGAGGAGGGAGGCAGAACGTTGGCCCCAGAGTGCTTGGTCTCAGCTAGGAATATGCATAACAGAAAACTCCAAGGTTTGTGCTCGGTCCCAGCTGGGAACATGCACACCAGGAAACTCAGGTTTCACTGCTCTGCACGTGTCAGAGAAAGACTGAGAAAGCATCTTGAGTATTGACCTGAGGTTACAAAAAAATGTTAGCAAGCAGCAGGGCATGATGGCTCATGCCTGGAATCTTAGCACTTAGGGAGGTCAAGGCAGGAAGATAGTTTGAGGCCAGGCATTTGAGACAAGCCTGGGTAACATGGTGAGACCCCATCTCTACAAAAAAATGTTAAAAAAATTAGCTTGGAGTGGTGGCATGCACTTGTAGTCCTAGCTATTTGGGAGGCTGAGGCAGGGGGATTACTTTAGCCCAGGAGTGCAAAGCTGCAGTGAAGCAATGAACCATGATCTTGCCACTGGACTCCAGCCTGGGCTACAGAGAAGCACTGTGTCTCTTAAAAAACAAAGAAAGAAGAAAAAGAAAGAAAGAAAAGAAAAAGAAAAAGTAGGTAAATGATTTAATAAATGCAGAATCCATAAATGATGAGGACCTCATTTCACAGAATGAAAACTAAAATGGTCAGTGTCCAAGGTCATGTCCCAAGTGAGAGGCAAGAATAGGGCTTGAGCTGTCTTTTGATTCAGCTACTGGTTTCTCCAGCAACGTCTCCTTCCTCTTCCTCCAGCCACCAGGGCCCCTTGCAGCCCTAACTCAAGAGGCACCTGAGTTACAGGAAGCTTCTAGGAGAGGAAACTTGGGGTCAGGGGATTTCAGTTTGCGGTAGCCTCAGACCCTTTTTCTGTTTCCTCTTGGGCTGAAAAATACAGGTTGAAAGTATATTCAAACCATGCGAAGATAAGCAGTCATTCAATTTCATGCTCATTATAGCTGTATTTGTATCCTCTTCCCCCACAGTTTCGAGCAGAACAAGAGGGGGAAATTTCCAAAAACCAGTGGCGGGGGACATCAGGCATAAAAAAAAGTTTGTTTTTTCTTTTAATTGGGGTCTCACTCTATCGCCCAGGCTGGAGCGCAGTGCCAAAATCACAGCCCACTGCGGCGTCCTACTCCTGGGCTCAGGCAATCCTTCTGCTTCAGTCTCCCAAGTAACTGGGACTACAAGTACTGGGACACCACCACATCTGGATAATGTTTAAATTTTTTGTAAATTGCCTGAGCCCGTGGGTTCGAGACCCGCCTGGGCAACTTGGCGAGCCCACATCTCTACAATAAATCAAAAAAATTAGCTGGGTGTGGTAGCGCGCGCCGGTAGTTCCAGCTACTTGGAAGGCTGAGGCGGAAGGATCACTGGAGCCCAGTCAGTCGAGGCTGCGGTGGCCGGGAGCACACCACTGCACTCCAGTCTGGGTGACAGAGTGAGACTCCAACTCAAAAAAATAAAAAATAAAAAATAAATTTTTTATAGAGACAAGGTCTGGCCCAGGCTGCTCTCATACTCTTGGGCTCAAGCAGTCCTCCCGCCTCAGCCTCCCAAAGTGCTGGGATTACAGGCATGAGTCACTGCATCCAGCCTGGAAAATGTTTTTAACATAGAAAGGAGGGGGAAACAATCATAAGAGAGACGTCTTCCCAGATCTGAGGTTCCTTGAATTTTCACTCCAGTATTTTTTTCCTGCTATTTTAAAACATGATCCCACAGTCACATTTCAAATTGGGAGCAGACAGTCATATAGCCAATGGCTTTAACTGCCCCCACACATTGGCCACCCTCAGTGTCTGCTCTGAATTCCAGACTTGTCTAGGCAGGGTCTGTGTGACCTCACCATGTGAGTCTCTAATAATGTACCTCAAACACAACCACACTGAACTCCTGGTTTTTACCCCAAACTCGCTCTTGCTGTAATTTTAACCATTTCAGAAAATATAGCCTCCCTGCTCCCCAACTATAACTTATTTAAAATCATGTCTACTACCCCACTGTTCACCACTTTCCCTGCCTCATCCTTGGTCCAAGCGCTATTCTTAGCACTTCAGTCAGTGTGATTCCTTTACACTTAATTTAGATCACGACACCCTCAAAGCTCTTGGATGACTCCCATCTTAGAGTTAAAGCCAAAGTCCTATAAGTATCTGCATTATTTCATCTCCAGTTTACCTCCTGAGTGTCGCCCTCCCCTCCTCTGTCCTCACTCCCTCTCCTCCAGCCACTTGGGTCTTCTTGGCTTTTCCCTGAACATGCTAGGCCCCCATCCTGCCTTAGGGCTTCGCACTTACTGTTCCCACTGACTGCAAGTTCACGTCTCCCTACCCCAGTTATCTGCAGGTTTGCTCCCTCACCTCACTCAGGTCCTTACTTCAACGGTACCTGTTCAATCAGGCCTTGCCTGACCATTCTAGCTAAAGCATTTTACCTTTTGTTTCTTTTTCTTCCATAGCCTACATCACCCTTTGACAGTGCCTTTGTACCATTGGTCTCTCCCACTAGGATGTGAGCTCTACGAGAACAGGGAATATTTCACCACTTTGCTGGTTCATTTTTACTTGTGGCACCTGTTAGAACTCCTGGTTCCTTGGGACCTGAAGGTGCAGATGGGAAAAGGTGACTTCAGAGACCAGAAGCACTTACAGAGTGGCAACACCCACATTGCTTCTTGCGCTGCTTTCCAGTCAAGTCACCAGGGTGCTCCAGATGCCCAGCCTGCAGCACATGGGGAAGAAATGGGGGCTGTGGCTTTCTGCTCCTCTGGACACTTGAAATGTGCAATAAATCATTTAGCAACGAGGATGCCGGGAAACAGAGACTGTGCACAGCAGGTTGTTTCTAATCTTTGTAGCCTCAGAGAAAAACTGGTGACTAAAATGAGGGCAAGTTCCCATGGGCACACTGGAGGTTGGCCATCACCAAGACTGTCCTCCCAGTGCAGGAAATAGGCCCTCGGGGGGCCATGAGGCCCGGTAGGCGGCTGTACCCACAGCTGGAGAGGATTGGGGGGTCTCTGCATGGCTCTGGGGAGACCTCCGGGCCGGGCCTGCCTATTCCTTTCCTGTCTCCCCAAGCTCCTTTCCCATTCTGCCAAGCAGCCCACCAATGCCAGGGCCTGTCTCCAGCTTGCCCCTGGCCTCTTTCCTCCTGCATTTTTTGCAGCTGTATTCTATAGATATCTGCACAATAGGAACATGATTCGCAAACTGCTAAGAACATAAAGAGCAGCTTCCTTCTGCATTTACTTTCAGATGGTCTCCAAGGACTTGCTAAAAAGAAGCATTTGCAAGAACCCAAGATGCAGAGAAGATTCCCGCACTCTTGCTCTCAGTCACCCATGCACTCAAGGATTGTCATGGAGGGGAGTGCACTTCCAAAGTGCTGGGATTATAGCAGCATAGTTTGACAGTTGCAGAAATTGTGGCCACCTGTGGGCAGTCAGGCTTTGGAGATGACTGAATGGGGCAGGTATACCCAAGACCTAGGGCCTCCAATAACTAGGCGTAAGAAGAACCCTGGCACTGGGAAAGCTCAGCTGGCTTTGGGCATGGAAGTCTGGGGCGGCCACCTGCCCCATTGTTCTGTGATTATTGCTCTTAAATTTAGGGATGATCACTGAACACATTACATACGTTTTTAGCATTTCTTTACATTTTATTCACATGTGAGATCAACACTGAATAAGAGTTATTGCAGCTGACATTTTTTTTTTGAGTCAAGGTCTTACTCTGTTGCCCAGGCTGGAGTGTAGTTGCAAAATCACGGCTGACCACATCCTTAACCTCTTGGGTTCAAGCAATCCTCCCACCTCAACCTCCTGAGTACCTGGAACTACAAGCATGTACCACCACACCAAGTTAATTTTTTAAATTTTTGTAGAAATGAGGCCTCCCTATGTTGCCCAGGCTGGTCTCCAACTCTGGCAACAAGTGATCCTCCTGTCTTGCCTTCCCAATGTGCAGGGATTACATATATAGGTATCAGCCACAGCATCCAGGCTTGTCGCTGACATTTCTTTTCTTTTTTTTTTTGAGTTAGAGTCTCACTCTGTTGCCCAAGTTGGAGTGCAATGGCATGCTCATGGCCACCCCAGTATTGACCTGCTGGGCTCCAGCTATCCTTCTGCCTCAGCCTTCCAAGTAGCCGGAACTACAGGTGTGCGACCACACCTAGCTAATTTTAGATTTACTGTAGAGATGAGGTCTCACCGCGTTGCCTGGTCTGGTCTCAAACCCGTGGACTCAGGCAATCTACTCACCTCGGCCTCCCAAAGTGCTGGGATTATAGGCTGAGCTACCAAGCCTGGCCTATCACTAACATTTCTGAAGATTTCCTGTATCAGATTCTGGGTTACATGTTGGATAGGTGTAGTCAAAAACCACCTAGTGAGACACGCAGTCTAATTAACCCCATTTGGCAGATGAGGAAACTGATGGTTAGAGAAATTAAGAAACAGGACCAGGGTCACATAGGGCAGATGCAGCCTCTGAGGTTTGGTCCTGTCACCTCCAACTTTGATTTCTTCCTGAGCACTAGGTGTCTTCTGATCCTCCTGAAATGCTTCAAGGAAGATAAACATACACCTAAGTCTTGAGTCTTAAATCTTACTCTGTTAGTCTAGGAAGATAAAAATCTCACTAATGAGCTGGGCTCGGTGGCTCAGCAGTAATCCTGCGCCTTTGGGAGGCTGAGGTGAGTGCATTGCCTGATCCCACGGGTTCGAGACCCGCCTGGGCAACTGGGCGAGACCTCATCTCCACAATAAATAAAAAATGAGCCGGGTGTGGTAGTGCGCGCCTGTAGTTCCAGCTACTCGGAAGGCTGAGGCAGAAGGATCACCAGAGTCCAGCAGGTCGAGGCTGTGGTGGCCGGGAGTGGCCACTGCACTCCGTCTGGGTGACAAAGTGAGACTCCAACTCAAAAAAAAAAAAAAAAAAAATTGGAAAAAAGACGCACAAATTTATGTAACATGTGTACATGGTAGCCTTCAGAATGAAGACCCAACTTCCCAGTGAGTTACAGAAACTTAAACACCATCTCAAGGTTACAGAAAGAATGGGGGCTTGCATTCTGATAAAACACGTTAGGAGAGGGAAGGAAGAGAAATTCTACTGAGAGGTAACAAGTGATTGGAAGAATGAATGGACGGGGAAACAGTGACTTGCAAATAGTTCTCTTAGGAAGCTGAATGAGACAGGCATTATTTTGTAAAATGCTAAGTCTGATGACATTCTTGGGCTAAGTCTGATGACATTCTTCCTCTCCTTTCCTGCAATAGATAACTTAAAGGGGGAGAGGAAGCAGCTTGGGGAGAAGCCTTGAAGCAAAATGCCATATTTTGGGGTACATTTCTCTGCACCCCTTCATTCCCCTGTTTGGAGCTTCCCTAGAAGTTTTGCTTATTAAAAACTGAGTTGGGCCAGCTCGGTCGCTCAACCTGTAATCCCAGCACTTTGGGAGGCTGAGGCAACAGGATTACCTGAGTCTGCGGGTTAGAGACCAACCTGGGCAACATGGTGAGACCTCGTCACTACAATAATTAAAAAAAAAAATTAGCCGGGTAAGGTGCGCACCTGTAGTTCTGGCTACTTGGAAGGCTGAGGCGGAAAGAATGCTGGAGCCCAGAAGGTCGAGATGCTGGGGTGGCCATGAGAGTGCCACTGCACTCCAGCCTGGGCGACGGAGTGAGACTCCAACTTTAAAAAAAAAAAAAAACTGAGTTGATGCCTGTGAAAGAGAAAAATAGAACTAAAAGCTGAGTAGTGTAGGCTGGGCTCGGTGGCTCAGCCTGTAATCCCAGCCCTTTGGGAGACCGAGAGTGGATTGCCTAAACCTGTGTGTTTGAGACCAGCCCAGGCAACTTGGCGAGACCTCGTCTCTACAATAAATCAGAAAAATTGAGCCGGGCTCGGTGGCTCAGCCTGTAACCCCGCGCCTTTGGGAGGCTGAGGTGAGTGGATTGCCTGAGCCCGCGGGTTCGGGAACCCTCTGGGCAACTTGGTGAGACCTCATCTCTACAATAAATAAAAAATTAGCCAGGCGTGGTAGCATGCACCTGTAGTTCCAGCTACTTGGAAGGCTGAGGCGGAAGGATCACTGGAGCCCAGCAGGTCGTGGCTGCGGTGGCCGGGAGCGGCCACTGCACTCCAGTCTGGGCGAGAGTGAGACTTCAATTCCAAAAAAAAATTAGCCTGGTGTGGTAGCGTGTGCCTATAGTTCTGGCTGCTTGGAAGATTGAGGCAGAAGGATTGCCAGAGCCCAGCAGGTTGATGCTGAGGTGGCTCTGAGTGTGCCACTGCACCACAACCTGGGCGACAGAGTGAGACTTCAACTCAAAAAAAAAAAAAAGCTGAGTAGTGTAAGAAACAAACTCACCTGTCCAAAATCAAAGGATGGACACAGAGACACGGAATGGAGCAGAAGCAAGACTTGATGATCTTGTAAGATCGGGTGTCTGGTGAGCAGGCACACTGAAGCCAGAAGAACCAGTACTTTTATCCCTAAAACTCAAATTCCTCTTCTGGTTCCTCGTTAGCAGAGTATTGCAGAAGTTACAGGCATTCCCATTTGAAGCCTACATAACATATTTTGATTGGCTTACATAATCATTCATTTACATGTCCTATTTGCCGATTGACTTACAGAATAACCATTCTGATTGGATCCTGCCAAAAGTTTAAACATGAAGCCAACCAAAGTAAAAGGCTCTCGAAAAGGAAGCACAAAGAAGTAGGAAGTGAATCAGCAAAAGAGAAGCACAAAGCATTTAGACACTATCTTGAGAACCTGAGGTAAGCTAGGCTCCAATTTGAAAATATATCACCATTCTTAGTTCTCACAGTAGCAAAGAATTCTATATAGGCCAGTCCTGTTAAATAGCTGTGGCACTGCAGATGAGCTAGGCTTCTATAGATACTGTAGGCAAACATATCTTTTTGTTGTTGTTGTTGGAGTCTCACTCTGTCACCCAGACTGGAGAACATTGGCCTTAGCCTGCTGGGCTCAGGCGATCCTTCCACTCAGCCTTCCTTCTGAGTAATGCTCAGCTGCTCATCTCTGATACTGATAAATTAAGGGGCAGGGAACTGGCAGAAAGAAATTTATTTCTGAGTTGGAATCCAGGGAGCACAGTCAAACTTGAGGTCTTTCTAAAATGGTTCTGCCTACCCTCAGACCTTGCTGTCCACTTTTATAATCCAGAGTTGTCAGTACCTATACATTAGCCATGTGACCAACAGAGCATTGTATAGAACTTAAGTCACAGCTGCATTTTACATTTAGGTGTAACATTTAGAGTAAAGAAAGTTTACAAGGCCTAAGACATCATGCATTGCAAAAGTTGTGCAAATCACAAGACTTATGATTACATTGATAGTATATTGTTAAAAACCTATCAATGTAAGAAAGGGAGTAAATAGGGATTTCTATCTTTGGGCATAGTCTGCAGAGAAGTCAAGGATCCCCTGAAGATACTTACTGGGATTGCATAGAAGACAAGGGGACTCTCAGGAATGTACAGGAGCGCTTGAACACTTGTCATGCCCTTTTCTAGGGGCTAAGGCAATATGGACGGATGTTAGCAGGGCTCGGTACCAGAACTGCAGGCGCATGCCACAATGCTCAGTTAATATTTTTGAAATTTACTGTAGAAATGAGATCTTGCCAAGTTGTCCAGGCTGGTCCCAAATCCCTGGGCTCAGGCAATTCTCTCACCTTGGCCTTCCAAAATGCTGAGATTACAGGTATGAGCCACCATGCTCGGTCAAACATCTTTAAAAAGAAACATTTCTATGGAGACAGAAGAAAAACAAAGGTTAATGTCAAGCATTATATGGACTAGCTTTTCTAGAGTTTCTGATGCTTCCTCAGATTGTACTGGCAATCTGACAGATTCTCCTGAATTGTAGTTTGAACCAATGAACTTTCTAAGAAGTCCATACATAGGCAGGCAGGCAGAAAGGTTGTTTACACTTTGTTTAGTTTCAGTTTGCAGTGCTTTAAAAAAAAAAACAACAGTTTTAATTACTAATGATCCCAAGTCAGAAAATCAGAAGAAAATTCTGAAAATGTTAGTTTGGAGACTTGTAGCCAGGAAAGAATTCAGATTGCAGTTCGCATTGTAGAAAACAATGAACAAGAGAATGTAGTAACAGTGCACTCTAGTTTCTTTTGAAACATAATTTTCTCTCTCCAGTCTCCATCTCCACCAAAAACAAATCATAGTAGGGTCAATTTATTTGTAAAATAAGCTTTCGTCACATTATGCTTGAAAGAACAGACTGAGAGTGGGAAATGCATTTTTTAATCTTGTTCCTAAACCCTAATACAATGATGAGAAAGTAGAAGCTATGTTTTGGAGAAATGCATACTTTAGGTAAAAATTAACCTTGCCGACTTTGTCTTTTCAGAAACACAGACTTCTTGGTGCCAGGTATCGAAGGTGTCTCATAGCTTTTGTCAGTGGGGCCTGGCAGAAGTGGCAACCAGGCTTGTCTAGAGAAAGGGAATTTACAAGGGCTAAGACATCAAGCATTGGTCAAGGATTGTAGAAGTCATGAAATTTGTAATTACAAAAGTTATGTAGATCGCAGGACTTGTGACCACTCAGGGGGGAGCAGGTGGGAATTTGATCTTCCAGTAGATTGGACACTATCTACAGGGAAGCCGAGGATCCCCCAAAGCTACCCACTGAGAATGCATAGGAGATAAGGGGAAGTGCACCCTATATTAGTTCTAAGGAATGTCATTAGGGAAGGTACAGGAGCACTAGAATCTTTGCAACACCCTTCTCTAGGGGCTATGTTAATATGGACAGACATTAATGGGTCTCTGTGTCACAGAGTTTCCAAGACATTTGCAGGTGGTCGATAAGGAAGTCATGGCAGTTACGTCTTCCTGACTGCAACATTTCCAAGGATAAGGATTTAAGCCGGGACTCAAGGGGGCTATGGGGCCACACTAAACTGTTTTGTAGGCCCG
The DNA here is from genome assembly GCA_027257055.1 of Cephalopachus bancanus. Lineage (NCBI taxonomy): Eukaryota > Metazoa > Chordata > Mammalia > Primates > Tarsiidae > Cephalopachus > Cephalopachus bancanus. Next base: position 884,240 of record JAPVLO010000006.1, read on the forward strand.
CTTCCTGTCTGTGGGAAGTGAACATTTCTTAAATCCTTTCTTCTTTCATCTCTTTGTGTGTTGCAATTCTTTGCATTACTCGAATCTCTGGGTTGCCAGCGTGCACCTCTGGCATGCCGGCTCCAGCAGTGCTGCACCTCTCTCCATCCACACCTCCACCCTCACACTATTTGTATCCTAACAATACTTAGTGAAAGGAGGTACCTATAGAAACCTAAAATAAACTTAGGTTAGCATAGTCTTTTTGCTTCAGTATAACCATTTTTGCTTAGACTTTACCCCTGACACGCTTTGAATCTAGCACAGGTTAGACATAGATAAATTTCTAATAGTCAGGTTTTAGAAGGCGTTCAGACATTTCACTGCAGGCCAGGCTGGCAGCCAACCAGACCCTCTCTCAGCAAATCTCCATCAGATGTGAGACAAGGACAGAGTCATGGAAATGACAGTAAACCACCTTTTGGTCAAGGAGTTTGTGGATTGCAAATGTCCAACAAGTCTCTTGCAGGAAAAATCCCTATGGGCCCAAATCCCCAAGTTAACCTAATCCACTTTCATGACCTACAGGACACAGACAGACCCTACCATGGCAACAATCATGTGACTAACCCACCCATCTGCCTGCTATCCATTACCTGACATCAGTACTTGTGCTTACCTGCCCCTCCATGTTGACATGGAACAGATTATGAACCAATCACCTGGATGACCTTCCCCTATCCAAGGGAAATGGTTAAAAGGATTTGACCACGAGCAGCCATTTTGCCATTGCCAGCACATTGTAGCCATTGTCTTACTAGATTCTGGTGTGGTCATGTGCTCTTTGAGCTATGGCTATTGCCATGTTTCCTGACTTTGGCCCCTTTCCCTACCTTGGGGAGGTGAATCTCTTTCTCTCTCTCTCTCTTTAATTTACTTTTAAATAAACTATATTTTCCAATCTAACAGCTGTGCAATTCTTTGCATCTTTAAGTGGCTTTGGATTGTACACCAGACTCTCACACCCCCAGCAGGTCTGACCTAACCATTCTGGAGGCCCCACTGGGAGTGTGACACTAACACTTAGCCTGATTATTTGCGTACAATCAAGAAAGAGTAATTGTCTGCCAATAGGCTTTTTACAAACTGGCTTTGCTAGAACTTTTTTCATGAGGAATCTCAGGCTAGACCATTTAGAGTTTAGTCAAGGATTTATCTGAGTCTGCAAATATCTGTATGTATTGGTAAATTCCTTTCTTCTTGAGGTCCCAAAATAATCTGGGGGTCCTGGGCCTATCAGAAACTGACATTCATTACTCCCCAGGTCAGGAGTCTTGGACAGGAGTTGACAAGGTATAAGGCCAGCCTTTCCAAGGGGCTTTTTAATCTGCTCTTTAGATCTCAATCGCAGTTCCCCAAAGCAATCTGCTCACATCTGAAATGTCAGTCCATTCAAACCCTTGGTAAGATAATCAATGTCTCTAATCATGTCCTGTTACAAAATACAACGGATTTTTATTAAATGTATGCAAATAACTACATTGGCATAAATCAAGACTCACAGATAGTTTCCATATCCTAGAAAAATCAGATAGTGAGAGAAATATGCTTCAAATTTTGTTCACAAGAGTATGTTTTACTCAATTGTTACAAATTATAAATAGCTCAAGAGAAAAAAAAAGATTTATTTGTTTTTTGCTTTTTTTCTTTTTATTTTGAGTCAGAAGGTCTCACTCTTTTCCCCAGGTGGCATGTTCATGGCTCACTGCTGCCTTGACTTCCTGGGCTCAGATGATCCTTATGGCTTAGCCTTTCGAGTAGCTGGGACTACAGGTGCAGGGCACCACCATGCCTGGCTTATTTTTTAATTTTTGTAGAGAGGATGTCAATGTCTCGCTATGTTGAGCAGGAGGGTCTCGAATTCCTGGACTCAAGCAATCCTCCCACATCAGCCTCCCAGAGTACTTGAATTACAGGTGTGAGCCACTGTAGCTGGCTAAGAAATTTTAAAAAAGAAACAGGTTATAAAAATAAAAACCTCTTGTAATTTTAATAAGAGGAAACCAATAGTTTAAGAAAACCAGGTTTTAACTTTGGGACCCAATATCCAGAAGGAATAATTATAAATAATTTTCTCTTAGTTATAATGAACTTAATCATACATATAATTCCTTTAATAAATTCCCTTTTATGAATCTTATCATGACTTACATAGATCGTTCACATGTTTGGACTTTCTGATTTGTCCTATATTTATTTATCTCTTTTCTTTATAATTTTCCTTACCAAAAATATATCTATATAGTCATAACTTTTTATATCTTTTTCTTATGCATTGGTTTTCTTTTCCTTTATAAATAACTTTTAAATAACCTCTAGATTACATAAAATTTTTTCATCAAAAGCTATATTTTATTTTGGCATATTTGACACATAGAATTATATGACTTAGAATTCCTAGTCTTAATTACCTTAAGTTTTAGTGAAAACCTGGGAAGCAAGAAATCCTAAATTGTCTGTCAGATATTAGTATTTTATAAATGAGATATTCTATAATTTGTAGAAACATGTTTCTCCCTATAATAACCCTTTCCCAACTGAAAGTGACCCAGACATCTGATAAGCACCAAAAATAATCCCAAGATCTCAAATCACACCAAAATCTCACTTATAAGCACTTATCTCATTTATATTTATGCAATTCATTTATTTTGAGCAGTTTACTTAGATTACTTATGAGAAGTGAAATATTAAGCAAAGCTAGTCATCATTTTAAGTTATTTCCTGGTTAACCATTTTCAAAGCCTGTGAACATCTGGTGTTCACCCAAGTAGGAATATTAACATTAAACACATGGGCATTTTCCTGATAACTCAGAAGAGTTAGCCGTTCTCATTGAACAAAAATCTTTTTTTTTTTTTGAATGGGAGTCTCACTCTGTCACTCTGGCAACTGTGCATTGGCATGCTCATGGCCACCGCAGCTTCAGCCTGCTGGGCTCAAGTGATCTTTCCGCCTCGGCCTTCCAAGTAGCTGGAACCATAGGCATGCACCATCAAGCCTGGCTAAATTTTTTGATTTATTGTAGAGACCAAGGTCTCGCCAAGTTGCCCAGTCTAGTTTGAACAAACAATCTTAAATTAGTCTTGTTTATAAAAAAAATTCACACAAAAATCATTCTAGTTATGGCTAGTTTTGCAGTCTTATAACCTTTGTACTATACCCTAACACCTTAAAATGTCTGGTAGAGACAAGTTTAAAACTTATCTAATCAGGAAACCCAGTAAAAAAAGTATGCTGGCAGACTAATTATGAGTACCCACTTACTTATAAACCAATTTGGTAGCATGCTAGACACAATATATAACATATACATATAAGGAAATATATCTAAACATACCCACCTACACATAAACAAAGGTCTAGTAACTTTTATCTTGAACTCTAGCCATGAAATAGCAATACAAACTCACCATTTTATAAAAGATAGCTGGATCTAAGTTATATTTCTGAAAAAAAATTGGAACTTGTTCACATGGCTAAACTTTGCTTGCCCTAATAGGTAACCCTTTAAGGCTGTGGAGCAAAATTTGGGTAAAGCAGTGTGATTTTAGAGACTTTTCTTTATGTCTTTTTTTTTCAGTTTTAAATAAGTCTTTAATGTTTACATTTTATTTAGAACTGGCTGAACTATATAAGAAAAACAAAATCTCCAAGTAATCTTTGAACAGTGAATTTTATTTCAACACCAGTAGCTTAATAACAGCAGATTCAAAACAGGCACAAAAGGAAAGAAAGAAATAGTGAGCTTTAGAAGATTCTGCTTAATTCTATAGTTTTAGGTTAACCATTTGAGCTCTGGATTTTCCTTGCTGTAATTTGCCCATCAGTTTTTAAAAGTTCACAAAATAGGACATCGTATATAACCAACTAGAGTTCCCGAAAACCTGGCATGACTTGCAGGGTAATAGAGTCACAGACAGAGACAGACAGACACGGACACAAACACACAGATACAGATTCAGATGACGTGGTCTCAGAGTGATTCTCACTGAGGGAACTGAATGAAAGTCCTGAGACCCTGTGTTTACCAAACACAGCCTCACAAGCAGCTATGTCCAAATGTTGCAGAGCCCAGGTGTTGCTGCAGACAGTGTATATTCCCAGTCGATGTCCTGGGTGGCTAAATCCAAATGGAGTAAGCCCAAACGACATCACAGAGGAGACAGAAAGTTTCTGGGTACATCTCTGGCTGACTTACCCAGATCATGAGCTTCCCATCTTCTCAGAGATCACCTTCCTTGCACTAACAAAGCATGGTAGACTGCTGGTGCCATGGAGGGAAGAGGAGGGAGGGTCCCCAAGACAAAGACATCTTGGCAGTTGCTGGGAAATCCTTGACATCCCTACTGTGGAGCAGCTAGAGCTTACAGGTGGCCATTGCCCCACTGGAAACCAGCCAATAAACCACCTGCAATGCGTAGCTCCCCATGTGGGCCACCACATTTGTTGCTGATAGCAAGTTCTGCTTGTTGTCGCTTGTAGGCTGAAATGAACAAGCACAAGATGTAGTGGAAGAAAGGTGACTTTATTCTAAAAGCCGGCAGATGGGGAAATGGCCAGGCTCATATCTCAAATAAATAAATATATTCAAAATTTTAGGCTGTGGATTGGGGATTTTAAAAAAGAAAGAATGGAACCTAGCGCTGTGGCTCATGCCTGTAATCCCAGCACTTTGAGAGGCTGATGGGAGAGGATTGCCTGAGCTCAGGGGTTTGAGACCAGCCTGGGCAACTTGGCTAGACCTCGTCTCTACAATAAATCAAAAAATTAACTGGGTGTGGTGGTGTGTGCCCAAGTTCCAGCTACTTGGAAGGCTAAGGCGAAAGAATTGTCGAGCCTAGCAGGTCGAGGCTTCGGTAGCCATGAGCATGCCACTGTACTCCAGCCTGGATGACAGAGTGAGATGCAGACTCAAAAAAAAGAAAGAAAGAAAGAAAGAAAGAAAGAGAGAGAGAGAGAGAGAGAGAGAGAGAGAGAGAGAGAGAGAGAGAGAGAGAGAGAGAGAAAGAAAGAAAGAAAGAAAAAAGAAAGAAAGAAAGAAAGAAAGAAAGAAAGAAAGAAAGAAAGAAAGAAAGGGCTAGTTATGTTGGCTCATGCCTGTAATCCCAGCACTTTGAGAAGCCAAAGCAAGAGAATTGCCTGATCCCAGGGGTTTGAGACTAGCCTGGGCAACTTGGCAAGACCTTGTTTCTAAAGTAAATCAGAAAAATTAGCTGCAAATGGTGGCGTGCATCTGTAGTTCCAGCTACTTGGAAGACTGAGACGGAAGGATCACCTGACCCCAGCAGGTTGAGGCTGTGGTGAGCCTCGCACGTACCACTGCACTCCAGCTAGGCAACTGAGTGAGACTCCAACTCAAAAAAAAAAAGAAAGGAAGGAAGGAATGAGGAGTAAGTGAGAGCAGCATAGGGAGAAGATCAGGGAGCAAATCTTTCTTTGACGGTTGTCTTGAAGTGTTGTTCACCTGGAGACTGGTGGATGCCATTCCTATTATGGCTGGTTGGAGGTTAATTGCCTTAAGATGACCTCTAAACAATGAAGGATTCTGCCATGGGGTATCCATACTCTGTTGTTCCCAAGTCAGCCTCTAGAATAGCCTCTGGAATTTTCTAAGCAAGTACACAACTAGATTAGAAAGAAAGAAAAAAAAAGGATAGGCTAAGAGAGAAAAACACTTAAAACCGTTTCTCAAAAGTGGAAATGGAAATTCTTGGTTACAGGTGGAGCCCTTATAGGAAGGAAGAACAGGAAAGTATGCAGACTTTAGTGTCTAAACCATGCTTTTCTTATTCAAACACACAAGGAAATAACTAATAAGTATTCATTGTAAGCAGCTGTCTGCGTATTTTTTTAACCTAGTTATTTCATATAAGGCCAAATTTTCAACACAAAGCAATTTCTGGTACTTCCAAAAGTCAAAAGGATCTAGGCAACATAATTCAAAAGAGAAAAGAGTTTTAGACCAAAAGGAATCTGTCAGCTTACCATTCTTGGGGTTCCATAAGGAAAAACAGAGATTCTTCCCAAGAACAAGTCTGTTCTCCTTAAGGTATCCCAGGCTGTTAGAAATTATCTTAGGTCCTCTCATGTGGCATCAAGGGAGGCAAGAGGAAGGAGAGATAGGAACAGACAAAATTCAGCTGACTAAAAATAAAATTCCTCAAAGGATCCTTTATCCCAAAAGTATAAAGACCTCCGTGTATATATGAGGGGGGACCCCCAAAAACCAAAAATCACCCCTTGGAGGGTAGGCCCCTTATAGTACAGGCATCCTTCTTGTTCTAGGAGCTCATTGGCGTAAGTGTACCAGCGAACATTGTGAGAGGCTGCATTTGGCTTCAGTGAATTTTTTTTCCTCTGGAGATTCTTTTAGTGTGTTTGCCCATTCATGATGAGTGATTTATACAAACAACTTGCCCACACCATGCTGTGTTCAGCAGTTTTTGATCAAAAACAGCATGGCCCCCATGTCCATGCTCCCTATTCATCCAATCTTGCCCTGAGCAACTGTTTTTGTTTCCCCAACAAAAAAAGTCCTCAAAGGGAAACAATTTACTGATATGGAAGAGGTGAAATTTAAAAAAAAAAAAAAAACAGCAGAAGCACTGAAAGTCATCAAAATTGACAAGTTCAAAAACTGCTTTGAGCAGTGGAAAAAGCATCTCGTTAGGTGTTTTGTATCAGATGAAGAGTACTTTGAAGGTGACTGAAGTTTAAACGTTTAAAAATAACTACAAAATTTTTTGTGAATAAATTTCAATTTGGGGGGGTCCTCATATATATGGCTTGAATATTAGCTTTTAATTAAGCTTATTGTTGTCCATAGAGCTCTTAAAAAAGTCTCTTGTTACCAGATTTTACTGGGACAAACAGCTGCTATATTTCTGGTTTTACTTTTTTTTTTTTTTTTTTAAACAGAAGATTATCCTAAGTGCCTTAACCAAGTTTGAATGTGAAAAATCATGGACACATAAGGTAAAAACAAATATCAAACCAGAAAGGAGAGAATTCTTAAGGCTAGCCATGACACCATGTCTTTTTACAAACTTAACCTTTCCATCAATTGTTTAGAATGAGAAACCTCAAAAATCTTTTTTATTTTAATACTGCACTTAGTTCCAATAGGAACTCAATCCAAAAAGCCTCTTTAAAACCCAGGGGATAATTTTAGAGGGCATAAAAAAAACAATTCCAGTGGTCCCCAAAAATTCACTCTAAGAAATATACTTAAGATAGTTAAAGATGACAAAATCCCCAAAGGGATGAGACCTTTTAAGACAAAACTCCCCTGAGAGTTTGACATGTTCAAAATGAAAAGTGCTGTTTGATATCTTATATGTCTTGGATTATTTCAGCTAAGTTATTTTGCTCACTGCTCAGAAAAAACAAAACTTATGCAACTATTACAATGGAGAAAGAGTTTACTATCATAAAGCAGCTAAGCAAGGATGGTGAGAGAAATTTCTCAAATTTGTCTCCCTGATAATTCAGAGAATAAGCGTTTTATTTATTTATTTATATTTTTTTGAGTTGGAGTCTCTGTCACCCAGACTGAAGTGCAGTGGCCCTCCTGGCCACCGCAGCCTCGACCTGCTGGGCTCCAGTGATCCTTCCGCCTCAGCCTTCCAAGTAGCTGGAACTACAGGCGCGCGCTCCCACACCCGGCTAATTTTTTGATTTATTGTAGAGATGAAGTCTCACCAAGTTGCCCAGGTGGGTCTCGAACCCGTGGGCTCAGGCAATCCACTCACCTCAGCCTCCCAAGGCGTGGGATTACAGGCTGAGCCACCGAGCCTGGCTTTAAAGGAAATTTAGCAGACAGAGGGATAGGGACTGTGGATTGGTTGATGATCTCATGCGGTGGGTGTGTGGGTGGGGGTGTTTAGATTGTCTTCCTGGTAGTCCTGTGACCAGTAGAGTTCTTCCTGGTGCTTGGGGCCTGGGTAGGAGTTTAGGTCCACCAGAGTATAAAGTCTGAAAGAGATCTCAAATACCATTCTTAGGTTTTACAGTAGATGCTGTTTGTAAAACAAGTCCCATGACCATCGACTGCTAGCTCCCCAGCCCTGAGCCATTATGGAGGCAGTCCAGGAGGAAAGGTGTGGAGAAAAGTGGGGTCCCTGGAGATTAAAGCCACATTGTCTTTCAACCAGGCATTTGTCCTCAAGTAGTTTTTAGTATAAGAAGAAGTATGTTTATTAGCCTTGGTCCTTCCCTAGGGGGTCAGCAGATAAAGGTAACTTTACATAGGTGAACTTCCAGTCTTTTCAGACTGACCACCTAATGTGAACCCCAAAATTTGTACTCCTAATGGCAGATACCAAGAGACATTATCACCTCATTGTCACAAAGTCAAGCTCTCAAGGCATAAAACATCCTATGGTACCCCTCCTTTAGGACAGATGAACACAAAAAGATAAAGACAAAGGAAAACAAATTTCTTTTTTTTGAGTTGGAGTCTCACTGTGTCTCCCAGACTGGAGTGCAGTGGCACACTCCTGGCCACTGCAGCCTCGACCTGCTGGGCTCTGGCAATCCTTCCGCCTCAGCCTTCCGAGTAGCTGGAACTACAGGTGCGCGCTACCACGCCTGGTTAATTTTTTACTTATTGTAGAGATGAGGTCTTGCCAAGTTGCCCAAGTGAGTCTCAACTCAGGCGGTCCACTCACCTCAGCCTCCCAAAGCACTGGGATTACAAGCTGAGCCACCGAGCCTGGCTGAAAACAAATTTCTTAAAGGAAAAGGGATCAAACGATATAAATAATTATACCACAAAGTACCCAAAAGAACACCAACGTCACTACAACCCAAGACCAGTCAAACAAACCCTTCTTTCCCATTCATCAAACCTTACGGAAGGCACAAACAGTGATTTTTTTTCACGAGAGTGCACAGAGGGAGAGTGAAAAGGTGAAAGGTCAAATTGGAGTAACTTTAGTCAGAGTGGCAGCCATTTTAACATTGCTCGGCTTTGTCATGCTTTTTCAGCATCTTGCTTCAACCCATCTTATAATCATTAAACAAGAAACAAAACCAGTTTCCTAGAGGTAGTTACAGATAGTTGTCTTGTAATCTCCCCAAGTATGCTTTGTACTAACTCCCTTTTATCCAAAGTATTTGTCTTTCTGCCATCAAGGGAAACTTCTATGTCTTTTATCTTGGTATCTCCAGTGTCTGACACTATGCCCATCCCATGTAGTGCCCATTAGTGACTATTTAATGAAATAATGGATTGGTGGACGGCTCCCTTGTCACTGTTCTGCCTACGGATCTCTTGCAGAGTATTCAATAAATCTGTTTTTTTACTCTAAAATAATAATAATAATAACAACAATAACAATAATGGATTAACACTAAAGTCTAGATTGCCTGAGGAGCAAATTGAAAGAGCCCATCCCTGCCTGTCAGCTTCTGAGAGAGATGAGGCTGGAAAAAGCAGGAGGCCCTTAGGAAACTGGTATCAAAAAGAAAAGGCGAGTGCCTTCCACTTCTCAATCTTATCCAGGGCAGTTCCAACATAGGAGGGCATCCATTCACAGAGAGTATGACCAATGACCCTTCACAGAATAGCCTGTGTTTCCAATGGCTTGTGTCCCCTCAGCTGACTCTCTCAACTCAGAGTATAAAAATAAAGCTCTCCTGTCCTGACAGTGAAGACCTTATGGCTGTCCGGAGTACAAAGCTAATTTCAGGAGCCTATTCAGGTTTCACAGAAAAATAAGAGTTTCTGTGATAGCTACATTAAAAAAAACTTAACTTCCATATTCTAAAACGAGGCCAGGCACGATGGCTTATGCCTATAATCCCAGCACTTTGGGAGGCAGTGGTCAGAGGATTGCTGGAACCTAGGGGTTTGAGACCAGCCTGAGCAACTTGACAAGACCTCATCTCTGCAATAAATCAAAAAATTAACTGGGCACTGTGGCACACACCTGTAGTTCCAATTACTTGGAAGGCTGAGGTGGAAGGATTGCCTGAGCCTAGCAGGTTGAGGCTGCAGTGACCGTAAGCATGCCACTGCACTACAGCCTGGGCAATAAAGTGAGACTTCAACTCAAAAATAAAATAACATAAAATGATGAATGCCTTATGATGAGGAAGAAAAATTTTTAAAGGACCTGATACATACTGAATACTGTAGCCAAGTGGCCCGAAATTTTCAGCATATTTGCTTAACCAAGGGACGCTTTGCAGCCACACATTTGGGACTAAACATAAAAACTGTCATCAGTCATGAAGTCCACTTGTATAGAAGTGGCTGAAAAAACTGAGACAAATATAGGTAGCAAGAATTGTCATGTAAGCACACATTTGTCATCAGTGCAACAGCACAATATTTGGGACATTTACTCTTGGTATATAAAAGAGAAATGGGTCTGAAATCCTTCTTAATGAAATAAAATAGAACACAGAAAAAGAAACAGAACTATAGTCTGGATGTGGTGGCTCAAGTTTATAATCTCAGCACTTTGGGAGGCCGAGGTGAGAGGATGGCCTGAGCCCACATGTTCGAGATCAGCCTGGACAACATGGGGAGACCTCATCTCTACAATAAATAAATTTTAAAAAATTAGCTGGGTGTGGTAGCTCACGCCTGTAGTTCCAGCTACTTGGAAGGCTGAGGCTGAAGGATCGCCTGAGCCCAGCAGGTTGAGGCTGTGGTGGCCAGTAGTGTACCACTGCACTCCAGCCTAGGCGACAGAGACTCCTACTCAAAAAAAAAAAAGAACTACATTTGAAATTTATCAAGGAAAGTAATTTGATAAAGAATAGCAAGTACAATTTTTCTTTCAGCGCCTAAATAATACTGGATACAGACTTAAAAAAAATTACAAATAGCCAGGCACGGTGGCTCACATCGGTAATCCCATTTTGGAGGCTGAAATGGGAGGTCCGCTTGAGTCCAGGAGCTGGAGATCAGCCTTGCAAGACCTTGTCTCTACAAAAAAGTCAAAAAACCAGCCATATGTAGTGATGTGTGCCTATAGGTCCAGCTACTTGGGAGGCTGAGGTGGAAAAATCTCCTGAGCCCAGGAGATAGAGGCTGCAGTGAGCCATGAGCTTGCCAGCGCACTCCAACCTGGGGGACAGAATAAGACTCCGACTCAATAAACAAACAAGCAAATAAATAAATAAAATAATAAAAATAAAAAAATTACAAAGGTTTATGCCTTTGTATTCTTAAAGTATTACTTACATTCAGTATTAGCAATTATTCTTTTTAAAATATGAGACTTTATGTATCAAACGATGGAGTTCTTTTCCCATCAAATCAGTTCCGCCCCAGGGTTGCCCTTGCTGACAAGGGCATCAGGGCACAGGTCAGTTCCTATGACCTTCATTGTTCAACGTGTTCACCTGGTGCTGGGGCTGTGGTCAGTTCTGAGGAGGTAACTGTGAACAACGCAAAGTGGCTGCCCTGGTGGGGTTTAGACTCCCTGAGGAATAGACAAGCAAATGAGACAGCCTACACACGAAGTCAGCCAAAAGGTCCCAGAACTGGGACCTGAGGATAAAATGAGCCAGCCAAGAGAAGAGCCCAGAGCAAGGAAGACCAGACAGAGGAACAACAAGGTCTAAAGCTCAGGGAGAGCGTTTTGGTCTGGGAGGAAGATGAAAAGCTTGAGTACATTGTAAGAAGGATGAGGCACCATGGAAAGATTTAAGCCAAGGAGTAACACAACTGATTTGTAGTTTGGAAAGATCATGTTCTTGACTGTAGTGGTTACACAAATGCACATATGTGATATAAGTGCATAGAGGTGCACGCACGCAGGTGAAAACCAGTAAGTCTATGGATTATACCACACCGTGTCAATTTCCTGGTTTCCATATTGGTATGTAGTTGTGCAAAATGTGACCACCATTGAGGGGAAACTGGGTGAAGAGTACATAGGCTCTCCCTGTTCTTCTTCTTCTTTTTTTTTAAGTCAGAGTCTCACTGTTGTCTCGGCCGGAGGCCAGCGGCACACTCTTGGCCACCACAGTCTCGACCTGCTGAATTCAGGTGATCCTTCTGTCTCAGCCTTCCAAATAACTTGAAAATTACAGGCATGTGCCACCATGCTCAGCTAATTTTTTGATTTACTGTAGAGACGAGGTCATACCAAGTTGCCCAGGCTGGTCTTAAACCCCTGGACTCAGGCAGTCTTCTTGCGTCCACTTCCCAAAGTGCTGGGATTACAGACATGAGCCACCACACCCAGCTTGTTTTTGTTTTTGTTTGTTTTGCAACTTTCTGTGACCTATGATTTCATGATAAAAAGTTTAAAATAAAAGGATTGATCAGGCTTGGTGGTTCAGCCTGTAATCCCAGAGCTTTGGGAGGCCGAGGTGAGTGGATTGCCTGAGCCCGCGGGTTCCAGGCCCACCTGGGAAACTTGGCGAGACCTCCTCATCTCTACAATACATAAAAAATTAACCAGGCGTGGTAGCACACGCCAGTAGTTCCAGCTACTTGGAAGGCTGAGGCAGAAGGATCGCCGGAGCCCAGCAGGTCGCGGCTGCAGTGGCCAGGAGTGGCCACTACACTCCAGTCTGGGAGTGGAGTTTTATTTTACTCAAAAAATAAAAAATAAAAGTAAAAATATTATTTTGGCTCAGTATGGAGGATGGATGGAAGGTTTTGCAGAAGAGACAAGAAACAGCTTGGAACAGAGGTTCTGCAGAGGCACATGGACTTGAAATGTGTTTCAAAAATGGAACGACTAAGACCTCCCAGCAGATTAGATGTTGCTGTGGAGCATTGGAGAGGAGGAGGAATCCAGGCTAATCCAGAAGTTTTTTTTTACTTAAGCAACTGGATTAACACTGGAGAAATCACTTTTTATCCAGAAAAAAAAAATTCTGGGGAAAAAAATCTTCAATTGACAGTCGCTTCAAGATAACAAAGATAAACAAATATCTTGGAACCAATGTATCATTAGTAACATTATAGACAAAAAAAGAGAGTAGATTTCAGTTTAGGAATTGAACTGGAGTCAGAAAACCTGGGCTGTAATCAATAATTTGTTAGAGATTCTGTGACCTAGAGTATTCACCCAATTCCCTAAGGGCCTGAGTTTTCTCATTTGCAAAAATTGGGCCAAATAGAAGAGCTCTGAGATTCAGTAAAGCTTGAGATATTAATATTGAAGTTAGTTGATTCTTTTTTTTTTTTTTGAGTTGGAGTCTCACTTTGTTGCCCAGGCTGTTGCCCAGGCTGGAGTGCAGCCACCCCAGCGTTGACCTGCTGGGCTCAGGCGATCCTTCTGCCTCAGCCTTCCAAGTAGCCGAACTACAGGCACATGCTAACACGCCTGGCTAATTTTTGATTTATTGTAGAGACGAGGTCTCACCAAGTTACCCAGGCTGGTCTCGAACCCCTGGGCTCAGGCAATCTTCTTGCCTTGGTCTCCCAAAGTGCTGGGATTACAGGCTTGTTTTTACTGACTTGGGTCATGCTTTTCTCTGAACACTAATTCTCAGAACATAAGGTGCTTTTAATTTTGTATCTATGCCAACTTTGCATTCCAGGAAGAGCCCCCATGTGGTTCCCAGTTTTAGGAAATCAGCACCTTTGCAGGGCATTCCAACCAAGGCGTGGGTGGTACTAAAATACCCCACAGCCCCAGGGCGTTCTTTTATCTTGAGTAAGCCTTCCAAGATCCATGTGTGGTGCCAGGATTAGCTGAGAGGACACGGAAAAGCCACTGCTGACTGAGCTGAAACCATATATGGGCTCAGGCTCAGTTGACAGATACAATGAGTGTCCGTTTAGTGCATGGCCTGGGCGGCTGCCTGGAAACGTGACTATGTTCAGCCTCCTCTGCTGCTGTAATTAGACCATGTGCCTCATTTCTTGTCCAGGATCATTTTTCTGGAGGCTATATTTCAAGTCTGATTTGATTGGCACAGTACATTTATTAAGCTAGGTTTTGCCCATCCGTGTAACTCTTTCTTAGGAAGTGCAAAGAAAGCTCTGTTTTGAGAAGGCATAGCCTCCAGGAAAACACCAGACAGGACCCCATGTGGTAGAAAGGCCTCAAATAAATCAAAACTCCACCCAAGTTCAAAATAGTCACACTCTATCTTTCCCTTTATTCCACAGAGCCTAATGTGTGGCAGGCATGTGTCAGGTGGACAGAGAGCAGCCGCCACTTGAGGGGGTCTTGCTAAGGCCACTTGTCCTAGAGAAGGACACCCAGAAAATCAGTCCCGGGATCCTCTTCCTCAATGGACAGAGTAAATAACTTGTCAGGTCATATGAAATCAGAATTTTCAGGCAGTGGCCTCTGGGTGACAATAACAGTCAAAACACAGCCAATCTGAATCAGAAGTACCACTTTCACTTCCAGTAGATAGAACGTCAAAGTATTTGAAAGAACTAAACCTGAATTTTTTTGTGTGTATGGTTTGTTTGCTTGTTTGTTTGACTTAGAACTTAGAGGTCTCACTCTGACAACTAGGCTGGAGTAGAGTGACATGATCATGGCTCACTGCAGCCCCAAACTCCTGGGCTCAAGTGAAACTCCCTCATCAGTCTCCTGATTAGCTGAGACTACAGGTGTGTGCCACCACACTCGGCTAATTTTTTTTTTTTTTTTCTGTAGAGATGATGTCTTACTATTTTGCCCAGGAGGTCTCGAACTCCTAGGCTTAAGAAATCCTCCCTCCTCAGTCTCCCAAAGTGCTGAGATTGCAGGCATGAGCCACTGCGCCTGGCTAAACCTGAATTCTTATAGTCCATATAGTTCTGCAGAACATTACCTACTCAGTTGTGGCCAATGTTTTTAGCTATTTTCCATATTAAGTACATAATTTGTGTCAGGCACTCTTCTAAAATTCCTGTGTGAGAAACACTCAGTCCTCATGACAGTCCTATGAGATAGGCAAAATTATTGTCCCCAGGAAGAAATTGAGGCACAGAGAGTTGAAGTCACTTCCCCACAGCTACGTAGTAGCAGAGTGGGCATGGTTCCAAAACTGTGTGCCTAACCATTAGGCTGTCCTGCCACTAGACCACAGAGCCCTGTGAGCTGTGGAGGCGAGCCCAAGAATTGACTGTCCACCCCTCATGCGGTTTCTCAAGATTGAAAGTGGGTGGAAGGAAAAGCTGAAGGCTATTGGAGTTTAAATGCAGCCTTGACATGAAAAAGCCCCAAGCAGCTCAACTGCTCTCTGGAGCTAAGACTGCAGAAACAGTATTCCACTGGGGAGGAATTCCACTGGGGAGGCCAGCAGAGGTATCACACAGCTGACCCTGACTGAGTGCTCAACTTTGCCAGTGCTTTGTGGTCAGCAAACTACCAAGAGTACCACACTTGCCTGTGATCCCTCATTTTTAGCCCAAAGGCAGAGTCTAAACTGCCACTACCAGGTGGGGTGCAGTGGCTCATGCCTATAATCCCAGCACTTTGGGAGGCCTAGGCAAGTGGACTGTCTGAGCCCAGAAGTTCAAGACAAACCTGGGAAACATAGCAAAACCCTGTCTCAACAAAAAATCCGCCAGGCATGGTGGCATGCACCTGCAGTCCCAGCTACTCGGAGGCTGAGGCTAAAGGATTGCTTGAACCCAAGAGGTGGAGGCTGTGGTGAACCATGATGACTCTGCACTCCAGCCTGGGCAACAGAGTGAAACCCTGACTCAAAGAAACAAACAGCCACCTCCAAAATGCTGACTGAATCCAGAGGAGCCCTCACCACCAGAGCTCAGAAGTAATGGACACTCCTGTAGTCACTGCTAGATCCTGCTATTTGCAACTCATGGCGTCATCTCCTACCAGAGACCATAGGGAAGACACGTGGGTGGGAAGATTTGTAAATGTCCTCATTCTGCAGCAAGATCTGAGCGGTTCAGTAGCCAGACACTTCTGGAGGGTCCCCGAAGGAGACACTCATTGAACACCAGGTGGCAGTACTGCCCACACGTAAACTGGGGCTGCTGACAGACTGGCCACTCCTGTCCAGCCTAAAACAGTAGTGTTTCTAGGGCTCTGAGTTACCCGCTGCCAGAGTTTATGAAGCATGAGGTCACTGGGGAGGGGCTTGTCCTGGTGAAGATCCCCCTCCCCGACCCTAAACCCCAAGCAACTCTTCTGCTCGCTCTCTACCCCACCCCCTCCTCCCCACCCTTGTCAGGCTGTTACAGGTTGCTTAACAAGGAATGATTCCTAAACATCCCCTGACTTAAGCCAATTCTGACTGACACCCACATCAAAGAGATGGCCTACAGCAAGAAAGATGAAATCACTCGTGACTAAAGTCAGAGCAGTTTTAAAAAATCAAACACCTGTGACATTCAAATCTTTAGTTTACCTAAGCTATGAAGTCATTTGTTTCTTAGAGATTTTATTCCAAAAGCAACTCAGACAAGCCAGTGGTGTGGTCTCTAGAGCTGGTATGGACACCCTGAGTGCATCAATGAGCCTGAACCCTGGTGTTCTGAGGGGTCTGAAGGCCCGCTTGGACAGGCTTCTCTTCTGGGATGGGAACCTCAACACCTCCATGTGCCGTCTGGGTAAAGTCCAGCACACCTGGAGGACAGCAAGTAACAAATATGGCCAGGCTGGGCATGGTGGCTCATGCCTGCAACCCCAGCACTTTGGGAGGCAGAGGTGAGAAGATTGCCTGAGTCCAGGGGTTCAAGACCAGCCTGGACAACTTGGCGAGATCTCATCTCTACAATAAATTTTATTTTGCTTTTTATTTTTGAGTTGGAGTCTCACTCTGTCGCCCAGACTGGGTTGCAGTGGCACGCTCACGGCCACTGCAGCCTCAACCTGCTGGACTCGATGATCCTTCTGCCTCAGCCTTCCAAGTAGCTGGAACTACAGGTGTGTGCTACCATGCTTGGCTAGTTTTTGATTTATTGTAGAGATGAGGTCTCACCAAGTTGCCTGGGTGGGTCTCGAGCACATGGGCTCAGGCAATCCACTCACATCGACCTCCCAAAGTTCTGGGATTACAGGCTGAGCCACCGAACCTGGCCTCTACAATAAATTTTTTTTTAAAGTAGCCAGGCATGGTGGCACATGCCTGTAGTTCCAGCTACTTGGAAGGTTATGGCAGAAGGATTGCCTGAGCCCAGATGGTCGAGGCTGCAGTGGCCATGAGCACGGCACTGCACTCCAACCTGGATGATAGAGTTAGATTCTCTTTAAAAAAACAAAAACAGACCTTGTGCAGTGGCTCATGCCTGTAATCCCAGCACTTTGGGAGGTGGAAGTAAGAGGATTGCCTGAGCTCAGGGGTTTGAAACCAGCCTGGCAACTTGGCAAGACCTCGTCTCTAAAATAAATTTTAAAAAATTAACTGGGCATGGTGGTGCGCACCTGTAGTTTCAACTACTTGGAAGCCTAAGGCAGAAGGATCGCCTGAGCCCAGCAGGTCGAGACTGCAGTGACTGTGAGCATGCCACTGTACTCCAGCTTGGGTGACAGAGTGAGACTCCAGCTCAAAACAAAAACAAAAACAAAACAAAACAAACAAATATGGCCAGATCACCTGTGAGGGCAGAGAGGGCAGGTCCCAATGAAGTCAGTGGAGGTTCTCTGGGATCTGCTTCTGAATCCAGACCTGAAAGGCTGACATGGGTCATCTGAAAAGCTGAGGCACCCAGGCAGCACTGGGTGTACCTCTGAAAGTTGGTGGGTGACTATTTTAAAATGATGAGCACTCTCTGGGCACTCCATTTCTTTTGCATTTTGTTCCCTGATTGCATCCCTGAAAAGATAGCACTGCCCCAGTCAATGTCCTGATTTTTAAAACCAAAAAGGAGAAAAAGAGACAATGCCTCAGGAGCAACTTCCTGCAATTATCTTATGAAATCATCTGAGTTTCTATTTATAACCAGACCATTGCTCAGAATGCCAGCCACCAGATCTGCAAACACATGCACATATTCTTCCCAGCCTCCACTGACACTTTCCTTCTGGGCATGCACATCGCTTGGCATATCTGATTGTTTATATAATAAATAATAGGAGTGAGGAAGGTGCCTAGCACATCATAGATGTGCAATATCCTTGTTGAATGAATGACTACGTAAATTAATCAATCAGCAAACATCAAGTCACCCATAGATGCATTCAGAGAGTCCACCACCGGCTGGGCATCAAGGAGTCGCTTCTCTCTGTGGGTCCTTCCCATTTTCCATTTTCAAATCCCCTCAACATTTCTGGTTTCAGCCCTTGCTTCCCCCTGGGAGTCTCAGTCACTTGGTGTCAACCCCAGAAGCTAAAATGGCTCTGTCTGGCCTGAGTTCAGCAGGGGGCCTGAAATCTTTCAAATGAAATGTCTCAAGTCTCAGCATAACCTTCATATATTATTCGTCCCTCAGAGTCTTGGTAACTTCTTTTCTTAAAACCAAAAGAACTCATGGCTAATGGTGAGAGAGTGAGAGGATGACAGCTACCCCATAAGAAGTCAGACTCACTCTGGGTTCAAAGAAGGACTTCATCTTAAGGATATGGGTGGGAGTGAGGAAAATGGGGGTCTTGTCTGGGCCTCGTGGGAATCTGGGAAAAGTTGAACCACCAGATGCCTGGCTGCAGGGACACACAGGAGTCACTGAGCACCTAATGGAGGACAGAACCCCAGGGTGCAGGGGTGGGAAGGATATTCCCATCTGAGGTTAATCCAATGGCCAGGTAACTGGAGCATGGCAACCCCCTCTATGGTGAGTCAACCCTCCATTTCCTCCCCTTCTGTCCCTGGCTTCATCAAAGAGCTATCTCTCCCTTGCCAGCCTAGTGTCTCTCTTTCAGCCTGTCTCTGATCTCCTGGCTCTCCTGTCCTGTCTGCAGGTCTTTTCAGCCAACCCACTTAGGGACAACCCTATTTCCCCAGTGCAGATTCCGGAGGCAAGGATGCTTATTTTATCCCACGTGGGTAAGGCTTTAGTTCCCAGACACTTCCCAAGTTGGCAGCACGGACTGGACACCCTGGAGTCAGGTAACACCCTCAAGTTCAGACATCTCAGGGGCTGAAATGAAATGGGAGGGCCAGGGGGTCTTCTTATAGAGCCCTTAGGACCCAGCTGAGGAACACAAGGCAAGCTGTTACCTAGAAGAAAGCTAAGGATGGCAAGCATGGTGGTGCAGAGGAAGTGTCTGGGTGGTTACCTGGAAAGGCAGTGCTGGCCAGAGGCACACGCAACACATTCTGAGGACAAGAATCTACTCAGAGTTCATTTTGGACTTGATCTCCCTGACAGAAAGATGTAACCAGACTGCTTGGAAGAGGCAGTCAAGAAACTAGGAAGCACACCTTCCTTAACTACTCTTCAGACATTTACTATGGGAATGTGAAATATTCATGAGCAGCAAATAAGTGGGAATTCTTGGCCTGATTCTGGCAATACCTTTTTTTTTTAACAGCCCAAGTCTGAAGGTCAGTGTGCAAAAGAGATGTGGCCCAGAAACTTCCATGGCTGCATCTCCATCCCTCCCCCAGCAAATGCTACAACAGGCCAAGCCATGACTAGTGCCAGTAAGAGGAAACCCAAACACTCCCCAGGGACACAAACACTTCCAGCTCCTCTCTCTGCCGGTATCAGAGACAATAGGGCTGATCTGACTTGAAACCACTTCAGACTCTAAAAATGGTTGTTTCAAAAATTAATATCATGGAAATTATCCAAGCTGGGTCTCACATATGTCACTTGGAAAAAGAAAACCAGGTCATTCTCCTCTCCTTGTTCCCTCCTTCTCTGCCTCCCCCTTTCCCCTTCCCCCTCCTCCTCTTTCTTCTTTTTTTTCCCTCCCCCTCTCCCTCTCCCCCCTCATTTGGCGGGTGCTCTGAAACGCAAAGCAAAATCCCCAGTGAGAACAGGGCACTAACGGCATTACCAGCTCCATTAATGGATCAAGCACCCAGGGACAGCTTTAAGGGATTTAAGACTCTCTGTGTGTATCTTCTTCCTGAACCGGTAATGCCCCATTTGTGAGCAGTTTGCTGAGGTTGAGTCTGTCATCAGCATGAATGTCCATCTGAAAGCTTTTGAGATGTTATATTTAACAAGACCAACTTGTCCTTCATCAAGGAAACAGAAGAGAGTTGGCTTTGCTCCAGTCAATTCTTTAAATATCTCCTTAAGACTTCCCAGAAATGAGCTCTCACAATTCCTGTTACCCTAGGCAGTGAGAAGAAGCCAAAACTGCTACCCTAGGCAGTGAGAAGAAGCCAATAGAATGAAGGGACAATCTTCTGTCCTACCAACACGGATTCTCCATGGGCCTGCCGCTAGCTAGGAGTGAAGTGGCATCTTTAGGATGACACATGCTCAGTGACAAAATGAGCACACCTTAGATGTATCCCTGGGCAGGAGGTTGGAACCTGGGAAAGGGTCATGGGAGTGGCCAACCCAGGAGGTCCCCTTCCTCTCAGGCTCTGGCCTGGTGTGCAGGTCATGCTGAGGCCATTGAAGTGTCTTCCCTACCTGTTGACCATATCTTGCAACTCTGCATAGTGAACCCTTCCTTGAGTTCTCGTGTACCCTTCCTTGAGGAGTCATCCCCGGGCTGGTTCAGACCAGATAGGGCACACCTAGATCAATGCTCATCACTTTTGGTTACCTTTAGTCTACATTTGGTTCATTATAATACTAAAAATCCCACCCCTAGAGAGAATTCATAGCCATTTTGTATACATGCAACATATATACAGTATAAGCACCTTCTCATACTGTGCCTGCATGCTAGAAACCCTTTCCTTCTATGCTTAACCCTGCACTCTGCCCTCTGTAAGATGCCCTATAAGGGGAGACCCTCAAACAATGGAATTATCTTTTGCAAGGTAGGCCCTCTGTAGTAAACTCAGAATTTGTTCCTCTGCATCAAATGGTGAATCAAAGTTTTTATCTGAAAGGTTTGAGAAGGTTGTGTCACGATTTGTGGAAGAAATGTCTGGAGTTGTGGCAAACAGGTGGCTGGTTCTTCCACCATGACAATGCACCTGCCCACATTGTACTGATATTCAACAGTTTTTGACCAAAAACAGCTTGACCCCCATGCCTCACCCTCCTTATTCACCCACTCTCACCCCCTTTTTCTGTTGTTGTTTCTCCAAATAAAAAATGTCCTCAAAGGGAAATATTTTGCCCATGTAGAAGAGGTGAAACAAAAAACAGCAAAAGCGCTAAAAGGCATCAAAATTGATGGGTTAAAAAACTTTTGAGAAGTGGAAAAAGTGTCTCTATAGGTGTATTGCATCAAACAAAGATTACTTTGAAAGTGAATGAGGTTTAAACATGTAAGAATTAATACACAAATTTTAATGAATAAATTCTATTTTGGGGTTCCCCTTGTATAACCTGTGTGTCTTTTACAATAGGGAACCATGTTTTCCTGTCCAATTGGCCTCTCCTGGACCATCTTCCCTGTAAGTTCCTGAATAAAGCCCATGTCTCGTCCGTTGTCGCCAGGTTATTTCTCCAGCCTCTTGGACACAGTGCCTCCCTTTTGGGGTCTTTGGGAGTCCTGCACAACAGCATCAGACATGGCCACTGATCTCAGGGAGCTTTGTAATACTGTAGGTAACAGCAGCTCCTACCAAGAACCTACCTGTGCTGGAGCTTATATACATCACCTCTGATCTTTAAGACAGTCTTTGAAGGCAGATGATACACAACTTAACAGGCCAAGCATATAAAGGATGAATAACAACATAAAGAAATATATATCAAATTCCAAATACATGGTAAAGAAAACCAAGTTACTAGAGTTGTGCAGAAGGAGAAGTAAGCTAGGGTGGTCTTATGAAACTTCCAGAAAGTACCACAGCAGGAGAGGAAGGAGAAGGCAGTCTGGGCAGGGAGGGGCAGCTCAGGCCAGGTTTCAGGGGCAGGAATCATGCACAGGAACTGGAGGAAGAAGGATTGGGGTGTGTGTGTGGAGGGGGCAACATTTGGGAGATGGCTCAGGCTGGCTGGGTGTAGGGAAGGGAGTCCTTCCAGTAGGTTGATGAGGCTTCTTACATTTCATTGTACATGTCTCTGGGTTAAAGGGTTTCCCAAATATACTGAGGTTGGCTCAGAGACCCCAAGCCCACCTTTCCAGGCTGGGCGTCTCCCTTCCCGGAAGCCTCCTGCAGCTGTCCCATCTCATGACATTCTCTTCTTGACTGCCTAGAGAGCCCAAGTAATGATGTGGTCATTTTTATCGTCACAGGACACTTTGATCTTTCATGATGAGCTTGTTTACTATCTCCAGTAAGGTGGCAAGCTCTTGGGGGTGGGCGTGGGATTTCATACTTTCCATCTCCTGCTCCCTACTCTGGCTTAGCCTGGGGCTTAATCCTTGGTCCTCTGATCCTCTCTGTCTGTAGTGTACTCTTGGGGTGTCTTCTCACTTGTATCTACCAGTAACTTGCAGAGAACTCCTAAACCTCATCTCCCATCTAAGTCCTTCTCTCTCACCCAAATTCTACTCCTGAACCTCCAATGTCCAGGAGACAATTCCACTGCTGTGCCTTGTCATCACCTCCAATGTAGTATGTCGAAAGCAGAATAATCTATATTTGTTGCAAACCAGTTCCTACAATTAACCCACTCATCTTTGTCAAATACATTACAGTTCACTCCATCATACAATTATTTTACAAAAATACAAATTATAAATGAAACATTTATTGAACTGAATACCAATGTGCAGAGTCTGACTCTGTGTGGTTAATCTCCACCAAGTGTGGCAAGAGTTCTAATGGCGTCAATATCTGTGACATCTCATCTGTCGGCCATCACTCACCCAACAGTCTCCACGGCTTAGAACACACTGAGAGTCCAGAAGTCAGTCCCAAATGTTCAGGACATTTTGACGGTTATAAGTAAAATTAGCATTCGATGTGATGCAAAAAAAAAAATTGACATCTAACATTCACAACCTTGCCTGCTTGAGAGCCTTCTCATCTCACTCAGAGACTACTGATTCTCATTTTCCATTCAGTCCTAATAAACATGGTTATCTGGTTTACAACTCCATGACAGAAGCACAAAAGAATAAGGGAGAAGAAAATCCAGAGTTTAGCAGCAGAAGCAAGATAACACTCTGAAGGGGAGAAGGAGGTGATTTTAAAGCCGTGAAAGAAGCTTGAAAGAATGGCAGTCAGGGACCATTTTAGATAAAGGCAGAAAGCCCTACCTCATCTGACGGCAACCTTATTTTAGAGTAGAGCATAGGGATTATATTATATATGATAACAGCAAAAATTTGCCTGATACTTTACATTTTATAAAATGTTTTCCAAATTATTTTGTCTGTTCCCTCAGGCATCATTTAAAGGAAATAAGGCAAGTATTATTTTAACTTTGCCTATATGGAAACAGAGATGAAGTGACTTACCCAGGTCCAAGAAAGTGGTAAACAGCAGAGCCAGGAGACTTGAGCACCCATCTCACACCCTCAACATTTTCTTTGGGTCAAATACAGCGAGAAGAGGTTGGTTCATCTTTCTTTGTGATTTCCTCTCTCTGTGCTCTCCACTTTCCTGACAGCTCCAAAGGCCCTGCCCTCCTCCACTTCCCCCTCCCCTGAAGTGTGGTGGATTTCTCCTGGCTTCCCCTGACCCCAGTTGGCACCCCTGTACCCCAAACCCAGGGTTAACAAATCAATCTTCTCTAGATGACATCTTTTCTCTGGTTTATCTTCTCAAAAGCCTTCAATGGCTCCGTTTCTCCTACCGAATAGAGCCTGAGTTCCTGAGCACCTGGTTCCCAAGACTCCAGGATTGACACCCAACCCCTACCAGTTTTGTGTCCCCTCTGCTCTACCCAATCCCACTCCAGGTGAGCAGGACTCACTGTCCTGGAATCCCTTTGCTTGCTGTCTCTCTGTGCCTTTTATTTTATTTTATTCTGTCTTTTGAGTTGGAGTCTCATGCTGTCACCCAGGCTAGAGTGCAGTGGCATGTTCATGGCCACTGCAGCCTCTACCTGATGCGCTCAGGCGATCTTTCCCCCTCAGTCTTCCAAGTAGCTGCAACTACAGGCATGCACCACCACGCCCAGCTAATTTTTAAAAAATTTATTGTAGAGATGAAATCTTGCCAAGTTGCCTAGGCTGGTTTCCAACCCATGGGTTCTGGCAATCCTCTCACCTCGGCCTCCCAAAGTGCTGGGATTATAAGCATAAGCCATGATGCCTGCCCTCTCTGAACATAATAACCTAAATCATAGCTATGATTTAAAAAAATACTTGCTTTTTTGGTAGAGACAAGGTCTTACTATGTTGCCTAAGTTGGTCTCAAACTCCTGGCCTCAAATGATCAGCCTCAGCCTCCCAAAGCACTGGGACTACAGGCCTAAGCCACCATGCCTGCCTTATAGCCAGGCTTTAAGATCCAGTCTAATTGCCACTTTTTCCCAGGAACCTTCTTTGATTACTCCAGCATTCATTAATTTCTCTCTTTTCAATTGTAGATTACTTTTTTTCTTGGTACTTTCTAATCTTGCATTTCAATATGTGTTTTGTGTATGTGTGTGTGTGCGCGTATGTGTGTGTGTGTGTGTGTGTGCGCGTATGTGTGTGTGTGTGTGTGTGTGTGTGTGTTTTCTGGCTGCTTAATAGATGTTGTTGTTGTCTCTTTAATGAGCTAGGAAGTATACTATTAATAATGACAGAGACCATGTATTACTCACTTTTGCGGTCCCCTCTATAGCTCCTGGCACTAACCTGGACACTGTGTTAATTAAAGAATTAGCCTCAGGGTCTCAATAAATGTGCAATTACTGTGTGAGATTAGGGCTTCCGTGATCAGGGACATAAATCTGTCTGAAGTCACTATGAGTTACTGTCACAAGCTTAGAAGAAAATCCAGGTTAGCACAACGGGAGAGTGGGGAAACAACATGGGCTGTCCCTCCCTCTCCTCTCCTTTCATACTCCACATCCCCATCTTCAGGCTAAAACCACTGCCCACACTCAGCAGAGCTGATGAGCAGAATTCAATTCCTGAAACTGCATTACTCATTCTCCCAGTGAAGGCCCTTTTGCAAAAGTTCTCTAAAATTAATTAAGAATGAAGGCAGTTTACAAAAGAATCCAACTTAATCAACTATTTACCTTACTCCAAAGACTCTTTCAATATATAAAAATGAACACATGTTTTGTGGAACTATAATCAGTATATTCATGCTGTTTTGAGTTCTGGGTTTTTTTCTTTCTTAATTTATTTCAAATACAGCATCCATATTAATCAACATTTTCACCTGGCATCTTATTAGCCATCTCATGTTCTGTTATGTCTGATTACCAGTTTGCTAAGTCGATGAAATACCTTTAAAAATTATATTTTTCAGCAGGCTGCATGACGGGGGATGCCATCTGCGCTGACCCAACAGGGCTCCGCCAGGGAGGAAACCCTGACATTTAATTTCTCTTTCACAGTCACTGCCACAAATCTTTTTACAGTAGCTGCCTCCAGCTAAATGCCAGATTGCTGCTTGAGAATGAGGTGGAAAGCTAATTTCCACTCCTGCCTCTCACCTGTCTCTTTCTGTTAGAAGCTCATCCCAGGCAATTTTATCATTTTGAGAAGGAAGTCAATCTGCTTGTTGTTTTTATTTTTATACCCACCTGTGTTCCTTCATGGTAAATGTCATATCCAGACCAGACTCGTGGGTCATTTTCTTCATTCTGATTTTACATTCAGTCTTAATGAACCTCGTTATCTGGTTTACAACTCCATGGCAGAAACACAAAAGTACAAGGGAGAAAGGAATGGCAGAATTTAACAGCAGAAGCAAGGTAACACTCTGATGGGGAGGAGGCGACTTGAAGCCCTGATGCCAGAACATACCAGTTTTGCTGTGGGGTAAATGGGTGAAGTCCCCAGGCTCCTATGTGACCCGGAAAATGACAGCTCCAGAGACTCAGAAAGATTCAAAGACTCAATATACTTACTACACTTACTCCATGAGATATCTTAAAAAATCCACGCAAGAAACCTCTACTGAACACATAGTGTGTACCAGGCCCTGGGAGAACAGAAGTAAATCTCACAGAGATCAGGGTTCCACCATCTAGGGCAGCGGTCTCCAACCTTTTTGGCATCAGGGACCGTTCTGAGGAGGGAGAAGTGGAATCATCAGGGATTAGATTCTCATAAGGAGCAGGCAACCCTAGATCTAGCGCATGTGCAGTTCACAATAGACTTAGTGCTCCCATGAGAATCTAATGCCGCTGCTGATCTGACAGATGAAGCCTGCCACCTACCTCCTGCTGTGTGACTGGGTTCCTAACAGGCCACAGACCAGGCTGGTCAGACCGGTGCTAGTCCTTGGCCCTGGGGTTGAGGATCCCTGATCTAGGGGGAGACAGGAGGAGCTGCATACAAAGGAAGCTGTGGTAGATGCTATGGTGGAGTGAAGGGAGTTGCAAGCAGTATATGCAGGCTGCCTCCCAGCATCTACCCCTGCCCTCTTCTGTGTCCCTGACATCCTGCTGAGGATTCAAGCTCTAGGTTCCCAGACATGCAGGTAGGTGGAGCAGACTCCACCCCCCCTCAGCTCCTAGGAGGTGGGCAGGCTGCATAGCTCATGCTAATTAGCATATCTCATCTTCTTGGCCACAGCCATTGGTCCAGTAATACATATGTGACCCCAATAGTATTATAGGGAGAGGAGATTTGCAGGGGCTTCTGGGAAGGAAGGATGTTTTCCCTCTATTGGAACTGTGGGAAGAAACTCTCTCATTCCCAGGAGTTGATGACTGCCATGTCATGTCCGTCTGAGAACAGGGCCAACATCAAGGAAGAAGGCCAAAGGGAAGGAGAAAAATTGGGGTTGGTTACATCACATGAGCCCTGAATCCATCCAGGCCTGAGGCCAGACCATGTTTGGGTCTTTTTGTTACATGAGCCAATAAGTTATATTTAAGCCAGCTTGATTTGGATTTTCTCTTACTTGCAACATACTAATAGAGTGTGATTGTTGTTTGGTTGGGAAAACTGGCAGGCAAACAGCTAACTCTAATATGATGTGATAGGCACCTTAATCCACAGAGAGAAAAACCAAGAGGGGGAAAAGATTCACTCTGACTCAGAGGGGAGAGTTATTCTAAGTTGGAGGTGAGAATGAGGTACAATATCCTATCTCACATGCCTCCTTTGGCTTCTCAGAGCCCTTAGAGTCATTTAGCTGCAATCACAGAGTTTTACAATGAGGTTGGAATTGGAAGAGAGGTCTCATTTTAAAAATTTTCTGTTACTTTATTTAAGGGTTTTACTCTGTTACCCAGGCTGGAGGGCAGTGGCACAATTCTGGTTCACTGCAGCCTTCACCTCCTGAACTCCAGTGATCCTCCCATCTCAGCCTCCCTAACAGCTAGAACTACAGGCATGCACCACCACACCTGGCTAACATTTTTATTTTTATTTTTTGTGGAGACATGTTGCACAGGTTGGTTTTGAACTCCTGGGCTCAAGCGGTCCTCCTGCCTTGGCCTCCCAAAGTGCTAGGATTACAGGTATGAGCCATTGTGCCTAGCCTCAGATCTCATTTCTTAAATGATTTTGTTAATTTTAATCCAACAAGGTTTAAAATTTTTTATTTGTAAATCCAAAAAGAATAACTGGTTACTTTAAATTTATTATTGTTCCCTTCTTTGACTAGTCCTAAGTCAAGCTTTCTCTTATTTGGACTGATCTTTTTTTGTGAATTCACAGATGAGAGGTCCATGGACATTTTGTATAGTGTAAAAGTGATGTCTTTGGAACAGAGCTCTGTACTGTACCAAATCCAGCATCATGTTTGAAATTATGCTGTTTTTAGGTGCACCCTTATATTTGAAACAGCAAGAGAGCAAGTCTCAGATGATTTCAAGTCTCCATATCCTAAGGGAGTGAAGCTGCAGGTTCTTACTGAGTCATGAGGCCATGAACAGATGGATGGTCCCGATCCTGGAATTCAACATGGAAAAAGTTGCATTTGAGAAAAAAGGGTGGAAACTCTCATAAAGGAGAGAATCTGAGGCAGTGGAAAATTCTATATTCTTGGATAGGGAGGAGGAGTAACGGGGGAGGAGAAGATAGAGTGGGAGAGGGCTACCAGAAGAACCAATCAACCACCAGTCCCCAGTAAACATCCATTATGTTCCCATTGAAGATAACTTTACAGGAAGTGGAATGAGGAAGAGGAGGAGGAGGAGGAGAAGGAGAAAACAAGTTCTAGAAATAGTACTTTCTGCATCACAGGAGACATGATAAAAATGATAAGAAAAAGAAATGGAGAAAGAATTTTTTTTTTAAAAGACTGAAAAAAAATTCCAAGTTAGGATTAAAGATAATAAGAATGTATATGAACATGCACACTGAGGAAACAGATCAGCACTGGAAGTAGCACACATACACCCCTTCCCCTAGTAAAAAGAGTTATACTTGGCTATAATATTTTATTTAAGAAAATTAAATTGTTTAATTTTAAAAATAAAAAGTAGAGAGCTTTTAGAAGAAAATTAATGGTCTAAAGAATACAAGTAGATAATAAAACAAGAGTCCATAAAGATCCAGCAACCCACCTGTGTGGACATCTGAGGGGGGGATGGAGGGTCCGCAAAGCCTCTTTAGCTTCTGTGATCTTGCAGTTAAACACATAAGCCACAAAGCTTCTGAGATCTGTTCAGAGGCTCCAGTCTAAGCTGGTGTTAGATTCTGAGCTAGTACCTTGAATGATGTCTGCAGGATGTGTCCCCAGTGATCTATAGAGTTTCCTAAAAATAAAATAAAACTATAAGTGTATTCATGCATTCCATGCAGAAATAGCCAAGCCCTGGGGAAGAGAGTTATATTTTCTAATGTTCTATGTCACTTTGTATTTGAAGAAGATGCCAATAGTATTGCTTGATATACATACAAATACGGAAGGCTGAGCTGTCTTGGTTCCTCTCTCCTCTAAGACCTCAGTCTTCCTGGGGTAAATACTATCACTTCAAGAGCCTTTGTTTCTGGTTCCAGTTCTTCAGACATTGGCTTCTGTGATGAGGAAAATTAAAACTCTGCCTAAGTGCCTTTTGCTAGTGACTGGCTATAGACCTTTAAACCTCTTCTTTCTCAGAAGAATTGGGAGTTTTATACCTCAAGCTTCCAGCAGGTTCTAAATAAGGAATGAAGCCCCTTCTGTGCTAAACAGTGTAAACAAGCAGATGGGAAGGAGATGCAATTTTAAAATCATTTTAAAAATTAACAGTTTTTTTTCCCTCTCAGAATACAAAGGAAGTAAATCCTAATGGTGACAAGTAAAAGCTTCAGTTTTCTAAAAAGGGCACAACATGCCTTCATCTTTGGAGTTCAGAAGGCAAATAAAACTGTGGCATGGATGACCACCCTCCAGGTGCACTGATGATGGAAAGCCTCAGGTCACAACGAACAGGTTCTGATTCTGTTGGTCTAGGATGGGTCCAGGAACATGCATCTTTTGTTGTTGTTGTTGTTGGAGTCTCACTCTGTCACCCAGACAGGAGTGCAGTGGCCGCTCCCGGCCACCGAAGCCTCGACCTGCTGGGGTCCGGCGATCCTTCCGCCTCAGCCTTCCAAGTAGCTGGAACTACACGCGCGAGCTACCACGCCCGGCTAATTTTTGATTTATTGTAGAGATGAGGTATCGCCAAGTTGCCCAGGCAGGTCTCGAACCCGCGGGCTCAGGCAATCCACTCACCTCAGCCTCCCAAAGGTGCAGGATTACAGGCTGAGCCACCGAGCCTGGCTGGAACATGCATCTTTAACAAGCACTCCAGGTGATTCTATGCAAGTAGCTCAGGGACCACATTGTGGGGAACACTTAATTCATAGCAAAAGTTTCTGGGAGAAAATGTTAGCAAGTCAGGAGGACCCGCCTAATTGAGAAGAAACCATCAAAAGTAGCAGGCGCCCTTATCCTCCTGGAGTTGACAGCCTACTACTTATTAATGATTGATTTAAAAAAAAAAAAAGATCACTCTAATTATATTAGACAATATACTTTTTTCTTTTCTTTCATTTTCTTTTTTAATTTTCTTAGAGTCAGGATTTTATTCTTTTTCTGTTGCCCAGGCTAGGGTGCTGGAGTGCAGTGGCATGATCACTAATCACTACAGCCTCCAACTCCTGGGCTCAAGTGATCCTCCTGCTTCAGCCTCCTGAGTAATTGAGGCTTTTACTTGCCCGGCCATTAAAAAATAATTTTTTTGTAGAGATGGAAGTCTTGTTCTGTTGCCCTGGTGTGTCTCAGACTCCAGGCCTCAAGTGATCTTTCCACCTCGGCCTTCTAATTGCTGGAATTACAGGCATAAGCCACCATACTCGGTCCATTTCTTTCTCTTAGCTGGTTTAGAGTGATGATTCCCCCATCTATTCATTATGAAATATCACTTTTATTATTTTCTTCCTGACAATTTGTTAATGTAATAGCAACAGAGTAATGTGAATGTCAATAGTAACAGTGCTTCTGATCAGCATGACACAACCAGTACTTCAGAGTAACCTGGGGGAATTCAAGCCTAAAGCACAGAATCTTGATTTTAGCAACTGGCAGGAAATAAATAATGTTTTGCCTCAGGGGTGTAAACCCAGCAGGGCAAGAATCATGATCAATGGTAGCTGACACCATCTCAGTGATGGGGAGACAATAGGAAATGGTGGAGAGTGTAGTAAAGCAGACCAGGGGATGCCCCAATTAAGAAGGCTGCTGTCACTGGGCTCTGGCCCATGTAATGTTGTCACCATGAAGGGCTGTGGGCCCAGGGTAGTCAGATTGTTCAATTTTCCCAGCGTAGCCATAACCAGCACTCAGACATTTTATGTGAAATTTCCTGATTTGAAATTGTTGCTAATGTTTGTAAATACCACTGTGTTGCCCAAAGAATACTTTATCTGCATGCTGGATTTGGCTTGGCTGCTGATTTGATATCCATGCTGTAGTCACTTTCTGTGGCCACATCATGTACAAGTTCCATGAGATTTTGGCACTACTGAAAAGAGCTGGCCCAGGAACCATTGCTCTAGAGAAGAAGGTAGAAAACCTCCTTAAAGGACCATATGGAAAATGCTTTAGGCTTTAGGGGGTAAATCAGTCTCTGTTGCAACTGTTCAACAATTCCATTATAGCCTGAAAGCAGCCATAGATGATTTGCAAAATAATGTGTGTGTTCCAATAAAACTTTATTTACAAAAATAGACTGCCAGCCTGTGTGGGCCACAATCTGCCAAACCTTCTTTAGGGTGCCTTATTCTAGAAATCTTTGACATGCATTTAATCAATCCGATTTATATACTTTTAGAAAGAGAAACCTATTTTTAGCTGTTTAAGGTGAAATGCATTGCGATATAAATCTTTTAGAAAAATCCCGTCTCCCTACATGCCATTCTGTTGAAATATATCACACAGGTGGTGCCATGAAAGGGAGTGTTGGCTCCCTTTCTGATCTGTCACCATCAGTCGCAGCACTATCAGTTCAGAGACCTGCTTATTAACAGCCCTCAGCTCTCCTTGTTCCCTGGGCCAAATGCGCTTCACAACTTCTGTTGTTTTCCAGCCTTGACACCAAGGCCATGCTGCTGGGAACTGAGCTTAGCATTCTGCATCTTTGGGATCCTTCTGGTCAACACCAATAAAGCAACATGTTAAATTTAGCACTCTCCTGCCTGTGGGATCAGACAGAACTGCCACCCAGTAATTGCAGTCTGTACCACTTCCTTAGGGCTTGATTCCTGCTGATTCTTCCGGCATCCGGATGAAACTCAAACTCTTACTTGCAATAAACCAGCAGTGGCTGACTTTTGATCTTTGTCCCCAGAGCTGCTGAAGTCCTTGATTTCTGCTAGCCAATATCTTCTACCCAGGAGAAGATCCAATGCTTCAACTGCCACAGTTACATGCAGGAAGAGCGGGCTGACTTGTTGGGTCGAAGAGGTAATGCTTATAGTTATCCTCGGTGAGACCTGGATAGAAGATTAAATCTGGACCACACATTTAAGGGGTATTCCAAAATTATCTCATAAGGGATGACGACTTGAAGCCAAGAAATGACTTGTGGTCTAGAGCTAAAGACAAATGCCAACATGTAGGCCATCACGAACCACCATGTAATATACCCGAAAGGCGTATCAGCCTAGAGCTGCATATACTGACTTCCTTTCCTTCTTGTCAAAATACTCAGGGCCCTGATGCATGCCCAATACAGAAAAACAAGTACTGCCTATGAATGACTCATTTTTGTAAGTGCTTGGTTCTCTATAGGCTCTGTTCTCCCAGTTCAGCCTTCACAAAGCAAGTCACCGATTCATATTATTCACTGTCGAGACTGATTTGACACAAACACATTGCTATGTGATTCTTAAAAGCTGACACTAATATGTTTGTGATGTCTGTCAACTCATCCTCATCAGGGACAGCCTGGAGTCCCTGCTTTAGCCCATGTGAAGGCTTCAAAGACCTGGAAAAGTAAAAATATGCATTAGCCAGGCAGCAGCTGGGTTCATCTGGGTGGTCTCGGTTACCTACAGACCCCTTGGGTCTGCAAGGATAGAAGAATGTACACAGGTTCTCACCTCCTGGAGGTCACAGGAAGGCAAGTTTCCAGGAATCCAGGACAGCTGCACAAAGCCACCAGATGCCCTGAGCCAGTGGCTTTTGCATAGATCCTTTATTCCTTCTGAAGGGCTTGTCACTGTTAGCAGGTTTCTAGTGTCACAATGCAAAGTAGGGTTTAGAGTTTTGCAGGGCATATGTAGGGAAAATCCATTAGCAGCCTAAGCAATTCTTTCCATTTCCTTGCCCTGGGGTCTGCTGGTAAAAGGATGGTTCTAGTTATGCTGCAGATTTAAGTGAGGGAGCCCTGCACTTTTGCAGGGTATGTTGTGATGAAGCAGCTCATTGTCTTATAAAACCTTGCTTGAATATTATAATGGAAAAATCACTGGCCTAGGGACCAGAAGATAGGAGTCTCGGCTCATAATTCAGTGACCTTTGGGACACTGCTTAGCTATTAGAACCTTGCTTTCTTATAAGATGGTGGCATAAGATGAGAATGCCCTAAATTCCTGTCTAGTAAAAACTCTGCCTATGTCTTATGACTCGCTCTTCCATGTTAATATTAATCCAGAGTACACAACTGTATGTCTGGTTCATAAAAACTAGAATATGCCGGAATTCACAACACATGAAAAGCAACGGCTAAACACAGCTCTTTGCTCATGAATAGTTTTCACTAAGCTGTTTCTGACAGTAACTTATGCCTGGTTCCCTGATGCTCTGTCCCATAATTAGCCGTAAGTGGTGGAAGAAATAGGTCATTTTCAAGTTCTTATCACTATTGCTGAAGGCCTTTCATCATCCTCAACATCCTCTCCAACACATTGCAAAACCTCTTACCCAGGCGTGTACTCCATCCTCTAAATGAGACCTCTTTGTCCCCAGGAGATCAGTGACTCAGTAACTTAATGCTTTTTGGGATTGTCTAACTCCACCTCATCTGCCCTTTTGAGGGATGCCTGGATTTTTCCCTGCTTACCCAGTTTACCAGCCTAATTTCCTCTTTGCTTGACCCACCATGCTGAGACCCACCCTGGTCCTTGTTGACTAAAGATGCTAAACTCTATGAAATAGTTAAGAGGGTTCATTCTGAGCCAAATGTTAGTGACCAGGCTTGGGACACAACCTCAAGAAATCTTGAGAGCATGTGTCTAACGTGGTTGAATTGCACTTGGTTATATACATTTTAGGAAAGCAGAAGTCACAAAAAACCATCAATCAATATATCTGAGATTTACATTGATTCAGTCTGAAAAGGCAGAATATTTCCAAGTAGGGGCTTGCAGGCTATAGATGGATTCAAAGATTCTCTGACTGGAAATTTGTAGTTCCTATCTAATGAATTTGGACATACATAGATGAGATGTCCTATTGAGATAAGGAGCAGAAAAACTCCAAGTTTCTTGCTATGTAGATGAAACTTTATAGTTGACAGACTTCAGAGAGAACAGGTTAATGTCTGTTTTTGTTTTTGTTTTGTGAGTTGGACTCTCACTCTGCTGCCCAGGCTACAGTGCAGTGGCATAGTAGCATCATCATGGCTTACTGCAGCCTCGACCTCCTCTGGACTCAGGTGATTCTTTTGCCTCAGCCTCCCAAGTAGCTGGAACTACAGGTGTGTACGTGCCTGGCTAAATTTTTAAAATATTTTTTTGTAGAGAAGAGGTCTCACTGTGTTGCCCAGGCTGGTCTCAAACCCCTGGCCTCAAGTAATCGTGCCTCTGCCTCCCAAAGTGTCAGGATTACAGGCGGAAGCCACCGCACCAGGCAGGTTAAAGTCTTAAAAGGTGCCTGGGGCCTTCAAAGATAGCTTTACAGGGTCATAAAAATACTTTGATTTTCCTTCTTTATCTGTTATGTGATGTTATGCCAGAACCAGGTTGGAAAGCAAACCATGTTAAACAGTTAATTTAAAAAGCCTGTCTCTGCAGGCTCCTTAGTTAGGAATTTGGCAAGGAAAAGAAACAAGGTCAGAGTTTAGTCGTCACCCTTGACAAGAACTGCATAGGGTTTGTTTGTTTGTTTTTGGTTTAGAAGGCTTTCTTTCAGTATGAAAACCCAATTATTGCTGTCAGTCTCCTGATTTCAGAAACACTGCCAGGATCTCCTTAGAGAATTGTGTAGATCTTTACTCCTTATTCTAGTCTCTGATTTGAAATATTGTCTGACATCCTCCCTCCTCCTCTACTCCAATATTGCCTCCTAATCTCAGGAAAAAGCAGGCAATTAAAATCTGAATCATAAGAATCTAGTGTCCAATGTGTGCCAATGACTGCCAATGACTCAGAGGATCCACTCTAAGGTAGTGACGAGAGGGGGTAGAATCAGCCTCTCAAGAGCAGTGGCTCTTATCAGGCTATGGGGCAAGAGTTGTAGTTTAAGCAGTTCTATGGAGTTTGATGCAGGGCCCAGCCAAGGATAGGTCCAGCTCCCAAGCAGGGCTTCCTAGGAACTGGACAAAGAGGTCAGGATACAACCCATTAGGTGTGGCTGCCCTGGATTCCAGTAAGAGGAGGTGAGAACACCAGGGACCAGGGCAGCATGCTGGTTATTTGGAGGGATCACCAGGGTTAGGTAGGGAGGTTCTAGCAGAGGGCTCACTTGGGTGTCAAGGAGCTCTAGCCAGTTCAGATTCTCAGGACCTAGGTGACAGAAATCAGCTGTTCCTTCTCTCACCCAGGACTGCTGCATCTCCTGGGCCCAGGGAATGAGTGGGGCTCAGCTATTGTGAGTGCAGTGGCACATTCACAGCTTTCATAGCCTTGACCTGCTGGGCTCAGGAGATCCTTCTGCCTCAGCCTTCCAAATAAGCTGGAACTACAGGTGTGTGCCAGAGATGAGGTCTTGCCAAATTGCCTAGGCTGGTCTCAAACCCCTGGACTCAGGTAATCCTCTGGCCTCCACTTCCCAAAGTGCTGGGATTACAAGTGTGAGCCACCATGCCTGAACTATTTTTAACTTTTAGTTCTTATTTTTTAATCTCTTAATGTTATTCTTTCTTCATTTTTATCTCTTTAATTTACTAGCTGTATAATCTTGAGCAAATTGCTTACTTTTGCTGAGTCTTGGGTTTCTCATCTCTAATAAGGGGATATGAATAATACTTGTGTTTTTGAGCGATTGAAATGGTTAAACGAGGGCTTAGCACACTTTCTGTCATTCAGAACATGCTCAGTAAATGCTTCAAGGTTTTTTTGTTGTTGTTGTTCTGCTTTGCCACATTGAATAATGCTTAGTGAATAACCTCGTACATATATTCTTAAGTTCTCTCATGCTTTTATATTTATGGGACAGATTACCTGGGATGGGAATTTTAAAAAAATTTACTAGGTTGCTGATAGGTTCACAAATGCTATAATGATGTACATGTTTCTTCTTCTTTATCTTATTTATTTATTTTTAAATTGTTATAAACATGTGGGGTACAGTCAGGATTAGTTGCACAAGCAAGCTTTGTGCAGATGAAGTTTGGACTTTCAACTGGCCCTCGCTTCCCCTGGTTTAGGACTAGGTATCCTTTGTGATGCTATGTGCCTCCTCCCTCCATCCCTTCCCTGCCTATCTCTCCCTTGTCTTAAAGTGATTAATGTTCAGGTCCCACTTATGAGTGAGAACACTCAGTATTTGGTTCTTGGTTTCTGTGAAAGATCACTAAGTGTGATGATCTCCAACTCCATCCAATTTGCTGCAGATTCCATGATTTTGTTCTTCTTTATGGCTGTATAATACTCCTTTGTGTATATGTACCACATTTTCTTTATCCAGTCCACTTTTGATGAGGAGTGGGGTTGGTTCCATGTTTTTGCTATTGTGAATAGTGCAGGAGAGGTATTGTTGGATAGTAGGGAAGGTCAACTTTTAGTCCTTTTAGGAATTGCCACACTGCTTTCCACAGAAGATGAACTATCCTGCACTCCCACCAACAATGTAGAAGCATTTCCTTTTCTCTGCACCATTACGAGCATCTGTTGTTTTTTGATTTATTGATGACGGCCATGCTTACTGGAGTTACGTGGTATCTCATTGTGGTTTTGATTTGCATTTCTCTGATGATTATTAAGCTAAGCATTTTTTCATGTATTTGTTGACTGTTTGTATGTTTTCTTTTGAGAAGTGTCTATTCATATCTTTTGCCCACATTTTGATAGGATAGTTTTTTTTTTTTTTTCAGCTCATTTGAGTTCCTTGTAGATCTTGGATGTTAGGCCTTTGTCAGATACATAAGTCACAAATATTTTTTCCCATTCTGTGGGTTGTCTCCCCACTCTCTTGATAGGTTCTTTGGCTCTACAAAAGCTTTTCAGTTTGATGAGGTCCCACTTGTCTATCTTATTGTTTATGGCATTCACTTTTGGGGATTTGATCAAGAATTCGTTGCCCACTCCAAGGTGCATAAGGATGTTTCCTATTTTTTTTTCTAGGATTTTTATAGTTTGAGATTTTATATTTAAGTCTTTGATCCATTTAGAGCTAATTTTTGTATATGACAATAGGTAGGGGTCCTGTTTCATTCTTCTGCATGTGATCAGCCAGTTTCTCCAGCATCATTTGTTAAACATGGTTTCATTTCCCCAATGGTTGTTATTGGTGGCTTTGTTGAAGATGAATTGGTTGAGAAATCAAGTTTTTGCTTCCATAATCTCTGTCCTGCTCCATTGGTCTGTGTGTCTATTCTTGTACCAGTGCCAGGCTGTTTTGGTTCCTGTAGCCTTGTACTAAGGTTTAATGTCTAGAACCATGATATCTCCCATTTTGTTCCTTTTGCTGAGGATTCTTTTGGATATTCATGCTCTTTTTTGTCTCCATATGAATTTCTGTATTGTCCTTTCCAGGTCCGAGAAAAATGATGTTGATAATTTGATGGGTATTGCATTGAATCTGTAGATTGTCTTGGGTAGGATGGACATCTTGACAATATTGATTCTTCCAATCCATGTTTTTCCATTAGTTTGTGTCATCATTTATTTCTTTGAGCAATGTTTTATAGTCTTCGTTGTAAAGATCTTTCACATTAGGTAGATACCAAGGCATTTCTTTTTCTTTCTTTTTTTGGTGGCTATTGTGAATGGGATTGTTCTTCTTGTTAATTTATAAGTGTTACAGGTCAAGGCTCTGGCAACAGGAGTTTCTTATATTTCTCATGTTTGATTTAGAGTTGTTTATTTAAATACCAAGGTAGTTTCTTTGATTATTCTAACTTTCAAACTCCCCCTTAAAAACTATCAGCATGATTCGACCTTGATTCCTGCTGAAACTGCAACTGCCCATAGGCCTTGTTAATTCAATGTTGGGGATTGGTGAAAGAAATAGAGTCATGTCTTTGTTAATTTAGCCTTGGGGATGGGTGAGGGGCTATGGACTATAAATTCTGAGTAATTTGTACTGGTGGGGAGTGAGTTTTTTGAGTGAATACACCAACTTGTTCTCTGATTTCATGGTGTCAGATTAAATACCCATTTCTCTCAGTTTCTGCCTCTCATCTTGATTGGTCATGAGGGGTAGCAGCCGATTTATTGGACCAGGCCAGAAAACAGATACTCTTTGTATAAATGTACTATCTTTGTCCTCTGCATTATATGTGATTTTCCCTTAAACGTCCTGCTTGTGGTGCTATATTTTTCCATGAAAGATTTTTATTTTAAATTTTAGAAATGAGCCTGCTTTTTTTTTCTTTTATAGCTTCTAGTATTCCGCCTTGTTAAGGAAGACATCCTTCTCCCATAGATTGCTCATATAGTCATCTAGATTTTGTTGCATAATTTGTTTCCTGTTTTACATGGCAAATTCTTACTCCTGAGATGGAGGCTCTCTGTCTTCATCTATTGAAAACTTCTGGGCCAGACATTGCAATTGATACGAAAACTTGGTCTAAGATGGTAGACCTAGCCCTTCACAGTCCCTTCAAGGAGCACATTGACTTCCCCACCTCCCTGTCTGCTGCCCCACTAAGGGAATCCAAATGAAGAGAGAAGAAAAGCACAGTCATATCAAAATGTGCCTTCTTGTACCATCGGGAAGACTGCTCATACATTTCTCTTCTCAAGATCTTCATGAGGGAAAAAAATTATTTTCCTTTTCTTTCACACAACGATGAAGTGTGAATTGTGTTGAACTGTGATAGAAGAAAGGGTCAAGAGATGACAGCAAAAGCAATAATGAGTGTGAGTGAGGACTTTTTTCAGGCATGGTGTGTGGCATTCTGTATATAATGGCTGAAGGTCCTGCCTGATCACAGTTATCCTGTCCCTGTTGGCCACTGGACCCTGGGCTGTGCTCCAAGAATCACAGAGCATGCCGTGTGGTTTCTTTGTTGCTATTGGCATCAAGAGAGCCTGGAATGAAAGACATTTCCCTACCAACTGTGTTTTCCAGTGCTTCCTGGGAACTGCAAAAACAGAAAGAGACCAGCTGAATAACTGGCACCAGGAAGTTAACTCTCATCTCAAATCATTTTAAATTGCCCAGCAGGAGCACGGAGAGTGGAAGGATGCCAGTACAAATAACTCAAGGGTCTGGAGGGAGCCTGGGTGGTCTATATCATACAAATATGCCCTTACCAGCCCCCAAGTAATTTTTTCACAGAGCCCCAGGTTTGCTCACAAAGACCCTGCCTACAGTGCCTATAAACAGATTTGCCCTCACTCCAAATATGAGAAACAGTGAGTGAAGCAATAAAAACTGAAAAAGTAAAGCCAAACATTAAAGAAAAGCAGTGGACTGGGGCTGCAGAGCTGCCTGGGCATCTTTTCCTGGATTTAAGGGAGTCTTAGCCTCTTGTCTGAAACCCAGAAGCAACTACTATGAGAAATTCTTGCAACCCTTGGAAACCCAACCTCTCCAGCTAGAAGTCACCTGTGTAAGCCCTTTGCTTTCATGTAAATTGGTATTTTTCCCAAACAGGATGCTTGAGACCTTGTCTAGACATTTTCACTGGATGGTGAGGGGGAGTGGTGCGATACCATCCCCATGGGAGCAAAAATTGGTTCCTTGGCAGGTGAAAAAGCCTTAGCTATTACAGTAGTGTGTGGCCTTCTAGAGGGGGCGTAGTCTATAAAGAGCTTTACAGCATATCTGTGGTATTCAAATGGCATGGGGAAAGAGGTTGGGTTATTGTGGGAAAAAAATGTCTAAAGTCTCTTTAGGGGAGAGGTCATGGGGGAATAATGATGGAGGAACAGTTACCTGTGCAAGCCACACTCAGGCTTTGTTGTAAATATCTCTTGGATGAAACATATCAGGTTATAAAATATAAACTCATTTTGCATCACTTTGGGGAGCCATCCAGAAAAAGAATAGGGCAGACAGAATGTGTCCTAATGGATCAAGGTACCCATGAAGAGAAGAGAACAGGAAGGGACCAGTCAGGGCCTACTTAATGGGCACTCCAGAGAGTTAAAGTCCCTCAGTTTGGTCCTGTGGCCAAACAAGATTTTGTTCCATCCCTGAAGCTTTCTTAGGTGATGGAGAGCTCACACTTCTGATGATACTAGATTGTCCTTAACCGAAGTCTTTTGCAGGAGTTGAAGGAGACGAATACAAGAGGCACAGGGCAGTCTGAAGTCAGTCTAAGCACAATTTCCTGCCTGAGTTCATTGGCCAGCGATGGACATTCCTGGAGAGGCTAAAAAGTCTATTTCCCATATTGGAGGACAGCTTCCTTTTTGCCAGATATGCTGAGTATCTCAGGGAACTGCTGAAACAGGATAAAGAGAAACAGAAGCAGCCACTTGTGGTCCCTCCTTTTGTTATAGTGCTTCCTTTCACTCTGTTAAAAAAAAGTGATTGTTTAAATTTTTTTCTGTAGAACTGAAGTATGATGGTTGGGATTCAGGGCTTTCTGATTTTCAGAATCCTGTAGCCAGCATCCTCAAGCTCAACCCATTAGCACCATTTAAGGACAACTGACTTAAGCCCCTCCAGAAAGAGAGTCAGATGGCAGCTGGCATGGAGACAAGGACTAAGGTTTCTGAAATTGGAACATTAACCAATGGGACTCGACATCAGCCTGTTCTGATGACTTCAAGGCTGGAATTAAGATGTGGTTGTTTCCTTCCTCAAAGATACATTCCCTTCACCTCCCTCCCCCATAAGCATATACTCTACATGCTGGGTGTCCACAAAGTCAGGAGACCTGTAATACACTTAATGTTAATGACATTCTTAAATCATATGCTCAATATCCATTCACATGAGGTACTCCAATAGTTCTAATTGTTCATCTGAAACAGTATAATAAATAAACTATAAATTATCCCAAAATCTGGAAACAGGGAAAGGAGTGTATTTGTTGTGTCATTTTTTCCTTCAGGTGAACAAAGGATCTACAGCTTAAACTTTAGGGGTACATTGCCTGGAAAGATATCTGGTCTGGAGGCTGCAGAAAATCAAATGGAATGTATTACTTTAAAATGTAAATCAGCACACTGCTTCAAAATAAGTTCATCCCATGTTTCCTGAGCCTGAGGACACACTGTGTATTACACAAAAACTATAAGTTCTAGCATTTCAAGGGCCTAGTGGGTGTAGAATACCAGTAGGTGCTTCACATATGTTATCAGCATACAAGAACCTGTGAGTTGAGGGAAGTATGCCTATCTTGTGAATTAAGAAACTGAGACTCAAACAAAGTAGAATTTGCAAACTTAAATGTCAATCCTGTGTTGGCCAAGCCAAACCAATTTTCAAAGTAAATTCAGCAGCAGACCTCTAGTTTGCTCACTCTGAGTTAAAGTAACTTGCTTATACTCTCTCAGCTAGGAAACAGTGGGACAAATCAAACCCACCTTGGTCGACCTCAACTGTGTCTTTTCTCTCAGGACGCTATAGAAGTCACTGCACTGAATGAAATGAAACTTGTTTTAGGCTGAGTGCGGCAGCTCATGCCTATAATCCCAGCAATCTGGGAGGTCAAGGCAGGATTGTTGAGCCCAGGAGTTCAAGACTAGCTTAGGCAACATAGTGAGAACTCATCTCTACAAAAAATAAAAATAAGAAAATTAATGGGTGTGGTGGTGTGCACCTGCAGTTCCAGGTACTCAGAAGGTCGAGGCTGAAGGATTGTTTGAGCCCAGGAGGTTGAGGCTGCAGTGAGCCCCAATCATGTCACTGCCCTCCAGTCTGGGTGACAAAGTGAGACCTGACTTAAAAAAAAAATGGTTTAAGTGATTCAACCTATGAAACCCCTGATCTGTGGAAGCATGGTAGAGGGCTCTAGAAAGAAGAGAACAGGCAGGAGGGGTTCTGTTGAGACTGATGAGAGTGGGGGTATGGCAGGGATTTTCGCTCTTAAAATCTTCACAGAATGTAGACCTTCCCAGTGCTATATCTGTTCACCTTCTGGATTTAACACATCAGAAAGAA
Source organism: Cephalopachus bancanus (assembly GCA_027257055.1). Lineage (NCBI taxonomy): Eukaryota > Metazoa > Chordata > Mammalia > Primates > Tarsiidae > Cephalopachus > Cephalopachus bancanus. The sequence continues at coordinate 926,120 of JAPVLO010000006.1, forward strand.
AATCAGGAAGCTCCTTGTCCCACCTGAAAGTGAATCTAACTCGAATCTGTATCTGAAACTTCTAAATGCATGAGACCACCCACAAATTCTTACTAAGTGTACTTAACACTCACCTCCTCTGGCAGCCCACTCTGACTATAGTAACAGAGGCTGGGATTTCTGTTCAACATGGTGCTAGAATTACAGAGCTCCCCAAAACACAACGACGCTGCTATCATCATATCACTAGTTCCAAAAAACTAACCGCAACATTTGAAAAAGGATGGACATCTGTCTCGCTTTGTTTTCCACTCTTGACTGTGTAAAAGCAACTGAGCTGACTGATTCACCTTCTATAAGCCATTTCTATAAATGCCCAAGGAAATCGCTCAGCTGAATGGCCCAGAATGCTGGAAATTCTATTCCTGACTTGGACAAACGTGAGTATCTCCTAGAGGCACTGCAGCCTTCCCAGCTGCCTAACTGGATAGCTTTCTGAAGGAGAAAAACCCTTTGCTCATGGGGGCAGTGGGTGTCAATGTGAACAGTTGAACTCTGGCAACATGGCTGACATGGCCAGCCATGTCTGCTTCACCCCCAGAGCCATGCCAAAGGTCTCATCCCCTAGTGCATGTACATGCCTTTCAACCACCTCACATTTTGACAGAAATACGCTTTTTCGTGGCAACCTAGGTGACAACTCCAAAGAAAACTTGATTTTGCATTAAACTTGGAGAAAATTTAGTTTTATTCCAGTGCCAACAGACACTTCCACAAGAACCAGTTTCCAAAGGAAATAAAATAGGAGAGGCAGTTAAAAGGCTTTTCTTCAAAAAGTGAAGCAAAACAAAACAAAACCTCAACAAAGTATCATTTAAAACCACAGGCCCAGGGCCTCATCTTAAATGTATCAAACTAAATCAGGCAGGGTGGCTTACATATGCAATCCCAGCCCTTGAGAAGAAGGAGACCTCAGGATCCCTGGAGGCCAGGAGTTTGAGATCAGTCCAGGCAATACAGTGAGACCTCATCTCTACAGTATCTACAAAAAATAAAAGCATTAGCTGGGCATGGTGGCTTGCATCTGTAGTCCCAGCTACTTATGAGGCTGAGGCGGTGGGATGACTTGAGTCCAGGAGTTCGAGGTGCAGTGAGCTCTAATGGTGCCACTGTCTTTCATCCTAGGAGACAGAGTGAGACACTATCTCTTAAAAAAAATCAAACTATTACAGAAAACACCAATACTTTCCTGGCTGGGCATGTGGCACACGTCTGTAATCCCAGCACTTTGAAAGGTGAAGGTAAGAGGACTGGGGTTTGAGATCAGACTGAGCAACTCGGTGAGACCTCATCTCTACAATACATACATACATACATACATACATACATACATACATAATAAATTAGCCAGACATAGTGGTGTCCACCTGTGCTTCCAGGTATTTGGAGGGCTGAGACTGATAGATCACCTGAGTCCAGCCAGTCGAGGCTGCAGTGGCCATGAGCATGCCACTGCACTCCAGCCCTGGCAACAGAGTGAGACTCTGACTCAAAAAAACAAAACAAAAAAAACCCAACCAAATAAACAAAAACACACAGTACTTTTTCAAGTAACTCCAGCAGCCCCCTCTTAAACATGGTGTAACACGATAGAGAAAAGAGGCATTAATCATGAGCCGGCCAGCCCTGGGCTGCCTTATCAGACTGGCAGTTGTAAGGAAACTTTTCTAAAGATAGTTAAGACAGCATGTCCAAAGGAGGATGCTTTCCAGCTTTTCTATACGTGTTCAACAGAACCTACAGAATCAGCTGATCAAGGTTCCTAGAAGTCTCTAAAGTCCATTCTATATGGCACATTTCTTTCTAGACACATTTATTTGTGTTGCCCTGTCTCTTGTCCTCCCTGGGAGTGACTCGTTCCTGCAACCTCAAGAACCACTCAACATTCATCACCTGCCTTGGCCTCCAGGATGACACCGTCACACTAACTGTTTTGTGGAGGGGTGGAGGATGCTATCTAAGTCACATGGAACAAAAATCTCTGCAATCTCATTCATTAAGAAAGTTACTAGTCATGAAGGCAACCCACCCACCATTACCTGATAATTTTTGAGGATTTTTTTTTTTTTAGTTGATGTCTCACTCTGTTGTCTAGGTTAGAGTGCAGTGGAACACTCATGGCTACTGCAGCCTCCACCTCGTGGCCTCAGGCAATCCTTCTGTCTCAGCTCTCCAAGTAGGTAGAACTATGGGTGTGTGCCACCATGCCTGGCTAATTTTTTATTTATTGTAAAGACAAGGTCTCGTTAAGTTGCTTAGGCCGGTCTGGAACCCCTGGACTCAGGCTATCCTCTCGCCTCCACCCCCCAAAGTGCTGGGATTACAGGTATGAGCCACCCTGCCCAGCTTGAGGAAACTTTTATCTAGGCCATAAGCAAAGCCCAGTGAACCTTGCTGCCCACACTACAGAGACCACTTCTCCAGGTCCAGAATCTGCACTTGCCACGCTCTTTTCTCACAAATTCTGTCACTCCACATCACCCCCTCACACCCAGGTCTCCAGTGCTGTTTCTCAGCAGCTACCAAGGGTCCCTGAGGTTTTTGCTTTGATCTTTCCAGTGCTGAGACTGAACTCTCACTATTTGTATTCTGAGATGTCTCTTCTTGGTGTGACACAGAGGATTATTCTTGCTTTATCAGAAAGCTATAGCCAAGTCTGAGTTCAGGGAGGATGATTGGGCTCACCAATCATTTGTGGGTTAATTGCTCTGATCTTACAGCCTGGCCCATCTGACCTTATTTGAGGATTCTTCTTCCTTGGTAGAAGGGTGTCATTTTTTCTCAGACTGTGACAGTCAGGTCAGTTTAACAAGAAAACAAAACAAAACCAAAGACATCGTAATGTACTGAACATGGTCACCAGAGAATCAAGTCCAGGCTCCACTCCTTACCAGCTGTGTGGCCTTGGGAGGTTACTTAGACACCCTGGGCACTGGCTTCCCTCCCATACCTGCTACCTGTGTGACAAAAGAGAAGCTTCCCCCTCCCTCTCAGGATTGTTGTGGGGACTAAATAAGACAGTGTGTGCAGCTAATGGATACATGCTCCCATTTTTAAAAAATCAGCTCTGGCAAGAGAAAGCAATATTAAAAAAAACAAAAAACAAACTTAAAACCAGGTAAAAGAAGACAAAACCTTAAAAGTTGCTGGTCATACTACTAAGAACTAGAAGGCTTGATGCAATGGTCTCCCATCAAAAGTGTTGGATCTTCCATCCAGTCTTACAGTCTTCACTTCACATTTGATGCTTCTTACAGGGCCTCCTTCCCTTCATTTGTGTCCATGTTGGGAGGAAACACCCAGCAAGCAGCAGCACATCTTCCTTCCCCAGTAAAATTCTCCCCTTCTCCTCAGTCCAAAAGTTCAAAGCTTCAAGGAAAAGAAGAACATCTTCTGTCCATAAAATAATCCAAAAATGATCTGACCTGACACACAAAAGGACAATGAACTCCCTTTTCCATCATCCTCAAAGCTGCCAGGAATATTGCATCCATTTAATGCCTTCAGCATTCCACATGGCAGGAATGCACTGGGTGGGTATGTAGCTGGACCTTTGGTATACACAGTGCATATATGCAAGGATATCACCTCTCTTGTTTCATCTAAAGCATCTTGTAATGTAATCTAGGTGTTTGCCAGAGAGATGTCACTTTTCAAGCCTTTCTTCTGGGGGAACACACCCTTTTTTCCCTTTGCTTTCTGTTTTCTTTTTTTGTGGGGGTTTGAAGTCTTACTTTGTTGCCCAGGCTGTAGTGCGGTTGCATGCTCACGGCTACTGCAGCCTCAGCCTGCTGGGCTCAGGCAATTCTCTCACCTCAGCCTTCCAAGTAGCTGGAATCACAGTAATGCGCCATCACACCCAGAACCCTTTCCTTTAATATCCAGGCAAAATGGTGCAATGGAATGGGAAAAGCTTGATACCATGCAGCTCAGTAGAAATATAGGTGACTCTTATTACTCAATAAAATGAACATTTTTTGAGCATCTAATATATTTTTAAGAAATTATCACTAGGTACCTATAAGGTACATAGAAATGAAAAAGTGGTGATCCCATCCTCAAGAGCCTTTATAATTCATTATTTTTCTTTCAGCTTCTCACCAAATCTCCTGACAGCACCGTACCTGGGGCAGATGGGAGTTGATTTCCCACAGAGGTTGGAAGTATAAGTGACTGCAGGTAGTCAGGGGTGGATCTTGGATTGGGAGACGATGCCTGATTCTCTAAAACATCAGGATGGCCTGCGGTAGGAATAATCATACAAGTTCATACAAGTGGCTTGGTTATCTGTTGTTTCTTCAGGCACTGAGGACCATGTCACCTCCATTCTCCTAACTATGAGCCTTTGTTATCACATTTCGCCCACAGTAGGAATTAGCAGAGCTATAGGTGCAACCAGACACTTCATGGGCATTGGATTTAGTTTCACTAAGCTCAGTTTCCCCATGAAGAATAATCTGTCTCCAACCAGCATCCCTATGAGCCTTAAACAAATTACACTGGGTTCCTACCAAATTTCAGGTAAAATTAGGTGAAAAATGAAAGTCCAGAAGAAAAGGGGGGAGGGATATCATGCTTTTGACAGGAGTAAATAAAAAGTCAGGAAAACTCGGCTGTTGCTAGGCAACCCCTGACTCTCTGAGCTTCCGGTAGGGGTCCTGACTATAGAAATGACTTCCTTTGTTTTCACACATGCTTCTTGGCTGCCATGTATCCTCTGGTAGCTGATATCACCCTATGTATGAGACCAGAATCTCTATCCTGATTTGTGCTACTATTGAAATAGTCTATTTCTGAGCTTCTTTCTTTCCCAGGAACCCAAAGCCCTTCTCTGCATGTCACAGATGTTGCATAATCTATATGCAGGCAGTACATATGAACACATCATACATACAGATTGAGCCAGTTCCTTGGAAGTTCTCTGTTCCTTCCCTGCCAGCTGCAAGATTTAGCAGGCATCTGACATTCAGCCAACCCATTTTATTCATCACTGTAGAAAACCAGGGTTTGACCCCTATCTTCCTGAGAATCACAGAATACAAAGGCTGGGAAGAGCTGGGGGATACCTCCCTTCTCCCTTGACAACCTGGCTCTTTCCTGGGGTTTAAATTAAGCATTTGCCCCCAGCTATTGTAAACCTGTCTTCCTTGTGATGGAGTACTTATGGTTTTATTCTTTGGAGAGCATGGAAACAGTGTCCAAAGAACAGCTGGATGTATATGAGAGGGAGGGAAGTCTCCATTTCTGGGGGTAATGTCCATTAGGACCCGAGATTTTCATGTGGCATGACATGAGTTCTTTTATTTCATAGAAAACTTATGATGTAATCCAAGTGCTTGCTGTTGGGATGTTGGTTCCCAGGTTTTTCTTCTGTGGGGTCACCCATCCCTTTAACATCCGAAAAAAATTACTTGAGCCTATTCCACATTCTTTATGAAGCCCAGTCCTGGATGGCTCCAAGGGGTTAGATTCCTCTTGGTTCTCTCTCTCTCTCTCTCCCTCTTTCTCTCTCTCTCTCTCATCTTCTTCCACTGAACTCTACCTTGAGTTCATGCCTTATTAGTTCATCCTATGTTGTCCCTTTTTTACTCCCAAAATAGCATCAACATAAGATTTGTGTGTGCAAAAGGCATTTTGGTAAAACTTGAGAGAGTGAGGAGAGAATTACAGCACAGTTCAGGCAATGGCATTACACTGAGCATGTAAATGACAGGAAAAAAACTGTCTGCTTTCTCCTACTATACTCTCAACACTCAGTACAGATGTGTGGGCTTTGTCCTACACTGACCAATTCTTTAACACCAACTGGGAGTCCTATAATTCATTTCGGTTCTGACACTATCTGGAGTCAGAGTCAGATTCCACAGGTTAAGGGCTCAGTCCCACAAGACTGCTCCCCACTTTGGGTGTCAAGTGAAAGTCTAGGCCTCTGGTACTTCTGATCAGTTGGCTATAAATTGGGGATTACATGAGTCCCTCCTTGGGTTTGATTATTTGCTAGAGTGGTTCACAGAAATCAGGAAAGTGCTCTACACATTATTACTAATTTTTTATCAAAGGATATAACTTAGGAACTGCTGTATGGAAGAAATGTGGGGAAAGGTATGGGAGAGGAGTGTGGAGCTTCCATACCTTCTCAGGGCATACCATTGTCCATATGTTCAGCACCCTGGAAAGTTCTCCGAACCTGTCCTGTGAGTTATTCTGAGGTGTTAATATGTAGGCACAATTGATTGAATCACTGGTTATTGGTAATCAACTCAGACTTCAGTTCCTCTTCCCTCTCCATAGGTAGAGGAGTAAGGGGGAAGATGGGACTGAAGTTAATTTCCCTGGCAACTAGTCCCATCCTAAGGTTATCCAGGAGCTCCCAGGCCCCCAGTTGTCATAGAAAAAGATGCTACTTGAGAGATTCCTAGGGTTTTAGGAGCCCTATGCCAAGAAACTAGACCAAATATATATTTCTTATTATAAATCACAATACCATAGGATGAGATACCACAGTCCCAGATTTTCCCAGTCACTCTCACCATAGAGACCCCTCATGGGCATTCCTCCCTTTTAAATTTCCCACCTTCTGATATTCACAGAGATCCTGTGGCCTGTTACTTGCCTTCAAATTCCTACCAATTGCTTCTTCTCTCTCAGGCTATGAGTCTCTAACCCAGAAATTCTGCTGCTTGTAATACAGAGTTAGTTCTTTTCCTTATCTGCACCCAGGTAAGTAAAACATTTCCTTTTGAGTTAAAAATAATCTAACCAATTCTTTGCCTAGTCTAAAAAGAAGATATATTTGTATTTCTACTTGTATTCATCAGTAGAAAAGTCTCCTCAAGAAAACTATCATGAAACCACTTGCAAAGTGAAGAGACCTCACCTTTCTCAATTAAAATGCTGTGCTGTCCAGAAGATAAATAACACCCCTACTTTAGAATGAAGATTTGTGGCAACCATTGGTTTTTGTATTTGTTTTTGTTAACATGTAATTTTCAACTGCATTTTCATAATAGAATGACTAAACCCCCAAGAAAGAAAGTCACTTCATTTCTCCCACAAAGTAGAGGTCTCCTCATCTGAAAAATGAGGGTACATTGACCATATCATTTCTAAGATTTCTTCTTGCAGATATGTCTCCTTGGCTCTATAAAGATGTCTATATCTTTCCTTTCTGCAGACTTGGAAGCTGGGATAGAAGGTGGAGGTGGATGAGCAGGGAGTGGATGCAATGGTTTCTGATGTACTCATTAGTGTCAATGATTCAAAAAGAATGAACTTGAAGTTTGTAAATTAAAATAATACATATTCCCAAGTCCCACCCCTCCAGATTCTAATTTAGGAAATCAAGAAGAGGGTCAGCATTTATATTTTTTAAAAGTAAAAGAAACACCTCCATAGTACTTTTTGATGAGAACCAAAGTTTAGAAACCACTGGATTTTTACGACAATCAACAAAAATAATCAAAATAAAGGTTAAAACAATCCATTTGAATACCAAAGAGGAAAACATTATATTAATTTATATTTGTCTATTTTAATAGATTCAGTTGATGTCTTGGGCACAGGACACCACAAGCTGGCTTTTTCCAAAGATGACATTAAAAAACCAATAGACTCTCCAAAGGGTATGTTCATTAAATAGTCATTAAAATGTAATTGTGTCAGCAAGCCCAAAGGAAAGAACTGCAGTATCTCCAAATACAGAGCTTAAAATAGCAACCGGCTTGAGCATGGTCTCTTCAATACTTATGAGTAACCTAATATAACTCTTTAGCTGATACTCTCAACTAAGACATTTTGGGGGTAATTAAGGACATCTTTGCAAGTAAAATATTCCTTCTGGCTTAAAAATAATTCAAGCAATACTATCACATTCTTTTAAAAAAATACATACTTTATTCCTACCTATTTCATTGTCACTTATTCCATGAAGCTATAAAGTCAGAAGCATGTACATAACATAGCATTATGTAACATGTACATATACAACATAAAGTCACTTGCAAGTCTTGAACCTTATATTATACAGAAAAAATATTCATAGTTTCTTTAGTTCTTCTGAAAATAATAGAAATTCCCTCACTAATATAGAAAAGAGATAATTCAAAAACAAGGAACTAAAAACGACTTTTGAAAAGACAAGTAACACCTTTTGTTTCAAAATATATTTTTCTAGCTTTGTATTAGTTATCAATGTTACAGAACAAATTGTGCCAACATTTGATGACTTAAAATAACAAATGTTTATAATCTCACAGTTTCTGTGAATTACAAATCCAGAAGCAGTTTAACTGGTGGTCTCTCATGAGGTGGCAGACAAGATGTTGAGCAAGACTGCGGTCTTCTGAAGGCTTCACTGGGGTGGAAAGCTCTGCTTTCAAGTTGACTCATTCACCTGCAATGGCCAGTTCATGCCAGCAGTTGGCAGAAGATCTCCACTCTTTGCTATATGACCATTACATGGGACTGCTTGAGTGTCCTCACAACATGGCAGCCAGCTTCTTACAAAGTGAGTGATCCAAAAGAGGATAAGATCTTTTATGATACAGTATTGGAATTCACACATGGCCACAATATCTTATTCATTGCACAGATCAGTCTTATTCACTTCCTTGTGAGTTTCTTCCCACATTGAATATCAGGAGGCAAGACTCAGTGGAGGTCATTTTGGAGACTAGATACCACACTGCTTGAAACTAGCATTGGATCTCAATAAATATTGTATTTCATTATTGGACCTAACATACCATTAACTATAGGACATCTTTATTTCCTTTTTCTCTTTTTCCTTCTCTCTCTCTCTCTCTGTCTCTGTCTCTGACAGGGTATTGCCATGCTGGAGTGTGGTGGTGTGATCACAATTCACTGTAGCCTTGACCTCCTGGGCTCCAACAATCCTCCTGCTTCAGTCTCTGTAGTATCTGAGATTACAGGCATAAGTCACCAGGCCTGGCCAAACATCTCCATTTCATGTAACAATAAGGAAAAAAGAAATGACCAATATTAAAAAACTCTGCAAATAAAGATGTGCTACCAAAGGGTATACCCTCAGTGTATGGGGTAAATGGGAAATAAACCTACTCCACAAAAAGAATAACAGAAGACTTGCCTGTCTCGCTTGCACTGAATGAAGGTTGGTGGGGCAAAAATATTCCTTGGGTAACTTGAACTCAAGTACGTAAGAGTACCAACCTGAGACAACTTTAAATAGAACAATCTGCAAATCTCTTGAAAAACTTGATTTCAGTCCATGCTGAATAAAATTGTAAGACATATTCCAGTTTTAGATGGTGTTAAAATGTGGAAAAATGTGCATCTTAAAATCAAGAAAACAGTCAGTCATATTAGTGAAGACTTAGAAAAAAATGTACAGAAATAGTTTAGAGTCAGCATTCCTTAGGGCAAGATTATAAAAATGGAGTCTTATTTATGAAAAAAGAACAGAACTTCGGTCCATCTGTTATGTTCTGTTGGCCAATACTGTATCCTTTCTCACGCTGGTTTCTTAGACTCAGCTAATTACAGAAACAGAAGATGGGGAAAAGCAGAAAGTTATGAAAGGAATCAGTAGAGATCAGTAGAATCAGTAGAGATAGAATGAATTTCGAATTAGACCCATCTTGGTCGAGATCTATAATAGCTGTGTTATCTTGAGCAAATTGCTTCAAGTCTCTGGACTTTAGTCACATGATCTTAGGACATATGTAGCAATCTATCTTGCATAGCTATAAGAAGTAAATATCACAATTGTGTAGCTTAATACATGAAACACCTAGCCCAGTGCTTGTGATATTTGCTTGTCTTAGTTCATTTAGTGTTGCTATAAAGAAATACCAAAAGCAAGGTAATTTATATATTTTATTTTATTTTTATTTTTTTATTATTTTTTTGGGGGGTTGGAGTATCTGTCGCCCATACTGGAGTGCAGTGGCCGCTCCCAGCCACCGCAGCCTCCAACTGCTGCGCTCTGGCAATCCTTCCGCCTCAGCCTTCCAAGGAGCCAGAATTACAGGCACGCACTACCATGCCTGGCTAATTTTTTGACTTTATTGTAGAGATGAGGTCTCGCCTGCCCAGGCGGGTCTCAAACCCGCAGGCTCAGGCAATCCACTCACCTCAGCCTCCCAAGGCGTGGGATTACAGGCTGAGCCACCGAGCCCAATTGTAATTTATATATTTTTAAAAGGGTTTATTTGGCTCACAATTCGGATGGCTAGAAAGTTTAAGACTGGGCATCTGGTGAGGGCCTCTGCTGCTTCCACTCATGGTAGAAGGTGAAGGCCAGCCAGTGTGTGCAGAGATCACAAGTCAAGAGAGGAAGCAAGGGAGAGAGAAAGGGTACCAGGCTTTAAAAAAAAACCAAAAATCCAGCTGTTTCTGAAACTAATAGAGTGAGAACCAATTCACCCCCAAGGGGGAAAATTAATCTATTCAAGAAGGATCCTCTCCAATGACCCAAATACCTCCCATTGGGCCATACCTCCAACATTAGAGATCAAGTTTCAGCATGAGGTTTAGAGAGGACGAATAGCCAAATCATAACTTGTTCAACAATGATAGCTATTATTATGATTACTATCTATCTGTTTCTAATATTATACTCATTTTTAGAGATTTGTTTTAGAAGACTTAACCAACAGAAAACACAGTACCTAGGGAAGACTATCTTCCTTTTGCTGCTTATTCAATGACAACTGCTAAATAATGCTAGAGTCATAGTCTTAATTGAACATGGGTTCTGGACTCAAGTGTTATTCCAGCTATATCAGTTAAGCAGCTCTTTCTCCTTTCCAAAGAGCAGAAAAGAGAATGAATTGATCCTTAGGTGGGAATGCCTTTCTCAAACCATCACCAAGAAGAATCCCAGTAGATCTTCATCCTGGAGGATTCAGACAACCTTTACTGATGGGAGATTTGGAATGAATGATTCCTTATTCTACAAACATTTATGAAAAGTCTTCTAAATTCCAGACCCTGGGCCAAGTTTCAGGGACATAGAGTTTAAAAGAACATGCCAAGTGCCCTTGAGAAACTGACCATCCAGTGGAGGCAAGCATAGGAACAATGAATCATAACAGTCAAATGAAAAGTCCCACAAGAGAGATAGGCAGATGTTGTGGGAGCATCTGGGATGACACAATGATTGTCTCTGGAGATTAGGGGAAGCTTGAAAGGGGGGTGAGCTGTAAAGGATGTGTAGCATTTTTCCAGGATGATAACATTGAGGTCTTAGGGGTTTAATACATAACACCCTTGTATTTCTTCTTTTCCCAAGCATGGAATAAATTGAGAAATAAGACACAAAAGACAACCAAACAGAAGTTAAAATGTCAACTCTGTTGCTGAAAAGCCAATTGGAGAATATGACTTTTGACCTATGGTCAAAAAAGGAGGAACTTTGCAATGGAGAAACTAGGCAAACATGACCTCAGCTAATATCAGCAGCCATAAGCCATGTTGATGGCAGGTACCCTTGATATGATGTGATGAGAATAGCACTTTACCTCTGTGGTCTTCCTCTCAAAAACTCATAGCCCTTGTCTAACCATGAGGAAAACTTCAGATAAATCACAAAATATGTGAGGAACTTTCTACAAAATACCTACTCAAAACCAACACAACTCAAAACTGTCAAGGTCTTCAAAAACAAAGAAAGCCTGAGAAACTGCCACAGCCAAGAAGAGCCTAAGAAGACATGATGATGATAGTGAAATGTCCTCTGGTATCCTGGATGGGGTCCTGGGAGAGAGAGAAAGAAAAATCTAAATGAACTGTTAACTTTAGTTAATAATAATGTATTTCTATTGGCTCATTAATTATAACAAATTATCATACTAATGTAAGATGTTAATGATGGAGCAACTAGGAAAAGGGTAGTAGACACTCTGTACTATCTTCTCAATTTTTCCATAAACTTAATACTGTCCTACAAAAATAAAGTCTATTGAAAAGACACATTTGGGGGCATGCCAACATGCCCTAGCCCCTTACCCAAGTATAGACCAAATGGGACAGCTTCTTGAGAACTGCCAGGCAGACTCCCTGACTCGGATTACTACCTACACAGGACAGCAAGGAAGGGAAGGAGAAGAGACTGAACCCAGGACTCAAAGGCATTTAATTGATTGGTCCCAACCAACCTTGGACCACCGGCTATGACACCTTCCTTTTCAAGTCAGATCACCTAGACAGCCTCCACAGAGGGCCAGAGGAAGTTTGCAAGAGGCCAGGCACATTTTCATACAGACCCCATGGCAAAGCAGTCAATGTGTTGATGCTGGAACCTGCCTGTCTGAACTCAAAGCCTGGATTTGCTACTTTCTGCTTATATGCTTGGCAGGTTGTTTAACCTCTTTCAGTCTATTTTGTGCTCTGTAAAATGGAGATGGTAACCAATATCTACCTCATGGGCTGAGAGGCAGTTATTATTACCACTCTGTGTAAAGTGGCTCTGGTATGCAGCAAGTGCTCAATGGATGCACATAAAGCCAGGGAAAAGAATACCCCTCCTTCACCCAGTAGTCAATGTGGAAGTAGACCCTGTCAGGGCAAAGAGATGGAAGAAGTTGGTCATTTGGCACCTAGGGTCCCAGCTGTGGCTGCAGCATAGGGCACAGGGCACATGTGGGGGAATTGGAAGTGAGGTCAGACTGGAGCAGAAGGGATGGACTCAGGCATGAGAGTCAGTGGACACTTGGGTTCTGAACTTTTCTAGGAGAGATGGGAAATTTTTAAAGTCACGGTAGGTAGACTTTTTCTAGAAAGAGCCAGATAATAAATGTGTCAGACTTTGTGGGTCAAGAGGCAAAGGTTATTATGTACATACTTACATACCAAGAGAGAAAATTTTCCGTTCACAAAAGTAGATTTCCTAAATTGTTCGAACAGGTATTCTTGGATACCAGACACAGATTTGGAAACAAGTGTTAGGTGAGTCTAGTGCAATCATGTAGCTTAATTCCACTTCATCTCAATTGTCTCTCCCTGCACACCTTTAATGTAAGAATGGAATAAAAAATTAAAGCAAAGCAACCAAAGTAAACTGGAGAATTCTGAAGCCTGCAAGTGCTTACAAAATCCTCAGCAATGATGGAGCTGGAAGCGAATGCCCCAGACATACGCACGTCTCCTGTTCTTTTGTTCTCTGTGGTTTGAAGTCTTTGGAATAGCTGGTAATAAAAATAAAATAACATGTACAAGTATGGCAGTGGAGGTAGCAGCTGAAACACTGTTGAGCCACAAGGGCATCACTGTGATTTACAGGGCACTGAACAGCAGGGAACAGCTCTGAGAACATAGTGAGGGCTCTTTCGTGGCAATTACTCTGTAGTTAACAGTGGAAAGGAGCCGTGGATATGTAAACCGATGGGTGTGGTCTGTGTTCCACTAAAACTTTATTTATGGATGTTGAGATTTGAATTTCATTGAATTTTTACATGTCACAAAATATTATTCTTCTCTTGCCTTCCCCTCCCCCAATCACTTAAAAAAGAAAAGCTACCAGGTGCAGTGGCTTATGCCTGTCATCTGAGTACTCTAGGAGACCAAGACGAGAGGGCTACCTCAGCCCAGGGGTTCAAGACCAGCCTGGCCAACTTAGCGAGACCTTGTCTGTATAATAAATCAAAAAATTAGTAGGTGTGGTGGCGCATGCCTATAGTCTCAGCTACTTGGAAGACTGAGGCAGAAGGAGCGCCTGAGCCCAGGAGGTTGAAGCTGCAGTAGCCGTGATCATGACACTGAGATCCAGCTTGGGTGACAGAGTGAGACTCTGACTCAAACAAACAAACAAAACTATTCTTCGCTTCGGGACCCTACAAAAATGGACACTGACTGTATCAAAGGATGGTTCTAAACAAACAGTCATATCAGATCATTAGCAAATTACATACGTAAAGCATTTTCTCTTCATTTTCTAGAGCCAATGGTGATGTCCTCTTTGCACAGAGCAGCAAGGACTCAGTGAAGCTGTTCAGATTCTCTGATTCCTCCCTTTTCCCAGTGCAGTTTGCAGTATCTCACCCCTCCCTTTGATCTTGGCTGCTGTCTCAGAAGGCAATAGGATGAAACTCGGAGAAGCTCTTAATCACTCCAAACTGAGGCAATTCTGGGCTCCTGCCACCGTTAAGAGAGAGCTTCTTTTAGCCTTCTGGCTGTTGCCAGAACTTGAAGAGCTCAATTCAGATGCTATAACTCACTTGGATAGCACCCATGACTATCTATGTCTTTGCACTAAAGGAATCTGTAAGCTCCCAGCCTCACGCAAAGGGACTCATTATATAGTGTGCTTGAGGAGAGTGACAGGTAGGCAACTGAGGATGAAATACCCCATAGTAATGGCACGCCCACAATTAACATTTGTTTTGATTTTGTAACTGATCTAGTTGGCATGTTAAAACAGGAGTTTTGAAATTAGTAATAATAACCACGGGCGCTGCCATTCACAAGTTGGAGCTGAATGAAAAATAGTGACTGGAAGAAAAAGAGAAGACAAAGAAGAGGAGAAAGAAAACTGGGGGGCCCACAATCCCTTCATTAGTACTGAGTCCCAGAAATGATCTGGAAGGGTCAGCCCATTTGAGAGAGCAGGAGATGAGACCAGAGAGGTCAGTGGTTGTCCAAGGGCCACAGCAGGGTAGCAGTAGAGCAAAGTCTGAACCCTCAGCTCAGCGTACCCCAGGCTGGGAATCACATGGTGGAATCATACTTCTTTTATCCTTCTCTTATCAAATGGGCCAAAATTGCAGAGTTCATCTCCATTTACACTGTGTGAGTTAATTCCTCCCCTTAAGGAAGCAGGTTTTAGGTTGGGTGCCCAGGACAGTCTGGCACATATTTTTGTTTCATCCAACCATATCCTTTGTTCATTCTTAACAATATGTGGCTTGGAAAATTACATGGTTACCCTAGGATTTGACTTGTTAAAGGGGGTGAAGGAATTAAAGTGCTAGACAGGACTGCTAGCGACTGCCAGGCCTCAGGGATGAATAAGATGTAAGGTGTTCTGGGACCCGTTTTTAAGATGACAGGTCCATATTGGATGACTTGAAACATGTGTTTATAATGCACTTGTTTTTGTCTCCCAGTTGTTACTGTAGGTATCAGGCAGGCTCAAAGGGTCTTTCGTCCTTTCAACTCTGCAGTGATTTCCTCCATGCACACAAGGCTCAGGAGTGGCAGCAGGGCATGTGAACAGGGCCATCTTTCAGCATGTCTGGAATCGGCCCTCGAGCTGCCTCCAGCCCTGAACACAATCAGGAAGAACAGCAAGAAAACTCTGTGCCCCTTGGAGGTATGGTTTTGAAACTGGTTGTCCTTTGGGAAACAGAAGGCTAGAAATGTTTACTTGGTACTGAAATACAGGGACCTAAGTCTTGAGAGAAGATATACTCCACACACTCTTGGAGTATGACTCTAAGCTGCCCAAAGAAGGAGAAAGAGGGACACTGTTTTGGGTGGGTTTCCAAGTATGACCTGTGGACCACCTGGGGATGGGATGGGGAAGAGGGTTGGTAAAATGCAGATTACTGATGGTCACCAGAGATCAGCTGGTCTAAGAGGTTGTCCCTGTACAAAAAATTCCAGGTGATTCCAGTACACGCCACACATTTGAGAGACTGATGTAGGAACATTTTTCAGTAAGTATACACTGACCGTGCCCCCTCTTCATGAGTTTTCTGCTGCCCTGAGGTTCCTTTTTCCTAGAGCTGAAGGTGAAATCCTTGAGGACAGATTTTGATTAATGAAAGAACCAGTCAGTCAGTCAAAGAAGGGCAATAGGTAACAAAGAAGGGAAGAACAGGTCACATGAGCATCAGTCCCAAGAAGAATTCCAAGCTATTCTTATTGAACATCTGCTTTTCCTTAGAGGATGCAGAGTAACTGGATTCAGGTAAATCAGAACCGCCTTTTCTCCACCCACCACCGTGTCATCTCAGTGGGTTCTAGGTTTGATCTCTCAGCTTGCAGCCTTGTCCATTTACTACAGGGCATCCTCAGATGTCTTTTTCTATGCATGCCATGATGTGAAAACAATAAGCTTGGGAAAGATTGAGATTATTCCACCATAAACATGCTCACTAACCTTACTTAATCTGGTTGATATAGGGGAGAGTGCTTTCTTTTTTTTTAAAACTTTTAATTTTTTTTTTTGTTTTAAAGATGTGGGGTACAATTCAGGGTTAGGTAACAAAAGTTCACTATGCAGGTGAACTAGTTGATGAGGTGTGCCCTCCCTTCCCCAGGCAGATTCCCACTATTGCCAAATCCACTTCTCCGCCCTCCTCCCGGCAGTTTCCTGCGACTGCCAATCTTTTTCTAATAGAATTACTCTAATTGTTCAAGGTCTGCTTATGAGTGAGAACAGTGATATTCAGTTCTTTGTTTTTGTGAAAGATCACTCAGTATCATAGACTGTAAGTCCATCCAGGTTGCTGTGAAGATCATGATTTTGTTCTTCTTTATGACTGCATAATAGTCCATCATGTATATGTACCACATTTTTTTATCCAGTCCTCTTTTGATGGGCAGCATGGTAGGTTCTGTGTTCTTGCTACTGTGAACAATGCTGCGATAAACATACATGTGCAGGTATCTTTTTTATAGAGTGATGTGAGTTATTCTGGGTATATTTCCAGTAGGGGGATTGTGGGGTTGTATGGAAGGTTGATTTTTAGATCTTTTGGGAATAACCACACTGTTTTCCACAGAGACTGCACCAGTTTACACTCTCAACAACAATGTAGAAGTATTCCCTTTTCACCACATCCTCTCCAGCATCTGTTTCAATTAGCTTGCTATTGAGTGGGATGAGGTAGCAATGTTGTCATACATACCCATATTTTTTAAAATCAAATTCAACAGTCAATACAAGACTAGAGGTTGGAAGGCAGGTGGCCACTCTGTG
Organism: Cephalopachus bancanus; assembly: GCA_027257055.1. Classification (NCBI taxonomy): domain Eukaryota; kingdom Metazoa; phylum Chordata; class Mammalia; order Primates; family Tarsiidae; genus Cephalopachus; species Cephalopachus bancanus. The sequence goes on from JAPVLO010000006.1 coordinate 943,062, forward strand.
ACATCCCTTCAGAAGGCTGTTGCTATTCCCAGGAGGCTGATGTTCCAGCGCTAATCTGTTCTTCAAGCCTTCAATCCTAGCTCCTCTCCTCTCCCCAGATTTCTTTCTTTCCCCTTAACCTCTTCCCGGTTCTGGCTTGGTTTCCTGGACACTCTGACTTGTCAGCAATAAAAAGGACAAGCATGGGGCTGGCTGACTCTGAGTAGAGAGGAGTCAGACCAGGAAGTGCTGAGGCCGCTGTTTCCCTCAGCCTTCACCTCAGGCCACGCTGATGGAAAGATCTAAGAAGGCAATTCATTGCAGGCCTCTCTCATCCCCGGCAAACTGGGCAGCTCGAGGACAGGAGATGGAAGTGGTTTCTCCCCTGAGAAACATCATCTCATGACCTTTTTGCCCTTTGAGACTACCCACGTGTGACCCTGGAAGATGTGTGGGGCTATATTTAACTTCAAATGCAAACCTCAGCAGCTGTGCCGTCAGGTTGTTCAACGGGAGAGCAGGTTGGCGGCCTTCTGCTGTCACCCACAGAGGGGTTGACAAGGCCAGACTTGCTGGAAGCCCAGTGAAGAAGAGTTACTGGCAGTGACGGCTCCAACACTCTGTTTTCCAGAGCAAGAGCAACAGCCGGTGAGGCAGACATACCCTGGCCTGTCACTTTCCACGGGGAGAGAGAAGGGATGCCATATGCTGACTTTTGTGTGTCGAAGTAGCACAGTCAAAACATATGTCCAGGGAGCTATGGAGATGTTGTCCACTTAGCACAGCCTTTGTTCAAACACTTTTTCGAGAACAAAAAGTCTTTATTAATGCAAAGCAGTCCCCAACACCCCCCAGATGCCAATTAGCTCCTTGATGATCTTAGTAAGCAGTTTCTTTGTTGTCTGAAGAAGGATATGGAACTTTCTGAGAGTGGGGGCCAAATGGACAATAGACCAAGAAAATGAGCTATCACAATAGCAGTTTTGTTAAGTTAGCTGTTAAAAAAAAAACAACTTTCTGACAGAGTGATGGATATTGCAATAGAAAGCGATGATGTCACCTGAGGTTGAGTCTCTACAAGAGGATAGATCTAAATGATGAAGGCCTTGCTCAAATATACGAGGGGGGACCCCCAAAAACCAGAATTATCTTTTTTTGTTGTTTTCTTTTGGAGGGAAGACCCCTTGTAGCATAGACTTCCCTGGCTAAGTAAGTGTTGTAGGAGCTCATTGGCATCAGTGTACCAACTAGCGTTGTTGTGAGAGGCTGCATTTGGCTTCAGTGAATTATTTTTGGAGATTCTCCCACTGCATTTGCCCACTTCATAATGGGTGATTTACCAATGCACCTGCCCAAATGACACTGAGTCTTCAGCAGTTTTTGACCAAAAACAGCATGACCCCTATACCCCATCCTCCCTATTCACCTGATCTTGCCCTAAGTGACTTTTTTTTTTGGTTTCCCAACTTTAAAAAGTCTCAAAGGGAAATGTCTTGCCGATGTGGAGGAGGTGAAACAAAAATTGGCAGACACTAAATGGCTAAAAGTTCAAAAACTGTTTTGAGGCAGTGGAAAAAGCATCTTGATAGGTGTATTGCATCAAATAGAGAGTACTTTGAAGGTGAATGAAGTTTAAACATGTAAAAATAAATACACAATTTTTTTATAAATCAATTCTGGGTTTTTTGGGTCCCCCCCATATGTAGATATAGACAGACTAATTTCTTCTCTTGGTTTGTTTTTTGTTTTGAGTTGGAGTCTTACTCCATCGCCCAGGCTGGAGTACAGTGGCATGCTCACGGCCACCCCAATGTCGACTTGCTGGGCTCCAGCCATCCTTCCACCTCAGCCTTCCAGGTAGCTGGAACTATAGGCATGTGCTACCGCGCCTGGCTAATTTTTGATTTATAGTAGAGATGCGATCTTCCCAAGTTGCTCAGGCTGGTCTTGAACCCACGGGTTCAGGCAATCTACTTGTCTCGGCCTCCCAAAGTGCTGGGATTACAGGCTGAGCCAGTGACCTGACTTGGATTGTTTTTAAAATTCTGTAGAATTAGGGGAAAAGAGACAAAAAAAAAAAAAAAAAAAAGGATAGTGCCAAAATAACAGTGTGTGTTATTTTAGATGGATTTTCTCTTCCTTTCTATTGGCTATATTTTTCAATGTTCTACGACAAGCATTTATTACTATTATAATCAGAAAGAGGAAGACGCACTGTCCTAACACTGGCTATACTGTAGTTTACACTGTGTAAATGAACTAACTCAGTGGTAGATGTTTCCTTAGGGTTGGAGGAGGACAGGCATGGTGGCATCATTCCCATGAAGCAAGCCATCATAATCCAGCAAGGAAAAGTTATCCACACAAGTGGAGCACGTTCCCTCAGGAACATGCCTAAACCCACCTGGCCCTGGAGACGAATTTTAGAAGCAGAGACTGTTCAGGAATCACCCAGCCACACCAAAAAGATAGTTAATTATTGGCTTCCAGAAACTTCCTTAGGAGATTAGGAACCTCAGTTTTATTGAGAGCTACCATCACCACCAGTCTTGAATAAGGGATTGGGGAACAAGATTTGAATCTCATTCTGTGTCTCTGGTCATTGTCAGCAGTCCTCTTGAGACTTGTCTCAGCCTGAGTTAGCAAATCATTTCTCCAAACTGTGGATGCCCTGAGCATGGATTGGGGCAGAGGGTTAGAGGGTGCATGTTCAGACATTCCTAAGTAAATATATTAAATCACATATGCTTAAAATAGGAAGTTAATGAGAATTTTCTCTCTTGCCGACTTCCGGCATTGAGCTTTAAGGGTATATACTGGACAAAGGAATATTCAGATTTTTATTCAGTACAGTAGATAGGATAGTTCTGTATCGCTTCCAACATTTTTGTAAGGGCTTTCTTACATTGCAAACTGAACATCCCAGACTCTCTTGCAACAGACATTTCCAATAGGATTGAAAATTGCCACCCAAAGGCATGCATGCAGCCTCGAATTAGGAACTGAGTTGAGTGGAGAGGGAGACAGAACTGGCAGGTGGCTGTGTAGGCAACAGGTTTGGTGGTAACTTTTGATGCCTAGATCACAGCTGGGTCAGTGTGTTCCTGAGACCACTATGTGCAATGGGTACTTCTTGGTCCCTGGATGTGGCTAAATGTTGCATCCTGGAGCCCTGTAGCTAGTGCAGTGGCTTGCTGATCCCCAGACTTCTGAAGAGCCTGTTCACTGTAGGGAAAACAAATCTGCCTCTTTGTCTAGTAAGCTCAGAAAAATAAAATACTTCTGTGAGCAAAGTGGGGTTTGGAATATTTGTTTAATCTACTCATCCTTAACATTCCCCCATATAGAGTAGCCCATTGACCAATGTGAAGGTCTTGCCAGCAACTGGTCTGAATATATCATGAACATGGATGTATACAAACTAGCTCAGGGAGATTCCTGGTTCTTAAATGAATAGAATTTTTAAACTTGGAACTCAATGGGCCTTGCTTTTAAAACAGACTCCTCTCTCATGAGCCTGAGTCCCTCGCTGGGACTCTTTCTAGTCATCATTTACTCATTTGGATGCTCCCAAGAGAGAAATTACTCCCTTAATGTCAGGCATTTGGGGAAGGTATCATAACTCTCTGGTGTAACAGGCATGAATTCATCACATTCTACTGTTGAAGAATGTCAAAGAGTTGTCCATATGCCAAGGGTCAGGTGGAATCCATCCCCACTGGCACTTCTGGTGACCAAAATGTCCCCATGGACACAGCACTCAACACACCCCTGGGATTTTCATGATCACTCCAGGCAGATATTTTCCCTCATTTTTATAATGGCAGAAATAAACAAACTGACCAAACAAACAACAGCAAAACCCAAGCCCAGAGTTAAATACCTTAACCAAATTCACACTGCAAGGTAGATTCAGAATCCTTAAACTCCTTAGTGACTCCCCCACCTCCAGGACAAAGTCCAAACTGCTTAACAAGCATGAGAAGTTCTGGTGGCCTAACTATTCAGCTTCACCTCTCCCTGCCTGCCTCTGCAGGCTCTGACCCTGCTGAATTCACTGATGTCCAAGACTCACTGTACCTGATGTCAGCCAGATGTTTGACTCATGCCATTACCTTTGCTAGATCAGCCTTCCCTGACCTCCAACTCCACCACCTCCTCTTCGTCCTCCTGACTCATCAACATTCAGCCTTCTGGTCCTAGCATCTCATTCATTCCAGTGACTGGTCCACGCCCAGGGTTACTCTGTGTGTACCGAACCAAGTGCAGAGGAGGCAGCAATGATGGAGCAGACCTGGCCCCTAACCACCTGAGCTTACAACTCAGACAGGAGACACAGTTAAACAGGCAGTGATAAGATGCTGTGATGGGTGATGTGACAGAATAAGAAACAGAGTGTGGACTAGAGAAACAACCAGTAGGACGCTTGTGGGTATATAAATAAAGAGATTTACTATAAGAAATTGGTTTACACAGTTATGGAGATGGGCAAGTCCCGAGACCTGCAGAGTGAGTTGGCAAGCTGGAGACCCAGGAAGAGCCGATGTTTCAGTCCCAGTCTGAAGGCAGGAAAAAGTTGGTGTCCCAGTTTGATGGCAGTCAGGCAGAAGGACTTTTCTCTTACAGGGGGCTCAGCCTCTTTTTCTATTCAGGCCTTCAGTTGATTTGACAAGACCCACCCACATGAAAGAGGGCAATCTGTTTTACTAAGTCTACTGATTTAAATGCTAATATCATATTAAAAACACCCTCACAGGAACACATAGAATAAATCTGACCAAATATCTGGGCATCCCACAGCCCAGTCAAGTTTACAAATAAAATAAGCCATCATGGGGTACCATGGGAACACATGGGGAAAAGCTTCCAAGATCTCCCTGTCTCTGCAAGACTTCATTCAGTGTCCTTTCTCTGTTTTCATAGGCTCATCACAGGGCATACTGTATTATATCATCATCCTTATTGGCTTCTCTGTCTCTCCCACTGGACTATAAACTCATTGATGTCTTTGCAGTGCTGTTAAGATCTTGCTCTGAAGTCAGACCAGTTGGTTAACATCCTGGCTCTTCTGTTCTTAATTTGAGCTTGCTTTCTTTCTTTCTTTCTTTCTTTCTTTCTTTCTTTCTTTCTTTCTTTCTTTCTTTCCTTCTTCCTCTCTTTCCTTCTCTTCCTTCCTTTCTTTCTCTGTCTCTTTCTTTCTTTTGCAGAGTCTCACTTTGTCACCTAGGCTGGAGAGCAGTGGTAGGATCATAGCTCACTGTAGCCTCCAACTCCTGGGTTCAAACCATTCTCCTACCTCAGCCTCCTGAGTAGCTGGGCTTCAGACGCACACAACCACACCCAGCTGATTTTTTATTATTTTGTAGAGAGGAAGTTCTGCTATGTTGACCAGGTTGGTCTCAAACTCCTGACCTCAAGTGATTCCCTGCCTTGGCCTCCCAAAGTGCCACATTATAGGTATATACCATCATGCCCAGCCTTGAGCAACTCTTTTAATGACCCTCAGTTTTCTTATCTGCCAAAAGAAATAGTGATAGTATTAGTACCCACCAGCCTCACAGGACTGTTGTGAGGGGTAAATGAAGTAATTATGGGAAGCACTTAGTGCTGGGCTGGCATCTCATAGCTCCTCAGAAAGAAGTGATTCCTCTCATTCACAGTTGATCTCCAGCCTCAGCACACTTTCTCTCCATCACAGGCTGTTGATTAGACTCCCATGGCACTGCCCTGCCTTCCATTTCCTGTTCTGCCAGTAACTGGATGTATCTGTGCCCAACAGCGACTCAGGACTTCGTTCTTCCAGAAACCTGCTGGCACTGCGTGGTTCCCTACAGTCTCAGCTGGAAGGGGGAGTGTCTGATCACATCAACAGGAAGAGGGTGACAAGATGGACATATATTTGTGGAGAGCTGGGGGAGGGACTAGAGCAGCTGCCTGAGGACTATTCCCAACAGGGTCTTTAGTGATCCACACCATCTGTCTTGATCCTTAGTTAAGGGCAAGACTGACTTCAAGCAGGCAATTGATTTCTCACCAATCACTTTCAAAAGAAGACCTCAGGCCAAGTTGTCAAGCATTTGATCTCCTCTTTCAGGAGAAACAGCCCCTAGGGGAATAGATCTGCAAAGGGCAGTTCCATCTTGTCCCATCATTAAGGATTTGTCTATCTTCCTGAGAACTTGGGAACCAGTTCCTCGTACAGCCTGAACTCAGTGGTGAACAGACGTGGAAGGGTTTCACCGTTCTTCATGCTCTCCCACTGGAGGCCAAGCACCCATACCAATGGGGGTGAGGGTCAGGCCCTGCCTCTCACTAGCCTATGTGTGTCTCATTACCACACCTGCTTGACCGAGGGACTGTCACTCCCTATATACTTCAGGGTGATGTCTCATGAAGTGATATCCATATCCAGCAGGCACTGCTGGTGAAGATGTGTGGGACACACACACTGTGAAGGTGTGTATACTGCACAAGTGCAGGGCTGGAGTATCACACAAAGACTAACCAGGAAGTGCTTTCACAACCCAAGCTCATGTTAGCATGGAAATAAACGTAAAGTGGGGCAATAGCTCCTCAGAACTTGTAAATCAACAGCCATGTAATCATACTTTTAAATAATTATTTTGGCATTATCACTGATATTTCACTGAGCCTCCTCACCTCTGAAGGTAATAGCATGGTATATCATGGTGTTGGGCCTTCAGTATCATTTTTTATTTCAAATTTTCATTACAACCCACCTTTCGGCACCACCTTCACCAACTAAATGACTGCTTACTGTGAAATATTAAAAAGATGATGAACTATAACAACAGCGAATGTTTAAATAACAGCACACGACCTTTAGCATCACTCAGCTGAGGATTCTCTGTGTAACCACAGAGTGGTATGGAACCAGGTACTTATTTGTTAGCTATGGGGCATTGCCTTGGGGTCAAGGCATAGGCACAGTTTACCACTCACCAGGCCCAGGACAAAAGCAGGTGTTATGGGTCAAACTGTGTTCCCCAAAAAGATGCTGAATCTCTGACCCCAGCACCTTGAATATGACATTATTTGCCAATAGTGTCTTTACAGATGACCAAGTTAAGGTGAAGTCATTAGGAGGACTCTAAGCCAATATGACTGACACCCTTATAAAAGGGAAAATTTGGACACACAGAGGGAAGACGATGTGATGACAGCTGGCTACCAGCCAAGGAACTCTCAAGGCTTCCAGAAGCTCAGGCACAGGTTTGGGACAGACTCTCCCTCAGGAGGCTCAGAGGTAACCAACCCTACCAACACCTTGACCTTGAACATCTGGCCTCCTCAACTATGGCAGGAGTCCCCAACCTCTGGGCCATGAACTGGTAGTGGTCTGTTGCTTGTTAGGAACTGGACTGCACAGCAGGAAGTAAGCATGGGTGAGCAAGCAAAGCCTCATCTGTATTTATAGCTGCTCCCTATTGCTCACATTACCACCTGAGCTCTACCTCCTGTCAGATCAGTGGCACATTAGATTCCCATAGAAGCCTGAACCCTATTGTGGAGTGCACATGTAAGGGATTTAGGTTGTGTGCTCCTTATGAGAATCTAATGTCTGATGATCTGAGCTAAGGTGGTGTTGCTAGCACTGGGGAGTGGCTGCAAGTACAGATTAACATTAGCAGTGAAGTTTGACTGCACATCCCCTCTCCTCCTGCCCTCCTTCCACCTTTTCATGGAAAAATTGTCTCTCAAGAACAAAACCCATCCCCGATGCCAAAAGGGTTGGGGACTGCTGAACTATAAGATACTAGCTTTCTGTTGTTTAGGCCACCCAGTTTTCGGGACTTTGTTTATTGCAGCTCACAAATGAATATACTAGGCTATTCTTGACTGTTTTAGTGTAGAGGAATCTTTCCCATAAGGTAATATCTTATCAATTATTTAAATATCAATCTGCTTCCAATTTGCACAATTAGCAGTAGTAAGGTAGGAATCTAGAAAATGTTAGGGGAAGAAGAATATGTGGAAGTATGGATTTCCTGAAGAATGTGGGCCTCAAAGCAAAAGAATGTAGGGTATAGGTACACATAATAATAGAAGTAATAGCTAATATTCATTGGGTATTTCTAGGTGTGCAGCACTGAGTCAGGTGCTTCACATGCATTGTCATTTAATTTGCACAACAACCCTAGGTTGTAGAGACAATGATCATCTCCATTTTTCAAATGAGAAAAATGGGGCACAGAGAGGTTTAGTTACTTGCTTCAGGTGGCAAAGCTAGAAAAAGGGAATGCCATAACTCAGTCCCAGACAGCTGGACCCCAGAAACACCTCTTATAGCTGGAAAGGCCTGGACAACTCCAGTGTGTAAGTTACGGCCAATTCCACGATCAGCACTTGTGAGATAACAAGGTGGGTTTACACATATTCCTTTGACACATATTTACTAGTGGTCCATCACAATCAGGCACTGTGCTGGATGCCTGATCCAAAGCTGTGGATGACACAGGCCTACCCTCAAGGACACACCGCCAGTGGAAGACAGACCACTGCATACACCTCTGGTTTCCCTTTTATCCCGGTGTATGCTAATTCTTAGTTCTGTCTGCTGCAAAATGGAGACTTACACTAGGAGGATTTCTATGATACAGTTGTGGTAGTTAGCTGTATGCATCAATTGTGGGGGCTGGAAAGTTAAAAATCAGTAGGAATCAGGCTGCATCAATTGGCTAGACTACAGTACTCAGTTATTTAATCAAACATGAATCTAGGTATTGCTGAGAAGGTATTTTGTAGATGTTGCTAACATCTCCAATCTGTTGACTTTATGGAAAGGAGTTTAAGCTCAAATATGTGGGCTGGTAGGTCTCATCTAATCAGCTGAAGGTCTTGAGAGCAAAAACTGGAGTTTCCCAGAGAAGAGAGATTCTGCATTAAAATAGCAGCATCAACTCTTACCTCAGTTTCCAGCCTGCCAGCCTGATTCCTACAGATTTTTAACTTTCCAGCCCCCACAACTGCATTTGCTAGTTCCTTAAAGTAATAAATTTATACACATACATACACATATATATAAACTTGTGTGTGTATCCTAATGGTTCTATTTCTCTGGAGAACCGTGACTGATAACAATCAATAAATCTAGTTGTAAAAAAATCATGGGATAAAGTGATTTTTTAGATCTGGGTCTGAGTTCCAGATTCATCAAAACCCAGCTCTAGAGCCTTCAGAAATATCTGGAAGGCCTAAAATTATCTTTAGAAATTCTCTTCAAACTTTAAATTCATCATATATAAAGTGACCAAAAAAAATTGGTCTGAATGACAATACTTGTCTCATCAACTTCACAGAATTGATGTGAATATCAAATGACAGAAGCACTTCTAGAACAATAAAATGCCACACTAATGTCAGTTATTAAATGCCAAAGGTACTTTTCTTACCAGTGTTAGCCAACCATTTCTTTTCAGAGTTTGAAGAACTGGCCTCCGAGTAGGAAATAAAATGAGACTGCCCATCTTCAGATAGAATGAATGCAGACCATGCCTGACTTGAAGTTACTGTGAGCCAGCTCAGGAGGTAATCAATACACGACTGTTGCCTGCACTGTTCTTGCCCCTGGCAAGTGGAGGACTGAGGAATATGGACATGGGGACTTGTTCCTGTAAGCTCCTTGTTGGCATGGAGAAAGAAGGGAAGAAGATGTTTTCCATCAGCCCTGCAATCTCCTTAGGAGGTGAGTGACCCAGGAGTTAGCGTGGCTCCTCCTCAGCTCTGGGTAGAACTGTATCAGTATCACTGCACACAGAGTATGTTTGGGGTTGTCCCTTTGCAGAGCTGAGCGGGCCACTGCATGATTTGAGAGGTAGACAACCACCTGATCTACCACAGAGCAGGAAGCAGGCCTTCAGAGATGGGAGTGCTGATTGCTGAGGTAGGCATGATGTCATCCGGGAGCAGAGGCACCTAGCTGGTGCCTCCTTGTAGATTAGCAGACATAGGAAAATCCAGGACAGAAGCAGAGCACAGAATGCCAGTGGGGCACAGCTGAATGTGTGCCTGTGAATGTGGCAACCTGTGTAGGTCACATCCTGTGCAAACCACATAATGTGAATGCTATGTAAACTACATCTTTTGTATGTCTCATCCTGTGCATATAGCATCCTGTGCTTGAGGGATACTTTGCTTGTTGCATCCTGTGTTTCTGTTTTTTTTTTTGAGTTGGATTCTCACTCTGTCGCCGAGACTGGAGTGCAGTGGCCACTCCCGGCCACTGCAGCCTCACCCTGCTGGGCTCCAGCGATCCTTCCACCTTAGCCTTCTGAGTAGCTGGAACTACAGGCGTGTGCTACCATGCCCAGCCAATTTTTTGATTTATTGTAGAGATGAGGTCTCACCAAATTGCCCAGGCAGGTCTCGAACCCTCAGGCTCAGGCAATTCACTTACCTCAGCCTCCCAAAGCGCAGGATTACAGGCTAAGCCACTGAGACCGGCTGCATCCTGTGTTTCATGCATCCTGTGTGTGCAGCCTCCTGTGCTTAAAGGACGGTGTGCCTATAGCATCCTGTGCTTACAACACCTGTCTGTGCTTATGGCAGCCTGTGCTAGGGAAACTCTGTGCTTGGGACATCCTGGGCTTGTGACATCCTGTGCATGGGACTTCCTGGAATTGCGACATCCTCTGCTTGTGACATTCTGTGTTGGAATACCCTGTGATTAGGAAAACCTGTGCTGGTGACATCCTGTGCTTGAGATATCCTGTGTTTGTGACATCCTGTGCTTGAAACATCCTGTGTTTGTGACATCCTGTGCTTGAAACATCCTGTGTTTGTGACATCCTGTGCTTGAGACACCCTGTGCTCGGGACATCCTGTGCTTGGGACACCCTGTGCTTGTGAAAACCTGTGCTTGGGAAACACTGTGCTAGGGATATTTTGTGCTTGGGACATCCGGTGCTTGGGACACCCTGTGCTTGTGACATTCTGTGCTTGGGATACCCTGTGATTAGGAAAACCTGTGCTGGTGACATCCTGTGCTTGGGATATCCTGTGTTTGTGACATCTTGTGCTTGAGACATCCTGTGCTTGTGACATCCTGTGTTTGAGACATCCTGTGCTTGTGACATCCTGTGTTTGAGACATCCTGTGCTTGGAACATCCTGTGTTTGTGATATCCTGTGCTTGAGACACCCTGTGCTTGGAACATCCAGTGCTTGTGAAATCCTGTGCTTGGGACACCTTGTGCTTGGGTCATCTTGTGCTTGGGACATCTTGTGTTTGTGGCATTCTATGCTTGGGACACCATGTTCTTGGCACACCCTATGTTTGCAACTTCTTGTGCTCAGGGCACCCTGTTCTTGGCACACTTTGTGCTTGCGACATCCTGTGTTTGGGACACCCTGTGCTTGCGACATCCTTTGCTTGGTATATCCTGTGCTTTTGACATTATGTGCTTCGGACACTCTCTTCTTGCGATACCCTGTGCTTGGGACATCTTTTGCTTGGGATATCTTTGCTTGCGACATCCTGTCCTTGGGACACCCTGTGCTTGGCACATCTTGTACTGGGGACACCCTGTGCCTGGAACATCCTGTGCTTGTGACATCTTGTGCTTGGGACACCCTGTGCTTGCAATATTCTGTGCATGGGACACCCTGGGCTTGCAACATCCTGTACTTGGGATATCTGTGCTTGTGACATCTGAGCTTAGGACATCCTGTGTGTGTGGCATCCTTTACTTGTGACATTCTGTGCTTGGGACATCCTTTGCTTGGGACACCTTGTGCTTGTAACATCCTGTGCTTGGGACACCCAGGCTTGGGACATCCTGTTCCTTGGACACTCTGTGCTTGCAACATCCTATACTTACCCCATTTTGTGCTTGCAACATCCTGTGCTTAGAGCATCACCTGCCTCTAGCATCTTGTGCACGTGGCATCTTGTGTTTGTGGTATCCTGGACTTACACCATCCAGTGGGTGTGGCATCCTGTGCTGTGCTTACATTATCCTGTCCTTGTGGCATCTTCTGCATGTAGCATCCTGTGTTTGTGGCATCTGGTGCTCATGGGATTTTGTGTTTAGAGCATTGTGTGCCTCCAGCATTTTGTGCATGTAGGATCCTGTAATTACAGCTTCCTGTGGGTGTAGCATCCTGTGCTTGTGGCATCCTTTGCTTGTGGCATCCTGTGCCACATGCAGGGGTGCAGAAGGGATGACTGTGAGTAAGCCAGCTGCAAAACGGTCACAGCAAGCAGTCCCTTCTCCCTTTTCTGTGTCTGGGACTTGCTCTAGTTATCTGCCTGTCTGTACAACCCAGGGCCAACACAGCTGATTTTATGAAGTTCCTCTTGCAGCCTGAGGCGGCTTTCCCGTTTGCTTCCACCCTGTGTTCTACAGGAGCGTGGCAGTTATTTCTCAGAAGCTTTCCCGTAGTCACCCCCCGTTCACCCCTTCTTTTCACACATCCTTGACAAAGCCAGTGATACCATACTTGCAGGGCCATAGGGCCATGTGGCCTTTGCTGGTCTTCCCGGATGCCAGACATTATTCAAGTCAACAAATTAATTCTGAGACCAAGATGCTTTCTTCTCTAATCTAAACACAGCCAACCCATTCCTCTCATGTTGCCCATTGTGACTGGTGTGAGCTTGTTTGAAGCCTGCTGCCCAGGGCCTGGGAGTTTCTCATTTTCTGAAAGCTTCTGACCATATATTCTTTATTACCAATATTGTTGTTATGATCCTGCCCTCAAGACTTGTCACACTTTTTTTGTATGTTCAGAACTGTCGTGTGTTAACCTCTTTTTTTGTTTTCCAGGATTACCTCCATTGCTATATTTTCTCCCCTAGATAATTATAAAAGCCAGAAGCCAAGCCATAATTAACATCTGCCATAAATGTGCCAAAGACTTCCAGTATGCTGGAGCTCTGTGTTCAGTGAGAACTGCCTGTGATGTCTGTCTTCATAATGGCATCTGCCCTGGAGCTGAAACTCCTGGAAACAGCAAACAGTTCCCACACTGGACAGTTTGACAGGGCCACATGGTTTCTGAAAGTGGGGATGAGCCTTACTCTAGAATTTTTTATGGCGTGAGTGACTCTGGCATGCTGCCCCTCAAATGTAATCAATAAATATCTGAGTTCAGGCAAGAAGTGAATAAAGAAATGATATACGTTGGGTATGGTGGCTCGCACCTGTAATCCCAGCACTCTGAGAAACTGAGGTAGGAGAATCTCTTGAGGCCAGGAGTTTGACATCAGCCTGGGCAGCCTAGTGAGACTGTGTCTCTAAAAAATAATAATACTAATTAGGCCAAGCGCTGTGGCTCATGTCCATAATCCCAGCACTTTGGAAGGCCGAGGCAGGAGAATTGCTTGAGTATAGGAGTTTGAGATCAACCTGGGCAACACAAGTGAGAGTTCATCTTTAAAAAAAAATTAAAATTTAAAAATAAGCCAGATGTGGTGGCATACGCCTGTGGTCCCAGTTACTTGGGAGACTGAGGAAGAAGGATCACGTGAGCACAGGAGTCAAGGCTGTGGTAAACCATGATCATGCCATGGCAATCTAGCCTGGGCATCAAAGTGAGACCCTGAATCAAAAAAAAAAAAAAAAAATTACTGCTGAGTAATTTTTTGAGCTCTTACTTAATTGCAGAAAGCCAAAGTCTTGTAGGGGCAATATGTGGATCACTTGAAAGAAGCTCCACATTTTCTGGCAGCTTTTTAAGTGATTAATTTACTGAGTGATGAAGATTTTTAAAAAATCAACTGACTTTAAAAAATCACTTTGGGGGAAGGATCAGCAGGTGATATGCTGATCAAACCTCCTCTACCTCTCCTCCCAGAAGTCTCTTTCATTCCAGTTCTTCTAGTTGAGGGAGAGAACATCACATTCATAGGTTCTTTCTGGAAGAACAGGAAATGGCGGTCAGCATCTCTATTAAATACCTTGGACAGGTAGAGAAGATTCAGGGGCAAGGGCCAATAGCCAGTGGGGTGGTGAGACACACGGGGTGGCAGTTTAAGAGATGCAGCAGCTCTGCCCTTCGCTCTCTCAACAACAAAGACATTGGGAAGGAAAAAGAGCACCATGAAATCGCAGGAGAAGGAAAGGTACAGCGGATGCCTCCAGAGGAAATCGAACAGATTACAGCTGCCACAGAATGAAAAGACCTGCAAATAAGCCTGGAGGCCAGGAGAAAGGATTCTACTAATTGGAGTATATAATTTAAGAGGTGAGCACAGCACAAAGCCCCAGAGGGATGGACTGCAGCTTTAATTAAAGATGATCTTCCATAACCTTGTCCTTGATTTTAAAAACACTTGCCCTGAGAAATGCTTGAAAAAAACATGTGTGTTTCCTAGATGGGTTTCTTGTCCTTTGAACCTTAGATAAGGTGGGCCATTTTCTCACCTATAATTTGACTCTCTGGGAGGGCTATTGGATTTAGGGTTTTTGCTCAACTGCCATCCCCAGCCAAATATGACCCCAAGAGGGAGAAACAGTACAAACACATTTTAAGGTTAAAAAGTGGAAAGTGTAACACAGAGATAACAAAGATTTAAAACAAAATTTTTTTAGGTCCTTCAAATTCTAAACTATGGAATTTAAGAGCTTGAGAATTCTGGGGTATGGAGACATCTTCAGGGGCAGATATTTCAGAGCTGCTTCTAGAGACATCTTTTGGTCGTGGCCCCGCAGATGTAAGGTGTGTTGTCAGCTTCACTGAACTTTCCTTGGCTTCATACTTGTGGTTTAGCAGATCAGAGGAATGATAGGAACAGTCCCAGAAGGAAGAAAGGAGAGAAAAGCAGGATCAGCCTTAGGATAGTGGTCATTATGTTTTAAATTGAAAATAAGCAAGGAAGGTATTCTAAGTAGTTACACGCAGGATCTTCCTAACTATGTAATGGTAGTTAAGTGCTTTTTGCATGTATTGTGTGGTGTGTGTGTGTGTGTGTGTGTGTGTGTGTGTGTGTAGGAACACAGCAATATATATACACATACACATATGCTTATATACAAACTATAATCCTGCCATTGTTCCCATTTTACAGATAAAGAAAGCAAGACCCAGATACCTAAGTCAGCATTGGGAATCACATAGAAGGTAAAAGCAGTACTGGAACTAAATTCTGATTTCAAGCCCTTGGCAGTTGACTGACTGACTGATTAGTTGATTGGCACCACATCTTTGCAGCTAACTCAAACTTCCAGATGAATGAACATATGACCTTAGTCTTGTATATATTTACACTGTGCTAAACCTTTTCATGTTAATTGCTCATTTCTATCCTGTGGGATCGTCAGAACAAGTATTCTTAAGTTTACAGATAAAAATAATGAAGTCCACACAAATTAGCACTTGCTCAGTTAGGCTGGGTTGTAACAGGTCCCAGTATTCTTTTCATTCTATCAACCTCCTATAGACTCCTGGAGGGCCCCAGAAAATCACAATAAAGACTACATCTTATTCTCTCCTGACCCCTTTGCAAGGTGGTCTGAGCAAGACTTTTTCCTTCAGTATTTGCATTGCTTAATTAATGTGTTCTGTGAAGGAAATACTCAGATCAGTGTACCAGGATCAGAGACTACTTAATCCAGCACCTAATTTGGGGGCCTGTCTCAATACATGCTCATTTCACAAGATGGGAACCGGAAGATATGACCACCCATGCTTCCCTAGCACAGATAACTGTCGAACCTGGAGTCTCAATTCTATTTATAACCACAAGCTATACACAGTTTATCACAATTAGCTTTGTCATCAGATTGTCTACCTTGAAACTGAAGCTCTATTATTTACTGACTGTATGACCTCAGAATAACTAATCTCTCTGAGACTCTGTTTCTTTATCTATATAATGAGAATAACAATAGACCCCTGAGGCAAATATAAATATGAGAATTTGTGGATAATGCATCCAAGTACACAGCACTCAGCATAGTAAGAACTCAATAAAGGCAAACCCAAGCCAACCATCCCCAAACAAGCATTATTGCTTGTTTGGTTTTGGTGATGGTGACAGCATCCCTAAGTGAAAGTGGCTTGAGCATGGGAAAGGATTCCTTAAAATCCTGCATGTGGCCGGGCTTGGTGGCTCAGCCTGTAATCCCAGCACTTTGGGAGGCTGAGGTGAGTGGATTGCTTGAGCCCACGGGTTTGAGACCAGCCCGGGTAACTTGGCGAGACCTCGTCTCTACAATAAAATAAAAAATTAGCCGGGTGTGGTAGCATCTGCCTGTAGTTCTGGTTACTTGGAAGGCTGAGGTGAAGGGATCACTGGCGCCCAATAGGTTGACACTGGGGTGACTGTGAGTGTGCCACTGCACTCTAGCCTGGGTGATGGAGTTAGATTTCAATTAAAAAAAAAAAAGTAAATAAAAATAAAATCCTGCATGTAATCATGTGAGTTAGACAGGCTAGATGGACACTGCACAGGGGTTATCCACAATTTATACAAAGAGGGAGACCCAGACTCTTCCTGGGCCTGTCTTGCCACAATAGCTTTGGACCATTCTGGAGAGAAAAATGAAGCCCATTCCTTTTGTCAATATGTTAAAGATGCTGGGTGTGGTGACTCATGCCTGTAATCTCAGCACGTTGGGAGGCTGAAGCAGGAGAATCACTTGAGCCCAGGAGCAACATAGCAAGAACTTGTCTCTACAAAAAATAACAAAAATTAGACAGGTATGGTGGTGTGCCTGTAGTCCCAGCTACTTGGGAGGCTGAGGCAGAAGGCTTGCCTGTGCCCAGGTGGTCAAGGCTGAGGTAAACCATGATTCTGCCACTGCATTCCAGCCTGGGAGACAGAATGAGATACTGACTCCCCTCCACACACAAAAAAAGTTACAAAGGGAAACCAATCCCACCTCAAGCCCCAATTCTTCAACTTTTTTTTTTTTTTTTTAGAGACAGGGTCCTACTCTGCCCTTCAGGCTGGAGTGCAGTGGCATCATCCCAACACACCACAACCTCAAACTCCTGATCCTTCTGCCTCAGCCTCCCAAGTAGCTAGGACTACAGGTATGTAGGAAATCCGCTAGTTTCCTATTACTACTATTACTATTAGTACTATTACTACTATTTTTATTTGTGAAGATGAGGTCTTGCTATGTTGCCCAGGCTAGTCTTAAACTTCTGCCTCAAGCGACCCTCTGCCTTGGTCTCCCAAAATGCTGGGATTACAGGAGCCACTGCATCTAACCTTCTTCAATGTATCTTATGGGTATATTCACCACCCTACACTTTCCAGGTTCACCCTAGTCCTTCCTGCTGGAGTTAGAAGGTACTTTTGTCCTGTTCACATTCCCACAGCTACCCTTGTGGATCAGGAGACTGGGTTCTGATTGAACAAGTCCTCAGTCTAAACCTTCCCTGCAGAGACTACTGGAAACATTGCAAATGCTCTGTGCTGTCACATGGCCCAAATGCATAGTCCAGTTGGCGCTGACAACTCAGCCTCACACATGTGATGTTCACAGAATCTACAGCACAGAGTGCACTGGGTCTCATGAGTGCTGACCTTTGGTAAAAGTGTCTTATTTTTCAAATTTGGCTTCCTAAACCTAAGGGAGAATATATTATTATGAAAAACTCAAATATTATGAAAAAACAATGGACAATGATCACCCCTACTCCTAACCCAATATTCTCACTGCAAGATAGTGCTGCTGACAGAGTAGTTGTTCGGAAATATCTGGGAAAAAAGTATATAATTGTATAATGTATACATTTTTAAAGTATATTTTAAAAATATATTTTAAAATAGAATTATGTAAAAATTCTCTTTTGTAATTTCCTTTTTTCTCTTTCAGTAATGCACCATGTTGATACCTCATGATTCTTATTTTTATTCTTACATTTTTTTTCTTTATTCAATAGCTTTAGGGGGTACAGATAGTTTTGGTCTGGACTTTAAATGTGCTTACCATCCCCACCTGGGCACATTGTACCCTACCTCATGCTTTTTTGTGTGTGAGTCGGAGTCTCACTCTGTCACCCAGGCTGGAGTGCAGTGGCACACTCACAGCAACTGTAGCCTTGACCTGTTGGGCTCAGGAGATCCTTCCACCTCAGGTTTCCAAGTAGCTGGAACTACAGGTGCACACCACCAAGCCTGGCTAATTTATTGTAGAGATGAGGTCTCGCCAAGTTGCCCAGGCTGGTCTTGAACCCCTGGGCTCAGGCAGTCCTCTCGTCTCTGCCTCCCAAAGTGCTGGGATTATAGGCGTGAGCCACCACGCCTGGTCATACCTTGTGTTTTTTAAAATGACATAATGTTCTATTGATGGGCACTGGTTATTTCCCATTTTCTCCTAGTATAAATAATACGGTCATAAAGAACCTTTTACATATATATTCACATAAGTATTAGGTATAATTTTAGAAGACAAACTACTGAATCAAAGGGTATACACATATTATACCTTAATGGCTGTTGCTAAATTGCCTTCCAAAATACGGTTCCAGTTTGTACCAACCCTGCTCTGTCATTGGGCAGTTTAACCTTTTTCATATTTGGCTCCTAGTTGTAAGTACAGACACGATGCTGCTCACATCACAGCGCTGTTGTCAGTGTCCTTCCTGTGGCTGCTGAAAGCTCATCCTAGTGGCGGCCTGCTAACTTCATTACTCCTAATAACCCAAGCTTGTTTCCTATGAGATTTTTTTCATTTAAAATCAATAGCAACAGCCAAGCATAGCGAGGTGGGAGGATTGCTTGAGCATAGGAGCTTGAGCCCAGCCTGGACAACATAGTGAGACAATATCTCTACAAAAAATCAAGAAATTGACTGGGTGTGGTGGCGCATGTCCCAGTTATTCAAGAGGCTGGGGTAGGAAGATTGATTGAGCCTAGGAGTTTAAGGCTGTGGTGAGTCATGACTGTGCCACTGCACTCCAACCTGGGTGACAGAGTAAGACCCTGAGTCAAAAAAGAAAAAACAAAATCAGTGGTACTATAGCTAGTCCTCAGGACCACAGTTTGAAATGGGGGTGGGAGAAGAACAGAGGCTGCATCATTATTATTATTGCTGTTATTATTATGAATATTATTATTTTTTGAGTTGGAGTCTCACTCTGTCACCCAGGCTAGAGTGCAGTGGCACCCTCATGGCCACCACAGCCTCGACCTGCTGGGCTCAGGTGATCCTTCCACTTCAGCCTTTCAAGTAGCTGGAACTACGGGCGCACGTAAACATGCCTGGCTAATTTTTGATTTATGGTTGGGACAAGGTCTCACCAAGTTGCCCAGACTGGTCTTGAACCCGTGGGCTCAGGAAATCTTCTTGCCTCTGCCTTCCAAAGTGCTGGGATTACAGGCATGAGACACTGCACCTGGCAGCAGCATTATTTTAAAAACCTGGACTGGGCGCAGTGGTTCATGACTGTAATCTCAGTACTTTGGTAAGCTGAGGAGAGAGGATTGCCTGAGCCCAGGAGCTTGAAACCAGCCTGGGCAACAATATTGTCTCTCCAATAAATAAAAGAATTAGCCAAATGTGTTGGAGCACACCTGTAGTCCCAGATTTTTGAAACACTGAGGTGGAAGGCTCATCTGATCTCATGAGGTTAAGGCTGCGGTAGCGATGATTGTGTTACTCTACTCTAGCCTGGGTGACAGAGTGAGATTTTGATTAAAAAAAAAAAAAAAAACTGGCCAGGTTCGGTGGCTCAGTCTGTAATCCCAGCACTGTGGGAGGCCTAGGCAAGTGGATTGCCCAAGCCCGCAGGTTCGAGACCAGACGGCAACTCAGCAAGACCTCGTCTCTACAATAAATCAAAAATTAGCTGGGTATGGTAGCACGTGCCTATAATTCTGGCTACTTGAAAGGCTGAGGCAGAAGGATTGCCTGAGGCAGCAGGTCGCCGCTGGGATGCTCGTGAGTGTGCGTGCCACTGCACTCCAGCTTGGGCAATGGAGTGAGACTCCAACTCAAAAAAACAAAACCAATTTTTAAAAAACCTGAAATGTAGTATAGTAGGTCAGCTTCATTCACATCCTTGAGGAGACTATTCCCTTTGAGACTTGAAAACTACAGGTAAATTTAAAAGCCTTTATGAAGCCTTGGGTGGAAAACCAGTGAAACTTCCACTCAGGCAATATAAGCATCTGAACAGCTGGTCTTAAAACGTTCTTTCCTAATCCACAGCAGACATTAGCATTTACTTTTCCAATTACCAATGAATAACCCCTAAGGATATTTCCCCAAAACTCTAACAACACAAAAATAATTATTCCCTTAGTAATGAAGTGAGTATCAGAGGGAGATGATTGGATTGATGAGTGGTTTTCATTTTAAAGCCCCTTTTTTTCTGTTTGGTTTTCCCTGGGTAATCATCACTGAGTGGACACTAAGTTTGATATTTGTTGTTGGCAACAAAATGAAAATTTCAATCTTAGAGGGTTTCTGTCTTCAGGCTGTGGATCTCATTAGAAATATAGCTTTGTCTGGTTCATCACATGGTCAAATCATTTTTTTTTTCAGTTAAGGTCTCATTTTTTCCCAGGCTGGAGTGCAGTAGCACCATCCCAGTTTACCACTGCTTCAAACTCCTGGACTCAAGTGATGCCCCTGCCTCAGCCTCCTGAGTAGCTGGGACTACAGGCACATACTACCACACCTGGATAATTATTTTTTGGGAGAGATGAGGTCTTGCTATGTTGCCCAGGCTGGTTTCGAACTCCTGGGCTCAAGTGATCTCTCATTTCAGCCTCCCAAAAGGCTGGGGTTACAGGCATGAGCCACTGCAGCCCACTGCAGTTAAGTCATTGTTAATCTCAGGTGGTGGAAGGGTGAGCGAGTACTTCAGCAATAGAGGTTTCTGTTCCTAATGTTCAATGTGTGACCTACTTTCTCTATTTAGTGGCACTAAGAAGTATCCTTAGTGTTTACTCCACATAAAAATCATAAATTAAGGTGCAGTAATGAGATTAAATGAGTCTCATGGCAAAACAGTAGAAAAAGAGCCATTAAGGGCTTACTTCCTCCTTTAAGTTATCAAAGATTGCATGTGTTTTAAATTTCCAGCCCAAATATAATGCAATAGCTTTGTTTCCTTGCATCAAGTGTTTTGTCAAGGAACAAGGCTTCAGGCTTACTCTTTCCACTTTCATTTTTCCCCAGGGACGAGATGACAGAGGGTGGGTTCTTCTTCCATCCATTTCTCTGGATTGCATGCCATCATTCACCTGCTTGTCTTAATCTGTTTGTTTGGTAACCTAAACAAGAGGACGATAGGGCACAGGAGTGGGTTAGGGAGTTGGCAATCGAAGTAGATGTGAAGCTGAGTAACCTGGAGGCAAATCTACAGCAGAAGCTTGTGAGCCCATCATGAAGAGCAGAGAGGAAGAGACCTGGATCCCACCTCCTGAACAAGTCAGAATGTGTGTGAGGGCATGAGGGTTGGGGCCCATGCAAGGCTTTCTGGCCAGGCAGGCTGTTACTTGCTCCTGCAGCAGCGTCTTGGGGAGAAGCGATCAGTTGTCGAAGGAATTCAACAGAGTGGAGCATCTGGGGGTGGAGTGGGAAGGAAGAAGACCAGGACATCCAATCAGGGTGAGGTCTGGGGCTGAAGCTAGGAGGCAGAGATAGGAGGAAGCCCTGGCTTTCTGCGTGTCTATGGCCTCCTGTGGGCCTGGACACCAAGACTCCAGCCCCTGGTTCTTCACATTTTGGTATGGACATTTTGAGAAGCCAGTGCAGCATGGACCCTCTCCTCCCTCAAGTGTTCATGCCTCCCTACCACTCTCTCTCTATTCTGGCACTCTGTCTTGGGCTCACAATCCCTATCTGTGACTCTGTGTGTGGCTCTGCCTCAATCTGTCTCTCTTTGTGTAAGTCCCATTTGACTATAATATATCTCCCACGCAGTTTCAGAGGTTGTGAGGACCTCATTAAACTCACATGAACTGCAGTTTTAAGAAGCCCTAGTTTTAAAGTATAAGTAGGAAGTTCCCAGCTCTAAGAGGTTCACAAATGTTTGAGGCAAAAAAGAAGATTCAGAGAAAAAAAAGCCTAGGCTATTTTTTTCAACCACTTTAAGAGCTTTTGTTCATCTTCTCTCCCATCACCATTTACTGAAAGAGGTGATTCTCTGAGGCTTTGGAATGTCCTGTGAAGATGATACACTATAGATGATCCATGTTGGTTCCTGGGTTGGGATTACAGTCAAAAAGAGCAAAGAGCTACCCTAGGTGCTATAAAAACATATTTAAGAAAAGACAAATAATCTTATTTTTCTCTTCTCCACAGGCTATCAAAGGAGGAGCAAGTCAGTAGTGCTCCCTTTGAAAAATCTAATCAACACCAAAGTCGTAATTTTATGCTACGAACAACAGAAAAATCAAATAGCAAATCACTTACACTCAGGCAACTTGTGACCCAGAGGGCATGTTGGGTTACACTTTATGTGGATAGCTTAGAGATCTGACAAGAGCCAACCTGGTAGCATCAGATATTCCCTGAGTTCAACTTCTATTTTGGGTTTCAGTAGCTACTGCGTGGACTGTGATATTGCAAATAGATTAAGTTCATAGAATTGCTTCTAGAGATCAATTTGGGGACTCACTTCAAAATAGCAATTGAGGATGTACTACTCATATTCTATAGCCACATATATATATATATATATATATATATATATATATATATATTTTTTTTTTTTTTTTTTTTTTTTTTTTTTTGAGTTGGAGTCTCACTCTGTTGCCCAGACTGGAGTGCAGTGGCCGCTTCCGGCCACCGCAGCCTCAGCCTGTTGGGCTCCGGCGATCCTTCCGCCTCAGCCTTCCAAGTAGCCGGAATTACAGGCGCGCGCTACTACGCCCGGCTGATTTTTTGATTTATTGTAGAGATGAGGTCTTGCTGCCCAGGCGGGTCTCAAACCCGCGGGCTCAGGCAATCCACTCACCTCAGCCTCCCAAAGGTGCGGGATTACAGGCTGAGCCACCGAGCCCGGCTTATAGCCACATATTTTAAAGAGAAAGATTCGAGGCAAGAACTGCCATTTGTTTGTCTTTTCTACCTCACTCTGGGGGGTCATTTAAATGTACTGCCAATTCTTGGGATAGTAGTATCTCTTTCATCAGCTTTTTTGCCTGTAGGCAGAATTCACTTTACATTGATAACAAGGAGGAAGAGAGAAGATGGTTTTACAAAAGTAAATTTCTTTCACAGAACAACCATCAGACATGAAATTTCTCTCTCTCTCTGTTTCTTTCAAGACTGGGTCTTCCTTTGTTGCCCAGGCTGGAGTACAGTGGCATGATCATAGCTCACTGCAGTTTCTATCTCCTGGGCTCAAGAGATCCTCCAGTTTCAGCCTTCTGAGTAGCTGGGATTGCAGGTGTATGCCACCATGACCAACTAATTTTTTTTATTTTTTGTAGAGATGGGATTTTGCTATGTTGCCCAGGTTGGTATCAAAGTGGCTGGATTACAGGTATGAACCACTGTGCTTGCCCTAAGCCATGAAACCTTTTTAAAGAATACTTTTGACCCTATGTAATTGAAAATGATTGAGTTAAGATCTAAATATAAGAAAATATCTATTAATTACAAAAATGATTCAAGTCATATTGAAAGAGACCAAGAGACTCACCATTATCAAGGCTTATGTAGCATCTAGTGTTTTACCCTAGTGCAAACTAACAAGTAAGTCTGCCATAGTTTCATGGAATTTGGTAGAGGACCCAGGACTCCTGGACGAGAGAGGAAGTACAGTTTATTACAGCAATATCAGTGACCAGAGTAGCAGCATCTTTGTGGTGTTGATTTCTTGAGTCCCAATTCCCATAGAGTGTTACAAAGAAGGACAACTGACTCTTGCAAATGCAGTGAGTTGCATTCCAGGAGAGGACTCAGAACTTAAGAAACCCAAGTACTTAATAATAGGCAGTAAGCTTTGCTCTAGAGGGAGACGCTATCTCTAACATCCAAGATGTTTGCTATACATACAAACATCCTTGAAAAGATAATCTGGAACAAAGGCAGTCTCTGCTCACAATGTTGCCAGGTAGGGTGTGGTACAATGCTTGTGAGTTCTTTGACTCAATACTGAAAAGAATTTCAGAGTGGCCAGAATAGTTTTGAAACAGAATTTATTAGGGAGAGAAAAAAGAGAAAGGATGATATGCCAGAGAGTGGCATGGGCAGGTGTCTTAAAAGATGGCACATTTACTTTTATATATAAATATAAATTTTATAAATATACCTATTTTTATGTTAACTTTTATGTTAATGAGTGGACTGCAGGTATCTGCTCTGGAGAGATTACTGTCTTTGCCTCAGTTGAGCTAGGGGTAGCCTTTTCCTGGAACACACATTTTGCCTTTGACAGGAGACTTGATAGACTTTATGATTATGTTCATTATGAGCTAAAAGGTGGTCTGCACCATTTTTACACTTGATGGGATTCTCCTTGATGAGTTGAGGAGGTGGGATGAACTGAAAAGTCTGCATTCCAGCCTTCAGGATGGTCAAACCTGATGTGATTTTTAAAAATGTCTGGGCCAGGTGCGGTGGCTCAAGCCTGTAATCCCAGCACTTTGGGAAGCCGAAGTGAGGGGATTGCCTGAGCCCATGGGTTTGAGAACAGCCTGGGCAACTTGGTGAGACCTCATCTCTACAACAAATTAAAAAATGAGCCAGGTGTGGTAGCATGCGCCTGTTGTTCCAGTTACTTGGAAGGCTGGGGCAGAAGGATCGATCACCTGAGCCCAGCATGTCGCTGCTGGGGTGACCATGAGCATGCCACTGCACTCCAGCCTGGGCAGCAGAGTGGGACTCCAACTCACTCACACACACCCACACCCACACCCACACAAATGTCTGAATGCTTCCTCTATTCAAAAAATTTATCTACCTAAGTCTAACCTACACTAAATACCCTGCCTCAACAAGACACACAGAAACATGAGAGATTCACGTAGGATTGTCTCCCGACATTTGTAACATGGCATTATGATCAAGTCTATATGTTTATTATGTTAAAATTTACTCTTCTTTACCCTGTACACTTGCTAGGACTACCTACATCTAGGATTCACTGGAACAAGGTAAGCCCAAAAAGGCCACCAGCTAGTGCCTTTTAACAACTCCTGGAGGAAACTGAAAATGAAGGAAACATACCAGAGACAAATCTGGCCTTATTTATCCAATTGATCCAGTGGAAGCACCAGAAAAGCAGGTTTCTAGGACATAGCTGTTTTAATATCAGAACCCTACTAAAACGTATGCCTTGTGTGTTGTGGTGGGAATCCTCACAAAGCCAAGAGAGGTGGAGAACAATTCAGTTTTAAAAGAATACTTTATCCCCAGGCAAGATATACCACTCAGCAAGAGAGGACCATTCAGCCTTCACAGAAGCACAAGAAAGCTTTTTAAAAGTGAAGCATTTCCAGCATTTGTTTCTGAGTGGGGGTGGGCGGGAACTCCACAGGACTGTTCCTCCTCACTCATAGGAGACTGTGAGAAGACACTCAATTTTTCACAGGCAAATTACAACACACCATAAAGTATACCCAAGTCCCCAGGGAAGTGAAGCTAGTTCTTAGTAAAAACTCTCCAGAAGCATCTGGGCTAAAATAAATTCATGTAAAGAGAAACCAGTGGAGAAAAATAATGGTATCCTTGTGGCCAATTTGAAAATGGCTTTCAAAAGTTCCACTTACCAAGTTTTGTTTTTCAGACAGACCACAGACAAAGGTTCCTGCCACCCACGGCACTTCCCACCATTCATGCCTTCTTAGGCCATGTGGTGTCGTTAAAGAGTCAAAGGAGGAGGTGATCGGGGCTGTAAGGCAGCACTCCCAAAGTGGCTGGGTTCCAGGGAAGGTTCCCAGGAAGCAGAGGGAAGCCTCAAGATCTTTGACTCAGATACAAAAATGGGGTGGTGGGGGGAGTGTGTCCCATAGCTGTGGGGCCTGTCATCCTTTTGCTAGACAGTAGTCATGTCAAAAAGAGCTTATGTTCTCAAAAGCTGATTTTTGCACAGCACATAATCTTTTACTAGAACTTTGATGATACATAAAAATCTGACATCTGTGACAGGTGTGGTGGTTCACACCTGTAATCACAGCACTTTGGGAGGCCGAGGTGGAAGGATCACTTGAGCACAGGAATAAGACTGGCCTGGGCAACATAGTGAGGACTCATTTCTACAACAAATCAAAAAGTTAGCAGGTATGGTGGCATGCACCTGCAGTTCCAGCTAATAGGGAGACTGAGGTGGAAAGATTGCCTGAGCCCAGGAGGTCAAGGCTGTGGTGAGTCATGATCATGACGTTGCACTACAGCCTGTACAACAGAGCGAGACGCCAACTCAAAAACAAACAAAAATCCAATTTCTGTGTGTTCTAGGAATTGGAAATTACCTTACACTGAGCTGCTCTTTCTCGGGAAATGGATGGCTGGATACACCATGCCCAGCTGCTGGCACAAGACCAGGAGCTTCAGGTTGGGGGAAAAGGCAGGAGGAGGCTAGATACAGAAGGCCAGCAGCATGGGCCTGGCTGCACTGCAGGCTGGGAGTGGGGAGGCCCTTGGCTCTCAGGAGTGAGGAAGAACCCCTACCCCACCAGCTCAGGGGCCTGGCTCACCCCAGCTGCGGCTCTTAGGTCTCACTCCTGTGAGTAATTCCCTACAAATGGCAGGAAAGCCTGATGGTTATGGGACTTTGGAGTCAAATAGGCTTGTTTTGAATTTCAGCTCTGTAACTGTGTGGCCTCAGGTG
Source organism: Cephalopachus bancanus (assembly GCA_027257055.1). Taxonomy (NCBI): domain Eukaryota; kingdom Metazoa; phylum Chordata; class Mammalia; order Primates; family Tarsiidae; genus Cephalopachus; species Cephalopachus bancanus. The sequence continues at coordinate 969,749 of JAPVLO010000006.1, forward strand.
CACTGCTAAACCATGCTGAATTTATATTCTCATGTATAAAATGAAGTTTCTGTAACCCACTTCACAGGATGAAGGTCAAGATTAAACAAGGTGGGGCATACAAGCACTTAGCACAGTGCTAACTTTTATCATAATTGTTATAAATGAGAGCCACTCCACAAAGTCTAAAACTGTATTTCCCAATGGTCAAGTGAGCACTGAACTAGAAGTTGGATACTGTGAAATCATTCCTCCAGCGAGGAGACTATGAGAAATAGCCAAGGCACTAATGTCACTTGCTGTAATAGTATAAACATGGAGAGTTGAGGTCAGGCTCAAGCAGTCTACCATCAGATGGCACAAGAATAACCCCATGGCCCAGTGGTGCTCAATTTGGGGTGCTTGAAAAAAAATGCCCCAGCTCGGGTCCTAGAGATGCTGAAGCCCAAGCTTCCATTGTTTTTAAAGCTTCCCAGGTGATTCAAACATACATCCAGATCTAAGAACCACTGCCCTAGCTGGGAAGGCAACAGTGGGGTTTTCTTAAAGAATCTTTTGTCATATTTATCTAATTGGCAAACATATGTTGATCTTTTTGATAGATCAAGCCTAGGACCAGATGAGTGATTAAGTCTTGACCCCAACCTCAAGGGTCCTAGAGTCTAACAGAAGACACAAGTCAAGTGGATAGATAGTAATAAGACTGTGGACACATGCTGTGATAGGTTAAAGCCTGGAGCTATGGGGGAACACACTAATCCAGGTCTCTGGATAGAGCCTGTTTGTGAAGAGGGTGTTCCGGGTTAAGGCAACAGACTTTACAAAGCCCCAGGAGTAAAAATACATAGTATATTCCAGAAATCTAAAGGATTTCAGTAGGACTGGACAACAGTATAAGCCAAAAGATGAGGCAAGAGAGGCAGGGACAAAGTTTCTCATAAGGTATGCCAAGGGTTTGTTTTGTTTTTAAAAATAGGATCTTGAGCTAGGCTTGGTGGCTCAGCCTGTAATCCCGCACCTTTGGGAGGCTGAGGTGATTGAACTGCTTGAGTCCATGGGTTCGAGACCCGCCTGGGCGGCGAGACCTCATCTCTACAATAAATCAAAAAATCAGCTGGGTGTGGTAGCGCGCCTGTAATTCCAGCTACTCAGAAGGCTGAGGTGGAAGGATCGCCGGAGCCCAGCAGGTCGAGGCTGCGGTGGCCGGGAGCGGCCACTGCACTCCAGTCTGGGCAACAGAGTGAGACTCCAACTCAAAAAAAAAAAAAAAAAAAGGATCTTGGCTGGGCTCGGTGGCTCAGCCTGTAATCCCAACAATTTGGGAGGCTGAGGCAAATGGACTGCCTGAGCCCACGGGTTCAAGACCCACCTGGGCAACTTGGCAAGACCTTGTCTCTACAATAAATCAAAAATTAGCCGCATGCGGTAGCGCACGCCTGTAGTTCTGGCTACTTGGAAGGCTGAGGCAGAAGGATCACTGAGGCTGCGGTGGCCAGGAGTGTGCCACTTCACTCCAGTCTGGGTGACAGAGTGAGACTCCAACTTAAAAAAAAAAAAAAAAAAAAATAAGGAGGATCTTGTGGTACAACAGTAGGGATTTGGGTTTTAAGCAGCAGGAGAATGATCAGATCATTCTGGATACTGGGTGAAGGATAGATTAGAGGGAGACAAGCCTGGACATGGAGGAGCCAATTCCAAGATGGTTACAGCAATCAAAGAAAGGTAAACATGGGACAGATTTGAGAGGTATTTGCAGAGGACAAGTTTGGTACTGGGGGCATACTGGGGAGTCAAGGAAGAAGCCCAAGCTTCTGGTTGGAACACTTGGGGGATTATGTGATGCCAAGCCCTGAACAAGTACAGGAAGGATAGGTGGGGAGTGTGTGCATGGTGAGATCAGAGGTCTTTGGAGGAAAAGTCAATTCTTGCTCCATCTGAAGACCGTAACAAGGGCTAGTCAATCAAGCCTAACAGAAATCCTGCCAATTCTGAATCTTTCTGATTTATAGGGTGCATGGCATTCTAACAATACTTGGAGTGTTTTATTAATTTGAAATATATTTGAGGATTCCTTTCAGATGGGAAAAGAGAGTTTTAATTAAATGAAAGGGACATGGCCTAGGAGAGTGTGGCAGCAGAAGCCAGGCAGGGCTGAGCACACAGAGTTCATCTTCTGTTCCTTTCTCAGCCCAAGAATGTGCCCTAGCTCCTCCGTTTTCACCACCTGATTTAAGGATGCCTCAGAAAAGAGCCAGGACTACATGCCTAAAAATACCTTGAAAATGAAAAGCTAGATATAGATGCTTGGTACCCTCATTTGCAGAGAACCTGTCAAAGCAAAATCATCATGTTAATGTATTTTGCAAGGCACACGTCAATAGACTTGTAAGCAGCTCCATTTATTTGAGTAAATAGCTTGTAAATAAGTCATTGGTAAACATTACAAAATTAAATACATATTCAAAAGCTTGCCAGTATACGTAAAATTCACAAACATAGTTCTTGTAAAAAATAAAATATGTTCAGAGCACCCTTGATATAAAATACCTGACCCCTGTCCTCAGACAAGGCCACCTGGAGACATCTTACAGTAGGTGGGTTTCTGTGGGGAGGCCACAGGGGCCTCTTGGAAGGAAGAAAGAGTTTCCACACTTACTTTTTGCCCTACCCTTATCTTATCTGAATTTTGATCCTTCTCCAAAAAGCTGGTATGTAACCGAGAGGCACCCAGGCCTAGCTCCAACCGAGGGGATCAAGGTACTCTATCAGGGCCAGGAGCACCCAGAGCTTTCACCATATGCCATTGAGAAAAACCAAAACTGCAATCTCCACACTACCCAGTAAGCAAATGCTCCTCTATCAACTGTCTGGGGAGAAGGTGAGGCTTTCTCACCTCTGAAGCTCAACACTCAGCTCACACCCACCAGTCTGATGCTACCCAGGCATAAAAGGGATCAGAATGTATTTCTAAGAAGGAAGACATTCCATCTGCTAACTTCCTTTTGATCTGCTTTCATGGAGGAGAATAATACACAGTATTTAGTTGAAAGCAAAGAATCCATTGCTACACGGTATTTCCTTTTTCCATCATAAAACACTGCTTAGTGTGGGCATTTTTCTAGAAATCAGGTTAGTTCTTCAAAGTAAGGGTTCATAAAACTTCAAAAGACCACAAATAAGGAAATAAGGACATGACCTGGCAAAGCATCCCAACCAATGAAAGAATATAAAGTCCATAAATTAAGCCCTTGACCCACTCAATATTTTTGTAGTGTAGCTCATTAAAATAACGGATACACCGAATTCTTTCACTTTGGTGCATAAAGTGAATGTTGAAGTCCACAGCACTCACATGAAGAATGCCTAGAGGCCTCTTGAAAACATATGTGCTGTGACCTCCCATTAAAGGTGACCACAAGTTTATTCCATCCACATAAAATAAAACTCACATCTACATTTTAACTTAGTTGTGTGTGTAGATATATACAAGTACAAGAAATTTGAAAGCTGAGTCAAATGTACAACTTAAGAAAAAAGTGTTACCAAACTAGTTGTAAGAAAACCATCTTCCCTGTATCATAAGGTATTAAATATCTGAGTCCTTGCAGGAAATGCTGCCTGGCCTGATCCATCCTTGGATATCCACCTACTTTGATAATCCTTCGTTGGGCTGTGGCCAGAGATGTGATATCTTTGCTATTAAAATATAACACTAACAAAAATCTTTAAAAAGAAAAAAAGGAACGCTCTTGAATAAATGTCTAATAGGTTCCCCCCACACACACCAAAAAAAAAAAAAAAGGTTGTTCATCAGGACAATTATTCGTTAACAAAAATCTTCATAAAGTCCAAATCCCAGGACCCTTTCTTTGTCTCTGGGAGAGTTCCACCCTGTTCCAGAATCATACGCTCTTCTTCTGTGGAGGGCTCAGTTTCCTCATGCCTCTTATTCGAGAAAGCAGCTCTTTGATAAATTCCTGAAACAGATCAGAAGAAGTTGAATGAGGGGTCACTATTAAGATTTACGCTTAAAAATCGGCTTAAAATAATTGATGTCAACTACAGTTAACCTTATTTGATGAATTTGGTTGGGTGCATTAACCCCAACTAGTATAACAAAAGAAATTTTTAAATAAATGAAGAGTACTTAAATGTCACACCACAATGCCTTCTTACTGCTCTATTATCTTTAGGGAGAAAACCAGGCTACCTTCAGTCACTGGCATGACCTATTGGACCTCTGAGACATTTTTGTGTTTAAATTAGTGCTACTCAGTCTCACTATGCATACAAATCACCTGGGGATCTTGTAGATTTTGAGACCTCAGGTAGCAGTTCCACCTAGCTCACAGATGATGCCCATGTTAGTCCCTGGTCCACACCAGAAAAAGCACAGATAGACCAGTGGTTGTCAAATTTGAGTGGGCATCAGAATCACCAGGGGTACTGCTATGGTTTGAATACATCTTCCAAATTTCATGTGTTGAAAACGTAAGTCCCAAATTCATATGTTGGGCCTTTGGGAGGTAATTAGGATTAGGTAAGGTCATTAGGGTGGGACCCCCATGATGGGACTAGTGGCTTTATAAGAAGAGAGACCTGAGCCAGCACTCTTGCCCTCTTGTCATGTAATAACTTCTACCATGTCATGACACAACAAAAATGTCCTCACCAGATGCTTGTGCCATGCTCTTGGACTTTCCAGCCTCTGGAAACATAAGCCAACTAAGACTCCATTCTTTTAAATTACCTAGTCTGTGGTATTTTGTTAAAGCAGCAGAAAAGACGATGTATTAAGCCACAGAGTATAGGATCCCATCACCAGAGTTTCCCATTCAGTAGATCTCGGGTGGAATCTGAGAGTTTGAATTCCTAACAAGCTCCCAAGTGATACTGATGCTGCTAATCCCCAGAGCATACTGAGAACCATTGGTCTAGATCTTTGGACTTTTGATGGCAAACCATAGATAAAAAACAAAACAAAGCTGTTCTACATTATAATCCAGTATTTAAAAACACACACCTGAAATAAAAATGTGCAGAACAAATACTACATGTAATGCACTCTGGTAATTTCTAGTCAACTCTAATTTCATTTACAAAGTTATGCTGGGGAGACCCACTAAAAGGATTTCATGATCTATAAATGGATCAGAACCCAAAGACTGAAAAAATATCCAGAATGGTTCCCACTTAATCTCATCAGGAATCTGTCATTATTGCCTCCTGTTTAAAAATATTTGCCTACCAAATAAGTCACAATTATTAGGTGATAATGACATTGTCTTCCTTTGTTACATTTGTCAAAGACAAAGCTGACAGCCAATTAGAACAGCCAATCAGACTTTCTGACCAGCAAGTGACAGCCAGCGAACAACAGAACTGAGCACATGAGAGACTGACCCTCTGAGGGCAAAAACACCAAGAAACCTTGTCCTCCATTGAGGCCTTCTGAAAAACAGCTCTCGATCTCCCTGTACCAATTACATCCCTCAGTCATGCGCTCCCAGACTAAAGGAACCCTGCATATTCTCCTACTCGAAAACAATAAGCTTAGATATTTAATGTTTATTCACCATCACAATTTTTAAAAATAATCTTTTTGCTATTAAAATAATACATGCTTTTTCTAGAACACTTGGAAAATACAAACCATTAACAATGTGGTTCTCAGAATTAACCATGATGAACATATTTTCTTCCATGGATATTATTTTTACCTAATTAGGATCATATGGTATAAATATATATTTTTTCACTTAGCATTATGTCAGGAGGTTTTTCCCACAACATTAAAACAGTAAACAGTCCCATAACCCACACAAGGAAAAAAATAAAATAAAACAAAACATTAAACAGTCTTCCTAAAAATTAATGTTCATGGTTTTACAATCCTTTATTGTATGGATATTGTACAATCTGCTTAATTTCCCTCATCACTGGATACTTGAATGGTTCCCAGATTTTCAGAATTATGAACAATGCCATACTAACATCTTTTGCATGAATCTTTGTCTGTATGTTGAATTATTCCCTTTGGAGAGCTATCCCAAAAGAGGGTAAAATGACAAACATTTTAATCACTACCATTTCTGAAGTTGAACAGAATGGAATACAAATGAAGTAAAATGGAAGCCTTAGTTTAATTTTCTGAATACTATCTACCTAATAAAGAATTTTCTAGGAAGAAATAATGCCATATTTTATTACTTATAGTCAATTTTCATTTTGAAAATTTTAATGCATTTCCTATTGCCTCCTGTACTATGTGGTTTAACCAATACATAGTATTCTGCATATACAGTTTCAATTTTTTCATTTCAGAATCTGCTATGCAAATGACTATTGTAAAGAGTTTCTGTATTTGGTTGTACACTTTCTTTTTCCTTTTTTTTTTTTTTTTTTTTTTTTGAGTTGGAGTCTCACTCTGTCTCCCAGACTGGAGTGCAGTGGCCGCTTCCAGCCACCACAGCCTCGACCTGCTGGGCTCCGGCGATCCTTCCGCCACAGTCTTCCAAGTAGCTGGAATTATAGGCATACGCTATCACGCCCGGCTGATTTTTTTATTTATTGTAGAGATGAGGTCTCGCTGCCCAGGCGAGTCTCGAACCCGCGGGCTCAGGCAATCCACTCACTTCAGCCTCCCAAAGGCGCGGGATTACAGGCTGAGCCACTGAGCCCGGCAAACTTTCTTTTTCTTTCTCTTTTTTTTTTTTTAAAAGCAAAGGTCAGAATCACAAACCCTCTAATTTATTTTATTGATAGTGCTGGTAATTCTTCTGCACTATTTAAACAACATATTTTCACAAAATATAGACTAAAATTATACAAGGAATAATGTACCCTAAACTACATACCCTTCTCTTCAATAAAAAATTAATTTGGTAATTGAAATCAAATTTAAATCTTCTCAAAAAATGGATTATAATGTGCATAAATTTCAGAGATTAAAAAGTTTAAGTAAATGATATAATTTATCTTGTGCTTATAATAACACTAATGAAAAACTCATTCTAAGCCTTACATTTCCATAATTTACATGTATATATCTTAATATATCGTTGTGCATAATGTGCATATTTTAAACTATTCATTAAATTTGCATAATGGGGTACTCAGCTGAGTAAGTTAAAAAATAGCAAGACCAATATTTATTCTCCATATAGAAACTTGGCAACACAACTTGCACAGAAGGATTTTGTTGATTGCAGATGATTTGCAAAGAAGATTCAAAGAAGTCTAGTCAAAAATACTTTGATGGCTCTTGGTTCCTATTACTCAAAAGCACTCTATCTCAGTAACTTCCATATCTTTTACTCCCAAAACAAATCACTCAGACATGAGTTGGGCATTCTGATTTAGTCAGAAAGGGTTGCCCCTTTGAGGAAATGACAGCTGAATTGAGTCCTAAATTGACAGACAGAGGCCAGCTTGGGAAGATCTGGGTGGCCTATGTCACAGCACATGTACAGAACCCTGCAGAGAAACAAACAAGGAATTGGGTGTCCCTGGCGCAAAATGGCCAGGGTGAGCATAGTGGAGGAATGCTGGAGGGCTAGGCCAGGTCACCAGGGCCTTGTAGGGCACAATAAGGTGAGGACAGAACATTGCTGGCACAATGGATAACCACTGGAGGGTTTGGTGTAGGGGAGCCTCACTTGATTTATATTTTTAAAAGATTCCTTTGGCTGCTGTGTGAAGAATGAGTCTCATGAAGATGAGAGTGAACAACAGACCAGTTTGGAGCTATCACAGTGCTCCAGGCAAGAGATGCCAGGGGCTTAGAGTACATTGATGGAAACCAACATGAGAATAAGTGGGTAGACTTGAGATCCATTTAGGAAGCAGAGTCAATACACCTTGCTGCTGGACTGAATGTGGGAGGAGAGTGTGGTGGGCAGGGGGGACAGGACAGAAGGAATTAAGGTCACTGTTCCTTTGCAACTAGATGGAAGGTTGGTGACATTTGCTGAGACGGGGCACAACTGGAGGAAAGAAAAACAGGTTTACGGATTTGTGATGTCAAGATGACAGATAAATGGGATTTTGAGTCTTAGCTCATGGCTGAAGACATCACCAGCATCTAGCTCAGTGGCTTTCAACTTAGAAACAAAACAAGCCAGGCTTGGTGGCTCAGCCTGTAATCCCGAGCCTTTGGGAGGCTGAGGTGAGTGAATTGCCCGAGCCCGCGGGTTTGAGACTCGCCTGGGCAGCAAGACCTCATCTCTACAATAAATCAAAAATCAGCTGGGCATGGTAGCGCATGCCTATAATTCCGGCTACTTGGAAGGCTGAGGTGGAAGGATCGCCGGAGCCCGGCAGGTCGAGGCTGCGGTGGCCAGAAGTGGCCACTGCACTCCAGTCTGGGCGACAGAGTGAGACTCCAACTCAAAAAAAAAGAAAGAAAGAAAGAAACAAAACAACTACATATGACCCATTGACATACCAGCCCCAAACAAAAGTTTTCTGGAAAAAAAAACAACAACACTATTTTATTCTGAAACAATACAGGCCAAGACTAGCTAATGTGTTCCTACCCATAGTTCATAAACACACAATGATCTGCTGGACTATTCAATCACAGTTGTCATTAACTGTATATAGTTATTCAAATTGAAATTAATGAAAGTAAATGAATTTTAAAATTCACTTTTGTTAGCCACACTTACCCCATTTCAAGTATTCCCTACCCACACTTGTCTTGTGGCTTCCATGTTGGACAGATTGAGCTAAGAAGTATTCCTTCCTTTTCAAGTTTCTGGTAGTGATGTCATCTTTCTCATTCCTGATATTGGTAATTTGTCTCCTCTCTTTATTTCCATTTTTTAGTATGGTGAGAAGTTTATCAATTGTGTTAACCTTTCAAAAAATCAGGTTTGCTTTATTGGTTTCCTTTATTGTTTTTCTGCTTTCTATTTTACTGACTTCTGAATTCTTTATTATTTCCTTTCTCAACCTTACTTGGGTTTAATTTGTTCTTCTTGTCCTGGTTGCCAAGGTGGAAGCAGAGGCTACTGAATGATTCAAGACCTTTTCTAATACAGACATGTAGTACTTTCTAAGCACTGCTTTAGTGACCTCTCAGGCATTTTGATATGATGAATTTTCTTTTTCATTCAGTTCAAAAGAGCTTCAAGATACCTCCCTTTTAATTTCTTATTTGGACTATAGGTTATTTAGGCGTGTGACATTCAATTTCCAAATGTTTAGAGTTTTTCTAGGTATCTGTTACTGATTTCTAATTCAATTTCACTGTAGTCAAAAGCATACTTTGTATGCCTTGAATCCTTTAAAATTTGAGACTTTCTTTCCGATCCGGAATACATCCATGTTGGTAAATATTCTGTGTGCATTTTATAAGAAACCAGGCTGTCTCCAAGTCAAATGTCTTACCGAGGCCTTTATACAGCCTCTTCCATGTGACTTGCACATGTACCAAACATACTGAAGGAAAGTAGTTCCCCAGTGGCAGAATTTCCAAGTGAAGATGATAAGCTATTTAAGGCAACTGTCTAACCACAAAGGGCACAATCTTCTGCAATATTAAAAAAACGGGCACTCAACTCTTTTTTTGACCTTTCAATTTCTGGCAAAAAGGCTGGGTGAGGATCAAGAAGAAACTCCAGGAGGATACAGATTTTGTACTGGGATCTGGCACTGGTTCTGTTCACCCCCCAAAAAAGAAGGGAAGTAAAGTAATATTGATTGAAGGCCTTCTCTGTGTAGCTTCTTTACACATTACCACATTTAATCCAAGGAAGTGGAGGTTTTATAGCTCTAAAAAAACCAGGTTTTGTAGGTCGTTACAAGTCACTTGCCTAAGGTCACAAAGCAAATATTTGAATCTAGGTCTCTTGAAGCCAATTGAGTTTGATAAATATGTACCAAGTCCCCACTCTACCCTAAGTAGAGTCTGTGCCAAAGTCTACACAAGTGCTGAGATGCCAAACAGAAGGTGGCAGAGGCCCTGCCTTCCAGGAGCTCTAAGGCCACTCAACTGAAAGACCCAGAAACAGGCTCCATCAATATAAGTTATGAACCAACCTGGGTGTTTGTACCACTCATGCCAGATTAGCTCAGGCTTCTTTCACACCCAAAAACAGGCAGAAGAAGGTCCTAGACCCAAGAGACTTTGAGAGACCAGACACTCTGCATTCATATAAAGGCTGCAGAATTCAAAATAACTGCTCTGGTCAGCTCCCTCTTTGTCTTTCCTCTCTCCTTCTCCTCTCCTTCTCCCACCACTCCTTAAATGGAAATTTTTATTAACTGGCTGCCTCTCTACCAGTTTCTAGTCTCTTAACAGTTGAAATACTATTTCAGCTAACTGCCATAATTTTTAAAAGGCAAACAAACATTTGCCCTGACCCAGCTTTCAAGACAAGCAGTATCTATTTTTTAAATTGCCTCAGCAGCTTTTTCCAAATATTCCTTAAAATGTTACCTCAGAGATCCTGGGCCTGCACCTTAGAACCTGCCTGCCAGCCACAACATTTATCCTGGGCTGCTGTGTCCAACCCTGGTGGGGACGAAAGGGCAACTAAAGCAATCACTGCCTGAATAGCTTGTCATGAGGCTGGAGCCTGGCCTCCCAAGAAAGATGAATTGTGTGAAGATGCAAGCAGTCAAGGAACAGAAGATAAAAGCCTTGAATTATAAACATAGGTGGAGCCTTTGAAACAAATGACTAAAAAATTCTTACTGGATTTGTTTCTATAAGGGAGAAATCACACTATACACACACTGTAAGAAGCAGTGTAGCCACATGGTTATGAGAGACACTCTGGAGCCAGATAACTTGGGTTCAAATCCTTGTGCTCTATTTAAAGGCTAATCATTTTATCCATGCCTCGATTTTCCTTACCTGTAAGTGGGAGCAATAACAATAAAATCTACCCTCAGGTTTGCTGTAAGAATTAAATGATTAAATGAATTATTAGATGTAATGTGTCTATGTATGTAAAATACTTAGATCACAGCAAGTGCTTTATAAGTGTACGATAGATACTGTTACTACCACCACCACCACCATCATCACCACAGAGATTATACTGAACTTTTTTATTTTTTTATTCTTGAGTTGGAGTTTCACTCGGTAGCCCAGACTGGAGTGCAGTGGCCGCTCCCGGCCACCGCAGCCTCGACCTGCTGGGCTCCGGCGATCCTTCCGTCTCAGCCTTCCGAGTAGCCGGAACTACAGGCACGCGCTACCACGCCCAGCTGATTTTTTGATTTATTGTCGAGATGAGGTCTCGCTGCCCAGGCGGATCTCGAACCCGCGGGCTCAGGCAATCCACTCACCTCAGCCTCCCAAAGGCGCAGTATTACAGCTGTATACTGAACTTTAGATAAGAACATTGCCAGTCTATACAAACACAAATCAAGAATATGCCACTGTAACTACACTAAGAAAAATGTAGCCTCTCTTCCCTCCCCTGCCCCCACCACTTTCTCCGTGGGAAAGGTTTGACAATGAATACAGATAAGAAGTACATTATGTGGCAGGGCATGGTGGCTCATGCCTATAATCCCGGCACTTTTTAGGGGCCTGAGGTGAGAGGATTGCCTGAGCCCACGGGTTGGAGACCAGCCTGGGCAACTTGGTGAGACCTCACCACTACAATAAATAAAAAAATAAGCCATGCGTGGTGGCGCATGCCTGTAGTTCCAGCAACTTGGAAGACTAAAGCAGAAGGATCACCTGAGCCCAGCAGGTTGAGGCTGCAGTGGCTATGAGCATGCCACTGCACTCTAGCCTGGGTAACAGAATGGGACTCCAACTCGAAAAAAAAAAAAGAAGAAGAAGAAGCATGTTAGGTGACACCCAGTAAGACAGTAAGACCACAGGTGCTCAGCTCCGGGTACGGACTTCAGGCTGGGAGAAGCACACACGCATTTCTTTGGAGGAAGCCATCAGTGGTCCTGCTAATGTTTCTCTTTCTGTGGTTGTCAGTTTCCCCAACTTTAGGCAACAGAGGCTATAATTGCTGAGAAAAATCCATACCAGCCTCTCAACCCTGCCTGGTCAAGGTCACAGTTCCTATAGCACCTTCCTCATCTGATTCTCTGCCTTTGACTGCTACTCCCCACAGTCTGAGCTATAGCCTGTGGCCAAAATCAACCACTCCAGAGCCACTTCCACTGCCTGACTTCCCCTCTCAAGGGGCTACAAACTGGAGCCTATTTGTTCTCCTAACATGAAGTGTTCTAAATGGATTCGAGCACATTCCTTAGGTTGACTTTCCCAACAGCTCTCTCCCCCTGTACACACACACACAAACACATATGTGCACCAACAACTACCTTTCTTTTCCTTCAGCTCTTCCGATTCATCCTGACTCCTCTGAATCTTTGGATGTGGCCTCTATCACACTGCAGGTGATGGCTTTATCTTTCCCGCCACCCAACTATCCTCCTGTAAAACAGTAGGAAAGTTTCCCTCTTCAATAAACGCCTTTCTAAATGAATCTGGGCTCCTACCCCAACCTAGGTATTGGGTACTGTCTTTGGATCTGAGAATGCTCTGTAAACACCTTTATAACACATTGGAGTTCACCTAAGACTATTCTTTTTCTTCCTGAGTTTTCCTCCTGAGTTGGGGTCTTACTCTGTTACCCAGGCTGAAGTGCAGTGGCATGATCACAGCTCACCATAACCTCCAACTCCTGGGCTCAAGCAGTCCTCCCTCCTCAGCCTCCAGAGCAGCTGGGACTACAGGCATGCGCCTCTACACCTGGTTAATTTTTGATTTTTGTAGTGACGAGGTCTCACTATGTTGCCTAGGCTAGCTGGGACTATTCTTTCTCACAGTGTGCATTTATATTTTGCTTGACAGTCCCATGCTCTCAAGGGTATTGAACACTTGTCAAAAATTCAGATTCAGCTCATACTTACTGGGCACTTTTTATGTGACAGACACTGGTTATTTTCACACACTGTCTCATTTGAGTATTATAAAATAGGCTCAGAGGAGTTTTGAGGTTTCCCTGAGGTCACAGAGCTGCTGAGTGGTCAAACCAAGATTCAAACCTTGTGCCAATAGAAAAGTATAAAGAACCTGGGGTCACCACTCTGGGTGGAGAGTACAATTCCTGCTCTCTGCATTGTGCTGCCCAGGGAGAGAAATCATTTTTATTAAGCAACCAGAGTAGGTAATTGTACTCTAATTACAAACTAACCTAAACTGACTTGAAATGCATATGATAAACACAGTAATTCTTTAATTTTCAAGTCTGGGGAAAGAAATGACAGATGTGCAAAGGACTATGTCCTACAGATAGACTGGAAATATCTCCTAAGAATGAACTTTTTCGCCAGTTCTGCCCTTTGACCTCTTCCAAGGGGAAAATAAAAATCTAAGAACCTTCAGTAAGTTCCTCCTATTTTAGCTAATTTGTAAGTTAGAAAAGAAAAAGAAGAGACAAAAGGGAGAAAAGAGGAAAGAAAGAGGGGAAGAGGGAAAAGGAAGAAGAGTGGGAAACTGAGTGTTGACTCTTCTACCCACTGAAATTTGACCCAATATCCCTGAATCATCAAGACTCTCCTCACTACCACAACCCTTGCCCCACCCAGGTCTTTTGATACTACTAGGGTCACTTTTCATTTTTCTTTCTTTTTCTTAAGTTATCAACTTTATTGAGGGAGAATTTATGAACAGTAAACTGCATCTGTTTAAAGTATATCATTTGTTGTGTTGACAACTGGTTCTACCCAGGAAACCACCATCATAATCAGGATGCAGAACATTTTCAGCACCCTCAAAAGATGTCTTAGAGTTCATCTGGCCTAGCCCCAGTTTTCTGATGCTATAAATTAGTTTGCGTTTATGTAAGTGGAATAATTAATTATGTATTCCTTTTTGCCTGGCTTTATTCCCTTAGCTTAATATTTCTGAAATTCATTAATATTGTTGTATGAATCAATAGTTCAGCCTTTAATATTGCTGAGTAATATTCCATTGAATGAGTATACCACTATTTGTTTATCCATTCATCTACTGTGGGACACTTGGATAATTTTTGACCAGTGTGAATAAAGTTGTTATAAATATATCCATATAAGTATTTGTATGATCATTTTCTGTGTGTCCCTTTTGAGTAAATACTTAGGAACGCAATAGCTGAGTTGTAGGATGTGTATATTTAACTTTTTCTAAAACTCCCAGTTTTTGTTTTGTTTTTTTTTTTTTTTGAGTTGGCGTCTCATTTTGTCGCCCAGACTGGAGTGCAGTGGCTGCTCCCGGCCACCGCAGCCTTGACCTGCTGGGGCTCCAGCGATACTTCCACTTTGGCCTTCCAAGTAACTGGAACTACAGGCGTGTGCTACCACACCCAGCTAATTTTTTGATTTATTGTAGAGATGAGGTCTCACCAAGTTGCCCAGGCGTGTCTCAAACCCGCAGGCTCAGGCAATCCACTCACCTCAGCCTCCCAAGGCATGGGATTACAGGCTGAGCCACCAAGCCCAGCTCCCAAACAGTTTTTTGTTTTGTTTTGTTTTGTTTTTGAGTTGGAGTCTCACTCTGTCGCCCAGACTGGAGTGCAGTGGCCGCTCCCGGCCACCGCAGCCTCGACCTGCTGGGCTCCAGTGATCCTTCCACCTCAGCCTTCTGAGTAGCCGGAATTACAGGCATGCGCTACCATGCCCGGCTGATTTTCTGATTTACTGTAGAGATGAGGTCTCGCTGCCCAGGCGGGTCTTAAACCCGCGGGCTCAGGCAATCCACTCACCTCAGCCTCCCAAGGCATGGGATTACAGGCTGAGCCACCCAGCCCGGCCCAAATAGTTTTTTAAGGTGATAGTACCATTTTACATTCCCACAAGCAGGGTATGAGAATTCCAGTTCTTCCACATCTTCACCAGCTCTTGGTGTTATCAGTGTTTTTCATTTTAGTCACTCTTATGGGTGTATAGCAATAAGATTTTGGGGGGATTTTACAAGGTGCTTGCCACTATAGCAAGACCTCAAATAATATCATTTAATTCAGTGACATTTTATTATAATGTTGATGAGGAAAAAAAACAGATTCCTGCAGGGGTCCCTATTTATATGGAATTTGCATTCTCTCCCCATGTGTGTGGAGGTTCTCACAGGGTGTTCCATTTTCTTTCCACATCCCAAAGATGTGCTTTAAGTTTGCTGGCATGTCTACAGTGTCCTAGTGTGAATGAGAGTGGCTGTGTTTGAGTGTGTCTTGTGATGGGATGATGTCCTGTTCAGGGCTGACTCCTACCTTGTACCCTGAACTGTTGGGATGGTCCTGGCTACTCTCAATCTTGAAATGGAATAATCAGGTTGGAGAATAAATGAATGAATGAATACAAATTATTGTAAAACAAAAATTCATAAAGGATACTGCAATCACACAAATACATAACAATCAACACAGTGCGAAAACTCTAGTTGGGCCACAATATTTATAACTCCTTATAACTCTTTGTGTTGGAATTGCATGGTGAGAGGAGGTATTCCTTACAATTTTCACTATGTAAACATTTATTCCTTGATTTATCCCAATACCACTATGACTGTTGCCATTCTCTGATTCACCAAAAATTGGGTAAAATTATTATCTTGTTTTTATTAATCTTTTATAGCACATATTTATCTAATGTTTAATATTAGAAATGTTTGTGTCTTTATTTAGAAGTTTGGTGACATTTTTATGACCAGAAATATGCCGTTAAAACTTAGATCTTGTTTATATCAATTAGCCTAGGGTAAAATTGGTTTTGTTATATGCCATTTTTACTTAAGTTACAGCTCCAATAATCCACTTCCTTCAACATGTCCCTCCTTTTTAGACTGTTATAGTGTCCATTTTTTGTGTCCTGAACAGACCACCATCAAGATTTCTTCTCCCTTCAAATTAATCTATAAATTTAATGTAATTCTGTCAAAATACAAATATTCAAGAACAGTCAAGACACTTTGAATAAGAGTTTTGTGGGTTCACCTGATGCTTATTCAGAACTTCTATTAATAATACAGTCCCAGTAATTAAGACAGTGCACATTAAGTTTGCAAAGTAAAAGATTACATATGAGTGAAACAATCAATTCCTACAAATGTAGCATAAAATGAAGAAACAGGCAGGACACCAGAATCTTTAAATGTCAATCGGGTGAGGAAAAAAACTGTCAAAGTATCCACAGGCCCAGCAACTACAAAGGCTCTAAGAGACACCCCTTCAAGCCCTAGAAAAACTAGCCAAACTTGGGGAAGTTAGTGAAGAAGATAAGCATTTAGGAAAGGGTGGGCCAAGCATGTTCCTTCACACCCACAGAGGATCTACACACAGAGGAAAGATCACAAAAGCAATAGAAAGAAAAGCAATATTTCAAGGGAGCTTGGAGCACAGAGGAAAGAGGCTGAGTACTGTAGCTCAGGCCTGTAATCCTAGCACTTTGGGAGGCCGAGGCAGGAGGATCGTGTGAGGCCAGGAGACTGGGACCAGCCTGGAAAACATACAAGACCTTGTCTCTACAAAAAATTTAAAAACTTTGCCAGAAGTGGTGGCTTGTGCCTACAGTGCCAGCTACTCAAAAGGCTGAAGTGGAAGGATCTCCAAAGTCCAAGAGGTTGAGGCTGAGGGGAGCCATGATTGTGCTACTGCACTCCAGCCTGGGCAACAGAGTGAGAGTCCAACTCAAGGAAAAAAAAAGAAAAATAAAAGAAAAAGAAAGCAAAGCAACAATATTTCCAGGGAGCTTGGAAAACTGTCTTTATACAACATGCAGCCACCTGTTTTATGAGAGACTTCTAAGAAAGAAAGAAACCCAAGCATGTTTCCGAGGGGATCTGGCAGCAACCGTGAAAACAGGTCCTTACTAGCTTTGGAGTGTCTTCCATAGCTCTGTCACAGGGGCACAGCATCCCAGCAGCCACACTCCCTCCCCACACCATCCTGGGCCTCATAGCTTCCAGAGTCCATGTCTGTCGTCTGCCTGCTCTAGCCTGAGCCAAAGGTGGCAGATGGACACATTTTGTAATGGTCACCATAGCCAGGTGTCGGGTAGCCTTCCCTAGTCATTCAAAGTAATTAATCTGCTACACTCATTGATAATAATGTGCTGCTTAAAAAGAAATGGGCAGTAGGAAAGTAGGAAAAGGAGAAACAACGGTATCACTGCGCATCCCTGTTTTGTGTGTAAATCTCACTTGGTTCATTCCTTCAAGCATTTTGAGACACTTGAAAAGATAAATGAGATGAATAGATATTATCCAGTATCCATTGGATTAGAAGTCTTTCCTGACCCTTCAAAAAAGAAAAAAGAAACCAAAAACTTAAAATCATTGCCCAGGGAAGGATTTCACCAACCACAGTAATTATGTAAACAATGCAAACTCTAATAAAAGCTTAAAACTTAAAATTTCTTTACACAAATGATAACACAAGTGAAAGTAAGCTCCACAGTTTGGGAAAATAAATTTGCAACCTATATAAAGGTCAAATGATTGTCATCCAAATTATATAAAGAACTCTTTAAAATCAGCAAGAACACCAACAACAGTGGTGGTCAGAACTCTGGATGATCAAACTGCTTTTCCAAAATAACACCATCCATTCCTTAGGCAGAGCACAAGGCTTGGGAGAAGAGAGAAACCACAGGCAAGGTTCCCAAAGGCTGGGCTCCACATGGGTCATCCCACTCCACTGTGTGCTGTTTCCTCTTTGTCCCACTGACCAGTTACTTCTTTAAAACTGCATATTCACAGGAGCCATTTGCCCCAGCCCTGAACTCACTGACAACTTGCAGCAAACTTACAGCAAATGGAGTCAACACCATGGTAAGTTTCCTGTTCAATAGCTCTCTGACACTTCTTCCCAAAAGCCCAACATTCAGCAGACTGGTGGGAATCAGGCAAGGTGTGAATGGGGTGGAGGGAGAGAAGAATGTCTAGATCCATGAAGTTTAGGTAAGTGAGGAAAGGAAGAAGGGTAGTCAGTACATGCCTCTTGGAAAAGGAGAGGATAACATCTGAAAATTGTCCCAAATGGCAAAGTGTCCTCACTCAAAGAACCAATCAAGCATTTGAAAACCACACTGTAAACTTTTTTCAACTTGAACATCTGGGTCACCCAGGAGGCCCAACAGGTAAGCAGTGAACCAGCACTAGTTGAGCTCAGCTTTGGGGTGTGTCCCGGCTCTGGTGATGCTGGGATTTGCTTCTAGAAGTCACAGGCATTAATCAGCTCCATAGCAAGCCCTGTCATCACTCACCTCTGAGGTATTTAATTTCCCTCTTCTTTTTTGGGGGGGTGGTGGTGAATATTTTATCTTTAGAAGGTTTGTTTGCTGACAGAGCATCTCAGAAAGAATCCTATTTTTCATTACCTGAAAAGAGGCTTATGAATCTATTATGAGGAAGGGTTTGTGGGTGCTGTTGGTATAATGACTTCTGCCAAGATAAATTCCTGAAGGTCTTAACTACATTCCAGTTTACCCCCTTTAATTCAAAACCACTGATACTATATTGTCCATATATTTTCTTGACTCTCTGCCTTCAAATACTAACTTGTTCCACTGTACAAGAAGACCCGTTTATCTGTTTTAGAGACTTGGTCCACTGCTCTTGGACTAATTGACTTTTTACCCAAATTCCAGCCTTTATTTATATGCAGTAGAACACTTCCTTTGTCCACCCAATATTCAACCTTACAGTATTTAATTCTTCCCTCACTTACTAATCAGTTTCTCAGAATATTTATATTTGAAATTCAGGCAACATAAAATAAAATATGCACAAAAAGGTTAGCCACTACTGAAAATAATCAATAGGGTAAATATAGCAAAATCATAGGCTCTCACTTTATAATCACTGAGGAATTTCACCAAGATTCCCATTATCAATGAGGGAGAATATTATTTGCCACAAATACCTGAATCTTGCCTAAATAAAAGAAACCCTTTCCCAAACTTTTTGTGATTTGTTTTGGATTATAACTCTCTTTGCTAAAGATAGAGAAATCCAAAGGTCATATGTCAAATTGTCTTTAAATTATATTTCAATGTTTAGATAAGTCTAAACATTGAAAGAGTTTGGAGCTGTTTTTAATATAAGGTTGGTCATTCTGAATTTAATGAATAAGAAAAGGCCATAATATCTCAATCATTGAAAAATAGCAACCAGCTCTACTGCCCTTTAAAGCTTGTACCTCCTCTATTGTGTCTTTTATAAAAATAACAATCATTAATTACTGGGGGGGGGAAACAAGACCCAAGTGACTTTTTCTACAGTACCATTTTCTTCTTTCTTTTTTCACTATTATTGCTATCATTACCATCATCATTATTCTTATGGTCATCCTGCTTCTAAGAGTATGTGCTAAATAATTTAACCTGCCCTCTAAGCCCTTAGAATATCTGCATGGCAAAAAAAAAAAAAAGTCTTTGTTTACCTGCAGGGGTTGAGCAATGCCAGATAGTCTAATAATATGATTTAAAGTGGGGGCTTTAGGTCACATGGTATCAGTCACCTGGTGACTAAGGTCAGCCATGTGGGTAGTCAACTATGTTTATGCGACCCAGACCCGGTAAAAACTTTGAATACCTAGGCTAGGCAAGCTTCTCTGATTGGTAATTCTCTCTACATGCTGCAATGCATCAAAACTGAGAGAATGAACACTGTCCATTCTACTGAGGAAAGACAGGTAGAAGCCCCACATTTGTAACTTTCCTGGACTCTGCCACATGGGTCTCTTCCCTTGGCTAAGTTTCATCTGCAGCCTTTCACTATAATAAAGAAGAACCATGAGTATAACAGATTTTTTAGTGAGTTCTTCTACCAAATTATCAAAACTGAAAGTATGCGTGGGGATGTTTGAACTTGCCATTGGTATCAGTAGTGAGAGAAGTCTTGAGGACAGTCCATAACTTTGTAAAGAGTGCCGATTTTAACAAACTTTGCAAAGAGTGCTAAGTTTTACATAAAGACTAGGACATGAATGCAGAGTTTTGCTTTTAGCAAGCTTACCTAACACTTCTAGATTGGTTTTTCTCAAAATTGTCTTTATAACTATTCCAAAGTGGAGTTTGTGCTTACTTAGTAAGAATTCAGAGGGGGCCGGGCTCGGTGGCTCAGCCTGGGAGGCTGAGGTGAGTGGATTGCCTGAGCCCGTGGGTTTGAGACCCGCCTGGGCAGTGAGACCTCATCTCTACAATAAATCAAAAAATCAGGTGGGCATGGTAGCACACGCCTGTAATCCTGGCTACTTGGAAGGCTGAGGTGGAAGGATCGCTGGAGCCCAGCAGGTCGAGGCTGCGGTGGCCGGGAGCGGCCACTGCACTCCAGTCTGGGCGACAGAGTGAGACTCCAACTCAAAAAAAAAAAAAAAAAAAAGAATTCAGAGGGGACTGGGCATGAGGGGCTCATACCTGTAATCCCAGCACTTTGGGAGACAGAGGTGGAAGGATTGCTTGAGACCAGGAGTTTGAGGCCAGCCTAAGTAACACAGTAAGACCTTGTCTCTACAAAAAAAAATTTTTTTTAAATTAGCTGGGGCCGGGCTCGATGGCTCAGCCTGTTATCCCAGCACTTTGGGAGGCTGAGGCAATGGACTGCCTGAACCCACGGGCTCAAGACCAGCCCAGGCAACTTGGTGAGCCCTCATCTCTACAATAAATAAATAAATAGATAGATAGATAGATAGTTGGGCATGGTAGTGTGCACCTGTAGTTTTGGCAACTTGAAAGGCTGAGACAGCAGGATCGCCAGAGTCTAACAGGTCGATGCTGGGGTGACCGTTGGGTGACAGAGTGAAACTCTAAGAAAATAAAAAGTAAAAAAAATTAGCTGGGCATGGTGGCACACCTGCAGTCTCAACAACTCTAGAGGAGGTGGAAGGATCACCAGAGCCCAGAAGGTTGAGGTTGCAGTTAGCTTTGATTGTGCCACTGCATTCCAGCCTGGGTGACAGAGTAAGACTCTGACTTAAAAAAAAAAAAAAGGAATTCAGAGAAGCAGTGAGGGATAGATAGAGCATAGAATTTGGACTCAAATGTGGGTCCAGATGCCAGCTTCAGCATGTACTGTCTCTTTTGCCTTGGGTAGATGAGGCCTGGTGAGCAGAGTCCTGATGCAAGTGTGAGCAACTGGAATCCTTCCTTTGTGTACTAAGAAAAGTTACACATGTCTCTGGCTAGTAAACCCCACTCCTTTAATACATGCTTGTTCAATTATATAGAAACATTTTAAGTCTTTTGTAGTCAATGTACAACCACTAGAATGTAGTTTTCATCTGATTTTCATCTTTCTTTGGAAGTTCTCAACTTCTTCTCTACTAAGAAACATTGTTCAAATGTGATTGCTTTTAAAAAGTATCTTTTCAACTCATTGACCTAGCATTCAAGCTCTGTTCCTCATCCAAGCCCAAGGTTGCTGTCTTTTTTTTTTTTTAATGAGGAAACCCCATGAGAGGCAAGATGAAAAGAATATGACATAAGAAATGGGTTCCCCTGCCTGTGGATGCTCAGACCCACTAACTGAATAACATGGCCACTTCCTCTACTTTCTCTGGCAAGTGCAAATCCCCTAAAAAACATACACATTCTGTCCAGCAATTTGGTTCCTAACATAGAGAACCATTGAATAAGTTGACAGCCTGGCATTTCTGTCCTTTTATTCCTATTTTAATATTCTTTGAGCATTTAAATTTCCACTACAGTTAACTGTGGCCTTGTAAGAGATTGTTTTGAAAACAGATATAGAAGTCCACTGCTTGGTCTGAGTCCAGATTAGTTATAGGCACACAGATGTTCAATAAACATTTGTTGAGCAGATGAATAAAGAGACTCTAGTAAAATGTCAAGCTGGGTATTTAATAAACCCCACAATTTTTCTGTATTGTAAATATTCAGTTTATATTTCTTCTCCCTGTAACCAGCTCGATGCAGAAGGACTATATAGCCAAATACGCATAAATTGAACAATAATTTTATTTTATTTTTTTGAGTTGGAGTCTCACTCTGTCACCCAGACTGGAGTGCAGTGGCCACTCCCAGCCACCGCAGCCTCGACCTGTTGGGATCTGGCAATCCTTCTGCCTCAGCCTTCCAAGTAGCTGGAACTACAGGCACGTGGTACCACGCCCGGCTAATTTTTGATTTATTGTAGAGGTGAGGTCTCGCCAAGTTGCCCAGGCAGGTCTCGAACCTGCGGGCTCAGGCAATCCACTCACCTCGGCCTCCCAAAGCATGGGATTACAGGCTGAGCCACCGAGCCTGACTGAACAATAATTTTAAAAGATAGGTTTAAATGCTAAATGCAACTGAGTTGATGGTAAACCCATTAGATAAGTGACAGTCACCATGAAACCAAGGCAAACGAAGGAGATCCTGCCTTCCCACTGCCAACACAAGAGGACCAATAGAGTGGACCTGCCGTTCAGAAAGCACTGCTTGATTCCTACTTAGAAACCAGATCAGGTATCTTTCCTGCACCATTGCAGGACCATGACATTTCCATTACCTGGTGGATTACTGGGATCAAGAAATGACTTTTGCCACCGACTCTCAGACATACTCATCCTGACTGAACTGATGCATATTAATTTACAGACTTTGATTGTTAAAATGGTAGGTTATATCACAATCCCTAGTTCACAAAATGAAATAAAGGCATGGAAAGAAAAACCTGATGTGAAGAGTGAAGATATAGGCACCTTCAACTTAAAAAAATAGTTTGTTTGTTTGTTTGTTTGTTTTAAGGCTCATTAACTGGACCAACAGTTTTCCTCACAGATGGTAAGGCAGATACCCTCAAGTCCACATTAAATGCATTTTCTCTCCATCATCCCAGTACAATGGAGGCTGTCTTATTTTGTAATCCCAAGATTAACAACCATGCAAAGAAAGAGTGAGAAAAGGAAAAGAAGATCCTCCCCAGACTGGCCAGCAGGCTCCCAAATTCCACTCATGATTTTTACTACATCCACTAGGCTCTCACCACTGATCATTCAAATCCAAGTAATATTCAAGATAAAATCACTCTTTTTCATCTCGCATTATATGCAAACATCCTATTTGCTACCCCTAAGTCAGCTCTATTTTAACATCAGCTACATCACAAAAGGTATTTACACAAGGGGAAAATATTAAAATATCATTCTTACTAATCAATCACTAATACATTAGTGTGGTGCTCACAATTGTATTGTTTTTAAGGGTCCAAGTCAGGAACATTTACATGACAAGCGTCTACAGTTTGAATATGAATCACAAAACTAGGGTACACTGTCCTTTCCCTATTAGCCAGTGGCCCACATAGGATGAAACCACGGAACCAAAGTATATGACAGGATGTGACACACCAAAAACCATATCACTTCTGGGTGATTAGCAGATTTTTTTAAGTCTACTCTAATTTTTTTTGTTGTTTCACTCTGAGTCAAGCATGTCGATAGTCTTCAAATCTAAAAATTCAAGAATATCATTGTTGGTGAGTTTGAACCTTTTACATTTTTAACACAAGATGGAGACCTTTATATAGACTCAGATAACTAGCACGTTGAAGTTTGTGTTATATACTTTAATAGACCCTAACTTTTCTACTTAACAGCTGTGTGATTTAGGCAAATTATAGAAGTTTTTTTTTTTTTTAAGTCAGGGTCTCATTCTGTATCCCAGGCTGGAGTGTAGTCACATGCTCACAGTTACCATCTTCTGGGCTCAGGTGATCCTTCTGCCTCAGCCTTCTAAGTAGCTGGAACCACAGGCATATGCCACCATACCTGGCTAATATATATACTTTTAAATTTATTTATTGTAGAGACAAGGCCTCGTCAAGTTGCCCAGGCTGATCTTGAACCCCTGGACTCAGGCAGTCCTCTAGCCTCGGCTTCCCAAAGTGCTAGGATTACAGGTATGAGCTACCTTGCCTGGCCTTACAGAACCCTTCTATACCTCAAATTCTTAAACTGATAACAATAGTGTCAATCTCATAGCTTTGTTGTAAAGATTAAATGAGATTTCCTGCTTCTAGTCAGGCATGTAAGAAGTTTGGAAGTTTGGAAGTTATCACTTTATCTTAACAAAAAGTAAAAAGTTGAACAAACTCAAAAATCAACAACCCTTTTAGATCCATAAGAGAAGTGTGGTCAAACGGCAAATAAATGCTCCAGAATTGGAGAGACTGACAGATAAACACAGAGAATCACAACTTATTGGAGCAGAAGCTCACAAGTAGCAACCTTTGTGGGAACCAAAGTCAAGGTAGGAAAGCTTGAGTCTCATAATAGACAAGTTTGAGAGGTTAAAATCCCAGTGGGACCAATCACGGAGGGGCCCACATGTTTGTGAAGTTTTACCTCCAAGAGTTCTACAGGTCCTCACAGTGAACACTGGCAAAACATTCTCTGGTGCTTCTAGCAGAAGAAAAGAAAAAGGAGCCATTTTGAAACACATCAGAGCATCCTGTTCTTCTTAATAGGGTCTGCCCTTAGGAGAAGTTATTTAACCAGAGCCTAATCTGCTAGGGTTTTACCAGAGCCGAATTGACCTGGGGAGAGAGAAGTGCCTAACATCGGCTGGTTCCAGCCATCTGTCTCACCTAAAGGGGAATAGGAGGAAGTGGAGAAGCACTTGTGAGATTCACAGTCCAGGGCCACAGGCTCAAGAAGACTGAGCCCTAGTCACTGGGCTACAGATGCTTTCCCTTCCACACTTCAACACCACATGATGAAAGGTCCATTTACAGCAGTTCCTTTTATCCAGTTCATCATGTTCAACTATCAAGAAAAAAAAAATACAAGACATAGCGAAAGGCAAAAAACACAGTTTGGAGAGACAGAGCAAGCATCGAAAGCAGATTGAGATAGCAAAAAATGTTGAAATTATCAGGCCAGGAATTTAAAACAACAATGTTTAATATGCTAAGAGCTCTGATGGGTAAAGTAAACAGCATACAAGCACAGATAAGCCATGTAAGCAGAAAGATGGAAATTATAAGAAAAAACCGAAAAAAACTCAAAAGAGATCAAAAACACAGAATAGAAATGAAGAATGCCTTTGATGGACTTAGTAGTAGACTGGACATAGCTGAAGAAAGAGTAGCTAAGCTTGAGGATATTTTGATAAAAAGAAATGAAGAGATATTCCATGTTCATAGATGGAGAGACTCAGAATTGTCAAGATGTCAGTTTTCCCAAACTTGATCTATTGATTCAGTGCAATATCAATCAAAATCCCAGGAAGTTATTTTGTGAATATCAACAAACTAATTCTAAAGTTTATGGCTGGTTGCAGTGGCTTACACCTGTAATCCCAGCACTTTAAAAGCCTGAGACAGGAGGATTGCTTGAGCTCAGGAGTTCAAGAACAGCCTAGGCAACATAGCGAGACTCCATCCCTTAAAGAAAAAAAAAAGAAAAAGAAAAAACAATAGTCTATTTTTTTTTTAAATTTTAAGCTATGAAGTATTTAGTAAATGTTTAAAAATTTCTGAAAAAAATACTAAATGAGTTAATGCATGGGATATGATTAGATCAATACCTGGCATTTATTAAGTACTTAGTAATTATTCTACTATTGCTGTTGTTGTTACTATCACTAAGATATCCACATGCTAATAAATAAATAAATAAATAAATCTAGACATAAACCTTACCCTCTTCACAAAAATTAACTCAAATGGATCATACATAGATCTAACTGTAAAATCCAAAACTATAACACTCCTAAAAGATAATAGGAGAAAATCTACATGAC
Organism: Cephalopachus bancanus; assembly: GCA_027257055.1. NCBI lineage: Eukaryota > Metazoa > Chordata > Mammalia > Primates > Tarsiidae > Cephalopachus > Cephalopachus bancanus. The sequence goes on from JAPVLO010000006.1 coordinate 995,435, forward strand.
CTTGTCTTTGGCAATGAGTTTTAGATACAACACCAAAGGCATGATCCAAGAAAGAAAAATCGATAAGCTGGATTTCATTAAAATAAAAATTCTGCTCTGCAAATAACATTGTCAAGAGAATAAAAAGAGAAGCCACAGACTGGGAGAAAATATTTGCAAAAGACGTACTTGATAAAAACCTGTTTTCCAAAATATACAAAGAACTCTTACAACTCAACAATAAGAAAACAAACAATACAATTGAAAAATAGGCCAAAGATCTTAGATACCTTATCAAAGAAGGCATACAGATGGCAAATAAGCAGATAAAAAGATGCTCTGAATCATATGTTATTAGGGAAAAACAAATTAAAACAACAATGAGATACCACTACATATTAATTAGAATGGCCAAAATACAGAACACTGACAACAACTCTAAATACAGGTGAGGATGTGGAGCACAAGGAACTCTCAGTACTGGTAATGCAAAATGGTCCAGCCACTTTGGACACATTTAGGCAGTTTCTTACAAATCTAAATATTATCATACAATACAGCAATTGTGCTCCTTAGTATTTACCCAAAAGACTTAAAAACTTAAGTCCATGCAAGAACCTGCACAGGAATGTATTGCAGCTTAATTCATAACTGACAAAACTTGGGAGCAACCAAGATGACCTTCAGAAGGTGAATAAATGGCTAAACCGTGGTACATCCAGACAACAGAATACCATTTCGCTGAAAAGAAATGAGCTACTAAGCAATAAAAAGGACTTGCAGCAAACTTAAATGTATATTACTAAAAACATGAAGTCAACCTGAGAAGGCTACATACCATATAATTCCAACTATATGAACATTCTGGAAAAGGTACAATTACGAAGATGGTAAAAAGGTCAGTGGTTGCCAGGGGTGATGGGGAAGGAGAGATGAATAGGCAGGACACAGGGGATTTTTACAACAGTGAATCTACTCTGTATGATACTGTACTGGTAGAAATACATGCCAAATTCCCCCAAACTTGTAGAATGTACAGTACCAAGAGTGAACCTAATGTAAACTATGGACTTTGGGTGAAGATGGTGTATCACTGTATGTTCACCAGTTGCATAAAATGTGCCCTTCTAGTGGGAAATGTTAGAAATGGGGAAGAGGGTTGTGTGTGTGTGTGTGTGTGTGTGTGTGTGTGTGAGGTGGAGGGTGGATATATTGAAAATCTTTATACCTTCTAGTCAGTTTTACTATGAAACTTAAAATGCTCTAAAAAATAAAGTCCAGCCAGGCATGGCAGTGCATGCCTGTAATGCTAGCACTTTGGAAGGCTGAGGTGGGAGGATCACTTGAGTCCAGTTGTTCGAGACCAGCCTGGGCATCATAATGAGATTCCATCTCTTAAAGAAAAAAAAATTAATAAATAAAAAATAAAGTCTATTTAAAAAAAAAATTTAGCCGGGCTCGGTGGCTCAGCCTGTAATCCCGCGCCTTTGGGAGGCTGAGGTGAGTGGATTGCCTGAGCCCGCGGGTTCGAGACCCGCCTGGGCAGCGAGACCTCATCTCTACAATAAATCAAAAAATCAGCCGGGCATGGTAGCGCATGCCTGTAATTCCAGCTACTTGGAAGGCTGAGGCGGAAGGATCGCCGGAGCCCAGCAGGTCAAGGCTGCAGTGGCCACTGCACTCCAGTCTGGGCGACAGAGTGAGACTCCAACTCAAAAAAAAAAAAAAAAAAAAAAAAAAAATTTAAGCTGTGAAGTACTTAATAAATGTTTAAAAATTTATGAAAGAATAGTAAATGAGTTAATACATGAGATGTGATTAGATCAATGCCTGGCATGTATTAAGTGCTTAGTAATTATTTCGTTATTGCTGCTGTTGTTACTATCACTAAGATTCTCACTACTAATAATCCTTACCAAAACACAGGGAGGTGGCAATTATTACCTCCATTTTACAGAGGAGGAAATGCAGGCTCAGAGAGGATAAGAGCATTGCTTAAAGTCACACATCAAGTGTTAGTGCTGGCATTAGACTCTATCCACACTACCTCTGCAATGAGTGACTGCAAATAAACGTATCCAAAATCAGCAAAGACGTCTTTCTTACATTTCTAACTTTATTTTTTTTTTAAATGTATTGTACTCCTTTATTTTTTTATTTTTATTTATTTATTTATTTATTTATTTTTTGAGTTGGAGTCTCACTCTGTCGCCCAGACTGGAGTGCAGTGGCCGCTTCTGGCCACCGCAGCCTCAACCTGCTGGACTCCGGCGATCCTTCCGCCTCAGCCTTCCAAGTAACTGGAATTACAGGCATGCGCTACCACGCCCAGCTGATTTTTTGATTTATTGTAGAGATGAGGTCTTGCTGCCCAGGCGGGTCTCGAACCCGCGGGCTCAGGCAATCCACTCACCTCAGCCTCCCAAAGGCGCGGGATTACAGGCTGAGCCACCGAGCCCGGCTACATTTCTAACTTTAAAGAAGCATAATAATTGTGAGCAAACTCATTTTGACCAAAAGCAGCACCTCCAAAGATGGCTATTATGAAAGAACATGATTAATTGTTAGACACTGAGTTCAAATAGGAAGCCCTTTAAAGTACTAAATCTCTTGCTGGGTCAAGTAGCTTAGGAAGTCTGGCAGCTTGGGAAGGAAGCTCAAGATCAGGTGTCAGAAACAGACAAGATCTTTCCACTGTTCACCCTACCTTGGCAATGAAAGGCTACAAATAAATGTATTTGAATCAGTAAAGATCAGGTGTCAGAAGCTGAGTCCTGGCTCTCTTGCTCACTACTCCGACATCTTGGGCAAGTTACCCAAACCCTCTTTACTTCAAGTGATGATTGTGAGGATTAAATAAGATAATGTATGTCAGTGCAATGTGAACCACAAGAGCTCTGGAAAAATATAAGCCATGACTGTTATAATCACAATCCAGGTACCAACAAAATATGTTTCTTATGAACATAAGATCAAAGGCAAAACTGTCCAGCCTTTCTGAATTGATCCTTTAACAGATAAAATGAGCTTGAATGAAATTCTTCAGTATTTTACATCATTTCCATTCCTAGAAACCACAAGCTAAAAAAAGAACCTGGAGATGTTCACTTGGAAACTCCAGCTCATTTTCCTTCTTTGTTCTTTTGGGACTCTGAAGAATATTCAAATATTACATCCTTTCATCTCCTGAGCCTCCATATAGAAACCAGATGAGAAATACTTTTGTTCCAGGGGGCAAGACTCACCATTTTCATTAAACTGCATGACTGTTAGCAAGTGCAAATATTTTGTTCCCTAGACATTGCAAAAACTAGGGAGAGAACAAGGCTCATTTCAGTGGGAAAATGGAGTGCCTTTCAAATACTGTTGGCTCCCTGTGGAGTCAGTGAAAAGAGAAATCTACAAGTCCAAACTTTCTCACCCAAATAACCAAAGCATGAACTCCTTCACCAAGGAGTAGAACTGAAGAAAAGGGAAAGGATAAAGTGAGTAAATGCATGTCTGTACCTACTAAGCTGCTTTACCCCCAGCAGCAACCCTTCCTCACGCCATATGTGCACTCATCTGCATAATTCATCCTTTTTCTTGACTACAATCCTACTCTTCTCCTCTAACTCATCATACAATTTAAAAGCATTCTCCGAATTTCTGTTTTAACTCCCATGTTAATTGACAAACTAGCTACAAATAAAGAAGCTCTATTCCCCCAAAGCGCTAAATAATGAAATCTCTTGCCTTCTCCGCTATAATTCCAGAAAGTCTCAAGTCAAATTGTGATTCCTTAGGCAGGAGATGAGACAGTCAAACTCTCAAAAACCTGAATATCTTAAAAACAAACACACACACATACACACACAAACAAAAATACTGACACTCTGAGGAGTCTGTCCATTCTACTCACAACAGATCATGAAAAAAAACTTAGCTTGCAACCTGGCCACTCCATAGTGAGACCTAGAAATGGACAAGTTGTCCTCAAGCATACAAATGCCAGTCAGCTTAGTGTCTCCTCACATTCAAATATGGGTACGTTGACAAAAATTAGCAAATACAGATGAAAACAGGCAGAAAAAAGGCGAGACTCAGAAAACAGAGACAATGAAAGCAACAGAATAATCTTAAAAACAAACACAAAGAAACATTTGACTAATGCTCTCTCTTTGAAGAGAAAGAAGAATAAAATGTAGCCATGAAAGAAGAAGACTAAAACAAAATAGCAAAACAGAAATCAGGAAAGAACTCTTCGCCTGAGCCCGCGAGTTCGAGACCCGCCTAGGCAACTTGGCGAGACCTCATTTCTACAATAAATCAAAAATTAGCTGGGCATGGTAGCGCACGCCTGTAGTTCCAGCTACTTGGAAGGCTGAGGCTGAAGGATCGCCGGAGCTCAGCATATCGAGGCTGCAGTGGCCGGGAGTGGCCGCTGCACTCTAGTCTGGGCGACAGAGTGAGACTCCAACTCAAAAAAAAAAAAAAAAAAGGAAAGACCTCTTGGATATTAGGTATAAGATAGGTAAAAATTTAAAATATCAGTAAAGAGACAAGAAGATAAAGTCTCGAAATATTTTAGAAAGTCGAACAAAAGATCTTCCTAGTGGAAAGAGAGCCAGAAGTATGGAATACTGAGGAAGAATAAATAAAAATAAATAACAAATAATAGAAGACAATTTCTGAAAAGCTGAGAGACATGTCTTCAAACTCAAAGGACCCAGCACATGAATAGAAAAAGATTTACAACAGAGCATATTACTGTAAAATTTCAAAATATGGAGATAACCTTAAAAGTTAACTGAAGCTGGGCTCAATGGCTCAGCCTGTAATCCCACACTTTGGGAGGCTGAGGTGAGTGGATTGCCAGAGCCCGTGGGTTCGAGACCCACCTGGACAACTTGGCGAGACCTCATCTCTACAATAAATCAAAGAATTAGCCAGGTGTGGTAGCGCACACCTGTAGTTCCAGCTACTGGAAGGCTGAGGTGGAAGGATCGCCGGAGCCCGGTAGGTAGAGGCTGCAGTGGCTGGGAGCGGCCACTGCACTCCAGTCTGGGTGACAAAGTGAGACTCCAACTCAAAAAAAAAAAAAAAAAAAGAAGTTAACTGAGCTGGAAAAATAGGTCATATGCAATGGTCTGAGAATGGAAATAACAACAGACTCCTTAACACTAGAAGTGACACAACAATAGAGTAATGCCTTTAAATTGAGTTTTAATTATGACTTTTATCCTATGCCATCCTGAAATTACTGATCAAGATACACTGTCACATATACAAGGATATAACAAAGTTACCTCTCTGTACTCTTTCCCAAAAAGTTGCTGCGTGATGCACACTAGCAAACATAATCAAAACTGAGATTTAAAAAACAAAGATTAAACATAAGACAGCAGTGAACAGAAATCTCAAGACAGCAACTACCTGACAGACCCAGAGGAAGGCTTCTCTAGGTTGGGAGAAAAGACTGGGGGAAGGAGGCTAGTAATTATATGTTTGAGCAGACAGTAAATATATTACATGTCTGATGCTGACACTCGAGAGTCAACAAAAAAATACCAATTGGTGCTACACAAAATTAAAAATAAAGTGGTTATCAACTCCAGGAAAAACAAAGGGCTATACAAAAGGGAACCATGATTATATTTCACTGTTGGCTCAATAGTGAAAAATATTCTTTTAAATTGTAATTTTATAAACCTTAACTACTGATTTAGCAAAACTGATTTAGCAAAATACTGTCAGATATCTTTGATGAGGGTATAAATGAAAAGAAATTGTATGGAGAGTACAAAATGTATCACATTTCCCCTTGAGTCAATTAAAAACAAAAAGCATATTTAAGAATAAAAGAGCAAGGCAACCCCCTTGGGTCCTCTCCCACTGTGGGAGATTTCTGTCCTCTCAATAAATCCTGTTTTCAAAATAAATAAATAAATAAAAGAGCAAATAGCAGGGAAACAGCTAAAAGTGTTGTATAAAAATATATAAATAGAGAAGGGTCCTGAAGTGTGGGAAAGATATTGCTACTTTTTCTTTATAAGCCTCATATTTTTTGGTTTTCAAAAATGTGAATACATATTACATTGATTTAAAAGTATATATTTTGACAAAATCTCTGTGACTGCAAGACATAATTAAAATTGAAGGTTGTAAGAATAAAGCTCAAATAGGTAGCTATTTGATATGTAGCCTCAAACCAAGTCATTGAAATCTTATACTTGCTTGTAAAAGCATGCTTTCCTCTCCTGTAATTATACCATTTTGAAAAACAGAAGTCTTACTTCCATTACTTTGATGTTACAAAGAGATTCCAAAATATCTGATGGTTCTTCTAATTTCTATGATTTATCACAGGAACAAACTGAAAGTACTTCTTTTGCTAATATTTTTGTAACTGATCAAAACCCTAATCTCTACATTGATTGTACTCTCAGTCATTAGAGTCTACATTAAATGCTTTGGTCTAATCAGACTAATAGCCATTGTTTTTACACCAGTATTATATGCTCAATAAATACCCAAAGTATAACTTTCTTTTTTCTCCCAATAAAGGTAATTCTTTGGAAAGCCTGAATTGACTTTAAGCTTTTCAAGAACACATAGCTATAAAGTAATATAATGTACAAACCAGTTGTAAACCTAAAACTATTACTAGAATGATTCTAAACCCTCTGACAATTTTCTTTGAAGTTTGACTTTTATCTAAAGCAAGCAACACACCCTACTCCTTTAGTCTTTTTAAACTAGACATGTTTAGGCTTAGAAATAAAGAAGTTAGTACCATTCAAATACATGCATTCATGGATAATAATTGCTAATTAGTATACACATCATCAAACCCACTTATTGTGGTCTAGTTTGAAAAATAGACAAATTGATTTAATAACAAACGAATTCAAGCATGGCATTTAGAAAAAGTGATTTGTTTACCTCTGTTGGTTTGTAGCAGTCTACAAGAGCCTCCTAGAATTAAACACACAGAAGGTCAGTTTTATCATTTTAAAATTTAAAAATTTTTAAAGTAAAATTAAAAAATCATCGTACATTTATAGTATTCTCTTTATAATGTTAAATCAAGATTTCATATTGACCATCTAGAAACACATTTTATTTTACCACCAGTTAGTCATCTAAGGATATAAAAAATTATACACACATGCTATATGAAATGTTTTTTGAATAGAAAAAGATTTGTTATGCTACCATAGCATTGAAAACAAAATAGAACCCTTGACTAGATTTTGAGTACTTCATCGAGGAAAAGAGCTTATTTTAAAGCAGGACAGGATATTCAGCTATTCATCAGTTTGTAGTCTGCCAGAGAGATGTGAACTAACTCAGTAGCTCATACCCAAGAGGGCCTTCCACAGGAACTTCAGATTTCCCTCCATTAACTGAATATAACCCAGAAGGATCCAAATGGTTTCAAACCTACCCACCTGATCAATGACTTTTTACCTCCTCTGCATCCACATACCTTTCCATACATGCCAACTTGATTAATATTCAACTACACTTAGCTAAAATGGAAATAGCGTGTGTGAGATGTTGACAATCACACTGGACTTGGAGAGCAAGAGATTTGACTGTGATTGAGTCATAGATCAGCTTGAGTCCTCATGTAGGAATTGGGGTGGGGGGTGGAAACCTGATGGTAGCCAAAAAAGTCCCTTTCAAGTTCTCAATTTTAAGAAAACTTTTTTATATCATTACATTTTCTGGAGGACTGGTGCTTGCTTTATCTTTTTTTAAAAAAAATTATAACTAGGATGTTATTTTTTCCCAAATAAATCACCAAAAAAGGAATAATCATTGTAACTGAGACTGTGCGACACTCAAGGGACACTAATGATGACTAATACATTAAACACATGAGTACATTAAAATGTGCCCTTTGATTGCCTAGGGACCATTTACCATTGGTAGTAACCACGAGCCATTAACAGTAATTATCAATGGCCATTAAGTACAATGGCAGATCAAAAGTTAATTGGGTTTAGAAACTCCCAAATGTGGATTTTAAAATGATAGATTTGACCTCCTGTGGGAAGGAAATAGGAACTATATTTTATTGCTCTCCACTAAGGAAACATTAGACATCCCAATATCCATTGTTATACTAGAATGCTGTCAGGTGAGCATTGACTATTAAAAGATAGTTTATTAAATCAAATTATGTCATAAGCAATCTTACTTAGACATCAATTTCATGAATGATACAATCTACAACTGCGTAAGACCAGAACCCTGGGCTTGGATATTCCAATTCTAGCTCAGTCCCTCTCCTTCTCATACCACTGTGGGGCAACAATTTTTTGCCTTATGACGAGATCTTGGAAGGCAGGACCAGCTCTCTCTCCCAAGAAAATGAGGCTGAGAAAGTCATATCTGTAAGGAGCTTTGAAAACTGACAGCAGTCAAGAACTGCCTTATTATCCAAGATGCAGTTTATAAGGGTGAAATGCTTTTCTCTCTGCTGACTGCCGTTGCCCAGGTTCTGGTGCTAACACTGCCATGGGCAGAATTAGACCATGCCACACTCTGGAGACCTAAGTAGATTCAAGCATCTATGATTGGAAGTTTCTAGATTTTTAAAACTGCTTACCTGTAATTTTGAAGCTCTCTCTTCCTCACTGTCTGCATCAAGAAGATCATCGATGTCAATTTCTACATCTGGCATTTCTTCTTCCTGTTAGGCAGGGGGAAGGTATAAAGACATTTAATTTAGTGAGAAACTAAACGCTACTAAAGCAGTTGAGTTGAGTTGAATAATGACTAGATCATCAATCAAGAGGGAATGGGATAGAGGCTGGAGGAAGAGGAAGGGAGGAAGGAGAGGAAGAGGTAGAAAAAGGAGAAAAGGGGAGAAGATAGGAAGAGGAAGAAAGAAAAGAAGAGGTGGGGGAAAGGAAGCAGGGAAGCAAAGGAGAATTAAGTAACAAAGCAGTAAAAAATAGTTATTTCAAAAATGATAATTTTTCTACTTTCTAGCAGAAAGCTGCACCTAAGGGGTTGGCAGATTGTAGAAAGAGTAGCAAGTCTGTGATTTCCTACCTAACATCTACCACTCACTGGGTAAGTAGCCCAATCTTTATTCAGGTGTCTACATTTCCCTTCACAGCTCTGGGTCTATAGAGAACCTGACGCCACCATGGGTTTTTTGCACAGCAGCCTTGCCCCAGTCCTAGTACTGATTTAAGAAAGAATACATGATCCAACTGAGACCCAAGGGGGCTCTGGAAAAAGACGCTCTTTCAGCAAAAATATTCCCCCACTCCCTCTGAACAGAGAGCAGGCTGAGGAAGCACGTGGCCCAGGAAACTGCTGATAGTCACCATGAAACCATGAAGAGAAGCTGAGTTTAGGATAAGGCGGACTTCATAGTGTGAGAGCTGGGAGAAATAAGAAACCAGGGTTCTAGATAAAATCACCCAGTTCTCAAGTCAAACCACCTCTGAAGCCAGCCCACCAGACAGCGAGTGAACCCTTTTATTGTTTCAGCCAGCATGGGTGGAGTATAACATTGCAAAAGACACCCAGTCCAGAAAATAGGGCAAGAAAGACCAGCTGGATTTGCTGAAAATTCTTCACTAATATGGAACCTAAACTTCTAATGCAATGTGGATCTTGGCTACCTCTCATGTCTTCTGCTACTCAGGTTTCCTCTATGTCTCTCAGAAGAGCATTTTGAAACAAGGGAGTCCTGTGGTTTTGCAGTCCACCTTCCCAATAGAAGTTACCTGCAGCCCAACTCCTTCTGGCCACAGAGATGGCTGAGGGATGTCTACAGAAGTCAGAGAGAAAGCAGTGCATGGGAAGACCTGGGCATTCCCTGAGCTCAGCTGCTGGTTGTCTTGGCTTTCTAGGTGAGGCTGACATTCTGAATATTTCCTTCCCAATAAAATGTATTTATTATGTAATCGTGCTCAACCGTGTGTGTGTGTGTGTGTGTGTGTGTGTGTGTGTGTGTGTGTGTTTTCCAACACAAAAGTGAAGACTTCAGTATATTGAGGAAACTGAAGAATATGATACTACTCTGACTGAAAGTAGTTCCTAAGTCAGGCCCTCAATGGTCAGGAAAATTCCAGAAAGAGCCCTCCCCCTGAACCCTTAGTGATTTATTCCTGTTCCTGTATTAAACCACTTCAAAATGAGTATTTATCAATGTGAATGTTTTGGGTGTCATCTGGGCAGTTCTATCTAATGGAAGAGAGGTTTTGTTTTACCCAACATAATTTTCATATTTGTATTTAATAGTAATTTACCTATTAAGAGAAGTTGGTGACCCAGAAATAGGAAGTTGAGCTGGGCACAGTAGCTCATGCCTGTAACCATAGAACTTTGGAAGGCAGAAGAAGGAGGATCACTTGAGCCCAGGAGTTCAAGATCAGCCTGGGCAACATAGCAAGACCTCGTCTCTACAAAAAATAAAAACACTAGCTGCATGTGGTGGTACATGCCTATAGTCCTAGCTACTTAGGAAGCTAAGGTGGAAGGACTGCCTGAGCCCAGGAGGTAGAAGTTGCGGTGAGCCATGATAGTGCCACTGCATTCCAGCCTGGGCAACAGAGTGAGACTCTAACTCCAAAAAAAAAAAAGAAATAGGAAGCTGAAACGTTTTGATGAAAATAAATCTGAAGGGTAACCTTTCTATTGCCAGGAATATGGGCTCTAGAGCCAGCCAGCTGTACCATTAACCCACTGTGGAACAAGCTTCTTAACCTCTCTGGCCTCAGTTTTCCCAACAGTAAAAGTAGGAGAGTAAATGACAACTGCTTCATAAGGTTGACACATGGATTGAATTAATTAATTGCTATCAAGTTCTCAGAATAGTACTTGGAACACAGCTACGACTCACTGAGCACTGATTATTATTTCTACAATACTGAAATAAAACTGAACCCAAACTAGAGAGGCAATTCTAACATCTTTAATCTTATTAGAGTCAAAATGTCTAAAAAAATAATACAAACAAAAGATTTTAAAAAGCATATGTGGCCAGGTACAGGGCTCACGTCTGTAATCCTAGCACTTTGGGAGGCTGAGGGGAGCGGTTTACTTGAGCCCAGGAGTTCAGGATGAGCCTAGGCAACATAGTGAGACCTTGTCTCTACAGAAAATAAAAATTAAAAAATAAGCCCGGTGTGGTGGCATGCACCTATAGTCCTAGCTACTCAGGAGGCTGAGGCAGATGGATTGCCTGAGCCCAGAAAGTGAGCTGTCAACATGCCACTGCACACAAGCCTAGGTCACAGAGTGAGACCTTGACTCACACACAAAAAAGGCATATGCTAATGGCTTGAATGCGTGTTCCTTCTAAAACTCATGTTGGAATTTGGTTGCCACTGTAGTGGTGTTGGGAGGTAAGACATTTAGAGGCAATAGGGTTATGAGGGCTCTGTCCTCATGGGTGGATTAATGCCATTGTAAGTGTGTGAGTTTGGCCTTCTTCTGTCTCTTTGCCCTTCAGCTTTCCTGTTATATAAGGACACAATGCTCCACCCTCTGGGATATGGGTCATTCAAGGTGCCATCTTGGAAGTAGCGACTGGGTTCTTACCAGACACCAAACCTGCCAGTGCTTTGATCTTAGACTTTCCAGTATCCAGAACTATAGGAAATACATTTCTGTTCTTTACAAATTACTCAGTCTCGGGTATTCTGTTACAGCAACAAAAACAGACTAAACAGTATATTTTCTTTGAAAATTCTAATGATCTTGGAACTGGGAGAGAAAAAAAAAGACCTCTTGCTGGAGAGTAGTGTAGTGATAAGAATAAAGTTAACTCTTGACTTCCTAGGATGTCAGTAAAGCTATACAGGCTGGGAATGTGTATCTGGCTATGCAAATATGTGTAGGAGCCTGCCTTGTCCTGGGAACCTAACCACATGAGGCAATGAATGCAAGCATCACTAACCTCCCACTCGACGCTGCTGGGATGCTGTGGCTTTTCCTTCCTTCACTAGAATTTGTCCACCCTGTGCTTACATCCTGCAGGTCAGACCCTCTGACTGATATAGAGCAACTGTTTCCAATGAAATGCCATTTTTAAGCCCCCTAAAAGTGGGGCAGGGAAATGGGAACAGGTGTGCTTTCCTCAGGGAAGAGGAGGCCAGGAGGACTCCAAGGCTACACACTTCACTGTCAAAACCACACAAAGTGGGTGCTGCTGCACTCTGTGTGGGTACCTGCCTCCCTGGCTGCCACTGCCTTCTCCTCTACCCTGTTGTCATTTTCTTGCCTTGATGTTCTTTGTGCCCAACCTTCTAATTTTGTGTATATTTGAAATCACATTTGATTAAAAAAAAAAAAAAAGACCAGCAGGGAGAGAAGGGGAGTCATTCAAGGAGCCACAGTATGTAGCTCTGAAGTACAGTCATGTATTACATAACAGCGTTTCACTCAACAACAACTGCATATACAATGGTGGTCCCATAAGGTTATAGTATTGTATTTTTCTTATACCTTTTCTATGTTTAGATACACTACCATATAAAGTATATATCCACCATTTAAGTATATGTCTACCATATAAGGTCAAAACACCCTTAGCCAATTTCAGCTGACTCTATTCAAGAAAAGCCAAGCAAAATAGATAAACCCACAAGCTTCAATCTGTGTAACAATCTACACTGCCTCCCTGTACGTTTCCCCACTTCTCCCCACAACAGCCCTTTGGGTTCAGGAGTATTCTTCAAGGACACATAGCATATATTTATTGTCATAGTTTAATAAAATCAAGCAAAGGAAACCAGATATAGAAACTGCTCAAGGAATCACAGCTGAGGGAAGCCTGGTGTCTGCTATTCTTAAAGCAAATAAAATGACAATCAGTAACAAACACCCTCCTCTGAAGAGCACAGACATGGGTTTCCTGGCAAACACTATTTGAACCGTTTGGATGCCCGGCCACATGTGGTCAAAAAGACTTGCGTAGCTGCGTGGCACTTCACCCCACCCCCCCGTAAGTGGGTTCCCTTGACTAGGTGCAGTCTTATTCGGGCTGCTCAAGGCTCATGGTTCATTACTGCATTGACCCATTTTCCCAGCCTCTGAGATCTGGTAAGCACATATGGTATCTAAATTTAAATTCATTAAAATGAAATACAATGAAGAATACAGTTCCTTAGCCACACTGGCCACATCTTAAGTATGCAATAGCTACATGTAGCAAGTGTCTACTGTACTGGACAGCACAGCCAGAAAACACGTTTGTCAAGGCAGAAGTTTCCATTGGCCAGTGCTGCCCCAGACCATGCTCGCCCTCTGGCCCAGAACTTGGGAAGCAAAACCCCTTCCTCTCTCAAAGGGACTTGTCTGGAGTAAAAGAAAGACCGGGAATCTCATGGTCATTCCCACTGCCCTAGGGCATGTGGCTGGGAACCCTTGAGTTTGGATTTCCAAGTGGGAGAACGGATGCGAACTAAGTACAGGTCTTCACTGACTAACTACAACAATCATTAGGCATTGGCACTTTCTACCAACCAATGCTGTGTCTCAGCACCCCAGCCCAGTTTATCAGAGGCACAGGAGGAGCCCAAGTTCAGCAAGCACGCTGGAGCATGGACCTGGGGTGTTCTGAATGTTGGTTATGCTAAAACAAAGCCTAGGCAAGAAAAACCTAGAGATACTGGGGACCAGACAGGTAACAGGAAAGTCCTAGGAAGCAAAAATAGTACCTAGTATCAAGTATAGAATCTTGCTCAAATTCGTTATTCAATATTTTTGATGAAAAGTAAGGAAATATTTTTAAATGTGTAGTTCTGTTTAGCTCTCTCTTAGCGCACTCTCACTGAACAAACATCATAATAGATCAAGTCATTTACAAGGGAGTAAACACACCCAAGGGCTCACCACAGTGTCCCAGAGTTTAATTGTGTTTGAGCATTTTCTCACATTAAAGATGCTTCCCCAAACAGTGGCTCTGGTGACAAGAAGTGAAACAACTGTCTTCAGAGTTGCTAGGGAAAGTTACCAGCTCACTGTGTCCCATATAAATGAGAGGCCCTTCTGTGGCCCTCTGTACCCATAGAATGAGACCCCGGATCATCTCTAGCATCTTTCTGGTTGTACATCTGTTGAGAACCCACTGTGTACAAGGCATTGTGTGTCAGTCACTGAAAGGCCCTGGCCCTGGAGGGACAGTCTAAGCATGGCTCTGACAGACAAATGACATATGAGGAGGGGACCCAAAAAACATGGAATTCATTTATTTCAAAATTGTGTATTTGCTTTTACATGTTTAAACTTCAGTCATCTTCAATGTACTTTTCCTTTGATGCAATGCACTTATCAAGATGCTTTTTCTACTGCTCTAAACAGTTTTTGAACTTTTAGCCTTTTAGTATTTCTGCCGTTTTTTGTTTCACCTCTTCCACATTGGCAAAATGTTTCCCTTTGAGAACTTTTTTCATCTGGGGAAACAAAAAAAGTTGCTTGGGCAAGATTGGGTGAATAGGGAGGATGGGCATGGGGGAGGGGTCATTGCTGCTTTTGGTAAAAAAAAAAACAAAACAACTGCTGAACACCCAGCACAGTGTGGGCAGGTTTTTTGTGTAAATCACCCATCATGAAATGGACAAACACAGTGAAAGAATCTTAAAAAAAAAAAAAAAAAAATCACTGAACGCAGCCTCTCACAACAATGCTAGCTGGTACATAGATGCTGATGGATTCCAAGTACACTTACCTAGCAAGAAAAGACTGTACTACAAGGGACCTGCCCTCCAAAAAGACAATTCCAAGTTTTTTGAGTCTCCCCTCATAGAAAGACACCACAAGCCAGAAGCAAACCCCAGATGCTTTATTGACTCAGGGAGAGAGAAGACTTCTACCAGAGGTAGGCAAGGAGATTTCACAGAGGTGAGAGAAGGTGAGCAGCCCTTGTGGAATGACAGGACATGGACAGGTTTAGAGGAGGAGGCAGACAGGAGCAAAAATACCAGGTATGTTCTAAATGCAGACACAGAAAGGTCCTTTGCCTGGGAGACAATCAACTGTGGGCTGTAAATAAGTCTATGGAGCCAGACAGGTGACAGGCGTGTGGCAGGTTGAGGAGCTATGAAGAGCAATGGGGAGTGTGGCAAACTGGAGAAAGTATGATCCAAGGAAAGACAGCAGGAAGCACGCCACTCCCACTTCCTGTCATGCTTTAGGACTATATACTCAGTGCTGCCAGGGTTTTCTAAATTTTCAGGAAAATAGAAACTTTTAACATAAAAATTCCAGTTTTTTAAAAAGCTAGCTAGCAATTCCTTATAATACCATGTAGGACAAACAAAACCCATGGACCTACAGGTTGCCGGTTCCCCCTCATCTTGAAGAGCCTGTAGCCACTGAGGACTCTGGAGCAAGAAAACAAATGACAGAAGGAAGAGTTGGCCCACCTGCAGGGCCCAGGGAGGACAGAGGCTGCCAGAAAGCGGCTACTCATCCAGGTGTGAAGCAACAGGGCTCAAAGGCGAGTCTGGCAGGAATAAAAAGATTTTAAAACAGCAATACAAGGTGAGGTGGCTTAAGCCTGTAACCCTAGCACTTTGGGAGGCCAAGGCAAGAGGATCACTGGAAGCCAGAAGATAGAGACTAGCCTGGACAACATAGCAAAACTCTATTGCTAAAAAGAAATTTTTTTTTAATCTGCCAGGCGTGGTGGTGCATGCCTGTAAATCCTAGCTACTCGGGAGGCTAGGGGTGGGAGGATCACCTGAGCCCGAGTTCAAGGCTGCAGTGAGCTTTGATCGCACCACTGCATTCCAGCCTGGGTGGCAAAGCAAGATCCTGTCTCAAAAAAAAAACAAAAGTGATAAGTAAGAAAGAAAAAAATGGATGAAATTTGGAGATAAACTGGATATTGGATGAGGAAGAAGGAAAAGGTAGAGAAGATCCAGATTGTAAGCCTTATTTGGAGAAAGATGGCAATGACAGGAAGCACATCTGTGACCCAGAGATACTTCACAAACCAACACTCAGGATAAACTTCAGCTGCCACCAGTCCCTTAACCCCAATTTGTATGCAGAAGCGTGATTCCCACACTGAACAGTTACACATCACACAGGCACAGACCAGGCCACACATGTACACACCACCTAGGCACATGCTGCACAGGTACAGACCAGGCCACACAGGTATAGGCCAGGCCACTTAGGTACACGCTACACAGGCACATGCCACACAGGTACAGGCCAGGCCACATAGGTGCACGCTGCACAGGCACAGGCCACATGGGTACACACCAGGTCATACAGGTATACACTGCATAAGTGCAGGCCACACAGGTACAGGTCACACAAGTACATACTGCAGAACCTGCAGCCAGGCCCACAACAGCTGGGAGTGCAGAACAGGCCACCCATTCATACACACACACAAGCACACACACCGCACCACACACGCGTACACACACACACACACACACACACTTCTAACTAGTCAGTAAATTTGTACCATGAACCTTGTCAGACATCAGGTCAGCTTTTAAAAAGAATAAGAGCTCACCCCTGTCCACAGAAGAGAAGTGGCAAGCAGGGTAGTCAAGCTGAAACTTAACTTGAAGATGGACTACAGTCTAGCTATGAGGCACAGCTTGGCTGCTCCCTGAAAATGACCACACTGATAATTCTCATCAGTCTCTATCTCAAAATAGGGATGGTGAAGGATCGTGGGATTAGACTACTGAACAAATTGTGGCAGCTGAGGGACAGACAGTGGCAACAGGAGTGGGGAGTGGCAAACACCAGCTTATGACCTGTCTAAACATTCATCTGAAAAACAGCCACAGTTTCTCAACAGCTCACTTGTCTATAGGCCTATGAGAGAAAATTGGCATAGGAAGCATATAGAAAGAACTGACTTCTTCGGATTATGTGAACGCACTATGAAAATATTTATATTTCATGTTTTCATTTTAATGACAATCCAAAATAATTCCTATAAGCAAGCATATTCTAAGAATAGTCTGGATGGCCATCCCATAACCACGTCGTGCCAGGCCACTCTGTGTTTACACATTGGCATCAAGCAGAATTACATCAATTGTCACAGCTAATGAGAAAAAAGCCACAGGGTAAATTTAATATATAAATGACTCATTCACACCAAGTGAAGCCAAGTGCTATCACTGAAAGGACACTGAGCTTCAGCAATCTGATTTAATTCCTGTGACAAAAGGAATGAAGTCAGCCATCAAATGTTGTGCATTTGAGTTTCACTAGTTGGGAATTTTACGTTTAATTTAAAAATCTGATGTAATTTTATAATTGAAAGAACCATTAAGTATAAGGAATTTATACCTAGTCTGAAGTGGACCATAGATAAATAATATAATATTGAACGTTTAAATCAGCCTTGGAATCTGCAAGAAATTTTTTCCACTTAAAAAGGAGCCCAACCTACCCTATGGCATGTCATTGCAAAATACCAGAACATTGAGGAGGAAGGGAAGATCCTGGAAACTTTCAGAAGGAAAACAGGTCACACATGAAAGGATAGAGAACTGATGTCAGCAGGCTTCCTGACAGCAACAGAGTGAAGAAACCAAAAGCAAGGTCTCAGAATCTTGAGAAGAAAGAACTCCACCCTCGAGGATTACATCCTCCCTGCTATTGTTTAGATGTGGTTTGTCGATAATGGACTAAGACACTCCCAAACTATCAATCAAGAGTTAGATTTTAAAAAACCATAGATATTTTAAGACATCCAGTCTTACATCTCACTTAGTCACTTCCCATTTCTGGAGAGAGCACCAACAAAACAAATACATTTGATTTTCTTAAATTATCTGTAGCAGTGGCTCCTGAAGGATATAGAACATAGCCTAAAATCCAGACTGGGGAGGGTATGAGAAATGCCAGTGTAAAGAACAAGCAGGACAAGTTGGAGAACTGGCAGAGGCATGGATGAGTCTGCTTGATGTGGGCCTAGGGTCCAGGTCCACTGGGCACCCATCTACACAGGCAGCTGGACCACTTAGCAGACTGGGGAAGGATGGCCTCACCTGAGGCCTTCAATGGAGCTCACATGGGTAAACAAATGGCACTATTTCAGATTGGTCCCATGTCACTATTTCCCTAATACATACTTAAAACTTAACTTGTTGTAAATTAAAAGTTGAACAAATGACTGAAATTTGCTCAGAGCCAAGCAGCAAGATTCCCCTACAATTCCTTCCTTAGAAAAATCAAAACAGCCTGGCCAAACTTGACTCTATGGTAAAGTGAAGGGATGTTTTAAATACTACAGTGGGTGCCCAAAAAATATATACATATATTTTAAGAAAGGAAAAACTGTATTAAGATTGTAATACTCAATAAGATGAATACAGGTCATAATTGACTTCTGCAATTATAAGAGGTGCTCAAAGTGGTTACCATCAGCATCAAGACCTTTCTGATTATAGCAATTATCTCGTCACATCTCTTAAAATGTGTGTACATTTTTTGATACCCCCAGTATTTACAGGAATTGGTGTTCTTGACACCCAGGAGAGCAGGTCTTGACCCAAATTTATCCCCCTAAGGTTAATTTTGGGGGCGCTGACACATATGTAAATGATAACCGCAGAACAGGGCCCATCCCTGCACCCTATACAGAATACCCTCCATTCCTCCTGCTCATGAAAATATATTACAATGCTAGTGAGCAAGAGTGACATTATTTTACAGTATAAAACAAATGCCAGCTCACAGACACAAAGATTCATATTACTGGTCATGTTAGATTATTCTAGAAGTAGGCACGTCTGCATCAGGATCTCAAACACCAGGCAAGCCCATGCAGCACCTATTTACCAAGCACCTACTACCTGCCAGGCACTGTCCTAGATGCCAGGGATGAGAAATGGACAACTGGCAAAAAAAAAGACTTGCTCCCATGGGGAAGGCAGACAATAAGCAAGTTAAGTACAATCTATGGTGTGGTAATGGGTGATAGATATTTTGCAGGAAATTTTGACAGAGGAGAGAAATAGGGAGCAGGAAGGCTAGAATTTTAAATAGGATGGTGACAGGGTAGGGCTCAGTGAATAAGACTTCTGATTAAAGACTAAGCATCGAGGGAAAACAGCAAGTGCCAAGCTATGTCTGAGAAGCTGCAAGGAGCCCAGGGTCACTACAGTGGAGCTGGGGTCATGGTGGAGGGCAAAGTTGCAGAGACTCAGAGACCCTGACTTGTACCCTGAGCAAGAGAAAAGCCATTGGTGGGTTAGAACCGAGGGGTGAAATGATCTGATTTACCTTTTAAAATGAAGACTCGGCTGCTTTGTAAAGAATGAGCTGCAGGGAGACAAGGGCATCAGCAAAGAGACCACTTAAGAGGCTGCAGAAATAAGCTGGGAAGAAACGACACTGGCTTTGGTGAGGGCGAAGCATGATCTATAACTCTGCTCTTACAACTGAGTTCTTATCTGGGTCACAGCTAATCCAAACCTCAAAGAACTAACATATCTCAGAAGCTCTACCAGGTATTGCAGTCGGCTGAGACATTTTGCATTTTGCAAGAAGGCAGGTATAGTACAAACCTATTAAGCACAGCAGCAGGCTGGTTTGATGGTGAGTGTAAACTGTTCATGCAGACCAGGTCATGAGGGAGGGCCCTGGGTCCAGGGGGCAACCAGTCCCAGAAGTAAGAAGAGGCTACCTAAGCACAGACTAAGCCGAGGCCACGCTGTGTGTGAATAACAGCAGGGAACAAAGGTGAAGAGGTTTTTCCTAGGTCAGAAACCCACCCACCATGCAGGTTTCCCTTTCCCACTCACCAGGGAGTTTATTCCTCCTCTATAGGGCCATGTGGTTGTCATTAGCACTGCATGGCAGGCCTTCTTCACCCCCCAAATCTCTCTGCTACATTTAGCAATTTATTTTTTTAGCAAATGAATATCTCTGGAGAGACCATCATAACTCTCCAGACAAGGTTGGAACAACAACAAAAAAAGACTGCACATCAAGACAGATATGGTGTTCTGTGTCCTGCCCTTGGTCTCAAATGGCTCATGAGGCCACTTCCTTCTGTGATAAGAGGACCCAAGGGAGCCTGAATGAACAGAGCACAGAATGGGAATCAAGTGACCAAAACCTTTGTCTTCCCACTATGCCCCAGGTTGCCCTGCTTCTCAGCACAAATGAGACCCTTCGGGTGGGGACAAGTGATAGTGTGTCCGTGGAGTTGGGAGGGAAGCAGACCCAAGGTTTATTCCATCTCTGCCACTTACAACCTGTGTGAACCGAGACAAGGCAATGTCTTGTCTCCCCAACCCTTATTTCCTATGCCTGTTAGATAAAATCTGCCATGATCCTGCCCAGGCATGTCACACAAACTCAACAAATGGCAATAGGACCTCAGTGGGCACTAAGTCAACTGGGTACATCTGATCAGCTGATTTCCCTTTAAAAAAAAATAAACACACAGGTGCTGGGTAAATAGACATTTTAAAAATAAGCAATCAATAAATGCTCAACATAATATATGCCTCTTCCAGGGAATCTCATATTCCTGCTGCCTTAAAATCCCAAATGAAGACCTAAGATATTACCAACTTGTTCAAAACCATGAGGATTAAATGGGGAGAAAAAAAACTGTAAGCAATGCTCCCCAGATGCAGAGCTTCCTGGAAACAAGAACACTCTGCTCTGTAAGGAAACACTAAGCTTGCACAGCTGGTTGTTAACAATGCAGGTTGTTCCTAATTAGGAGTCTGAAAATAACTGACAGCCAAGGCAGTTCATAACGATAGCAAGGACAACCTTCTTACCCATGGCATAAGTGAGGATGTTGAGACCATCCCCAAGGTTCTGGATACAGTCCCCAGGTGGTCACCAGCCTCATGCCCACCCTGCTAATTAACGTACAGCATGCCTTCCCTCGACACCCTTCGCACCTCATGGCAGCACTTGCCTGGAGGTCCCTCATGGGGAGATGAACACCACATGTGAGCTAGTCTTGGTACTGGTACTGAGCTACAGGCAATGGACAAGGACACTGGGAAAAAATAAAGCAGTGATCTGAAAGAAAGGGCTGGTGTCACCTGAGGAGAAAGAGGCACGTGAGCCTGTTTCTATGAACTCACACTTGGCAATGTCTGGCTTCCTGCTGACTTTGGGATCTGGCCTGAGCTGTCCACACATCCACCTTTATACTGCAAATGCTTGGGGCCAAGCAGAATTCTCATAGACTGGAGACACTCAAGTTACCTGAAGGTGCATAAAGGCATTGGCAGAAGCCCAGTACAGCCAATTTTTTGAGAGAAGACAGTTCCCCTATAATATCAAACCTCTCACCACACTGCTTGTGACCAAAATGTCCTGATGGCAATTTGGGGTCACCGTGGTGTTAGATTTCCTAACACAGAACACTAAATCCAGACATTTTCCCACATCCTCTGTCTTGGGTAGGCTCTTAAATCAGCTGTGGTCAAATGTGTTCAGTATTGGCAGCTCCACAGAGAACTGAGAACATGATGTGGAATGGTCGCTAAGAAAAGATTGAAATTGTGAATCTCATCCAAAGAGCTCCAGGTGGCAAGTAGGCACATCGCACTTTTGAGTTTAAAAGACTATTGTTTCTGGATACGGTGGTTCATATGTGTAATCCCAGCTCTTTGGCAGACCCAGGAGGGAGGATCACTTGAGGTTAGGAGTTCAAAACCAGCCTGGGCAACATAGCAAGACCCTGTCTCTACAAAAAAAATAAAAAGTAGCCAAGCATGTATGGCACATGCTTGTAGTACCAGCTACTCAGGAGGCTGAGGTGGGAGGATTGCTTGAGCACAGGAATTAGGAGCTAAAGTGAGCTATGATTCTGCCACTGCACTCCAGCCTGGCCCCATCTCTTAAAAAAAAAAAAAAAAAAAAAGCTGTTGTTGATATGAGCTATCAAGTCAAAAAAATACATGAAATAAACTTAAATGAAGGAAGACAAGCCGGGCTCGGTGGCTCAGCCTGTAATCCCGCGCCTTTGGGAGGCTGAGGTGAGTGGATTGCCTGAGCCCGTGGGTTCGAGACCCGCCTGGGCAACTTGGCGAGACCTCATCTCTACAATAAATCAAAAAATTAGCTGGGCGAGGTAGCGTGCATCTGTAGTTCCAGCTACCTGGAAGGCTGAGGTGGAAGGATTGCTGGAGCCTAGCAGATGGAGGCTGCAGTGGCCGGAAGCGGCCACTGCACTCCAGTCTGGGTGACTAAGACTCCAAAAAAAAAAAAAAAAAAAAAGGGAAGACAACCTGGAAAGCCTTCATATTTTATGATTCCAACCATTGGACATTCTGAAATCAAGACTATGGAGATAGTAAAATGATCAGGTGTTGATAGGGAAGAAGGAATAAGCACAAGGCATTTTTAAGGCCAGAAAAATATTCAGTATGATCTTGTAAGCGTAGATACATGTCATCATGCATTGGCCAAAATACAATTAGAGAAAATCACACACACACACACAAACCTCATGGAACGTACAAAACAAAGAATGAGCCAGAATAGAAGCTGTGGACTTTAGTTAACAATAATGTGTAAGATGAGCTCATCTGTTATGACAAAGCAGCCAGGTGTGGTGGCTCACACTTGTAATCCCAGCACTTTGGAAGGCCAAAGCGGGAGAATTGCTTGAGCCCAGGAGTTCGAAACCAGCCTAGGCAACATATCGAGATCCAATCTCTACAAAAAAAAATTAAAAATTAAAAAAATTAGCCAGGCATGGTGGTGGGTGCCTGTAGTCCCAGCTACTCGGGACTACAGGCTGAGGCGGGAGGATCGCTTGAGCCCAGGAGGTCAAAGCTGAAGTGAGCCATGATTGTGCCACTGCACTCTAGCCTAGATGACAGAGTGAGACCCCCAACTTAAAAAATAAAGAAAAAAGGACCATGTTAATGCAAGGGGAACCTGGAATGGAGGGAGGGGAAGGGGTAGATGGATGAGTATTCTTTGTACTTTCCACTAATTTTTCTGTAAAAATTAGAATGCTCTAAAAAATAAAGTATATTAATTTAAAAAAAAAACAAAAAAAACACCACCAAGACTACAGTTTTGGTGGTGACGGGGAAAGGGAGAGGCTGACCCTCCTGTTACTGGCTGTGCTGATTCTTCTAACAATAGAGGAATATGCCAAAGGTCTCAGGTGTGAGTCACACTATAACATTCAGCAGGGGTCCCCAGCCTCCAGGCTGCAGACCAGCACCAGCCTGTTAGGTGGCTTGCTAGCAACCCAGCTGTACAACAGGAAGTGAGTGGGCAGAGGGCCAGCGAGTGAGTGGGCAGAGGGCCAGCGAGTGGAGCTCCGCGTTCTGTCAGATCAACCGCGGCATTAGATTCTTACAGGAGCACAAATGCCATTGTGAACGACACATGCCAGGGATCTAGGTTGCGTGCTCTTTATGAGAATTTAATGCCTGATGGTCTTTCCCCCCACCCCCCAACCGGTCCCTGATGCCAGAAAGGTTGGGGGCCGCTGATGGTCAGCCAACAGAAGCATATCCGGGTCTTCAGCTCCACCACTGCAATCTGGAAGCTACTGGAAGGGCACCACAGCGAGACTCTCAGAAAGGGCCCTGCAGGGTTGTCCCAGCAGGAAAGGAGCTGAGAAGGCAACCAGAGCCTGTTCTATCACAAGAGACTCAAACTTCTCGTTGAGAGGAACCAGGGTTACAGCTGGCAATACACCAGCCGACGTGAAACCTAAGAACAGCAAGGGCACATGTGAGACAGGGAGAAGCAAAGCCAGGGTCCTGGAAAGCCTGAGGCAGGGAGGTGAGGGCACCATCTGAGAAGAACAGGCTGGAGTTAGGTAGTGTCTCTTCCATGGTGTCCAGCCTGTGAAGCAGCATTAGGCATAGGGGAGGAACGCAGAGACTAACGCAGATTCCAGGCTGGCAAGCCTTGAGGGATGGGATCGGCCCACCAGGGATGTTCTGCATGAGGGTGAAGAACTTGCTAGAATGTTCTTTTCATTTCCTTCCTCCCACCACATAGGAGGGAAGGGAGAGAGGCTCTCATGACTGGTGCAAGGGGCACATGGGAGTCAGAGGGCAGGCCCCTGGGCACATGAGCCCCTTCAACCTTGGTCAAATTCCAGTGTCAGGGAGCAAAGCCCACTGAAAATAAAAAGTCACTTAACCAAATTGCTATGTGAAATGAGCTGACCAAAGGGCGTGCTCTTTTGTAAATTATTACCATAATCATTTACATGTAATGAGTGTTTAGCAACGTGGCTGTACCTAGGATGCCTCACCCCATCCCTCCCTCTCCCTGTCCCCACCTCCAATCCATCACCAAGACCTTAAATGTCTCCTGTGCCTGTGCTTTTTGGCACCTCCACTGCCCTAAATAAAAGTCAAATCGTCTTTTGACAAAGCATTTACAGGAGCCTCCTAACTTGCTTCCACAAATTCACTCTCATTCCTCCTCCAATACCATTTCTCTAGCCAGAATAGCAACTTTAAGGACACAAATATGTCATTCCCCTGCTTAGGACCCTTGAGTGACTTCCTACCCCCCAAGACCAAAATTCTTACTATTACCTGCAGGTCACTGCATGCTGGCTCCCCTCCATTCAATGCCCTATCCCCAGTCCCTGAGTTCCAGGTATGCTGGCCTCTTTTGATCCCTTGTCATACGCTTGTTGCTCCCCAGCTAGGCTGCCACAGGACTTTTGCATATGCTGAGTGTGTGTGGCACACACTTCTCATTATCTCACGTCAGTCATCACTTCCTAAGGTAACATGTTCTTGGCTGTCCTTGTGATAAGGTCAACCTCCCACCCCTGAAAACTTGGTTCATAACACAATGAACCTCTCCTTTGTTGCACTTACCATACAGTTAAAATTTCACACTTGCCTCCCTAAACTGTAAGTCCACAGAGCAATGCCTGGCACACAGTAAGCCCTGGATAACCATTTTTTGAATTAAAGAACAACTCTCTGAGGTGGATTATTATCATCTCTATTTACAGGTGGAAGGTCTGAGTATCCTGCCTAATGGGACAGACAGCTTAGTTTCAAACCTGGACAATCAAACCCCAAAACATATGGCCCCTACAACTTATGCATATGCTTTTCAGGATACAGCACTCCTGGGGAAAAGACTTCTCCCCTTTGATTTCACTGCTTTTTGGAGCAGCAAGGAAGAACAGTAGAGCCCTTCCAGTGGGGCCTGGGGACCCTCCAGGCCAAGGCTGCCACTCTAGGCACCCAGAGCATCAGTAGGAGGCAGCCATCTGGAGCAGGGAGCTCCATGAAAACTTAGGGAATGACAACAGTTTTGAGATACTCAAGAGACCACAACCCCTCTTGGGATAGATATGAGTGGATTCAGGGTATGAGTGAAGACCTGGTGAAAAGGGGTGAGTTTAGGAAACAATTTCTGGAGAGCATGTTAAACCCCCATTGGAGACCTGGGTCTCTCCTCTTGCAAACATGGTGGAGATGGCTGCTTCAAATATTGCTATTCTCTGGACCTATTACAGAGGAGGCCACATCCCCTCACCTGAGGGTGTGGTTGAAGGGGAGGGGAGCCAGGAACAGGGCCAAGAGACCAGTCATTGTATCTGCCTCCTCCATCTTCTCCCTACTAGGAACTAGAGTTGGATAGGTTTACCTTAGGGTAAAAAGGAGGGGATTTTCCCATAGAGGCAAGTCATTAAAACCCAGGTATCATGACGGTAGCTGCGACTTGCCAGTCTCCAAGGCTAAACTAGAATTTATTTAAGATCCGATACTCTGGAAAGTTAACTGGCTTTAAATTTTATTTCCTGCCATAATTGTTTTTGGTTCTCCTATAAAAGCATTCAAATATTAATGTCAACTGGTTACAACCATGACACCGAAAATTTAATGTGTATTTCAATATTAATTTTTACTGGGGTGCTACAAAAGAATCAGTGCGTAAAAAACCAAAACAAAACAAGCCAGGTGTAAAACAAAAGTCATGGAAACGAGTCAGAGTTTCCCTCTTCATTGTTAGTTACCCACTTGGAGAACCTCTTCCCAGAGCATGTCTAACTTAGTCTGTTTGTGCTGCTATAACAAAATACCAGACTGGAAAATTTATAAAGAATAGAAATTTCTCTCTCACAGTTCTGGAGTCTGGGAGATCAAGGGGTTGGCAGCTTTGTTGTCTGTTGAGGTCCTGGTATCTGCTTCCAAGATGGTGCCATGCTGCTGCATCCTCCAGACAGAAGAATTTTCCGTACAGGAGGAACACTGTGTAGAAGGTGGAAGGGTAGGAGGGCCAAAGGCTGTGTGAAGCCTCTATTATAAGGACCCTAATCTCATTCACAAGGGAAGAGCCCTCGTGGCCTAATCACCTCTTAAATATCTGCCCACCTCTTAATACAATCACACTGGCCATTAAATGCCAACACTTGAGTTTTGGAGAAGACACATTCAAACCACAGCTAAGTCTCAGCTGAAAGCCTGAAGTGTTCTTTTTCAAGTTACGAATCACACTCATGAAATAACTGCCTCAAAATCTCCCTGTGAATGTGCAAAAATACAGGTTCCTGGGAATCTCCTAATGCCACTGAATCCTCACATCTAAGTGAAAAGTCAAGAGTCGCTATAGCTGGGAGCCATGGCATTTATATCTGAGAGGCATTGTCTCTGAAGGTATGGAGTTTCTTTTAAGTAAGGAAGGCTACTCCATTACAGATGGTGACAACAAAAAAAGAGAAAGCCATCACTTCTGTGTGACCTCTGATTTCTGCACCCCTTTTTAGAGAAAACAATCATTTATGTTACTTTTACTGACTGCCTACTGCCAGCTGGGCATGATACTAGGTGTTGAGGATTAAAAGATCTGTGAGATACTAGACCCACACCTGCCATTATCAGGTGAGACAAAGCTGTCACAAGTAATGGCGAGAGGGGCAGATGGCTGCCATGGGAAGCGACCCGGCTCCCTGGCCGAGGAAGCCAAGCCCAGCAGCTTGAGTGCCGGTGGTGCTGCTCGGAGTATGTCAGGGGCACCATTGCCCGGCCACCACTTGACTTTGCTCCTCCTGAGACCCTCTGAGAACAGATGGCATTGCTGAGGTCCCTTCGTGTTTCTCAGCCCCTGCTGGCACCTCTATTTCAACAATGAGTCAAGAAAACCATCATCCAAGCTTTTGTAATCATCCAGGTCTTAACCACAGGATGCAAGATTGGTGAAAATGCCAAGGAAGAGGACGTTCTGGGGGACCAGAGCCATGCACACCCTCCCTGAATGAGGGGCAGCTCTCCTCTCCCTGGAGAGGGAGGTCACCTGACCACCATGTGGCCAGAGCAGGGGCACACAAAGAGAGGTCTCCAGGTCCTCCTCCTATACCATGGCAGACAGGGGGACAGATGTCATAGCCAGATTGTCTCCACATTGGAAAGCAGGGGGATCTTTTTCTCTACCCTGCTTCAGTGACCTGGATCCCCACCACCAGCCTTCCCATGGCAGTCTGGAAATGCGCAATTGCCAACTATAAAGCAGCCCTTGAGCTTTAAGGCCACCTGCTCCCTTCTCACTAATCTCCCGGAGCCCAGGCAAGCAGTGAACATTCAATTCAATTCAAACACACATGGCCTCTCCATGCAAGACAAGAGCCCTCTGGAGCTGGAGATCTGAAGCAGTCTCCTGGGAGTGACCAAGGGAGGTAAGAGGCTCACCATTTAACTTCTTAGACAAATGACAGTATCTAGAAAGTCAGTCTGTTCACGTAAATTGGATCGACAGCAAGTGCAGTTCAAGTTCAGCAGGCTGGAGCTGAACCTCCCACACTGGGCTCTTGCTTTTTCCTTCCTCTCCCATGAAAAAACTACCTCGTCCTCTACCTCTCAGAGGTCTGAGGAAGGCAAGGATGGCCATGGTCCTTGCAACCTTCAACTGAGACTCAGTCATCTCCCCAAATCAGGGAACTAAAGGGGTGAAGTGAGAGGCCAGGAGTGCTAGCTCATGCCTGTAATCCTAGCATTTTGGGAGGCCAAGACAAGAGAACTTCTTGAGTCCAGGAGTTCAAGACCAGCCTGGGAAGCATGGTGAGACCTCTTCTCTATAAAAAAATTTTAAAAATTAGCCCAGACATCTTCTCTACAAAAAATAAAAAAAATTAGCCCAGACATGGTGGCACTCGCTATAGTTTCAGCTACTCAGGGGATCATTTGCGCTCAGGAGATCAAGGTTATGGTGAACCTTGATCATCACACTGCACTCCAGCCTAGGCAACAGAGTGAGACCCCAATCAATCAGTCAATAAAGGGGTGAAGCAAGCAGCAGCAGTTTGAGCCTTAGGAGTGGGTAGAAGGTTGTTTTTTGAGGGGATGAGGGAGAGAAAATGGCAAGTGCATTCCAGCCTTCCTGGTACCTGGGAAGTTCTTGTCTCTCTTCTACAAATGCTGTGGGTGCTGATCAGGACAGAGTTTCACCTTCACAGCAGCCTTGAAGTTTAGACTCCAGGTAAGCAGCATAGAATACAATTCCAATCGTTAATTTCAAAAACCCAAGTTTTGTTATTCTTAGTCACAAAGTAAGTTTTGACAATTAAGGTGGCAACTCACTCACATCTGTTATTTCTGTGAGTGGAGCAGGCACTCTAATGAGATCACGAGTCACGGCAGATGGAAAGGGAGAAGGGGTTGCCATTCTTTAATTTTAACAAATGAACTGATTGAATTGCACCTTCATTTTTCAGAGGAAAAAATGGTGGCAAAATACAAAGGGGGAAATTATTTACGCTGAGCGATGTTATTCCCAGAAAGTGGTGTTAAATGATCCAATCTTTCTTCAAAGCTTTATTTATTCTTTCCTGAGCAGGGAACAATTTGGATTGAGGATGAAACACTCAAAATAATCTTGCAGATTAGAAAAAAAAAAGTCCTTGGAAGAGAAATTAGATTCAAGAATCGGAGAATCGGATGTCTTGCTCCTACTCCTACTAAATATTAACATAAAAGAAAGGGGAAACAGAATGTCTCACACCTAGTGGATGCTCCATAATTATCTGCTGAGTGACTGATGAATGATTTACGCTGAGTCCCAATGGCTTTGTGCACTAGCAAGCTTATTCAGTCATTATAAAGGCAGGCAGGTTTATGATTTATGGTAACCCCGTTGCCCCCATGACCATAAATCCTGGCCTGCTTCTAGGTCATTGCAAGCAGCCCAGGTAGTCTTTAAGCAGGCTTAACAATGGTATTCTCTGTGATTCCCAGCTAAAGGCCTCATTGATGCTCTCATTTAGAAAAGGAGTGTGGGGCACGATGGTTCATGCCTGTAATCCCAGCACTTAGGGAGGCTGAGGCGGGAGGATCACTTGAAGCCAGAAGTTTGAGATCAGCCTGGGCAACACAGAACACCCTGTCTCTACAGAAAAAAAAATTAATTGGCCAGGCATACTGGTATGCACCTGTAGTCCCAGTTACCCAGGAGGCTGAGATGGGAGATTTGCTTGAACCGAGGAACCTGAGACTAAGGTGAACGGTAACTGTGCCACTGCACTCTATCCTGAGTGACAGAGTGAGACTGTCTCTAAATAAATAAATGTAATAAATTTAAAAAAAAGAAAGATGGGAGAAATACCAACTAGAACTGGTTTCCATTCTCCATTCACTAAGATAGTTTCTTCAGTCAAATAGTGACCAAGTTAAAGAATCTTACATCTTCGATCCTTGGACATACCAGGAAATGGGGCAAAGGTCACTCAGGTTGATCACTGCCCATGACCTGACACTGCATTAGTGCCAGGAGCTTCCTGTCCTCTGGCCTCCCATAGCTCTGTGATCCTCAGTATATTAAACTCATAGAGACTGGGTACGGTGTTTCAGTTTGGGAAAATGAGAAAGTTTTGGAGAAGGATGCTGGGGACAGTTGCACAAAAATGTGGATGTACTTAGTGAAATGTACACTTAAAAATGGTTAAAATGTTAAAAATTTGTTTTGTATATTTTATTACAATAAAAGTAAAAATGAAACATCAAGGTATGTCTCAGTCAACAACAGCAAACTAAGACAGGGATTGTGTTTCATTTATTTTTGTACCCTCCCCCATACATAGCATGTTATTCAACACACACATACACACAACACAATTTTTTGTTGAGTGAATAAATTTGGGACTAAACATCTCCTATGTAAGATGTTTAGTCCCAAAACTATCATAAAACACATTTTCTGGAATTCTCTCTCTCTCTTTTTTTTAAAGGTATAAGGTACAATTCAGCGTATTTTCTGGAATTTTCAAGCTTAGAATAACAGCAACCATGCAATTGCATCGGTACTTAACTTCCTCTTGAAATTGACAAAAGAATTGGAGACAAAATGGTCAGACAGCTTGTATTAAAAAGCCTCTAACTGGTCCCTGCTCTAGGTATATAAGTAAAATACAGAGGGAAAGTGGACACATATTCTTTTTATAACTCTTGCCTTAATTTATCAGTTCATTTCAGATACAGCCTCCTGGATCAACTATCATACTTATGAACTGGCTCAATCTCACCTTTAATTTCATGTCAATAACTGTATTCAAACACATGTAAGTCCTTAAACAAGCACACTTCACCTGTAGTCATTGAGATGCTAAAGAATAGTAAACATTTACCACCAAGCAGTTGAAATAAACAAAACAGGGTCTTAAACTATGCAACAAACTATAAAGAGCCTTTTTTACATTTTACTGCAGGACCAGCACGTCATTTATCATGCTAACAAAGAACAGAACTCTTCATGCTAAATGCTAGGTTGAGTCAAGAGTAGTCAGAGGCCAAGGTGATTTCATAAAATGTACAATATTTTAAATGAAACACATTTTATCATTTTAACATCTTAGTGGTAGACAAAGAGCCTCTCTTTTAATTCAAGCAAAAGAACAAGTTATAATTGACATACAAATTGTGGCAGAACATTATTTGGTTCCCTTAACTAAATTACACACACCACTTAAAATCCTGTTTACAGTATCATTTTGTACACACTCTCAAGGGATTAAGCAAACTGGGGTTGCTATACAAAGATAAATCTTGGCTCAAGCTGTGTCCAAATCCTTATCAAGGTTTGAATTCATTGAGGAACCATTTCTTGGGATAAGGGGAAAGTAATAGAATTGGAAGAGGAATTTAGAGAAAAAAGGAGATAAGAAAACCATGCCCACATTAGGCATTCAATAAATGTCTGCTGAACAAAGGGATGAGAGCCAGAGTAAGGAGGCTTAGGATGGGTGGGTGGGGAGGGGAAGGGCTTAGGAGCCACACCAGATGAATGGCAGAAATGAGAAGGAGCTCTTATTTATTTATTATTTATTTATTTAAGTCAAGGTCTCACTCTGGCATGATCACAACCATCACAGCTCACAGCAACCTTGACTTCCTGGGTTCAGGTGATCCTTCCACTGCAGCATCCTGAGTAGCAGGGACTACGTGGGTGAGCAACCATGCCTACCTTTTTTTTTTTTTTTTTTTGGTAGAGACACGATTTTGCTGTTTCTCAGGCTGGTCTCAAGCAATTTGCCTGCCTCAGTCTTCCAAAGTACTGGAATTACAGGTGTGAGCCACCACACCTAGCCAAGGGAATGAGCTCTTATCAAGAACAGCTGTTCAGGTCACGCACTGTGGCTCATGCCTGCAATCCAAGCACTTTGGAAGGTCAAGGTGAGAGGATCACTTGAGACCAGGATTGAAGACCAACCTGGGCAACGTAGTGAGACCCTGTTTCTACAAAAATTAAGAAATTAGCCAGGCATGGTGGCACATGCCTGTGGTCCCATCCCAGTTACTTAAGAGGCTGAATAGGGAGAGTCACTTGAGCCCATGAGTTCAAGGCTGCAGTGAGCAGTGATCACATCACCACACTCCAACCTTGGCCACAGAGAGACACCCTGTCTCTTTAAACAACAGCAAAAAATCCAGCTGTTCAGAATGCGCTACCTTGCAAGAACATTCTATGTCTGAGTGCCCAGCGGAGGCAGATATAGTACCCTGCCTCCTCCAGGTATATATATCTACCTCCCATCCTTCCCTCTTCCCCTTCTCCTGGCCCTTGCCTTTCATCATGTAATTTAGCATCTACTTATCACCTACTGTGTGGCAGCCAATTCCATTTTTTCATTAATGCCTCTTGCCCTGTCTCCCACTTTAGCTGTCTTCTCCTTCACCTTCCTAATCTCTTATTCACTCCTGAAAATTCTTTCGAAAATTCAGACTCTAATACAGACATCTACACACCCCAATTCTAGTGAAGCAAATGTACTTTTTCTTGTTTTCCTTTTTTTTTTTTTTTCTGAGTAGCATGGCATTTGGGGACCACAGACATAGCCAGTCTTCTACCTGGTACATCAATCTCTGAGATTTTCCCACATAGGGAGACATCATTGCCTCCTTCTCCTCTTCTCTTTCAGTATTAATTATTGGGCCTGTGCTCTGGAGATGCTGATTAAATAAGCCTGAAATAACTTTCTAAACTTTCTTCTCTTCATGAATCAAAACCCTGCCCCCTATCTCCCAGGAGCAGCCTATACAAAGATTTCTACTTTGTTGTTAAACAAGACAGTAGGAAAAAGATAACTGGAAAGAGAGATCTGCTCACTCAGAATATTCCAGGACCTGTCTCCCTCCCACTAAAAGGCCAACTACACTGGGCCATGTCATCCTCTAGCATACTCAAGTACAACATGAATAATCTGGCCCAGAACTTGGAGACAATGAAATAACCACGCAGCATAGCCAGCATCCAAATCAAGTCCACGGAATGGATGAGAAATATCAAATGGACCAGCGTAAGCCTGCAGTCAATCAAATCTCAAAGCATGGAATTTCTATGCTTTGGGAGGTCCCTGGAGAGGGCATTCAGTAGTATCCTCCTAGGGCAGGGGTCCCCAACCCCGGGCCTGTTAGGAACCAGACTCACAGCAGGGGGTGAGTGGTGGGCTAGCGGAGTTCCATCTTCTGTCAGATCAGCAGAAACATTAGATTCTCATAGGTGCTTGAACCATATTGTGAACTGTGGTCATGAGGGATCTAGGTTGCATGCTCCTTATGAGAACCTAATGCCTGATGATTCCCCCACACCCCTGTCATGTGGAAAAACTGTCTTCCATGAAACTGGTTCCTAATGCCAAAAAGGTTGGGGACCACTGCTCTAGGGAGACACTAGAAACAAACAGAACCAAGGTACTCATTCCCCCACACTGAGTCTGAAAGCTGGTCTCCATGCACATGGTCATCTGCACCTGGAACACTCTCCTGTCCTCATCTATACCCCCAATCCCAGTTCAGAGATTCAGAGACCTCTCTAGTGCCTGAAACCATTTCCTTCTTGAATAGTTGGCAGGTCTTTCTCTCTTTTAAAGTCTCACCTTTGAATTCCATACCAATAACTGTATTCAACATGTATAAGTGCTCAAACAAGCAGACTTCCCCCTTGACTCAGTGAGATGCTGAAGAATAGTAAACATCTACCACCAAGCAGTTCAAATAAAACAGGGCCCATGGCACTTATATAAGGATTTTAAAGAGTAGGTGTCACACACATGTCCCTACTCTCTTACACCATTGTGAACACTCTGAGAGACTACACACATCTGATTTGTGTCCCTTACAATGTTGAGCCTTGTTCTTTGAACATGGTGAATAAAAAAATAAACATTTCGTAAATAAATTTGTTCCACAGATACTTATTGAGTGACTACTATATGCCAGGAACTGTTCTAGGTACTGGAAATAGAGTAGGGAAAAAAGTAGACAAAATCCTTGCCCTCCTGACCCTTAGATATGCAAAGTCTGAAAACAAGTGCTGCAGGGAAAAGATGGATACAAGCTAGAAATAAATGCTGTAGGGAGAAGAAAAGCAGAAAAGGGAGACAGGAGGTATTGATGGTGTTATCTTTTAACAAATTTGACCATGTCAAAAACAGTTCATCCTGGAAGGTTCGCAGGAGGTTTATATGTGAGTAAAGGAGGTGAGAGAGGGAATCATGCAAACACCTAGTGGAAGAACGTTCCAGGTAGAGGGAACAGAAAGCTGCAAAGCCCAGAGGAGGAAGCCCATAGTTCAAAGACTGAGGAGGCCAACATGGGAGGAGAAGAGAGAGTGAAGGGAAAAGAAGCAGATCAGAGAGGTAATGAGGCTGATAAAGTGGGGGTAGAATGTGCGGGTGGTGTAGACCAGTGTAAAGACATATGTACTGTCTATCATTGTTATATCAAACTGAGATATGGCCGGGAGAGCGTTCAAAGATAATTCCCATACTTGAATCCTTACAGACGAACTGCTACCTAGCTTAGATAGGCAAACTGAGAAGCAATTTAGGCATACACTTCAGCAACAATAGCTGAATCTCAGTCAGTCACAGCAGCCAGACTTCAACAACTCCCAGACAGCCAACTGCTCAGACCATGATCAAATACAGTAAACACTGAGTTGTGACCAATCTAGCTAATGCTGAGCTGTAACCAATGTGGCTGTTTCTGTACCTAATATCCATTTTCTGTAAGTCACTTTTCTTTGCCCATGAATTTGCGCTGACAACGTGGCATCCCTGGAGTCTCTCTGAACCTGCTATGATTTTGGGGGCTGCCCAATCCATGAATCATTTTTTTCTTGCTCAATTATACTTAAATTTAATTTGTCTAATGCTTATCTTTTAACAAACTTGACTTGCATTAACAGGCTCACTCTAGTATCAGTGTCAAGAATAAAGGGCTAAGGGACAAGAGAGAAAGAAGAGAGAACAGGTAGGGATTGCAAAAATAATCCAAGCAAGAGAAGTTGGTGATGTGGACCAAAGTAGAGGAGGTCAGACTCTGGGTCTATTTTGAAGGTACAGCCAACTGGATTCCCTGAACACAAAATACAGAGGGAAGTCAAGGACAACTTTAAGGATTCTGCCCTGAGCAACTCTTAGGATGAGTTACCTCTCCTGAGATACACAAGGTAGGTGGGAAGAGTGGGGGGGAGGGGGGAAGTGGGTGGTGCAGGGTTCAAGATGGAACTGGACTTTGGACATACTAAAGTTGAGCTTCCAGGTGGAGATGTCGAAGAGGCAGTGGGATACATAAGAACAGCTTGGTAAAGGGGTTCAGGCTAGAAATATATCTTTGAGATTCACCAGTATATAGATGATATTTTAAGCCATGAGACTAAGAAGCCCAAAAGATGGCCTGTAGAAAGATAAGAAAAGAGATGACGTGATTTGCCCTGGGTCAGGGGGCTGAGGCGAGTTTCACTAAAACCATCTTTCTTCCCCTTTAACCTGCAATCAGGAACCAAGAACAGATAAAGTGTCTAGAAAGCCTTGCTGAACAGGGACCACCTTGGCCTTCACTTTCCCGTAGATTCCTGGAGTTGGAGGACTGAGAGGGTAGTTACAATCTAGAACAGATTTGTGTGACTCAATTCAGAAGAACAGAAAAGTAGGTAGAAGCTGTTTGATTCAGTATAGAAACACCCTGGGACAAGATTCCAAACCATGGTAGTTGGTGCCAAGTTAAACTTCATTCAGAGGTGCTTGATAATGAATTTTATATTTGTCTGAAGAAGGTATCAATGATTCCAAAGGAGAGCAACCCTGGGAAGTGAGGTCAGAAAACGCTACTTCTGAAATAAAAAAAAAAGCAATACTAAAATCATGAGTTTAACTATCACCAGAAAGCCCTCCACCATAAAAGATGACTTGATACTATACTGTAAATGAGACCGGAGTATTTTCCCAATCTTCCGCAGAAGCCCAGAATGCTTTCCAAATTCAATCAAGGACACCCAAGTGTCTTCTTTATCCATTCAAAAGATCAGAATCTCTTCTAAATCAAATAACAGTGGCCCTGAAAAATGGGACTAGGATGTAAATAAAGTCATCAAAGAACAATGAAATCTGCCCTATTACATTATGCCCTCTGTCTGAAGTGGTATTGTGTCAACAGAAACATATTAAGAAGTGAGGGATGGGGGCTGTGGAGTGGTGTCAAATATTTTAAATGTATTGTTATTCATCTGGTGCTTTTGGAAAAATGGATTTCACAGACCCTCAAAGAATGATTTCAGTGATATCCAGAAAAAAGAATTTACAAGAAGAATTCCCTTTGTTCTGTTCCTATGCCAATCCAGTTTCTGTTGGACCTGCCTGCCAAGATGGCATGCCCTGAGTAGCCAGAGGGGTCTTTTTACCAGTTCCAAACAAAATTTATGATTTTAGAATGTGTTGTATAAACATTTGTCTGACCGTTTAGTTAAGCTATTACCAAAAGAAGATTCACAAAAATAGATTATTTCACCATTAAGCCAACAATACCAGAAGTAGATTAATCTGTTCTAAATTAAAAGCCCTTAATGCTTTAAGTACATACATATAAAGTTAAATTTTGACCAAACAACAGATTGTAGCAACCCCATAATAAAATAAAGAGCCCTGACAATAAACAGAATTTTTTTAACAGTGACTGAAACTATGGTAGAATATAATATTCTACTTTTAAAAAATATTGTTGAATTTTCTGTGTGAGTGAAAACTACTGAGAAGGATCAGATTTAAATGTGATGTCGTTACTCACTGTAAAATAGGTCTTTGGGTTTAAAACAAATATGGTAGAAAGTAATTAGTTGTGGAAATACAAATCATACCAAGAAGTAAAGCATGCAAAAAATAAAACAATGACTAAATCAAGTATAACTTTAAAAAAAAAAAATCAAACCTGCCCACCTCACACCCCTGCTCCAAAAGCTTCCCACTGAACTTAAAATTCTGGCTCCCTGACTTGGCCTAAAAGATCCTCCTGGTTGAACCCCACCAACTTCTCTAGTTCTACCTTATACCGGACAGCTACTCTGGCCTGGTATACATTTCCTGAACATTCCCCTCTTTTTAAACTCAGACTCTGACTATTCAGTCTTTGAGCCTGTCACCTCCTGGCCATAGCTGTCCTCTACCTCAGTATCTATGGGTCCTGACTCCTCATTGTCCCTTGGCTTTTCCTTCTCTAAGCCACCATGATGTTTATTACCCACTCGACCCCAGAACCCCAGCTCCTGGCAGTGCACAGATGGGCTACTCCCCACAGCTTTATACCGCCTACTGCAGATTTTCAAAATCAAGTTTACTGGGTATGGAGCCCATTCATGCAATGACAAGTTCACATATGTCAGTATTAAAGGCCACTGAAACTCCAAACACATGAGGGGGCTCAGCAAAGCCCCCCCAAAAATTGAGTCCACTGAGGAAACTGCCTTGTTACGCAGTCCTCTTTGAGGTCCAGCTCCAAATTACATAGGGCATTTGCTCTTCAGACAGTGGGATTCACTTCAAAGCAGATGGGAAAATTGTTCCTGAGGGTCTTTGAGGACCATACCAAGAGGAAAAGCCTGTTTCTGAAGCTTCCTAGAATTAATGTCTTTTTCCCTGACTAAATAAAATAATTAATTATTTAAAATGAGGGTGGAAATGTAGCAAGGAACCATCCTTTTCAGAAGTACCATGAACAATGAGGCAGCACTCCCCTTATCAGTAAAGTCTCTCCGTGGTCATGGTAGCCATTGAGGGCTGTGCATAGATATTTTGGATAGCCTCCTTCCTGGCATAGGGCCTGTGCTTTGCTGCCCCTGTGAAGTTAGGTGAGGCCATGGGACTTGTTTTGACAAATAAACTCTGAGGTGAAGTGATGCTTTTAAGAGCCAGCGGGTGCCACATGTGGCCCTTACCTGGCCTTGTTAATCATGGCCACATGTGTCTACACAGAGCCTCATCAGCCTGGGTCCCTGAGTGACAACAAGGGCAGGACCCCACATCAGCCCACACAAGCTACACAGAATGAGTGAGAATAAGACTTGGCTATTTTAAGCCAATGTGATTTTGGGTCACTCCTGACTGCAACGTGATCTACCCTCTCCTGATTTTCACACTGAGTTGATTGGTTACTGCTTGGTGGAATGATAAATGATCATTAGGTTCCTGCACAGACAAGGAGGCTGCAGAACTATTATACAGAGGTAGCCTTCACTCTGTGGGCCTCTGAGTCCCACACTCAGTGGCAAGGAACCCAGCACCTTCCAGTCAACAGTGACTCATTCATACACACTACTCGGTAGACCCTGGGCTAAGTGCTAAGAAGAATATGGTAGCAGACTATTGCTGGAAATTTCTGTGATTATGTGAGGAGGGTCCCTGTGGCAAGATGAGCAGTCTGGAAATCAGTGAGGTAGTTAGCAAGAAAAACAAGTAGAGGACAGATGACAGGAACCTTACTGGAGCAGCTCTGTAAGTTTGTGCGACTTTCATGAGACACTGTTGGTATTTAGAACTGACCACTGCTAGGCACTTTCCTAAGTGCTTCCCCAGTATCAAAGTCCTTTGTTCTTCACAACCACCCTGTAAGAGAGGCAATACCCTTGTTGTCATTTTATAGATAAGGAAGGAGATACAGAAAGAAGCTGAATACTTAAAGGGCCTACCTCAGAAATTGGGTATGGTTAATAATAGTCTGGAATTAAAAGAGGGAAAGACCTGTAACAAAATGTGACAGCCAAGAGTCAACAATAGATGGTATGTTTAACTGAAAGAAGGTTCTGGCTGCATAACCATGAGCATAAAAGGTATGAAGGGAAAATTAGTCAATCCCACCTCCAATAGATGAATAAAACCACAACCTAATGATCAAGCATATCTCAGCCAGGCTATGTGGCTACCCCTGTGTGTCCAGCTTTGTTTGCTCATTCATTCATGAACTCATTCATAAATCTTTTTGGGCACCTGCCATGTGCAAAGTACTGTGTCCTCCACTCTGGCATATGACCCCTAAACAAACTGATGCAATGGTTGCTCTCAGGAACCTATCATTCAAGTGGCAAAGACAGACATACTGGGAGTGAGGGCCCATGGAGGGCAAAACAGAGCTCTACTCATCCACATTTTTGGCAGACAGAAGTTCAATATAAAGTGCTGTCCCCTAAAATGTAAGTACAGTAATGGCATAACACAACCCTATGGCCACAAAGGGGATGGAATGGGGGAGGAGACAACGGGAAGGGTGGCCATATTAACCAGGCAGTGGCTGGATATGCTCATCCAAGGGAAGGCTACAATGATGGAGATAAGAGGCGGCTACAATGATGGAGACAGCCCCTCCATACTCCATGTAAGAGTAGCCTCAGCTCAAAGACAAGATCAGCAAATGCTGAGTCTTCCTATGCTCACATCACACACTACTTGATATACCTGTTCTCCAGGTGCACTCAGATGTGTGACTCTACCTACAAATTAGTTACCAAAGAGCCCACATATTAACTTCTAAATCAATCTATGTCAAAGAAGACAATGACATTTAACCTGCCCAGTTTAGCTCACCAGGTTGTCGCAATTAATCCTTCTTCAAAAGCCAGAAGAATCACTGACCTGCCGGCAAAATGAACTAGACAAAACTTGGGAAATATGTGAACTGTCAAGAAGGAAGCATTACGACATAGCAAGTCTTTGCTGTTTTTCTCAGATGTTTAAAATAAATATGCTTCTAAATATGCATGGACATAAGACCCTTTGTTAATTACTGAAACTTTTCTGTTTCACTTGCTCATCTTAAGAGTTGCCAGTTTGGCAACTTGGGTAGAACCCACACTTATATGTTAGGCAGTATATTTGTACTAACTCTTCATGTACTATGACATTTGGAAGCATTTTTATGAGCAGCAAATTTTTCTGATGTCCTAAGACAAAATACATTTATGTTTCATTTGACTTCCTTCTTGTAGAAGTAGAGTGATAAAGTTGAACTTACATATCCATTTTTACCAACTCATTTCCTTTTCATAATTTCAGATCTTACTGTCCTACAGAAAACTCAAGTCAAGCTTATGACTAACATCAGTTAGAATTGCTTTCTAATAGTCTAAGATAACTCATTAAAAAAAAATCATTTCCTTTCAAATATGAAAACTCTAATTTATCACAATAATGAAAGATATAAGCAGCAAACCCAGAGCATTTGTCCATTTGTACAGAACAGGTATTTATGGATTTCTAGCATGTTTCAGTCAATGACAGACTGCATATCAATGATGGTCTTACAAAGTCATAATACCGTATTCTTACTGTACCTTTTGAATGTTTATGTTGAAGCCTTAATCTCCAATATGATGATATTTGAAAGCGAGGTTTTTGGTGGTAATTGGGTCATGGGAGTAAAACCCTCATGAAAGTGATGAGTGGCCTTATAAGAAGAGACCAGGTAGAGATTACCTCTATCT
The DNA here is from genome assembly GCA_027257055.1 of Cephalopachus bancanus. NCBI lineage: Eukaryota > Metazoa > Chordata > Mammalia > Primates > Tarsiidae > Cephalopachus > Cephalopachus bancanus. Next base: position 1,035,569 of record JAPVLO010000006.1, read on the forward strand.
TTCTGCCATGTGAAGATATAGTGAGAAAGTAGCCATCTGCAAACCAGGAACTGGGACCTCAGTAGACACTGAGTCTGTTGGCATCTTGGTCTTGGACATCTCAGCCTCCAGAACTGTGAGAAATAAGCTTATGTTGTCTACAGGGGCCAGGTGAAGTGGCTCATGCCTGTAATCCCAGCACTTTGGGAGGTTGAGGTAGAAGGATCACTTGAGGTGAGGAGTTCGAGACCAATGTTGTCAATAGAGTGGAACCCGACTCTACAAAAAAATATTAAAAATTAGGCAAGTGTGATGGCATGTGCCTGTAGTCCCAGCTACTCAGGAGGCTGAGGCAGGAGAATTGCTCGACCCCAGAAAGTCAAGGCTGCAGTGAGCTATGATTCATTGCGCCACTGTACTCCAGTCTGAGCATAAGACCCTATCTCTAAAACATAAATAAATAAGTATTTATGTTGGTTAAGCCACCCAGGCCATGGCATTTTATTACTGCAGCCTAAACAGACTAAAACAGAGAGGCTGAACAACTTGCCCCAAGGGTATGCAAGTTGGAAGTAGGCGGGCCAGATTCAAACCCAGCAGGTATGGATGTAGAGTGTGTATCCTTCACTACACTAACTAAAATTGTTCTGTTGCTGACAATAATCTGAAGATCTGTAAACACCACACCAACTTGGTGAAAATGGCTGAATTTCATCAAATGAATTCAGTCAAATGAATTTCTTTAAGAACCTTTACACCCATGCTAGTTAGCTATATTATCACCTTGGCATTTCCAAATAACTAATTCTTATTCCATCATGGAGTCTTATTTCCCACTTCAACTAGCAATTGCTATGGATGAAGAAGAAGGGGATAAACACAGTGCAAAGGATTGACCGCGGAAAGTAATTCCATTGCAAGTCAAATTTGAGAAGCAACGAAAAAGAAAACCTGTCATAGCCCCAAATCATCAATAAATCAAGTCACATTTAATGAAAGATTGTAACAAATACACACAAAAAGCATGCTGTGTTAGTCAAAAAGTCGACTCACACAGGCAAACCTAACAGCTAAGCTCTGCAGAAGGCACAGTTAAGGTAAAGGACAAAGCATCATACTTTGTTTAGAAACCAGAAGGCTAGGTTTGTTGGTGACTTTTTTTCTAATTAAAGTATATGCAAAAAAAATACACACACACACACACACACACACACACACACACACACACACATATTAAACCATTATGTGCAAGAAGTCCTTTTTTACATGTGAGAAGTGAATTACCTGGGGAACAGTATGTGAAGTACAAGTGAAAAGTCAGGGCAACAGAAAAGAACGCTGAGAGTCAGCAGTTAAATATTCAAGACAACATTTGTAAATGTTCTACCAGATGATTAAAATTTCTCCTTTAAGGACAACCTGAATCCTGGAGCAGAGAGGAAGGGAAAATGCCCACCACTGCCCACCCCCTCCCTGAAAAGCACCCTGAAATAATTATAACCTCCAGAGAGACGTTCAATGCCAGAAGAGGCCAGGCTAGGCAACCCTTATCAAGAATACCCTGTAGAAAGCCAGCCTTCCCCAAAGCACTCAGTCACTCGGCCATAACAACACGTCACTTCAGATATGGCTCAGCAGCCAGGCTTCCTCCACATTCACACAATCCGAGGTTTCATACTTCTCACACCCACCCCTAGCTGCACTGTTGGGTGACAGTCCTAAATCACTGCCAGATGGACTTGGTGTCACTTCACACCCTCTCAGGGAGCTTACATAGATTGCTTCTCCCGTGTCACCCACTGAAGTGACCACAGGAAGGTCCTCAAGACACATGCCCAAAACAGTCCTTCCAAGAAAGGCTTCAACAGCTGTGACGACGCTGACATCAGAGAAAACAACAGAAGGCACTTGGGTGAGCTCACGAGATATGTATACATGTGTCAAGTTCCTTACACAGCGCTTGATGAAAAGTAAAAATTTCACATCTTACAGTCCAAGGTGCTTACATTTCATTAAAGCACTTTTCCCAAATACAGTCATGTGTAGCTCTGTAACAACTCTTTCATGCAGGTGAACCCAATATTTCCATTTCACAGATGGAAAAGCTGAGTCTCAGAGAGGCAGATTCAGTTATTTGCACACACACAGTTAAAGGTGAAGCCAAGATGTGCATGAATCTATACTATTCTGTCTCAAATGTGATAATAGCTAACATTTTTTGAATGCTTCCTATCTACCAGACACTGTGCTAAATGCTTTATTACATGGATCAACTTAATTTCACAACATCCCTTTTGTGACCCCCTTAGGCATACTTTACAGGTGAGAAAACCAAAGAACAGAAAGGCAAAGTAACTTTCCCAAGGCCACACAGTCAGTATGTGTAAGACTTGGGACCCAGACTGCTGTCTTTCAGGTTCATTCTGTGCATGGATATTATTCTTCAGTTCTGTTGCAGCTATACTTAGAAAAAAGAGTTATTTTGTGTCATTTATGTGAGAGAGTCATCATAGAAATAATTCTTTTTTTTTTTTTAAATCAGCCCATGAACTAAAGGAAGAGAGTTAACACAATATGGGTGTTTGAGGATTCAGATTCTAATGAAAGGCAAATCTGCAGAGTTAGTTTCCATGTATAAAGACAGGCCCTACAAAAGATCATTAGAGACTACTACGTACACTTGTATGGAAACAAACTTGAAAACCTCAAGGAAATGGAGGACTTTCTGACATCACACAACCTACCTAGGTTGGAACAAGAAGAAATTGAGACCCTAAATAGACCAATAACAATCAAGGAAATTGACTATGTAATAAGAAAACTTCCTACCAAAAAAAGCCCTGGTCCAGAAGGCTTTCCAGCAGAATTCTATAAGACATTCAAGGAGGAGCTGATACCAATCCTACTGAAGGTATTCCAGGCGATTGAAAAAGAAGGAACAATCCCCAAATCATTTTACGAAGCCAACATCACATTGATACCCAAGCCAGGTAAAGATCCAACAAAGAAAGAGAACTACAGGCCAATATCTTTGATGAACATAGATGCTAAAATTCTCAACAAGATCCTAACAAACCGGATTCAGCAATACATCTCAAAAATCATCCACCATGACCAAGTAGGCTTCATTCCTGGGATGCGAGGCTGGTTCAACATTTGTAAAACCATAAATGTAATTAAATACATCAACAGATGTCAAAACAAAAACCACATGATCATATCATTAGATGCAGAAAAAGCTTTTGATAAAATCCAGCACCCCTTCTTGATAAAAACCCTTGAACATCTAGGCATATGGGGAACATACCTCAAAATAGTAAAAGCCATCTACGAGAAACCCACAGCCAGCATACTCCTAAATGGACAAAAATTGGAACCAATTCCCCTGAAAACTGGAACTAGACAAGGATGCCCACTCTCACCTCTCCTGTTCAACATAGTATTGGAAGTCCTGGCTAGAGCAATCAGAGAAGAGGAGGCAATCAGAGGTATTCAAATAGGAAGAGAGGAAGTCAAGTTATCTCTCTATGCAGATGATATGATTGTGTACCTTGAAAACCCAAGAGAATCTGTCAAAAGTCTCCTTACATTGATAAAGGCCTTTGGCAAAGTCTCAGGATACAAAATAAATGTACAAAAGACAATCACATTTCTCTACACCAATAATAAACAAACAGAAACCCAAATAAAAAACACAATTCCATTCACAATAGCCACAAAAAAAATGAAATACCTTGGCATCTTCCTAATCAGAGACGTGAAAGACCTTTACAATGAAAATTACAAAACACTGCTCAAAGAAATCAAAGCTGACACGAACAAGTGGAAAAATATCCCATGCTCATGGATCGGAAGAATCAACATTGTGAAGATGTCCATCTTACCTAAGGCAATCTACAAATTCAGTGCAATACCCATTAAATTACCAACAACATTCTTCTCAGACCTAGAAAAAACAACACAGGAATTCATATGGAAACACAAACGTCCAAGAATAGCCAGAACAATCCTCAGCAAAAAAAACAAAGTAGGTGGTATCACAATACCAGACTTCAAACATTACTATAAAGCTACAATCATCAAAACAGCTTGGTATTGGTACAGGAACAGGCATATAGATCAATGAAACAGAATTGAGATTCCAGAAGCAAAACCTCAATTTCTCAACCAACTCATCTTTGACAAAGCCTCCACCACCTACCACTGGGGAGAGGAGAACCTATTCAGTAAATGGTGCTGGGAAAACTGGCTGACCACATGCAGAAGATTGAAACAGGATCCCTATCTATCCCCATGCACAACTCCATGTTAACTCCAAATGGATCAGAGACCTAAATGTAAAACCTCAAATCATAAGAACCTTAGAAAAGGAAGGAAATACCCTCATGGAAATCGGAACTGGCATCCAATTCCTGTACAAAACCCGAAACCCACAGGTCATAAGAGAGAAGATAAACAAAGCGGGGCCTTATTAAACTGACAAGCTTCTGCAAAGCCAAAGAAACCATCAAGAGAGCAGGGAGACAGCCTACAGACTGGGAAAAAGTATTTGCCAACTCTAGGTCTGACAAAAGCTTAGCATCCTGGATCTACAAGGAACTGAAAAGAAGAAAACAAACAACCCCATTATAAAATGGGCAAAAGATATGAACAGACTCTTCACAAAAGAAGACATCCGAGCAGCCAACAAACACATGAAGAAATGCTCAACCTCACTAATCATCAGGGAGATGCAAATCAAAACCACACTGAGATACCACCTAACTCCAGTCAGAATGGCAATTATCAACAACTCAAAAAATAACAGCTGCTGGAGAGGGTGTGGTGAAAAGGGAACACTTCTACACTGTTGGTGGGAGTGTAAACTAGTGCAACCTCTGTGGAAAGCAGTGTGGCGATTCCTAAAAGCTCTAAAAATCGACCTTCCATATGATCCCACAATCCCCCTACTGGGAATATACCCTGAAGAACTCAAATCACTCTATAAAAAAGATACCTGCACATGTATGTTTATCACAGCATTGTTCACGGTAGCAAGAACCTGGAAACAACCATGCTGCCCATCAAAAGAGGACTGGATTAAAAAAATGTGGTACATATACACGATGGAATACTATGCAGCCATAAAAAAGAACAAAACCATGAATTTCGCAGCAACCTGGATGGAACTAGAGTCTATAATACTGAGTGACCTCTCACAGAAACAAAGATCCAAGTATCACACATTCTCACTCATATAATGGACCTTGAACATCCAATGTAATACTATAAGAAAATGACTGACGGTACTGGGAAATTATGGGGGGGGAGGGGGATAGGATTAACAGTAGCAAATATCTGTCTGGGACTGGGAAAACACCTCTTATCAACAGGGTGCCTGAATGAAACGTAATTGTACACCTAACCCTTAACTGTACCCCACAAAACCATAATAAAAAATATTGATTAATTAAAAAAAAAAAAGACAGGCCCACGTGGCCAGGTCCCCAGGCCTAGACATATCCTGGACACTTCACACCTGGGCCATCTGCTGCCCTAACTTTGAAGATGAAGGTTTTACAGCTCCCAGTCTTTTTTCTCCCTGGGTCTCCCCAATGCCACCCCAGGCTGGTTCCAATCTCAGCACAGGCAGACATCACAGGCCTCCCTTTCTCCCAGGAGGAAGTGGGTTGTAAAGTATTTTAGGAAGAAGAGCAGAGCTTTGCAAACACTTCTCTGCTCACAAGGCTGGGGAGTGTCTAGAGAGCTAACAAGCACAGCTGCCTTCTTTCCCTAGAGAGCACCCTTTGCCTCCAGCGTCTGTCTAGGTGCTGAGCAGGCCATCCAAGAGCTACACAGACCTCATTGTCCCTGCGGATGAAGAAGTTGGTCACCTGTGAGATTTGAAAATCCACACATCAAAGAGTACACCTAGATGATTCCTATTCTTCCCAACCCAAGATCAAATCTATCTCTTCACCTTGGATTATCATTTCCATTTTAGCAATAAAATAACCAAGGATTTAAAGACCCTCTACAGTATTTCTGATATAATACTTTGTGTTATCATGATAATTTTTGAAAGTTGGGAGTAGATTGTATCTTTCACAACCCCAAAAAACAAAAGAAGACACAAAGCAGTTGAGGCTATGCTTAAGCTAGAGATAATAATCATCTCTTTGGTGGAGACGCTTCCGGTGGGCTTATAAATCAATCATACTGGCTTCACTTAAAAATTGAAGAATTGAACTTCAAGGATTGGACCTGCATATTAAGAAAATAATAAATCTCCACATGCTGTGACCATCCTCTTTGATCACACCCCAGAGTCCGGTGACATTCTCTGGTTGGTTCTACTCCTCAGTTGGCCCTCAGAGGCAGCTTCCACTGTCCTCAGGGCCCCCACGACAGATTCCTCTGTCTGCACTTGGGGTACCCTCCAGCCTCTTACACAGGCTGTGTTGTGAGATAGACCAGTTGAATCCCTAGGTCCAGACCTCCCACCACAACTCCCAGGAAGGCCTGAGAAAGGTCACAGTAAACCCTGCCAACGTGGTGCCAGCAACTAACCATAAAATACAGTCATCCTGGGAAGGTACAAATGACAAGAGCAAGGCTCTGTGCTAAGGGCCTCATGGTAGCTGCATGCAAGGTGAGGGCCGCTCTCTGCTCCAGGAGACACATGCACAATCCCTGTGGGAGGCTGTAGTCATGACACACAACCTTCTAAATAGCACATTCACGAGCAAGGTAAAACATTAACAAGTGAACAGCTGGGCAATATTTATACCACAATGAGGCTAATAGCACAGTAATGAAGGCAAACTCATAAAACACAGGGAAGTCTTTCTTTCTCTGCTAAAGATGGGGACTCAGGTGATGGGTCTGTCCTGGCCTACTGGGAACATCACTGAGGTTTTGCTGCATATTCAATTGACCCAGATAAAATAGCTCACCCTCTACTCTCTGCCTCCCTGACATCTGTCCTGAGTTGAACTCAGGACCTCACAGGGTGCTACATCAAACTGATCTCCAAAAAGAACATGGGGTTGAGGGACTTTGGGGACAGCAAGGAGCAAAAGAAAGCAATGATTCAGGGCTGCTCATGTATTTGCACCCTACAGATATGTATGTGCCTAACCCTACTGGGGAGAGAAAGATGGAGAAGGATGGAAAGGGGAAAAGGAAGGTATAGCTATTCTCAACATCACTGGAGCCATACAGAAGCTCCATGTCCTCCAAAGCCAGGTCCTAGAATGCATGACACATGATCATTCCTTCCCACCCTCTGCTGTCAACAGATAGGTTCTAGCCCTCGGTCACACTGCCAAGGATTTTCAGTTCTTATCTACCAAGATAGTTCCCTTCCTAATATAAACCTAGCCCTAGTGCTCACTCTATTAAGTGAGACCCATATACAGGTCTGAAACTATCACTTCATTTTTCCTGCTTCTCTCCAGATCCTTTCACAGAAACAACAGGTAGAGAAGGGGTATACCTTAGTTTTTTGGAATTGTCAAGGGCATCTCTCCTTTCAGCTGGACACACAGTGTAGAGATGGCCTCTGCCCCTTTCACTGAGTACAAAGACAGGCTTAATGTGCTCAGAGGGCAGTTCAGTGTCAAAAACATCTATCACAAAGCTACCCAGTAAGACATCTGTCAGGAACTAGGGTCAGGTTGGCAGACTAGAAACATGGATATTAGGCTTTCTGGTAGAGGAAAAGCAGCAAACAGGATGTGGAGTCAGGAATATGGGCAGGAAGCCTAAAGGTAGAGAGAGAGGAGTGCACCAGCACATAGAGTAAGGCCAGATCACATGGTGGGTGGGACCAGTCCCAAATAATTAGCTGTTGCTAGTGATCTCTCTTCCTACTTCCCTAAGTGACCTCATCTGAATAAAACACACCTCCTTGTCCATAGGGTGCTCCCCACAATGATCAGGATTCTTCTGATTAAAACCACTCATTGGCTAGACTCGGTGGCTCAGCCTGTAATCTCAGGACTTTGGGAGATCGAGGCGAGTGGATTACCTTAGTCCACTGGATCAAAACCAGCCTGGGCAACTTGGCGAGACTTCGCTACAAAAAATCAAAAATTAGCTGGGTGTGGTAGCGCACACCTGTAGTTCCGGTTACTTGGAAGGTCGAGGCAGAAAGATCTCCGGAACCTAGCAGGTCGAGACTGTGGTGGCCGGGAGCGTGCCACTGCACTCCAGCCTGAGCGACAGAGTGAGACTCCAACAAAAAAATAAAACAAAAAACAAAAAAACCCACTCATTAAGTACTCTGCTAAACCCAGACACATGCGGCAAAGGTGAAGAACTGCTCTTCTGTGGGCTAACAATGCTTAAAGAAAAACCTTACTTCTGTGATCTGCAAGGGATTTGTTTGAATGTGGACAACATGAAGATGATAATAAAACTCTACCAGCCCCAGAGACACCAGTCCATGAATCCACTAAAATATCAGTAGAAAGATACAGATCATGAATTAGACTAAGCAAATCCTTCAGACAAACTAAGGAATTCTCACAGTTATTGGGCCCTGAACCTATCTGTTATTTTAAATAAGACAGCAACAGGACGTTGCCTCTCTTTGGTCTCTTTGACACTAAGACATACAAAGAAGGGGAGAGTTCAGTTTAATCCAAAAAATATTGCCTGGAATCAGGAAATAAGATGAGATAGTTGCCAAGGAAGTCAGACACAAATTGGACCATGGGCATCCTGCCTCCCACTGGATTTGTAGAAGCAATGATCAGCTTAGTTATTCAAAGAAGCTATGAACACTCCAGTAGAGAGGAAGATGGGAATCCCCCCAGGGCTGGCCTGCCAGGATCAGCCTGCAGGGCCAGCTACAAGCCTTGCCCGGGTTCCACCTCTAGTGCCCCACATTCCACTCCCCACCTAATGGTGCTCACTGGGTCCCTCCTGTTCACTCCAGTTATAAGAACTCCTCCCCCCACAAAAGGCAGGTAATTTGTCAAGAAACAACTCCCCAAGAAAGAGAAAAGAACACCACCATGTAAGTCTAGTGTTCTAAATGCCCCCAGCAGAGTTTCGAATTATTTAGCAATTTATGACTTAGGTGTGGCAAGTTTAGAGATCCTGTTACCAAAGACAGAACTTCAGAAGATGTTCAGAGCCCTCTATAGCAAATAAGACTAGCCAACCAAACAGTGTTATAAACCACTACAGACATGCTGCACTTGTGATTCAAACTGCATTTTCCTGTCATTTCTCAGGCCAGGCTGGGGTATGACATCCAGGTTTTATTTTAACCGGTTCTGCTGAGAAAACACCATCCCTAAACCTAGCACAGTCAAAAGCCATGGGTTATGTTACCCAATAACACATGGTAGATGCTGTAATGATTAAGCCTTTGACCCGAAGTACACAAAGTAAGAGTTCTGGTAATTACCTTTCCTCCGCACCCAGGTGGACCAAACCACCGCTGGGGAAATGTCACCAAATAACTTCCTTTTGTGCTTTTTATTGTTAAGGAAATATTTTACAAAGGAAATGACCAATCACTCATAAAGAACAAAGAGGTAAATATTTATAAAGACTCACAATATTAACGAACTTTCTCCAAAACATATTCAGCACATCAAAGTTATGTATCCCTAGTAATGGCCACTGTAACTTCACAAAAAAAAAAAAAGAAGAGTTGAGTTCTGAGTCTATGTGTAACTTCTATAGGCAAAGACCCCACTGCAGTAGATCCAGGAGACCTGCCCACTCTACTACCTTCTCTGTAGCTCTCAGTAAGCTACTGAGCCTCTCCCTGCCTGGTTTCCATCTTTAAATGGGATCAGAAAGTGCACCCACCTCACAGGTTTGTTAAGAGAATGAAGTGAGTTACTGTCAGCAAAGTTGTCAGAATAGCACCCAGCACGTAATAACCACTACATGAGCTACTATTACTATTGTTGTTATTTTTGGTTTTGTTATTAGGTCAACAGGGATGTCATAGCAGCTTCAAAAACAATGTCCAAGCCAACTGATAGTATGTTTCAAATAGAATGAGGCCAAAAAAGCAGCATCCTCTTCACTCTTTACTGTCAAATGAGCTTCCAGGAAATCACTCTTGTTTCAAAACACACTCGTTGAACACGGAATATCTTCCAGGATTTTTGAAGGACTTGATCTTTTAAAAACCACAGTTCCTACCCTTTAGGAGCTCACAGTTGAACTGAGAAGATAAAATACACACACATAAGAATCCACACCACGTGCAACACATGGCAAGTGCCTGCTGGGTGAAGCTACAGCGTTTCTTCTTTACTGATTTATAAATACCAACAAGGGTCGGGCATGGTGGCTCATGCCTGCAATCCTAGCACTTAAGAAGGTTGAGGTAAGAGGATTGCTTGAGTCCTGGAGTTTGAGACTGGCCTAGGCAACACAGCAAGACCGTGCCTCTACAAAATATTTATTTAAATGAGCCAGGTAAGGTGGCAAGTGCCTATATTTTCAGCTACTCGGGAGGCTGAGGCAGAAGGATGAACTAATCCCAGGAGGTCAAGGCTGCGGGGAGCCATGATTGTGACATTGCACTCCAACCTTGGTGCCAGGGTGAGACCCCAACTCAATAAACAAACAAATACCAAGAAGTACTGGGAAAGATAGGAAATGCCCTCACTACAAAAAAGTATAAGTATGTGAAGCAATTGATACATTCATGAGCTTGATTTAATCACTTCATGTATACACATATCAAAGAATCATGTTGTACACTGCAAATATATACAATTTTTATTTGTCAATTACACCTTAAAGCTGGGGCAAGAGGAGAAACAACGTGCTGAGTAAGTACATTGATTTCAGCCTAAAACAAAAGACATCATGGAGATGGGATTTCAGCTGGGCTTCAGAGGATGGACTGGAGTCTGAGAGAGAGGAAGGCTTGAAGAAAGGGATACTGGGAACAGTATGAGTGGAACTCATGGGGCTTTCTTCATTTTGAGACAAGAGAGTGGGGTGTGTAAGAATCCAAGGTCTGCCGTCTGATATACCTCAGTGGTTCCCACATATGAGCTGGGTGACCATGTACCAATTACACACACCTCTCTGTGCCTCAGTTTCTTAGCCGTTGCCTCTCATAGGCACTATTGTAAAGACAGAACAGGATGAAGTACATGAGAAGAACTAGGCATCATTAGGTATAATGCAGTGTTAAGGTCCCTCTGTCTGCCAAGAGCTACATCTGCCTGCAGAAGGGGGTTGAAATTGGAAATGGTGCAAGACAATGTTGCAAAGTAAGAAGGGAGGGCTGTAGTGAGCTCAGATTTCATCTAGGGAGAGGTTTGAGCCACCTAAGAAGGAGCATTCCATGATGGTTTGCCCAGCAGTAAGGCACCCAGCAATAAGGCAGAAGACTCTGGGGATGGGCATCCAAGGACAATGTGCCAGAGTCTTGCTGTGAGTAGTAAGAACTCAGTCCAGGCAGGCACCTGTCATAGGGATGGAGAAAAGGGTGGATGTAAGGGATTGAATTTGGTGGCTCTAAGAGTGGGTAGAAAATGGGAGGAGTTAAAAACAAACTACTAAATGTAATGCGGTATCCTGGAATAAGTTCTGGAAGAGAAAAAAGGTATTTGTAGGAAAAACTGGGGACATCTGAATAAAGACTGTCATTTAGCTATGTTGTACTATTGCTGATGTCTTAGTTTTGAGAAATATACAAGATGGCAGAAAATGTCAACGTTGGAAGAAGCTGGGCAAACGGTAAATGGGAAAATTCTGTACTGTCTTTGCAAACCTTCTGGAAATCTAAAATTATTTCAAAAAACTCCAGGTCTTTTTGGGTGATTTATCACATCATCAATAAAGAGTAAGGCCAGAGTGAGGGCCAGTTTGAAGTTAAGGTGGTGAGTTGACTGAGCGACGTAGAAGGCAACTTGGCTGACGGAAAGACCAAGGAGATGCCCAAACCTTGACTGTAAGCCCGACCTCATAACCCACATCCAGTCAAGTGACTCCTGACTTGCCTGGACAAATCTGTCCTCAGGGAGGCAGAGTGGCTCAGTGTCCTCTCATGTTACCATGCTCTCATTTTTCATCCCCAGCCATCTCCACACCCCAGTTATAGCACCCTTCACACCCCTTGCTTCCTCTTACAGCAATTCTGCCCACCAAGCAAGGTGTCAGATGGCATTTCCAAAGAACTTTCTCTTCAGGCTTTTTTTTTCTTTTAATTCAAGGCCTATAATAAGCCAAAGCTTCATAAGAAAAGAAAAAATATCTATAACATCAGCTCTTAAGAGTTCAAATTGAGAATAATCACACAGCTAGCGAGCCGCAGAGCTGGGGGCTACCTTCCTCTATGTCTTCCCACGGCATCACGGGGCCTGACACAGCAGGTCAGGAATGGTCGAATGCATTAACAAACACACTAAAAAATGCAGCTTTACAAAAGAGTTTCACCTTGCCATAGAAGCACCAATGCTAAGAAGGGTTAGAAAGATCTTCTTGAAAACTTTCTAGATTGTCAAATTGTCTATAGCAATTTGAACCATTAGTTCTGAATGTCTAAGTACAATATAATGAATATATATGTTATCTATAAACCATATAATGAATGTCCTTTATAGATGGGTGATGAATCAGTAAAATAAACCCTACAGCAAAAAAAGGAGATATTCTGAACAGCTACCACATGAGTGCTAATAAACTTTTGTTGGTTTTACCTAATGACATGGTTTTGTGGTCTTTAAATTCATCCCTACTTAAATAAAACGTGCTAAATTATGAAATCAGGAATTGAGTTGTTTGCATGAGAATAAAATCAGAGAGGAACAAGAGAAAGAGATTAAATTCCAGTCCTGGTTTGCAGCCTGAAGAATGTCCCTTAGCTTTCAAAAGTGTACGTCAATCACGGATTCTGTGTTGGGACACGAGAAATCTGAGCTGCAGGAGTCCTGGAATATCCTTTTACCAGGCTATAGAAGGAATCGATGTGGCAGGCGGAGAGGTCAGAAGAGAAGATCTCTGGGGTCCCTTTTAACTGTGAGCTTCTGGGATTCTCTTATAATAGAGTTTAGAATGGCGTTATGCTCAAATAAAATTACAAAGAATCTTTCAACTATAAGATATTAGGTATGTGCAATGGAGTGCGGGAACTGGCTTGTACCAGCCCATAGGAGACCACTCCGTTAGATTTTCAGGAATTTTACAAGCTAGCTGTCAAACACAATAATCAGAGGATTTTCAGGTCAGTGAAACTACTCTGTATGATATGCCATGGTGGATACATGTCATTATACATTTGTCCAAAGCCATTGAATGCACAACACCAAGAGTGAAACCTGATGTAAACTATGCACTCTGGGTGATAATTGCTGTCAGTGTAAGTTCATTGATCATAACAAATGGACCACTCTGGTGTGGAATTTTGGTAGTGGGGGAGGTTGTGCGTGTGGTGACAGGGAGTACATGGAAAATATGCCTTTCTCTAAATTTTGCTGTGACTCTAAAAGTGTTTTTAAAAAATTAAAATCTTTTTTATGTATTTTGAAAAAACATGCTAAATAAAGGTAAAGTTTCATAGCACTATACAATAATGAGACCATCTTACTTCCCAGATTCTTTATCATGAAAATATTCCTCACCATGACCTTCAAGGCTCTGTTTTCCATCTCATCTCCTATTACTCTTCTCACTCATTTCACTAGAATGTAAAGCCCAGAAGGAAGAAAAGTGATTTTTGACTCTTTTGTTTGCTTCTGTAGTATGGATGCTTAAAAGGTATGTAGTACATGACAAAAGTATACCCATAATTTCTTTGTTCTTTCTTGTGTGACAGGTTATACTTCTAATACTGGCTTCAACAATATTTCCCATTCATTCCACTTCCCTTTCTCACAAGGTAACTTGACCTCCCATCCTTGAACTCTGGTTAGAACTGTGGCCAGAACAGAAGGGATACTATGTGACCTCCAAGGCAAAGTCATTGAAAGCAATACAACGTCTTCCTGATTTTCTTGAGAGGTTCACTATAGAACTCAGTCCCCACACTGCCAGGGAAACTGAAATAGTGCGCAGAAAAGCCCGTATACTGAGGAGCTGACACAACAGCCCCTGGCCCTGTTGGTGCCCTGAACATAATGAGTAAGTCATGTTGAAAATTGATACTCAAGCCCTAAGATTAGCCAGCCCAACTAATTCCTCATGAAGCAGCGATGAGTCATTCCACTATATGCTACACAAATTACATACTTGTAAACAAAATAAGTAATTATTTTTTAAGCCACTAAGATTTGGAGGAGTTATGTGGCATTGATAGAAAATCTGGCTTCATCCTACCTTTTATTTCTTTCCCATCAGGTCTTTTCATTTTTGATTTTTGTCTGTCTAGAATTTTCTTCACTCAGAAATCATTTGCCTGTGTTCTCACTTTATGCAGGTCTCTGTCACAACACCTTCTCTTTTATTCAGCAATTGGGTTTAGCTGCATGTAACAACAAAAACCTCGTACAATCCATTATGGAACCAAATATGTTTTTCCCCCTGCCATATATAGAAAAGCCCAAGATAGTTGTATATTGGCATTTGTTCAGCAGTTCAAAGATGTCATGGATGAGCTCCGTTTTATTTTTGTTTTAATTTTTTTCCTTTCTTCTACGGACATAAAAGGAAGTAAGAGAAAGGACCAAAGTCCCCATGCCAAATGAATTAGCTACCACTAAATTATTATTCAGACGTTCCATGCAATGAATCCCATCTTCATCTAATTGTTCAAAATGTGTCATAAGATCATCTCTCACTATAATGGGGGTGGTTTTTTATAAGATCATAAAATATCTTGTCAATAATTTACATTGATTACATATTTAAATGATATATTTGGATTTACTGAGCTAAAAAAGATACGTAATTAACATTTTTAAAGTTAAATGACATAAACACACAAGTAAATTAGTTACATTAAAAGCAATTTGTTAAATACTCAAAACATCACTTTCCAATGATTTCATTGCATTTTACTATTCTCTGTGCTCCTGAGGGTCTTTATTTATGTCTGCTGCATCTGAATGAGGGAAGTACAATTCTCTGCTCCTCATTCAGGGGCTTCACAATGGCAGCCTGAAGTCAACCACAAAGAGAGGACTCATGCCAGGGAAATCGGCACATGCCACAAGTCAGGGGTTTTTCTCCTGAAAGCCAGTTGTTAAACATTTCCCAGCAGCCCACTGGACATATGTAAACCACAAAGATAAAGAAAAAAAAGAAAACCACATTGTGTAGGAGACGGAAGATGGGGGACAGAGGAAAGAGAGTAAAAGGGGAAGAGAAAGCAGAAGGGGAGACAGTAAGGGGGGGTTGTGTGGGGGCAAAGGAGAGTGGGAAAGAGGGGGAGATGGAAAAAGGGAGGGAGAAAAGAAAGAGGGAGAAGAGAAGAAGAGGAGGGGGAAGGAGGGGAGAAGGGAGACACATAGAGAAATGGGGAGTTATTTATTTAGTAACCTGGGGAAAACGGGGTTCTACAAAAGCAAATTATTTCAGATAACCAACATTTAAACTCTGTTTCTGAGAATTTCTCTGAACAGAGTCCTCATGGGCCTGCCTTCTGAAGTAGAGGCTACTACCATAACTCAGTGCTTCCTTAATGACACAGGACATCCCCCCATCCCTGACCCCCTTACTCCCTGTGTTCCGATGTCTTGCAGCCTTGCCTCACAGTGACACCCTTCAGGCTGCAGATAGCCAGAGAGCTCTTTTTGCCTTATACAGTGTCTAAGACGGCTTTGGTCTCCTGAGCTTTTTATAGATTCTGTCTCCTCCTTTACTGTCAGGCTGTCAGCTGTCACTTCTAGACATTCCCCTGGTACTTATATCTAGCAGGCTAGTTGGTTGCTTCTAAATCCAGTGAACTAAGAAGCCAGACAACCAAACTTGTTAGAATTGTGGCTAAAGTAAGAGCAAACAAGCTCTGTGTGAAACCCTAAGGCTCTCTCTAACAAATAAAGAATGTAACTCTAGAATATCTCTTTAGGCTCTCAAAGCTTCTGCTTTCTTTTAGGTTCTTCGCTGTGTTCCAAATGACTGAGGTGACAGAATTCATGAATCCAGGTTAAGTGAGGTTTCACTAAATATATAAAACATTCAACTGAAGCAAACTGAAAAATGAAGAAAATGAAGACAACATAACAAAGTCCTGTCATGGAAGTCACAGTCAAAAGTATCTGCCACCCTGTTCCCTCAGCAATCTAGTTCCTCTTCCTGAGGTGGGCCCAGCTCAAGGCTGCCTCTGTCAGTGGCCTCAAAAGGTTTCGGGGCAGCTGAAATTGGCAGACACAGGCAGTAGAGGACAAGAAGGGCAGGCTGAGGCTGCCCCACCTTCCAACAGTTAATGCCTAGGGCTGGGCCCAGCTTGAGGGATCTGTTCAATCCCTGCTACTCCTCGTTCACATTATTGGAAAGAGGAAGGAACGGAGGCCCTGGGACACAAATGCAGGTCCTGGTGTCACCAAGCAAGATGGCGGCTGCAGGAGAGGCCCTCAGGGTTCTTCTGTCCCTTAGTGGGCAGTTACCAGGACCAAGAGCAGCACTTGGGACACGGTCCACTTGCAAGGCAGTCTGATGTAGTGACACTGACAGGATGCCCAGAGTCCACACTAACCTCCTGAAAATGCATGCCTCTAGTTTTCTGAACTTCGTCTTTCATCTGGCACCGAATCTTGAAATTGAGAAAAGTACTAAGCTGCTTGCTGAATTCCCTGTAGGAAATACTACACTTTAAATTTTTTAAATCTCTTTTCCTTTGTAGGATTTTGTTTGTTTCAAAATAGTCTGATAACAATATAAAAGTGCTAATTCTTAACCCTGTTGCCTTTTTACCCAGACTGTCAAGCAAAAAAAAATCTAAAATAACTATAACAGAACAATAAAGCTACCCCAGAAATAGAAGGAAATTCCTAAAATTACCCTCCTTGCACTGAGTGTTTAACGTGCAAAGAAACAACAAATGTTCTAAAGTTTAAAATTGGGACTCTGGAAATAATCCCATTATTTCAGTTCTACTTTATGCCTGTCACATAGTAGGCCCATAAAAAAAATACTTATTGGGTGACTGGCTGGATGGTTGAATCGATGCAATACAACCAAATGGATAGTTTGAAGTCAACTGGCCTTCCCTGAGGACTGTGGCCAGCAGGAATGAATTATATTTGGACTTATGGAAGAAATAAAATTAACTAGTCAAAATGAAATACAAGTATCTTTCTTGGAGCTTGAGCTGAGAGATTTTAAATACTTTTGCCTCAAGGCAAGTTCAGACCTGTCTATCAATCAGCTGATATTTATTAAATATTTACAGTGCAGGGGCTATTGCCAGGAAATGGAGATGGAATATAGTCAGCAAGAGAAGAAATCCCCACCCAACATTAAAATACGCTCACTAGAACCTATATAGAGCCACACACATAAGTTCCTCAGTCTCGGTCTGTTCACACTGCCATAATAGAATACCATAGTCTAGTGGCTTAAACAGTAGAAATGTATTTCTCACAGTACTAGAAGGTGGAAGTCCAAAATCAAGGTGCCAGCAGAGCCATGTCTGGTAAGGGCCTGTTTTCTGGTTTGCAGATGGCTATCTTCTTGTTGTATCCTCAGATGGTAGAGAACAGAGAGAGCTTTCTCGTATCTTTTTATAAGGGCACAGTCCCATTCATGAGTGCTCCATCCTCTTGACTAATTACCTTCTAAAGTTCCCCTTCTTAATACCATTTACATTGAGGGTTGAATTTCAACATATAAATTTTAGGGGGATATAAACATTCGATCCATAATCACCTGATTTAAGACTACAGTACAGTGGGAGACCATAATCTTTTCAATGAATGGTGCTGGGTCAACTGGATGTCCGAGTGGAAAAAACAATGAATCTTAATCTCTACTTTACACCATACACAAAAATAAATTTCAGATAGATTACAGATCTACATATACAAGGTAAAACAATGAAGCATGTAAAAGATAACACAGGAGAACATTTTCATGGTCTTGGAGCAGACAAGCATTTCTTAAACAAAATGAAAGTGTACCAACTATGAAGTAAAAAACCAACAAATTAGACAATATTAAGATTAAAAAAAGATTTAAAACTTCTGTTCATCAAAAGACACCCTTAAGAGAGTGAAAAAGACAATTCACAAAGTGGGAGAAAAATACTTAAAGCCTATATTTCTGACAAAGGACTCATGTCCAAAATGTATAATGATCAGTGTCCTGGACATACAAAAGACAGACAGCCCAAATCTAAAATTGGTTGTGTTTTCCTTCAAATGAGCAAAAGAGTTGAATAGGCACTTCACAAAGAGGACACCCAAAAACCCAGTGAAAATATGACAAGGGGCTAAAGTTCATTAGACATCAAGTAAATGTAAATTTAAGCCACGATGCAATACCACTATATAAGTAACTGAAAACATCAAAAAATAGCAAGTATGGGTGAGGATGCAAAACAAGTAAAACTTTCACATAGTGCAGTGGGCATGGGGATCAGAACAATTACTTTGGAAAATCATCTGGGAATACCTAGCAAAGCTGAGCATACACATACCCTATAAGCCAGCAATGTCACCATTCTGTATGTAACCCAACAGGAATGCAGATGTATGCTCACCAAAAGACATGTGCAATAATATTCACAGCAGCTCAATTCAGAATAGTCCCAAACTAGAAACCTCCCAAATGACCATTAACAGAATGGAATAATTAAAAAAAAAAAACAGTTGTAGGATAATCACACATGGACTACTATGGGGCAACTAAAATTAACAAACTCAATGGCATGCAACAATATGGGTGTATCTCACACACTTAATGTTGAACAAATGAAACAGACGCAAAAGCTTTTAAGAAGACAAAACTAATCAGATGACCTTGGAGGAGGTTGGTGGTGGGTGGGAGGTAATAACGGCAAGTAGGTACAAGGGGGACTTCTGTAGTGCTGGCAACATTCCATTTCTTAATCTGGAAGGTAATTACATGATAAGCTTGACGTGAGAAAGTTCATCAACTTGTATACTTAGTATTTGTGTATACAAATTAAAAGTTTGCTACAATTACAAGTTTTTAAGGAAATATTCTCCTTCATGACTTCAACACAGTTCTTTCTATTCCTAGTCCCTTTGCCACGTCAGGGTCCATCCTGCCTTGGTCTTCGCATAACCGAGTCCACTATGAGAAAGCATGTGCCCTGAGGCTTTGCAAAGCTGGTGCGCTCTCTCATTTCTCATCATGTATCTCATCATGCACACGCAGTGAACTTCCTCAGAGAGGCCCTTCCCTGCCCCACCAACCTGACCACAGTGTCTCATTCTTTATCCTAATGGCATTATTTCTTTCCTAGCACTTCTCACAAGCTAAAACCATGTTGAAGTATTCATGTGTACTTGTTTTTAGAGCACATGGACTTTGTGCTCTGATTCACCGTTGTTTCCCCAACAACTGTATCCCTAGTGCCTAGAAGTACATCTGGCAGTTTTACTCAGCTAATTTCAAACTTATATCCACACAAAAGTCTGCTCACAAATGTTTATACCACGTTTATTCATGATCATCAAAAACCAGAAGCAAACAGATGAGTGGAAAGACTGTGGCACATTTATACAATGGCATATTATTCAGTCATACAAAGACTTGAGCTGCCAAGTCACAGAAAGACATGGGTGAATCTTGCATGTATATAGCAAAGTGAAAAAAATTAGTCTGAAAAGACTTTATGTACCATATATCTTGAATTATATGATATTCTGAAAAAGGCAAAACTATAGCAATGGTGAAAAGATCTGTGGTTCAAGGGGAAATTGAGAGGGTAGAATAGGTGAAACACAGGAGGTATTTTAGGTGGTATAAATATTCTGTATGCTACTGTAAGGATGGGTATGTGACACTATGCATTTGACAAAACTCATAGAACTGTACAGTATAAAGAATGAAACTTACTAAATGCAATTTAAAAAAATCATTTAGGAGAGAGGGATATCTTAGGATGGAATATAGAAAGTGACAAAACAATTTATTTTACAAATATATATGCAACAACGTCACTGAAGAGGATGGGAAAAAAGGTGCTGACCTCAAAGTAACTAGAAATGAGTAGAGTCTGTAATAATGCAAAAGGAACTGCACATAAGTATTGTATTCTAGTTGATAAAGTTGTTTCCCATAGGGACTGGGTAAACAATTCTCATACTGCTTTACATGTGTCCAACAATTGAACAACTGAGGGAATGGGTACAGCTAGTGGGTTTCTCACTGTTGGGGTAGGAATTTAAAGATAGGCAAAGAAAGGAGGCTAGAATGATCCATGGGGAGTTCTACAAAATACCTAAACAATACTCCACAAAACCATCAAGATCATCGAAGGCATGGGAAGTCTGAAAAACTGTGTAGTTTAGAGGAATCTAAGGAGACATGACAACTTAATGTGGTAACCTGGATGGAATACTGGAACAGAAAAATGACACAATAAGGATTCTGAATAAAGTACAAACTTAGTTAATGATAATGTATCAATATTGGTTTGTTAATTGTGACAAATGTGTCTTTCTAGTGTAACATGTTACTAATAGGCGAACTCCATTGCAGAATTTGTGGGAACTGTGTATTATGTTTGCAATTTTTCTGTAAATCTAAAAATCATCTAAAAAATTAAGTTTATTAGCTTTTTTTTTTTAAAGAAAAAATGCCTGGCAGAGGTAGATGGAATGATTGGTGGATGGACACTGGAGGGAAGAACAGATAGACAGCACACCACCATGATGGAAGGATGAACAGATGTTGGGATGGATGATGGGAGGACAGTGGATAGAGTGGTTTAGAAAGTGTGGAGCACACAAGACAAAAACTGGAATGGGCACTTGGGATTTAGCAACATGAAGGTCAAGAGCCTTCTTGGTGGAGAAAGACAAGCCATGTAGCAGTGGTTGACAGGGTAGCAGAAGCTGACAAAATGGGGACAAAGAATATAAACAATCTTTCCACCAAATCTGACCAAAAAGAGGTGGAGAAAGGGAAGAAGGGTTTTGTGTGTTACTTTATTGAGGTATAATTTACATACCATAAAATGCACAGAACTTTAGTGGACAGTTTGTGACTCTTGGAACAAAGAGATGGCTGACAATACAGAAGTCAGTACCAGCTGGTAGAAGGGGCTATGCTCCAGAACAAAGGCAAAGGGTGATTCGATCTTCCTTTGAACTCTTTCTGTCCTGTGGGTGATGGCACTATCCTCACTGGAGACTGTCTTTACAACCCCCAAAATGAAGACACCAAAAGGGTCTTCCAAAAAATTTTATGACTATTTGTTCTGAGAAAGGTAAGACTCTAATGTGGACAAATTTACTGGCTTTTTTTTTTCTTAATTATTTACTACTTTAAAAAATTTTGCCAGGTGCGGTGGCTCATACCTGTACTCCTAGCACTTTGGGAGGCAGAGGTGAGAGGATTGTCTGAGCTCAGGGTTTCGAGACCAGCCTGGGCAACATGGTGAGACCTCATCTCTACAATAAGTAAATAAATAAAAATTAGTTGGGCATGGGGGCACATGCCTATAGTGTCAGCTACTTGGAAGGCTGAAGTGGAGGATCACCTGAGCCCAGAAGATCAAGGCTGTGGTAGCCGGGATCATGCCACTGCACTCCAGCCTGGGTGACAGAGTGAGACTCCCAACTCAAAAACAAAACAAAACAAAAAAATTTTTTTTTTAAGTCTGTCACCCAGACTGGAGTGCAATGGCCGCTCCCGGCCACCGCAGCCTCGACCTGCTGGGCTCCAGCGATCCCTCCACCTCAGCCTTCCGAGTAGCTGGAACTACAGGAGCGCGCTACCATGCCCAGCTGATTTACAAAAAAAATTAATGCCTATCTTCCTCAAAAAGAGAAGATGGCAAAAAATACCACCCAGGTTGTTCTAAACACTGGAAAGCCTTATAGCCAGAGAGAGTTCATGTCCCTTTCTTACCTGTGACTACAGGAAGCGTGGGTTATCCCTCTCCACCCCCTTTAAAAAATAACTTCCTCTCTTATAGAAGAAATACATGTTTGTTGCACAAAACAGATAAGTGAAATTAAAATTTCCCATGCCATTTAAAAAGCACTATTAACAGTTATAATGTATCATTCCAGTCTCTTTTCTAAGCACCTATAAAAGATATCCTATGAAAAAAGATCTTTATCCAGAACGCAGGTCTATCTATTATCACATAACTCAAATGTGATATAGCTTACATTATAGAAAGGTAATTCTCTCAAAGCAACCTAACATTTTTCATTCTAAGTACTGACTAGATTAGTCTATATCCATAAAACCTGGTGTGTGACCAAAATTTGCAATCAGGGCAGAAACTTCATGAAAATTATTCAAAATAAAAACCCCATGAGCCTCTGCTCTCTTTCTGGTCAAAGAACATAGCTTTAATTTGAATATATATTAACAAGGCAGAATTAGTTATAGCAAAAGCATAGTAGATGTTGCTAATGGTGCTTTCATAAATATCCTGGGCTTTTGGGGAGATGGTTTTTCACATTATTAATCCTCAAAACATCCCTGAGAGGACCAGATCATTTAAAAGGGGAAATTAAAGTCAGCCAAGGATGACGTCTGACAAGCATTCTGTAAATAACAGGGTTAGGTGGGGAAAAAAAGATACCCTGCTTCATCCTTCTAGGCAGACCAAGTCAACTTCCCCCCCAGAGAGATGGGAGGGTCTGTCTTAGAAGGTAATGTCTCTGCTATGGCTCGAGCATCCCCATCAAAACTCAAGTTGGAACCTTAATTCCCAGTGGAGCAGTATCAGGCAGTAGAACCTGATACTACCCCATGACCCAAACCTGAGAGGTGTTTGGGTCATGGAGGTTCTGCCCTTAAGGACGTGGGTGGTGTGGGTGGCTTGTGCAGTTCTCAGTACACTGAGTTCTTGCTTTCGTGTGACTTGTTTACTGAGGCAATGGATTCGTCCTCACCAGAGTAGTTTGTAATGAAAGTAGGAACCCCCTGTGTTTTGTCTATTTTCACATGTCCACTTTGACTTTCTGCCACATTGTGAGGCAGCAAGTGGCCCTGACCAGAAGCTGAGCAGACACTGGTGCCATGCTTCTTGGACTTCCTAACTCCAGAATCCACACTCCAGAATCATGAACCCAATAAACCCTCTTTTCTTTAAAAATTACCCAGTTGTGGCCAGGTTTGGTGGTTCAGCCTGTAATCCCAATATTTTGGGAGGTCGAGGCGATTGGATTGCCTGAGACCACGGGTTCAAGACCAGTTCAGGCAACTTGGCAAGGCCTTGTCTCTACCATAGATAAAAAATTAGCACGCAGTAGCATGCGCCTGTAGTTCCGGCTACTTGGAAGGTGGAGGTGGAAGGATGACTGAAGCCCAGCAGGTCGATGCTGGAGTGGCCGTGAGTGTGCCACGGCACACCAGCCTGGGTGACAGAGTGAGACTCCAATTCAAAAAAGAAGTAAACTAAATGAATAATTAAACAAACAAATAAATAAGTATATAAATTACCCAGTTGCAGGTGTTCTGTTATAGCCACACAAAATAGAGTAAGACATCCTCTCAATCAGGGTTTGAAGGATGTGAAAAGAAAGCGTAACCATAACCAGTAGGAAACTCTGAACCGAGACAAACTATTTTCCCACTAGCAAGAAGCCATATTTAGGGACTTTTCTGTTTGTTTTGATTTTGGAAAGTAAGGCCAGAGGGAAGAAGATATTTACAAGCCTGAATTCCTGGAACAGAAGGTTGAGGTCCACTCCTGCCCCATGCTAACTGGGCAGGCCACATTCACTCATGAGCCTTGGAGTCATGAGCATAATAGCCAACATGAGATTTTTTTTTTTTTTTTTTTTTTTTTTGAGTCAGGGTCTCACACAGTTGCTCAGGCTGGAGTGCAGTGGCACAATCATAGTTCATCGCAGCCTTGACCTCCTAGACTCAAGTGATCCTCTTGCATCAGCTTCCTGAAAAGCTAGGACTACAGACATGCACCACTATACCCAGCTAATTCAGAAGTTGTCATGAAAAAAATTTTCATTTTAATAAAAGTTTTATACATTATCTCATTATTTGCCCTCCTTCACAGTTTATAGTAAGGTGTCCATGGTTAACTAGGGTAAACTAGTTTCTCACTTTGTTCTTTGGAGTGATGCACTAGCTCAGCCTAGGGATGGTTCACTCACTGAATACAGCTCACTATTTCCAAAGTATTACATGGGATGTTCCCAAGGTTCGAGACATGACTGGCAGTTAAATGCTTTTGGAGTCTCTAACTAGGCAAGGTGATGGCCTTTTTGTTTTTCTAAATACAGACAGGCTTTCATTATCTAAACATCTATCCATATAAATTGCTTCTGGTATAAGATTACTAAATGCTGAAACATCTGAGGTTTGATGAAGAAATGGAACATCTTAGTTTAACAAAAGGCACTTGTCTGGCAGAGATAGTACGTGTTTTTTTTTAGTTGTAATATGTGTAGGGTGTTTTCATCATAGCAAGTATAATCATGTTTTAGCAACAAATCAATGACTCATTTTCTTTTGACTTGTCAGAGAGCTGCCACACCCCAATACAAACATGAGAAAAACCAGTTGACTAATTTGAATTGTTATGTAGAATGTTAGGTCAGAAGAACTAAGCAGAAAAGCCATCTCTGCCCATCTAAAATCTTAACATCTTACCTACTTGACTTGAAACAGATTTGATTCCACTACTATTAGCAGAAATAAATGAAGCAGCCATGTCAGATACACTATTGACATAAAATATGAGAAAGGTATGAAGAGATGATTGATAGAAGCAGTGAGGACTTGAGGAAAAGCATCCTTTCGTATAAGCAAACCAAGTTGTTAAGGGTTTTCCACATTTTGTTTAGAAAAAACACTACTATTCTTCTATCATGTCAAAGGTAATATCTGCTGCTTTCAAATATGTAAGATAAAATACACACTGTTTCCCATGGCTTATTTAATAAGGGTGTCTCCAACTTTTAACCTCAAAAGAGATCGAGCAAAGAGTCAATTCCATCTAAATGGATAGATGGAAAGCTTAAGAACTCCACTAGCAACTGCTCGTGCAAACGTGGCAACCAAAGAAATAAGTAGCATACCACTGTGAAACATACTTGAAAGTTCATGGATTTGAATTTTTCTAAAAAAATGTCTGAATCCTGTAAATGGTTCCTTTAAGAAATAAAGGAATTCTGTAAATTGCTCAACTAAGATGAAGAATGTTTGAAAATATATCAAATAAATTGAACAGAAAAGATTTGCTCAGTGTGTTGGTCAAACATGTTGGAATACATGGAAGTTATCTGGGGGGAAAACATTGAAACTGGTATTCATGGTTTCCTGAAGCCAGGGTTTCCTCTTCTTACTAGCAATTTAAACTTGGGCATGTGACTAAGCCCCTCTGAGCTTCAGTATGCTCATTTTTAAAATGGGGTGACTACTTACATCATAGAGTATTCATGCGGGTCAAATGAGATTGTCTGATGGTGTTTCATGATTCTACATATACAAAGTAAACAAATATTTCAAAGAGCAAGAAATTCTGCTTTCTACCCACTGCCAGAACTGTCCATGAAAAATCTTGATTTCATTTTATCTTGTCATATTAGTTTTAAAACTAATGATAAAGTGACATTCCAGGAATAAATTCTCTGGTGAAAATTAATTTGCTTAATATGGATTTATTCATGCTCTTATTCTTTCTAATTTGTACATTTCACCTTTTACAATTTTACTTCTTAAAGCTGCTGAGATCTTCCCTGTCAGATGCTTGTTTTAAATCTCTACACAAACCTCCTTCACATTAAAACACACACTACCATTAGTAAATTATGAGCTGCCAAAATAAAGGACAAATAATAAGAACTGAAAAGTACTCTCCCAATAGCCAGTATTATAAGTTATATGTCTAAAATTTTTAAGTCAAATATACCAGCTCTTCTTAAAGGTTAACCCAATTAAATGCAAAGAAAAAGCAGCTAAAAGTATCTGGGTTGTCAGATTTCAAATTTAACTTGAAAGCCAATAGTTGAAGGGAGGTTTTGAAAGGGGAAGAGATGATTTTTAAAAGGCTTCTTAATCTAATCCTTATGTTCCCAGTCCCTACCCAAGTCACATCACACAAGTTATCATGCCCAGTGAAGGATGGATACACTCCCACTTTAGCTATAGGAAATTAGTTACATAAATTAGATGGCCCTTTGGTGAACTAGTATAATCCTTATTTCATATTTGCCTTGAAAGAAAAAAACCAGTGGCTCAGCCTGTAATCCCAGCACTTTGGGAGGCCGAGGTGAGTGGATTGCCTGAGCCCGTGGGTTTGAGACCCACCCGGGCAACTTGGTGAGACATCGTCTCTACAAAAAATCGAAAAAATTAGTTTAGCACACCTGTAGTTCTGGCTACTTGGAAGGCTGAGGCGGAAGGATCGCCTGAACCCAGAAGGCCGAGGCTGCGGTGGCCGGGAGCATGCCACTGCACTCCAGCCTGGGCAACAGAGTGAGACTCCAACTCAAAAAAAGGAAAAAAAGAAAAAAAGAAAAAGACACTTCTATTTCTTTTGGTTCTCTTTAATAAATCTCATTTTCTACCTGTATACCTAATCCTGAATTGCACCCCACATCTTTAAAATAAAAAAAATTAAATAAATAAATAAATAAATAATAAATCTCACTTTCACCACTGCAGGGCCAGCTTTATCATAGCACCTCTAAAGGCTGGAGTTGGAAAGCCCTAGACAACCTCATTTTTTTCAGATGAGGAAAGAAAACCTAAAAGAGAACTCAATGGTGAAAATGACTTGCCAAGGTCATTGAGCTGGTAAGCAGTTGTCCTACTAGGACAGAGCTCACAGGCCAGGATCCTTCCCGCTACATCACACTGGGAACAGGCAACGTGATTTTATTTCATAGATGCCAACAAAGTTTCCACAGCCACAAAGAATATATCTTTCCCTGGTTTATTCGTTCCTGAAGCACAGCTAAGAGATTACTTTCTCTTCCTTTTTTTTTTTTTTTTTTTTTTTTTTTTAGTTGGAGTCTCACTCTGGCACTCAGATGGGAGTGCAGTGGCAGCTCCTGGTCACCACAGCCTCAACCTGCTGGGCTCTGGCGATCCTTCTGCCTCAGCCTTCCAAGTAGCTGGAACTACAGGCGTGTGCTACCACGCCCGGCTAATTTTTTTTTTTATTTATTGTAGAGATGAGGTCTCGCCAAGTTGCCCTGGCGGGTCTCGAATCTGCGGGCTCAGACAATCCACTCACCTCGGCCTCCCAAAGTGCTGGGATTACAGGCTGAGCCACTGAACGCAGCTGATTACTTTCTCTTACTTAAGATCTTACTTTCTAGTAAAATGAAATATAATCAAATTGTCTGTACTAATTTACATTATACTATCAATGAATTTATCATGTCCTTTCCTGAACACAAGCTTTGAGTAAAGGAAGAAGCACACAACTATGTATTTAAAAAGGTGTTGTGTATGTACACTAACACAACTGTGAACAGGACACAGTCTCTACTGTAAGAGCTTTCAATCATATGGGACTGGGCACGGTGGCTCACCCCTATAATCCCAGCACTTTGGGAGGCCAAGGCAAGAGGATTGGTTGAGCTCAGGAGTTTGAGATCAGCCTGGGCAACAAAATGAGACATCATCTTTAAAAAAATACATTAAGTCCTTTCGGCTGGAACCGCCATCTTCCAGTAATTCGCCAAAATGACGAACACAAAGGGAAAGAGGAGGGGCACGCAGTACATGGTCTCCAGGCTATTCAGAAAACATGGAGTTGTTCCTTTGGCCACATACATGCGAATCTACAAAAAAGGTGATATTGTAGACATCAAGGGAATGGGTACTATTCAGAAAGGAATGCCCCACAAATGTTACCATGTCAAGACAGGAAGAGTCTACAACATCACCCAGCACGCTGTTGGCATTGTTGTTAACAAACAAGTCAAGGGTAAGATTCTTGCCAAGAGAATTAATGTGTATTGAACATATTAAGCACTCGAAGAGTAGAGATAGCTTCCTGAAACGCATGAAGGAAAAAGACCAGAAAAAGAAGGAAGCCAAGGAGAAAGACACGTGGGTTCAGCTGAAGCGCCAGCCTGCTCCACCCAGAGAAGCACACTTTGTGAGAACCAACGGAAAGGAGCCCGAGCTTCCGGAACCTATTCCCTATGAATTCATGGCTTCATGGGTGTCAAAAATAAAAGATCTCTGGATCATAAAAATGTTGTCCTCACTGAATGGCAGTGTGGTGTCCCCTTCTCCAGAAAATAAGCTAAATTTTAGTTGTGTCCTAACTCATTGTATAATGTCTTTACCATTCAGATGTGGTGTTTTTCTAGCTGAAAGATGTATGATTGTTTATTGTACAATAAATATACTCTGGTTAGAAAAAGGCAAAAAAAATACATTAAATAATTTGAAAAATAACAATAATTTATTTTTTAAAAAATCTTTCAATATTAGGAATCCTCCCCGCCCCCTCGTTCTGCCATAATAGGAAGAGTTCCATTACTTTCTCTACTTTTTCTCTTACACAGATTATGGAGTTTTTATTCCCCTTACCTACCCTATGCAAATAGCTGTTGAATGAACAAAGGAATGAATGAAGGAAAGAAGGAATGAATATTCCAGCCCTCCACAGCTCCTTCTACCTTTGCCCCTAGGATTCTTTCAAAACAGAAAAGTTCTTTTTTGGTCTTTTTTTTCCCCCTCAACCATAAAGTCCTAGATACTCTAGAGACTAACCTACACTCTAGTCTCTTCTTTTTCTAAGCTTTTACTCAGTGGAACAGATTTCCAAAATGCCATTGCTGACTAAGAAAAACCTGGTGAGAATTTATGGGGCCCAACTTTTAAGCACAGGCAGCAATCTGGGCTCTCATTCTCATTCTATCAAGGCTTGTATGAGCCTGTTGTCCTGAGTCTTATCTACAGATGAAAAGCACTTGCTCTTTCCTTGCACAAGTGTTTCTACTCTCAAAAAGATGAACAATTCCTGTGCAAATATAATCAGATTCTTGGACATGCTGAAAATGTAAACTTAGAGAATGGCAGTCACTTGTGACTCCTTCCTTTGAAAACGTTCATCACCCATGCGTCTGTGCCTTGTGCCATGACAACTTCCTTTTAGTTCACAGGTTCAAAGAACTTCATAGTTATAATTCATAACCATGAAAAAGAACTATGACTTCAAGTTGACAGAGAAAGAGCAGGTTTCCAACACAGCCTCCGACAAGGTCTGTAGCTCAAACTCTCCACACCTCAGTTTCTTTACCTACCTTGCAGAGTTACTTCAAGGATTAAATACAATCTCACGAAGGATGGGGCACACAGTAAGAACCTAATAAATGTAGCTGTTGGGAGCTATGACAGCATGGTTAAGTGACTTTGGAATCAATGTGACCTTGGACAAGGACAAGTAACAACTTCTCTGGCCTGTTTCTTCCTCTGTAAAATGAAGAAGTGACGATACCACCATCTGCTTCATAAGGTTATTGTAAAGACTGACTGCGTGAGATAAAATTTATAAACTCCCTGGTCCTTACCTGAGAGCTGTGTTAGTGCTAGAAGTAGTCATAATAATAGCAGCAATAGTCAAGGGGTGGGGTAGCAGAAGGAACTAAGCTAAAGTGGCCATTGCTGTAATACAGGGGAGAAATCACAGGTGCTGGACTAAGGCAGCGGCAGGGAGAAGTCAGGACTTAGATTCCAGAGCTCTAAGGAGCAAGCATCAATAAGACTTCATGACTACTGGGTGTGCCAGGCAAGGGAGAGGCAGGAGATAAGGATTCCACAAGATTTTTGACTGGGACAACTGAGGACAGCAGCACCTGCCATGTACTGAGGGAACTGAGGAAGAGAAGTATGTTTACAGAGGAAAAGAAGTTTATTTTCAAATCAGTTGAATATGGGGCATCAAAGCAGAGTTGTCCATCTCTGACTATGTCTGGCATTCAGAAAACAGATCAGGGTTAAACATATGATGGAGTCAGAAGTTATCAGCATGTGGGCAGAAACTGAAGCCTTGGGAATAGTTCTATCATCCAGAAAGAGCACATAGGAGTAGGAAAACAAAACAGAAAAGAGAGCCAGGGCCCAAAGACAGAGCCTGGGAAATGTTAACACTGAAGAGACAGGTGAGAAAGAAAACCCAGAAAGGAGACTAGACTGGAAGAGCAATAAGAGCAAAAGGATGAGACCAGAAGATAGGACGGTTTTCAAGGCTACCAAGTACCAAGGCTTCAAAAGGAAACAGTAAGGAACGTCTAGTGCTGCTGAAGGCCAAATCAGAGAAAGACTCAAATAACTCCCGGGATTGAGATCAAGAAGGTCCTCAGGGAGACCAGTGGAAGTGGACATCAGTCAGTGGTGGATAAAGGAGGTGTTGTCATGGGTGGAGAAAGATCTTCTAGAAAAACAGGTAGTAAGGGAAGGAGAAAGACAAAGTGGCAGCCGGTGGTTGAGGGAATGCAGGAAAGAGGAGTGGAAGCTTTCCGTGTGGTAGTAGAGGGTGGTGAGGGTGGTTTTGAACAAAAGAGAAAGACTTCAGTTTGTGTATATGCTGAACTGAAAGGACCAGTGGAAAGGGAGAGGTTGAAACAACAGCCAAGAAAGGAGGGTAAGGAATGGAAGGACTGCCCCCACAGCAAATTTCCTTAACATTGTCCTAAAGAGAAAGGAATTAAGTACAGTTTTCTGCCTTTGACAATTTAGAATTATTTCATTCACTGGCTTTTAACATGTTTAATTTATTCCTTAGTACGTTACAGGTAGAGTTTATTATGATTTATTTTTTAAAAGCAGTTTAAAAAAATTTTTTTTTTAGTTGGAGTCTCACTCTGTCGCCCAGGCTGGAATACAGTGGCATGCTCACAGCCACCGCAGCCTCAGCCTGCTAGGCTCAGGTGATCTTTCTGCTTCAGCCTTCCAAGAAGCTGGTACTACAGGTGTACACCACCATGCCCAGTTAATTTTTTGATTTATTGTAGAGATGAGGTATCACCAATTTGGCCAGGCTGGTCTCAAATCCCTGAGCTCAGGCAATCCTCTCACCTCCACCTCCCAAAGTGCTGGGATTATAGGCGTGAACCACTACACCCAGCAGCAGTTTTGTTTAAAAGCCTATTCTCAAATAATTAAACAAGTGGGGATTCACCAAATAATCCACTAGCCAAGTTCTAAGTGTCTGGAGGGTGGCTGGACTGGTTAGCACAGGAGGAGGCTGGGAGGACACCAGCTGAGCTGGGGGAGATATCAGAGGAGGTGCCTTAGAGAAAGATGGTGAAGGTTTGAAATAACTGAGTGCAAGAGACAGAGAAAACAAAACCACATATCCAAAGACATCACATGGAAAACAAAGCAATCCATGGAAAACAAAGCAATCATGCTTCCTTCCATTTAGAAAGAGAAGATTCTTTGTGGAGCTAAGGAGTAGACAAGGGATGCCGGATGCAGCCAGGTTGTTCGGAAGAAGCAAACATGGACCCGCTGATGAGACTAGCAGACAAAACTCATGTGGCAGAGGCAAGATGGGAGCAACGGAAAAGAGAATGGGAGACTCAGGAAAGATTATATTTTCAAAAGAATTCTCTCACTCGAATCTTAAAAATCAATTGGTTAATACACCATCTTTCAATTCCTGTTTGGAGCAAGCAAGTCAATGAAGGAACATGTATTTTTCAATACAGCTGACATAAAACAGTAATGATGCAAGATATGGATTATAGTAACAAAATCATACATCGATCTTTTCCCCATAAACATGTCTATGATAAAGAAACATCACCAACTGATTCAGATACTAAAACATCAATGATTTCTAAACACTTTCTGAACATTGACCCTTTTTTATTCATTCAAACAAAGTCTTAAAGGTTGAAGAATTGTGCTCTACAAGGAATGTATATGCTGAAAAGACAGTTCCTGCCTTCAAATTGTTAAGATCTAACTTTACACATACATGAAACATGAGACTAAGGAAGGTTCTAGGATCAGGAGGAATAATTTAGAGAACATTTGCCCAAGTTCAAGTTCCAACACATACCAACCAACATCCCTGAGCCCCACACATTCTTTCCCAAATTCTTGCACCAAGTAGATGAGAATACTTTGTTTTCTTCCACCTTTTCCTCTCTCCTCACATCACAGAAAATAAGCAACATTAGTGGCCAGTTATGGCTCCAATCACAACATTGGCCACATACCTACTATGTTCCAGGCACTATGCTTGGTGTCTCAGCATTCAGTTCTCAAAGCAACCCTGCAAAGGCACTAAGATGAGTGCCCTAAACATACAGAGAAAGTGAGGCTGAGAGAGGTGAAGAAAACTGCCCGATCTCATCCACCTACTGAATGATGGGGCCATGTGTAAGTTCAGGTTCATCTAGTTTGAAAGCATATACTCTTTTGTAACCACAGCCCCTACAGCAAATTTCCCTAACATTGTTCCAAAGGGAAACGTGTTAAGTACAGTTTTCTACCTTTGGCAATTTAGAATTATTTTATTCACTGACTTTTAACATGCTTAATTTATTCCTTAGTAATTTACAGGTTGAGTTTATGGTGATTTTTTTAAAAAGCAGTTTTATTTAAAACCCTATTCTCAAATACTTAAACAAGTAGGGATTCACCAAATAATCCACAAGTCAAGTTCTAAGTGACAGTTTCTACCTTCTCACTGGGGTATTCACAAAGTAGTAAAGCAGACTAATTTGATGTTAATACAGTGAGAAACTATATGTAAAACAAGGGCCTGAAATTAAAAGGATAGGCCTCATCTAGGTATAAGAACAAACCCACTGACAGTGGTGTTCCCATGTGCAATACCAGTTTATTTAGAAGGTACAACAGCGTGTCTGTGAAAGAGCCAATTATGGGAGTCCACAGAGGTACCAGGCTCTGTCTCACCTCAGGAGCAGTACAGGGCAGTGCTTAAGGTGCATCTAACTTCTTAGCCATAGCTCTGCTGCTCTGTTACATCCCAACTGAGGGCCCTGGAGCAACTTCTTGACTTCTCTGTGCCTCAGTTTCCCATCCATAAAATGGGGCTATCAAAGGTTGTTACTAGGATTATATGAACCTTGGCTAATACATACAAAGTACTCACTCTACGTCTGCTAACTCAGTTATGTATGTTTAGGTTTCTCTCTTTCTGAAGCAGTATTTTTTTAACTGCAGATCACAACTCATAAATGTGTTATGAATAAAGGTTGAGAGTCAAAACCAGCATTTTTGGAAAATGAAAGAGAACAGAAAGTTGTATGCAAACATTAATGAAACTGACGCAATGGTTCACATCTGTAATTCCAGCACTTTGGGAGGCTGAAGCGAGAGGAATGCCTGAGCCCAGGGGTTCAAGACCAGCCAGGGCAACTTGGTGAGACCTTGTCTCTACACTAAATCAAAAAAATTAGCTGCGCATGGTGGTGCATGTCTGTAGTTCCAGCTACTTGGAAGGCTAAGGCAGAAGGATCACCTGAGCTCAGCAGGTCAAGGTTGCAGTGGCCTTGAGTGTACCACTGTACTCCAGCCTGGGCAACAGAGTGAGACTCTGACTCAGAACAACAACAACAACAATAATAATAATAAAGTTATATTTTAGATTACTTTTATAATTTTTTTCTTAGTATATAGAGTAATATTAGTGGTGTCTTGTGAATCTGTTTCTACGTATTCAGATAATCTGAAGGGTATTTCTTTCTGTGACACCATCTAAAAGTCTTGAAAAACACTGTTTTATAGAATGGGGGTGATGGGGAGTCAGGAATTACTGAAAGGTATCACAAGCCAAAAAATACTTTTCAAAAAGGAGACCTCTGAAGCAAAGGAAAAAACTTCCTAAATGCACAGTCAGATGACCCAGCACTTGCCCTGGGTACATGAGTCCGTTTATGGCTAGGCTGCTATTGACATTTCCATAATCTGAGCTTAACAACATGCTTTTATTTCCAAAACAAATTGCAATATTGCAAGTACAGATGTTATCTTGATGTTGGGCAAAATTGAAATAATTGATAGAACTTATCTAGTAAGCAATCTTGCAACACTTGTCAGAGTAGATATTATGCAAAGTTTTAAATGCTCTTAGGGCTTAGAAGAGATACAAAAATATCTTAAAACAGAAATATTTAAATGTGGATGTAGATTTAACCCAACAGTTCCATTAAAACCAATTCCAAGCTAAAAATTTACCTGTATGAGCTTTCCCATAAGATGAAATGGAAAAGAACTATAAACACATAAAAATAACCACTTGAGAATCTAATAAATCTAATAAAAAACATTTATCTATGTCTCCAAAAGGCTGTATGATGTGCTGGCTTACAATGCCGCCCTTAGTCTAGGTAAGAGAGGTCATAGCCCTGAGTCCCACTCTTGCCATAACCTGTCTTCCTGAAGACTTCCTGGGACCAACTGAACCCACCTCTCCAAAACCAGGGTTCCTCCACCTGGTTTTAGGCTGTGCTCTAGTTTTCTAGAATTCCTTCATCAAATACCAAACATTGGCCGGCAGAGTGGCTCACACCTGTCATCCCAGCCCTTTGGGAATCTGAGACAGGATTGCTTGAGCCCAGGAGTTCAAGACCAGTCTAGACAACACAGTGAGACCTTGTCTCTACAAAAATAAATAAATAAATAAATAATAAGTTAGCCTGGCATGGTGGTGCATGCCTGTAGTCCCAGCTACTTGGAAGGCTAAGGCAGAAGGGCTGCCTGAGTCCAGGAGTTTCAGGCTGCTTGATCGTATCACTGCACTCCAGCCTGGGTGACAGAGTGAGACTCTGACTCAAAAAACAAAACAAAAACTCAAATAACAGTTTCCAGGTATGAATAGACTCCTCCCAGATCTGTCTTCCCTAGGGGAAATTTTTCTACTAGTGTGTGCCAGAGGCATAGTCAAGGGGTGGCAGGTTATGCTATGAATGGTCATGAAAGTAGACACAATGCTAGTCACCAGGTGAGACTGTACTGGGGTGGGAAATGAAAGAGAAGAAATCTGGGCCAGGGGCAGATTCTCCCACCTGCTTTCCAGCTCAGAGCTCTGGGAAGATGATTTTTCCCCCCCTGGGGCCTCACTCTGTTACCCAGGCTGGAGTGCAGTGATGTAATCATGATTCACCACAGTCTCAAACTCCTGGGCACAGGTGATCCTTCTGCCTCAGCCTTCTGAGTAACTGGGACAACAGGCATGCACCACCACATCTGGCTAATTTTTTGTTGTTGCTGTTGAGACAAAGTCTTGCTGTATTGTCTAGGCCAGTCTCAAGCAATCCACCTGGGTTCAAGTGAGCCACTTGGCCTGACCAGATGTTGAATTTTGAATTCAAAATTCAAACCTAGCCTTCCAGGTCATTTTGAAGATACAGTTATCAAGGTTGGTGCAAAGTACAAATTTTATACAAATACCTGTTCATTTAATTCATAAGTTTTAAGTATTTAGACATATGCTATATGAGTCTCTATCTGTTTTCTTACAAGAGACCTTGCCAAGTTACAGGTCAGGCTAGTGGTTAGGCAAGGATTCAGCATCTAGCCTGGGTTCATATTCCCTCCCCACCTCACCAGCTATGTCAGCTTAAGGAAGCCTCTTAATCTTTTCTGAGTCTCCAGTTTCTCATTTACTTGTAAAACAAGGATAATGAGAGCATCCTCTTTATAGGGTTGTTTTGAAGACTAATTTAATTAGTTCATAGAAAGTACCTAGAACAGCATCTAGTACACAAATGTTGTTATTCTCCACACAAAACTGCTTGGTCCAAGATGAGAGGATTGCCTGAGCCCAGAGGTTTGAGACTAGCCTGGGCAACATGATGAGACCTCATCTATACAATAAATTTTAAGAAATTAGATTGGTGTGATGGTGTGTGCCTGTAGTTCCAGCTACTTGAAAGGCCAAAGGATCACCTGAGCCCAGCAGGTTGAGGCGGCGATGGCTGTGAGCGTGCCTCTGCACTCCAGCCTGGGCAACAGTGAGACTCTAACTCAAAAAAACAAAAACAAAACAAAAACAAAACAAAACTGCTTGGCCATTGCATACTTTTAGATCATACCATAGCTAGGAAGTTGCTCTGTATATTTCTTCTTTCCTATTGCTCTCTAATTTAAATTATCTTGCTTTATGCCCCTCCAAAAGATAGTTATTTCCTATTCTGAAAAAGATAAGTCATTTAAGTGTTGACCTGCCTGGTACAAATTCTTCTGAAATTATATTTGTTCATCTTCTTCCCCAGCTCAGTAGATACAAGATACAAGTAACTCAGACCTTTGGCTGGTTGGAAGTTTGAAGTCTGGCAAATTGGTTTTCTGTGTCAATTTCATACCATAAATGTTTGAAAACATTACCAATTTTAAATGTAGAATGGACATTTCCTAACCTTCACATGCACGAGGCTCAGAGCTCTAAGCCAGGGTAGGTCCCTCTTAATTCACACACCAGAGGTTGAAATACTTGAAGCTATCAACAAAGGAAGGCTACCAGACAAGAGAAACTAATGCTAAAAATAGAGCCTTACCAGTAGAAAAATAGATGGGAAAAGGCAATCCTTCCTCTGGCTACTTATTTGTCCACACATTTCTTCATTATTAGATGGAGGTATACTATCAGCATAGTAATTATACATTACCAACAACTTTCTTGATGACTTATATTTCCCCTGCAGTGACTGAACAAACAACTTGAAGAAGTACTTGCCAAATTTAATGACATGCAAGCAGCATATATAGCATCGTGTATTATTTCATCACAGAAACCTCTCTTTCAAATCTTTTAAAGACCTAAAACCAGAGAAGAAAAGTATAAAGAAAATATCCAAGGTCATATTTACCCTTTAAAATATGTACCAAACCTACGTGTTCAATACAGCGAACAGTGAACATTCAAACCTCCATTTTTTCCCAATTACTCTGAAGAATTTTTAAAATAGATGGTTTGTCATCCTATGAAGTGGGTAGGACTGTTTCCCCGAGCTATGTCTAATTAGTCTCCCATAAAATGAGCAATGGCAAAGCACTGCTAATTTCAACAGTTTTTCTATTAACTTAGATCTTCTCTAAATCCAAAATGAAGTATAAAGGCCAGTATGAAATAAATGAAAGTTAACTGGATTTTACAGAGGCAAGACTGAGCACATTCATTCAGCCAACAGTAATCTCATCTGAATCAAATATATTGTTTCTCTAAGAGTTTTGCCAACTTCCTATAAAAATTTCATGAACGCTTCCTATTTTTTGCCAGTTTTTATTTATGCAATTAAATTGGCTTGTTATAAGACCTGGGCTGGAGAAACAATATATTTTTACAAGCCCATTAGTCATACAGTCAAGCCTCATTATATTATAATCACTCAACAGTAGTCAGCAGTGAGAATGCTGTTTCCTTGTGCAATGACAATATTAAAGAAAATACGTATTCACAATAGACCATAAGATGTGTGAAATACAGAATACCCAACACCAGGGGAAAAGTCAGCGAGTTCATCTGGCTTTCATTTTTGCTCAAGAGCCTCACAGTTGTATGGACACAAACCCAGCTTTTAACTTGGAAGCCACAGCCTTAAGTATCAACCCCTTCGGGCCTCCACCCTTTTCGAACCTCACTCCCTTAAGGGAAGTAGAATACTTCCTTTAGAATTGATTACTGTTATCAAAGACTCTCAAGGGAGATCATTTCGGCTTGGGCCATTTTTCCAGCATATGTTTGTTACAGCTTATACTAGACATTTCTCTCTAGATTTGTGTACAGACTTAGCCCCCGAACTCTCTGTCGTGGAGGAGAGGAGGAGCTGGGAGCCCTGGGCTGGCCGTTCCCCTGGCATCCCGCACACCACCCGCGGGGCTACCGTCCTTCCACACGGGCGCCCGTCGAGGTTGCCCCAGGCTGCATTCTGCGCCCGTCAACGGCAATAACTGAGCTTGGGGAAGGAGAAAGAAATCGGCTTCAACAAAGCGCGATTTGTGCAGCTTTGGTAACGCAAGGGCAAATTGTGGTGTCAGGGCTGGAAAACGGAAAGCGTTCATCATGATTTTGATGTAGAATTTCAGGATCCAAGGGTCCCTCTGGGATCCCCAGAACGTCTCCGCTCCATTAAGCAGCTTCAGGTCCCTTCCCTGCTCGCTCGCCACAAAAATCGGGGCTGCCCGGCTCCCAGCAGTGAATGCGGCTCGCGTCGGGTGCCGTTTCCCCAACCGCAGCTTGGGCGCAGCTGGGGTAAGCCCCGCGGAGTCCCGCTTCGATCAGTTGCAGCTGGAGAGCAGAAACGCCCGGAGCTCGGAGAAAAGCAACAAGCCCGGCAGGGCCTGACCTCCCCACGGCCAGCAGGGGGGCCCGCAGCTCTCAGGGCAATCGGCAACTGAACCCGGGCAGGGCGTCCCAACCGCTGCGCCCCAGCGCCAGAGGGCACCGGGGCGAGTGAGAGCGCGCCGCGCCGCGCCGCGCCCCGCTCCTGGTGCTTGGTTCCCGGGAGCCAGGGCCGCGCGCACCCGGGAGCTGGAGCCCCGGAGAATTCCCGGGCGGGCACCAAGGGGCGAGGGCGGTCCCCGACCCTCCCGGCCCGACGCCCAGGTACCTCGCAGCCGTACAGCTGACTCAGCTGCTCTACGATCCACTCCTCCAGCACGAGCCGCTTCCGAAGCTCCTTGCGATCGTATTTCACCGTCACTTTTCCCTGCTGGTGGCGCTTCTGCTGCTGCTGTTGCTGCTGCTGCTGCTGCTGAACCTGCCCGGCAGCGGCCGCCGTGGCCACCGGCTCTGAGTCCTCCCGGGAGGATCCTGAGCCGCTGCTCGAGCCTGGGCTGCCGCCGGCGCCGCCCCGGGGGCTCTGGAAGAAAACCCGCGCGCCGCTGCTGCCAGCCCCGCCGGCCGCCTCGCTGCTGCCTGTCACCACCGACATGTCCCCGCGCACCGGAGCCCGAGTGCGGCCCGGAGGAGGGGCGGGCGGAGCGCGCCGGGCGCCGCTACCACCTCCAGCCCGGCAGCCGCATGCGAAGGGCTCCACGGCACCTGCTCCGCGCGCCGCGCACGCCCGGCAGCCCGACTCGTCGGGCAGAGAGGGAGGAGGAAGAAGGGAGGAGGGCGGGGAGGAAGGCGGGGCGGGGACCGCAGCCTTAAAGACGCCGCGGAGGATCCTCTCGGCCCAGCCCCGGGAGGTGAGATCTGGCGCCTGCAGCGGAGAGGGCCCGGGGCGTGGGAGTCGCCCCCCGGGCAGGGAAGGTGTGCGCGTAGACGCTGACAGTCCGCCTGGTGTAGACACCCGAGGGGACTGGCGTGGTGGCTGCGGGTGTCGATAGCCTCTCCTCCTGGAGACGGGGAATTGCGCCTTCCCCGCGGTTCCGGAGCGCACCAAGCCCGGAGCAGGCACCGCCGCCCCGGGAACGCGGGAAGGGACCGCGCCGCAGGCTCCTCCCGGAGGTTTTCCGCGCCCCGCCGTCTCCTTGGATGGCGCGGAAGAGTCTCCTCTCTCCCAACCCCACCCCGCGGCTCCAAACACACATTCCTATTCATGCCACGATGGATACAACTTCCTCTCTCGATTGTGAGAAAAATTGACGAGGTGATGTTTGTGCAACCGGGCAATCGCCGCGCCTGAGAAATTATCCCCAGACCAGTGTTCCCTTTCTTACCAGGCATCTATTTAATCGTAGACAGAGAGAGCACTGAGGTTTCTTTATAAAGGGCAGAAGGCTTGACCGGTGCTCTGGCTGGGGACATCCACACGGTAAACATTTCTCACAGTAAACAGTAAACAGTCTGTGACGCTTTACTGGTTTTACATTTCTAGTGCTGTGTCTCCTACACAACCAGTTTTCTCTCAATGCCATTCCAACTTCCCTCCCTCCTTTTACTCAGGAAAGCAACTGCATTGACTAAGACACCATGCAGCCAAGTGGAGTTACAAATGAATGAGCTTATTATAAGGTTCAGGGTAGTAAGGTGGGGAGGAAAGTTATAAACAAAACTCCGTGTGTGTGTGTGTGTGTGTGTGTGTGTGTGTG
This sequence comes from Cephalopachus bancanus, assembly GCA_027257055.1. Taxonomy (NCBI): domain Eukaryota; kingdom Metazoa; phylum Chordata; class Mammalia; order Primates; family Tarsiidae; genus Cephalopachus; species Cephalopachus bancanus. The sequence continues at coordinate 1,075,553 of JAPVLO010000006.1, forward strand.
TGTGTAAGATTAGGTATATATCTGCTGTATATAGGATATATATGTATCTGTTGTATATAGTATACACTAGTATATATTTGTTGTACGTAACAATACATTCTGTTCAGGCAACTAAAAAAACAATCACAAAGATATTCAAATACAAGTAATTAGCTTTTATGAACAATTTTGTTTTAAAACTGGTAAAGGTTACTGGCAGCTGCTCAAAGAAGTTTCTCGAGGTGAAATAGATAATCAAGTCAGTTTCCTCTGAACACTTTCCATGGCGGAGAGGATTCTGTGGTGTGGTTTTAGAAGAATGGCAATGAAGACACTGACAATAAAGTCACCAGCAGCCTTCACCTCCCCCCTCTGGTTCTGCTATCACCTGTGCCCAGCTCTACTCTACCCAGGTGTATGATCACCTTCGCTCCCTCAGGGGAGGGTTTTCCAGCAAAAGCCTGAGTCGGGATTTTCTCAAAGAGCTCCATGCCTGCCACCCATCATAAGGACTTGAAGCCAGGCCTTGATGTATGAAAAGGAAGGATCTGGGGGAATTGTGTGAAATAGTGTGGCTGGTGTTGGCCTTGGACTGTCGTAATTGGAAGGGGGTCAAGGCTAAAATATTTCTGCCCATAGAAGAGGCCAGCTGCCCTTTAGAAGGTGGGTTTTGCACCAAATCTATTATAGACAAAGAAGACAGAATTACCTTGATTGGCCCTAGAGACTGAGGACCAGTCTCTACATCACCCTCTGCCCCCATCTGCCTTGTAGGGTAGAACATTTAAAAGCCTGAACACACAGCCAAGAGGGTGAGCACCTTAACAAAACATAACTGCCCTCAGGAGGAAGAGGAGGAGGGCGGCAGCCAACATCAGTGTCTCCTTGCACAGAAACAAGCTTGTCTTGCTCCAGACATCTGGCACCTAGCCAAGTCTGCTAGCACCAGCTTTAACGAACAGCACTAACCAGGGAAATGTAAATCAAAACAAAAGCAGCTAAGATTTTAGTTCACTGAAGAGAAACTATAAAATCTCTACCCCCTTTTGGTGCTGGGGCTAACAATAGCAATTATTTTGAAAATTGTGCCTGTGATCTCGCAGTATGTGGCAGAGTGGGAAATTCCAACTTCTCACTTTGAGTCTTTGGACAATGAATTCAGTCATTCAAGAATAACTTCCAGTAATTTATTAAAACCCACTAAGTTCTTTCTGAGAAATTCTTATGTCAATTTTTTTCTCACCACATAGGATGCTTTTTCCTTTGTGCTTAAAACTCAGCTTTCACTTACAACTGCAAAAATGGAAGGTTTTTAAATGCATGGGTTTTAAGCATCTTGCGGAATAGCCAGTGAGGAGTCAGTCTCTTTCCATGGGTACATTGGCCTGAAGATGCTCAAGTGAGTCACCTTGACCTGCAAGTAGGAGTTGAACTTGAGTCCAGAGTTCCTCTTTCTATAAATCCATTTGTTCCATTCAGGACATAATTTATATTCAAAATGATGGCCACAGCACCCCTCTCCTACAAACACACACACTTCATTCCAAGTTTGAATAATTAAAATTTAGGCGGGGCTCGAGGGCTCAGCCTGTAATCCTAGCACTTTGGGAGGCCGAGGTGAGTGGATTGCCTGAGCCCGTAGATTTGAGACCAGCCCGGGCAACTTCCATGAGACCTCGTCTCTACAATAAATAAAAAATTAACTAGGCATGGTAGCACATGTCTGTAGTTCCAGCTACTTGGAAGGCTGAGGCGGAAGGATCGCCTGAGGCCAGAAGATCAACGCTGGGGTGGCCGTGAGCATGCCATTACACTCCAGCCTGGGCGATGGAATAAGACGCCAACTAAATTTAAAAAAAAAAAAAATCCTTAAATATTCAAATTGTAAAAGAAATTGAATTGTGGAACTCCAAACTCATTATGCCAAAGAGAACGTTAAACTTGGGAACTGAGTCACCAACGCTGTCTTCCTTTTGTTCCCAGTTCGCTGTAATTTCACATTCCTATATCATAATTTCATTTCCTCTGCTCCCTCTTTTCACACTGTTTATCTATGTAAAATGTAAAGCAGGGATGAGTGTGAGAGAATGCATAATTGACTTTTCCTTCCATCCCCTCTTTTCACATGTAAAATGTAGATTTACTGAGGCTAATCAGAGCCTAATCAGAATGTAACCATCTGTCTCACAGCTTATTCTCCCTCCTTTTTATCCCCCTCCTGCTTACTCTTTCCCCTTCAGAGACAGAAGTTCCCAAAACTCCCTTTGGGAAAAGCACAGGTCACAGATGCTCCTGCAGCTTGTGTGTTTTTTCCCCCAGGTGCATCCTCAACCATGGAAAAATCTTAACAGATAGAAATACTGCTTTTGCAGATCTCAAATACTGAAGACCAAGTATTTGGGAATAAAGATATGTTTCCCAGACCAGAGACCCTTTATATGGGTGACTGTTGAAATTCAGCAAAACCAACGCTATTTCTCATCTCCAAGACCAATATATATATTTGTTCAAGGCAAATGCTTTCATTTCTAATCTGTTTTGACAAGTGTTTTTAAATGCTGGTTAATCAAAAACAATGAATAGTTTTTAGTGAAATGAATTGATCTGGGAATTTTCTAGAATGCGTGGGATGAGCTTTTACCTTGAGACAATTACTCCCTGCCATGAAAGCAGCTTAAGGAAGTTTCATTTGTCAATACCCTTTTCATGGTTTCAGGTTTTCCTAACTTGGACATTTTTTACTTGCTTCCCAATTTGGTGAAAGTTTTTTTTTGTTTTTGTTCTTTTTACAATTAATTGTGTAAGTTTTTTAAAATCTCTGAATATGATCTTTATTCCCAAAGGCTGTTAGGCAAGTTGATTTAATCAGAGGTCCCAAGGCTTTCTTCCCCTCCCCCCAAAATTAAATACAAATGTTTATACTGAAATACAGATTTCCTTACTTAAAGACTAAATGTCACAATAATTATGCGACACCTGGTAATCTACCTTGACAATGTCATAGTTACAGCCCAGAGGCCCACAAATCTAAACATAATACTCTTACCTTGAGTAATAAGTGCCAGTGATAGGTGCCAATATCTGAATTCTCTCTAAGATTTGACAAAGCAAAATGACAAATCAAAAGTAATTTTTAGTCTGAATTCCATCATAAATGCAGAAGAAATTTAATCTGTGCTTTGGGATTCTATCAGTTACCTACAGTTCAATATTTCATTGTTTTTTACAGAGTGATAACAGCTAGGTTGTTCAGTACATCAATGTAGTTTTTCTTTTGGCTACTGTTTCATCTTCTTCTTTTTTTTTAATCCTCCTTATTCTGGATTTTTTACATTGTACCAGGTTTCACAATCTGGAATCATAATTCCAAATAAATTTAGCCATTACTTGAATAAATAACCAGAGCAACAGCATTGTTGCAAGTCTAAAATTTGGTCTCAGCAATTAAGAGAAATTCTTACCTGACTGTTCAGACATGATGAAAGGTAGGACAAAAAAAAAGCCCATGGCTTTATCTCATCCCCTTTAACAAAGATGAACTATTCCTGGCCATTTAGTAAACCTAATTTGTGGAATTTTTGGTCTCTTTCTGTAAAACTAGGTTCAGATTTGTTTCTAGAGGAACAAGCTTTCCTCTCTTCTAGACAACAACCTCTTGTGCTCCCCACTTCCAATGCCAAACATCTTGGAAGAAGTGTCTTTTCTCCCAGGTCTCTGTCTTCTCCTCTCATCAACCAGCCCTTGCCTGAAAGCACCCTCACCCAGGTAGGTCACCAGCCAGTTCCGTGCTGCTCAAGTCCCAGTGTGTGTTTCAGCTCTGACCATCTTGAACCTCTCCTGGCTTTTCAAGCTCCTTCCTCTCTTGGCTCATAAGGTCAGCACCTCCCAGTTCTCCTCCCACCTCTGTCTAATGTGACTCAATGTTTTTTGGGAGCTCCTTTTCATAAGTCCCTGCCTTAAAGGTAGATGGTTCTCAGATTCCACTCCTGGCTCTTTCCTTGCTCCTTCACAGGCTCCCCAGGTGGTTATGCCTGAGATGCAACAGCCTGCGTGTCTGACTACCGCCTACCTGCCACAGATTTCCCAAATCAAGCAGTTCTCAGACCTGAGTTTCAGATCTACTAGGGCATACCACATTTAGTGCCGACATGTGTTTATATTTGAATTACATCAACAGGCCAGGCATAGTGCCTTATGACTGTAATTCCAGCACTTTGGGAGGTTGAGGCAGGAGGATCGCTTGAGGTCAGGAGTTCAAGAACAGCCTGAGCAACATAGCGAGACCCTATCTCTATAAAATATCAAATAAATAAATAAATAAAGTATGTCAATACACATCTGTAGCAAGTCTTTAGAGAACAAAACATTACAGTGATTTATTTTTTTTTTTTGAGTTGGCGTCTCACTCTGTCATCCAGACTGGAGTGCAGTGGCACACTTACGTCCACCCCAGTGTTGACCTGCTGGGCTCTGGCGATCCTTCTGCCTCAGTCTTCCAAATAGCCAGAACTATAAGAGCGTGCTACCATGCCTGGCTAACTTTTGACTTACTGTAGAGACGAGAGCTTACCAAGTTGCCTGGGCTGGTCTTCAACCTGCAGGCTCAGGCAATTCACTCACCTCAGCCTCCCAAAGTGCTGGGATTACAGGCTGAGTCACTGAGCCTGGCCTATTTTTTATTTTTAATTAACTATCTATTTTTTAAAATTTTTGCCATGGATGGTCAGCACAGTAAAGAGCACTCAAGCCCAGCATTTTGTTTTGTTTTGTTTTCTTGAGTTGGGGGTCTCACTCTGTTGCCCAGGCTTCAGTGCAGTGACAAAATCATGACTCACCGCAGCCTTGATCTCTAGGGCTCAGGTGATCCTTCCGCCTCAGCCTCCTGAGTAGCTGGAACTACAGTCATGTGTCCCCATGCCCTGCTAATTTTTTGATTTTTTTGTAGAGATGAGGTCTTGTTATGTTGCCCAGGCTGGTCTTGATCTCTTAGGCTCAATCAATCCTCCCACTTCAGCCTCCCAAAGTGCTGGGATTACAGGCATGAACCACAGTGCCTGCCTCAAGCCCAGTGTTTTTCAAACATATTTAAAACTATAGACCACAATAAAAATACACTCTACATCATCACCCAAATATATTTTCACATACATACACTTACCCATATTTCATGTGGTATACTCTGACACTTCCTATTCTAGTCTACTCTGTTTCATCATGTTTAAAGATTGCTAGTCACAACCTGCTAAATTGATTTCCCAATCCACTGTTATAAAAAGCCCACTGTGCAAACCACTGCTGGCAACCAGAAGTGTGCCTATGAGCCAATCCTAGCTCTCCCTCATCTTAAGGGCACACTCCAGGCTGGCTGTTGATCCCCTGATATTCTCTCTCCACCATTACTGGGTTGTTCAGGGCTCTGATAAACAACTTTGAACCCAGATAGCTGACACAGGGTAAGCATGTGATGTCCTGGAGGAGCCACAAAGGCCCAAAGAGAAAGAACATTTTGAATGTGAGGATGCCCCTTGGCTGGACCTCCAGCCTCCCTCAGGAAATAGAAGAGTATCTGGGGGTAAAGATCAGAAGGCAGGGATTGAGAGAGATTCAACTTGAGAACAAGTATATTGTGGTGGTCACCAGGACAAACCTGGATCCTAGCTGCCTGACAAAGCCAACCTCTGCCACTTAGGCACTGGGTGACCTTGGCAAGTTACTTAATCTCTCTGTGCCTCCATTTCTCCACCTATAAAATGTTCAGTAGTGCTTGTCTCACAGGTTTTGTGAGGGTTGAATGAGTTACTGAGAATAAAACGCCTAGGAGAGTACCTGTTGTTGTCTGTGAAGGGATCATAAACACAGCAGCAAGGACTGGCACACCAGTTCCAACAATGTCTCAAAGGAATAATGGCCACGACATCATGACTCCTGGGGTGGGAAGAGAACAGTGGGAAAACTTCTGGGATAGGAAGAGAACAGTGGGGTCCTATTCCAACTCTCTATGCAGCAAATTCAATTATTGCTTCCATTAATAAGCCCTAATAAATGGGGGATAAACACTTATGTCCAACTACTTACTCAGCTGGCACCTCCACCTGGATGTCTTCCAATCACCTGGAACTCAAAGCAATTCAAATGGAAATCACCATTGCTGTGGTCTAAATGTGTCCCCCCAAATTCATGTGTTGAAACTTAATCACTAATGTGAGTATTAAGAGGTGGAGCATTTGGATTAACACCCTTATGAAAGAGGTGCAAGGGAGCTTTTGGTCCTCCCATCCCTTCCTTCCCTTTAATCCCTTTTGCCTCATGAGGACACAGCAAGAAGCCTCTCACAAGACACCAAATGCCAGCGCCTTGCTCTTGGACTTCCCAACCTTCAGAACTCTGAGAAAATAAATGTCTGTTCTTTATAAATTACCCTAAGTTATAAAGGTATTAATGTGGTATTTTGTTACAGCAACACAAACAGACTAAGACATCCATTTTCCCAGGCTGAATATGCTTCTCATCTCCCTGAGGAAGCTCTTTCTGCCTTCTCTGGTCTTATTGAAATGTTGCTCTCATGCTTGCTCACTGGCCACCATCTCTGACTCTGTCCCATCACTCATCTGGTCTCTGCGCAGATGTTACCTCCTCAGACAAGCCTTCTCACTGCTCTCTCACCCTCTTTATTTCTCTTTCTCATCCATATGACTTCTTGGAAACTATATATGTATTTGTTCATTGCCTCACCTCCTACGAGAATGTAAACTTCATGAGGACAGGGACTTTAGTCTTCACTTCCTAAAACAGTATGGGAAAAATAGTAGTGACTAGTGTCTCACTGCAAACAGAAGGAGTTTGCCATCTCTCCCTCCCATTAGATTGCAAACTCCTGAAAATGAAAATGCAGCTAATTGGAGTTTATATTTCCAAGACCAAAAATGGTGTTTACCAAATGGTAGGTGCCCAAAATTAGTGAATAAGTGAGACTATTTCCACTTCTGTCTGTACACATTTCTTTTCTTGATTCTCCAATACAAATATACAAAAATACAGACCTCTTCTATCTCTCCCCAGTATAGACCCAATCCGGTGGTGGTAATTATTTTAGATCATAGGAAGCCATGCTTCTGCCCTCTACAGAGATACTCTCATGGGTTTTGCTATGTTTCCATAGTAAACCAAGGGACAGCTGTCACCCAGTTCTCCCAAGATCCTACACATGAGCAGAATCCCTAATCTCCTTTCCCTCCAGGATTTAGTTTTAGCTCTTCAATACCTTGTTGGTTTGAGTCACTGTTTTGAGACAATGACTGAGGAGTCAGATATAAGATCAAAATGTAATTTCAAATCTACTCTTACCTGGCTGTGTCATCAGCAGGTCACGATCTCCCCCAGCAGTCATTTTCACATCTGCAAAAGTAGAGATGTTTCTGGAGGATCCCACCTAAGGCCATCTGTGGTGAAGTAATAATTTTGTTTTTCCCCAGTTCATTGTGAAACAAGGCATGGTCCTAAAGTGCATAATTAATATGTAGCCTGTGCCTCCTTCCATTCACCATGTGAGTCTGGCAACACTTAGTCTGGTCTAAGCCCTGTTCTGTGAGACCCATCTATATTACTGGTCTCATGACAATGTCAAATCTAAAACTCTCTTAACATCTACTCTCCATTTCTGTACTATCTCACCACAGATCAATAACAGACAGTTCACCAACTGGCACAAGGTCAGGAACCATACTCCGTAAAGCACTATGCTAAAGGTCTCATTCTGTAATTATGCCTGGCTTATAAACTTTAATAACTGTAGTAATAGCAATGATAATCAGACATTGCCCTCCTGCTTAAGAGAATGAGACACTGGTTTTAATTTCCTCTTCTGGAAATCTTTTTTTAAAAATAGAGCTGATCTCAGTGACCCTGAAAGATGTGAATCTTCCAACTGCAGCCACGTGTTTTTTTGCCACTATTTGCCTACCATGTGCTTGGAAGATGGTTCGAGAAGCCTTTGCAATCAATGTCCCTGTTCTATGTTGGGATCATTGCATTGTATTAAAATGCTACAACGGGCTCCATCCCAGTGGTCAGAAGGCTGGGGATCTGCAAAGTGCCCGAAATTCCTAGCATCAATTATCTGGAGAACTAAGAGGTCCTTCTAGAAGCTGGAACTCCTTTGGCATTGCCAAGGGGAAGTGGGAGATAAGATTTAACTATGCTTACTTACTTGTGTTCTCTATGGGGAAGTGGACCAGCACCCAGGGTCGGTGGGTGCTGTGATAGTTTTATCTGTGAGCATATTAGTTTGGGATTAACAATACCAAAAGCTACCCTATTACATGTCAGGCACTTTTTAATAAATGCTAGTTCATTAAATTTCCTTATAGCCCTATTAGATAATCTACCTGCAAGGCTGATTATTATATTCATTTGAAAGATAAGGAAACTAGACTATTAGAAGTGAAGTGATCCCCACCTCCACTCTGAGTTTTGAATGGGTAGTAGAGCTGTGACCTTATTTTTGATCTGCTGGCATAATTGTTTGTAAAATCTTACTTGAATGTTTCAGCCCCCTCTCAGTTGTGGAGCAGGGTTTTTAGGGCAGGGTTGTGTGTTTAGGGTAGGGATTTGGGGTTATAGGTGCACAGCATCACCTTCCTTTCATTCTAGCATGGCTTGGTGGAGCCTGGAGTCATCGTGTGAAAGCCTCAGGGGACAATCAGCCTCAAAGGAGCATGTGCCCACCCCTCACAAAGATTGCTATTCCATTTCCAACTTTGGAGTAGCCAAGTTTTGTTTTTATTAATGGCAATTTTTTGTTTCCCCTTCTCTTTTTTAAGAGGATCTTCTAAAACCAATCAATAATATATGCCATCTGCTAGATGTTGGGTTCCATGTCCCTTGCCACATGGAATGCACGACTGATGCTGGGCCTACCCCAAACCCACTGAGTAGAAGTGTCTGGGGCTCAGGCCTGGGACTGGTGTTATTTATAAGTTCCTGAGTGGGTCCACTGAGCTCCTATGTTGAGGTTCCAGACCATTTAGGGACAATTTTAGGGATGACACCAGTAATCCCCAATCTCTGCTCTCAGACTTCTTTCCCACTCCCAGCTGCGCTCTCCTCTGTGGCTTTGCTCCACAAAAACCTCAGAATCAGCAGCAGCAGCCTCTCCTAACAGGTGCTGTATCAAGTATGTCCATTTCTAGAGAAATGCACTATTCAGTCACTGTGTGAATTTCATGGTACAACTTGACATGGGTGAAGCAATTTGCCAACTATTTTAAAGTATAAAAAGAATGGATCTTAACAGACAGACAAAATCACCTAGATTATAGAATAAGAAAAGGATTCAATATACCTATATAATTGCATACATAAGTCAATCTATCATGCCTCCAAGAAAGTTAGTTACTTAATTAAAAAAAAAATCGCTAGCCAGGTGATTTTTTCAAACCTATATTCCCAACAGTTTGGGAGGTGGAGGTGAGAGAATTTCCCAAGCCCATAGGTTTGAGACCAGCCTGGGCAACATGGCAAGACCTCATCTCTACAATAAAAAAATAAAAATTTGCCAGGTGTGATGGCACGCACCTGTAGTTCTAGCTACTTGGAAGACTGAGACAGAAGAACTGCCTGAGTCTAGCAGATCAAGACTGCAGTGGCTGTGAGCGTGCCACTGCACTCCACTCTGGGAGACAGAGTAAGACTCCAACTAAAAAAACAAAAACAAAACTTAAGAGTATGGTCTATAGCTGGGCTTGGTGGCTCAGCCTGTAATTCCAGCACTTTGGGAGACTGAGGTGAGTGGATTGCCTGAGCCCGCGGGTTCAAGACCCGCCTGGGCAAATTGGCAAGACCTCATCTCTACAATAAATAAAAAAATTAGCCAGGCGTGGTAGCACATGCCTGTAGTTCCAGCTACTTGGAAGGCTGAGGAGGAAGGATCGCCGGAGCACAGCAGGTAGAGGCTGCGGTGACCGGAAGCGGCCACTGCACTCCAGTCTGGGTGACAGAGTGAGCCTCCAACTCAAAAAGCAGAAACAAAAACAAAACTTAAGAGTATGGTCTATAGCCGGGCTTGGTGGCTCAGCCTGTAATCCCAGCACTTTGGGAGACTGAGGTGAGTGGATTGCCTGAGCCCGCGGGTTCAAGACCCGCCTGGGCAAATTGGCGAGACCTCATCTCTACAATAAATAAAAAAATTAGCCAGGCGTGGTAGCACATGCCTGTAGTTCCAGCTACTTGGAAGGCTGAGGCGGAAGGATCGCCGGAGCACAGCAGGTAGAGGCTGCGGTGACCGGAAGCGGCCACTGCACTCCAGTCTGGGTGACAGAGTGAGCCTCCAACTCAAAAAGCAGAAACAAAAACAAAACTTAAGAGTATGGTCTATAGCCGGGCTTGGTGGCTCAGCCTGTAATCCCAGCACTTTCGGAGACTGAGGTGAGTGGATTGCCTGAGCCCGCGGGTTCGAGACCCGCCTGGGCAAATTGGCGAGACCTCATCTCTACAATAAATAAAAAAATTAGCCAGGCGTGGTAGCACGTGCCTGTAGTTCCAGCTACTTGGAAGGCTGAGGTGGAAGGATCGCCGGAGCACAGCAGGTAGAGACTGCAGTGACTGGGAGCGGCCACTGCACTCCAGTCTGGGTGACAGAGTGAGACTCCAACTCAAAAATAAAAAAGAGTATGGTCTATTAGATGCTTATGTAGATAATTATGTTGATTCTAGGAATCATAATATGCTGAAAAAAATAAAGAATGACTTTTCTTTTTAGCTTTCATATTTAAGATAAAAGAAAAACCTATTGAAGCATGTTGCATATATGCTGTTTGAAAAAAAACAGAGAAAATGATAACACTGTATGTCATGGCACAGTAATAACATTGCAGCCTAGAAAACCAACCGAACAGGAAGTATACATAGTGTATCCTGTATAGATGGCAAAGCAATCAGCTGTTGAATAAGCAATAAATGACATCGACCCCCTCTGCCCTGACTGCCCAATCCCACAGAAAAATTGTAAAATACTCTACAGATGCCCTTTGGCCATCTGAACCCTTAAGAACCTAGAAAGAGATTTTATACCAAAAACCCCCAGAAAGGTCGCCGTGCATAATGAATGAAGATAAGCCTTAAAGTACTTCCCAAACTGTCACTATTGTGACCATGGAACTGCAATTGTAATCACGGACATTGTTTCAGAAAATAAAGGTTCTGGTAAATTCTAGCAAGCCTAATAATAATAATAATAATAATAATAATAATAATAATAATAATAATGGAGTCTTTCTGGGAAACAGGGCAAGAATCTGATTTACCTATGGTGCTGTATCTTCTATTTTGTCTTTTAAAATCAGCCAGGCGGTGCATGTCAGGAACAAGCCAGACCCCACACACCAGGTTAAGCTGGGCCATCAGCAGCTTCAGCTTCTGGAATGCAGTTGTGGGTTGGCTCCTGGCCCTGAACCAAGCTGTGAGGGGGTAAACTGAATCCCTCTTCCGAATTTCTGGGTCACTTGTACCCTCTCCCTGGTGCATATTCCATGTGACCTGTCCCTCCACCATAGTCCTTTACTGACAGTTTCTTGTGAGCCCTCCAATGCCACATTTCTTTCACTTCTCTCTGCCTCTGCCAGCCCTCTTTCTGCTCCTCCAGGGCCAAGACAGCAACTATTGATGGGATAAACCAGTTGTGTGATAATGACCAACAGTAGGGAGTCTCTGCTGGGTTGGATAGTGTCCCCCCCAAAAAATGTATGCCCTTCCTAGAACTTCAGAATGTGACTTCATGTGGAAAGAGGATCATTGTAGATGTAATTAATCAGGATGGGGTCATATTAGAGCAGGGTGGGTCCTTAACCCATATGACCAGGGTCCTTATAAGAAGGGGAGATGAAATACAAGCAGAGACACACAGGGAGGAAGACAGTGTGAAGAGGCAACAAGAACATCATGGGAAGACAGAGGCAGAGACCGGAATGAGGTACCTGTAAGTCAAGGAATGCCAAGGAATGCTGGAAGCACCAGAAGCTGGAAGAGACAAGGAAGGATCCTCGCCTAGGGTCCTCAGAGGGAGTGTGGTCCTGCCAACTCCTTGTTTTGAACTTCTGACCTCCAGAATATGTGATAAATTTCAGTTGTTTTAAGCCACCCAGTTTGTGGCACTCTGTTACTCTATCCCTATTCACAAATATAGAGACTTCAAAGGTACGTGTGTATCTGGCTGCTAACTGTGGCCTCCTACAGAATTGGTGTGGAAAGTTTACACACTGATAACACTCAGGTTGCTTCACAGGGCCACTTGGCACTCTGTGTGGAGAAGGGCTCTGAGGCAGCATCCAGGCTCAGCAAGGAAGCATGTCAGTAGGCATGCCAGTCCTTCTGGGGGTGCTTCTCAGGGCTCACAGCCCCAGCCTCCACATTCTAGGGGATGGCTCCCATAATCACCAGCTATCCTACCTCATCAAAATGTTTTGGTTTTCACTTTATAGAAGAAAAAAAATGGATACAAAATAACACACAGAATGATGAGTAATCTTTTTCAGTGATCTCAAAGTCAGATTTTTTTTTTTAAAGGTAAAATTATTAATTCTTACACAAATACGCGGAATGCCAGATGACTTAAATAATTAATGGACACGGGATCCCATATGTAGTTGTGTAGGCCAGAGTATGTTAGAGAAGGGTCCTGAAAGAAGGGACCAGCTTATAAAAGTTTAAAGACTTAAAATTTTAAGTTAAAGCAGTTTCTGAAAATTTGTGGGCTGGAAAAAATATTTTGTAAACAACAGGGTTTAGATCAGGGGTGTCCAACCTTTTGGCTTCCTTGGGCTGCATGGAGTAAAGAGGAATTGTTCTAAACCACACATACATTATATAATATAGTTAGTACATATAATAAGCTTTCTTTTTATAAATATTTTTATTTTAAAGTTTAGAAAAATGAGAACAATATAAAACTGTGGGAAATTTGCCCTTGTTTTTGTAAAGTTAATCTGTCAGTGTCCAGTTCAATGGAAGTGGTAGAAATTCTTAGTGAGTTCTCAAGGTGCTCATCAGAAATGTTTGTTTGAAGTTTGCTCTTCATGTGCTTCATCATTGAAAAGAGCTGCTCACGAATGTGTGTGCTGCCAAAAAGCAATGTCATGATTGCGAACTTCAAAAATGGAACTATGCATGGGTTCGTGAAGAAAATAAATGCTAAAAAACACATGAGGTAAAAAGATTTTGTGGGACCACATTTCTAGCTGTCCTGGGCCACATGTTATCCATGGGCTGTGGGTTGGACATGCCTAGTTTAGATGATAAAATCTCAGAAAAAAAGCAGAGATTGGATTTGGCTTATGATAATAACTCAGTATCCCTGGTATGTAGCATGGTATTTGGCAAGCAGTAGGTTTAATAAAAAATACACAACTACATATGCTAATTTTTTTATAGCATAAAGATATTTAGACACCAAATGTTTTTTGGACTCAAAAATACCATCTTGATAAGCTGTATCTGTTCTATACTCCTTTTCTCCTCCATTTATTGAGAGAAAGACATTGAGAATCTCTTCAATATTCTGAAAGTCAATATTCAAGGAGAATATTAATCCTGCTTCATAAGAACAAGGGCAACACTTATGTAACCCTTCCTAAATGCTAGCCACTGTTGTAACTGCCTAATTTACATCTACTTACTGTTCAACTCTCAGAACAAATCCTTTTGCAGATGAGCTAATAAAGGCACTGAGAAGTCAAGCGACTTACCCAAATCACAGAGATTATGAGGGCATAGCCATTCAGTGTGGCCCCTCATGCCATGCAGACTCTCATTAGAAGTCGTTCCCCAGGAAACATTTATGAAGCCTCTGCTGTGTGCACATACCTCATCTGGCCACCACATTGAGACAAAGAAGCACCAGTCAGTCACCTCAGAGAAGGCTGTTTCTGGTCATGGCCACCCATATTCCTCCAAAGCAGTAACAGCCTCTTTCATCTATCTGATTTTCAGACTCAACAAGCTCCTCTTCACTTGCTCAATTCTCCCCCTCTTCCCATGATGAGCAGGTACAGGGAATCCCTCAAAATTCACACCACGAACAATGTGTGAATCATGGTATGGTTGGGGAGAACCTGGAGTTCTGTCTCATCTTCCTCAGGGGAAAGTGTTTGCAAACAAATTAATTTAGCTCATTTAAAAAGCTGAGCTGTTTGTTTGCTTGGATAGCTATCTTGTCAGATGTCACATTTCCCATGGATCTGGTTAGAACGGCCAGAATTGAAATGAAATATGGAACACACAAGCAAGAGGACAGCAGGGATGGCTCTGTTAGCAGGATCAAGGCTGATGACTTCCTTTAGCCAAGGAAGGCTCCCAGAGGTTTTGGGTCAACTTTCTGAATGTGAAAATTAACATGAGAAATTAGAATGGGATTTAGAGAGTTTCGCTAATGGGGACCATTTACCTAATATGGTCAAGATAATATGTGGATCATGTTTTTTATGGACTCTCAAAACTGCCCCCTGGATACTACCCAGGCTATAGCTAGTTAATCAACACTTTCCTGGCATTAAATGATATCTGAATGTTTATTTTTATTTTTGTCAATGCCCAGATTTCATGGCGTACTTACCTTCGTCTGGCCTGGAAGCCTCGTATTCTGCTTACACACCTGTTTAAGTATCAGCCACACAGCGTGCATCCATTAGAATAAGCTAACTGCTATGGCAGAGATCCAAAATATATGATGTCTCCGCCATTATAGACATTTATTCTATGCCCACGTATTAATTCTGGATGCATGAACAGTTCTCCTCCATGTAGTCATTTTAAAAAAGACCCAGGGGCATGGTGGCTCACGCCTATAATCCTAGCACTTTGGTAGGCCAAGGGGGGAGGATTGTTTGAGCCCAGGAGTTCAAGACCAACCTAGGCAACATAGCAAGACCTCCTCACTACAAAATATTTTAAGAGTTAGCCAGATGTGGTGGTATGTGCCTGTAGTCCCAGCTACTTGGGAGGCTGAGGTAAGAGGATCACTTGAGCCCAGGAAGTCGAGGCTGTGGTGAGCTGGGATCAGAGTGAAACTCTGTCTAAAAAAAAAAAATTAACTATTGCAGTAATTTATATTAGGCCCAGGAGGCAGATAAACATGGATTTGAATCTGGATTCTGTCAATTTATAGCGGATTGATCTGGACAAGCTATTAAATTACCTTAGCTTCAGTCTCCTCACATGTAAAATGGGACAAGAATAGTACCTGTCTCACAGAGATGTTAAAAGGATCAAATGATAAAATGCACATAGACTCTATATTATAGTGATAAACATGGGGCCTGTCACAGAGTATGTCCTAGTGATAGGGATCAAATCACATTTCACTAAGATCCTAAATGACAATAGATATCACATTCCAAACTCAGGTGTGAAACCACCCTGTAGGACTTGCAAAAAGGAAGTGAGGGGAAGGAATCGGGCAACTCAGAAACCCCTCTTTCACATTAAAGGTATGAGTTGTGAGTTGGGGAAAGAGGGTTGTTGCTTAGAGTCCCACTCTCACATTCCCAAGGGGACAGGTTGAAGGTGCCTGACTTTAAAGCTATAAGTGAGCCAGGCTCGGTGGCTCACCTTTTAATCCTGCACCTTTGGGAAGCTGAGGTGAGTGGATTGCCTGAGCCCGTGTGTTCGAGACCCGCCTGGGCAACTTGGTGAGACCTCATCTCTACAATAAATCAAAAATTAGCCGGGCGTGGTAGCGTGCACCTGTAGTTCCAGCTACTCGGAAGGCTGAGGTGGAAGGATCGCCGGAGCCCAGCAGGTTGAGGCTGTGGTGCCCGGTAGGGCCATTGCACTCCAGCCTGGGCGACAGAGTGAGACTCCAACTCAAAAAAAAAAAAAAACCTATAAGTGGGTGGGCCGCAATAGTGGCACTTAGGAACACAAAAGTGGGGGCACTTGGGAACACAAAAGTGGCACTTGGGAACACAAAAGCGGCACTTGGGAACACAAAAGTGGGAAACCTGACACTGTCTGGCCAGGCGGTTGGCTGCTGCACCAAAGAGCCAGAAGAGGCGCTGCATGGGGGCCGGCCACACTTCCAGAATTTGTTAAGAAAACCTGAGTGTTTCCCAGGAACCACGGGTGAACCCCATTGAGAAACAGGTGTGGCCGAGAGACAGCAGAGGCAAAAGGAGGTCATGGATCCTGATAGAAGGGACCTCAGAGAGGGTCTCAGGACAAAGCAGCTAAAAAGTCCTTCTGGGTAGTGTGGGTCATGCAGCCATAACTGGCCAGATGGAATAGAGATGCTTCACTGACATGAGAGTTGCAAGGGAGAGGCCCCAGTGATAGGGACTTGGCACTGGACCGGGTGAGGGGTACTTCTGCCAACTCACAAAAGGCCACAAAAGAAGAAAAATCAGCTTTCCGAACCTGCCAAGCTCAGAGAGGTGCTGTGTATCTTTTTGTTTGATTCACTGATTCTTTCAACAAATGTTCACTGAGCACTTCCTACTGCCAAGCAACCTTCTAAACGCTTGGGATGCATCAGTGAACAAAACATAGGTCTTGCTTCTGTAGAGCTTTTGTTAGTGGGAGGAGACAGACAACAAACAATGAGCATAACAATAAGTAAACAATAACATATGTTAGAAGATGAGTTCTAAGAAGAAAAGATAGCTTTTAACATGAGCGGGGTGGGCTTACCATCTAATCATGAAAAGTAATCTTTCCTGTTTCTCTTATACTTATTCTCCCTGCCCTGAACTGCAAATCCTGAAGGACTTAACACCCAAGGTAGTTGATTGGGAAGAATCCCTAGAACGCTGGGTGGAGACTGAAGGTGAAGTCTGTCGCACACCCAGAACTATAGGAAGGGAAGACGCTTTAGAGAGGGTTCAAGCTCTGATATTTCACTGACCTGAGCATATCAATTATGGTATTGAGCCTGTTCAACTGTAAGTAACCAGGAAAACTCTGAAAATGACCAGGAAATCTTCTAGTGCTTTCTTCTCAAGCAGGAGACAGGGCTGGGCCCACAAAGCCACATAAGGGATTAGAGACAAATTATGATGTTGCCCATGATTACATACTGGACCAAGATCCCTGCATGCTATAATGGTCACACACTCATTAATGACTGCTATTTTTTAATGGAATAATCGCTTATTTTTAATGGGATCACTTCTTAGTACTATATACTTAACTATATACTAATAATTAACTATATACTAAAAAGTATACATTAAAAAATACTGAGGCAAAAACTTTAGGAGCTTAAAATGAAGTCCAGATATTTAAAAATATGAAGTGTCTCTTTTTAAAAATTCTAAATGTAGATATCCAGAAAGAACCAGATTTACACAAAAATAAAAATATTTTTGAGGAATATCTATGTATTAATTTCCTGGAGTGGCTGTAACAAAGTGTCACAAACTGAATGGCCTAGCACAATAGAAGTTTATTTTCTCACTGTTTTTGAGGCTAGAATTCCAAAATCATGAGTCCACAGAGCCACATTTCCTCTGAAACCTATAGGGAAGAATCCTTGCCTCTGCCTAGCTTGTTGTGGGGATCATCAATCTTTGACATTCCTTGGCTTACAACTGCAGCACTTCAATCTCTGCTTTTATTGTCAAAAGACTGTTTCCCCACATGTATGTGTGTCTTCTCTCTTTATGAGGACACCTGTCATATAGGATTAAGGGCTCACCTTACTCTAGTATGCCCTCATTTATTAAATCTGCAATAACACTGTCTAAATAAGGCCTCATTCAGAGTTACTGGGTGTTAGGACTTCAATATATCTTTTTGCAGGACAAAAATTCAACCCATACTAATTCACTTTTTTTTTTTTTTTTTTTTGAGTTGGAGTCTCATTCTGTCATCCAGGCTGGAATTCAGTGGCATGTTCATGGCCACTGCAGCCTCTACCTGTTGGGTTCAGGTAGTCTTTCCACCTTAGCATTCTAAGTAGCTGGAACTATAGGTGAGTGCTACCACACCAAATAATTTTTTGACTTATTGTAGAGACAAGGTCTCACAAAATTGTCCAGGCTCAGGAAATCCTCTTGCCTCTGCCTCCCAAAGTGCTGGGATTACAGGCATGAACCATCACACCCAGTACTTATTCACTTGTTAAAATATTTACTTTTTTTTAGGACTGTACAAGAAAATAAAATTCTAGGCCAATATCCCTGATCAACATAGAGTCAAAAATTCTCAATAAAAGACTAGCAAACAAAATTCAGCAGCATATTAAAACAACATTTTTCATAATGAAGTGGGATTTATCCCAGGGATGTAAGGATGGTTCATATGCAGATCCATAAATGTGATACACCACATCACAGAGTGAGGGGCAAAATCCTCGCTATAGATTTTGGCAAAATTCAACACCCTTTCCTGATAAAAGTCCTCAACAAATTAGCTATAAAAGGAATGTACTACAACACAATAAAGTTCACATATGACAAGTTAACATCATATTAAACAGTGAAAAGTTGAAAGGTTTTCTTCTAAGATCAGGAACAAGAAAAGGTTATTCACTCTCACCACTCCTATTCAGCACAGTACTGAAAGCCAGAGCTAAAGTAATTAGGCAAGAGAAGTAAGTAAAAGGCATCCAAATTGGAAGAGAAGAAGTTTAATTGTCCCTGTTTGCAAATGACATGATCTTATATATAGAAAATCCTAAAGGCACCACCAAAAAACTGTTAGAAAAGATAAATGAGTTCAGTGAAGCTGTAAGATACAAGATTGACATTTGAAAATCAGTAATATTCTATGTACTAACAATGAAATATCTGGGGAAAAAATTAAGAAAACAATTCCATTTATAATAGCTTCAAATAATTATTTAGAAGTAAACTTAACCAAAGAGGTGAAAGATTTGTTTACTAAAAACACTGGTGAAAGAAATTGAAGAAGACACAGATAAATGGGAAGATATCCTATGTTCATGGAATGGAATAATTAATATTGTTAAAATGTCCATACTACCCAAAGATTCAATGCAATTATATCAAAGTGCCAATGATATTTTTCACAGAAGTAAGAAAAGAAGTCCTAAAATTTGTATGAAACCACAAAAGACCCTGAATAGCAAACAATATTGAGAAGGAAAAAAAAAAGCAGGAGGCATTACACTACTATCTCTAAAAATATATTACAAAGCTTTAGTAATCAAAATAGCATAGCATTGACATTAAAAACAGGTATATAGACAAATGGAGAAAATAAAGGACTCAAAAATAAGCTCATGCATTTACAGTAAATTGATCTTCAACAAGAGTGCCAAGGACACACAATGGGAAAAGGACAGTCTCTTCAATGAGTGATGTTGAGAAAAATAGATATCCACACAAATGAATTTAAATGAAAGAAATTAACCTCTACCTCACACCATATGTGAGGTTCAATTCAAGGCTAGGTACTATTGCTCATGCCTGTAATCCCAGCGCTTTGGGAGGTTGAGGTGGGAGGATCGCTTGAGCCCAGAAGTTTGAGACCAGCCTGGGCAACATAGCAAGACCTCATCTCTACCAAAAAAAAAAAAAAAAAAAATCAGCCAGGTGTTGTTATGGTCCAATTAAATGCTCAGCTGCTCTCTCTTAACACCAATAAATCAAGGGGAAGGGAACTGGCAGAAAGAAATTTATTTCTGAATTTGGAATTCAGGGAGCAGAACCTGGTTCCTGGCATTTCTGGAACCAATCTGCTCGCCACTTAGGTTTCACAGTCTGTTATTTTATTTTATTTTATTTTAAGGATGTGGGGTACAATTCAGGATTAAATGTACAAATGGTCATTGTACAGATAAAGTTTGGTCTCACTTTTGTTCCCACTTTGCCTAGTTTGAGATCAGGTATCCTTATAGATGAAGTGTGCCTTTCCTTCCTCCCCCACAGTCTGCTTTTATAAGTTTAGGGTTGCTGGCACCTATACATTGACTACCTGACAGAGCATTGTCTAGAACTCATGTTACAGCTGCATTTTTTTGACAGTAACATTTATGGTCCGCATCTCCTGGCGCAGGCTACCAAAAGATAGTTCATAGTGTTATCAGTAACACCAAACTGAAGAGTTGGATAAACTTGCTATAGAGTAAGAAAGTTAACAGAGCCTATTACAAAGTGAAACATTATTCACTATGACATATTGCTGATTAGTAGTTATGATATACATACAGTTATATAATTACAAGGCTTATGTTTACATGGGTGTTAGCTTTCAAGTCTATGACCACTGACAAAAGGGGATGAAAAGGGATTAATTTCTCTCAGTTGAGTGAGTGCAGTCTGCAGGAGGTTGAGGGTTATTTGAAGTGACTTAACAGGGAATATATAGGAGATAATGGAATATGCTTTTTTTTTTTTGAGTTAGAGTTTCACTCTGTCACCCAGACTGGAGTGCAGTGGCACATTCATGGTCACTGCAGCCTCGACCTGCTGGGCTCAGGCAAACCTTCTACCTCCGCCTTCCAAATAGCTGGAATTACAAGCACACATCACCACACCTGGCTAATTTTTTTATTTACTGAAAAGACAACGTCCACTTACGAGTTGCCCAGACTAGTCTTGAGTCCTGCTATCAGGCAATCCTATTGCCTCTGCCTTCCAAAGTGCTGGGATTACAGGTATGAGCCACTGTGCCTGGCAAATATGCTTTCTTTTGCTAATTCTCAGGAATGTAGGTACACACAGGTCTACTCCAACCTTTCTTTAAGGGTTATGGCAATATGGACAGACAATAGTGGGTTTCTGTATCAATGTGATGGCATACACCTTTAGTCCTAGGTACTCAGGAGACTTCGGCAGAAGGATCACTTGAGTCCAGGAGCTTGAGACTGTGGTGAGTCATGATCATGCTACTGCACTCCAGTCTGGGTGACAGAGTTAGACTTCAACAACAACAACAACAACAAATTCCATTCAAAATGTATTAAAGACCTAAATGTAATACCTGGAACTCTAAAACTCCTAAAAGAAAATAGGGGGAAAGCTCTATTATACTGGTTTGAGCAGTTATCATTTGAATATGAACCCAAGCCGGGCTCGGTGGCTCAGCCTGTAATCCTGCGTTTTGGGAGGCTGAGGTGAGTGGATTGCCTGAGTCTGTGGGTTCGAGACCCACTTGGGCAACTTGGCGAGACCTCATCTCTACAATAAATCAAAAAATTAGCCGGACGTGGTAGCACACACCTGTAGGTCCAGCTACTTGGAAGGCTGAGGCAGAAGGATCGCCAGAGCCCAGCAGGTTGAGGCTGCAGTGACCAGGAGTGACCACTGCGCTCCAGTCTGGGCGACAGAGTGAGACTCCAACTCAATAAATAAATAAATAAATAAAAAGAATAAGAACCTTAGAAAATGAAGGAAATACCCTCATGGAAATCGGAACTGGCATCCAATTCCTGAATAAAACCTGAAACCCACAGGTCATGAGAGAAAAGATAGACAAGTGGGACCTTATTAAACTGACAAGCTTCTGCAAAGCCAAAGAAACCATCAAGAGAGCAGGGAGACAGTCTACAGACTGGGAAAAAGGTATTTGCCAACACCAGGTCTGACAAAGGCTTAACATCCTGGATCTACAAGGAACTCAAACATGCTGAAAAGAAAAAAACAAACAACCCCATTATAAAATGGGCAAAAGATATGAACAGACACTTCACAAAGGAAGACATCCGAGCAGCCAACAGACACATGAAGAAATGTTCAACCTCACTAATCATCAGGGAGATGCAAATCAAAATCACACTGAAATACCACCTAACTCCAGTCAGAATGGCAATTATCAACAACTCAAAAAATAACAGCTGCTGGAGAAGGTGTGGCAAAAAGGGAACATTTCTACACCATTGGTGGGAGTGTAAACTAGTGCAACCTCTGTGGAAAGCAGTGTGGCGATTCCTAAAAGCTCAAATATTAACCTCCCATATGACCCCGCAATCCCCCTACTGGGAATATATCCTGAAGAACTCGAATCACTCTATAAAAAAGATACCTGCACACGTATGTTTATCGCAGCATTGTTTACAATAGCAAGAACCTGGAAGCAACCATGCTGCCCATCAAAAGAAGACTGGATTTAAAAAATGTGGTACATATACATGATGGAATACTACACAGCCATAAAAAAGAACAAAATCATAAATTTCGCAGCAACCTGAATGGAACTAGAGTCTATAATACTGAGTGACCTCTCACAGAAACAAAGATCCGAGTATCACATGTTCTCAGTCATATAATGGACCTTGAACATCCAATGTAATACTATAAGAAAACGACTGACAGTACTGGGAAACTATGTGGGGGAGGGAGATGGGATTAACAGTAGCAAATATCTGTCTGGGGATGGGGAAACACCACTTATCAACAAGGTACCTGAATGAAACCTAATTGTATACCCAACCCTTAACTGTACCCCACAACATCATAATAAAAAATATTGATTTAAAAAAAAAAAAAGAGTATGAACCCAAAAGTATAGGCAACAAAAACACACAAATAGATAAATGGGGCTGTGTCAAACTAAAAAGCTTCTGCGTAACAAAAGAAACAATTGACAGAATAAAAAGATAATCCACAGAATGGGAGAGAATATTTGCAAATAATACATCTGATAAGGCATTAATATTCAAAATATATAAGGAACTCAAATAACTCAATAGCAAGAACTCTATTCAACAATAGGCAAAGGACCTGACTAGACATTTTTCAAAAGAAAATATACAAAGGGGCAAAAGCTATATGAAGAAGTCTTCAACATCACTAATTACTAGGGAAATGCAAATCAAAACCACGATGAGGTATCACCTCCCACTTGTTAAGATGTCTATTATCAAAAAGACAAAACGTAACAAGCGTTGACAAGGATGTGGAGAAAAAATAACACTTTGATAATACATTGTTGGTGGAGTGTAAATTAATATAGCCATTATGAAAAACAGTATGGAAGTTCGCAAACTATTAAAAATAGAACTACCATATCATCCAGCAAGACTTCTTCTGGGTATATATCCAAAGGAAACAAAATCAGTGTATTGAAGATACATCTGCAGTCTCATACCTAAAGGTACATCAACCAATGAATGGACTAAATAAAAGTGGCATATATACACAATGTAATACTATTCAGCCTTAGAAAAAGAAGGCAATCCTGTCATTTGTGACAACATGGATAAACTCGGAGGATATTATGCTTAGTGAAATAAGCCAGGAGCAGAAAGACAAATGCCAAATGATCTCACTATGTGTGAAGTCTAAAAAAGTTGAACTTATAGAAGTAAGAGTAGAATGGTGGTTACCAGGGGGTGGGCAGGGAGGAGTTTAGTCAAAGGATACAAAAATTCAGACAAGGGAATAAGTTCAAGAAATCTACTGTACAAGATAGTGATTATAGTTAATAACAATGTATTATATACAGTTGAACCTTAAACAATGCAGAGCTAGGAGTATTCAAAAATCCACATATAACTTTTGACTCCCCAAAACTTAACAACGAATAGTCTACTGTTGACCAGAAGCCCTACTGATATGTTTGCTATTAATTGAAGTATTAATAGATCATTAAAATCTTCAATCTCGTCTTCATATTGAGTAGGCTGAGAAGGAGAAGGAAGAGAAGGGGTTTGTCTTGCTGTCTCAGGAGTGGCAGAGACAGAAGAAAATCTATGTGTAAGTGGACCCACACAGTTCAAATCCATGTCTTTCAGAGGTTAATTGTACTTGAAAATTGCTAATAGAGTAGAGTTTAAGTACTTTCACCACAAAAATTGATATGTATGTGAGGTGATGCATATGTTAATTAGCCTGACTGAGCCATCCTACAATATATCCATATTTCATATGTTGTACACCATAAATATGTAATTTTTTGTCAATTTAAAAGATTTTAAAATCACTTTTTAATGGTTATAAAGACTGCATATGAACAGAAAAATTTAGCAAAAGACTCCAATGTAATATACTTCCATAAATGTTACATTTTAAAATTTTAGTTCTCAAAGCATTTGGTTGAGTTACTGCTGTGGTAGCCAGATATTTATACCATAATGCAGTTGGAAGGCAAGTAGCAATCCTGAGTAGAATTCTCTCCAGAGGTATCCAAAGCGTTTATTGGGACATGGAGGCCGTGAGGAACCACAGTTCATACCAGTGATTCCACGTGTAGCCCTGGCTGACTGGTCTGTTCAGTCAACAGTCTGCAAATATCCTTAAAGCAGAGGAGATATTAACTTCACTTGGTATGAGACAACAAAAACTTTCTGGCTAACTATGAATGTGTTAAGTCATTCCCATATTCTCCCAGGATCTCTGTTATCCATTGACTAGATTCTCAGCTTTGCTGACAATATCACATGAAGATGTCCTCTGCTCAGAACCCTAGAGCTACAGAGCCTCCATCAATATTTTGAGTCTCTTTAAAGCATCCAACCTCAGAACTATCTCCTTGGTGAGGCAGGATGTCCTGCTTTAGCTCTGCCAGGACTGGCTACATAATTTGGGGAAGGGACACGGTACAAAAGAACCTTTGTTGGAAAGGTATCCCTAATTTCAAGCCAGTACCAGCCAACCATTAAACCAAGCCAGGGGCCCCTCCAGGCACGGCCGCAGGCCCATGAGGTCAGCCCTGAGCTCCGCCTTCCCACTTCTTGGCAATGATTTTCCCTTGACCTCTTAAGGACTGCCTGAGTGATCAGCTCTGAGTTGGTTAGAAGTGTTGACATCGGCTTCACTGTGAAACCATGTTTATTCAGGTGTGAGCTTGTCACTTTCTTTTGATTCCAGGCACACAGGTTCTGAGTAGACAATTCCAACTCTAGCTTCCTCTAAACTCGTGCCAGGTCTCTGTTGTCTGGCAGCCTCCCATCTAAACCAGCAATGGCTTCTCCAACCTGCAGCCCTTGGGAGCCCAAGGCAGAGAGTGAAGCAGATCCACATGCATGTTAAATATAGGCATGTTTCACTTTCACCGAGAACTATTCAGGTCCCATGTTGCCAGGTTTTCAGGTTTCCAAGATAATTCAAAATTTTGTGTGAAATCTCCTAATTTTAAAGTGTTAACAACTAACTACATTTTTAAAAGAGGGTCAGGCCGAGTGGCTCACCCCTGTACACCCAGCACTTTGGAAGGCTGAGGGAGGATTGCTTCAGGCCATGCATTAGAGACTAGCCTGGACAACATAGCAACATCCTCTCTCAACAACTATATATATATATATATATATATATATATATATATATATATATATATATATATAAAATATAGATTCAATTTTTTTAATTTAACAAAATTAGGCAGGTCTTAGACTGCAGGTCTGAAATTCTAGCCATTCTGGAGGCTAAGATAGAAGGATCATTTGGGTCCAGGGATTCGAGGCTGTAGCACACTGATAGCAGCCCTGCACTCCAACCTGGGTGACAGAGTGAGACCCTGTCTCTAAGGTAAATCAATAAATTGATGGAGTTTTTTTGTTTTGTTTTTTGAGTCAGAGTCCCACTCTGTTGCCCAGGCTGGAGTGCAGTGGCATGCTCATATGCCACTGCATCCTCGACCTGCTGGGCTCAGGTGATCTTTCCACCTCATCCCTTTCAAGTAGCTGAAACTACAGGCATGCACCACTACGCCCAGCTAATTTATCGTAGAGACGAGGTCTTGCCATGTTGCTCAGGCTGGTCTCAAACCCTTGGACTCAGGTAATCCTCTCACCTCTGCCTCCTAAAGTGCTGGGATGACTGGCGTGAGCCACTGTGTCTGGCCAATACATAATTTTTTTTTTGAGTTGGAGTCTCACTCGGTCGCCCAGACTGGAGTGCAGTGGCCGCTCCCGGCCACTGCAGCCTCACCTGCTGGGCTCCGGCGATCCTTCTGCCTCAGCCTTCCGAGTAGCTGGAATTACAGGCATGTGCTACCACGCCTGGCTAATTTTTTTATTTATTGTAGAGATGAGGTCTTGCTGCCCAGGTGGGTCTCGAACCCGCGGGCTCAGGCAATCCACTCACCTCAGCCTCCCAAAGGCGCGGGATTACAGGCTGAGACACCGAGCCTGGCTAATACATAAATTTTAAAAAGACAACTGTGCAAACAAAGCAAAAGATCTCTATGGGCCCCATTCAGCTGTGAGCTGCAGTTTGCCAACTTTGTCTCATCTGAGGGCTCCCCCTGCAGCACCTACACTATCTCCAGGTATCACTCCCACTAGCCTGCCCATGAAGACATCCCCTGGCAGGGGAAGGAAAATGTTCCTCTTTTCATTGAGGGTTTCTGGTTGGGACTGACATAAGAAGGATTAACAGGATAAAAGCACATGGATTTTATTTATGCCCACAAAAAATAAGAATAAAAATCTGAAGAAGAGACCAGGCCTAAGTGCTTCAACACTGGGTTGAACAATGAATAGCAATTGTGGAAAAGTCACTAAAATACACAGGAGAACAAAGGAAGACACAAGTTATTTCAACAGGGTCTGTAGGTACAGATTTCTCTCAGTCCCAACTCCCCTTCTCTGATGAAAATTATGTTTCTTCTTCCTGGTAAAAGATGGGTACATTTTACATGAGAATTGTATCTCCTGCTTTTGGAAAAAAGGCCAGAGTGCCCTTTTGCATCTGCCATTTTTTCCAGTGTTTTAACTCAAAATAATCAATATGCCAAAGCAGCATATTTTGAAGTGCTACATCCTAAACTCCTTCACATTCCATGAGGACTTTGCACTTTCTCCTCTCCATCATCACTGTTGGGTTCCAGAAAGGTATGGATATTAATATGTGCATGGGGACACTGTTAGGACATAAGCGTGCCCCTCAAAAGCAGAGAAGGTCTTGAGGGTATAGTGGTCTCTCTGATTGCCACATGGGATGGGGGGCTTCTCAGATGACTCACCTGGCTGACAAGGTGAGACAATGAAGCATGGAGTGTCTTAGCAGGGTGGAGGGGAAGCTGGCCTTGGATGAAACCAGGTGCCCTACATAGTGGGGGGCCTGTAGTGAGAAGGGGGTGGTCATAGTGGTGAGAAGAAAGGTTGAGAGAACCTGGAAAGGTGGGCCAGAGAGAGGCCTGAAGGAGAGAAACCAATGAAACAAGCCCACCCCCTCATAGTTTTACCCAAGGCTGTCCCTTGATATTTAGGCCTCATCAGAGAACCAGTCATATTAATGGCCTTTTGGACCCTCTTGGAAAACAGCACTCCCTTCCAGACCATCCCTGTGGAACATGAGGTGTGTTACTCATGGCTGTGATTCAGAGTCAGCTGGCTGGGCTGCCCCCATGTCTCTCCAAGGGTAAGGTGCAAATAGAAGTCTCCTGCCCAAAGGAATTCTCAGGATTGGCTGCCTGTGAAGCCCTGAGAGAAGCAAACACTTGTAGGATTTGTTCATACCTCTCATTCTGGGTTTCTGTTTGATGAATTCCACATTCCCAGGAAGTGCCCACAGCAGTTTTAGTAACACAATAGCCCTTGTTAGGGTGTGGGTGGGGTGCAGGTGAGGGACAATTTTGTAAAGCCCCTGATTAACCCTATGAATAGGAAAAGGCAGTCTCCTTCTCTCTCTTCCCTGGAGCCAGTCTGAGTGGACCAGTCCCAGGGGGCCAGAAAAGGGGTGGGAGGAGTAGAAGCTGAGGGAGAAAGCCATCGCCTCTGCCATACCCAGGTGGTGGGCTTTCTAGCCCAGACCCTGTGGAGAGGAAGTCCAGGCCCAGGCAGGCCCAGTGTAGACTGTGATTCGTAGAGAAGACTTGAGCTTCCAAACAGGCTCAAAAGATCTGGAACCCTCCTGTGTCCCTTAGGCCTTGGGGTTCAGATAAGTGACCAGATTTTATTCAGACTCCTAGGGCCATTGTCAGTGGTTGCTTAGCCAAGTTTAACCTGTTCACAGGAAATGAGATTTCATAGATTAAAATCTCAAGTGGTTAAGGGTGGACAGTGACAGGTGTTGTATGTAACCTTATAACTGGAAGTGTTGATCATATCTTTCAAAAACTCCCTCTGTGTTATATGGCAACTGTGGTATCTTGCAGATTTACTCAAAGTCGATGAAGTATATTATCTTGCCTAAATAATCCAGTGTGGTTTTGAACACTGAAAGCATTAACCATGAAGTTTTTTGTTTTTTTTGGTTTTTGAGATGGGGCCTCACTCGGGCACCAAAGCAAGAATGCAGTGGTGCAATCATAAGCTCACTGCAGCCTCAACCTCCTGGGCTCAACCAATCCTTCTGCCTCAGCCTCCCAAGCAGCTAGGACTACAGGTGCACACCACTACACCTAGCTAATTTTTGTTTGTTTTTTTGCATAGACAGAGTCTAGCCGTATTGCTCAAGCTGGCAGTCATGCTGATTTTAACTTTCATCTTTTCTAAGTTGTATAGATCTGTGGCAAATACTTACATTAGAGATGACTTGTGCTTTTAAACATTTTACAGGAAAATGTGTAGTAGCCCCCCAGCCCATTCCACAGTTTTGCTGTATGTGTTTTTGGTTAAACAGTCAACCAAGGTCTGAAAATGTTACATAAAATAAAATATTTTGAGAGAGAGAGGGCACATTCACATAACTTTTATGACAGTATATTGTTACAAATGTTCTTGTTATTAATATCTAACTGTGCCCAGTTTCTAATTAAACTTTATCAGGGGCATGCATGCACAGCATGGGAAAAACATAGCATATATAGAGTTCAATATTATCTGTGGTTTCAGGCATCCCCGGGTTTCTTGAAACACATCCCCTGCAGATAAGAGGCGACTTCTGTATACGCTTAATATATTTGTTTCAATTTTTTAAAAAATTTCTAAAATAAAATAATTAATCCTTAGAGCTTTTTACATAATGTTTTTCAGATCCCTTGCCTATAAAGCAATGCAGAAAATTTCCGCTAATTAACTAAGGTAATTCTAAATACACCATTTAGAATTGCAAAGATCAATTATACTAATTATGCTTAATTGTACCCATGTGTAAAGGTGTAGTGAGGGGGAGGAAAAGGGGGAGGGGAAGAGTCAGTGTCTCAGACAGGTGAGGCAGATTTCTCCAAGTGGCAGAGGCACCTTCTGAAACAGACAGGTAGGGGTAAGGCTGACTCTTCAAGGCCAGAGGGAAGCAGCTCATAACAATTCTAGTTGTGTCTGTCTCCAGCTCTACTTGTCAAAGAGATATTCTGCTATGTCAGTATCTGAGGGACCATCTTGTGCAAGTTAGCATTGGTGATTTCACCTGCACACCCAGGCAATGGGTGTAATGGAAGTCCCTCACAGGGGGCTATCTGTGTCTAAAACTAGTTTGTGCTATTGCAAGAATGACTTATGTTCCTCCATGAAGACTTCACTTCCCACACATTGTAGACTTCACAGCTTCAGCCCTGTCTTTTAGTTGCCAGCTTCTATATATTATATCTCAAGGCTCTAAAACAAGAGTTAGTCTTTTTGGTGATTTTGCACCAGTTTCTCAGCATATTGTCACCTTTCTGGGATTGACGAAGAAAATATTTCACAAGGTGCTTCAAAGTCAAGAAATTCCCACCAAAGCAGTCAGGCATAATGGTGGATGTAAGAAAGCATGGAGGCCAGGTATGGTGGCTCATGCCTATAATCCAAGCACTTTGGGAGGCTGAGGTGAGAGGATTGCTTGAGTCCAGGAGTTGGAGACCTGCCTGGGCAACACAGTGAGATCTTGTTTCTACAGAAATAAAAAAAATTAGCCAGGCATAGTGGTGCACACCTGTAGTCCCAAAAACTCGGGACGCCGAGGCAGCAGGAACACCAGAGCCCAGAAGGTCAAGGATGCAGCCAACTGTGATTGTGCCACTGCCCTCCAGCCTGGGTGACAGCCCTAACTTGGAAAAAAAAAGCTTGGAGTTCCATGCAGATCTGGAGATCAGTGGGTACCACTGAGTCCTGATGGGTGTTCTAGTGCACCTATTTGAGAGGGTGCTGTTGTCCTTTAGGGTGACTGAGAGGAGGGAGAAAAGGAGGTTGGGATTGAAGCAGGGAAGTGGAGCATATCTTCGGGCATTTCCAGGGGTCTAGGCACACCTGAAGCAGGAAACTGAGGCAACTCTCTGCTGATCATCTGACCAAACCTTGGTCATTTTACTTTATACTACTGTTTTTTATTTCTACTATACAGACTCATAATCTATATACTGCCAAAAATACTGGAGACCCCAAAACACAAAACTATGGGTTTACAAAGAACCAAGAAAATCAAACTTTATGTGCCATGTATATTAGTTACTCATTGCTATACACCAAATTACCCAAAAATTTAGTAGACTAAAACAACTACAGGTATAGACATTTGTAACCTCACACCAATTCTGTAGATCAGTACATTGGGAGCTGCTTGGCTGGGTTGATCCATCTTCAGGTCTCTCATGAAGTAATTAATGTCAAGATGTCAACCATAGCTACAATCACCTGAAGGCTTGACTGGGGCCTGAGGGTCTACTTTCAAGATGGTTTACTGCCATGGCTGGCAAGTTGGGGCTGGCTTTGGCATTAATTCACTGTCATGTGGATCTCTTCATAGGGTTACGTCAGATCCTCACAACCTGGAAGCTGCCTTCCCCCAGAGCAAGTGATCGACAGAGAAAGCAGACAGCCACAATGTCCTTCACAGTCTAACCTTTGATGTCACACTCCATCACTTCTGTTTACACAGACTTGGTACCCCTATTTAGTGTGGGAAAGCATGAGACCAGAGATAAGGATCATTGGAGGCTGTCTTGGAGCAGGGCTCCTACACCATGGAAAATGCATGCTTATGTAAGAATACCGTTGACACAATGCATTCTTGGGGACTATGATCAACTAATATTTTCAGAAAATACAATTTTGTTCAAGTGTCAAATCTTCCACCTGCATTTGAACTAGAAATACTTGTAGCAGAAGCAACTGAGCTCCACTTGCCTTTCTTCTTTCTGCCCATTCCTGTGACAAAAGCTTCATGAAATGCTCAGACTTGGGAGGATAAAGAGAGGCAGAGACACCATCCTTCTCTTTTCTTTCAGCTCGTGAGAACATATATTACCACATGCTTGAGAATACCACCAGGATAAAAGGCTGCTCTTAATCAATAAATCAAAGCCAAGAAATAATTGAAATTCACTGAAATTCAGTTCTAATATAAAGACTAAAGAAGCAATTTGCTACCATGACACAGATGAAGAGTGGTAGCATCAAACCCTGAGAAGTGAGAACAGAGAGAAGGATGAAGAAGGATGAAGAAAGACTGTGCTGATATTAACAAAGTCACTTTCAATTAAATGTGGCCAATTCTTACAGCACAATGATTCTGCACAATACATTGTGGTTGCTACTTGCGAGGAAAATCTACAGACAAAGAAACTTGGTACCTGTGTTCAGGGAGCCTACGCTTTAGAGAAAGAGATAGTTACATGCACAAACAAGAGGAACAGTGAGTGCCCACAGGGAAGTGTGGGCAAAAGATTATAGTAATGCTGAATAAGGATGGACTCAAGGAAGGCTTCCCAGAATAGGTGGCAAATGAAGGAGGCATTTCAGGATGCACAGGATATTAGTGGATAGGGCCAAGGTGGAGAAAAATGGTAAGTAGCGCAATCCAAAGGACTTGAGCAATGAGACTGAAGTTGTCAAATGCAGGCTTTGTTTGGAGAAGACACCATCTAGATTCTAGACTGAAGGATTAGAAGTGGTGGGGAGTAGAGGATTGTTGTTGATGAGAGAAGAGGCTGAGAGGATATGCTCAGATTAGAACTTGAGGATTTGTTAACTCATACATTTATTTATAGGTTTTGGAAGCCATATGCCAAGGTTCAAATCCCAGCTCTGTCACTTAGCAGCTTTGTGAACTTGAGCATGTTACTTAAACTTTCCATACCTCAATGTCTCCATCTGAAAAAGGGGCTAACAGTACCTACCCCATAAGGTAATGGGATTAAATGACTTCATATGTGAAAAGCACTAGAACAGCGCAAGGAACACTATTTCATCCTCGTCATGTTCTTGCTGTCATCATTCGTTTAGGGAGAAAACTATGGTAGCTCTGTGAATGGCAAATAGGGACAGAGTTGTGGAATGTTGCAAAAACAGAACATAAAAGACTAATGACCAGTAAGTGGGAGGAGTTCAAGCATATGGCTAAATTTACGCTCCAAGAAGTAAGAGAATGGAAATTGGAGTGGCCACAATAAACAAAGGGAAATTGAAGAAATAAATTATATGACCTCCACCCCACCACTCAATCCCAGGGTTATTATAGTAATAAATGACTTCTCTTCCATGGTATGTAGCCAGTACTGGGTAGCAGCAGGTTCTGCTCCACTCAGTCTCTCAGGGACCTAGGCTGACAGAAATCCCCCTGTCTCAGAGCTACACCTCTGGAACAAGTCGCCTCCTTGGTCAATGTGACAGGGAATAAGATCATTAGAGGGTCTCAGACAAGCTACTAAGGGCTTTAACCCAGAAGTGATTCATGTCATTTCTGCTTACAGTCCATGACCAGAACCAGTGCATGGTCCCATCTAACTGCAGGTAGGCAGGGCTTTCAGAGGGAACTGCATGGGTATCCACTGGGCAGTAAATGCCTCTGCCATAGAATAAATGGGTTGGATAGGGAATAATATTTGGTCATAGATATTATTTTAGTTTGCCAGAGTTGCCATAGTAAAATACCACAGACTGGGGGGTTTAAGCAACAGAAACTTATTTTCTCACAGTCTTAGAGGCAAGAAGTCTAACATAAACACACAGGCACTCTTGAAGTGTCTCTCCTTGGCTAGCAGATGGCCGCCTTCTCTCTATGTCCTCACATGGCCTTTCCTCTGTGCATGTGTGTGTCCCTGGTGTCTCTCTGTGTGTCCAAATTATCTTTCTATAAGAACACCAGTCATATTGGATCAGGCCCCACCCAAATGTCCTCATTTTATTTTAATCACCTCTTTAAAGGCTGTACCTCCAGATACAGTCACATTTTGAAGTACAGGGGTTAGGGCTTCAACATATAAATTTGGGTGTGGGGAGGAGACACAAATTAGCCTATAATGTATTGATTTGCCTTAACTGAAGAAATCACCTAACACTTGTCTTAAGAATAAGTCATGTTTATTAGATGTTGTAGTTTTTCCCTAAGTTGAATGAGTCCATCCAACTTAAGGAACAGTGATCATAATTGTTGTTTCTATTCAGTTTTTTATAGAACCAAGTTAAATTTCCTAAACATGAAACAAAAGGAAAAATTCCTCTTACAGAAAGAAGGAAAAGCCTGACGTCTGAAATATGCAAATGTTAACAAAGAATGAAACTCACTCACATCTATGAAATAAGTAATGGATTTAACCTGGCATTCATTAAAGAAATTGAGGCTATGATGCTGATCCTAATTAAAATAAACTTAATCTCAGTGTCCTACAGTAAACACTGACAAGAGGCAGCATGTTCAGGATTATTTATTTACAGCTCTCACTAACACACGATTAGTATCTCTATGTTTTGCCATTGCTCAGTCTACATATGCTGCCAATAATTGGAAGAGCAATTTAAAATTCAATCATGCAAAGTAAGCAAAAACCAAACAGATATGACTAATTGTTTCTCTCTTCATCCACATGTTCAAGCAATCAGAAAAATAGCCAGTAACCAGAATTATAAGAAAAGGTAAATTATGAACTTTCAGTGAAAGTCCAATCAGGTAAAATATTTTCTCACTATATTATTTTATGAAAAGCAGACAAACAAATGCATAGAACACATTGTGAGCTACAGGTCTTAAATACATGAGTCTGGGTTCCTGCTTAGAATTTTTTTTTCCACAATGGGCCATCGAGTATACTGCAAAATCTTCTCTAACAGCCTCTCTTTCTGCCACGAAGAATTCAGAACATGGGTCTTTAACCTTGTACTAATGGTCCATGTGTATAGGTTGCCCCCATATTTGGAGGGACAGGGAATATATCTTATACTTTTTATATCTCTCACAATGTCTTTCACAAGGTGGGACATGACTGGCCCATGGAACGCCTTTATTACTACATTAGAGGATAGCTTACATGTTATAAAATAACAGGGCTGTTGTAGGCCAGTAGCTTTCAAGCCTTCAAACACTACTTTCCACCACTCACTCAATCAAATTTTCCCCCCTTCCCAGGGAGTTGGACCCAAATCATCTCCTTTCCCCACCATCCTAAGCAGCAAGGGAGACAGGAAATGAAGGCCAGGATAAAAACCAGGAAAGCTCCACCAAACATGCCTGTCTTCTTGGCATGCACCTTCCGGGAGTATCTATGGAGGTGTTCTATGTTGCAGATCCAACAATCGCCCCAATCCCTGAATACATATATAGTTGTTCCTTAAACAACATGAGATTAAACTGTGCAGATTCACTTATAAGAAAACTTTCTTCTGCCTCTGCCATCACTGAGGCAGCAAGACCAACCTCTCCTCTTCCTCCTCCTTCCAGCCTCCTCAGCGTGAAGATAATGAGGAAGAAGACCTCTCTGAGGATCACTTCTACTTAATAAATAGTAAATGTATTTCCTCTTCTTCATGATTTTCTTACTACAATTTTCTTTTCTTTAGCTTACTTTGTTGTATGAATACAGTATATAATCCATATAACATACAAAATATGTGTTAATCTGCTGTTTTTGTTATCAGTAAGGCTTCCAGGCAACGGTAGGCTTTTAGTAGTTCAGTTTTGGGGGAGTCTGAAGTTTATTTATTTATTTATTTATTTATTTATTTATCCTTTTGAGTTGGAGTCTCACTCTGTCACCCCGGCTGGAGTGCAATGGCACACTTGCAGCCACTGCAGCCTCAACCTGCTGGGCTCAGGTGATCCTTCCACCTCAGCCTTCCAAGTAACTAGAACTATAGGCATGCATCACCATGTCTGATTAATTTTTTTCATTTATTGTAGAGATGAGGTCTCACCAAGTTGCTCAGGCTGGTCTCGAACCTGTGGCCTCAGACAATCCTCTCACCTTGGCCTCCCAAAGTGCTGGGATTATAGGTGTGAGCTACCATGCCTGGCTAAGGGAGTCAAAAGTTATACACAGATTTTTGACTGTATGGAGAGTCAATGCTTCTAATCCCTAAATTATTCAAGGGACAACTTTATACATTCACAGCTGCAGCATGCCATAAACACTTGCTTATGGGAGACTGAGACTAGCCCTGAATATCCAAGAACCCACTTCCTAGAGGGCTGTAGATGGGTAAATTATGTACAGGAAGGAGGAACAGGAATCACATCACACTTGCTGATGGACCTGGAGAACAAACAACAGCCAGTTTTGGTAACTGTTATAAAAACCTCAGATTCCAGCCGGGCTCGGTGGCTCAGTCTGTAATCCCGCACCTTTGGGAGGCTGAGGTGAGTGGATTGCCCGAGCCCACAGGTTCGAGACCCGCCTGGGCAGTGAGACCTCATCTCTACAATAAATCAAAAAATCAGCTGGGCATGGTAGCGCATGCCTGTAATTCCGGCTACTTGGAAGGCTGAGGCGGAAGGATCACCGGAGCCTAGCAGGTCGAGGCTGCGGTGGCCGGGAGCGGCCACTGCACTCCAGTCTGGGCGACAGAGTGAGACTCCAACTCGGAAAAAAAAAAAAAAAAAACCTCAGATTCCACCTTATTTTTTTAAATCTCATTGACAGAGGATCACCAGACCATGTGACCTCACATCATCTCCTAGTCTCTTGGCAACCGGGGAGTCTTCCCAGAGGATTGGACTTCCCAGAGGATTCCCAGAAGACAAGACTGGAGACAGGGAGACCAGTTAACAGACCATTTGTGGCTGCAACCCAAGCAAGAGGAGAAGGGGTCCTAGAACTAAGCCACTACAGTGACCAGAACAGACAGGACAAACTTGAACAGGACAAACAAGGAAGCAGAATTGACAGAATTCCACAAACAGTTGCATGTGGAAGGGACATGAAGGAGAGAGGAAAGGGAAAAGGCAGAGATGACTTCCTCCCAGTGTTCTGGCAAGAGGAGAAGACTTGGGTGCTGGTTTCTGTCTTGGACAAGTTATACTGGAAGTTCCTCGTTTTTTTCTTTTCTTTTCTTTCTTTCCCTTCTTCCTTCCTTCCTTCCTTCCTTCCTTCCTTCCTTCCTTCCTTCCTTCCTTCCTTCCTTCCTTTCTTTCTTTCTTTTTTCTTTCTTTCTTTCTTGAAATAGGGTCTTGCTCTATCATCCAGGCTGAACTGAAGCCTAAAAGTCCTGGGCTCAAGTGAGTCTCTAGCCTCAGTTTCCCAAGTAACTAGGACTACAGTCACATGCCATTACTCCTTCTTCCTCTGAAAAGATTATCAAAGGTAATAAAGTAAATGGACTGTGACTGAGTGGACATTTTGAGCTGGGAATCCTACAGATAGTGGCCGAAGCTCTCTTGGGTGGGGCGTGGGAAATGCGTACCTTGTGACACTCCATTCTTGGATGACATTCAAAAGTGAGTTCTGTTGGTAATTGTTCACTGACTATAATTTTGTATTTTTTTTTTCTGGCTTTGAGCAGATATATTAAGACATCATCCTCTATTGCTACTAGAAAAAACAAAAACCAAGATTGAAGCCAAAGTCTAGAAATTATCATTCTTTGTCTTCTGAATGAAATATTGTTCCAAGAAATAACTGTGTGATGTTATTGCATCACCACCTGGATTGGATACCTCTTATTTGCCATTTTGGATCCTCCCAGCCTCTTGTATCCACCTCTTATTTCAGCTTCAAGGGGCCCACAGATCTGGGAGAGATCTGGCCAGTTTCACCAGGTCAGACCTGTGCCTCAAGCCTCTCACCACGCAACCCAGAACCTGTCTGTGAACCCTACAGAGTAGGATGCCTAGGGATCACTCAGTGCCTGTGCATGCCCAACCTGGAAGATGGGGCAGTTAGCAACGTAAAGAACAAAGCTCCAATTTATGGTGACAGAAGTTGGTAGACAGTCCCTTCTCCTTTCTTCCTGATGAACAGTCCTGAGATGCAGTTCACACTGCTCCCCGGGGGTCCACAGGATTCAGTGATCATTTGACCACTGCTACAGGCAATTCAACAGTACAGTTGTCCTTCTTTTCCTGGGATCACATTCCCAATAAGATCCTCATACATATGCCTTTTGCTCAGTCTCTGCTTTCTGCAGAACCCATGCTAGGACACAATGGAAGTGAACATGTAAAAGAAACATAGCAATCAATTTGCTTTTGATTATTCAGCTATACGGGAAAGGAAAGATGGTGACGTCCCCTTTGGGTTATGTAGTACTAACCCATTCTGGAAGTTGTTTTTTATAACCCAAGTAAAATTATTTCCAGCAGAGTCAACAAACTAAGAGATATGCAACATGTTTCTTTTTAGGGTTTATACTCTAAAATTTATCATTCCAAAATGTATGTATCAGACAGTCAATTTAACTCATCATTGACAAAGTCGCTTTCCTCTCCCTTTACCTCTGTCCTCTTTACAATAACCATCTAGGCCTTATTTTTCCTTTCTTTCTTTCTTCTTCTTCTTCTTCTTTTTTTTTTTTTTTTTTTTTGAGTTGGAATCTTATTCTAATACCCAGGCTGGAGTGTAAGTAGCATGATCATGACTCACCATAACCTCAAACTCCTGGGTTCAAGTGATCCTCCTACCTCAGCCTCCCAAGTAGCTGGGACTATAGGAATGTGCCACCATGCCCAGTTACATTTTTTTGTTTGTTTGTTTGTTTTTTTTGTAGAGATGAGGTCTCACTATGTTGCCTAGGCTGGTCTTGAACTCCTGGCCTCAAGCAATCCTCCTGCCTCAGCCTCCCAAATTGTTGGATTACAGGTGTCAGCTACTGTGCCTGGCCTATTTTTCTATGTTACTTTATTCTGTCCTTTGACTGGTCATACTAAAAGCCAGCAGCTTTTACATGGGATCCAGGCAGCCACATATTTTAAGTGGGAAACAGGCAGTCACATATTTTAAATGGGATCCAGGCAGTCACATATTTTGGGGCTCATGGTCAAAAGCCTACCTAATAGGCTATAGATCCTGGTGCTTTGAGAAAGAAGCAAGTCATGTAGAAATCCAGGAACCAGGTAGCTCAGTCATCATCCAGCTATGGGTTGGGCCCTGGCCTGTCTGAAGAAGCACAGAGAGGACTTTTGCAAAGAGGGAGACATGTTAAGACCTCTTACTGGACAGAAGGGGTCTTAACATGTTTATTCTTTCAAAATAATTGCACACCCACTGAGTGCTAGGGAATGCATTGCAGAGCAACATAGGCACCTTCCTGCCTTCATGGATCTTAACCATCTAGTGAGGCCACAAGACACTACTCACCATGGTCAAAAGTTCCAGGAAGATGCAGACCCATATATGATTATTTTAATTGCTGCTGCAGATTCCAGTTCCTCCCTCTGTATCATAGTTGGAATGTTTGTTCCCCAAACCTCATGTTGAAATGTGATCCCCAGTGGTGGAGGTGGGGCCTAATGGGTGGTGTTTGGGTCATGGGGTGATCCTACATCTTGGTGCTGTCCTCATGGTAATGAATGAGTTCTTGCTCTGTTAGTTCTCATGAACGTTGGTTGTCAAAAAGAGGCTGGCTTCTTCCTTCTTTCTTCTCCCTCTCACCACATGATCTCTGCACACAGTGGCTCCCCTTTGCCTTCTGCCATGAGTGGCAAAGTCCCTCACCAGAAGCAAATGCTGGCACCATGCTTTTGTGCAGCCTGTGGAATGGTAAGTCAAATAAACCTCTTTTCTTTATAAATTACTCAGCCTCAGGTAGTCCTTTATAGTGAAACAAACAGACTAAGACACTCTGTCTTCAGACCTTGCCTTCCAACTGTTGGCCACACTTCAGTCAGCCCTGGCCGAGGCCACCCATGTAGGGGTGACATCCTGGTGTAGATCCTGACTGCCTTATCTGTGTGAGCAACTCCAGCTGTCTCCACGAGATCTCCCCTGGTCTCTTCTCTGGAAGATGTTCTCTCTGGGTGTGAGAGCATCCCTGTCATCCTGTTCTCTATACTCAATGCAGAAATCTGGTGTTCAAACCCAAGAAACAGTCCCATGTATTGTGTTCCACTAATCTGCCTCTGCCCTTTCCTTTTTAAATTTGCAGCTTTCAGATTTCTTTGATGCTGACCCACAGAAAGAGAAATATATTCTACCTTGTATTAAATAAACCTTTCATAAATATAATTATGAACACATTGCAAAGTTTTTATAAATTTTCTCCAAAGGAAAAGGCCTCTTATGGGTCACTTCAAAGTCTTATTTGTGGTGGAGACATTTTATAGAAAAAGAAGACAATTATTATTAGACTAATGACTAAAAGAAAATAAGTGTTTGGTTAAAGGTCACTAGATTTCTTGACTAGTACTCAGCTGACAGTCAACTAGTTGCATATGTATCACCAGTTCCTTTGAACAAGTCTTCCATTCAAGTGTATCAGAAGACTGCTTCAGTGTTTTATCAGGATTGCTAATTTCTTCCCAGAATGCAATTGTGAAATTACATCATACTACAGGTTCTGGCTCAAAAAGATTTGGGGCAATCTTCCCTTTACAATTGCAATTGAAAAACATATACTGTATCACTGAAACAAAAGCCATATAAAAAAAAACCTTTACTAAGTTCAAAAAGTTTGATTTTTTCTCTTATTTTCTATTTCTTAAAGACTTTTTATTTTTACTTAGAACACAGTGATGGTCCCCAAACTGCAGTCTAAAAAAGCATTGCTGTAGATTAATCTCTCTGTGTATTAAAAGTAGAAGTAATTTCTGAGACTTTGCTTTACAATGTTGTGATTTTCTTATAAGAATAATGTCATTGGAAATTATCATTATTCTTTAAGTTTGGAGGCTCTAATTTAAATGTTTGACATTTAATATTATTTATCAGAGTCAAATGTTTTCTATGAAACACATCTGAAATTTTATGATAGTTACATTTTAAATAATAAGAAAGTTCCTAGCAGCTTTATTGATAATAGCTGAAATCCAGAAATATCCCATATGTCCATCAACATTAGAATGGTTATTGCAGATAGTGGAACTGTGGTATAGTCACACAAAGGAATACTCCTTGCCATTTTAAAAAAGAACAGTTACTCATACACACAGCCAGGATGACTCTTATAGTCATTATGAGAACAAAAGAAGCCAGACATGAATGAGAACACACTGTATGATTCTGTTTATGTGAAGTTAAAGAAAAGGCAAAAACAAATCACTGATGAGAGAACTCAGAGTAGTTACCTCTGGAGGGGAAGGTATTGGGTATGAAGGGGCAGGATGAAGTTTTCTGGGCACAGGAACCATTTTTCTGTTTGTTTGTTTCCCTTTTTTCAGCTTTATTAAAATTTACTTAAGGAAAAAAATTTTTATATATTTGTGGTGTATAACAAATGTCTTGAAATATGTATACAATATAAAAAGGTTAAATCAAGCTAATTGACATAACCGTAACCTCACTGACTTAACCTTTATTTATTTATTTTTAGTGGGAACATGTAAGATCTACTCTCAGCAGTTTTCAAGTATACGATACATTCTTTTTAACTACAGTCACTGTGCTGTTCAATAAGTCTCCAGAATGTATTCTTCCTGTGGACTGAAACTTTGTGCCCTTTGACCAGCAGTTCCCATCCCCATCCCCATACCCTATAGTCCCTGCTAACCATCGTTCACGCTCTGCTTCTATGAAGTCAACACTTTTAGACTCCAAATACAAGTGAGATCATGCAGCATTTTTCTTATTTCACTTAGCATAATGTTCTCCAGGTTCACCCATGACACTGCAAATGACAAGATTTCCTTCTTTTATAAGGGTGAATAATATTCCATTACATATATATGAACATTCATATGTATTACATTTTCTTTATCCATTCATTGATGGGCACTTAGGTTGAGACCGTATCTGGACTACTGTGAATAATACTGCAGTGAACATGTGCAACTGTCTCTTCCACACACTAATTTCATTACCTTTGGATATATACCCAGAAGTGGGCTTGCTGGATCATATGGTAGTTCTATTTTTAATTGTTTGAGGAACCGCCAAGGAACCTTCATACTGTTTTCCATAATGACTGTGCTAATTTACATTCCACTAGCAGTGTATAAGTGCTCCCTTTTCTCCACATCTTTGCCAACACTTATCTTTTGTGTTTTTAATAGCAGTCATTCTGATAGATGTGAAGTGATAGCTCATTTTGGTTTTGATTTGCATTTCCCTGATAATTAGTGATGTTGAACATCTTTTCATATATTTCTTGGCTCTTTGTATAGATATTTTAAGAAATATCTATTCAGGCCCTTTGCTCATTTTTGAAATCAAATTATTTGTTTTATTGCTACTGAGTTATTTGATTTTCTTATATATTTTGAATATTAACCTCCATCAGATATATGGTTTGGAAATATCTTCTCCCACTCTGTAGATTGTCTTTTCACACTGTTGATTGTTTCTTTTACTGTGCAGAGACTTTTAATTTGATGCATTCCTATTTGTCTATTTTTGCTTTTGCTGCCTGTGCTTTTGGGGTCATATCCAAAAAAATCTTTGGCAAGACCAATGTCATGAAGCTTTCCCCTATGTTTTCTTCTAGCAATTTTAGAGTTTTAGGTCTTACATCTAAGTCTTTAATCCATTTTGAGCTGATTTTTAAAAATATGGTGTAACATAAAGGTCAAATTTCATTCTTCTAATATCACTTTTTCCCAACACCATTTATTGAGGAAACTCCTTTTTCTTTGTGTGTTCCTGGTACCCTTGTTGAATATCAGTTGGCTGTAAATGTGGATTTATTTCTTGGCCATCTATTTTATTCCATTTGTCTATATGTCTGTTTTTATGCCAGTACCATGCTGCTTTGGTTACCATAGTTTTGTGATAGATTTTGATATCAGGTGGTGTGATGCCTCCAGCTTTGGTCTGTTTGCTCAAGATTGCCTTGGCTATTCAGGGGCTTTTGTGGTTCCATACAAATTTTAGAATTTTTTCCCCTATACCTATGAAAAATATCATTGAAATTTTTATAGAAATTGCATTGATTTTGTTGATTGTTTGGGGTAGTATGGGCATTTTAACAATATTAATTCTTCCAATTCATAAACACAAGGTATCTTTCTATTTATTTATATCTTCTTCAATTTCTTTTATCAATGTTTTATAGTTTTCAGTGAACAGATTTTTTTCCTCCATGGTTAAATTTATTTCTAGATATTTTTATGCCATTTTTAAATGAAATTGTTTTCTTGATTTCTTTTTCAGATAGCTTGTTGTTAGTATATAAACACACGACTGATTTTTGTAGGTTGGTTTTGTATTCTGTAACTTTACCAAATTTGTTTATCAATTCTAACAACTTTTTGGTAGAGTCAGATTTTTCTGTATTTAAGATCATGCTATCTGTAAACAGAGACAATGTAACTTCTTGGAAACATTTGCTTTAAATCTGGGTGGTGGTTACAAGTAGATGAAAATATGTCAGAATGAGTACTTTTGTATGCTATGTCTCAAAAAAGAAGAAACAAAAAGAGCATTCTCTATCAATATCCACTCCAAATGCAGTTTTTTAGGAGTGAACTTATAATCAACTCTTAGGTTTCTTTGACATTGTCTTGCATCTTATAGTGCTATTCACCTTTGGAACATGTCTTTGCATATGGTACCAACACATTAATACTTGTTAATTGTTAGCTGCTCTCATTTCATTCTCACCATAACTGGTGGTGCCAAGGGTCGAGCATCATTATTCTGACTGGATACATAAACAAATTGCAATTCAAAAAGATTAAGAGACTTATGTAAAGTTACAGAACTGATTCATGACAAAGTCAGTACTATAACTCAGATCTTCCAAATTCAAATCAAATAATCTTTCCATAACTATCAGCCACCACTTCTTGACCCAAGAATGATTTCTAGGGAGAATCTCATTGTGATCTCCTTTGATTCCTCCTGGACTCCTACTTGGAGGAATGAATGATGTGTGACAATTATCTGGTAACAATCAATAAAGTGCCACATATCATGCACATGTTACATGAAAGCAATGCATTTCCCAATGTCACAGCAAGTTTATTCCTCTCAACAACATTATGGATGAGACTGTCCCCATTTTACATTTGCAATATCCAAGGCTGAGAGATTAGAAAACTTGCCCAATGTTCCTGCTTCCTCTACCAAGTTTTAAGAGAAAGCAATTTTTCTGAAGTGCATGCAACCATGTTCTAGTTCAAGCCTGTTGGTTGATCCCGAGTTTTTTAACCTGAGGACATATCGCCACTTGGTAGCGTCTGTGATATTTAGGTCTCAGGAAAGAAAATCCAGGCAGATGTTAACAGGGTTGAGAGGAACAGAAAACTTAAGGAGATGAAGTTCTTGTCAACATTTAAATAAGCTTAGACCTGCTTATTTATGCAAAATTAGAGAAAAAAATTTCCCATGCTCCCACACAAGCAATATCAGTTAGAGTGCTAACTGCAAATTTTACCTCCATAAAAGAAACTTATGTGTTAGGAATTGAATCTACACATTGGGATCAGCATTTTAAAACAGGCCTCTTAAGTTTGCAATTCAAATACCATTTCCCTTCCTCGTGTGGTACAGCCAATTCCAGACTGAAATCTTCCCACAGCTCTGTGGTATATTGGTGAGATAGAGAAAGGCTCTTGGCAGCCAGGAGCTGATCCAGCACTCACAACAAAGCCCTGATGTTCTTCTGTGGAACATAATCCAGGAAGACATCAGTATCAGACAAAGACATTCTGTGCCCAGGATGGAGCAAGACAGAAACAAGGCCACCATGTAATCATGTCTGAGCACAGACAAAAATAAGAACATTGCTGAAACAAAAATGGCCACCATCTCCCTGTCCTAGCCAACCTGTGTGGCTGCTACTTTCTAACCAATCACCTCAGCCTGCCAAGTAGGTGAAACTACAGGTGTGTGCCAACTTCCTGACTTTTTTTTTTCTTGTAGAGACTATGTCTCCCTATGTTTCCCAGGCTGGTCCTGAACTCCTAGACCCAAACAAGCTTTCTGCCTCTAGCCACCTCTGTTCTTTTTGCTTTCTAGATAAGAAAGATTTAGATATCCAATCACAGAATTCTCCACTTCCAGACAGCATCCAAAGAAGAGCAAAGCCACTCTTCCTTGAACCCTCCCAAAAGCATCAAACACAAGTGCAAATCTTCTGAGTCTTTTTTCATACCCTCCCCCATGGTGTGTGCCCTCCCCCACTGCAATGTATGATAAGTTCAGTCTGCTCAGCCACACTGTGTTATTGACTAAAGAGTGGTGTCCTCAGTCACCTGCCCTCCAGTTCCCATGTCACTGACAAGCTTTAGGAAACAAGATGAAATTCAGTATACATCAATTTGTCCTTCTTTAAAGATTGAGAATCCATATAATTAT
Source organism: Cephalopachus bancanus (assembly GCA_027257055.1). Lineage (NCBI taxonomy): Eukaryota > Metazoa > Chordata > Mammalia > Primates > Tarsiidae > Cephalopachus > Cephalopachus bancanus. Next base: position 1,119,878 of record JAPVLO010000006.1, read on the forward strand.
AACACAAATCAGGCCCGGCATGGTGGCTCATGCCTATAATCCCAGCCCTTTGGAAGGCTGAGACAGAAAGTTTGCTTGGGTCTAGTAGTTCAAAACCAGCCTGGGAAACATAGTCTCTACAAGAAAAAAAAAAGGCCAGGAAGTTGTCACACACCTGTAGTTTCAGCTGCTTGGCAGGCTGAGGTGGAAGGATCACCTGAGTCCAGGAGATCAAGGCTGTGGTGAGCCATAATCATTCTACTGCACTCCTGACTGGATGATAAAGTGAGACCCCCCCAACTCAAAAAATAAAAATAAATGTAACACAAATCAATGTCAAAGATTGTCAGTGAGAAGGCAAGTGTTTTTTGTCTACAAACACAAATTTTAACGCTTACCTATTAGAGTAAGCCTTACTAGCTTCTACATTATTTAATGCTTAACATAAGAGGGAGGTCAAGGGGACTGATGAAGAGTGTTCATGACTGGAATCAGATCCCAAGGAGGGACAAGCAGAGAGCCTGACACAACAAATGGAAGGAAAAGGTAGACTCCCCATGATTCCAGGCGGGAACAGCCATGAACCAAGCAGAAAACCTCGCTAGAGGCTTACATGCTCATGAGTGGAGACAACAAACTATCAACAGGATAATTTCGGAGAGAGAAAAGAGGGCGACATTAGAGTATAATGAAGATAGGCTCATCAAAAGTCATTTCTAAATAGCTGAAGCATTACTTACAAAAAGATGAGCTGTATCTTTTCCCCATGATGCATATATGCTGGTCAGATGCCACTAGACTTCTGGGAATTTCTGTGACAAATTCTAGACAATATAACAATACTTTTGAAAGCTTGTCCTATGATTGGCAGTTGGAGCTGGCTGCCAAGTAGGAGCTCAGCTGATGCCATAGACCAGGGACCCAGGCTGTGCCATATTTTGAGGACAGTTTCAAATGCAGGTGTTGCCTAACCCTCCTCAAAATGAGATAGGATGGTGACACACTGAATTGCCACTAAAATTTTTTTAAAAATTCAATTCCTAGACAATACTTCATCATGTCTACAGAATTTCTCATCTTGAAAAAAATCAAAAAATTATCCAGGAGGGTGGCACACACCTGTAGTTTCAGCTACTTGGGAGGCTGAAGTAGAAGGAGCACCTGTGTCCAGATCAGTGCTGCTGTAAGCTGTGATCATGTCACTGCACTTCAGCCTGGGTGACAGAGTGCAACCCCTGACTCAAAAAATAAAATAAAATAAATGTAACACAAATCATTGTCAAAGGTTGTCAGCGAGAAGGCAAGTATTTTTGCCTATGAATGCAAATTTTAATGTGTATTCATTAAAGCAGGCCTTACTAACTTCTACATTACTTAATGCTTAACATAAGAGGGAGATCACGGACATAGATAATTTGATTATGATGATCTGGGATTTAATTTTTCCATAAGTTTGCTCAAAATCACTAAGTTCTGTAGACTTCCTCAGCATGGAAGGTCAGCAGGGATCCAGTTCCCATGGCACTGGGAGGCAATGATGCCACCCGCAGAACAGTGGCATTTGTGCATGTTAAAAGCCTGCATGTAGTCAGGCAATTTCATCACACCCATGTGCAAACTCTCCATAGAGGGACACTGTTCAGCTTCCAAATAATAGGTAGCAAGGCATGAGTTGCATGAGCAGTGTTCAGAGTGGAGTTCAACTGTGAGGCTGCTGCTAGGGTCAGAAGAGTTCACCACCTGCACAGAGCTGCCTGGTAATGCCCTTGACTTTCATAAGTCCTCTCTCACCCCTGGCCTTCTCCGCACCAGCTGCTGCTAGCAATACCAGCTAATGGTGCATGGGATCACTCATAATTACACAGTCACAGTTCCTCATTCTCAGGAAGCAGGAGGAGGTGGGCTTTTGTGGTCATCCTTGCCCCAGAGCATCACCCACAGCTGCACATCACACCCGCCAGCCAGTCATCTATCCCACAAGCCAAAGCCTCTCCCTCGACCTTAAAATGAAGGAAGTCAGGAACATAATAGGAAGGCCAAGGGAGCTGAAAAAGAGTCTTTGTGTCTGAAAGTCAGGTCCCAAGGAGGGGCATGCAGAAAGCCTGATCTCATGAATGGAAGGAAAAGGCAGGCTCCCCGCTCTTCCAGGCAGGAACACAGCACCTGGGCTCTGAACTACTTTCTAACACAGTGTTCTTTCCCTCCCATATCAGGCCTCCCTTGGTGCAGGCAGCCTGTCTCCCTTCACTGAGCCTGTACCTTCTCATTCTCTGTCCCTGCCTTCTGTCCTCCCCACCTAGGACCAAATCCCACCTGCCATTCTCCAGGTCCTGGTTCTCAGGCTCCCTCCTCCCCAAGCCCTACTTGCAGGGTCCCAGCAGAGAGGGACCTGGCCTCCTCCAAACCTCTTGGCATTGGCTCTGGGCTTACAACTTCTCACTTCTTACTGTCCATCCATCCACCTGACACAGTCCAGCTGCCCAGTAGACCTGGGCCCTCCGTTGCAATTCACACCTGGTTCAACCACAGCAACAGTGCAGTCTCTGGGCATGACAGGGCACCTTATAAATAGGTATGGAATGAGTGGAAGGCTGTAAAGACATTGTTTATAACAGGGGTCCCCAAGCCCTAACCCCCAGTCCATGACCTGTTAGGAACTGGACTGCACAGCAGGAAGTAAGCGGTGGGGTGAGCAAGAGCTCAGTTTTCTGTCAGATCAGCAGTGGCACTAGATTCTCACAGGAGCTCAAATCTTGTTGATCCTATTGTGAACTGCACTTGTGAGGGATCTATGTTGTCGCTTCTTATGATAATCTAATACCTGATGATACCCACCCCATCCATGGAAACCCGTCCCTGATGCCAAAAATTGGGGGACCGCTGGTCTATAAGACAAATGAGATTGGAATAGCGATTCTGTGTTCTTTCTTTATGCATCTTCTCTCTCTTTTCTTCATTTGTTTTGCTTATGTATTTGTCGCTGCCTGCCTTCTAAATGGAAATAGCCTGTTCCCAAAGTTCCACCTTTCGTATCCACCTATCCCAATAAATAGATTTTCTCTTCTTCCTTCCTTTTATTTCTTTTTATATAAAATAAAAGTCTTTGACTAGAACAGACAAAAATACAACAAAGAATGAAAAAACCAGAACCCAGGAGGAGATGTGATTTTACTAGAGGTATGTCAAGACCCCATGAACTTTAATAGTTCACACGAATGTTAAAGACCATGGTGAGATTCCTATCAGCTGTAATAGGGCCTTTCTGCCGCTCAATGTCAGGATCGTTTCTGAGACTCCAGACGACCCTCCAATCTTTGATCATTTTCTCAGTTCTGGCCGCCATGAATCAGTCTGTGTTTTCTCTTAACATAGCAGCCCTCTCCCTGGGCGGTTCTCCCCATCTCCATAGTCTCAGTTTCAACCATGACCCTACCTCCTCCTCCTCACCTTTTTTTGCAAGTGTATACCATTTTTTCTTTGTGGGTTTTCACAAGGGGAAGGAGGCCCAAATTTGCAGAGATTTGCAGAGGCACACGTTTGCAGAGATCTATACAGAGCTTTAGCTTAGGATTCACTTCTCCCCTCACCCCGCTACCTTTCCATGAAAGCCAGGGGAGGGGGGCCTTTTCCTCTACTTCAGCCCTTTTTCCTGAGACAATTGAGCAGAACAAGTGAGACTCCATCTATCCAGTGGGTGATCCTTTTTCCATTTCTACATAAGGAACAAATAGGGCAACTCCCCCTCAGGTCCCCTTTCACTGAAGAGCTTTCCTTTGCTTAATCAATTCTATCTCACTCATTTTAAAAAAAAAACGAACACATAATTAGAAATGACTTCAAGATTGTCCAGGTTGGGACTTGAATTAGATTTTAGAAAGAATTATCCTAGACAGGGTGTGGTGGCTCATATCTGTAATTTCAGTGCTTTGGGAGGCCAAGGCTGAAGGATTACTCAAGGCCAGAAGTTTGAGTCTAGCCTGAGCAACATAGCAAGACCCTATCTCTATAAAAAATGGGGGAAAAAATTGCCAGGCATGTTGGCACATGCCTGTAGTCCCAGCTACTCTGGAGGCTAAAGCAGGAGGATCACTTGAATCCAGGAAGTCAAGAATGCAATGAGCTATGATCATGCCACTGCTCTCCAGCCTGGGTGACAGAGTAAGACCCTGTCTCTAAAAATAAATAAATTAATTAAAACTCTTTAAAAAGTAATAAATAATTCCCCAACTGTTACACACTTGTAAAGGAGACAGTGGAGTCTCCTTTAGAGAGCTTTTTGAACTGGTAGAATTTCAATCTGTCTGGAATAATTCCATGTGTTGCCCAAAGCCAGGGAAATCAATGAACCTATAGCTCAGAGCCCTCCCACTCTGCAGTAACCAGCATTTATGTTGACAGTGTTCTTTTATTTATTTCAATAGTCTTTCCTTCTAGCCCAAGGCAATGTCTTCTTCATCACTAATTTGTCATAACATGTATCGAAGCATTCAGGAACATCCCAACAGAAACACCTTTAAGAATTCAAGACTCTCCAAGTGGTGGATCTACGGGCTGTGCGTGGGCTGTTGGTTGCTGAGGAAACCACTTGGGCTTGGAAGGCATCCCGGATATGGCAGAAGCTACCTCATCACTGAAATGTGTATTCAAGCCTAAACTTCCTGCCAGGATGAAAGAAAAAAGAGGTTTATACTGAGAAAGTCAGTCTTCTCCCTTATGAACAATCATCTAGATGCTGCTTTAAAGACAGTAAGGTGCTACTAGGAAGGATAATAAGTTGTAAGAGGAAAGAGAGAGTAACAGCTGCATGTGGGCTTTGAGCTCAGATGGCCATGGCTTGAATTCATGACTTGAATCCTACTACTGACCTTTTCCTAGTTATTAGCCTTCTGTGGTTTAGCAATCCTAATTATATACAAGAATAAACCTGCACTCATGTCACAATATTGTGGTGGGGCTCACATGAGAGAAATCCACATGAAGAGCTGTCTTAGCTCACTTGCCTGCCCAGAGCAAGGATAAGCAAATGTTGGTTAGTGTCATTATTGTTCTGATTATTGTTTTGTCATGTATGTGATACTCTTGGAAGTTCCACCTTTTTGGATGTGAGGAGGAAAGGAGGATTTGTCCCTAAACCAAACTGGGAAGCAGTGAACTAAGAGACATCCACACGACTGTGCTTGCTCAGATGTCCACTAGTGTCCCAAGTGATGAGTTCCACAGAAAGATGTGAACAGTAGCCCGAAACTCCACAGGGTTCTCTAAGTCTTTCCTCTGAAGGCACTAATGCTCAAGTTTTAAAACAATAGTACATTTCTAGCCAAGCACCTCACTTAACTACGTGCATTCAACCAGACTTCAAAGTCTCCATAAATAACTCAATTTTACCCTTACCTCTCTGAGATGCTATTAAGGCTTAGTTAGAGTAACTGTTTCCCTTGCCATGGTAAAAACTAAACTCAGTTTTGTCTTATAAAAAAAGAAAATCAACTAAAAGCAAAAACAAGAACACTACCAGCAGACTAGACATGAACTCTGGAGTATTCCCTTCCCTATTTGCCAGCCTGAAGGGAGTCAGGAAGCCATGGCCTCCTGAAATGCCCCTCTGTGGGACTTAGTGAGAAATCATTCCACTTTCCATATCATTTTCAACAGTTTAACTGTGAAGTGCATGGGCAGATTGAAATGGAGACCCGAAACTGGTTGGCTTCCAAAGAAAATTACCATAAATTGGAAAACTGAATATGGCTATTCATCCTCTGGCTTTGGGATATGAATGGATCATTAATTAGGGCCAGAAAAAAACCGGTGCTGTCTCATACAGGATGGTAAACAGGAAACTCTTCTGAACCAAGGACCATTGCCAAGACATGGGTCCCCAGTGCCCATCCCAGCTGCAGGCAAAGGTAAGGTGCTCCACAAACAGAGAATGAATGAATGGGTGGATGGATGGATAGATGGATAGATGGATGGATGGATGGATGGATGGATGGATGGATGGATGAATACAAGGTCAGTGTCAGAAGAGTGGAGTTTGACCCGTTATTTCCAAATAAGAGTGGCCTGCTCATTATTTTCAGACATCTCAGGCTTAGAAAAATCCTTCCCAAATTCCAGATTTCCACTTCTGTAAAGCAGACAAAAAACAACACAAATCTCAAGATCATTTTGATAATTATATAAGCCAATTCCAATGGAAGTTTTTTATAAGCCACAAAATAAGTATATAAGAAAGAGAGAAAGGAAATTAGCATTTCCTTAGTACCTGTTACTTGCTAAGCAGACTGACAAAGACTTTTCATATATGTTACCCTGTTGTAATATAGAACACAATGTGGTTTATTATTAAGCATTTGTTAATGAATGTGTTGACTGACTTATTTTCCAGTGGATTTGATTGCTTTCTTCAAAGCTGTCATCTCTTTCCCGTGAAGAGCCACTTATAGACTGGTGCAGTTCAGAACCTGCCTTCATTCCCCCAGGAGAGGAGCTCAGCCTGGATGCTCAGAACTGTGGGCCTGGCCTGGGCAAATCGTACACCTGGATGTCAGGGCCTGGGGATAATGTGATTGACCCAACTCAGGGGTATTGTGCCATGGTTCATCATAACTGTCAAGCACTTTTGATTTATATAATAATCTCTTTTTGTCTAAATTTCTTGAGTATTCTGCCAGGTAAAATGAACAGGTAAAATTAACTGTTGACTAATGGATCAAAATTAACCTGAAAACAGACAACCCAGATGAGAAATAAACCAGAACCAGAACCATAAGAATCTCTATTGTTTGTTAAACCACTCTGTCTGTGGTATTTTGTTATAGCAGCACAAATAGACTGTGACTACCATTTTAGGATCAAACAGAACTTCTATAAAGATCTATCTGTCTTCCTCCTCATCACATGACTCCCTCTCCTCCATACCATTCCCCTTCTAGAGATGGGTAAGAGGACATGCCAACAAGTAAGATTCTCAAACTTACGTAAGAAAGGTCAAACAATCCAAGAAAGGACCCATCAAGCAACATTGTCATGAGAGCTGCATTGGGCCATGTGCTTAAATAAAAGTAATAACTCCATTTACTATAAGCACTTACCACATACCAGGAACCCCTAGGCTCTTTGCAGGTGCTGTATGGAATCCCTAGGAAATGTGAATTATTGTCTCTACTCTATAGATGAGGGTCGAAGAAGATAAATAACTTGTTCAAGGTCACAAATGTGCATTGAAATCTGTCGGACTCCCAGATTTGTAACTTAACTGATACATCACTTCTGTAGCCCACCTGCTATGGTCTGAATGTTCCTCCAAACTTATGTGTTGAAACTTAACCCCCACTGTGGTGGAGGGGTCTTTTGGAAAGGACAGGAGCTCAGCATGGATACTCAGAGCTATGGGTCTGGCCTGGGCAAATCGTACACCTGAATGTCAGGGCCTGAGGATAATGTGATTGACCCAACTCAGGGGAATTGTGCCATGGTTCATCATAAATGCCAAGCACTCTTGATTTATATAATAATCTCTTTTTAATCTAAATTTCTTGAGTATTCTGCCAGCTAAAATGAACAGGTATGAAGAGATATAGTCATGAGGGTTCCACTCACATTAATAGATTAGTGCCTTATAAAAGGACTGGAGGGAGCTAGCTCAGGCCCTTTTTTGAACTCTACCATGTAAGAATGCAATGGGAAAACCCTCACCAGACACTGAAGCCAGTATCTTGATTTTGGACTTCCCAGTCACCAGAACTGTGAGAAATAAACTTCTACTATTTGCAAATTACTGAGTCTGTGGTATTTTGTATAGTAGAACTAATGAACTATGACAGAAATGGTACCAGAGAAGTGGGTTGTGAATATAACAAACACCTAAAATGTAGAAGTACGTTTAGAACTGGGTAATGGGTGAAGGCTGGAAGAGATGGGAGAGCAAAACTGGAAAAAGTCTAGGTTGCCATAAATGGAGCATTAAGGGCAATTTTGGTGAGGATTTAGAAGAGGAGAATTGTAGGAAAAATCTCAGTCTTCTTTGAGATTATCTAAGTAGTAGTGAACAGAATGCTGGTAGAAATATAGACAATAAAGACCATTCTGGCTGGGTGCAGAGGCTCATGTCCATAACTCCAGCACTTTGGGAGGCCAAGGTAAGAGGATCTCCTGAGCCCATGAGTTTGAGACCCTCCTGGGCAACATGGTGAGATCTCATCTCTAGAATAAATAAAAAAAATAGCTGGGAATGGTGGTGCATGCCTGTAGATCCAGCTACTGAAGAGCCTAAAGTAGAAGGATTGCTTGAGCAGATTAAGGCTACAGTAGCTATGATCATGCCATTGCACACTAGCTATGATCATGCCATTGCACATGATTATGTAAGAATGCAATGAGAATAACCTCACCAGACACTGAAGCCAATATCTTGATTTTGGACTTCCCAGTTACCAGAACTGTGAGAAATAAACTTCTACTATTTACAAATATTTTGCATAGTAGCACTAATGAAGTATGACAAAACTGGTACCAGAGAAGTGGGTTGTGGATATAACAAACACCTAAAATGTAGACGTAGCTTTGGAACAGGGTAATGGGTGGAGGTTGGAAGAGTTGGGAAAGCAAAACTAGAAAAAGCCTAGTGACAGAGTGAGACTCCTACTCAAAACAAAAGACAATTCTGATGAGGTCTTAAACAGAAACGAGGAATATCTTATTGGAAACTGGAGGAAAGGGCATCCTTGTTTAAAAGTGGCACAGAATTTGGTTTACTTATATCCATATTTTAGTACTTTGTGCAAGACAGAATTTAACAGAAATGAACTAGAATATTTGGTGGAAGAAACTGGAGTCTCACTCTGTCACCCAGACTGGAGTGCAGTGGCATGCTCCCAGCCACCACGGCCTCGACCTGCTGGGCTCTGGCAATACTTCCACCTCAGCCTTCCAAGTAGCCAGAACCATGGGCATGTGCTACCATGTCTGGCTAATTTTTGATTTATTGTAGAGACAAGGTCTCGCTAAGTTGCCCAGGTGGGTCTCAAACCTGCGGGCTCAGACAATCCACTCATCTTGGCCTCCCAAAATGCTGGGATTACAGACTGAGCCATGAGGCACCGAGCTTGGCCAAAGAAATTTCGTAGCAAAGTGTTTAAGGTGCTGCATGTGATCTCTCAACTGCTTATAGTAAAAATTGAGAAGAGAGAAACAAATTAAGGACAGAATTTATAATCAAGAAGGAAGCAGAATTTAAAAGATTTGGAAAATTCTCAGTCTAGCTAGGTTGTAAAAGCATGTTTGGTAAGAAAACACAAGGCGTGTGACCAAGTGACCTTTTGATAAGGAGATTAATGTGGGCAGGAGGAAGCTAGATGCTATTCATTAAAACCATGAAAGAATGACCCTGAAGGTCTTTTAATGATTGTTGGTTCTGCCTCTCCCTACCCAGACCCTTAGTGTCAAGGCCCTGGGGGACAGAACTATGTCAAAAGAAGAGCTCAGGGCACCTGCAAGGCCTCAACAATCATTGCCCAGTGTCATCTTGTGCCCCTTCTCCCCACATTCCAGAGCAATGCTCTTGGCCACTCCAGCAGCGTTTCAAGTAGGCATGGGTGCAGCTCAGACTACCACTCCAGAAATCCTAGTGGTATCCACATGGTGCTAAGTGTGCAAATGTTCAGATACACAAACTATGGATGCATGGCTACCTCCATCTAGATTTCAAGGGATGCACCAGAGAACACTGGAGCCCAGGCAGAGAACTTCTGCAGAGGCAGGACTGCCACAGTGAGCACCCACTAGTGCAATGCCTGCAGAGCCATGGGGTCAGGGCCACTGCAGAAAGCATCCACCAGGACTTCTAGTGGAGCCATGGGAGCAAGGTCATCCCAAAGATCCCAGAAATCTAGAGCCACCAGTATGCAACTCTGGCTTGAGAGAGTCACAGGCACTGGACTCTAATCCCTAAGAGCTAGGCATAGGTTGTGCCCAGCATAGCCCTGGGGACATAGTCTCTCGGAGCACTGGGGACCAAGTCCCTACTCCAGTTTGTCTAGGTGAGATATGGATTTAAAGATCATCCTCAGACCTCAAGACTTTTTTTTTTAGTTGGAGTCGCACGGTGTTGCCCAGGCTGGAGTGCAGTGGCATGCTCACGGCCACCCCAGTATTTTGTGCAAGACAGAATTTAACAGCTGGGCTTAGGCGATCCTTCCACCTCAGCCTTCCAAGTAGCCAGAACTACAGGTATGTGTTACCACGCCCACCTAATTTTTTGATTTATTGTAGAGATGAGATCTCATGAAGTTGCCCATGCTGGTCTCGAACCCATGGATTCAGGCAATCCTCTTACCTCAGCCTCCCAAAGTACTGGGATTACAGGCTTGAGCCAACGCACCCAGCAGGCCTCAAGATTTAATGTTGCTTGTCCTGCTGGGTTTTGTACTTGCTTGGAGCCTATTACCCCTCTCTTGCTTATTTCTTCCTTTTAGAATGGGAAAGTTTAGCTTATGCCTGTCCCATTATATTTCGGAAGTACATGACTTGGTTGATTTCACAAGTTTACAGCTAGAGGTAGTTTGCCTCAGCATGAATCATACCTTAAGTCTCACTCATATCTGATTTAGGTGATATTTATATGCGACTCTGGATTTGAGACTTTTGAGTTAATGCTGGAATAAATTAAGAGTTTGGGGGTTGTAGTCCAGGCTCGGTGGCTCAGTCTGTAATCCCAGCACTTTGGGATGCCTAGGCGAGTGGATTGCCTGAATCTGCGAGTTCAAGACCAGCCCAGGCAACTTGGTGAGACCTCGTCTCTACAATAAATAAAAAATTAACCTCGTGTGGTAGCGCATGCCTGTAGTTCTGGTTACTTGGAAGGCTGAGGTGGAAAGATCTCTGGAGCCTAGAAGGTCGACACTGTGGTGGCCGTGAGTGTGCCACTGCACTTTAGCCTGGGCAATGGAGTGAGAATCCAACTCAAAAAAATAAAAAAGAGTTTTGGAGTTGTTGGGATGGAATGAACATATTTTGCATGTAAGAAGGACATGAATTTGGGGGACCAGGGCAGAATGTAATGGTCTGAATGTTATCCCAAAAATGTATGTGTTGAAACCCAGCCCCCACTGGGGTGGTGTTAAGAGGTAGGACCTTTTGGGAAGTGATAAAGTCATGAGTGCTCCCTGATAAATGAATAAGTGCCTTGTAAAAGGGCTAGAATGAACTAACTTATGCCCTTTTTTGCCCTTTCCTCTTCTACCATGTGAGGACACAATGTTTTTCCTTCTGCCATTTTAGGACACAGTGAGAAGTCCCTTACCAGACACCAAATGCCAGAGCTTTGATCTGCTCTTGGACTTCTCAGCCTCCAGAACTGTGAAAGATTTCTATTGTTTATAGTTTATCAAGTCTGTGCTGTTTTGTTATAGCAGCACACATGGACTGAGACACCACCCATTGCCTCTTGTATTTACAACAACTCAGCAAGTGTGAATTTTATCTTCTCCTCTAGACATGCCAGCAATGTAATGATTAATCAATTTCTTTCATAGGACTTGCCAAACAAACAATTTAAAATACATATGACTATTTGATCACTGATCTATTTGTAAATCTATTTCCCATGAAGGTTTACACTGGACAAAAGTTGACAGTCACTCAGATTCTAGCTACTTGTTTGGGTGTAAAAAATAAATAATGGGCTAATAGTATCTAAGAGGCCCCATTTGAATCCGATTCGGCCTTTTTCTAGTTGAGTTTTCGGTTACAAACAACATCTATAGCAGAAAAGTAATCTATGGAAAGGGAGAATATCTGGATCAGTGGGTGGACTGGAGAGCCACAGACACCTGGCTCAGCCAGGGTGACCCACAGGAACATCCTGCTCAGGTCACCATGCTTGTCTCACTGGGCACTCACCTAGATGCTGCAGCTGTGAGGCACCCCAGACTCTCCCCACACCTCGTGCCACTGCTTTCCAGGTCAGATTCCCAGGGACAAGCATCTAGGGACCATGCTCAGGCTGTACCCTGCTGCCTCACTGCCAGAAAACTGGAAGAGAGAACATCTACCCTCATAGGCTCCACTCTTCCCACTATGGAGCTTAAGGGAGCACCGTGCTTGACATAATGCAGGTGTCCCATGGATATTAGCCTTTTCTCCTCTTTCTCCTCCTGTCCTTCCACCACTGATAGGTGTAGCTCCCTTAGTCTACCAGACTCCTGCAAACAGCCCATCCACTGCCCTGAGCAGCCCAGCCTCTGTACAGCATGAACTGGTGACACAGTCAGCCCATCTTGACACCTCCTCACTCTTTGCTGCAATGGCAGCTTGCTTCCCTGTGGACACAGGATGTGAGATTTTCATAGAGTCCCTGAAAGGTTCTAAACCACTGGTTACAAAAGATGTTATTAACACTGGGCTAGAAGAGTAATAACAGAAAGGCAGGAAACTGTGCAGGAAATATTCTAAGAATTTATTTCAAAAGTCACAGGAACTGCAGAGAGAGCTTAACATTTGACGTCAAGTGATCTGGGTTAAAACCCAACCTCTGTTACTAACTAGTGTTCTCGGGCTAGTCAGTTCACCTTCCCATGTTTGTTTCCTCATCTAAGAAATGGGGTAAATAATATTTCCTGAGCAACCTGCAACACAATAGTCAAGCCAGGTGTCTCTCATGGAAAGAGCTGCACAAACAAAAGCTGGCTTTGAGAGGGCATAGATAATGGTTGTGTGAGGTAAGGACGGGACCGTGGCAGGAGGCATTTAAGCTTCCACATGTCCCTTTCTCTGCTCAGCCCAAAGGCAGAGCCCATACAGGTGCCCACCATGCTCTAGCATGCCTGCTTGTAGGGGCCTCTCCTTCCTGCAAACAGTAGTACGTGTACAGAATGCTGTCTCCTTGAAACTATAATCACTCTCTCCACAGAGCTTTCAAAGGCTCTCTGAGGCATCTGCTTTACAAAATTGTTTCCTTTGGTATGTCTTTTCCTTTTGCTCCAGATCTATCACACAGAGTCTCCCTATGAAATAGCTTGTGTAGCTCATAGTCTGTAAGAGAAGTAGGCTTCATCTCAGATGACCACTTACACATTCTCACCAAATCCCATAGAGGGATCATCTTGTAGAAAGAGTGAATTCATGTCCTCCCTCTTCCCCACCCTGGAATGAAGCAACCACATTTACAAAAGAAAAAGGCCCAGAAATGAGCTTTCTCAAGACTCTCAGCACCATGACTGTTTTTTTTTCTCCTGAAGCTAAAAAGTTTGCTAAACTGAAGGACAGCTCAAATTTGATATGGTGAAACATGGAGAGACAATGGGGTTATTCTAAAGCACATACTGCAGCAAGGTATTCTTTCTTTCCTTCTTTTAAGATACCTCAGGACACTTTTTTTTAGAAGTCCTAACTTTTGAATTAAAATAATGATTATTTACATACCCATGAATATTTGTCATTTCAAGATGCAATGCTCATGCTTGTATTTTCTGAAGTCAAAGGCATAAAAATGACTATGACATTCTGCTAGAAATCAAATAACTTGCCAACTGCATATCAGGAAAGAAACACAAAGAAAACAGAGGATCCACAACTATTACTTCATGTGCTATATATTGAATTTTACTTCATTGATATAAAAACAATTATACCAGTATTAATCTTTTCACAACACAAGACCTTAAAGAAAAACAATAACCTATCTCTGATAATAATGATAAAATAGCTATGAAAAAATCACTTATTGAATAGCAGTTGTATTAATCCTCTTCAAAGAGGTTTTACCATAAAACTTTGATTTTTATGCCTGGGCACAGTGGCTCACGCCTGTAATCCCAGCACTTTGGGAGGCCAAGGCTAGAGGATTGCTTGAGCCCAGGAATTTGAGACAAGCCTAGACAACATAGTGAGACCCTGTATCTACAAAAAACTCAAAAAATTTACTGGGCATAGTGGCACACCTGTAGTCTCAGCTCCTTGGAAGGGTATGGTGAAGGATCCCTAGAGCCCAGGAGGTCAAGACTGCGGTGATCATGCCACTGCACTCCACCTCAACAACAAAAAACTTGGCTTTCTTTATAGGATCATGGACTTTCAGAGCAAATTTTAAAATCTTGATTGTTGAAACAATTATGAACACAAAATTGGGTTGGCAAGAATATTGAACAAATAGGTATGTCTGGCAATGAAACGCTAGTGGTCTGACTGGGTTGAGAGAGGGTGAATCAATGCATTTTTCTTTCTCTGAAACAAATTAGACTAAAACTTATCACTATCTGAAATGACTCTCTTCCTGCCAAATGTTCCATCCCCACATTTCATATTCAGATGAGCAAACTTGACCGGAAAAGTCAAGTGACTTGTCCAAGGTCATCTAGCAAAAGTGGGCAAGGAAGAAGCAGAAACCACCCGCCTTCTCTGACACTGGCATCCCTACATTGCCTCACCTGTATGCAGCGAAATTAATTTATTATCACCCCATTTGCTCCACAGAAGATGAAATACATAAAAGGCACCATGCCAGGACAAATAAAGCATACCTAATAAAAAGAGACAAGTCACAAAACATTTGGCAGGAAGATAGTCATTTCAGGTAGTGGCAGGTTTTAGTCTAAATTTGTTTCAGGAGAGAAAGATGCATTGATTCATCCTTTCTCTCAACCCAGTCAGACCACTAGCTTTTCATTGCCAGATATATCTATTTGTTCAATGTTCTTGCCAACCCAAGTTCGTGTTCATAATTGTTTCAAAAATCAAGATTTTAAAATTTGCTTTGAACCTGAAACCATGATTATCATCATAACCTTCACTTACATGCCACTGTTGCACAACATTTTAGAACTTAGAACTTGCTTTCTATCAGAAAGGACTCTAGCAATGGGAATTAGGTGCCCAGCCAGGTCTTCCCAGGAGTTTAACCCACAATGTCTATAAAGTCGCTCAACCTTTTTCTCTGAGCACCTAAGAACTTGAAATCTGAGACCTCCTCTTTCCTGCTTCTTCTTCATTCCTGTGGAAAGCAATAAGATTCCAGTCCTTTCCCTCTCCCAAACTCCACTAAAAAACAAAACAACAACAAAAAACAGAAACCAAGCCTGAAGTGTAAACTCCAATCCAGCCAACAGCCAAGTCTATGATGGCTGTGCACCAAGGTTTTCATTTGGATACTTCCTGCTGAGCGGGGAGAAAAGTCTTCCTGACCCTCCTTCGACTCAGACCAATTGGCTGTAGGCCTTTTGCATTTGAGATTTAGGAAAATCTAGTATTACAAATGTAGCTGACAATGAAGTTTCCTGAAAATTCTAGCACTTTTTCCACCTAATTCCAAGGTATTTAGTTAAACAGTTTATACCTGCCTAAGTGAG
Source organism: Cephalopachus bancanus (assembly GCA_027257055.1). NCBI lineage: Eukaryota > Metazoa > Chordata > Mammalia > Primates > Tarsiidae > Cephalopachus > Cephalopachus bancanus. Next base: position 1,135,198 of record JAPVLO010000006.1, read on the forward strand.
ATAAACGCAGACTTTGGAGTCAGGCGAAACATGAGTTTAAATCCCTGCCCTACCACTTTCTAGCATGTCACCTCTGTAAGATATTTCACACTGGGAAACTTTTAGATCTGGTATTGGGTGCTTCCCATAGTAAGGCACCAATCTCCCTTCAGAAATCTCCGTTCTCTAGGCAGCATTCCTGATCACAAGATTAGAGGAAGGAGAGGAAGGTAAAACAAGAAATACTTACCAAGGGAATGATATTTCAAAGGTTTCTTTCAAGGCTTAACTCTTCACAGTCTCATGGCATGGAGAGAAGGGTAGGTGGCTGTCTTTCCCAGGAGGATAAAGGAATGAAGGAGAGCAGATTTTGCAGTCCCACCCTAATCTGGGACTCCCTGCTCACCAAGCCCCATTGTCATTTGACTTTCCCAGTTGTGTTGAAAGGAAGGATAGGCCAGGAGCAGTGAATTACGCCTGTAATCCCAGCACTTTGGGAGGCCAAAGTGAGAGGACTAGTTGAGCCCAGGAGCTCGAGACCAGCCTGGGCAACATAGTGAGACCTCATATCTCAAAAAAGAAGAAGGAGGAGGAGGAGAAAGGAAGGATCACAACAAATGCCACCTTCTCTGTAAGACTCCTCATTCATCCCACTGTGCTTAGTGCCAGCAATACAGTGCTGAGCAGGACAGACATGACCCCTACTTTTGCAGAAGCCATGGTTAGTAAAAGGTGATGCAGAGGCTTGGGACATGGGGAGAGGCAACCCCATGTGGGGAATCAGAGCAGGCTTCTCCGGGGAAGCAATGTGGTAAGTTGTTTTCCCCCTTGGGTAGTACCCTTGGCTGTTACAGAGATTTGGGCAGAGGGGCTCAATCAACTCATGTGGGCCAAAAACAGGGTAGACACATGTCAGTAACATTCCGACCACAGATCCTGCCACATGGCAGTGCCCAGTGTTAGTAAAATGAATGAGCCAGCTCTGTTGCCTGCCCCTGCCACAGAGTGGGTAATGATCATGAGGGAAGGATCAACATCAACACATTGTATCTCAAACAAACCTAAGAGATGCTGTGGGTGAGTTCTTTGGGCATACTTCAAAGGCTCTGTGAGACCTTCCAGGTGACTCAGGCAAACCCACATCTCAGCTACTTAGCTGCTGGTCAGCAGCCTCTTATCCTGATATAGGTGCAGCCATGACATGATGGTAAAATAACATCTTCATGTAGAGCAGTCCAAGTTTGAGATCAGAAGGAGCCCACAGCCCCAGAACATTCAAGTGACCCTCTCTCCCCTGCATGTCCTCTCTCAGGCCGTAGCTAGCAGCTAAGATCTCAGAGGCAACAGCTGTGCTGTTCTCTCCCCAGCATGTTGACAGTGAACGAAGTCACATTCCTGCCCTAACTGACCTTGAAAACCAAGACCCGTGTGTAAGGGTGTTTATCAGCCTCTCGAGGGAGACCCCCTTCCAGGCCCAGTTATTCTATCCCATACAAGGGGAGGACTCTTGAGAGCCATCACAATCTTCTGTGAGATCAACACAGCCTGCAGAGGATTTGCCGTCTTGCTAAAGAGCACTCATAATTAATAAGTATAAAATTAATACAGGAGGATGACAAACAGTTGCCAAGAGATGGGCTGGCTTTAAACTCATCTATTCCTACTCAAATGTCTGTTTTCTTCACGACACACTGGCACATCAAGGAGCTTTCCAGCCACGAAGCTCAGTAACGACTTAAAAAGGGTTAACTGGGCTGGAACCAGCAGGATCTCAAGAAATCCCCTTTTCCAAAGACTGTCTTCAAGATATCTGAACATCTACCAGGTGGGTTGAGGCCAAGGGGTTTCAAAGCTATGTAGCGGGAGATTTGCTGAGAAGTTCTAGAAAATCATAAACCAGAATCAACTTCCCATTTGGGAACTTACTATTTTTAAATGTTGTTTACTTATTCATTTGTGCATCCATTCTCTCATAAATCATGGTTTTCATGGCATTTCATATGCCAGAATTTACCAGGGGACAGTGACACAAAGATAATGTGAAGCCCCCTGCCCTGCCCTCAGGTTGCTTTCAATCTGGTCAGGGACACAGAGGCAAAAACACAGAAAAGTGAGGAAACCATATAGTCACATCACAAGAGCACCTGGGGGGGGTCCCTAAACTGGGGACTCCTTGGGGGAGGTGACCTGAAGCTGGGTCATAAATGTGGGCATGCAGGAGTTCACTAGGCAGAGGGGTAGGGTGTTGCAGATAGATTGACACAAGAGCAGAGTACTTCTCTAAGTCTTAGATCCGTCATCCACAAGATTGGAGAAGGTGGAGATCCAACATTCCTGATGTCATTTCTCATGACATCCTGAGAGGCTCCAGGAACACGTGGGGAGCATGTCACCTGACACTCACATAGCACTCTAGGAGCAGAGCCTCTGGCAGGTCCCAGTTTCTCAGCGGGGGGTGGGGCGGGCTGGGGGGGGTGGATTGGTGAGATTCCTTCCTGTGTTGACCGATTTCTCCTGGTAGCCTGGAGCAGGGGTTTTCTAGCATTTGCAGGCCAGATTTAGGAGGAAACTCACAGACAAGAAACATAGCAGAACTCAGTACTGGTAGTGGTTTGCTGAGTCACCAACCACAGGCCACGCAGATAAAGCAGCAGACAAGCACACCAGCTTGAGATTGGACTTGTCTGTGGTGAGCCCACCTCAATTTTTACTGAAGGGCCCCGAGTTACTGCAACCAGGCTTCAGGCTGTACCTCTTTATACAGTCCTTCAACTCTACTTCTATATTTTGACATTGTTGAGAGACTGAGTCATTAAATCCCTTGCTCGAGTCACACTGTTGATTAATGGCACAGCAGGGACTAGAAACATGGGCCCTCCTAGGCTCTTCCTTGTGCCACTAGACCAGGCTTTCTCTGAATGTTCTAATTTGCCAAACCTGGGGTTGAGAGCAGGAAGAAACATTCAAGGTTAAGTGGAAGAAGGAAAGTGTTTGAAACCCAAATCACATTCATACATCAGAAGTTTTCTCTTTGTGCTTTAGATTCCTTGGATATCAAATGAGATTATCAAAACAGAACCTGTTCTCCAAATGAGTCTTCTAAAGTCCGGCCACTGGCATAAGAGCAGGAGTGAGCATTTGTTTTATTCCTAAGGACAGAGAAACCCAGGCTACATCAGCCTTCTGCAAGCGAGAAATTTCTTTGAAGTTCCTTGTTTTCATTGAAAAAAAAAATTATGTCCAGTTCTGCATTTTATGCCATAATATAGTTGGATTTGTTTTAAGATAACCATATATCAGTAAGCTAATCCTGTACAGATTTTTTACCAAAATGGGTTCTCCAGGCCTGGCTGACCCTGTGGTTTCTCAAATTCCTGTCCCTCAGCAGAGTACTAACAGGGCACACATCTTGGTGACAGATGTGGGAACTTACACGCATCCTAAATCTCCATCCCCAGCTCCTAGAGGCCAACACTTGGGCGTCAATTGAAAAGGTGTGAAATCGCACTCAGGTTTGGTGATGAGAAGGGATCAACTAAAAATAATAAATTATATGTGCTCCATAATGGGGCAGATCATCCTCTTGTACCTATAACAACCTGGCCCAGGACCCAAGTGTCCCCTGGAAAAGGATCAACCAGGTGCCAGGCAAAAGTCGTCTGCCAGAAAGTAATACATTTGCTCCCTGCTTAACAAACTAGCACACCATGATCTTCACAATAATGCGCAACAACTAAGAACTCACTTTAAATATCTGATGACACTCCATTTCCTAATCACTAAACAAGTCTGTTGCCAAGTTCTTAGGAAAAGCAGCCATGCTCCTTTTGAGAGCTCTTGGTAACCAAAAGGATTTTGACAATTGTATCTAAACACTTCCTTTAGTGGCAGTAGCTAATGAACCATGTAAGCATCTGCTCAGTTTCTGGAATTTTCCTGTGTCAGAATTGGAATGTCCATTCCTCTCTGTGCTTATGTCAGTTGCAGTGAGAGCTGGGAAGAATTCCCAGCTTCCAATTATCTGAACATGCAGTGCTGAGTTAAGACGGAGGGCCGGAGTTAATGGGAAACTGTTATTACCTATGAGACTTTGCCTAGATTTTTATCATTTCTGAATCATAAGGCAGTTTATTGCATTGTAAAAGATTCTTTGCATAAAAATCTTTGTTTCCTTGAAATTACATTAACTGAGAGAAAAAGCATATGGCAGAGTATAAACCCTCGTCACATCAACAGGTGTTGGGAAATGATGCAAATGTCATTATTTAAATGTAATGTTCATGAGGACTCTTTTCTGTGAAGTTGCTTATATTCCTACTTTTCAAAAATTACCATCACTGTGAGAGTTAAAAATGATTCAAATGAATAATATAATCTCAACTAATTGAAATTGTATTTCTATTATTATTCATCCATCTTTATCCATCTCCAATATTGATTATAGTCCTAATGTACATTTATTTAAGCCAAACTTCTCTTGGGGACTAAAGTCACTGTGTATAAATTGCCACAAGTTTAGTTTATTTCCAAGGGTTGTTTCTGCTAAGTATTGTGAAAACCTATAATCTTGACTGACTGCAAACATGAACATTTTCTCATTCAACAAATACCAGAATCCCAGAAGCACTTTCCACAGCAGAAGATAAAGGCTTTTATTTTTGTCATTTATTTTTGTTTTATTAGTGTGACATTTTAAGCTTTATAACAACAATCCAAATGAGGATAACAAAACTACAATCACTCTCCCAAGGCATGAACATCCAGGCAGCTGAAAATTGAATTAAACAATGTTTTTCCACTTGGTTTTCATGGAAGACTAATGTCCTGTTACCGTCACCACCAGAACTGTGCTCATGCCTTTTCTCGCCCCTCTAAAAGACTGTGGATGGCCAGATGTGGTGGCTGATATAATCCCAGCACTTTGGGAGGCTGAGGGGAGAGGTCTTCTTGAGTTCAGGAGTTCAACACTTGCTATGGAGCCTAGGCAACATAGCAAGATCTCATCTCTACAAAAAAAAGAAAAAGAAAAAAAAATTACGGGAGTGGTGACACATGCCTGTAGTTCCAACTACTTGGGAGGCTGAGGTGGAAGGATCCCTTGAGCCCAGAAGGTCAAGGCTGCAGTGAGCCATGATAGTTCCACCTCACTCCAACCTGGGCAACAGAGTGAGTCCTTGACTCAAAGAAACAAAACAAAAACAAAGTCAACCTACCTTCCTTCCTTCCATCTCTGAAGCACCCTCTTGTGTTGGTCTTAATTTTAGCAGCTGAAGTCATTGGCTTTCTGCATCCTGTTTCATCAAGTGCTTCCCTGTGGTAGTTTTATCCTGTTTTTTCTTCAGTAGCATTCAGAGATAAATTAGAATTATAAGACTTTGTAAGAAAAAATAATAATATTTTAAACCATTCTAAGCCAGACTCTCTAACCTGCTTACCGTAACATGCTAAATAAAGAACTTCTAGTACCATTCTTTCTGAATGAAAAGCAGAGATCTTAGAAACTCACCTCATAGATCACTTAGGAGAACCCTTTCATCTGAAAGACAAGGAATTAAAGACCCAGAGGAGTTAAGTGACTCACCAAGTCATTTGATGAGTTGAGTCTACCAAGTCAATCTTCTGCTACCTTATGATAAAAAGAGCTACAACTTCCAAGATTAAGAGCCAAGCACTATGCTAAGTGAGTCATTGTCCTATGTGAGCATCAAAACAATGTTTTGAGATAGGTACTTCCAGAATACCTATTTTACAGGTAAGGAAATACAAGGTTTGTGGGAGAGGTTGAGAAAACATATATGCCCCGTATCACACAAATAGGTTTTAACCGGGCAGCCTGATGAACTTATGCTTGAAACCACTACTGCTCTTACTGAGTTTATGGCAATCGTATACATAGATATAGCTACGTAATTACAGATGTATGGATCTAATGCATGCATGTGCATATGATATATCAAGAAGCAAGAGATAATGTTATTTGGCACATTTGAAAACTTTAACTAAATGACCTCATCACTGTATTATCTGGGGCAGGAGGGGGAAGTGGGTGCCTTGCATTCATTACATCTTCTTTCTGCTATACCTTCCTATACTACAGAAACAGTAAAGCCCAAAACTACATTTCCCAGACTCCTTTACAACAAGAGACCTGAATGTGATATAGATTTTGTCAATCCAATATGGCAGAATTGAACAGAGGTCTGGCATCTGTTGCTCTTGCTGTCAAGCTCAGTTATGGAGACATTTGGTTTTTCTGTGGCAGTATAAGCAGAGGTCCCAGGCCTTGATCACTGGCTTTAAGGAGTTGAGAGCAGGGCACATGGCATCCATTTTGATGCTGAAAATCATCACAGGCCAGTGTCCAACCAGCGGTCAGGAGCCAGCAACAGTAGCTGTGGCTTCTGAGTATGGTGACTTCCTGATTACAATCAATCGAGATCGATCATCTCCTTCCTTATCTTGGTGGCTTTCTAGCTGTGGCAGCAGTGGTATAGTCATGGAGCCAGTCACCTTTTGGTCCCAGCAGGAGCCCCTCTCCTACTGGCTCCTAGAGAGTTTCACAGGGCTAAGCAAACAAATATGGGAGTCCAGAGCCTGGCAAGAGGAGAGACCCCTTTGGGTAGGGATCCAGAAGGACCAGACCCTCAGGGCAAAGATGAAAAGGAGCTTAACCAGTCTTCAAAGGAAGGCAGTCTCCTGCATGGCACAAAATACCTCAATTTCTGAAATAAAATTGAAGAGATTCTGGATTTATCACTTCCAAGTACCTGAAACAAGCAAATGAAAGTCATTTCTGGAGGAAGGAAATAACACCCTACACTTCAGATTCTTTCAACAACAATGGCAAAACTCCATATTCAGGACACAGACAAAGATAATCAAGCACATGGGGAGGTAAGACAGAAGGAATGGGAACCAGCAGAAACAGACGATAGAAATAGAAAATACACGGAACTTCTAGATCAGTGTTCTTAAAAGAAAGATCACCAACACACAAGTGTGATTTTAAATTTTCTAGTAACCACGTTGAAAAAATAAAAAGAAATAGGTGAAATAAACTAAGTACTTTTAATTCAATATATTTTAACTCAAAATATCAATCTAAAACTTGTAATAAGGCTGGGCTCGGTGGCTCATGGCTGTAATTCCAGAACTTTGGGATGACAAATAGGGAAAATTGCTTGAGCCCAGGAGTTGGAGACCAACCTAAACAACAAAGTGAGACCTCATCTCAATACAAAATTAAAAAAAAAAAAAAAAGCCGGATATGGTGGTGCATGCCTGTAGTTTAAGATATTTTGGCTAGGTGTGTCAGTTTACACCTGTAATCTCATCACTTTGGGAGGCCAAGGTGGGAGGGTCACTTTAGGACAGACTGGGCAACATAGAGAGACACCATCTTAAAAAAATAATGTACAAATTAGGTGTGGTGCATGCCTATAGTCTCAGATACTTGAGAGGCAGGGTGGGAGGATCACCTGAGTTCAAGGCCACAGTGAGCTATGATTGACTACTGCACTCAGCCTGGGCAACACAGAGATTCTGTCTCAAAAAATACTAATAAATAAATAATATTTTTAAAGATTATTATAAATAACACATTTTTTCACTGCAATAAGTTATTCTTGGTTCTATTTCAATATATGACTAGACTTTTTGGGCAGTGTCTCATTATTTGTAGTGTTTTTTACTCCCTTTATGTCTTTAATGATTTACACATACATATTTTGTCATTTTGTTGATAGTTCTAAGACCTGCAGTTTTCGAAGTCCCAACCGTCTGTGTTGGACTGCTGGCTCACATAACTTACTGTGTGTTGACTCTTGATGTATCGTGTACATTTAAATGCAGTCTTTAGCATGACTTTTTTGTTAGAAAACCTCTGTCGCCTCCTGGAGGTTGTGTTCTGGAGAGAGACGATGTTTGTCTCTGCTAAATTTTAACCTGTGCAGCTCCACAAGCCAGAAATCATTTTCATGTTAATCTTTTGGCTTGCAGATTCCAGCATCTGTCAGGTAGAAAACATTCCAAACCTCAGGGTTTATTAATTAACAATTATTAATTCCTAGGGAAGGGATTATTGTTGCATATTACATCCGAATGCTGTTTATGTTGTTTGTTTTGGTTTCTGTAGGTGCTTGTTTATCATTTTATTTTATTTTGAGTTGGAATCTCAACCTTGTCACCCAGGCTGGAGTGCAGTGGCACTCTCAAGGTCACCGCAGCCTCGATCTGCTGGGCTTAGGCGCTCCTTCACCTTAGCCTTCCAAGTAGCTGGAACTACAAACGCACACCACCACACCCATCTGGGTGCTTGTTTATTAGTTTGTTGAGAAGATGAGGCACCTTGCTCAAAATGTTTTGCCAAGGAAGACTTGAAATATGTTTATTTCTAGCAGAAAATTGTCCTGGTTTTCTTTCTCTGCTGTTGCTATGTCACATGGTGTCTGCCAGTTGGAGCCGAACAGTCAATTCTGCTGTTTCTAGGCAGAAAAATGCTCACATCACGAGTGAATGTCTAGGCATCCCATGAGGTGACTCCGATAATAGGTATTTTCATTGCACATTTGTGCTCTTAAAGGGACAATTCTCCTGACTTCGTACATGTTTTCCTTGAGTGCCATTCTGTATGTTAAAAACAAAATTGATGGTTTCTTCTCAAAGGCAGTGTTACTGTAATTCACAGTTTAGATAGATTCCAAAAAAGTATTTAAATCTATTTAAAATTATTCATTAAGCTTCTGTTAGTCATAAAACATCATGTAATATATGATTACTTCAACTGAACTCAGTTTTTAAATGGCGCTGTTGTTCTACAATGTAGTTATTTATTTCTAAAGCCTAGAATTAACATAAGCGTTTCCAGTGATGGAGATTAAATATTTTTATTAAGATATCTATCATAATCATAATAAATCTAAGATTGTGTGTGGGCTGAGTCTATGAAATCTATAAAATGCAGAAAAGTTAAAAGGTAAAAGTGAACTTAATGTAGTAGCTCTAGAATTCACTGCCTATAAGCTAAAGTGTGTTCACTGAAAAAATGGTTAGCTTTTTTCCCCCCTCTGCAAACCTGAAGAGACATAGCGCTGCTCAGAAATATGCTTCTCTATGAAGTTGATAGTTTGCCCCGACACTGCTTAGATTCCGCCCTTGAACTCATGGGCCCAACCCCGCCCATTGACCAGCCGGGTAGCAGAAGCAGAGGCAGAAGATCAAAGAAAAGACCCAAATCAGTGCCGCCGGCCGGTGCCATCAGGGACCCGAAGCCTGAGGACAACAGACTAGGACCGAGAAGGGAGGGTCCCCGAGGACTCTCATACGTCCGGTGGCTCCACCCCATCCCCCCTCTTAGTCCCAGGGCGGATCACACCGGTCCACGGCCCATCCTCCCACACTTCTGAGAGCAGTTCCCTAAATGCTGATCCTTTCTCCTTCTCGCCCCTCGCTCCTTCTTTTCTCCATCTCTTTCTCCCAATTCCCCTATCTTTTCCCATTTCCATTCCCCCTTACAGACTCGTTCCTTTTTTACTTAAAAGGAAAGATTTTCCCGTCCCAGCTACATTCTGGTCTCAATCAAACAAGCTGAAGACAGTAGATTCCTGCCTGTCATCAAAGATATGTTTTCTTGAAGGTTTTGTGCTGATGGACCCCCCCCCCCGGTTGTAACCAAGTTTAATCCTTCTTGGAAGAAATCTGGGGGCGCCAGGCAGACATTTCTCTCTCTAAGTTTGCCCTAGAGAGGCCGGCACACATGCAATGCTGCCACCTCCAGGTCTCTGATGTCACCACCTTCACTCAATTCCCAGCTGCACTTGTGATTTTTAGCTCTCTTCCACAACTGTTATTCAGTTGTTTGCACAGCCATCAGCCCACATTTAAATCTCTTCGGGGTTCTCCTAGGGATGGAGAGGGAAATCCTCTCTGCTGAGTCTGAAAAAGACTCCTGATGCCTGATAAATAGGTCCTGGTCCTTGGTCTTTATTTCCACCCTTCAAAGAGGCCTCAAGGGACATGAAGAGGTCATGGAGGGTGCCGGCTCCATCTCCTCGGTGGGCCTGACCTTTGCTGACCTCAGAAAAAGAACTCATAACTGAAATATTTTACCTTTGGTGAGTCACTGCCATATGCAAGGCACGATCCCCTCATTTTGACTGTTTTGGTAGCATTTGTTATTTTCTAAACAGGGACATTGCTACACAGAAAGATAAAGAAACTTGCACATGAATATTCAGCCAGAATGCCATGCAGACTCTGTTTCTAAATGTGTGGCCTCTAGATCACAAGCTTTAAAATCACCTTTAGGACAATTCTGTTCCCATCTGGGACTGGCCTGAGTCAGGCTACCAGGAGCCTGCAGCAGGGGTGAAACAGGAGTGCCCAGTGTCCACAGAGACCCATCCTTCTCTCCCATGGCCACCCTGCCTGGGGCTCCAATGTCTCCTTCTGCTCTCCCAGTTACTTGCCCACCCAGACTCACTGGTGGGAGCTGGTAGACCCTTTCCCACGGCTTCCTCTTGAGGAATAACAGACTCCTGTCTGTCCCCAGCCCTGTGCACCGAAGTCTCTTCGTCACACACAGATCACTGGACCCGCCAAGCTGTGCCCCATCCAAACCTGAGTTCCTCCCACTCCTAATCTCAACCACCCTCCTCGTGGGCCCCTCTAGATAGACTCAAGTGAATTAGCTAGAACTTTTTTTGCTTCTGTGTCCCTGCTTGTTCTGAGAGTTTCCTGCTATCCCATATTCCTGTCCTCAAGCAGAGACAGATTCCATACTTAGTCCAGGCCTCTTCCCCTATTCCAGCTCTCAGTACAGTGGGGACTTATGGTTCCTAGTGGCTATTCTTCCCACATGAAGACCGTGTAGAGTAGGAAGGCCCTATTTTTCTTATTTAATGAGAAATGGTTCAGTGGATGGTTTGGTTGGGGCTCAGGGGCTTTCCCCAGCTTAAGAGCGTAAGACCTCCCCAGTAGCCAGAGTCCCTGGGTTTCACTCTTCCCTCTCCCTTCTGCCCACAATACCCAGTGCCCTCAAGATGAATGAGACAAGGATGCACTTGAGGTTTCTCTTTGAGGAGGCTGACATGACCACAGCGATGAACTGATTAGAGGTGAGGTTGTGGCTGTGAATAGTTGTCATGAATTGTTTGTCATGAATGGTTGTGCTGTAAAGAGAGCCCCAAACATGGAGGCGCCACCCTTCACATCTTGATTGAGCAATAGTAGTCTCTCTGTCACCCCCCCAAAAAAGAGACATAGTATATTGTCCAAGACCACTTGCTTTTTGTGGAGAGGCAAAGAAATACACACAAAATGATCACAAAGCGAGATACTCTTATTGTGGTTTCCAGTCTTAGGGATCAGGAGAGGGTTATTTATTTACTGTGGGAAAGTGAGGTAGATATATGGGAGGTGACATTTGTGCCCAGCCTTTAAGGGTGACTGGCCCTGGCCCAGAGGATACAGGTCAGCGGCAAGCACTGGTAGGGAGGAACCATTATGAATGTTCACTCAACATTGATTGGCTGAAACCACCCCCCATCCTCTAGCGACATGGGGGAAGAGGCTGCTTAACTGGGGGTGGGGTCGGCCCATCTCTGCTGTGATTCCTAAGTCAGCAAAATGTCTACAGGGAATGACAGGGAACAAGGTACTCAGTGCTGTCCTCGATTGTCATGAGTAGAGTCATCTTGCCAACTCGCATTGGGCATGCTACATGGGTAAGACACACATTTTGAAATAATATTTTAATGTACTTAACTTTGGTAAGAAAAACCTCATGACATAAAATTTATTTTTTTAAAGTGTACATTACATGTCGTTTGAAGCCTCTGAAATGGTAGTGTTTGTTTCTGTAGTGAGCCCTCGCCAGGAGCTGTACCCACGACTCCCTGATTGACCGGAGCAGCTGGGGAGCCCGACTCGCCGAGGCCAATCCCCCAACAGCGAAGTAAACCAAAGCCTCCGCTGGGAAGTCGGCACTGCTGGACACCCTCTTGCAAGTTTCTTCACCTTTCTGCGCATCGGTGTCCACATCTGAAAAAATAACAAATGCCATGAAGACACATCAAAGAAGAAAATCAGGGAAGTGACCCTGTCCTTGCACCCTTGGCGTGGCCCACTGGGGGCCGTGCAGGGGCGGGGGCCATGTGGGCGCGGGGCAACCCGAGGAGTAAGGGGGCGGGAAAGGCGGTGACCTCTTTCCTATCCCCTCCCCTGCCTCCCCCCTCCCCTTACCTCCCTCCTCCCCCCACCTTCCTCCTCCCGCCTCCTTGCCTCCTAAGAACCTGAGATCGGTCGTCAGGCTCCAGGTCTCCAATGGCACTGGCCGCCGGAACCCAGTTTGGGCGTTTTCTTCCTCTTCTGCTTCTGCTGCCCGGCTGGTCCTGGGCGGGGCGGGAGCAAACGTGGGAGGGCGGTGCCGTGGACTGAAGGGGATTCGAGAGGAAGCAAGCTTTAGAAGGACGGGACTGTCTTCCTGGACTGCGCCCGCGCCGTGGGGTCCCTTTCGCGGGCTCCATCCCGCCGGCCCGGTGCCCGCTGCTGGTTCTCATTACACAGACAGGAGAGAGACCGGAAGGACGCGGAAAAGTAATGGGAGGAGGAAGGCGGGGCTAGAGCAGGCACGTGACGCGCAGCTGGCCAACAGCCGATCCGCCCAAGAGTCGGGGTCCTCCCATTAACTTATTCACCACTTCCATACACACCTTTTTTTTAAACGGTAAGTTGTAGAATTATTTCATTATATATTAAAATGTAACGATAGAAATCAAGTGCAAAGTAAATGTTATGCGCTTGAATCATCCTCGAAATCACATCCCCGCCCCTTCCCCGACCCACCGTGGAAAAATTGTCTTTCACGAAACAGGTTCCTGATGCCCAGAAGTTTGGGAACCTCTGGACTAGAGGGCTGGAGAGGACGAGATGGCGGAGGGAATCGCTGTGGGAGCCCACAATCCCACTACGCCCTAGGGAAGGGGAAGCTGGAGCCACCAGAGCCTGAGGTGTGGTCTGGACAGGGCGGGCGGGGGGGGGGGGTTTCTGGCAGGGATGTGAGGACAGACGCCCCAAGACACCCACAGGCCTGCTCTGCTCTCACACACTCCACACACAGACTCTCCAGCGCCCCAGGGCTCTGTGCCCTTGAACTTCCCCCTGCATTTGACTGAAGACACTCACCTGCATGCAGGGGCCACCAGCCACTTCCCACTCACTCCCCTCACCATTTACTGGAATGTCACCCAGGTCACTCCCCATCTCAGCCTAGACAGTCACTCACCTACCTCCCTCAACTCTCATCCATGCAAGGGTTCTCACCACCTTCTCCACCACCTAGAACCTCATCCCCCTGGTCCTAGTGAAAGGGTTCCAGGAACAATCAACTGCTTTCTCTTGCCGCCGATAACTACGAGAGGCAGATAACTGAGAAAAGAGAGGGTTTAATTTCTACAACCAGGTTACAGGGAGGGCAACATTATTACAAAAAACCTGCTCAAAACAAAATTTTTTTACACCCAATCTTTTAATACCCCCAATTCATAGCCCTTCACCCACCCCAAGTTGAAAACTATGTGCAGTTTTAGCGTGACTCAAGATTTACATTAGCATTTTTGATAGCTGACCACTGACTTGACACAAAGTGTCCTGGTCCTGCTGACATTTTAGATAACATTTTGGAATTTACATCATTATTTTTCTTTTACAGTTTTTCAGAGGAGGTGAGCAGACAATTGCAACATTTGGAAGGAAGGAAAAGTCACAACATTTAAAATGATAGCTTAAATTGTTTTAAAATAGAAATGTAACAGTCTCCTCTTCTTTTTTTTGGCGGGAGGGGGGTTGGAGTCTCACTCTGTCGCCCAGACTGGAGTGCAGTGGCCGCTCCTGGCCACCGCAGCCTTGACCTGCTGGGCTCCGGCGATCCTTCAGCCTCAGCCTTCCAAGCAGCTGGAATTACAGGCACGCGCTACCACGTCTGGCTGATTTTTTTGATTTATTGTAGAGATGAGGTCTCACCAAGTTGCCCAGGCAGGTCTCAAACCCACGGGCTCAGGCAATCCACTCACCTCAGCCTCCCAAAGGCTCGGGATTACAGGCTAAGCCACCGAGCCCAACTACAGTCTCCTCTTCTAAAAGCTCTGGCCTATGCCAGTTTCATGGCCTTGTATTCACAAATGGAAGGGAGGTGGGCTTTCAGACGCACTCCTGCTGGCTTTGGACCACTCCCCTAGTTATTTGGTGGTCTGGCTTACCTGGCTGTTTACCAGTCAGGCAAGGTCTACGGGGGGAAGGAGGGGATTGGAGGGCAGTGGGATTGGGTGGGGAGAAAGATTGAACACTTTTCTATTCAAGCAGCTGACTAGGCTCGGTGGCTCAACCTGTAATCCCAGCACTTTGGGAAGCCGAGATGAGTGAATTGCCTGAGTTCACAGGTTTGAGACCAGCCTGGACAATTTGGCGAGACCTTGTCTCTATAATAAACCAAAAACTAGCCAGGTGTGGTAGCACGCACCTATAGTTCTGGCTACTTGGAAGGCTAAGGCAGAGGGATCCCCAGAGTCCAACAGGTGCATGCCACTGCACTCCAGCCTGGACGACAGAGTAAGTTGCCAACTCAAAAAAAAAAAAAAAAATTCAAGCAGTGTCTACATTTCATCTAACTCAGCTGCAAAAGGATACAAGTTTTAAAAATCTTTTCTAAATAACAGTTCTAATATAACCAAAATGGCCTCTTTTCGGCCTATAACATGAGGGCACTCCAGCACACACACCCCAACCTCACCAAGGACCTGGTGTAGGAGAGATACCCCCACTTCAGGATGGCTCTGGGAATGCTAGTAAGTAGAGGCACCCACTTCTGCCCTGGGCCCCAGACCCAACTGTTCTACCTATTGAGGGCGCAGTGTCATATATAACAGTCAGTGTTTGTGCAGGAGTCAGCAAACTCTTTCTATAGAGGGAAGATAGTGGGCACTCAGGTCTTTGCAAGTTATTGGTTCTCAATCTCTGTGCCAAGTACTGTCCCTTTGTAGAGCAACATCAGGAAAGACAAGGCTGCACATGAAAGAGGACCAGGTTTGGACACTGTTCTCATTTACTGAGGGTGAGGGTATACACAGTGTCCCAGCGATTAGCACCCCATCCCTTATGGTGTCATGCCCAAGTGGTGCATGCTACCACACCTGCTAACTTTTTGGTATATTGTAGATATGAGAAAACATCTTACCATGTTTCCCAGACTAGTCTCAAATCCAAGGGCTCAGGGAATCATCTCTCCTCTGCTTCCCAAAGTGCTGGGATTACAGGCATGAGCCATCATTTGCTGTATTTAAAGATCACTCTTAAATTATAAGCAGTCTGTCTGTCTGTCTGGTCTTAAGCATAATCTTGACCCTGTGTGCAAACACATATTCCTATTTCTATTCCTGCTTAAGAGATGTGACATTTTCTTGGTTTACCCCAGCATACTGGAGAAAGGATGCTTCTTTGTACCATGACCTTGGTCTTACAGAACATTGTCAGTAAATATCATGTTTGACTTCAGATCGCAGAGATTCTTTCTGTGCTGTGAATTCGAATTTTAAAAAAATTTAATAGTAAATGCTTATATTTATGATTATTTCCTTTAATATTTATTATACTATATTAATATTTAAATGAGTACCTCAGTTTTCAAGAAAAACTAATTGAGTTTGGAATTTTGTTTACAATACAGTGTAGAATTAATTGAGCTTCCATACAACCCAGCTATCCCACTTCTGGGAATATACTCAGAGGAACATTACTTGCTGTACCTAAAAGACACCTTCATAGTATGTCCATTGCAGCACAATCCCTCATAGCAAAAATATGGAACCAACACCGATGCCCATCAAAAATGGACTGGATAAAGAAAATGTAGTATACACAATGGAATGTTACACAGTCATAAAAAACAAAATCATGTCCTTTGCAACAACATGAGTGCAGCCAGAAGCCATCATACTTAAGTAAGCTATCACAGAAACAAAGAGTGGAATACTGCATTTTCTCACTCATAAGTGGGCCCTGGTCACTGGTCACATGAGCACGAAGGTGGGAAAAACAGACATAAGGCACCTAAAGGAGGGAAGGAGTGAGGAGGGATAAGGGATGCACAACCACATGCTGGGTACCAGGTCCACTATCGGGAAGAGAGGGCCCGCTAAAAGCTCAAACCTCACCTGCACACAATCTACTTATGTTGTAAATCCTCACATGTACCCCTCCACTCTAAAATAATAAATAAACAAATAAAATACATAGTCTAATACAAGCTGAGAATTAATTCCGTGATAAATTGAATTATCATGGAGAACAGGAGCTGAGGGAGTGTTCTCCTCAAGTCTGGGGATCACTTTATGGCACAAACATGTCATTCTGATACTCCCATCTTTAATATCGCCACCTCATATCCCATACTTTAGTATGTTTCCTACAACCAGGATACTCTCCTAATAACCACAATACAATCACCAGATTTCACATGTGTACATTGACACCATCTCATGCTCAGACCCCACTTAATGTTCACCAAGTGTTCATATCATGACTTTTTCAGCCAAGGATCTTGTGGAATTTGATTCTTGCTGAAGACACAAGTTATGGTGTTTTATTTGCCCCATCTGTATATTTTGAAAAATATGTGGAGAGATCTGGATTGGTATGGTTGCTATTATAGTGTCACACAGAAGTCCTCATTAATACATTTGAAAGATTTTACATTTTTCACCTATTTGGTTGTTTCATTTTTGCTAGTTCAAATTATTTTCTGATGAAGAGGTAAATATAAATCTTTCACCAACATTGAAAAATATATCACACTTTAGTACACTATTAGCACAGTAGCAATCCATACCTCCATGCTTCTGGAACATGTTGGAAGCCTGGAACTAACCCTGAGATTGTTGTGTAGTGGGATGAACATGGCATCTACTGGACTGGGTATTGTCAAATTTTCTCTCAAAGAATGATCAATGTATACCTCTACCCACTATGTAAGAGATCTCTGATATTCCATTTTCTGGCTACCACTTGTTAGAGACAGATTTTAAAGTTTTGCAATAGCATGGGTGTGTAAGACTGTACCCTTCTTCTTTTAATTGTGTCGTCTGGGTTATGTATGATATGTTAAAATTTTTTACATGGTTCTTCTCCATCTAGAACTGCTCACAGAATTTGTCCATATCTTATGGGAATTAGAAGTATTTTTGATTATTTGTAGATGTTCTTTTTTTTTTTTTTTTTGAGTTGGAGTCTCACTCTATCACCCAGACGAGTGCAGTGGCCGCTCCCGGCCACCACAGCCTCCCTTGCTGGGCTCCGGCGATCCTTCTGCCTCAGTCTTCCAGGTAGCTGGAACTACAGGTGTGCGCTACCATGCCTGGCTAATTTTTGATTTATTGTAGAGATGAGGTCTCGCCAAGTTGCCCAGGTGGGTCTCGAACCCACGGGCTCAGGCAATCCACTCACCTCGGCCTCCCAAAGTGCTGGGATTACAAGCTGAGCCACCAAGCCCGGCTGTAGATGTTCTTTATACATTTTGGATCCTTATCTTTTGTCCATGGAGAAATAAATTAACCTTCAAAAGTAGAGATTGATCTGTTGTAAAGACATCCTTCTGATAGAGGTAGGTGCAGCACGGGCTGAGGGATGGCAAGAAAAGTCCCTGCCGAGGGTAAAATATCCTGGGACAAAACCAGGAAAATGTCACATTCCTTAAGCAAGAATAGAAATAGGGATATGTGTGTGCAACCAGCATATCAGGAAAATGCATAAGACTGATATCCAGATTTATTGTCAAGTAAGAATGATTTCTAAATTCTGTTTCCACAAGAGATCTAGCAGAATCCCTAGCTTTATTCCTCTGCAACATGGAGGAAGAATGACATTCCACTGATTTTCTACTGGATTAGAAATCCCAAAGTAAACAACTTTGTTGAAAGTCAAGATCTTTATTTAAATGTCAAAACAACATAAATTACTAAAGGAAACAGTGATAAATATACATATTTTGTTGATAAAGAATTAACAAATTCAAATTCACAACCTAGAAAAAAAATCCCTGAGGTTCTGAAGTTGAATAAAGTATTTGACTGGCAACGTTCTGTAAGACCAAGGTCAAGGTTCACAGAAGCATCCTCTTTCCACAACCAAAGCAGAGGAAAGCAAATGCTCTCTTGGTTGATATTCCTTCTGCAGTCAGTGGAAATGTTAATTGCAGGAATTCCATTTGTTAGCACCAAGAGAAAATGGCTTCTGGCTGCTTCCATGTGAAGAAAAGTGCTGACAGGATTCTCACAACGGTAATAAGGCCATGAGATGCTGAGTCACTGAGAGGATCCCGAGCCTGGAAACTTCTGAATTTGCTAAGGCTTGAGTTTCTGGAGGTCTAGAAACCTGGAGTAGGTGGTGACAGGTGGCCAGGCAGGAGGCAGAGATGGAAGAAACCATGCTCACAGAGGCTTCTTGGAAGCCTCTTCAGACTTCAGGAAAAGACACACATGCTGGATTAAGTGACTGAGGACACCTTAGATCACCTGCCCTGGGTAATTCCTCCCCTGTCACTCCCTTTCTCAGAGACTCTCCCACTAAGGGACATGTTTGTCCTTCTACCTCCCACCTCCAGCCCCTGCAGCCTGCACCAATGTCCTCCTTCCTTTCACATCACACAGTGTCCCACATCACCCTGGGAGCAGCACCCAAAACCCTGAATATGACTGTCCCTGCCCCACCCCATCCATTCCTGGTCCAGCTCAGTGATGACCATGGAACTCCAGAAGCAGCTCAGCCCCATCTGTTTCTGGAGTCAACTCTGCTCCAGGAAGAACCATTAGTTGGTTCAGGTACTGGGGCTTCAGGAGAATAAATGGCAGAGACAATGTGCAGGGCCCATGGGAATCTTAGCAATCAGTGGGCAGCAGGGGTGGGACGAGGGGAGATTGGCCTTTCTATAAGCCTCATCCTGGACAGTGTCCTGCCTTCCACCTCCACCCTAACTGCTGTGACCCAAGCCACTTCACATGGGAATGCAGCTCTGAACTCCCGTCTCATGAACTGGCTGAGTCAAGGCCTTCACAGAACCTCCCCTGCGATTAGACCCAGGTCCCACTCTTCTTAGCCTCCTGGAGGAAGTCCCCTTTTCCTGGACACCATGTAAAGCCTCCATGCTACCCTCACCCAATTGTGAGCATTGCCCATGACTGAGGCCACACCCTACTGTGCCCTTTCCCAGTAGTAATCTGGTCTCAAACAGGCCTGCATTTGCTCAGCCCTCTCTAGTTCAACAGGCCCTAAGCCCCCCTTTCCCACTGACCCTTGAGGGTAAGGAGCCATCAGAACTCAGGCTGAGCTGCCCCAGTTATTGCTACAAGTGACGCAAGGTCTTATCTTGTGTCCAGGGTAAGAAAGTTTCATCCATGACTGAGGTGGGACTCTGGGGATTCACCTTCCCCATCCTCCCCTGTCACTCATCTGTCCTTGCTCCCCTCTCAATTCTGCCCACAGTACCTGTCACTCTAAGGACTCTTAATAGATGACAAGGATGACATAGGTGAGGATAACAAGGCGGCTCCGGAGTCTGGGCACTGTGGCTGTGGCCTTGAGTTGGACAGTGCTTGGGGCCACAGTGGGTGGTGCTGAAATGGAAACACAAGCAGGACAACCCTTGTCCAGGCCCCATATCTGAGGAGACGCTGCCTCAGCTCCTACTGCCCTAGGCCATCCTGCATGGCTGTGTTTTATATTCTCTGCTGTGAGGCAGCTGCTGTGACATGTCCTGGAGTAGAAAGGGAGAGAGGGAATGTCCCCTCAGGGAGTCACACAGGGGTTGAGAGAAGCAAGGGTGGCAATAAACCCATCCCCCGTGCTGTGGCAGAAGAGGAGGTGATACTTGCGGGTGGGAAGGGAGGGTCCTGAGAGCTGGCATTGGAGGTGGTCTTGAAGGATTGTCAGAAACAGACCAAGGGAGAGTAAAGGAAGCGTGATTGTAGGAAGAAAGAACACTAAGAACAAAGGTCTGGAAACATCATGGTGACCATAGATAAGAACTCACAGTGGGTGGACCAGAAACATGTGCAATGAAGAAGAAGGGTCAGGAGAAGGGACAGGAGGGTGGGAGACCATACTGACATCAGGATCCCCCAGGAAGATACACCAAGACGGATGATTTTTAGATACACACACACACACACACACACACACACACACACACACACACGCACAATGGTAATTTGATTGTGTCTCAAGAGAACTGCCAATCTTCCTCTCTCACTTACTGTGGGCTCCAGTAATTTTTCCAAGTCCTTCAAGGAATCCTTAAGCCAGTGCTTGCAGTCTGCTATGGATGTCCGTAACATGGGGATCAAGATATGACTCTCCAACAACTCTTTCATCTTTGTGGCTGCAGTATGAACCACTGTCCAGTTTCCTTTATCTGAGTCAAACACCAGGAATATTTTTCCATCGAAGCCAAACTGCCAAGATCCACTTGTCCGTACATGGATCTTATATCCACAAGACATCCTGCCCTGCAGGGTGAGGGGCTCTGCCCCCATTGGAAAGAGGTCAGCTGTGGTCTTGACCAATCCCGGGCCCCCATTCTATAGATTCTACTCACCACTGGGTGCGTAACCATCCAATTTAATTTCTGAAAGTTCCATTCTGAGCCTGTGCCCCATCTTTCTCAGCATGTCCTGTTTCTCCCAGGTCCCTGTGGCATTAACTTTATCACCCATAAGTCCCTTATCACTGCCACAGTTACAGGAGAGCAACTTTTTCTGATCTATAGCACTGAATCTCACACCATTGTTGTCCATGCATGGGTTTCTGAATGATGGTGAAGTTGCACCAAAAACAGTGAACAGCTGTGAAAAAGATTTAAAAACACACACACACAAAAGGTTGTGGTTAGGAAGAAAAGAAACTACGACTCTGAGAAAGCAAGAGGGCTGGCTGGAAGAGTAAGGATTTTTATTCCCAAGCTTTTTTTTTTTTTAACTCAGAAATTGTAGGGTCCCGCCCCGCAAGGTCGTGAGATCTCTTGAAGGAGAGACGGATAGGCGAAAGATGAAAATCATATACCGGACACCTGCTTCTTGAACAGATGACAATTTAATGTTAGTTAACACAGAGCTTTTATACCATTCGTAAAGGGGCAAGACAAAGAAAATTCCTTCACGTACATATGCTCTACAAGTTACCACCATCTAGTGGTCTTAGCAATAAACAAGCCAAGAACCCTGTAAACATTCAGACAATGAGTCTTATTCATAAGGCCAAAGATGATAGTTTTAGTCCAAAGTCCCGAATTACGGTCCTTGAACTGTCTCCAGAAAGTTTAGCAGTAGTTTTCCTTCTGGGGCTTTATGTCCTTCAGAGTTCTGTAATCGCCTTTGTTGTCCAGGTGTCTTCGTTACTTTTCTCTTATCCTGCAGTGCTTGTTTCTAAAGAAAACTCAAAAGAAGCTTTTAGTAATGTTTCCCAGGTCTCCAAGGTTGTTTTCTGTCTTTAGCTAAGTTGTCATAAAAGTGTCTGATTAATATATTATGAGTTCAGTGAAAACCCACTTTATAAATGTTAACTTAGAGTTTTAACTATTGAATTAAGTAAAAACCTTAAAGATAATCTTTATCCTAAGTCAGTGAAAACAGTGTTATAAATCACCTACATAACTCCTAGATAAGTGTTAGAACTTATAATGAGCTCATAATAAACTTACTATAAACTTGTGCTTCTAAAGAACCTTATGTCTAAATACTAAACTGCATAATCCTAAATCAAATGAGTGAATATACTTATATCATTTATTACTTAAGTAATATCTAGTAACCTATAACCAAGTGAAAGAAAGCATTCTTGATGTGCTTCAGAGTTTAACCCTTGTATATGTTAGAAAAGGCCAAGCGGCATAGTGGGAAAATGGAAAAATGAACCATGACATCTCCAGGTTAGCTGTGATTCTTCGCATAAACATGCCATCTTCTTCTTCCACGACTGCACAGAATTTCTTCAGCTGTATTAACAGCAAAGACGGAAGACAGAAGGGCCTCAGCTGCCCGGACTCACTTTGCGGCCAGGGGTCCCTCAGTGCGCCTGGACTTTGTCAATCAGGCGGGCCTCCAAGGCTGGCTCCCAACAAGAAATCTTGGCTACAAGGAAGGAAGTAAAGAGTTAACATTCTCAAACTTTCATTTACACCAGATAAAGGCTAATGCTCCTCCCCTGCTTGAGAAGGAGGACACTCCTGCTTTTGGAGAAACCGCAAGTCTCCCAATAAACCTTCTCCCTTCTCGCTCAAGTCTGTACTCACATTAGTCAGCACATGACTTTGCCAGGGAGGTGCCAGGCCTATGACGCCAGCAAAAGCCCTAGATGCCAGAGAACCTTCCACAGCAGCCCACATAGATGTGGGGGGTGGAGAGTGTGTGGGTGCTGCCCCTGGGGATGCTGGAGCACGATGGTGTGGGGAGAAGACAGAATCCACGCTGAATAAGAGTGAGCCTGCAATTATGGATCACAAGATATAGCAAGGACCCTAGTGGGTTGGCTCTTGGACCTTAGAAAAGGGATGGTCCATATGGTGTGAAATGGAAAACCCAGACCCTACATGGCAGGTGGTAGAAGAAAGGGGCAAAAGGCTTAGAGAAGTGCCTGTGCCATAGTGGTCCCAGTAGGAAAAGCCAGAACCATGTCCAGTCCACTGTCCTCTGTGGGAAAGCCTGGAGGACTTTTGCTCACCAAGCACATAAAGGAGGCAGGTGAGAAGGACCTCGGCCTCATCAGGAACCTCAGTAATGCCGACTGCTGGAGGCTGGGGTTGGAGTAGGAGGTTCTGTTTGCTGAATGGGCTCTCGGTAGTAATAGGATGAAAGATCCTGAAATAATAGATGCTGATGGAGGCCTCTACCACCAGTAGCAAGGAGGGTGCAGTGACGGAAATGATTGGAGAGTCAGGTTGCCTGCTGGGACCTGAGCCTCAGCGAACTATGTCCATGGTTCATAGAACATGGGGTCCAAGAAGCAAGACAGATGGAGAGTCAGGCCAGGTGCTGCTGGATATCAAAGATTACAGCATGAAGACAAAACATAAGGAGGGCCTATCTAAGGAGACCGAATACAGCCATCTTATGAAAAGATTGGGCCTCTATACCTAATTTTGAGAACTGAGGCAATTCTCAAAGCCAGAACCCATTACTAGAAGGGGAGCCCAGGGCTCCTGGAGACCCCTTCAGCCCCACAGTACATGCAGACTCCTCAGCCTTCCCCACAAAGCCAGATGTGCATTCACCCTGGCAACTGTACACCAGGAAACAAAAAATACCCAGGATTGCTACTGGACACAGACTGTGCATTCACTTCCTACCCAGGGATCTGAGCATAATCTTGCCTTCCTAACTGATGAGATGTATTTGGGGCCAAGTAATGAAAGGACACCTGCCCCAGGTCCCACTCAGAGGGGTGTTTTGGGTCCAAGACCCACTGAATAGTCATTCATATTCCCTGGATTTATATTTATAATATATTTATATTAGGAATGATCAGTTTTTTGTCATTAACATAGTAAATGTTTGAGGCTTTGAAGGCCTTGCGATCTCTCCTGCAACTACTCAGCTCTGCTCTTGTAGCTTGATAGCAGCCATAGCGAGTACAGGAATGGTGAGTGTGATTGGACCTGTCACTACAGCCCTAGGACACGGGACACCCTAGAATC
Organism: Cephalopachus bancanus; assembly: GCA_027257055.1. Classification (NCBI taxonomy): domain Eukaryota; kingdom Metazoa; phylum Chordata; class Mammalia; order Primates; family Tarsiidae; genus Cephalopachus; species Cephalopachus bancanus. The sequence continues at coordinate 1,158,908 of JAPVLO010000006.1, forward strand.
ACAGAGGAACCATGATCTGAAAAGGTGCTATATGGAGGTCATGGCAGTTCCTAATTAGAGACTCACAACAGAGGCCAGAGTGCTCAGAATAAGGCCATCCTCTCACAGCAGGGAAATCCCTGTTGAAAGTGGCTCCTTCATACAACCTTCCCATGTTGAAACAAGAAGACACTGAGTAAAAAATTTTTAAAAATAAAAATAAAGTGGCTCCTGGGCTGTAATAGAGATTGGACCTTCAGCCATGGGAGATCAGTGACTCTGCAGCCTCAGAGCTGCCTATCATGGAGTGAGCTCCTCACCCAATAGGTCATCAGGAAGAAAGACCTAGCAGGGAGAAGGCACAAGGGAGTCTCCTGGGATAGGCAGGAACAGGGACAGAGGGAACAAAACCTACACAAGGATCCCACATTGCTGTACTACCCCCTCACCCTAAGGTCACATCTGTGGCTTCAGGGAGGGCTCTGATGGTCCCATGGACCTAGGAAGCTACTCAGCAGCAAAGGACGGAGCCATAAGCCCAGACCACAGGTCCCACAGTTCTGTCACACCCAAACCACTCAGAAGCCATGGGAGGGGTGGACCTGCTTCTGACTCTTCAACTCCCAGCTGAGATACCACTTGGAGATGGATGGAGCACCAATCGCTGGGACTCTGTGTACACACTCACCTGGGTACAATAAACTAGGACAGTATCCAAACTTAATCCCACTGTTATCTGCAGCTTATCTTTCCTGCTGCTTTTCTACAAATGGACAGTGCTTGACACAGAGACAGAGAACCAAGGGCCTACAAAAACCAAAGTGTCCCCTACCTTCCTTCTCAATAAATATTTTAACAATTGTTGTTTACATACTGACTATTCTATATGATGCTGTTTCCCCAATAGGTAGAACAGATGGGTCTGGGGCCCAGGGCAGAAGTGGGTGCTTCTACTTACCAGCATTCCCAGGACCATCGGGGACATGGTGCTCCCATCCCTTCTACACCTGGTTCTTGGTGAGGTTGGGATGTGTGTGCTGGGGGTGTCCCTGGGCAAGGGGCATGAGGTGCCAGGTTGTGGAGGAGGTGGTGAGCCCCTCCCCACATGGAAGGGAGGTGAGGAAGACCTGTGGGGGACTGGCTGGGCTGAGATAGGAAGTGACAGGATGTGACTAGGATGTGACCCAGTGAGAGGCGAGGGGCGTTGGTGGGAAGTGGCTAATGGAAGTGACTGATTGTGCAGGAGAGTCTCTGCAGAAGTTCAAGGGCACAGAGGCCCGGGGTGCTGGAGGGTCTGTGTGTGGAGAGTGTGTGAGAGTAGAGCAGGCCTGTGGGCGTCTGGGAGCATCTTTGGTCGCTCCCTGCGGGATCTGGTAGCTCCAGGTCCCCCTTTCGAGTTTGGGCTGGCGCTCCGGGGCTCCTCCAGGGTTTCCAGGCTCCATTCTGGCCTCTCCAGCCCTCTCCCCTGCCCATCCCCCTTCTATTACTTGTGGCTTCTTTTCTGCCCATCTCCTTGTTTGTGGAGCGAGAACGGACCGCGAGGTCGTGTTCCGCCTGAAGGAGCAGGCAGAGAGGAAACCGCGCGGGGGAGGAGGGGGAGGGGGCGGGGGGGGAGATGGGGATTGGTTGGGAAGGAAGTAGCTGGCATCGTCAAGGGAAACAGTTCCCTTCCCCCACCCCCGGCCCTGCTTTAGTCCAATCTCCCCTTGGTTTGCCGCAAACCCCCGCCGAGGTTCCATCCCCCGAACTCACCGGCCCTCCCCGCCCAGGAAAAGCCGGGCAACTGAAGGAGAAGGGGAACGAAAAGACCCAACTCGGTGCCTGCTGTTCGTGCCATTGGGGACCTGGAGCTTGAGGACAACTGACCCGAAGCAGAGGCGCGGCTGCGTGAGTCGCCGCAGGTTCCCGCGGGCTCTTTTTCACCCAGTCGCTCTGCCCCGCCGCTTTAAAGCACGTCAGTCTGTCCATCGTCCATCCCCCCACACCTCTGAGATCAGTTCCCTAAATGCTCGTTCTTTTCTCCTCCTCGCCTCTCGCCCCTTCTTTTCTCCATTCCTTTCTTCCAGCCCCCCCATCTTTTCCCATTTCCGTTCCTGCTTTCAGACTCGTTTCTTCTTGACCTAAAAGCAAGATTTTCCCATCTTGTGCTACACTCTGGCCTCAATCAAACAGGCTAAAACTGTCGGTCCTCAGAGCTGTGTTTTCTAGAAGATTCTGTCCTAAAGGAGCTCCAGATCTTTTGTAAACCAAAGTTGCCCCTTCTTGGAATAATCTGGGGGTGTCCAGATAGGTATTCCTATCTCCAAGTTTTTCCCAGTGAAGAGGGCACACCCCTGGAAGCTGCCACCTTCAGACCTCTGATGTCACTATTTTCACCTAAGTCCCAGTTGCACATGTGGTTTTGCTCTCTAGGGGGCATTCACCATTCACTGCCACAGCTGTCTTGTTTATTTAGTCATTCACTCAGACTTTAGTTCATATTTAAATCCTTTAAGTCTTTCCTGGGGATAGAGGACGGTCTTGTCTGCTGTGTCTGCAAAAGACTCCTGAGTCCTGATAAGTGGGTCCTGGTCTTTGGCCTTTATTTCCACCCTACAAAGTGACATCCAGGGACATGAAGAGGCTGTGGCAAGGGTGACCAGCTCTATCTTTCTTCAGGGTAGGCCTGGCCTTTGCTAACTTAGAGTAAGGCAGGACTCAAAAGTGAAATATGTCACCTGTGGTGAGTCCCTGCCATGTGCAAGGACAGTGTTACTGCCATATCATCTGTTTTTGGAGCACCTGTTATTTTCCAAATGTGGACATTGATGCACAGAAAGGTCAAGAAACTTGCAAAAGAATATTCAGTCAGAATGACACACAGACTTCTGTTTCTAAGTGTGTGGTCTCTAGGGAACAGGCTTTAAAATCATCTTTGAACCAATTCTGTCCCATCTTGGAATAGCCTGTGTCTGACCATCATGAGCCTGCAGTACGGGTGAGGCAGAAGTGCCCAGGTGTCCACAGAGGCCCATCTTCCTCTTGACTGGTCACCCTGCCAGAGGCTCCAAGGACAACTTCTGCCTTCCTCCTGCTCCTCCCATCACTAGTCTACTTCACAGCAACTCAAGGTCAGGGCACCTGGCCCTTCCCAGTGGTCTCCCCCCAGTAACCAACCCAGGCTCCAGTCCCTAACCCTGTGCATGGAAGTGTCTTCCCACACACAGATCACTGGACCCACCAAGCTATGCCACCCAACTCCCACAAGTCTGAGTCCTGCCACCTGATGTTTCTGTTGTCCTCCATACCTCCAGAGCTCCCTCCACCTGGGCCCTCCTGGGTAAAGACTCTAGTGATTCAGGCCAGAAGCTTCTTTGCTCCTGTGTCCTGCTCATTCACAGAGTTTGCTGCAATTCCATGTTTGTGTCCTGAAGCAGAGACAGGTCATGTACTTGGTCCAGGCCTCCTCCATTTCCCAGCCCTCAGAACAGTGGGGATTTATCATCACTAAGTGCCGATCCTCTTCACATGAGGACTGTGAGATTTTTGTCTATTTGCTTGTTTTGTTGTTGTTAATGATAAATGGTTCCATGATTGATGGGGATGGGGCTCAAGGGCTCAGGGTTTCGCCTCAGCCTAATAGCTCCCCAGCAGCAGTGGGAGGCCACTGGACCCCTCACTCCCTCTCATTTCTGTTCACAGAAATGAGCAGTAGGGGCACAAGACCAAAGCTGAGGGAGCTGGGGCCTCAACCAGGCAGATGGATGCATCCCGTGGGGTGTCACGGCAGAGCCTGGTAGGGCAAGGGAGTGAGAGGTGAGTCTCCATTGCTTCTGCATATTCTTAAGCAAGTTCCTTCAATTTCCTGCTCATCAATGTCCACCTTTGAAAAAGTAACAAGTGCTCTGAAAGGACACCAGATGAGGAAATCAGGGAAGAGGATGTCACAGTGACCCACAATCATAGGAACCACATCAAGGCAGATCTCACCACATAAATTCCAAACATACAAATCAAGTAATTGGGCAGACAAAACAACATAACTTGTGTCTTCATCAAAATCAGGAGATTGGAAGTACCTAGCTCCCTCAGATCCCAGATCCTAGGCTGTAAAAGTCATTATATAAACACTTGGTAAACCTTGAGTGGGGTCTGAGCATGACAGGGTCCTTATGTGTGGATGTGAAATCTGTCTGATGATTGTATTGTCATTATTAGGAGAGTATTCTTGTTAGGAGGAAAAACATACTAAAATGAGGGCCATTAGTTAGTGTCATTAAAGATGGAGGCATCAACGTGACAGCTCATTCTCATGTATTACAAGGAGAGGATTTCTTTGTCCTGGACTGGAAGTTGGCTGGATAATTCCTTCTTGTTTGGAGAGGCCAGTCTTCTAGTTGTTTGCTAGACTTCAGCAGATCAGATCAGGCCCACCCACATTATGAGGAGCAGTTACCTTTACTCAAAGTTCACCCACTGAAATGCTTATCTCATCCAGTACACCTTCCAGGTAGACACAGCACATTACAGCTCACAGGCTATGTAACTCTCCATGTGTCCTGAGTCTGCCCTGAGAGTATTTTGCTGTGTGAGAGGTGATTGTGTATTCCTGTGCTTCCTACTGCATGAGCTTAAAGGAATAGATTGTGTCCTTTCATCTTTAAAGTACAGGGTCTAATACGAGATGAAATTTCAGCCTGTGATAAATTAAATTATCCAAGAAGAGAGGAATCGAGGGTGGGTTTTCCTCGTGTCTGGGGCTCACTTTACAGCACAAGTGTGTCTTGCTAATTCCCCATCTCTGAGTAGTTGGCCTCCACATGCCGGGCACTGAGGGAGTGGGGGTGGGGTGGGAATCCAAGGTGTAAGAGGAGCCTGAGGGAATGCCCAGTGACTCCCAAACCAAGTGGAGTGATTGTACACTCTGTCCAAAGCAACTCAACCAGTCCACGGCCCTTCCCACTGAAGTTGTGAGAATAGTTTCCTAAATGCTCCATCAGAGGGAACCCCCGTGGTGACTCACATGTCCCACACTGCTTACTCAAAGCCTGCCTCCCTCCAGCCCTTGTCCAGGAATCAAATCTTGGAGATGTTTTCCCAGCTCCAGCTGCCCCAGGTCAACCTGCAACTCAGTGTTTTGGGCACTCTGCTGTGTGATAGCTGTTGTGATAGGTTCTGACATAGGAAAGGACAGAGCAAGAATCCCCCGTCTCAGGGAGTCACATAGGGGCTGTGGAAACCGAGGATAACAATACAATGCATTCCTCCTTCTGTTGCTGAAGTAAAGGTGATGTGTAAGCATGGGATGGTCTTGGTGGCTGGCATTTGAGGTGGTTTTGAAGGATTTCCAGAAACAGACCAGAGAGGTGAAAGGAAAAGTGATTGTAGGAAAAGGGAACACCAAGGGCAAAGGTCTCAAAACATTGTGAGGCCCACACCTGGAGACTAGCTAGGATCCCACCGTGAGTGGACCAGAAGTATGTGCAGTGAGGAAGAGGGATGGGAGTGGAAGGGACAGAAGGGTGAGAGATGATACTGATGTCAGGATCCCACAGGGAGGACCCACCAAGAGTGGATAATTTTTCAATATACGTGCACAAACACCCGTGGACACACACACGTGCACATATACGGGTAATTCAAAAGAGTCTTCTCCCTCAAATATCTGTTGGCTCCAGCATTTTCTCCCAGTCCTTCAAGAAGTCCATAAGCCAGCTATTGGAGTCTGTTATTGACATTTGTAACATGGGGATCACTTCATCACTGGCCAAATATTTTTTCATCTCTGTAGCTACAGGATGAACCACTGTCCAGTTTCTGAAACAGGAGGAATATTTGTCCGTCAAAGCTGAACTGCCATGATCAACTAGTGTGATGATTGGCTTCACACTGACAAGTCATCCTGCCCTGCATGGTGCAGGGGGCTGCCCCCATCAAAGGAGGTCATCTCTAGTCTTGTCCAGTCTTGGGCCCCTATTCCATCTCCTCCTCCTCTGGACCCTTCCTCATCTGTCAGGTTCTCTCCTTCAAGTCCTGCACTTACTCCTTGGCTTCATGGAGGCACAAAGTCCAATTTCATTTTACAGAAAAGCAATGAAGACCCTAATACCACAATTTTCTGTCTTCAGCCAAGGCCTATTATACTTAACTTTTGGGTGTATAACCCTCCTGTTTGATTTCCTGCAATGTTGATTTGGACATTGTCCACCATGTCTCTCAGCCTTTCCCTCTGCTTCTTCCAGGTCTTTGTGGCATTCACCTTGTCCCATAGGAGACCCATGAGTTGAACTGTGTCACTGTCCTGGTCATAAAAGAGAAATTCTTCTGATCTACCAGGCATTGAATCTCTCACCACTGTTGTCCATGTGTGGGATTCCAAATGATGATGAGTTAACACCAAAGAAAGTGAGCATCTGTGAAATTATCACAGGAAAGGTTGAGGTAGAAAAAAAGAAACCCAAAGTCCTTGACAGCAAAAGTCTCTCTGAAAGGCTAGACTGGAGGAACAAGGTTTTCTCTTCTTAGACTTTTGTGTCAATTAGGTAAAGGTCAGTGTGCCTCCCTTGTTTGAAGATGAGAGCATCTTTGCCTGCCAAGAAACCACATGTCTCCAAACATGTCCCTTTCACCTCTCCCTCAATCCTGAACTCACATTGATTAGCACATGACCTTGCCAAGGAAGGGCCAGGCCTGCTATGGCAGAAAAAGGCCTGGAGGCCAGAGGACCTACCACAGCTGTCCATGTAGATGTAGGAAGTAGAGAGTGTGTGGTGGCTGCCCCTGGGATGCTGGAGCCTATGTGGTTAGGTGAGAACAGAATACATGTTGGATAAGTAAGAGTACACAGTTACAGGTCACAGGATTTCGCAAGGCCCCTGGGACAAGATGTTGTTTTACTGGTGGGTTGACTCTTAGACCTTAGAAAAGGGATGCCATATGACATCAAATAGAAAACCCAGACCCTACATGGCAGGTGGTAGAAGAAGGGGGTGCCCGTGTCACAGTCGTCTCAGTAGGAAAAACCAGAGCCATGTCCAGTCCGCTGTGCTTTGTGGGGAAGCCTGGAGGACTCTTGCTCACTAAGCACATAGAGGAGGAAGGTGAGAAGGGCCCTGGCCTCATCAAGAAGCTCAGCGATGCCAATTGCTGGAGGCTGGGATTGGGGTAGAAGATGCTGTTTCTGAAAGGGGATCCTGGTAGTGATGGAGTGAGAGATCCCGAAATGATAGATGCCTGGTGGAGGCCTCCACTGTCAATAGCAAGGAAGATGCAGTAATGGAGATGATTGGAGAGTCAGAATGCCAACTGGGACCTGAACCAAAGAATGATATGTCCACAACTAATAGATGAGGGGAGCAAAGAGGTCAAATAGATAGGATCCAATCCAGGTCCTGCTGGATTTCAAAAATTACAACACACCAAGACAAAACACAAGGAGGAATGACCAGGAGGCCAAAGGCAAACATCTCGTGAAAAAAAACTGGGCCGGCCTGCGGACTTTTCAGAACTCTCAGAGCCAGAACCTATTACTAGAAGGAGAGGCCCAGGGCCCCAGGATGTCCTTCATCCCCACAGCACAGATTTCTCAGCTTTCCCCACAGAGCCAGATGTGTATTCATCCTGGAAAACTGCACACTGGGAACCAGAAAATACCCAGGATTCCTATTAGACACAAATTGAGCATTTACCTCCTACCCAGGGATCTGAGCATAATCTTGCCCCTGTAACTGATGAGGTATATTTTGGGTCAAGTAATGAATGGACATCTGTCCCAGGTCCCACTCGGGGTATCCTGGGTCCATAGACCTGCCCAATGGTCATTCATATTCCCTGGATTTACAAGAGGAATGACCAGTTTTATAGTTAATATAGTAAATGTTTGAGACTTTGCAGGCCTTGTGATCTTTCCTGCAACTACTCAACTCTGCTGAATTTCTGTAGCTTGAAAGCAGCAGTAGCAAATACAAGAATGGTGAATGTGATTGGACCCATCACTACAGTCCTAAGACACAGAATACCCTAGGATCACAGAGGCACCATAGTCTGAAAAGTTGATGTATGGAGGTCATGCCAACTTCTCATTGGAGATTCACAACAGGGGCCTTTGAGCTCAGAAGCAGGTCTGTCCTCTCACAGCAGGGAAATCCCACATTGAAAGTGGTCCCTGTGTGGTCCTGGGTCCTGGTAGAGATGGGGCCTCCAGCCATGGGAGAACAGTGACCCCGTAACTTCAGCTGTCCATCACAGGATGGGCTCCTCACCCACCTGGTCATTAGGAAGAAAGGCCCAGCAGGAAGAAGGCACAAGAAATTCTCCTGGGATGGGCAGGAGCAGGGACAGAGGGAACAAAACCTGCACAAGCAGTTGGCTCCGATCCCCTAGACTCCACAATGACGCGACACTCCACTACCTTCAGTTGATACCTGTGGCTTCAGGGGGTGTTCTGATGGCCCCTAGGACCAAGGAAGTCACTCAGCAGTAAAGGAGGAGAGAAGTAGGCCTAGACCATGTGACCCACACTCCATCACACCCCCACCTTCCAGAAACCCTGGGAGGGGAGGACCCACTTCTGATTCTTCAACTCCCAGCTCACACACCACTTGGGGTGACACCCTAGGTGATGGGGCACCAATCGCTGGGACACTGTGACAGCAAAGTAGGAAAATGTCTAAATCTGGACCCCTTTCCACGTGCAGCTTCTCTTTCCTACTGTTGCTCTTCAAAGGGACAGTACTTGACACAGAGCCAGAGAACAAAAGGCCTGCAAAGACCAAAGTGTCCACTACCTTCCTTCAGTAGAGTTTGCCAATTCCTGTTCTACACAACAGTGGTGTCCCCAGTAGGTAGAACATATGAGTCTGGGTCCCAGGGCAGAAATAGTTCCTCTACTTACCAGCATTCCCAGGGCCACCCTGGGGACATGGTGCTCCCATCCCTCCTACACTAGGTTATTGGTGAGGTTGGGGTGTGTGTGAATGGGGTGTCCTTGGGCAAGGGGGTGAGGTGCCAGGTGGTGGAGGAGGTGGTGAGGGCCCCTCCATGGATGGGAGTTGAGGGAGGCCTGTGTGTGCCTGGCTAGGCTGAGATGGGGAGTGACAGGTGTGACCTGGGTGGTGGCCCAGTGAATGGTAATGGGAGTGAGAGGGAAGTGGTTGGTGGCTCCTGAGGGCAGGTGAGTGTCTGCAACTAAGTGTAGTGAAAAGTTCAAGGGCACAGAGCCCTGGGGTGCTGGAGTGTCTGTGTGTGGAGAGTGTGTGAGAGCAGAGCCGGTCTGTGGTTGCCTGGGGGCAAAAGTGGTCACATCCATGTGGGATGCCCCCAGCCATCTCTGTCCTGATCTCACCTAGGATCCAGGTGGCTCCAACTCCCCCTTCCTGAGGGCAGGATGGTACTGCAGGGCTCCTCCAGGGATGCCTGCAGCCCTCTCCCCCTCTAGCACTCTGCTCTTCCTTTCCTCTTTCATTACTTTTTCGCATCTTCTCTGTTCAGTCTTTCTGCAAGGGGAAAACCAGCTGCAGGAACCCACCTGGAAGGAGCCTACAGGGAGAGGGAACTGCAGGTCGTGGTTAGGATGGGGAAGTCAAGGGATATCCTTTCTGTCCTCCCAGAGCTTCCCTTCCTCATTCCCCCACTTCAGCCTAAGGCACCCAACGCTTGCACCCAACCCATGAAGGTTCTTCCCCCTAACCCACAGGCCTGCCCTGCCCAGCCAGGTAGCAGAAGCAGAAGTGGAAGGGAAAACCTCAACAGGCTGCCTGTGGCCAGTGCCATTAAGGACATGGGGCCTGAGGGCATCTGACCTGGAGAAAGAGCCGCTGGGCACGTGAGTCATCTCGTGAGCCCTCAGGTTCTCATACATCCGTTTGCTCTGCCACCAATGTCCCAGACCTCATTATGCCTGTCCGTGGCCCATCCCCCCACACTTCTGAGCATGGTTGCCTAAATGTTCGCCCTTTCTTCTCCTCGCCCCTTCTTTTCTCCATCCCTTCCTTCTAGCCCATCCATCTTTTCAAATTTCTGTTACCCCTTTCAGACTCATTCTTTTTTTGCTTAAAAGGCAAGATTTTCCCATTCTTGCTACACTTAGGTCTCAATCAAATAAGAAGAAAACAGAAGATTCCTGTCAGTCATCAAAGATGTTTTCTAGAATATTCTGTTCTGATAGAGCCCCAACCTGTTGTAACCAAGTTTACTTCTCCTTGGAGGACATCTGGGGGCACCCAGGCAGGTATTCCTCTCTCCAAGTTTTGCCCAGGGGGAGGGCACACACCTTGATGCTGCTGCCCTCAGGTCTCTGATGTCACCACCTCCACTCAAGTCCCAGCTGCACATGTGGTTTTAGCCCTCAGTGGTCCATTCATTGCCCCATTCAGTCATTTACTTAGCCATCAGCCCACATTTAAATCCCATCAGGCTTTCCTGGGGATGGAGAGGGAAATCATCTCTGCTGAGTCTGAAGAAGACTCTTGATTTCAAATAAGTGGGTCCCGGTCTTTGGTCTTTGTTTTCACCCTCCAAAGTGACATCCAGGGATGTGAAGAAGCCATAGACTGAATACCAGGCTCCATCTCTCCTAAGGATGGGGCTGGCCTTTGCTAACTCAGGGAAGGCAAGACTGATGACTGAAATAGGTCACTTGCCGAGAGTCGCTACCATATGCAAGGACAGGATTACTGCCATGATTACCTCATTTAATCTGTTTTCATAGCACTTGTTATTTTCCAAATGTGAACACTGATGCACCAAAAGGTGAAAATTTTGCTCAAGAATACTCAGTCAGAATTCCATGCAATATTCTATTTTCAAGTGTGTGGTCTCTAGATCATAGGCTTTAAAATCACCATTGGGGCACTTCTGTTTCCACCTGAGACTGCCAGAGTCTGGTCACCAGGAGCCTGTAGCAGGGGTGAGACGAGAGTGCCCAGGTGCCCACAGAGGGCCATCCTCCTCTCCCCTAGTTGCCCTTCCTTGAGCTCCAAAATGCCAGCTTCTGCCTTCCTCCTGCTCTCCCAGTCACTTGCTCACTTCACCCAGACTCAAGGATGGGGCACCTGGCCCTTCTCAGGTTCTTTCCCCAGGGACCACCACAGGATCCAGTCCCCAGCCCCCAGCCCTTTGCATGGGAGTCTCTTCCCACACACAGATCACTGGAGCCATAAACTCTGTCCCACCCAAGTCTGTGTCCTGCCCAACCTGTGTTTCTATTTTCCTCCCCACTTCTCTCCACTTGGGCCTTCCTGAACAGACTCCAGTGCATCAGGCCAGAAGCTTCTTTGCTCCTGTGTCCCTGCTCATTCACAGAGTTTGCTGCTATCTCATGTCCCTGTTGTTAAGTAGAGACAGGCCCTGTGCTTGGTCCAAGCCTCCTCCATTTCCCAGAGTTCAGAACAGTGAGGATTTTTCACCACTAAATGCTGATCTTTATACATGAAAACTGAGAGGAGGAGGTCTTTACCTTTTATTTATTTACTTATTAATATTTTTTTAGTCAATGAGAAATGGGACTCAGAAACTCAGATGTTCATGTCAGCCTAAGGCCTCCCCAACTGTCAGAGGCCACTAGACCCCTCACTTCTCTCTTATCTCTGTCATCAAAAATGAGCAGTGGCAGATCGGGACTGGCAGATGCTGGATCCCAACGGTGGAGAAAGCAGGAGCCTCTGTGGTGGTGGTCCATGTGCTGCCAGATGCAGGTGGGTGTCAAGGCAGAGCCCGGTCGGGCGGAGCATGGAGGATGGGGGAGTGGGCGTTCCTTGTGCAAGTTTCTTCACCTTTCTATGCATCCATGTCCATATTTGAAAAAGTAACAATTGCTGAGAAAACACATCAAATGAGAAAATCTTGGAAGCTACCCCCTCCTTGCACACATGGAGTGTCAGAACTATAAATGGTGGGTATCGGGTGGGGGTAGGGAGGCAAGGCTGTATGACAGCCTGAGATAAAAGAACCTCTGGGGTCCCTCAAGGATTCACATGCCCCACCCTGTTTGGCTCCCTCCAGCTCTATCATCCTCCAGGCTCTGGATCCCCAGTGGCTCTGGCCACCAGCACCATGTTGGGTCTCACCCTCCTGTTTCTGCTTCTTCTGCAAGGCTGGTCCTGAGGTGGGAGGAAATGGTAAGTTCGAGGGATGGACCCTAAGTGGGGCTTGGGGGCAATCATGGGAGGCCTTGGACTAAAGGGAGTGGAGAGGAGGGGAGGCTTCTAAAAAGACAGGATGACCTCCCTAGACTGACCCAGCCCCCTTGGTTACCTTCTAGGGACTCCTCCTTCCTGGGGGAGGGCCCAGGCCCCACCCTAGTTCTCACCCCTCAGACAATAAGAGGAGCTGAAAACACTGGGAAAGGAAGTAAAGGGATGGAGTTGCGAGAGGGCTAGAGAGGATAAGATGGCCACAGGAATCCCTGGGGCCCCCCCGCCTCACAGCCCCATCTGCACTCGGGAAGGGGAACTGAAGCCACCAGGACCCAAGGTATGGTCAGAATAGAGTGGGAGGTTTCCCACAGAGATGCGACCACAGATGCCATAGACAACCACAGGCCTGCTCTGCTCTCCACACACAGACCCTCTAGCACCCCAAAGCTCTGTGTCCTTGAACTTTCCACTGCACTTGACTGCAGACACCTACCTACATGCAAGGGCCAAACACTTCCTACTCACTCACTTCATCTTTCACTGGACCACCATCCGGGTCACATCCTGTCACTCCACATCTCAGCCTGGCCATTTCCATACAGGCATCCCTCATCTCCTCATCCATGGGGGGCTCTCACCACCTCCTCCACAGCCTGGCACCTCACGTTCCTTGCCCAAGGACACCCCCAGCATACACACCTCAACTTCACCAAGAACCAAGTGTAGGAGGGATGGGAGCATCATGTCTTCAGGATGGCCCTGGGAATGCTGGTAAGTAGAGGCACTCACTTCTTCCCTGAGCCCCAGACCCACCTGTTCTACCTCCTGGGGACATGGTGTCATATAGAACTACCAATATTTAGACAGGAGTCAACAAGTTTTTTCTACAGAGAGAAGGTAGTGGACACTTTTGTCTTTTAGGCTATTGGTTCTCTTGTCTCTGTGTCAAATACTGTCCCTTTGTAGAGCAGTAGCAGGAAAGACAAGCTACAGAGGAAAAAAGGACCAGGTTTGGACACTGTCCTAGTTTGCTGTCACCAGGTGAGGGTATCCAGTGTTCCAGTGATTGATGCCCTATGCCCTGAGGTGTCATCTCCAAGAGGTGTCTCAGCTGGGAGTTGAAGAGTCGGAATTGGGTCCTCTTCTCCCGTGACCTCTGGGTGTGTGGGTCCCATGGTCTGGGCCTACTGCTCGCTTCCTGTTGCTGAGTGACTTCCTTGGTCCTGGGGGCCATTGGGGCCTCCCTTGAAGCCACAGGTGTGAGATGATGGTGAGTGATGTCATAGCAATGTGGAGTCCGGGGAATTGAGGACCAAAAAACTTGCAAAGAAAATCAACATTTCTGAAAAGGAAGATTTTTATTTAAATATGAGTATAGCATCACAAATTATAATTCAGGGCATAGAAAGAATCCCTGTGGTTCTAAAGTTGAACATGGTATTTGACTGATGATGTTCTGTAAGACCAAGGTCATGGTTCAAGGAAGCATCTTCTCTTCATAAGCAAATGCTCTCTTGGTTGAGATTTCTTCTTCAGTCAGTGGCAACATGAAGTACAAGAATCCCATCCATTAGCACCAAGAGAAAATGGCATAATATATGAAGAAAAGTGCTGATAGGATTCACACAAAGGGAATAAGGCCATGAGATGCCAAGTCAGTGAGATGATCCCCATCCTGGAGGCCTCTGGGTTTGCTAAGGCTTGAGCTCCTGGAGGTCTAGAAACCTGGAGTCGTTGGTGACAGGTGGCCAGGCAGGAGGCAGAGTTTGAAGGAGCCCATGCTCAAAGGGGCTTTTGGGAACCTTTTTAGACTTCAGAAAAGATACACGTGTTGGATTAACTGGCTGAGTAGATCCTGGGACAGCTCTCCTGGTGTTCCTTCCTCAGTCACTCCCCTTCTCAGTTTCCTCATCATCAAGGGACAAGTTTATCCTTCCACATCCCCCCCTTCTTTACCTCATCACAGAGCCTCCCACATTCCTCTGGGAGCAGCATCCACAGAGTTGAATGCGACTGTCCCTGCCCCACCCCACCCATTCCTGGAACAGCTCAGTGGTAACCATGAGACTCCAGCAGCAGCTCAGCCCCACCTGTCCCGCAGTCAGCTCTGCTCCAGGCTGGGCCAGCAGCTGGCTCAGCATCTGGGGTCTCAGGAAGATAAATGGCAGAGACAGCACCCAAGGCCCAGCCTGAAAAACAACTGGCTGAGCCAAGGCTTTCATAACCCTCCCCTTGGATTAGACCCAAGTTCCTCTCTTCTCAATTACCTGGAGGTGTCCCCTTTTCCTGGATACCATGTAAAGCTCCCATGCTGTCATCACCCAATTATGAGCATTGCCAATGCCTGAGTCCTGCTGTCTGCAGGACATGCCCCACCAGGGCCTTCCCCTGTAGGTGGAATCTGCTTTCAAACAGGTCTGCATGGACTCATCCCTCTTGAGGTCAGCAGACCCTAAGCCTTGATGGGGACCCCCCTTTCCCACTGGCCTTTGAGGGTGAGAAACCATCAGAACTCAGGTTGAGCTGCCCCAGTTATTGTTACAAGCAACAAGAGGTGTTATCCACCTGTCTCATGTCCAGGATGAGAAGTCTTGTCAATGGACAGGGGTGATACTCTGGAAATGCACTTTCCTATCCTCCCTCACCCATCTGCCCCTGCTTCCCTCTCAGTTCTGCCCACAGTACCTGTCACTCTGAAGGACTCTCAATAGCTGACAAGGAGGACAAGGCAAGTGAGCACGATGAAGAGGGTCCAGGGGCTGGGCATGGTGGCCATGGCTTTGGGTTGGATGGTGCCTGGGGCCACAGTGGCTGGTGCTGAAATGGAAAAACAAGCGTGACAGCCCTTGTCCAGGCTCTAAATCTATGGAGATGTTTCCTCAGCTCCTGCTGCCCCAGGTCAGTGCAGTGCTTGGTGCCCCCTGCTGTGTACCCTCTCCTGCCATTGTGACAGGTTCTGAAGGATGAAGAAAGAAGGCAGGTATCTCAGAGAGACACACGGAGTTGTGGAAACAAGGACGATAACACAACGCATTCCACCTGCTGTTGCAGAAAAGGAGGTGATGTCTAGGCGTGGGATAGTCTCAGGGGCTGGCAATTAGGTGGTTTTGTAGATTTCGAGAAAGAGACAAAAGAGGTGAAAGGAAAGTGACTGTAGGAAGAGGGACACTAAGGAAAAAGTGTGTAAACTCAATGAGGCTCATAGCTTTGAGTCTAGCAGGGAATTCACAGTGAGTGGACCAGAAGCATGTGGTGAGGAAGGGGTCAGGAGTGAGAAGAAACAGGAGCATGAGAGACCATACTGATGTCAGAAACCCCTTGGAAGGACCCACCAAGAGGAGTCATTTTTACAAACACACACAGACTCACACATTTATATCCACACCCAGAATACTCACACACACACACTTGAGCAATTTGAGGGCATCTCAAGAGAGCTACCAACATTCCATCTCACTTACCTGTGAGCTCCAGCATTTCCTCCAAAGGCATCAACAAGTCCTTAAGCCAGAACTTGCAGTCTGCCATCGACATCTCTAAGTTTGGGGTCAGTACCCTGTCTCTCTCCCACTTCTCTTTCATGCGTCTGCCTTCAGGATGAACCACTGTCCAGTCTCTATTCTCTGAGTCAAACAGGAGGAATAATTGGCCATTAATGTGGAACTCCCAAAATCCACTGGTGCATCCATTGGCTTCACACTGACAAGTTATCCTGCCCTGCAGGGTGGGGGTGCTGCCCCCATCAGAAAGAAGTCAGCTCTGGTCTTGACCAGTCCTGGGCCTCCATCTTGTATCCTCCTCCTCTGGGTCCCTCCTCACCTGCTCTGTTTCCCTCGTCCAAGTCCTGTCCTTACTTCTGGGCTTCATAGAGGCAACAATGCCCAATCTCTTTTTACAGGAAAACAATGAAGATCCTAATCCCAGTCTGTGCTGCCTTCAGCCATGGACTATTTACTTACCTTCGGGTTTCGGTGCCTTCACCTCCTCCCCAGGGCTCTGAGTATAATCTTGCCCTTGTAACTGATGAGGTGCATTTGGGTCCAAGTAATGAATGAACACCTGTCCCAGGTCCTGCTCAGAGGGGTAGTATCCCAGGTCCACAGACTCACCCAAAGGTCATTTCACATTTTCTGATTTGGACCAGGAATGACCAGTCTTTGTGGTTAAAGCAAATGCTTGAAGATTTGCAGGCCGTGTAAACTCTCCTGCAACTACACAGATCTCCTCTTGTACATTGAAAGCAGCCAGAAGGAATACATGAATGGTGAGTGTTGGTGGACCTGTCACTACAGCCCTAGGACAACAACACACTATAAGATCCCAGAGACACCATGATTGGAAAAGGTGTTATGTGGAAGTCATGGCAGTCCTAACTGGAGAATCACAACATGGACCCGAGTGCTCACAAGGAAGGACATCCTCTCACAACAGGGAAATCCCACATTAAACGTGGTCTCCATGTGGTCTTGGGTCCTAGTAGAGGTGGGACCTCCAGCCATGGGAAAACAGTAACCCCACAGTCTCAGAGCTGCTCATCATGGGATTGACTTCTCACCCACCAGGTCATCAGGAAGAAAGGCCCAGCAGGGAGAAGGCAAAAGGGATTCTCCTGGGATGGGCAGGAGCAGGGACAGAGGGAACAAAACCTGCACAAGCAGTTGGCTCCAATCTCCAGGACCCCACATTGCTGTACCATCCCCATACCCTCAGCTCACACCTGTGGCTTCAAGAAGGGCTCTGATGGCTCCCAGGACCAAGGAAGTCAGTCAGCAGCAAAGGAGAAAAACAGTAGGCCCACACCATGGGACTCACACTCTCTTCACAGCCACATCATCCAGAAGCCATGGGAGGGGAGGACCCACTTCTGACTTCACTCCCAGCTGAGACACCACTGGGAGAGGACACCCTAGGGCATGGGGTACCAGTTGCTGGGGTACTTTGCATGCCCTCAACTGGTGATAGCAAACTAGGACAGTGTCCAAATATGGAATTCTTTTCATGTGCAGTTTGTCTTTCCTGCTGTTGCTCTATAATATATATAGCAATACTGTGTACCCAATAGGTAGAACAGGCCTGGAACTCAGGGCAGAAGTGGGGTCCTCTACTTACCAGCATTTCCAGGTCCGTCAGGGAACATGGAGTTCCCATCCCTCCTACACAATGTTCTTGGTGGGTTGGAGTCTGTTGCTGGGGGTGTCCTCGGAAAAGGGGGATGAGGTGCCAAGTGATGGAGGAGGTGGTGAGGGTCCCCCTGCCCCCCCCCATCCCCATGGATAGGAGGTAAGGGAGGCCTGTGGGTTATTGGCGGGACTAAGATAAAGAGTGACAGGATGTGACCTGGGTGGTGGCCCAGTGAATGGTGAAGGGAGTGGGTGGGAAGTGGCCCGTGGCCCCTGCATGCAGGTGAGTATCTGCAGCCAAGTACAGTGGGAAGTTTGAGGACACAGAGTCCTGGCGTGCTGGAGGGTGTGAGGGTGTGTGTGGAGAGTGTATGAGAGCAGAGCAGGCTTGTGGCTGTCTGGGCCCTATGTGGTCTAGTCCCTGTGGGATGCACCACCCCACTTTGTTCTCCGTCCTGGTGGATCTAACTTCCCCTTCTGACGGCGGGGTGGGGCTTCTGTGCTCTCCTAGTGGTTGATGTCTTCCACCATCACGCCCTACTCAGCTCTCTAGCGCCCCCATCCTTCTTTCATTACTTTTTAGTGTCTTTTCTGCCCTTTCAACAAAGTCAGAACCAGCCACCGGCCAAACCAGAAGTCCCAGAGGGCAACCGCAGGGGTGGGGGGAGGGGAGCAGAGGAACTGGGGGTAAGGAGGGGAAGGCACAGTCAAGGGAGATCTTTTCCATCCTCTCAGAGCCTCCCTTCCCTAGCTCTCTCCTTGTCAGTTCAAGACCTCCCATTCTTGTCCCCGACCCCGCTAAAGTTCCATCTTCCCAACTCACTGGCCCTTCCTGCCCAGGACCAGCCAGGCAGGAGGAGCAGAAGCCCAAGGAAAAGCCCCAACTCTGTGCCACTGGCCAGTGCCATTGGGGACCTGCAGCCTGAAGATGACCGACCCGGAGTAAGAGGCACAGGGCGTCTGAGACACCGCTGGCCCCCGGGGCTCTAACACACCAGTTGTGCCGCCCCCACCCTTCCCAGGCTGGATCATACTGGTCCACAGTCTATCCTCCCGCACTTCTGAGAATAGCTCTCCAAATGCTGGATCCTCTCTCCTCCTCCTCCTCATCCCTTCTTTTCTCCATCCCTTTCTGTCAGTCCCCCATCTTTTCCCATTTCCATTCCCCCTTTCAGACTCTTTCCCTCTTTACTTTAAGACAATGCTTTCCTGTCCCCCCTACATTCTGGCCTTAAACTGGGTGAAGACGACAGTTTGCTGTCTGATGTCAAAGATTTGTTTTCTAGGAAACTCTGTCCTGAGGGACCCAGATATTCATTCATTCATTTAGTTATTTTCCTGTTAATCATTTTTATGCCCTGTGAATATCAGATGTTCACCTAAGAAAGAACTTCAAGGTTAAATACATTGACATTTTGCTGATAACTCAGAAGCTTAATCTGTTTTCATTGAACCAACAATCTTAAATCTGTCTTGCTTGTCAAAAAATCATATGCACAAAAGATCATTCTGTTCAGCTGGGTTTATCCAGTCAGTAGACTCAGACAAAAATGTATGTATGATAATTTCTGGTGTTCATTCATTACTTGGCCCTAAATGCACCTCATCAGTAACCAAAGTTGGAGCACATCTTGAGGCAACTAAGCAGTCATTCCTCTCCCCAAGTTTCGCCCACCAGCATAAGACTTACCCAGCAGCAAAAGGCCACGGGAACTCTCATTCCTCTCATTTCTGCCCACAGAAATGAGCTACAGAGGAGCAAGACCAGCAGAGGACAACCCCTATCAGCAGTAGGAGGCAGAGAGGGTTGGGGCTCTCCACCATCCTGGATATACTTAACGCAAGTTCCTTCACCTTTTGCGCATCAGTGTCCACGTTCAAAAAAACAACAAGCGCAATGAAAACACATTGAATGAGGAAACCAGGGATGTCACCCTCTCCCTACACACTTGGCGTGTCCGGCCTGCACTGGGGGAGGGGGTGGCAGGTTGGCAACCTGAGATATAAGAGCCTACGAGGACCCTCGGGGATTCCCTCCAGGTCTGTCGTCCCCTGAGCTCCGGATCCCCAGTGGCATCGACCACAGGCACGAGCTGGGTCTCGCCCTCCTGTTTCTGCTTCTGCTTCCGGGTTGATTCTGGGAGGGTGGGAGACGGTGAGTTCAGGGAATGGACCCTAAGCGGGGGTCGGGGACAAACGTGGAGTGGGACTTAATAAAGGGGTGTGGAGAGAAGGGGAGGCTTCTTGAAGGACAGCAATTGCCTCTCTAGACCGCTCCCCTCCCCCCATCTCCCCATCCCCCTATCTCCCCGTCCACCTCCTCAGAGTCCTTGCCGCCTGGTCTGGTTCAGTGGATGGTTCTCGCCCCCAAGACAAGGAGAGTGGCAGAAAATACGGAAAAACATCGGGGGGAGCATCTGAGCCCTTGAAACCTGTGCTAAGGTGATGCTGAGATGATTCTCACTGTTTCAAGATTACTTGGAGGTTTTCTCTTTCTTACACAGCTCAGCCAATTCTAACTAAAAGAAAAAAATATTTTTAAAAATAAAACTACAATGGAAACTTCTTTACCCAAATTTGTGTCCACAGCTAATGTCTGATTATCTAACAGGTCAAATAGCGTTTAGCCATGTAACCAGGTTCAATTTTGCCAGGGTTAGAACTTGGATTCAGCTATCCTTTAAAAAATGGTGAGTATATATTGCCAATTCATGGCTAGAATTCCAAGGTAAAAGCCGTTGGGTTTTTGTTCTTGTGTGTGTGTGCATGTATGTTTAAATGTGTATATGGATATGGGCATGCTGGATTGTATCTAGCATGCTACCAAATTGACTCACAAGTAAATGAGTACTCACAAATGAAATAAATAGACCAAAATACTTTTCCAGTTCATGTGACTGTAATGATTTGGTTTATAGAAATGGTTTTAAAATTATTGAGAAAATAGAAATGCCTTAGAAATTATCAGCGTACACTTTTGTCTAAGTCTACTGACTGAATAAGTTTTACATTTGCCTCTGCTAGATATTTTAGGGTGTCAGAGTTAGACACAAAAGTTATACACCTATAAACCCAGCTAAAAACAGAATGATCTTTGTGTATATGATTTTTTGACAAGCAAAACAGATTTAAGATTGTTGGTTCAATGAAAACAGATTAAGCTTCTGAGTTATCAGCAAAATGTCAATGTATTTAACCTTGAAGTTCTTTCTTAGGTGAACATCTGATATTCACAGGGCATAAAAATTATTTACAGGAAAATAACTTAAAATGATGGCTAGCTTTATCTAAAATTTCAGTTTTCATAAGTAATTAAGCAGACTCCTAAAAATGAATGAATTAAGTAAATATGAATGAGATAATGCTTATGTGTGGGTTTTTAATGCAATTTGTAATCTTAAAATTATTTTGAAAGCTCATTAAATGTCTAGGTCACTTTCAATAAAGAAAGAGTTGTGGGCCAAGCAGAGTGGCTCACTCCTATAATCCCAGTACTTTGGGAGACAGAGGTAGAGGGATTGTTTGGGAACAGGGTTTTGAGACCAGCCTGGGCAACATAGCAAGACCTTGTCTCCACAAAAAATGTTATTCAAAAACAGCCAGGCCTGGTGGCACATGCCTGTATTCCCAGCTATTTGAAAGGTTGAGGTAGAAGGAGCACCTGAGCCCGGGATGTGGAGGCTGAGGTGAGTTGTGATTGTGCCACTGCACTCCAGCCTGGGTGACAGAGTAAGACCCCACTCAAAAAAGAGGAGTTATGCTATGGGAAAACATGTTTCTAAAATTATGTTATGGTTCTCATCTGTAAAGTGCTAATATATGGCCTAGCCAAAATTTCTTGCTTCCTAGGTTTTAACCAAAGTTTAAGGTTACTAGGAATAAGAATTCCAGTTAATATAATTCTGCAGATAAAATATATCAAAGTAAAATGTTTCTGATAAAATTTTTAATTAAAATATGAGTTGTGTTCCTATTTTTTTTAAAGAATCATTTTGTCGAAGTTGGAGGTTATTTAAAGATCAATTCAAGTTATAGATTTAGAAAACTTATTTATGAAAGAGGGTAGAAACGTAGGTAGAAGGAAGAGATGTGAAGGAAGGTATGGATATGCAGATGTGTTTTTGGTAAGAAGGGCTATAAAGAAAAGAGAATAATTTTGTATAAGAAAGAATCTTGTATGGTAAATTTTTGTCCAAAAGTAAAATGGCCAAGCATTTAAAAATTATTTATAGTAGTACTTTAAATTATGTTCCCCTATGTTAAAACAAGGTTTTGTTTTGTTTTAAATGTTGATTTGCTCTTAATAAAATTACAAGAGGACATTGGCAACTCCTAAAAGGAGAATGGAGGGAGAGTGATAAGGGTTGAAAATGACACACTGGGCACCATGTCCACCACTTAGGTAACAGGTTCCGTAGAAGCTCACACCTCAGCACCACATAATATACCCATGTGACAAACCTGCTCATGAACCCCGAGAATCTAAAATAAAATGAGGACATTAAAAAATTTTGAGGCTTTAACTTTAATTCCATAATCAGCTTCTTTTTAAAAACTGTTCAGACTTATGTCTCAGAAGTTCAACTTTTACTGTGTCTTGCTGCTTTCAACTTTCTCCCCACTGAGAAGGCCTGAAATGATAACTCTCTCTCCATCAATTGTTTTTAACAGCTTTTGTAACCCTTTGTTCTCCCTCCAGTTCTAACTGTTGTGACCGGATGCCTAAATATTTTGGCTTGAAGGTCTAGAAAAGCAATGCTTTCCTCTAGGAGAACTTGAGTGTATACTCTGGCATTTCTTGATTGGTCTTAATTGTTCCAATGTAACCAGAAAACTTTTCTTGCTGCTACTAAAAGTCGTGTATTTCCCTCCTGTACTCATAAACATGAACACATTCTTTCTGTGTCTGGTTAATTCTTATCATCATTAGGTGTTTGTCCGTTTAGAAAAACCGAGATTTTTTAGAAAGTCAGGTTTATACAGTTATGTAACTTTTGGTATTGCTTTTAAAGTTTGTCGCCTTGATTAAAAGAATAACTATTATTTTTACAATAATCTGCATCTGTTTTAATAAAATGTTCTGAGTGTTTTACATGTTTAAGAAATGTCGTAGTAAGTAATCCTTGTGCAGCTAAGTTACAGGCTCTGACTCCTGGGACTGAAAAAGGCAGTGACATTTGCTAAATCATACCAGTCAGGCCCAAGAGAAGGTGACAACAATGAACTTTCTTTATGAGACATGAGGTCAGAAATTAAAGTTATTCAATCTCTCTAGACCCTAGGACTGTCATGGAAGAGGGGACATGTGAGAGTGCAAGGACTGAGTTTAAGAGATTAAATTAATTCAGAGTTGTCTACAAGTTAAACATTAAACTCAAAAGCACACTAATGCAAGGTTAACATCTGAATCCTTGTGTCAAAATAACACGATTTTTTGGATCATTTGTCTTTTCTCCAATAGAAAATTACAAAAATTGGCTGCCTGCAGTGGCTCATGCCTATAATTCCAGCACATTGGGAGGCTGAGGAGAGCAAATTACTTGAGCCTAGAAGTTCAAGCAAGCCAAGGCAACATTGCAAAACCTGGTCTCTACAAAAAAATCAAAAAATTAGCTAGGCCTGGAGGCACACACCTGTAGTAGCAGTTACTTAGGAGACTGAGACAGAATGTCTCTGAATGACCAGAATGACCTCCTGGACTCTTGCCTGAGTCCAAGAGGTCAAGGCTGTGGTGATCTGTGATCTTACCACAGCATCCCAGCCTGGGTGACACAATGATACTCTGACTCAAAAAAGAAAGAAAGAAAGGAAGGAAGGAAAATAAAACTACAAAAGTTATACTGAAATAAGTTTATAAAAATCTTAACTATTGTTGAACTGATTAAAATTACATAGATTTGTTTATAAGATTTTATTAAAATTTACTTTTATATGAATGATACACAAATGCAAAGATAAAATTTGGTTTTCTTCTTTGAATTAGGATTTCTTGTAATTTCAGGATATAGCGAATGACTTTGTTTATCTTTTGAATACCTTTTGAATAAGTGAAAATATATGTATATAGGGGAGAGAGATAGATTCAGTTACTCGTAGGCAGTCTTTCTTCATCATTACTGTTTAAGAAATAAATCTCATTAATCATGTTAGCACAGTGGAGGAATTGGCAGTCTCTGGGCACTGCTAGGGGAGAGAGGTAGGGAGGGAGGGAAGGTGGCGTATAGCAGCGTAAAGGGTACCTGGTCCTATACCAGAGGGAGTGCGGGTCAGTTAGAAACACAAACCTCACCTGCATTCAGTCTACTTATGTAGTTAATCCTCACTTGTACCCCACATCTCTATAATAAAGTAAACTTTATTTTTTAAAAAGGAATAAATCTCCTCTATAAAAGAGTAAAGGTTTTTGATTTTTGAATCTTTGAATTATCATTTTGGTTAAGTTAAGGACTATTATCCAATGGCCTATAATTCTGTGGCATGATATCATGCTTTTAAAACTTTTGATATTTGAAAAACTTTTCAATATCCAGTTTCAGTTTCCAAATTCAGGCCTCTGACTCTAAAACTTTGTCAGTATTAGACAAAGTCCAAGAGAGGCATACTCATTTTGTTCAATGTGTTAGAATCATACCTGAAGCATTGCGAAATACAAAGGATGCTTAACTTTCTGTAAGTTACATCTATAAGTGTTCCAAAATTGAATGACATTCCTAGGTACAACAATTATTATGTTGTCATATGTCACAGAATACCCAATTTTCTTTTCATTGTACCTTTGGCAATGGCTATCTTAAGACTGTTGCATTCACAATTATGGTGTTACTTTAATCCCTTTCAAGAAGCAATATACAACCAACTATAGGAACTTACTAGTTACCTTTAACTAACTCTTATGCTGCAAAATTAAAGGATATCACATTGAATTCACACCTCACACCCAAGGTTAGTGTCCAACCACATTCCCAGCCATACCTGGACTTCTGAACCAACTTATGACACCTGCCTGCAATTTAAGAAAACACCTGAGGTCTAGCCATTCTCCCAAGCAACAGCTAAGACAGGGATCCTCCAAGGTCATCAGACCAGACCAGTCCTCATGAACCCTGAAATAACTCTCATCTTTATGCTTATCCCTATGTTATTATGGCAGGTCTCTTGTAAATGCTATGCCAGATACAGGAAAAGGAAAAAGACAAAGTCAAGGGCCCGGATCATGATAGTAAAATAGATCTGATACAGGATCTTTTTTTCAGGCTGAAATCTAGGCCTGACTCCATGTTGCCCTTAAACAATTGGCTAATAAGTCAGGTCAAACCATGTCCTTTTCCATAATCCAACATTGCTGATGTGTAAACTATAGTCCCCAAATAAACAATTCTAGAAATATGTCTCCTAGCATCATGGGACCTAGCTGGGCCATGTCCAGTGTCTCATGCCTGTAATTCAGGTACTTTGAGAGGCTGTGGCGAGAGCATTGCTTGAACCCAACTTAACCAGCTTAAGCAACATTGCAAGATCTCATCTCTACAAAATTAAAAAAAAAGAATAACCCAGACATGGTGATGCTCACCTGTAGTCCCAGCTACTTGGGAGACTGAGATGGAAGAATTGCCTGAGAGCAGGATATCGAGGCTGCAGTTAGCCATGATTGTGCCACTGCACTCCAGCCTGGATGACACAGTGAGACCCCAAATCAAAAGAAACAAAAAAAAAGAAAAGAAAAGAAAAAGCAATACAACAACAATAAAATAGGCAACCCTAGGAATGAGTCTTCCTAGTGACATGGGATTGCCTTCCATATATGTGCATTCCAAGGAATGATGTTTGGCCAGTGGGGAAACTAAGGACTAACCTGTATAACCTATAGCTTTTTAAAAAAAAATCCAGATTCTTAAGAAGCCTGGCGAGCCATGACTGATGGGGACTCACTAGAGGAGGTTTTATTGCTTTATTACCCGATATGCTAAAGTTTGTTTCCAACATTTGGAATAACACCATATAAAATATAAAGAAGGAAATCAAAGTATTTTATAGTCCTGCAAAGCCTTCTCTTGAAGACTCTCCTATTTAGAGAAAATTGTAAGACACTTATCTATCCTCTCAGGTATATCAACAAACCTGGAATGTGTCACCCCTTTGTCTCAACAATGTATCCTCTACTGATTTTCAAAATTCCTTAGACAGAAACTCCAAATTATTAATCAAGAAATCTTTGAATCTGCCTATGGCCTGGAAACCCCTGTGTGGAAATGTCCCTTCTTCCTGGATCTGGACAATGAAAATCTCTCATGCCTTGATTTATGGTTTCTTGTAAATTCTGTCTTCTCAAAATTTATATAACAAAGTCACCATTCAACCACAGCGGGCACATGCTCTCAGGACCTCCTAAAGATGTGTGTAACCGAACTCAGGTCCTCAAACTTAGTTCAAAATAAACCATCTTAAAATATTTTACAGTGTTTAGCATTTTTTTGTCAGCATGAGCCAAATATGCAGAACAATAATGTACTGACTGAACATTAAATCAATACATGTTTCTATACCTACTTCAGCTCCCTAATCCCTCATCACAAGAATGCACATGGATTTCCTTTCTTTATTAAACAAATCTTTGTTGAATGTCTCCTATGTACCAGGCACTATTTTAGGCCCTGGGGTTAACAACAAAGTCTCCATATTCCTAGAACTTAGATTGGGCAAGGAAATTGGCAAATAATAATAGACCTGGAAATCATAATACTTCAAGCATACAGATTGAGAAAAACATAAAGCAGAGTAACCAGCCCAGGAATGAGTTGAGAGGCAGGTGGTGTCTGTCTTAAGAAGCCTGGCAGGGGAGGTCCCAGGAATCATCATCTGAATGAAGAGAAAGAGCCGGTTACTTGGAAATCTAGGGAAAAGCTCTCTAGGCAGAGGCTCATGGAGGACAAAGGTGCTGAACCAGGGACGTATTAGACAAACTGAAGCCAGCGGGGCTGGGCCCAAAGAGGCAGAAAAGAAGAGCTCAAAGTCAGGCAGGGCTTCTATCAGGTCTGCTTCTCAGGCCATGTTTAGCAGGAAATGTGCATTTCCTACTTAGGATGGTTGGGAAGCCCTTGGAGACTTCGAAGCAGGATTGAACTTTTTAAACCCATCTTGACTGAACTTTTTAAACCCATCTTGACTGCTGTGTAAAGAAGACTTCCTACTAATACCAACAATCCTAGGTCAAGTTCCTTGGGTCCAGCCTGAGATGGGGTTTTGAGTGCACCAGCTTTTGAAGGGGGCGACTGCAAAGACCCTGTGACAAAGTGAGGAGAGTGGATACAAAAAATATTTATGACCTAGAATGTGAATAACAATTTAAGAGAAAAAAACATGAAAATTGAAAAAATATTATAGCATGTTACTTCATTTTAAAAACCACTAGAATTTCCTCATGGCACCTGATACCAGCCCCATTCCACAGGGATCCTCTCTTCATTCCCATTGGACTATGACTCCTGCTCCTGCTACATCATCAGCACCCGTTTCCTTTATAGTAATGCAGCGATGCCATTCCTTCAGCATGTGCTGAGACCTACTGTTTATTAATTCTTCTCCTAGAGAGTCAAAGGCAAACAAACAAATGTGTCCTTTCTTGAAAAGCTAGTTAACCCCTGGAGGGAGTCAGAGAGATGCACAGGTGCCAGTAACAAAGGGTGACATTCTTGCTGCAGTCAGAGATTTTGGAGCACAGGAGAGAGGAAGTCAAACCTAAAGGAAGATGATGCTGGACCTGGACCTGCAGAATTATTGCTGCTTGGTTGGATGGAAAGAGAAATGTAGACAAAGGGATGTGCAGAAGCTCGAACCATGAAGTGCCCTGTGTGGGGACCACAAGCACCCATGGGACTGCTCCCTGGATGCCTGAGGGCAGGTCAACCTCAGGATGAAGTGAGTCAGGAGGGTCATGGGAAAGGGAAGAGGGTGGAAAGTTAAGAAGCTGATACTGACAACCAGGGACAGCTCCCAAGGGAGTCTCTTTCTCCAGTTCATCACCTGGAAAGGGAGGAGGGAACGAAGTGGAAGAGAGAGAAAAGGAAGTGAACTTGCTGGATACACATGTTCTGTAAGTGTGACTTCTGGAGGTTGTTATGTTTTGCATATTTAAAAACAAAATGAACTTTTGGAAAAAGAGATTGCTAAAAATCAAAAGCAAAATGAAACAAATGAATCTAACAGTGGAGTGAACTGATGGATAACTATACAGGCAGGAAGTGGGTGCTGTCCCTGCCTCCTGCACTTGGGGTCAGAACTGTTTGGGTCTGGACAGGTCTCTCAGGGGATTTCACTAATGAAATCCCCTCACATGAATCCCAACTTGGCCTCTGTTTGTTAGAGGACCTGGACTAACAAATGAATTTAGCAGTTGAAATTATGTTTCATTATATTTAACATTCTGGAAATCTTAATTACAGCACATCCTTTCATACAACAAAAGGGATAATTGTATTATTTGGTCATTTTGGGTCTCTCAATTCTTCTGTATATTTAGCCTGTCAATTTTTAAAAATTTTATATAAGTAATTTGGCCAGTGCAGTAAAATGATGTGTTTTGTTCAGCCACAGAGTTAACAAAATAGTTTGCATTAAAATGTTGTATATTCGCAACTCTTGAAGAAGGTTCAAATCTCTAGGGCAATTCCGATCTCTTGTTCCAATTGACCTACTCATCCATAAAGAGATGTGACACTCAGTACTGGGAGGGATAGGCAAGAAAAACACAATGAAATCAGTCACATGAGAGCTTCTTGTGTAGACATGACTATGTCTACATTTCTCAAGTCACACAGAAGAGAGTCCTGAACTTCCTGCCTCTCTGGAGCTCCATGCAGTCTTTGAAGCACTCACTATCTGTCTCCGTAAGTGCTGAACAGCTCCTTGTGGTCTTCTGTGGGGCTAGCGGCTACAGAGGTCCCATCCCCCTAGGCCTAGGGGTCCCCACTCTCACTAGGTCCCACTGGGGGCCAAGCACCATAGTAGTTGGTTGCGGAGACCACGTGTGGGTGCTCCTGCCCCTCCCCATCTCCTAACTGACCAATCTTCACATTTAGGGATGGAAGAAGCCATGGATATTGGTGCTGGAAAGAACAGAAATGGAGATCTTTATCCAATCCTTTAAACCATGGAGACCCCATCTGGAGTTCCAGCAGACCTCA
This sequence comes from Cephalopachus bancanus, assembly GCA_027257055.1. Taxonomy (NCBI): domain Eukaryota; kingdom Metazoa; phylum Chordata; class Mammalia; order Primates; family Tarsiidae; genus Cephalopachus; species Cephalopachus bancanus. Next base: position 1,187,300 of record JAPVLO010000006.1, read on the forward strand.
TGGAATCTGGTGACTGGATCCCTCCCATGTTTCCTAAATCCTACATGTGAAGGCATTGTACTAGGTGCTGGCCCAGGGGTGGGTGAATGATGTGTCCAGTCCTCATAGACTTAGAATCCACTGAGAGACAAACAAGCATGAAGTTGAGGATGCTGCCATGACACCCTCATTGTGGTTGGAGCCATCAGAGGGTAGAAGAGAAGTGATTAATTCTGCCTGAGGTGTTGGATGGAGGCTTCTCAGGAGGTAGCATTTCAGACTGTTCTTGTAGGAAGACTCCAACTGGGCCATGTGGGAGATGATGATGGGGCACCTGGCAGAAGGATAAGGATGGGCAAAGGCCTGGGGGTATAGGGGTATAAAAATGCTCGGAATTGGACATTATTGAGAAGCCTGGAGTCATGAACATCCTGCTATTGTAGAAAATAATTTTTCTGCAGTAAGGAAGAAATGTCAGGAGAAAGGATAGAGAAGAGGGAATGGGAAAGAACCCCACCACCACCACCCAGCAGTCCCTTTCTCCATCTATAGCAAGTCAGTCAGGAAGTCCACCCACAATTTGTACACACACACACACACACACACACACACACACACACACACACAGGAGATACTGGGTCTTATTTGGAGAGTTGTCATGGCTTTCCCATCCTGCCCACTCACCTGTCACCTTGGGATTGTCTCCCAGTACACAAAGCCTTTCCTAAATCCTCAAGTGCGATCTTACCGTGTGATCTTTCTGAAACACTTAGCTCCTCATTCTGACTTTCCTCCTTGATTCCCAGGTTCTGGGGTGAAGCAGCATCCAGGTGGTTTTCACTGGGTCAAATGAAGGGTCATCTGTCCCACAGGGCTGAACTTCTGGGTCACCAGACAGTGTCTGTCTGCTTTTTTCCCCCATGACACATTGATCTGTAAGATGGGAAGAACTTCCTATCCCCCAAAATATACCCTCCATGCACCCCTCATCCTTCATGATGTCCCTGTGTCCTTTGTCCTCTCTTTACTCTGTGGCTGTGGTTCCCATACTCTGTACTGGAAGCAAAATCACTGAACAAACTCACTCTGGGAATATTGGCAGAGTGGAAGGAGATACAGTGACATCTCTTTGATACCACAGGAGGTTCAAGGTATCTTAGAGTTTCAACATTATACTAGACAACTTTGCTTTAGATTCCATCTTGTTTTTGTAGTCTGCATTTTCAACTGTTACTGTTATAAAAATCAAAAACACTGCAAATCTGTGTGAAATAGGAAATGAGGGTGAAGGTATCCAATCTGATTCCAAGGTTTCAGAATTTGTGCAAGATTCAAGCCTAGGCCTGGACTCTCCAGGAGTTGAGTTGTCAGAATGTGATGGGATCCAACAGCAGTAGAAGTCAGAATCCTGATGGAATGCTCAGTAGAGGTGTCATGTGCAGTCTAGTGTGGTTGAAGAAGATATTGAAAACATTAGGAGAAATTTTCTTCATGTACCCGAACAGTTGGGATAACACAGGGAATTGTCAGAGAGGTTTAAGCCATTAACTAAGAGCTAGGGATCATCAGGGAACTCTGGTTCCCATAGACAAGATACATCAAGCTACTCTCCAGAAGAGAAAGAACAGGTAGAATAAATAGTAGCTGTCCATTTTCAAGGACATCCCCAGGTCTTCAGAGGAGAAACCAGCATGTGTTCAAGGGCATGGAGCAACTCTAAGTCAGATCTTCTGTGGCCAGCCTTTCTCTAGACTCTGCCCATCTCAGCACACCCACCGCCCCCATCCTCAGAGTTGAAGAATGTCTCCTACCAGGCCTCTCATAGTCACTGAATCTCCTCTCATGATCATCTTTGTATTGGGACCTGATGATATGAAGGGGAGCAAGGGATGTGCCTAGTTGCCAGAGTCCAGCTCCAGCAGGTCAAGGTTTCCTGAAGGAGGGACAGCGTTGGCACAGGAGAAAAAACTTGGACACTGACTCTGCTGCAAGCAGGACAAATGCTGATTTATTGTCTTTTTCAACTCCTTTTATACCCTAGATTTTGTCTTGAGATGAAAACATGTTTTTCATTTTCAAGGCAATCAGTTTCAATTTAATGGACCAGACAGGCAATGTATCTTTGTTCATCCTGTTTTGATCTTTGTTTGAACCCTAATGGAGTTCTGTCTATCCTTTTCTTTGAACCGTGCTGTTTACTTTCCGGAACTACAACATTGAACATGTTATTTTTCACCCTGAATGTTATCTCCAAATGTCATTTCTTATCTACGTACAATGAGTTATAAATTCTCTTAATGCTTTATCTTAAAAAATTATCATCTTAAATTTAACATTAACTGTAAATTTTGTAAACTCCTAACATTTTCTAATGATTGCCATTTCTTAATGTCCATACAAAAACTTTTCTCTATAACTGTTACATTATAGATCATACCAAGTTTTAAGCACTATAACTGTTACATTGATTTGTAAGTTACACCTGTGACCTTCACACAGCATTTGCAATTAACCAGGGTAAAGCAACATCTCAAGGTTTCTTAACCGCAAGTTGACCTGACTAGCTTTCTATAATGTCACACCTGGTGTTTACAATCTGCGTCAATTATTTTGTAAAACAAAAGCCTCCCCCCACCCCCCCAACAGCCTAATTTACCTTAGTCACAATTCCTAGCTAAAATTACAAGCCTCCTTAACAAAAAGAAGTAAGACCAAGGGTGCTCTAATGAAGAGTATACTTTTAACAAAACAAATCCTTTTTTTTATTAAACACTACTATTCGGTAAAAATTATTTCTCCCATATAGAACTCTTTACATCTTCCAACTCCCAGGTTTCCAGTGGTGAGATCAAGAGTGGAGATAGAAGAAGCAAGAACAGCAGCTGCCCAGTGTTGCCCTGCGACTTGGGGTCTTCAACCTTCCGGACCCTGTCCACAAGAAGGCCTCTAAGGCTGGCTTCCAGCATCTCGTCCAATAGGATCTTATTCATGTACCTGTCCTTCAGGAGATGGACAAATGTATGTGAGTAGATGACACTGTGACACTCATCCTTCTTGGGGTCTTTCTTTAAATTGGTCAAATACAAATTGTATTATTTATAATGTACAAGGTGAAGTTTTGACAAGTCTACACAGTATAAGGTGGCTTAATTAAACTGATTAATATATGCATTACCTCACATCCTATCACTTTTAGTGGTAAGACACTCAAAGTCTACTCTCTCAGCAATTTTCAAGTATACAATACATTGTTATTAACTGTAGTCACTGTGTTGCATAATAGAGCTCTTGAACTTATTTCTCCTCTGGTGAGAGTCATTAAACATGGAAGAGAATATGGTGAGTTCTCCAGGACACTAGGGAAGTCTCATGGGAGATGATATTGCTGCAGAATATTGGCAGAAAATAAACTCAGCCAGGGAGGTCACGGGAATTTCTAGAGAAAGAGAAGAGCACAAACTAAAGCACTTAAGGGTGCTACATTGCAGAAATTTTTTAGGTAGGATCAGTTCTTTGTAGATTCTGGATATTAGTCCTTTGTCAGAGGCAGAGTTTACAAATATCTTCTCCCATTCTATAGGTTGCTTGTTTGCTCTGTTGATTATTTCTCTCACTGTGTAGAATATTTTTAGTTTAATGAAGTCCTGCTTATTTATTTTTATATTGTTGCATTTGCTTTTGGGGTTTTAGCCATAAATGCTTTGTCTAGGACAATGTCCAAAAGAGTTATTCCTAGGTTTTCTTCTAGGATTTTTATGATTTCAGGTCTTTTAAGACTTTAATCCATCTTGAATTAATTTTTGTGGGGAGAGATGGAGATCAAGTTTCATTTTGGGGCAAGTTGCTATTAAATTTTCCTAGCACCATTTGTTGAATAGAATGCCCTTTCTCCAGTGTATGTTTTTGTCTGCTTTGTCAAAGACTCATTGGTTGTTGTAGGTATTTGGGTTTCTTTCTGCATTCTCCATTCTGATCCAGCAAGAAAAAAGCAAATGAGTCCATTAAGAAGTAGACAAATTACATGAACAGATATCTCTCAAAAGAAGATATGGAAATGGCAAACATTCATATAAAAAAAAGTTTGACATCACTAATCATCAGGTAAATGCAAATTAAAACCACAATGTGATAACACCTTATACCAGTCACAATGGCCACTATGAAAAAAATCAAAAAACAACAAATGCTGGCACATATGTAGTGAAAAGGAAACCCTTATACACTGTTGATAGGAGTGCAAATTAGTACAACCTCTATGGAAATCAGTATAGAGAATTCTCAAAGAACTAAAAGTAAATCTACCATTTGATTCAGCAATCCCACTCCTAGGTATCTAGCCAAAGGAGCAGAGGTTGTATTAAAAATACACCCATACTTCCATGGTCATTGCAGCACCATTTACAATTGCAAAGATATGGAACCAACCTAAATGCCCACCAACCAATCAGTGGATAAAGATAGTATGGTATATCTATATGGAATACTATTTAACCATCAAAAAGAATGAAATAATGTCTTTTACAGCAACTTGGATGGAACTGGTTTTTTGGATGAACAAAAAACCAAACACTGCATGTTCTCACTTAAAAGTGGAAGCTAAACAAAGGATCTGCCAAGGCATACAGAATGGTATAATGGATATTGGAGACTCAGAAGAGGGGAGGAGAAAAAGAACAAAAATAACCTATCAGGTAGGTGCAATAAGTGCAGATAAGAGCAATGAATACACTTAAAGTCCAGACTTCTTTCCCACTATGTAATGCGTCCATGTAACAATAAACTAGTTGTACTCCTTAAAGATATTGAAATTTTAAAAAATGTAAGATCAGGATGATTGATCCAGTTATTGTGGGAGAAGATTTGCCTGTGGAGAGAAAAGGTGCTAGAAAATAGGGGAGAAATCTCTATGGAGTCACTGATGCTCCAGAAAGAAAATTCACCATGTCATCCAGCCACCAACTCATTCATCCACCTATCCATCTACCCATCCATTCATTCATCCGTTCATCCATCCATCCATCCATTCATCCTTCCATCCATCCATTCATCCTTCCATTCATCCATCTATCCATCTGTCCATTCATTCATCCATCCATCCATCCTTCCATACATTTATCCATGCTTAAGCCCATCAATCTATCATCCATTCATTCATCCATTCATTCATCCATCCATTCATCCAGTTCTGCATTTCTTTTACATATATTTTCTCTCTTTTACTTACACACACACACTCACACTCACACCCACACAGAGCAAAATATGTAGATCTCACTTCATGATAAATCTCATCCATCTCACCCTACTGAATTACTAGTCAATTGTGGCATCCTGATTTTTTTTAATAATAGACCAGGATTTTTCCAAAGTAGTAGCTGTAATAATATTTTGTGCTCATTGTGATCCAATCTACAAACCTCTTGTAATTCACTCACTTCTCTTAGATTCCTCTGGATCCCAGAAAATCCACTGTCTAGTTGATTTTTGCCAAGTCAGACATGAGGAGTTTGTATTCAGTGATACTGTACTGCCAGAACCCTCTTTTCACAGAGGTGACCTCATGTCCTTGGTTTATCCCACTAACAGGCTGCTACAGAGGCATCCAGAGCTCTATGGACATGTGGTGAAGGACCCGGGGCCTGTGCCCAAATCTGCTAAGCCCTTACCTGTAGTCATGCCTTTTACTTGTGCTTTCAGGGGAAAAAAATGAGTTTAACTCCAAAGTTAATCATGGTCACTCTGGCTTTGTAATTTGCTTACATTGTCTATACCAGCCATCAGCAAACTTTTCCTTTAGAGAACCAGAAAGCAAATGTTTTAGACTTTTTGGGAAAAAAATTTTTTGAAGACAAGATCTTCCTCTGTAACTGAGGCTGGAGTACAACTACTCTATCATAGCTCACACAGTCCAGCCTCAGCTTCCCAATGCTTCAGTCTGCTGCAAAAGAAGCTTAGACAATACATAACAAAGGATTGGTCTGTTTCATAAAATTTTATTAACACTGAAATTTGAATTTCATATACTTTTCAAATGAAACAAAATATTATCCTCTTGATTTGTTCTCAAACCATTTAAAACATAAACCCTCCCTCTTTTTTTTTTTAGCTCACAGGAGGTATAAAAACAGATGTTTGACCAAATTTGGCCCCAGGCATAGATGTCATACTGCCTTGATTACCCAGTGGTCACAGGAAGCATGGACTAAGACTTGGCCCCTGGCCTAGCCTTCTTCCTGCCTGGATTGCCCAGTCGATCACAGGAAGTAAAGACTAGGTTTTATCCCCAGCATAGATTTCATGATGCCTATATTGCCCAGTTGAGCACAAAAAGTATAGGCCTCAGTCCAGCAAAGTGGAAAAAGAAAAAAAATGACAAGTTCAGTTTCAATTAAGTTAGAGTTTCATATTCAAAATTCTTGAAAGAGGTTATGCTAATTTCAGCATCTGGCTGGGTTTTTATGTGGGTTTTATAATAGCTGTCCCGTAAACCTTTTGAGTATTTCAGGTATCTAAAAGTTAGAATCCAGCTTAGTTTGAGTCTTTTCTTCATGTTTGCTGGACACCCAGATGACTCTGTCCCCTTGGATGCCATAATGTCGGCCAGTGCCTTTCTGGTGACCTCTGGCTCCATGTCTCTGCTTTCATGCCACACTTGGCTTTCTCACCTTTCACTGTCCCTTGCTCTCTGGCATCCAAATCCCACATGGAACTCTGCCCTTTTCTTTGTTGTGCATGTGACCCTCCAGCCCCTGAAGAGCACAGATAAGGGAATGTGTGCAGCTTTGCTGAAGATTTGGGGGTGGGGATGACCACAATGCAGTCCACCCACAATTAATATTCATATGGCCCTGAAACCTCCTCAACTTTTGTGAATAAGAAAAAATATAACCAGGATCCTACCCCCTCTCACATCTCCTGCACTGCCCTAGTCCAAGACCCACCCTTCTTCATACTTGTTACCCCAACAGCTGCTCCCGTGGTCTCCTCGTATCTTCCCTTCTTCATGTAATGCACCTTCAAAAAAGGGTTTGGTGACTTTTTTTAAGGCTTTGTTGAGAAATTCCATAAAATTGGCCCTTTTAAAATGTTCACATTCCATAGTGTCCACATTCCATAAAATTGGCCCTTTTAAAATGTTATTATTCGGTGGTTTTGAACATATTCAGAGTTGTGCATCCATTATCACCTTCGAATCCCAGATCATTTTTATCACCTTAAATAAGCCATACCTTCTAGTAGTCACGAATGGGAGTCTCGTCATCTTTCCTCTCCCCAGCCCCTGGAAACCACTAACCTACTCTGTATCTTCATGTATTTATCTATTCTGGACATTTCATATAAATAGAATCATACAATATGTTACTTTTTGTGACTGATGTCTGTCAATGAGCTTAATGTTTTCAAGTTCATTGATTCATGTCATAGCACGTATTAGTACTTCATTCCTTGTTATAGCTCAATATTATTCCCTTGTGTGGATGTACCATGTTTTGTTTATCCATTCATCAGTTGCTGGACATTTGAGATGTTTCCACTCTTTTTGGCTGTTATGAATGCTGCAAATGTTGGTGTACAAGTTTTAGTGTGGACATATTTTATTTCCTTTGAGTATGCATTTAGGAATATAATTGCTGGGTTACATAGTATCTCTGTGTTGAACATTTGGAGGAAACTCCAAACTATTTTTGAAAGTGGCTGCACCATTTTACATTACCACCAGCAAAGTATATGGGTTCTGATTTCTATCTATCTTTTTGATTACACCATCCAGGTGGATGTGAAATAGTATCTTAATACAGTTTTGATGTGTAGTTCCCAAATAAGGAGCATCTTGTCATGTGGTTATTGATCATTAATATTTCTCCTTTGGGCAAATGTCCATTCAGAACTTTTGCCCGTTTTAAATTAGGTTATCTATCTTTATAATGTAGATTTATAAGAGTTCTTCATATATTCTGGATGCAAGCTCCTTATTAGATCTATGACTCGCAAATATTTCTCAAATTCTGTGGATTGCCTATTCACTTTCTTGACAGTATTGTTGACAGCACTTAATTTTTAATTTTTTTTCTTTTGTTGCTCATGCTTTAACATCATCTATGGGAAGGTTTTTGCCCAAGGCAATGTCTGAAAAACCTACTCCCATGTGTTCTTCTAAGAGTGTTGTAATTTTAGCTCATACATTTAGGTTGATCCTTTTTGTGTCTGGTGTAAAGAAAAGGGTCTATCTTTATTACTGTAAATATACAGCTTTCCCAACACCATTGAAGAGAATATTCTTTTTTTATTGAATTGTCCCAGCACCTTTGTTGAAAATCAACTGATCATAAATGTAAGGATTAATTTCTGGGCTCCCAATTCTATTCTATTCATCTATATGTCAATCTTTATGCAATACCACACTATCTTCACTGCTACAGATTTGTAATAAGTTTGAAATTGAGAAGTATGAGTCTTTCAACTTTGTTCTTTTTAAACATCGGTTTGACTATCCTGTGTCCTCTAAATTTTTGTAGACATTTTGAGATCAGTTTGTCAACTTCTGTAAAAATAGGTCAGCTTAGATTTTGGTATGGATTGCAACGAGTCTATCAACTCAATAAACTGAAGATTATTGTCATCTTAACAGTATTATGTTTCCGGTCTACTAAAATGTAGAATGTCTATCCATTTATTTAGATTCTTTAAATTCTTTTTATAATGTTTTGCATTTTTCAGTATAAAAGGCATGCACATTTTTTGTTCAGTTTATTGTCAAGTGTCTGATTCTTTTTTTTTTTTTTTTTTTTTTTTGAGTTGAAGTCTCACTCTGTCACCCAGACTGGAGTGCAGTGGCTGCTCCCAACCACCGCAGCCTCGACCTGCTGGGCTCAGGTAATCCTTCTGCCTCAGCCTTCCAAGTAGCTGGAACTACAGGCACGCGCTACCACACCTGGCTAATTTTTGATTTATTGTAGAGATGAGGTCTCACCAAGTTGCCCAGGTGGGTCTCGAACCCACGGGCTCAGGCAATCCACTCACCTCAGCCTCCCAGGAAGCGAGATTACAGGCTGTGCCACCGAGCCTGGCTAGGTGTTTGATTCTTTCTGGTGCTGTTTATTACATATGGAATTATTGCTTAATTCCATTTTTGAATGTTTATTACAACTGTATAGAAATAGAATTTATTTTATCATATTTATTTTTTATCATGTAACCTTACTGAACCATGTGTTAATTCTAATAGATTTTCAATGGTCTACTTGTTTTGGAAATACAATCTCATGCTACTGCCCTGGCTGCAATGCAGTTGTTCAATCTTGCCTCATTGTAACCTTGATATCTCAAGTAACTGACATGAGACACTGCATCTGGTTGTGTTAATTTTTATAATTTTCTATGCACAAGATAATATTATCTGTGAAGTTTTCTTTCTTCTTTTTCTGATATGAATGCCTTTTATGACTTTATCTTGCCTGATTGCCCTGCTAGAACTTCAGGTACAGTGTTGAACAGAAACTGCAAGAGCAGACATCCTACTTGTAACTAATGGTAAGGAAGGGTATTCAGACTTTTGCTACTGTATGACATTAGTTATGGGTTTCCCAGGTGCCCATATTCAGTTTTAAGAAGTTCCCTTCTATTTCTAGTATTTTAAGTGTTCTTATTGTGAATGAATATCAGGTTTTGTCAAATGCTTTCCTGCATCTTTTAAGATAGATGTGGTTGTGGTTTTTTCCTACCATATCAATATGGTAGGGTGCATTGCACTGACTAATTTTTAGATGGTAAATCAACTGTGCATTCCTGGGATAAATTCTACTTGGTCATGGGTATAATACTTCTCCTACTTGTTGAATTTGGACTGTTAGTATTTGTGTTGAGGATTTTTGGTCTATACTGATCATGGATATTATTTGTAGTTTTCTTCTCATGTCTTTGTCTGGTTTTGGTATCAGAGTAATAATACAAGACTAATAGAATGAGTTTAGAAGTGTTCTCTCCTTTTTGACTTTTCATTGTTTGTGGAATGCTGACATTAATTCTTTCTTAAACATTAGGTAGAATTCAACAGTGAAGCTCTCCGAGCCTGGGATTTTCTTTGTCAAAAATTTCAAAACGAGTAGTTTCATATCTTTTCTTATAACAGTTTTATTTAGATTTTCTATTATTTCTTCAGTCACTTTTGGTATTTTTATTCTTTTACAAATATGTTCATTTCATGTAGATTCTAAAATTTTGCCTACACTTTTACACTTGTACATAAATAGTCCCTTGTAATTCTTTCTGTTTCTGTAAAGTTGGTAGTAATGTCTCTTCTCTTCTTTCATTCCTGATATTAGGAGTTTGAGTCCCCTGGTTCATTCCTTGTTTTATCCCTAGTCATTCTAGCTTATGGTTTTCCATTTTTCAAAAAATTTTTCACAGATCCAACTTTTGGTTTTGTTGAGTTCTCCAATGTTTTTCTATTCTCTATTTCATTCAAACTCCAGTTATTATTATTATTATTATTATTATTATTATTATTATTGAGTTGGAGTTTCACTCTGTCACCCAGACTGGAGTGCAGTGACCGCTCCCGCCCACCGCAGCCTCGACCCACTGGGCTCTGGCGATCCTTCCGCCTCAGCCTTCCGAGTAGCCGGAATTACAGGCGCACGCTACCACGCCCGGCTGATTTTTTATTTATTGTAGAGATGAGGTCTTGCCAAGTTGCCCAGGTGGGTCTCGAACCTGCGGACTCAGGCAATCCACTCACCTCAGCCTCCCAAAGGTATGGGATTACAGGCTGAGCCACCGACCCCGGCTTTTATTATTTTCTTAAGACTTGATCTTTTAGTTTCTTAAAGTGAAATATTATGTTATTGATTTGAGCTACTTTTTCTTTATTTCATTTTCTTTCTAATATACTGGCATTTACAACAATACATTTCCCTCTAAGTACTGATTTAGCTGCTTCACATAAGTTATGATATATTGCATTATTATTTTCATTCATCTGAAAGTATTTTCTAGTCTTCCTTGGGATTTTCTCTTTGATCAAATGGTTTCTTTAAAAGTGTGTTTAGAAAAAGTGTTCATCTTAAAGACCATTTTGCCTGATATTATTACTAGAAAATACAGCCATCTTTGTTTATTATTCATGTGTTTTATCTTTTTCATATTTTTATGTTAAACCTACTTGTATCTTTTGACTTATACTGTAACTTTAGATCATTTAAAAAATGTATACTGTCAATTTTCACTTTTTCTATTAAGTGTTTAATACTTTGACATGTTGGAATTACTGATAAGCTAGAATTTATACCTGCCATCTTGCTCTTAGTTTCCCATATGTCATATCTTTTTTGTTCTTTTCTCCCACCTTTATAGTCTTATATTGTGTTAAATCAATATTTTCTGCTACATCATTTTAGTTTCCTTATCATTTCTTTTTTTCTTTATATTTTTATGAAAGTTATTTTTTTAAGTGGTATCCCTGGAAACCAGACCCAATGAGATGAAAGGAAAAGTGATTATAAGAAGAGGGACCCTAAGGACAAAGATCTGGAAACATCATGATGCCCACAGCTTTGAGTCCTTTGTGACATTGAGTTTCTTCCCCAGGACAAGAGGGTTTGATCTTGTGGTGTCAACAGTTCTTGTAAAGTCAAGCCTTACCCACGGGGCCTTACTCCACACAACACCCTTGTGAGTTCTGTGCTCAGTGCTGTTGTCTTTAGCAACTCCTCTGGGATATGAGTCATCCAAGTTACAGCCTGGGTCCGGATGGCCAGTGACGAGGAAGAGACTGGTGGGTGGGGCCTAGCTGGCGCTGACACAATAAACTGCTCTGAAGACACTTCCCAGTGACTTACTGGGCAGGCAGCTGTCCTTGCCTGCAGTTGGGATGCAATTGTAGCTTAGCTTCTGCCCATGTCCACTCTCCTCACTGGACTAGGAGAGACTTGAGAGCAACTCCATGGGCCTCAGAAAAAGTGGAGCTTCTGAGATGGGCGAGATTCATACCTAGGAGCCCACAGAGCGCAAGACCTGTTGCAGGCAGGATCAGTGCACAGTAGGGGCACCATGCAGCAAGGATCTCTGATCCCATTTACAGGGAACCTGTGGGAGTGGAGGTCTCTAGCTATTCCCCAGGACATATTGCTGTATCCACCCCCTCCCTCCTTCCTATTTTCCTAACAATAGATATCTCCCTTCTTTCCTGCACCTCTTCTTGAGGATAAGAATCAGAAGGGGTCCCCCATAGCTTCTTGCTCCTGAGTGCCCCCATCTCAGGTCTTAGCTTCCATCACCCTAGTCTCCTCTGTTCCCCCCTCAACCAACATGCATCATGTTAGCTTTTCTCTCCCATGTGCTCCCAATTAACTTCCCTCTACTAGTGGGCCACCCTCTTTCTTCCTGCTCCTACAGGCTGCCCTTTTGTTTCCTTCTCCTAGTGCCTCTGTTCATAATCCTTTTCTAAGTCCCCCCAGGTTACTTCTTTCTTCTAAGTGTCCCTAACTTAACTTCTCCTTCTAACTGCCCTCTGTCTTGGCATCTCTTGTCTCAGTGTCCCTTGTTTTAACTTCTCATTCTTCATGTGTCCTGCCTTTTTTTTATTTTTTTATTTTTTGAGTTGGAGTCTCACTCTGACGCCCAGGCTGGAGTGCAGCGGCACACTCCCGGCCACCGCAGCCTTGCCCTGCTGAGCTCTGGTGATCCTTCCACCTCAGCCTTCCAGGTAGCCGGAACTACAGGCACACACTACCACACATGGTTAATTTTTGATGTATTGTAGAGACGAGGTCTAGCCAAGTTGCCCAGGCAGGTAACCCGCGGACTCAGGCAATCCTCTCACCTCGGCCTCCCAAAGTGCTGAGATTATGGCTGAGCCACCGAGCCCGGCCAAGTGTCCTGTCTTAACTGTCCTCTACTAAGTGTCCTCCATCTTAGTTTTCTAATTTTAAAGTCCCTTGTATTAACTTCCTCCTAAATGTCCCCCACCTTATGTTCCCTCTTTTAAATATCCCTTGTCTTAATTTCTCACGTCTAATTGTCCTCTTCCTACATTTCCTCTTCTAAGTGTCCTGTGACTTAATTTCCTTTGTAAGTGCCCGCTGTCAAAAGTTTTCTCTACTAAGTGTCGATTTCCTTAAATTCTCAGTTCTAAGTACCGTTGGACATGACTTCCCTCTTCTTCCCTTTCCTTAACTTCTGTGTTCTAAGTGTCCTCTGTCATAACTTTCCTCTCCTATGTGTCCTTTTCCTAAAGTTCCCTGTTCCAAGTGTCCTTTGATGTGACTTCCCTGTTCTAACTGAATCTTGACTTAAATTCCTTATTCTAAGTGTCCCTTGATGTGATATCCCTGTTTTAAGTGTCCCCTGACTTGACTCTCCTGTTCTGAGTGTCCCCTAACTTAACTTCCCTCTTCTAGGTGCCCCTTTCCTTAACATTCCTTTTCTAAGGTTCCTCTGACTTAACTTTCCTGTTCTAATGAAGGGCCCAAGAATAACTTAGCTCAAACATAACCTAGCTTATAACTGTGTGGTTTACAATTCAGCAAATTTTGGATTATAACTATGTACTGTGTGGTTTTAAGACTTGCTTTCAGTATGCTGCTGAATAAAGTTAACCAGTTTCTTTCTGCTTCTGTAGCCCTGCTTGTGCAGCTTGTGCAGCAGGCCTTTTGCAAAGTTACTATGTAATCTTAAGCTTTCAGCTGCAAGAAAAACCACAGGGTTACAATGTAAACCCTGGCCCCACTTCTTACCCCACTTCCCTAGCAATAGCAAATTAGCCAATCAGGTCACAACTGGAAAGTCCTGGTGTCTCAACCAGCCCCCCCCCACCAGCCATTTGTGGTCAGCAGCTGAAGCTAGTCTCAAGTTCCCTAAAGTTGCATATAAAAACTGCTTGCTATACTGGATTGGGGCTCTCAAACTCGAGCCGCTGCGTCGGCTTTGGTTTGTGAGCTCAGACTCGAGCCTGCATAAAGACCCTCGCGTGTTTGCATTGGAGCAGGCTCTTTGGTGGCCTCTTGGATTTAGAATTTCGGGTTTAACATTTGGAGATTCCATCGAGATCCCAGAGACCTCTAAGACCCCGGCCCAGAGGGTCTCAACGCCAGCAAGGTGAATGCACTCGTTCGTAGCACGCACCCTTTTGTTCAGGAATTCCTATTCGTAAGAGAGCTCTGTCTGCAGGTCGGCATTGGCTCAAGGCGGACGCACTGGTGGGTCGTCGGCCAGGGTCCTGGGAGACGTCCCTGGCCCCCTTCGGGAGGACATGGAATCCCTCCACTTAGTTTCGTTTCTGTTTGCACGGCCATGGAAAGTCGTACTTTATTGTTGGTGGTCTTGTTTTATGTGTTGTCTTGTTTTATGTGTTATATTAGACAAGAAAGAACATGGAACACAGTGACTACCCCCCTTATGACTGACCATTTCTCGGACGTTAAGGATAGGGTGGACAACTTAAGTGTAGTCATTCATAAGAAAAAGCTCCACACTCTTTGCACATCCGAGTGGCCGTCTTTTCACATGGGCTGGCCCCTGGAGGGTTCCTTTTCACCAACTCTTGTCTTACAGGTTAAAAATATAGTCTTTCAAAAGGGACCTCGTGGACATCCTGACCAGATGCCTTATGTCTTAATATGGCAGGATATTGTCACTAATCCGCCCCGGTGGGCAAAACCTTTTATTCCACCCCAGACAGGTCCAGCACTCCAAGTCTTGGCCACCAAGGAGAAAAAGGCAGAGGAAGCCACAAAATCAGCTGAACCTCGGCTCTATCTGGTTCTTCCAGACTCAGAGCCAGAGGATTGGTCTCCCCCCCCTTACCCTAGAATCCCCTCAGCCCCCCCGGCACCAATTCGGGGTGCTGAAGGAGATCTAGCACCTGCACCGTCCGCGGAGGAACCACGATGCGGGCCGGCGGTGGGAACACGGGGACACACTGACCGGAGAGCCCCATCTCCAGGGGAGGGACCCCCAACACCACCACCGTGCTCCCCCTCCAGGCCTTCGGCCCCCCCCCGATGAAACTGGAGAACAACATTTCCATTATTGGCCGTTCACCTCAGATTTGTACAATTGGAAAATGCAAACCATAAAATTTTCTGAAAACCCAAAAGATTTAATTGATTTATTAGAAAGCATACTTTTCACCCATCAACCCACCTGGGATGATTGTCAAATGCTTCTAAAGATTGTTTTTACTTTTGAGGAAAGGGTACGCATTCAGATGGAGGCCCGGAAATTGGTTCCGGGAGAGGACGGACAGCCAACTCAGAATCCGGACGTCATTAATGCAGTTTTTCCCTTGTCCCACCCTGCTTGGGACTTCAATGAGGCAGAAGGTAAGGAGAGGCTCCGGGTCTATCGCCAGACTCTAATTGCAGGTCTCAGGGCTGTGGCACGCAAGCCCACCAATTTGGCCAGGGTATATGATGTCAGATAGGAAAAGAATGAAAGCCTGGCTGCATTCCTAGAACAGATCATGGAGGCCTTTAGGCGATACACTCTGATGGATCCAGAAGCACCGGAGAATAGGGCAGCTATTATTATGGCCTTCATCAATCAGGCCACCCCAGATATCCGGAAAAAGTTGCAGAAAACAGAAAGGCTAGACGAGAAAAGTCTCCAGGATTTATTAGTGGCGGCAGAAAGAATGTACAATAATAGAGTAAGCCCAGAGGATCAACAAACTAGGATGGATGGCCGTAAGACTCGCGATTTGGCCAGGATCTTATTGGCCACCACTACCAATGACCCCCAGGAGAAGCAGAGACGCCTCAAGCAGCTGGCCACAGAATCAGGTACGAGGCGTGGGGTTATTAAAGGGCACCCCCATAGGCTAACTAAGACCCAGTGTGCTTATTGTGAAGAAGAAGGACACTGGGTACAAGACTGTCCAAAACTCCTAAATGAACCAGACGGAGAAACTGAGGAGTTTGATCATTGCAACAGTTGCCATCATAGTCAAGGACACTAACAAAATAGCCATGGGGCAAGAACTGTATGTCACTGCCCCCATGCCATTGAAGGGGTGCTCAGGCAACCGCCAGACCGGTAGATAAGTAACGCCCAGTTAACACACACCAGGGCTTACTCTTAAACCCCGCTAGAATCTTGTTCCAGACTCCCACCTCCTTGAACCCGGCTGCGCTGCTCCCCAATCCAGACTGGGAGGCGCCCCTTCATGACTGTCAAGAAATCCTGGCCCAGATATCCGGCGTGAGGCCCGATCTTCGAGACCAGCCCTTGCCCAACACTGAAGCCACCTGGTACACAGATGGCAGCAGCTTTGTCCGAGATAGGGCCAGGTATGCAGGGGCCGCCGTAACCACAGAGATGGAGACAGTCTGGGTGGAGCCACTGGCAGCCGGGACTTCAGCACAACGAGCAGAGTTAATCGCGCTAACCAAGGCACTGACTCTAGGAACAGGAAAGCGGGTGAACATTTAAGATGAGAAACTTAATATGCCATGCAAAAATAACCATCAAAGACTCACACCACAAAATTGCACAAATCGTGGACAAATGCCATGCTTGCCGAGTAACCAACGCCTCTACACACAAGTCTAACCCAGGAACCAGACCCAGGGGAGACCAACCAGGAGCATACTGGGAAACAGACTTCACAGAGGTAAAGCCTGGAAAATATGGTTACAGGTATTTACTGGTGTTTATAGATACTTTTTCAGGTTGGATTGAAGCGTTTCCTACAAAACATGAAATGGCTCAAACAGTAGCCAAGAAGCTCCTAGAAGACATCATGCCAAGGTATGGATCCCCCGTCTGAATAGGTTCGGACAATGGACCAAGCTTTGTCTCTAAGGTAACACAGGAAATAGCTCAGGTTCTTGGGGCAGATTGGAAATTACATTGTGCATATAGACCCCAAAGTTCAGGACAGGTAGAGCGTATGAATAGAACATTAAAAGAAACCCTAACCAAATTAGCCCTGGAGACTGGCGGTGACTGGGTGGCTCTCCTCCCCTTCGCCCTCTATAGGGTGCACAACTCCCCCTATAAGATGGGCCTCACCCCTTTTGAAATCATGTTTGGCATTCCACCACCTATTGTTCCAAATCCAAAACCTGAAATACTTGTTGAATTTGATGACCAGCAAATTCTTTCTTCTTTGCGGGTGCTGCAAAAGACACATGAACAGGTGTGGCCCGTCCTAAAGGCTCTCTACAAGACGGGGCCACCCTCAGAGCCACAAAACTACTGGCCAGGAGATTGGGTGTATGTCCACAGACATCAACACCAGGCACTCCAGCCACATTGGAAAGGACCCTACATCGTCATCCTGACCACACCCATGTCCGGCCGGCAGACCCCCTCACAATGCTAGAGGACTACCTGCCAGAATGAAGAGGCATGCCAAACAAGGACAATCCACTAAAGCTAAGATTGTGCCGCTCTCACTTACTCCCATAATGCTGTTATCATGTATGTCCTGTCTCTTATGTAATGCATCAGTAAACCCCCACCAGCCCCAAAACCTAATGTGGTAGGTTATAGACCTCTCCACAAGCCGCATCATTTGGCAGGCCTCAAACGTGGCCCCTCCAAGAATCTTTAACTTCCCTATCTGAAGTGGTCCTGCAAAATCATAGAGGACTGGACTTGCTATTCCTACATCAGGGAGGGCTAGGAGCGCTGCACTAGGAGAGGAATGCTGTTTTTACACGGACCACTCAGGAGTAGTCAAGGAATGAATGGCCAAGGTCCGGAAAGAATTGGCCAAAAGAAAGCTAGAATGAGAACAGAGACAGGGATGGTTTGAAAGCTGGTTTAATCATTCCCCTTGGCTGACTACTTTATTGTCTACCATAGCAGGGCCCTTAATAATACTCCTGCTATTGCTTACTTTCGGCCCGTGTATTCTAAATAAACTAATAGCATTCATAAAAACCAGAATTAACACCGTGCAGCTAATGGTTCTCAGACAACAATACCAGCCGGTTCAAACCCACATCAAGAAACCTATGTAGACCCATGATTGGGTCCCCATTTTAGGTTCCTCTGAGAGGGGGAAATGAAGGGACCAAGAATAACTTAGCTCAAACATAACCTAGCTTATAACTGTGTGGTTTACAACTTAGCAAATTTTGGATTATAACTATGTACTGTGTGGTTTTAAGACTTGCTTTCAGTATGCTGCTGAATAAAGTTAACCAGCTTCTTTCTGCTTCTGTAGCCCTGCTTGTGCAGCTTGTGCAGCAGGCCTTTTGCAAAGTTTCTATGTAATCTTAAGCTTTCAGCTGCAAGAAAAACCACAGGGTTACAATGTAAACCCTGGCCCCACTTCTTACCCCACTTCCCTAGCAATAGCAAATTAGCCAATCAGGTCACAACTGGAAAGTCCTGGTGTCTCAACCAGCCCCCCTCCCCACAGCCGTTTGTGGTCAGCAGCTGAAGCTAGCCTCAATTTCCCTAAAGTTGCATATAAAAACTGCTTGCTATACTGGATTGGGGCTCTCAAGCTCGAGCCGCTGCGTCGGCTTTGGTTTGTGAGCCCAGACTTGAGCCTGAATAAAGACCCTCGTGTGTTTGCATCAGAGCTGGCTCTTTGGTGGTCTCTTGAATTTAGAATTTCGGGTTTAACACTAAGTGTCCCTGATGTGACTTCCCTGTTCTGTGTCCCGTGATGCATCTTCCCTGTTCTAAGTGAATTCAGACTTAATTTCCCTGTTCTAAGTGTCACTTGTGACTTTCCTGTTCTAAGTGTCCCCTGATTTAACTTCCCTTTTCTAAGTGTCCCCTGACTTGACTTCCCTGTTCTGAGTGTCACTTGATGTGACTTCCCTGTTTTAAGTGTCCCGTGACTTAACTTCCCTGTTCTAAGTGTCTTTTTCCTTTACTTCCCTGCTCTGAGTGTCTGTCGCCTGATGTGACTTTCCTGTTCTAACTGTCCCCTGACTTAACTTCCATGTTCTAAGTGAATCCTGACTTAACGTCCCTCTGTTTTTGTTTTTTTGTGTTTTTTTTGAGTCAGAGTCTTTCACTCTGCAGCCCAGGCTGGAGTGCAGTAGCATACTGCTCATGACCACCACAGCCTCAACCTGCTGGGCTCAGGGAAACCTTCTGCCTCAGCCTTCCAAGTAGCTGGAACTATAGGTATATGTCACCATGCCTGGCTTATTTTTTGATTTAAAAATAAAAGATGAGGTCTCGCCAAGTTGGCCAGGCTGGGCTCCAACCCGTATTAGGGTTATAGGTGTGAACCATCATACCTGACCTGCTTTCCTCTTCTAAGTGTCCTTTTCCTCAACTTCCCTGTTCTAAGTGTCTCCTGACATGACTTCCCTGTTCTAAGTGTTCTCTAGCTTAACTTCCCTCTTCTAGGTGTCCCTTTCCTTAAGTTCCCTGTTCTAACTGTCCCCTGACATTATTTTGCTGTTCTAAGTATCCCCTGATGTAACTTCCCTGTTCTAAATGTTACCTGATGTACTTCCCTGCTGTAAGTAAACCCTGACTTCACTTCACTTCTCTAAGTGTTCCCTCCCTTAAGTTCCCTTATCTAAGGAATCACCCTCTTAAATTCCCTCTCTTTAGTGTCATCTTCTTTAAGTTCCTTCATTTAAGGGTCCTCAATTTAACTTCCCTATTCCTTTTTTTTTGAGTTGGAGTCTCACTCTGTAGCCCAGACTGGAGTGCGGTGGCATGCTCCTGGCCACCGCAGCCTCGACCTGCTGGGCTCCAGCTATCCTTCCACCTCAGCCTTCCAAGTAGTTGGAACTACAGGCGCATGCTACCATGCCTGGCTAATTTTTTATTCATCGTAGAGATGAGGTCTCACCAAGTTGCCCGGGTGGGTCTTGAACCCACAGGCTCAGGCAATCCACTCACCTCGGCTTCCCAAAGTGCTGGAATTACAGGCTAAGCCACCGAGCCCAGCAACTTCCCTGCTTTTAATGCTCTCTGTCTTAGTTCCTCTTCTTAGTGTCCCCTGACTTAATGTCCCTCCTCTAAGGTCCTGTCCTAACTTCCCTCAACTAAGTGTCACTCATCTTAACCTACTTTTTCTTAGTGTCCCTTTTTTTAAACATCTCTCTATTAAGTATTTGTAGGTTGGCTTACCTTTTCTATGTGTTTCCTGTCTTAACTTCTCTCTCTTAATTGGCTGTACCCATCTTAACCTCCCTCTGCTAAGTATCTTCCTGTCTTAAGATTTCCTCACCCTCACACCACCATCTTTACACTGAGGACCTTCTGTAACAGAAACAGAATTAGGAGGCAAAACCTGACCAGTCATGTCCTGGAGTCCAGAGATGAGTGTAACTTCCTGTCCGAATCCACCCTCACTACCTGGAGACTCTATAACCCCAAGACCTATCTACCTACAATCTCTCCCTGCTGGGTGCCCCTCCTATTCACCCACGGAAGCAGCAAGGACTATGATATGAGTCTTTCTTCTTCTCTTGCCCTTTGGCCTTTCCTTCTCACTTTCTTCTTCCTGGCCACCATATATTTTATTCATGTCCATTTCTTCTTTGTAATGGCTTCCTTTTTTGCATAGAAGATGTGAGGTTGACTTTCACCAGTGACTGTCCTGTCTTAAGCTAGCTGAAGAGAGCAGGTACCTGCTTTGTCACCAACTGTGTGATTTCTAGTAGATTTTATCCCAATGGAACCCAAGACCTTCAGGAAAAACTGAAATTAACAATAACTTTGCCTTAAGAAACAGGCTATCCCCAGGTAGGAGTCAGTGCTTTGAACCAGGAATACTGCCTCCTGGAGATCTCCAAGACAATCGTCTTCTACTCATAGGCACTTTCTGCAACTGAAGGTTTTAGCCTGTTGCAAACTTCCATGCATCAATAACTTATTCACTCATGCACCCAACCAGCCAACATTGCATAACTTGAAATAACAGTAAATTCACAGCTTAGGCCATTGTAGACTGCTAGAAACTGAATTATGACCCCCAAAAGATCACACGTTGATACCCTAACCCTAAATGTGGCCATATTTGAAGACTGGATCTTAGAGGAAATTTAATAATATTAAATAATAATACTAGAACCCTAATCTAATTGAATGGTTGTCCTCATAAGACAATTGCACCTTATCTCCTCTGTGCACAGATAAAACTGTGAAGGAATAGTAAGAAAGTGACTGTCTATAAGGCAGGACAGATGAACCTCACCTGCTGGTGCCATAAGGCCTGCTGGCACTTGGACTTGTAGCCTCCAAGAAATCTATGTCTGTACCAATGCCACTCAATCTGTATATCCTGTTATGGTGGACCAAGCCCAGTAACACAGAGTAACATCATCACCCATTGAGTCTGGAACAGACTCCTGATTTTTCTTGAGTGAGTCCCTGTTTACTGTGTTTATTTCCACCTATGCAAAGGGACCTGAAGGGACAGAGTCCTGTCATGGACGGCAGTGAATGGTGCATCATCACAGTGATCCTGGCCTCTGACTCCAGGGAGGACAGGAGTAATGACTGGGTGAAGAGACTTGTGGTGAGTCCTTGCATGTGAATGACTTCCACCTTCATTCTCTTTTCGTTCCATGAGGAAGTGTTTGCTACAGTGTTTGCTAGAGGAAGTGTTTACTACAGGAAGTGTTTGCTACAGTGTTTGCTACAGGAAGTGTTTACTACAGGAAGTGTTTGCTACAGGAAGTGTTTGCTACAGGAAGTGTTTACAACAGTATAGAGATGAAAATGGCGCATAAAATGATTCAGAAACTAGCACAAGCCAACCCCTCAAAATCTCAACCATACACCTGGCTCCTATTTCTTAAACTATGCTCAACATCCCACACTCATTAAAATCACCAACATAGCCAAACCCATTGTTATTTGGGACTGGCCTTAGTCTGGCCACCAGTAGCCTTCAGCAGGAGTGAGGCAAGGATGCACAGGTGTCCCCAGAAGCCTGTCCTCCTTCCATCTGTTCATCCTTCCCAGGCATCCATTGCCAGCCTCCCACCTTTCTCCTGCTCTCCCAGTCATTTGTCCATTGGTTTAGGGACTAACCCAGGCTCCTGTCCTTAGCCTTGTGCATGCGAGTCTCTTCTTCACACAGATTACTGGACCTGACAAGCTCTATCCCACCCAATTCTGAGTCCTGCCCACCCTTAAGTTTCTGTTGTCCTTCAGACTACTCTCCATGTGGGCCCTCCTGGATAGACTCCAGTGAATCAGGACAGAATCCTCTGTGCTCCTGTGTCCCTGCTCATTCAGAGTTTGCTGCTATCCAATGTCCCTGTCCTGAAGAAGAGACAGACCCTGTGCTTAGACTAAGCCTCATCCCCTTCCCAAGAGCCTCAGATTTATCATCACTCAGTGCTGATCCTCCCACATGAGACTGTGGTGAAGGAGGACTTTTTCTATTTCTCTCCTTTTGTGAACAAAGTGCTCAGAGGACAAAGGCAGAGATGGATCAGGGGCTCTTCCCCTCCTAATCCCAGGCTAAGGCCTCCCCAGCATCCAGAAGCCACTGGGGCCCCACCTCCTTCTCACTTCTGGCCACAGTCAGATGTCTCCATAGTGACTGAGATGAGGGTTGTTGAGGATTCTCAGTTTGGGGTGGATGGAGTAACTTAGTGCTGAATGGAGATGGGGGTGCAGCCACAGAACCAAGTGTGGGGTGAAGAGGGATGGTTGTGCTCTAAAGTGAGCCCCAGACTGAGGAGAACCCTTCCTCAGCTGCTATTCTTCAAGGTAATTTAATCAGGTCACATGACTGAGTCTTAACTCTGTATTAGACCATATATTAAAAAAAACGAAGAGACACATTCTATTCCAATGACCTCATGAAGTGGAAAGCATATGAATATGCAGTCAACTCTCACATGGTGAAATATCTCACAGTGGACTCAGTGGGGGGGTGAACAAGATAGCTTTGGAGATGTGATATGGTATGCAACCTAGGAAGTATTTGGACAGGATGAACATTTCACTGAATGAACTTTGGGCAAAATAAATTGTCCCCCTCCCCCATAACATGGACGGCCAGCTCTAAACAGTTGAAGTCTAGATAACACCTAGAAGCCTGGCCTCTCCAGAAAAGAAGGAATTCTCCAGCAGACATCCTTCAGACTGCACCTGAACCATCAATTCTCCTGGGTCTATACCCTGCCAGGCGACTGAGACTGTGGACTCCGAAGCCTCGTAATTGTGTGAGCCAGATTCCCTTCCCCTCCCCTCTCCCTTTACATCTACAAATCCTATTGCTTCTGTGTCTCTGGAGAACCCCGACTAGTACAAGAAGGTAAGGCAAACTTAATGGCAAATTGAAAAAGCCCACCTTGAATTATGACTCCCTCTTAGCTAGTGGGAAAAGAACAACCTGCTGGAGGAAAGTGCCAGAACAGAATCCCCAGAGGCACAGAGAAAGAGCTCATGGACTGGCATGGACAGTGAGGGGATCAGGGAGAAAGGGACATGAGGGGTGAACAGGGACAGGGAGAATGTGTGGGCAGTCACTAGGGCAGTCATGAGATCCAGGCAGAAGCACACACATTGGCACGGGCAAACATAAAACACACACACCCTTGCATGCACACACATGAATACACACAAACATACATGCAGCCTTGAGAACTGATCCAGTCTCAGAAGAGTCACTGAGCCCTTTTCTCTGCCATCACTTGTCAGCTCCTACCCCCTAGTACAGCTCAGGCTCTGTGAACAGAAACATTCCCATCTCTTGCTCTAGGCCTGAGCTGCCCTGGTCTCTAGAAGGGCCTGGGATGACTGCAGGCAAGGAGGAGGAGGGAGAAGCCTCCTATGGAGGGGGAACAGAAGCTGAGAAGGAAACACCTGAGGATCAGACTGTGTAGGAGGGGCAGGACCTATGTGATGCTTACTGAGGAATTTAACTTCTCTCCTCAATTTGTGAGAAGTCAGTTTGCAATCCTGTTGCAAGTTCAAAAAAGAGCATTTATCCACACGCACCGCTTGAGAGTGAGTTGTCACGCTGATGCCCCATCAGTAGTGATCCCACCTCATGCCCTTTTCTTGAGCATGGTATTCCAACAAACTGGGACACTCTCCTAATAATCACAACATAATCCCAAAGAGATTTCATGTCCACACATTAGTATCCTCTCATGCTCAGACCCCACTCAAGGTTCATAAATCTTCCTTATGAATTTTAAAGCCAAAGAACTGCTGGTTTTAGGTATTTCCTAGGTTCTGATTTTGCTAAAGATACAAGTTATAGTGTTTTAAGTACCCCATTGGTTGATTTGCATATTAGGAAAATATGTGGAGAGATCTGGATTGAGGAAGTTATTATTGGGTGTCACTCCAAAATCCTCATTGATATATTTAAAAGATTCAAAACTTTCTGCCCAGGATTCTGGTTATTTCATTTTTGCTAGTTTTGATTTTTAGTCTGACAGAAAGAGAACTAGAAATCTTTCACCAACATTGAAAAATATACATTAGTTGGGTCTTTTATTGTTTGTTTGTTTGTTTTTTGCTATGCTATAAATAGCACAGTAGCAATCCAAACATCTCCATGCTTCTGGAACATGTTGGAAGCCTGGAACTAACCTTGAGGTTTCTGAGCTTGGTGTCCACTGGACTGGGTATTGTCAAATTCTATGCCAAAGAAGTGATCAATATAGACTCCTGTCCATCACATCTAGATCTCTGATGTTCCCTTCCCTGTCCACCAACAGTTAGAGACAGGTTAAACATGTGTCAATAGGATGGGTGTATAAGGCTGTACCATTGTTTTTAAATTGTGTCATCTGGATTATCTAGAATATGTTGAGTCTTTTACAATCTTTTTCAAACACAGACTGTGCATACTTTGCCCATATCTTAGGAGAACTGTATCTTTGTAGGTGTTTTTTATATATTTTGGATGCTGATCTTATTAAGGAAAATAAACTTTTTTTTTTCCAGTTGGAATCTCACTCTGTCGCCCAGAGTGGAATATGGTGGCATGGTCAATGGCAACCACAGCCCTGGCTTTCTGGGCTCAGGTGATAGATTCACCACTGTCTTCCAAGTAGCTGGAACTATAGGCCCAGGCCACCATGCTTAGCTAATTTTATTTATTTATTTATTGTAGAGGCAAAGTCTTGCCAGGTTGCACAGGCTGGTCTCAAACTTCTGGGCTCAGGCAAGCCTCTCACCTCTGCCTCTCAAAGTGCTGGGATTGCAGGCATGAGCCACAGCACACAGCTTAAAAAATAGAGATTTATCTGTTGTGAGGTCTCCCTTCTAATACAAGAAGGTGCTGTGAGGGCCTAGGAAAGATAAGAAAAGTCACTGCCAAGGATGGAGGGTGCTGGGGCAAAACCAGAAATTGCTACATTCCTTAAACAGGAATAGAAACAGGAATATTTGTTTGCACCCACAATATCAGATGATGCTTAAGACTGACAGCCAGACACTTAAAATTTAAGAGTGATCTTTAAATTTCTGATTCCACAAGAGATCTAGCAGAATTCCTAGTTTTATTCCTCTAGACATGGAAGAAGAATGAAATTCCATTAATTTTGAACTGCATTGTAAAACAAAATTCCAAACTCAATTAGTTTTTCATAAAAACTCATATCTTCATTTAAATATTAAAACAGCATAATAAATTACTAAATTTATTATTTATTATTAATCAAATATAAACATTTTTTAAAACTGTTTAAATATGAATTCACAGCATAGAAAGAATCTCTATGCATAGAAAGGCCTGAGGTCAAACATGATATTTTACTGTCAATGTCTGTAAGACCAAGGTAATGATTTAGAGTTATATCTTTTTTCCATAACAAAAGCAGAAGAAAGGAAATTCTCTCTTAGTTGTGATTTCTTGTTAGGTCAATAGAAACATTAAGTCCAGGAATTTCATCTGTTAGCACCAAAAGCAAATGGCATAATATGTGAAGAAAAGCGCTGATAGGATTCTCAGAACGAGGCAGTGAGTGAGATGCTGAGTCAGTGAGAGGATCCTGATCCTGGAGGCCTCTGGGTTTGCTAAGGCTTGAGGTTGGAGGTCTAGAAACCTGCAGTAGGTGGCGACAGGTGATCATGCAGGAGGCAGAGTTTGAAGGAGACCATGCTCTCAAGGACATCTTGGGAGGCTTTTCAGACTTCAGAAAAGACACACATGTTGGATTAAGCAGCTGAGAAGCTCCTGGGTCAGCTGCTCTGGCTGCTGCCACCCCAGTCACTTTCCTTCTCAGAGCCCCTCATCACTAAGGAACATGTTTATCATTCCATCCCCCTTCCCTGGGACCCAAGGCCTGCACCAACCTCCTTCCTCCTTCCTTTTGAACTGGGGGAGCCAAGTACTTCAGAGTCCTCCCCTGAGATTAGACCCAGGTCCCTCTCTTCTCAGCCTCCTGGAGGGAGTCCCCTTTCCCTGGACACCATGTGAAGCCCCCATGCTGCCCTCACCCAATTATGAGCATTGCCCTCACCTGAGTACTACTTTCAGCAGGCCACACTCCACTGGGCCCTTCCTCTATAGGAATCTGGTCTTAAACAGGCCTGCACAGGCTCAACCCTCTCTGGGACAACAGCCCCAAAGCCTTGGTGTGGGCCCCCCTTTAGCTGGCTTTTGATATTGAGGAGCCATCAGAAGTCAGGGCTGAGCTACACTAGTTATTGCTACAAGCAACATAAGGTCTTAATCAACTGTCTTGTGTCCAGTCTGTGAAATTCCTGTCCATGGAGCAGGGGAGAGACTCTAGCATTTCACCTCCCCTGTCTTCTCAAATTACCCATCTCTCCCTGCTCCCTTCTCAATTCTTTCCACAGTACCTGTCAGTTTAAGGACATCATAGATGACAAAGATGAAGTAGAAGATCAAAGAGAGGATACATAGGATGGGCACGATGATGGTCTTATGTTGGGCTGTGCCTGAGGTCACAGGGGGTGATGCTGAAATGAAAACAGAAGTGTGACAATCTTGTTCTGGCCCCAAATCTGAGAAGACATCTCTTCAGCTCCTGCTGCCCCGGGTCCAACTGCAATGCAGTGTTTTGTACCTGGGAATGTCTCTGCCTTCAGGGAGCTCAGGGAGCTCACACAAGCAAGGGTGAGAATGCAATGTGTCTCTCCTGATGTGACATAAGAGGAGGTGATGACTGAGGGTGGGGAAGGCAGGGTCTTAGAGACTGGCATATGAAGTGTTTTTAAAGGGTTTCCAGAATCAGACCAGGTGAGATGAAAGGAAGAGTGATTGTGGGAAAATGGACTCTAAGGACCAAGGTCTGGAACATCATGATTCATCAGTTTCGAGGATAACCAGTAACCCACAGAGAGTGGACCCCAGTAAGTACAGTGAGAAAGAAGGGTCAAGAAGGAGAAGAGGCAGAGGCAGGAGCTGGGAGACCATTCTGATGGCAAGGTCCCCCAGGAAGGATCCACCATGAGGGGTCATTTCTACACACACGTACACATACATACATACATACACACACACACACACACACACACACACACACACACACACACACACACACACACACACACACACACACACACACACACACACACACACACACACACCACGAGCAAATCCAGGGCATCTTAAGAGACCTACCAATCTTCCCCCTCACTTACCTGTGGGCTCCAGCCTTTTCTCCCAATGCATCAGGAAGAGCTCAAGCCATTTCTTGCAGTCTCCCACTAAGGTCATCTGGAGCAACTTGGTCACATGACGGTCTGTCTCCCACTTCTCTTTCATCTGTTGAGCTGCAGGATGGACCACTGTCCACTTTTCCTTCTTTGCATCAAAACAGAGGAAATTTTGTCCATCAAAGTCGAACTCCCAAGATCCATTGGTAAATTCATTGGCTTCACACCAACAAGTCATCCTGACCTGCAGCGTACGGGGGTCTGCCCCGTTGAAAAAGGTCAGCTTTGGTCTTGACCAATCTTGGGCCCCAACCTGCATCCTCCTCCTTTGGGCCCCTCCTCATCTGCCCTGTTCTTTCCTCCAAGTCTGGTCTGTACTCCTAGGTTTCATGGAGAAAACAATGTCTAACATTTCAACATGAATACAGTGAACTTCCTACTCCCACGATCTGCTGTCTTTAGCCCTGGACTATTCCACTTACCCCTGGGTGTGTAACCATCCAGTTGAATTTCTGAGAGTTCCAGTCTGAGGGTTTCTTCCATCTCTCTCAGCCTTTTCTTCTGCCACTGCCAGGTCGCTGTGGTTGTCACCTCCTCCCCAGGAGACCTATGAGTTGGGCTTTGTCACTGCCAGAGTCATAGAATAGAAAATTCTTCTGGTCCACCTGGCCTTGAATCTCACACCACTGTTGTCCCGGTATGGGATTTTGAATGATGGTAAAGTTATACTGAAGAGAGTGAGAGTCTGAGAAAAGAAACAAAAAGATGGAGAGGGTTGAGGTAGAGGGAAAAGAAACCCCAACTCCATAACAATTAGATAGTCTCTCTAAAGGGCAGGTCTGGAAGAGTATGGAGTTCACTTCTTAGATTTCCGTGCCCATTAGGTAAAGGCTGGTGATCCTCCATTGCTAGAGAAGGAAATCTGTGGCTGCCAAAAAACATGCTTGTGGAAACATCTCCTCCTCTCTCCCTCATGTCTGAACTCACACCAATCAGCATGTGACTTTGCCAAGGAGGGGCAGGTTTGCTATGATAGGAAAAGGCCTGGATGCCAGAGAACCTTCCATGGCAGATCATGTGGATGTGGGAAGTTGAGAGTGTGTGGGGACTGCCCCTGAGGATGCTGGTGACCAATGGGGTGGAGAGAGGATGGAATCCATGTTGGATAACTGTGAGTGAACAATTATTGGTCACAGGATTTAGCAAGGCCTCTGGAACATGATGCTGACCTGCTAGTGACTTGGCTGTTGGACTTGGGAAAAGGGATGGTCCACATGGCATCAAACAGAAAACCCAACATTGCATGGCAAGTAGGACAGGAAGGGATCAAAGGCTTAGACATGCCCATGCCACAGTGATCTCAGGAGGAAAAGCCAGAACCATGTCCAGTTCACTGTGCTTCGAAGGGAAGCCTGTGGGGGGGGAGGGTCCTGTTTACCCAGAGGATACAGAGGGCCCCAGAATGACAAGAAGCTCAGTGATGCCTACTGCTAAAAACTACTGTTGGCAGTAAGTCATGATGTTCCTAAAATTAGCTTGCAGTAGCATGGGATGAAAATTCCTGAGGTAATGGAGCCCAGTGGAGGCTCCCATGTATAAGACCCAGGAGGGTGCAATGAGGGAAATGTCTAGAAGGTGGAAAGTCACTGGGGACCTGAGGCTCAGAGAGCATTGTCCAGGCCTGATGAAACACGGGGGCTCACAGGCAAAAAAAGGTGGACAGCCAACCCAGATACTGCTGTATTTCAGTAATTACTTCAAAGACAAAACACAAGAAGGGGTGATAGGAGGTGAATTTTGTCATTGAATAAAAAGTTCAGTCTCTGCCCATTGTCCAGAACTAAGTCACTCCTGAGACTGACCAAGAACAAATTATTAGAAGCAGAATAGGTTCCTATGAGGAGAGACCCTCCAACACCTCTGCATGTTCAATGATTCCTTTTGGCCTTCCCTATAGAGACAGTTGTCTCTAGAGCATCCTGTGAAGGGCTGTGTTTTAAATATTCAGGGTTGTCTGGACTCTGTGGCTCAGTCTGTAATCCCAGCACTTTGGGAGGCTGAGGTGAGTGGATTGCCTGAGCCTGCGGGTTTGAGACCCACCCGGGCAACTTGGCGAGACCTCGTCTCTACAATAAATCAAAAATTAGCCGGGTGTGGTAGCGCGTGCCTGTAGTTCTGGCTGCTTGGAAGGCTGAGGTGGAAGGATCGCCGGAGCCCAGCAGGTCGAGGCTGCAGTGACCAGGAGCGTGCCACTGCACTCCAGCTTGGGCTATGGGGTGAGACTCCAACTCAAAAATAAATAAATAAATAAATATTCTGAGTTTGCTGGCCAGAGTCTCTTTTTAATGACTCTCTCCTCTTCTCTTGCAGGGTAAAATCAGCAACAGACAATTCATGAATGATGAGTGTAGCTGGACCTGTCATTAGAGCAATGTGTCCCAGGACACCCACAATCCCAGAGGAACCATGGTCAGAAAAGGTGCTTTTTGGAGGTTCTGGCAACTCCTTATTGAAGACTTGCAACAGAGGCCCGTGAACTCAGAAGCCAGGCCATACTTTTACAGCAGGGGTAATCCACATTTAAAATGGTTCCTGTGTGATCCTGGTCCTTGGTAGATATGGGGCCACTAGCCATGGGAGATAAGTGACCCTGCAGCCTCAGAGCTGCCCATCACAGGATGGGCTCCTCACCCGCCAGGTCATAAAGACCCAGCAAGGAGAAAGCACAGGGGATTCCCCTGGGTTGGACAGGAGCTGCAACAGAGGGAACAAGACCCGCACAAGCCACTGGCCCTCATTCCCCAGGACCCCATGTCGATGTGGCATCCCCTCACCTTCAGCTCACACCTTTGACTTCAGGGAGGGTCCTGATGGTCTCTAGGGCCAAGGATGCCACTCATGGGCAATGGAGGAGAGCAACAAGCCCAGACCATGGGACTCACACTCCCATCACACCTGCAACACCTAGAAGCCATGGGATGGGAGGGCCTGCTTCTGACTCTTCAACTCCCAGCTGAGACACCACTTGGAGATGACACCCTAGGGGAGGGGGCACTAATCACTGCCATACTTAGTATACCCTCAACTTGTGACAGCAAACTTGGACAGTGTCTATATATCCCCTTTCATGTGCAGCTTGTCTTTGCTGCTGTGGCTTTACAAAGTGACAGACACACAGGCTTGACACACAGACAGAACCAAGGGCCTGCAAAGACCAAAGTGCCCACCACCTTCCCTTTATAGAGTGTGCCGATTCCTGTCTAGTGACTGTTCTGCGTGACGCTGTGTGCCCAATAGTTACATCAGGTGAGTCTGGGGCCCCGGGAAGAAGTGGATACTTCTACTTACTGGCATTTCCAGGTCCATCCTGGGGACATGGTGATCCCATCCCTCCTACATTAAGTTCTCTGTGAGGTTGGGGTGTGTGTGCTGGCGGTGTCCTTGGGCAAAGAAGATGAGATGCTAAGTGGTGAATGACCTCTCTGGATGGGAAGGTGAAGGAGTCTGTGGGTGACTGACCAGCCTTCAATGGGAAGTGACAGGATGTGACCTGGTGTTGGCCCAGTGAATGTTGAGAGGAGTGGGTGGAAAGTGGCTGGTGCCCCCTGCAGGTGAAAGTGAGTGTCTGCAGCAAAGTGCCTTAGGAAACTCAAGGGCACAGAGCCCCAGAGGGCTGGACGGTGTGTGTGCCGAGTGTGTGAGAGCAAAGAATGGCTGTGGTTGTCTGAGGGCCTCTGTGGTCCAGTCCCTGCGGCATGCCCCGCTCCCCTCTCCTCTCCCGCACCCCTCTCTTCCCCCCCACTTCCTGTCATGAGCACGCTCGGGCCTGGGGGCTCTAGCCCCCCTTCCCGAGGGCAGGGTGGGGCTGCCGGGCTTCCCCAGCGATTCCCTCCACCATCAATCTCTCATCAATTCTCTGGCTCCTCCAACCCTTTTCATTACTTTTTCGCGTCTTTCCACCCGTGTCTTTCTGCAAGGCGAGAACCAGCCACTGGGACCTAGTCAGAAGGAGCCCGCGGAGGGGAACAGCGGGGTGGAGGACGGGAGGAACGAAGTCAAAGGGGATCCCTCCCGTCGTCCCAGAAGCCCCCCCTTCAGTCCAAAGCCCCCACATTTGCTCCAACCCCGCCCCGCTGAGGGACTGTCCCCCGAACTCACCAGCCTGTTCCGCCCAGGACCAGCCGGACAGCAGAAGCACAAGAGGAGGGAAAAGACCCAACTCGGTGCCAGCGGCCGGTGCCATCGGGGACTTGCAGCCTGGGGACTACAGACCGGGAGCAAGCGGCGCCAGTCGTTGAGAGTCGCCGCGGATTGCCGCTGGCTCTCACACATCCGGTTACTCCGCCCACACCGTCCCAGGCCCAATCGCGCAGGTCCACTGTCCCAAACCCCCGGACTTCGGAGAGTAGCTCCCTAAATGACGGGTCCTTGCTCCTCCTCGACCGTCGCCCCTTTTATTCCCCGTCCCTTTCTTCTAGTTTCCCCTTCTTTTTCATTTCCATTCCCCCTTTCGGACTCATTCCTTCTTTATTTAAAGGCAATGCTTTCCCGTCCCCGCTTCATTGCGGCGTCAAACTGGGTGAAGTCGGCAGTTTGCGGTCGGCCGTCAAAGGTGTGCTTTCTATTCATAGACGATTCCGTCCTGTGGGCCCCCAGATCTTTTGAAAACCTAAGTTACCCGCTCTTGGAATAAATCTGGAGGCGCCCGGGTAGCCATTCCCTAAGTTTTGCCCAGCGAGGGGGACGCACAACTCGATGCTGCCACCTTCAGGCCTCTGATGTCATCACCGTCCCTCAAGTTCCAGCTACAGGTGTGGCCCCATTCACTGCCACAACTGTCTTGCTTGTTCAGTGATTCGCTCAGCCTTCAGCTTCTATAGGCTGAAAAGAGGCCATTTGGGTCATATGAGAACAGTTATTTAGAAAAGTTTTAAAAACTTGTATTCTTTTGTAGCTGAGTTGGATTAAATGCAATAGCCTCTTGGATTCAGAAGTGTAAATTGTTCCCTTCTTCTCCTCTTCTCCTAGCATGGTCTTCTTACACGACTGGTGGATCTTTTCTAGTAAACAATTGTCGGTGCTGAATAAGAAACAGCCGGGCAAGCCAGACCACTAATGATTAGGACAGTGGACAAGGCTGGGATGTGGTCGGGCACTGGTCTTAGGTGTGAGGTGTGAGATGTGAATAAAATATGACTCCCTTTAATTTGTAGCACAAGAGTTAGTTAAAAGTACCTGGTAAGTTCCTATAGTTGGTTATAAATTGCTTCTTGAAAGGGATTAAAGTAAAACAATAATTGTGAATGATAACAGTCTTAAGATAGTCGTTGTCAAAGGTACAATGAAAAGAAAACTGGGTTATTCTGCAACATAGGACAGTGTATTATTTGTTGTGCCTATTTGATTACATGTATTAAAACATATCAGAATTCTAGGACTGTCATGCAATTTTGAAACACTTATGGATGTAACCTCAAGAAAGTTAAGCATCCTTTGCATTTGAAATGCTTCCTGTATGATTCTAACATGTTGAACAAGCTGGATATGTCTCCCTCAGACTTCAGGAAACCTAATACCAAAAAAGTTTTAGAAAGTCAGAAAGTCTAAAATTGGAACCTGAAATTGGGTTGTTGGAAAGTTTGTCAAATATCAAAGGTTTTAAAAGCATGATATCGTGACACATAATTACAGTTCACTGTAATTCAGCCAAAATGATAATTCAAAGATTTAAAAAGCAAAAGCCTCTTTGATAGAGGAGGCTTATTTCTTTTTTAAAAATAATTTTTATTTTATTATAGAGATGTGGGGTATGAGTGAGGATTAACTACATAAGTAGGCTGCATGCAGGTGATGTTTGGGCCTCCACCTGGCCCTCACTCCCCTTGGTATAGGACCAGGTACCCACTATGTTGTTAAATGCCACCCACCTTCCCTCCCTCCTTCCCTCTCGCCTCCCATCCTCCCTGCCTCTCTCACTCTCCACCTCTCTCTCCTAGCAATGCCCAGAGATTGACAATTCCTCCTTTGTGCTAACATGATTAATTAGGCTTATTTCTCAAACAGTAATGATGAAGAAAGACTGCATAAGGGCAACTGAATCTGTTTCATATATATATGTATGTGTGTGTGTGTGTGTGTGTTTGTAGATTACTCAAAAGGTAAACAAAGTCATTTGTTAAATCCTGAAATTACAAGAAATCCTCATTCAAAGGAGAAAATCAAATTTTATCTTTGCATTTGTGTATCACTAACATCAAAGTAAATTGTCATAAAATCTTATAAACAAATATATTTAATTTTAATCAGTTTGACCATAGATAAGATTTTTATAAACTTATTACAGTGTAACTTTTGTACTTTTCTTCCTTCCTTCCTTTCTTTCTTTTTTTGTCATAGTATCACTGTGTCACCCAGGCTGGAGTGCATTGGCAAGATCAAGATCACAGCTCACCATAGACTTGACCTCCTTGACCTAGGCAATTCTTCTGCCTCATCCTCCCAAATAACTGCCACTGCTGGTATGGGCCACTAGGTCCAGCTAATTTCTTAATTTTTTGTAGACACGAGGTTTTGCAATGTTGCCTTGACTTGCCTTGAACCTCAGCCTCCCATAGTGTTGGAATTATAGGCATGAATCACTGCAGACAGACAACTTATGTAATTTTCTATTAGAGAATAGACTGATGATCCAAGGAAATCATGTAATTTAAACACAGGGATTCAGATGTTGGCCTTGCATTGGTGTGCTTTTGATATTAATGTTTAACTTGTAGACAACTCTGAATTTATTTCAGCTCTTAAAATCAGCCATTACAATCTTACATGTCCACTTCTTCCATGACAATCCTAGGGTCATGAAGATTTAATAACTTTAATTTCTGGCCCTGTGTCTCATAAAGGAAGTTCAAGTTGTCATCACCTTCTCTTGGTCCTCACTGGTGTGACTTAGCAAGAGTTGCTGCCTTTTTCAGTACCAGGAGCCAAAGCCTGTAACTTATCTGCACAAGGATTACTTACTAGGACCTTCATTAAACATATAAAGAGCTCAGAAATGTTATTAAAACAGATGCAGATTATTATGAAATAAGTTTTTCATTTAATCGAGGTGGTAGACTTAAAGACAATACCAAAAGTTACATGACTGTAAAAACCTACTTTCTAAAAATCTCAGTTTTTCTAAACTGACAAACACCTAACGATGCTAAGAATCAATCAGACACAGAAAGCATGTGTTCATGTTTATGAGTACAGCAGGGAAATACACGACTCTTAGTAACAGCAAGAAAACTCTTCTGGTTACATGGAACAGTTAAGACAAATCAAGAAATGCCAGACTACACAGTCAATCTCTACTAGAGGAAAGCATTGCTTTTCCAGACCTTCAAGATAAAATATTTCACCATCAGGTCACAACAGTTAGAACTGGAGGGAGAACAAAGGGTTACAAGAGCTGATAAAAACAATTGATGGAAAGAGTTATTATCCCAGGCCTTCTCACAGGGAAGAAAGTTGAAAGCAGCAAGACACAGTAGAAGCTGAACTTCTGAGATACAAGTCTGAACAGTTTTCAAAAAGAAATTTATTATAGAATTAAAAGTAAAAACCTCTTGTAAATTTTTTAAGTTCCTCATTTTTATTTTAGATTCTCGGGGTTGATGTGCAGGTTTGTCACATGGATACATTGTGTGATGCTAAAGTGGGCTCCTATTACCCACCACATAAGTGGTATACGTGGTACCCCATGCATGGTTTGTCAACTGTCATCCCCCTCCTTCCATTCTCCTTTTAGGAGTCACCAATGTCCTCTTGTAATTTTATTAAGAGCGAAATCAATATTTTTTAAAAACCTTGTTTTAACATAGGGGAACACAATTTAAAAGACTGTTAGAAAAATTTTCAAATCCTCGGTCATTTTACTTTTGGACATAAATTTACCATATAAGATTCTTTCTCATACAAAGTTATTCTCGCTTCTTCATAGCCCTTCTTACCAAAAATACATCTGCATATCCATAACTTCCTTCACCTCTCTCTCTTATCCCTAAATCCATAACTTGAATTGACCTTTAAATAACCTCAAATTTGAAAAACTTATTCTTTAAAAAAAAATTGAATTACAACATATGGTTTATAATTTTAAAAATTATCAGAAACACATTTTACTTTCATATATTTTATCTCTAGAGTTATAGTAACTAGAATTCTTATTCTTAGTAACCCTTAAATTTTGGTAAAAACCTAGGAAGCAAGAAATTCTGACTGTGTCATATGTTAGCATTTTACAGATGAGAACCGTAACATAATTTTAGAAACCTAGTTTCCCATATTATAACCTTTCTCTTTTTTTGAGCGCGAGTCTCACTCTGTCACCCAGGCTGGAGTGCAGTGGCACAGTAGCAGCTCACCTCAGCCTCTATGTCCTGGGCTCAGTCGAGCCTTCTACCTGAGTCTCCCAAGTAGCTGAGACTACAGACATGTGTCACCAGGGCCGACTGTTTTTGAAAACTATTTTTTGTAGAGACTAGGTTTTGCTATGTTGCCCAGGCTGGTCTCAAAATTCTGGACCCAAACAATCCTCCTACCTCCCCCTGGTGGGATTACAGAAGTGAGCCACAGTGCCTGGCCTCCCACACTTTCTTTATTGAAAGTTACCTAGACATTAAATAAGCTTTCAAAATAATTTGAAGATTGCAAATCACACAAAAAAGTTTACCCATAAGCATTATCTCACTCATATTTACTTCATTCATTCATTTTTAGCAGTCTGCTTAATTACTTATGAAAACTGAAATTTTAGACAAAGCTAGTCATCATTTTAATTTATTGTCCTTTTTTTCTCTTCACTCTTAAGTCATAGTTTATTTTTGTATGCACACAATATAATACTTTCCTAATGTACTTAAAATGCTACAAATAAAAATGAAGGCTTTGCATTACAGCTGCTGGACAAAAAAAAATCAACACTGTTGATGTGTGAAAACACAGTTTCTTTGTTCTTTAGCATCAGTGCACAGGGTATGGCTTCCAGTGGTATGCAATTTAGGAGAGAAAAAAGATTCAAAAGATCAGCAGCTTGTGCAATAGATCCTCTGTTCATCATTGGCACAAATCAAAGAAGAAAGTCGACTGTCCTTGGTACCTTTGTTGGGTCTCCCCGTTACAGACAGATAATGTTATACATAGATGCCCTCAGGATTAAAACCGGATGAGATAGGATTCTGAAGAATACGGAGATTACTGGGGAGCTGCCGAGATGAACCGGGTCGCTTCAGGGACCCAGATTGGAATGGTGCCTCTCTTTCTATGTCTGCAGGTGAGGCCTCTATTTCAATGGGCTCGGCCGGCAAAACCGTAACTTTTGTCCCTGTCTGCTGAATAAACTGCTGGAGATTGACTTGCCGCAGCTCTTTAGTCAATTGCTCCAGTTCTTGTTCTTTATCCTGTAATCGTTTGGTGGCTTGTCCGAGCGATCTTTCCACAGCTTTAATGCCGTTTTCCAATCTCAGAGTCCCTTGGCCTTGAAGGTCAATCTCCCCTTTGACTTTACCTATCTTTCCTTTAACCTCTTCCTCACTGACCTGTGCCTCCTGAACTTCCCGTTGCAATTTTTCGGCTTCAAGACCACTCTCCATAGTCTGGATCTGGGTCAAGTAGACCTTTAGTTTGCTTTCACATTCTGTGATCTTCTGTCTTATTTCTTGAAGTTCATCCTTCAGCTGTTTTTCATTTTCCTGTTCGATCTGTAATTCATTTTCCCAAAATTCCTCCTCTTCAATTTCTACATCATTTCTTTTGATCTTTTGCTCTAGGCGGACAATTTCCTCTTCAAGATTAGAGTTATATTTTTGCTCCCAAAATCATATTTCTATTTCATTAGATTCCAACTGTTTCTCAAGGGATTGAAGTTTTTCTCTCTGCAGACAGATCAGCTTCTTCAACTCATCTGCTGTTGTTTTGCAGTTATTCAGCACCTTTTGCTTAAACTCAGTTTCTTTGTCTTTTCCCAAAATGTCCATTAATCCTTTGGCACCTCCTGTGAATGTTAATGATTTCCTTTTAGGCTCTCTCCTTTTGATTGATTTGTCAATCTGAGGCCTCAGCTTGGCTAAGGGGGGCAGACTCTGCCTATATAAAATTCTTTCAGGAATTCAAGCCACACTATCTGAAGTAGGCCGCTCACTGAGAGATGGCCCGGTACGCCGTAGAATGAGCTGCACATCGCTAGCATACTGCCCCCATTTGTTTAAGGATATAATAGGATTTTCATGAGGTGCTAAGTGTCTTTCAGTGTCTCTCCATTTTTCTATAAGATGTACCTTCCAGTTCGACCTACTGCTTGAGCTAAGGCTATGACAACCTCCTGGCAAGTTGTGACTTCGGTGACCCCACAAACAATCCTCTGAACTCCATCAACCCATACTTTAAGTTCCATGGTGCACTGGCCAGTCACTCAAGGGCCTGAGAGTGGTCATCGGGGTGCTAGGTCATGCCTCTGGCTGCAGGTACACGGAGAAGGCAGTCTGTGCAGTCAGTTTCGCAACTGCGCCGCCCCCGCAGGCCGCCCGGCGGGGCCGGCCGGGGCGCTGGGGACGCGGCGGCGCCGGGAGCCGGCGTCCGCCCCGCGCCCGTCCCCGCGCCGCCCTCGCCGGCGCTCCCGGCCGCGCGCCCCGCACCGGCGGGAGGCCCGGGCGCCCCGGAGCGCACCTCCCCGGCCGGCGCTAGGGGAGCGCGGCCGCCCGCGGTGGGGGAGGCGCGGGGCGCCAGCGCTCGGGCAGCGGCCGAGCGGCCGCGGGAGCCGCCCCAGCGCCGCCGCGGGCCGGCGGGCGGGCGGCGAGGCTCGGCGAGGCGCGGGGCGCGGCGCGCGGCGCTGGACGAGCGCGGCGGCCTAATTTATTTTCCTGTTAATCGTTTTTATGCCCTGTGAATATCAGATGTTCACCTAAGTAAGAACCTTAAGGTTAAATATACAGGCATTTTGCTGATAATGCAGAAGATTCAGCTATTTTCACGGAACCAACAATCTTACATATGTCTTGCTTGTCAAAAAAAATCATATGCACAAAGATCATTCTGGTTTTAGCCGGGTTTATCATTTTATAACTCTGTCCAACTCTGACACCCTAAAATATCTAGCAGAGGCAAATGTAAAACGTATCCAGTCAATAGATCCAGATAAAAATGTAAGCTGACCATTTCAAAGGCATTTCTATTTTATCAATTATTTTACAACCATTTCTATAGACCTGGGATCATCACAGTCATATGACCTGGAAAAGCATTTGGGTCTATTTATTTCATTTATGAGTACT
Organism: Cephalopachus bancanus; assembly: GCA_027257055.1. NCBI lineage: Eukaryota > Metazoa > Chordata > Mammalia > Primates > Tarsiidae > Cephalopachus > Cephalopachus bancanus. The sequence goes on from JAPVLO010000006.1 coordinate 1,226,119, forward strand.
TATTTACTTGTGAGCAAGTTTGGTAGCATGCTAGATTCAACACAACACGTCCATATCCATAAACACATTTAAACATACATGCACACACACACAAACAAAAACCCAGAGCTTTTACCTTAGAATTTCACCCATGAAATAGCAATATAACCTAACCATTTTATAAAGGAGAGCTGAATCCAGATTTTATCCTTGACAACACCTGGTTACATGGCTAAATGGTATTTGCCGTGGTAGATAATCTGACAGTGGCTCTGGACAAAAAGTGGGGTGAAGCAGTTTCCATGACAGTTTGATTTTAAAACATTTTTTCCCATATCAAATGAATTTTAAAGGTATCCATTGTAGTTAGAATTGGCTGAGCTGTAGAAGAAAGAGAAAACCCTCAAGAACTTTGAAACAGTGAGACTCCTATCAGCACCAGTCTAGTCAGGTCAGGTTTCAGGGGCTCCCTCTGACCCCAGGACCAGGTGGTGCTGTGGGGCTCCCCCAGTGATTCCTGTACCCACCTCGCCCTCTCCAGCACTCTTGCTCTTTCATCCCCTTTTCACTGCTGTTTCTCGTATTTTCAGCCCCCCTCCCTTTGTCTGTGGGTTGTGAGAACCAGCAGCCGGCAGAGGACAGAGGGGCGCAGTCTAGGGAGAGTATTGCCATCCTTCAAGAAGCCTTCCCTCCTCTCCACACCCTTTCAGTCTTAGGTGCCTCATGTCTGTCCCCACCCCTGGTTAGGGTCCATCCCCTGAACTCACTGCGGACCCTAGACATCCACAGGCCATGCTCTGTCTTACACACTCTCTACACACGACTCACCAACACCCAGAGCTGTTTGAACTCTGTGACCTTGAACTCTCCTTTGCACTTGGCTGCAGACACTCACCTGCACACAGGGGCCACCAACCACTTCCCACCCACTCCCTTCACCTTGCACTGGGCCACCAACCAGGTCACATCCTGTCACTTTCTATCGAAGCCTGACCAGTCAACCACAGGCGTCTCACACCTCCCTTCCATGGGGGGACCTCAGAACCTCTTCCACTACCTGACACCTCATCCGCCTTTCTAGAGGACACCCACAGTACACATACCTCAACCTCACAAGAACTTAGTGTAGGAGGGATGGGAGCAACACGTCTCCTGATGGTCCTAGGAATGTTGGTAAGTACAGGCACCCACTTATGCCCTGGGCCCCAGATCCACCTGCTCTAGCTATTGGGGAAACTGTGTCACATAGAACAGTCACTATTTAGACAAGCCACTGCATCTCAGCCTGGGTGCCAGAGTGGGACTCCAACTCAAAACAAACAAACAAAAAACAAAACAAAAAAACCTTTCTTATATGATATTGGGGAATTCTATGGACATTCCAGATGGTGAAAAGCCTATGAAGGATTCCAAGTAATCCAGACAACACAAATAAAAGAACAATGGTGCAGCCCTACACACCCATACAATTTAGAAAGTTTAAAATATGTCTCTACCAAGTGGTGAACAGGACATAGAATATCAGAGATCCTCACATGGTAAGAGTCTTTATTGGCTCACTCCACTGACATAGAATTTGCCAATATCCAGTCCAGAGGACACCATGCTATCTCATTTCACAACAATCCAGGGGTTAATTCAAGCTGTTCAACAAGTTGCAGAAACATGGAGGTGTTTGAATTCTCTACTGTATTGCTTATGTCATAACAAAAAATAAGCAAAAAAATATCGAACTAAAGTATGACCCATTTTCCAAAGTTGGTGAAAGATGCCTAGTTCTCTCTACTTCGGTCTAGAATCTCTAGAAACAACCAAAAAGGGTGAAAAATGTAAAATCTTTCAAATATAGTAATAAGGATATCTGAATTATGAACACTAATGATAACCACATCAAGTCAGATCTCTCCACATATTTTCTAAATATACAAATCAACCAATTGAGCAAATTGAACACCATCATTTGTTTCTTCAGCAAAATCAGGAGATAGGAAATACCTAGTTCCATCAGATTCTTGGCCGTGAAGGTTATAATATGAACACTTAGTGAATCCTCAGTGAGGTCTGAGCATGAGAGGGTCCTAATGTATGGATGTGAAATCTGTTTGGTGATTGTATGGTGGTTTTTAGGAGAGTGTCCTGGTTTGTAGGGGGAAAAAACATTCTAAAGTAAGTGGCAGGAAGTAGTACCATTTAAGATGGGGACATCAGCATGACAGCTCACTCTCAAGGAGAGGAGGGTTTCTGTGGCCCGAATGGAAGTCTGCTAGAGAATTCCTTCTTGTTTTGAAAGGAGGCCAGTCTTCTAGGTGTTTTCTGGATTTCATCTAATTAGATCTGGCCCACCCATGTTATGAGGATCAACTTTCTTCTCTCAAAATTCACCCACTGAAATTTGCATCTCTTTCAATATCCTCCAAATTGATGTATCACACCACAGCTCGCAAGCTAAATTGATCCTTTCTCTCCATGTGTCCTGAGCCCATACTGAGAGTATTTTGTTGTGTGAGAAGTGATTGTATATTCATATTTCCTACTTCATGAGGTTATTAAAAATAGAATGTGCACCTTCATCGTTTTTAAAGTATATGGTCTGACAAAGGCCTAACATTCAGGATTTATAGGGGACTTAAATGAACTGCCAGGAAAAAAAAGCCCCATTAAAAAGTGAACATAGGACATGAACAGATGCTTCTCAAAAGAAGACATTCAAGCAGCCAACAAACATGAAAAAATGCTCAGCCTCACTAATCATCAGAGAAAGGCAGATCAAATCTACAATGAGATATTATCTAACATCAGTAAGTGTGGCTATCATCGAAAAATTAAAAAACAACAGATGTTTGAATGTGTGCAGAGAAAGGGAATGCTCCTACACTGTTGGTGGGAATGTAAGCTAGTTCGGCCTTTGTGGAAAGCAGTGTGGCATTTTTTCTAAGAACTAAAAATTGAGCTTCGACATAGCCCATTTTGGCTAAATACATAACTATTTCACAATGATGTATAAGCCTGTGTTTGAGAGCATGCTTTTAAAACCTTTGATATTTGACAAACTTTCCAATATCCTTATTTCAGGTTCTCAATTCAGCCTTTCTGACTTTCTAAAACTGTTTTGATATTAGGTTTCCTAATATGGGAGGCTGAGGTGAGTGAATTTCCTGAGCCCGCGGGTTCGAGACCCGCCTGGGCAGTGAGACCTCATCTCTACAATAAATCAAAAAGTCAGCCGGGTATGGTAGCGCATGCCTGTAATTCCGGCTACTCAGAAGGCTGAGGCGGAAGGATCGCCGGAGCCCAGCAGGTCGAGGCTGCGGTGGCCGGTAGCGGCCACTGCACTCCAGTCTGGGTGACAGAGTGAGACTCCAACTCAAAAAAAAAGATGCTTAACTTCCTTTAAGTAATCTCCACATATGTTCTAAAATTGTCTAACATTTCTAAAATTCTGATATGCTTTAATATATGTTATCAATAGCCACAACAACTATTATATTGTTATATATCATAGAATACCCCAATTTTCTTAATAATGGTACCTTTAACAATGGCAGTTGCAACTTTTGTCATTCACTATTATTGTTTTACTTTAGTCTCTTTCAAGATGCAATTCATAATCAACTCTAGGAATCTACCTGGTACTTTTAACTAACTCTTGTGCTACATATTAAAGGGAGTCACTTTGAAATCACATCTCACCCCTAAAACAAGTGCCCAGTCACATCCCCAACCACACCTGGACTTCCGGTTTCCAAGCAACAGCTAATGCCAGCATTCTCCAAGGACATCAGTCCTTTATGAACCCTGAAATAACTCTCATCTTTATACTCATTACTGTGTTATCATGGCACCTCTCTTGTAAGTGCTATGCCAGATACAGGAAAAGGAAAATGACAAAGTCAAGGGCTCGGATCATGATCGCTTGTAAAATAGACCTGATCCAGGCTGGCTCGGGTTGTACTATAAGCCTGACTCCCTGTTGCCCTTAAGCAATTGGCTACTCAATCAGCTCAAACCATGTTTTTCCCCATAATCCCACATCATTGATTGTATTGTTGCCAAATAGACAATTCTAGGAATATGTCTCCTATCTAGCATGGCCACACTCTGTGTCTCATGTTTGTAATCACAGAAGTTTGGGAGGCCAAGGCAAGAGTATTGCTTGAGCCCAGGAGTTTGAACAAACTTAGGCAACATAGCAAAACCTCATCTCTACACAAAATAAGAGAATGAGCCAGGCACAGTGGTGCTTGCCTCTCGTCCCAACTACTTGGGAGACTGAGGTGGAAGGATTGTCTGAGGCCAGGAGGTTAAGGCTCCCATGAGCCATGAGTGTGCCACTACACTTCAGCCTGGGTGACAGGGTGAGGGCCCATCTCAAAAACAAAAATAAAACAACAACAACAAAAATAGTCAAGTGACTGCCTAGTGAAGTGGGACCTCCTGCTGTTTATTGACCTACACATGCATTGCAAGGAATGATATTTTGGTCAGTGAGGGAACTGAGGACTACCCTATACTTTTTTTTCTTACCCAAATTCCTAAATAAAAGTTCTGAGATTCATGCCTGATAAGATCTCACCAGAGGAGATTTGGTTACCCTATTGCTCTGTTGATAAAATGTGTTTTCCAACTTGACTCCAGCATAACACCATATAACAAAGGAGGAAATCGAAGTATTTTATGGCCTGGCAAATCCTTCTCTTGAAGACTCTCAGACTTTAGGTACTTTGAAAGACACTTATCTATCTTCTCTGAAGTCTGTCACATATAGGACTTCATCTACATATCAGCAAACCTAGAGTGTTCCATCCCTTTATATCACCAAAACATTGCCTCTACTCATTTTCCAAAATCCTTAGATAGAGACTACCAATCACCAGTCAAGAAATCTTTGAACCTGCCTATGACCTAGTAGCCCCAGCTTGATAATGGCCCACCTTCCTGGTCAAGCTAATGAAAATCATACATGCATTGATTTCCAGTTTCTTGTAAATTCTGCCTTCTTAAAATCTATATAACAAACCCACCATTCAGCCAGTGGGCACATGTCCTCAGGACCTTCTAGGATGTGTGTTCCTGGTCCATGGTCCTCAAGTTTAGTTCAGTATAAATCATCCCAAAATATTTTACAGAGTTTGTCATCTTTTGTCAACACTAGATAAGTATGCAGTACAATATTGTATTTACTGAGTGTTTAATCAATATATGCCCCGATACCCATCTCAGCTTCCGCTAATCCCTCATCACCAGAATGCACATGGCAACACTTTTGAACTTCCTTCCTTTATCAGACGAATCCTTGTTGAGTGTCTACTATGTACTGGGCACTATTTTAGGCAAAGGAATTAACAACAAAGTCTCCACATTTCTAGAATTTAGATTGGGCAAGGAAATTGGAAAACAATAATAGACGTGGAAATTATAATACTTCAATTATAAAGGTTGAGAAGGACATAAAGCAGAGTAATCGACCCAGGTATGAGTTGAGGAGCAGATGGTATCCATCTGAAGAAGCTGACTGGGGAGTCCCCAGGAGCCATCATTTGAATGAAGAGAAGGAGCTGGTTCCATGAAAATGTAGGGAGAAGCTCTCTAGGCAGAGGCTCATGGGGGACAGAGGTACTGAGCCTGGGAAATATTAGACAAGCTGAGGCTAGTCTGGCTGGGCCCAAAGATTCAGGAAAGAAGATCTCAGACTCTATCAAGTCTGCCTCTAAGGTGAAGCTGAGAAATGTTGGTTTTCTGCTAAGGGTGGGTGGGAAGCTTTTGCAGACTTTTAAGAAGGGGCTTGTTGTAATCTGATTTTAACTTTTAAAATCTATCTTGACTGCTGCGTAAAAAAGGCACTAGAGAGCTAGAATGGGAGTGGGGGCCGGGCAAGAGGCTGGGTGGATGTGGAAAGGAGAGAAGCTGGCAGTGCGGACCAAAGAGAGGTCCATGGTGAGGGTGTGGAGTGGGTTGGGATGTGGAGACTTTGCCCTCTCTGTTTGACAGACTACAGTGGGATATATTTGGTTCAGAAATCTTAAAATACTCTGACCTTCATCAGGGACTGGGGCCTTCCAACACTGCCTCCGAGTTTGGCCAAATTTGAGGTCATTTGATTTGTTCAAAAGCAATGCTTGTGCCCCTGAGCCCATCAGAGAGGACTGAACACTGTGCGCTGGAATCACTGGTTTATTCCCCACTTCTCCCTCCTGTTTTATAGAGAAAACCACTCTCACTTTAGCAAAGGGAAATATAAAAATGAAAAAAAAAGGGAGGGGGCCTCTTTTCTGTCCTGTCACCATCTTAAACTTTTGGCACCAACTTTGATTAAGTTAAGCAAGGACTTGATCAGTATGTGACCTGAAAGATTTAAGAGTGTGAAGCCTGGGGCTTGCACCAATGTTTCACTGGTGAAACAAAGACACTGGAGTCCCAGGTCCTGAGACACTGGACTTCGTGTAGAGATTCCTTTCAATACTCAGGCAGCGCTGCTGAGATTCATTTTTTAAATACATGGTCTTATCCAGAAAGGATTCTCAATTATCAAGTGATAGTTGAATCTCCATAGAGGACAGAAGCTGAGAGAGGGTTCTCTTCACCTCTGGGGATCACTTTACAGCTCAACCATCCCTGGTCACCCCACACCTGATGCTGTGGCTGACCCCCATCTCCATTCAGCACAGCACTATGGTCACTCTACCACCCAAACCTGAGAATCCTCATCAATCTTCATTTCAATCACTATGGAGACATCTGGGACTGTGGGCAGAAGCAGGAGGGAGCTGAGGGACCCAGAAGTGAGAGGGAAGTGTGAGGAGGCCTTATCCTGGGGTGAGGCTGGGCAGAACCCCAGAATGCCACTCTGCCCCCAGTCACTGAGATTCATTCCTAATAAAGAGAAACATATGTAAAGGCATCCCTCCACAATATTCATGTGAGAGATCTGCACCGAGGGCTGATCTGTCCCATGGTCCTGAGGCTGTGGAAGCAAGAAGTCCTGGCGAATTGCCGGAGACCCTCACCCCACATGTCCCCTCTCACTGGGATCAGTCGTCCTCCCCACAGGGCTTTCCTGCCATGTACTGATCCTTCCTGCAGCATTCCTTGAGTTCCAAGGGCTCCTGGGTACTAATCCCACCCCCTCAGGTTCTCCAGTTGCTCCTGAGGCTCATAGCATACCTCACAAGGTTCTCCTAGTCTAGGGAAGCAGGAGGGAAGAGGGTCAACAGATGCCCTGAGGGGTCCCAGTGCCTGCATTTAGCAGGTCATTCACCTCCAAATTCCAAGGGGAGATTTGGCTTCCTACTGGTACCAACAATCATAGGTTAAGTTCCCTGGGATCCAGTCTTGAGGTTTTAATGCAGCAGCTTTAGGTGGGGAATGACTGCAAAGAACCTGTGACAAAGTCAGGAGAATGGACACAATAAATACTTGTGGTCTAAAAATTAAATACCAATTTAAGAGAATAAAGCATGTAAAGTGAAATAATGTAAAGTGAAACTAATAATATGTTTACTTCATTCGAATGAGTATGCGTCATTTTAATGAGTCATGCTGCATAACTCCTCAAACCACCCTTACTTCTTATTTCACACCCATTTTTTCCCACAAAGGTTCTTGATTTTATCACAGCAACTCTGAAAACAGATTTTAAAATAGACGTAATTTAAAGTGACATTATATAGTCTGAAGTCTGATTTGAAACTATAAAACTCCTTGCTCTAGTGCTGTCTGTGCCAACCAACAGATGTCACTGCACATCCTTCAAATATTTCATCTCTCACAAAGTGAGTTTGCTCAGTAACTTTGATCCCAGAGCCTCTTGGCATAGACTTTGGAAACCACAGGCATAGGCTGTCGGAAAGAGAAGACAAAGGACATGGGGACAACTTGGAGGTGAGGGGTCCAGAGAGACTATCAGGTGATATCCTTGGGTATTAGGACAGGTCCTCTCAAGTTGCAGGTCAAGATGTTGTGTCAGAGAAAAACAGACAGATGCTCACTTGTGGCCCAACAGTCAACCCTGTGGGACAGATTTCCTCCTACTGATCCAATAAAAGCCAAGTGAAGACTGGATCATTCCAGAGTCAAGAAGAACAAGATAAATATAAGTTTGAGGGGCTATTGGGGAATTTCAGAGAGATCACGTGGTGAGATGCACTAACTGGCCCAGGAAATCGTTTGTGTAATGAGATTTAAAAACACCAAGGTGAGAGGTAAGTGGACAGGAGGGGAGGGGAGGGCAACTCTCAAGATTAGTCCCAGTACTGTGTGTGGGAGAGGGAGAGAGAGAGAGAGAGAGAGAGAGAGAGAGAGAGAGAGAGAGAGAGAACACCTGTATCAATTACCAATTGATTTCTGTCGGGTTTGCTGTGGGTGGAGAAGACAGGGACTGCCCAGGTGGGAGATCATGCCCATCCACCTTTCCCATCCTTCCTCCCTGTAGCAAGATTCTCTGTCCCACTAACCAATGCTTCTTGACCCTGGACCTCTTTTTTCAAATCTATGTATAAAAACCAGTGCAAAAATGAACAAAGAAAAAAAGTAAAGAAATGCTGAAAGTAACATCATTTTAGGACCCTGGTGCTTTGGGTTCTCCAGTGACCATGTGAAATGCCCTCCATTACTGTTCTGTATTGTTGGGCTGCTTCAGAACACTTGGAAACATATTCCCCCTCAAACACAGTCCTACTCTAAGGGGCTCCTCTGTTAGAGTTCATTGGATTCTGACTCCTGCTCCTGCATCCTCAGCACCTGCACTGTCCACAGTAATGCAGTGATGTCATTCCTTCAGGGTGTGCTAGGACCTACTGTGTGTCAGTTCTCCTAGAGAGTCAAAGGCAAGCAAATGTGCCCTTCCCTGAAGTTAGTCAACTCCAGAAGGAGACAGAGAGATGCACACCTGCTGGTAACACAGGGTGGTGTTCTTGATGCAGCCAGAGCTTTTGGAGCACAGGAGAAAGGAAGTCAATTCCATCTGGGAGCTGCTGTGTGTCAATTGTTCTACTAGAGTCAAAGGCCCTTCGCTGAGGCTAGTCAACTCCAGAAGGAGCCAGAGAGAGCCACACCTACCGTTAACACACAGTGGTGTTCCTATGGTAGCCAAGCTTTTGGAGCACAGCAGAGAGGAAGTCAATTCCATCTAGGAGCTGCAGGGCAAACCGAGGGAAGATGATGCTGCACCTGGGCCTACTGAATTATTGCTACTTGGATGGATGGAAAGAGGAACATAGACAAAGTGATGTGCAGGAGCTCAGACCACGATGCGCTCTGTATGGGGACCACAAGCACCTATGGAGAGTGCTCCCTGGGCTCCTGAGGGTAGGTCAGCCTTGGGATGAAGAGGATCAGGAGGGTCATGGGAAAGGGAAGATGGGTGGGAAGTCAAAGGGGCAGATACTGACTCCCAGGCAGTCTCCCCAGGAAGTCTCTTTCTCCAGCTCATTTCCTGGAAAGGGAGGAGAGAAAGAAGGGGAAAAGAGAGGGATGGGAGTGGTCATGCTGGATACACATGCTTCTGTGAATGTGACTTCTGGAGGTTATTATGTCTTGCATGTTTAAAAACAATTAATTTTTGGAAAAAGAAATTGCTAAAAGTCAAAAGCAAAATGAAACAAATGAACCTAACTGCGGAGTCGTTGGATAACCACACAGGCAGGAATTGGGTATGGGGTGAATGCTCCTGGGTCAAGACTGCTACATTTTATGTCATTGCCACTGTCATTGTGAGCCTGCCTGTTAGTGATGTCATTCTGATTTTACTAATTTCTGCCACTGTGGCTCCTCAAGTATATTTATTTTCTGTTTACATGGATGTACAAACTTGGATTTGCTAATGGAACTGCTGTTTTTCTCTGCTAAAACTGGGTGTCTGTAAGTGTATAAATGCTTATTCTTAAACAAATGTAAGTAAGACCACATATTCTCTGCAGCACACAGGTTGTTGCTCATAATAATACATCTTGAAGACTAGACCATATATGTGGACTTTCCTGTGTACCCTGCATGACATTCCCTAAGTGACTATTTCACAATGTACGTAACCAGTTATCCTTGAATATTGAGATTCTTTCCATTTAATTACTATTACATAACAAAATGCTACAATTACTATATTCATGTAAATACCTCTACAATGTAGCAGGATACATTTTTAGATACAGTATTGCTGTGCAAATTGATACAATGTAAACATGTATCATTTCATCCAATTGCAACCTTGTCCATACACTGTCATTTTTAAGAACCACATTTGACAAAAGACATTGAACAACTAGGGACAGAGGGAGTGAAAATTGGTACTTCTTTTCCGAAAGACTTTGTGACAGGGTTTGTCAAGGGCCGAAACTGTCAAACTCTGTAATTGCAAGTATCTGGGGTAATCATACTTGTTTGAAATGTTGTAGACTTCTAGAAAGGATAGCAAGAATCCAAGGACACTTCCTCATGGGTGCGTGGCCATGAGAGAGGATCAGGCAAGAACCAAGAGATTTTCACGTTTCATATGTTTTCCATCCTGAAACCTGTGGGTATGTTAAGGAGAAGTAAAGGAGAGTGTGGCCGGGATCCCCTAGGATGGTAACCCGGCTTATTCGCGGGTCATGACCACCCCAGCATCCACCCGCTGGGCTCTGGCTATCTTTACTCCTCAGCCTTCCAAGTAGCTGGAACTACAGGCGTGCGCTACCATGCCCGTCTAATTTTTTGATTTATTGTAGAGATGAGATCTCGCCAAGTTCCCCAGGCTGGTGTCGAGACCATGGGCTAAGGCAATCCCCTCACCTCGGCCTCCCAAAGGACTGGGATTACAGGTTTGAGCTACTGAGCCCAACCCGGGTATGTTGATTTAAGCACAAACCACTACCACACACAGTCCCCTCCTGGGTTTCAGTTTCGACCTCGTGTCCCACCCTCCCTCCACATTCTCCCCACCTTGTGTGCGCAAGTCCGGAGATGGCAGCGCCCGGCCAAGGCCACAGAGGAGACTCCCGGCTTCCAGCGGATTCCAGCCGCGGAGCACCGGGTTCGGTGATCACCAGGGACGGAACTTCCTCCGGGAGTCTTGGAACAACACAACCAGCGTGGTAGAGGACAGGTAGGTCCTGTGCCGGGAGGTGGCAGGAAATGCGGGATCCCACGGCGTGAAACGAGGGGAAGTTCCTCCTTCAGCCTCGCGGGGACTAGTCACCAGCTCCTGAGGAGACGTTCGGGTCCCTCTGGGATCCTTGGACTGGAACGGTGTGGCCACGAGCGGAAACCCCTCCTCCTGTTTCTGTGGACGCTGTGGAAGGGCGTCTGGGGCGCACTTGGCCCTGAGTGTCTGCAGGTCGGGACAGGGACTTCTGGTTCCTGGAGCCCCTGGTTTCTCCGCTACGCTCGGGCCAGGAGGAGGGACCTGGTGAGGCTGAGAAACCCTCGGGAGGATGGAAAAGACGGATGGGGGAGGGGACGGGAAAGGGACAGAGAGAAGGAGCTGGCGGGACAGCAGAACCAGGAGACGCCCCACGCTGAAAATGTGCGGATGGCGCCGCACACAGAAGCCCTCACATTTCGCATCCACACCCACCGACCCTATCTCTAGCAGCTCCGCCCAGCAATACAGGAAAGCTCCGCACTCCCCACAGTCCCACTGTCCTGGAATTTTTCTAAATCCAGAATTTGAATCAACCTTTAAGTAACATCTGAACTTGACAAAAGTATTCTTTTAAGAAAAAAAATAGGAATGCAACTTATGTTTTAAAATTAAATTTTGGCTGAGCTTGGGGGTTCAGCCTGTAATCCAAGCACTTTGGAAGACCGAGTCAGGTGGATTTTTTAGCCCGCGGGTTCGAGACCAGCGCGGGCAACTTGACGAGACCTGATCTCTACAATAAATAAATTAAAAAAAAAAAATAACAGGGTGTAGTAATGTGCGCCTGTAGTTCCGACTACTTGGAAGGCAGAGGCGGAAGGATCACCAGAGACCAAAGGTCGATGCTAGGGTGGCTGTGAGCTTGCCACTGCACTCCATCCTGAGCGACAGAGTGAGACTCCAACTCAAAACAAAAATTAATTTTTTTCAATCAGAAACACATACTTTGATGTATTTTATCTCCAGGGTTACATTAACTAGAATTCTTATTATTAGCAACTTTAAATTGTGGTTAAATCCTAGGAAGCAAGAAAATCTCAAATGTGTCAGGTAGTAGCATTTTATAGAAGAGAACTCTAACACAATTTTGGAAATATGTTTCCTCACTTTATAACCCCTTTGCCCCCACCCCTTTTTTCCTGTTTTGTGAGTTGAGGTCTTACTATGTTGCCCAGGCTGGAGTGCAGCGGCATGATCACAACTCTCTGCAACCACGAACTCCTAGGCTCTCAGGTGATCCTCTTGCCTGCCTCATTCTCCCAAGTAGCTGGGACTACAGGTACATGCCACCACACCTGGCTAATTTTTTGTATAGACTATACATTGCTATTTTACCAAAGCCAGTCTCCAACTCGTGGGCTCCAGCAATCCTCCCTCCTCAGCCTCCCAAAGTGCTGGGATTACAGGAGTGAGCCACAGCCCCTGACCCACAACCTTTCGTTATTGAAAGTGACCTGGACATATAATGAGCTTCCAAAATAATTTTAAGATTTAACTCCCATAAAAATCTCATTCATAAGCATTAGCTCATTTGTATTCACTTATTTTATTCATTGTAGCAGTTTGCTTAATTACTTATGAGAGCTGACATTTTAGACAAAGTTAGGCATCATTTTAAGTTATTTTCCTGTCAACCATTTTTATAACCCGTGAATATCCAGTGTTCACCTAAGTAAGTACCTTAAAGTTAAACACATGGGTTTTTGCTGATAACTCAAAGATTCAGCTGTTTTCACCGAGCCAACAGTCTTAAATCAGTCTTACTTGTCAAAAAATCACATGCACAAAGATCATTCTGTGTTTAGCTGGGTTTGTAGTCCTATAACCTTCACGATAAACCCTGACACCCTCAATTACCTAGAAGAGGCAAATGTAAAATTATCCAATCAGAAGACACAGACAAAAATGTATGCAGACAATTTTGCTGGCATTTCTATTTCATTAATAATTTTAAAATCATTTTTATATGCCAGAGATTATTAAAGTCATGTCGACTTGGAAGCGTTTAGATCTATGCATTTAATATATGTATATTTATTTATTTGTGAACCTATTTGGTAGCATGCTGGATACAACACTACATGTACCTGTGGGCTGACCAGGACAGTGAGACGATCAGGGAGAAAGAGACACAAGAACAGCAGGTGAGAAGGAAACACCTGAGGACCAGGTGGTGTCAGCAGAACAGGACCTGTGGGGTGTGTACTGGGGAATTTGCCTCCTTTCCTCAGATTGTTGGCAGTCAGTGCATGATACTGTTGCAAGTTGGGACAGAGCAGTTTTTCTCCTGCACCACTTGAGAGTGAGCTGTCACACTGAAGCTGCGTGTTTAGTGACCCCACCTCTTGCCCCTTACTTGAGCATGGTATTCCATGGTAGTGTGCGCCTGTAGTTCCAGCTACTTAGAAGGCAGAGGCGGAAGGATAGCCGGAACCCAGCAGGTCGAGGCTGCGGTGGCCGGGAGCGGCCACTGCACTCCAGTCTGGGCAACAGAGTGAGACTCCAACTCAAAAAAAAAAAAACCAGGGCACTCTCTTGACAACCACAATATAATCACCAGATTTCACATCCACACATTAGGACACATTCACGCTCTGATCCCACTCAAAGCTCACCAGTTGTGCTCATCGTGACTTTGCAACTAAGGATCTGACAGATTGAGGTATTCTCTAGCTCCTGATTTTGCTGAAGATACAAGTTATGGTGTTTTTTCCCCTAACTGTTATGCTACATAACTGGGAAAATATGGGGAGAAACTTGGGTTGCCACAGTTACTATTACTGTGTGTCACTCAAAAACCTCATTAATATATTTGAAAGATTTAGCATATTTTGCTCAGCATTTTGCTAGTTCACATTTTCTAGTCTGATGTAGTAAGGACCAAAAATTGTTCATCAACATTGAAAAATATGTTATACTGTAGTTGGCTATTTTCTTGCTTATTTTTTGCAATGGCATAAATAGCACAGTAGAGATCCAAACATTCCCATGCTTCTGGAACACGTTGGAAGCCAGGAACTAACCCTGGGATTCATGTATCATTGGATGAGGATGGCGTCCACTGCATTGGTGTCATAAAATTCAGTGTCAAAGGAGTGATCTACATAGACTCCTACTGACCACATAAGGATCTCTAGGGTTCCATTTCCTTTCCACCAGTTCTTAAATGCAGGTTGAATATGTGTCAATAGGATGGGTGTATAAGCTGTACCATTGTTCTTTTAATTGTATTATCTTGATTTGGGGGGATTTGTTAAATTCTTCACACACTTCTTCACTGTGTGGAATGTTCATAGCATTGGCCCAAATCTAAGGAGAATTAGAAGAATTCTTATTTGTTTGTAGGAATTTCTTTTATATTTTGGATCCTAACCTTTTATCACAGAGAAAAGATATCTTTTAAAAATAGAGATTGATCTGTGATGGCAGGAAAATACCTGGATACCAGAGAAACTTCCACAACAAACCACATGAAAACAGGAGGTGGAGAGTGTATGGGAGCTCGCCCTGAGGATGTTGCAGCACAATAGGGCAGGGAGAAGATGGAATCCACATTGGATAAGCATGGGTATAACAAGGCCCCTGAGATATGGTATTGATTACCAGTGGGTTGGCTCTTGGACTTTGGGTTAGGGATGGTCCATACAGCATCAAATAGAAAACCAACACCCTACATGGCAGGTGGTAGAGGAAGTAGTCAAAAGACTTGCAGAAGTGCCTGTTCCACAGTAGTGTCAGTAGGAGAAGCCAGAAACATGTCCAGTCCACTGTGCTCCATGGGAAGAATGGAGGACCCTGGTTACCCAGCCAATACAAAAGGCCACGTGAGAAAACATCAGGCTGACAAGAAGCTTATTATGCCTATTACTTAAGGCAAGGTTGGCAGTAAGTGATGATGTTCCCCAAAGGTCTTCCAGAGGGAATGGGATGTAAATCCTGGAAACCAGTTGCCCGATGCAGCCCATCAAGTGTAGGACCCTAGGAGGATACAATGATGGAAATGACTAGAAGGTGGAAACAAGCTGAAACCTAAGCATTAAAGACCAATGTTAATAGCTGATAGAACATAGGGTCCAGAGGCAAAGCAGATGGAGGGCCAAACCAGATAATGCTGGATTTTCATAATTACAACAAAGACAAACACAAGAAGGGAAGATCGGGAGGTTGAACATCACCATTTTATAAAGAACTCATCTTCAGCCCAATTTCCAGAACTAAACCACTCCTGAAACAGACCAAGAACCAATTATTTGAAGCACAGTCCAGATTCCAATGAGGAGGAATCCTTCAACCCCTCAGCAAGTGCAATGCTTTTTTGGCCTTCCCCACAGAGACAATTGGTCCCTAGAGTTTCCTTTGAAATGCTGTGTTATAAATATGTTGTTTCATGTGATTGTCTCTGTTATAATGACACAGTTCGGCCATTGTAGCATGAAATCTGCAATATACAGTGCGCGTGTGTGAGGCTGGACCTGTCACTAGGAAAATGTGTTCCACAGTAGTGTCAGTAGGAGGACACCCAATGATCCCAGAGACACCATGACCAGAGAGGTGTTATGTGAACCTCAAGTCAATTCCTAGTTGGAAACTCACAACAGAGGTCATCCTCCCACAGCAGGGAATCACACAGTTAAAACGGCTCCCATATGGTTCTAGGTAGAGATGGGGCCTGCAGCCACAGGGAAGCAGTGACCTTGAGGATTCAGAGCTACCCATCACAGGATGCGCTCCTCACTTACCAGGTCATGAGGGAGAAAGGCCCAGCAGGGAGAAGGCTCGACAGATTCTCCTGGGTTGGGCAGGAGCAAGATCAGAGGGGAAAAAAGAAAAATTCCTGCACAAACAGTTGTCCATCTCTAGGATCCCAGACCCCCTCACCCTCAGCTCACATCTGTGACTTCAGGGAGGGCTCTAATGGCGCCATGGACCTAGCGTACCACTCAGCAGCTGGACAGATTCCAAATCTAGACTCCTTTCCACATGCAGTTTGTCTTTTCTGCTGTTGCTCTACAAAGGGATAGTACTTGACACAGAGACAGAGAACCAAGGGCCTGCAAGGACCAGAGTGTTCACTCCCACCCCTCTGTAGAAAGAATTTGCTGGACTCCTGTCTAAATAGTGACTTTTCTATATGATGCTGTGTCCCCAATAGGTAGAACAGGTGGGTCTGGAATCCAGGGCAGAAGTAGGTGCCTTTACTTACCAGCATTCCCAGGGGCATGCTGGGGACATAGTACTCCCATTTCTCCTACACTAAGTTTTTGGTGAGGTTAAGGTGTGGGCTGGGGGTGTTCTCAGGCAACTGGGATGAGGTGCCAAGTGGTGGGAGATGTGGTGAAGACCCCCATAAATGGCAAGGGGATGGAGATCTGTGGATGACTGGCCGGGTTGAGATGGGGAATAGCAGGAGGTAACCTGGTTGGTGACCCAGTGAAAGGTGAGGGGAGTGGGTGGGAAGTGGCTGGTGGCCCCTGTGTACAGGTGAGTGTCTGTAACCAAATTCAGTGACAAGTTCAAGGCACAGAGGCCTGGGGTACTGGAGGGTGTGTGTTTGGAGAGTATGTGAGAGCAGAGCAGGCCTGTAGTTGTCTGAAACGTATGTGGCTGTGTTCCTGTACTGACCCCTCTCCCACCGTCTCGTATCACCCTTGGCTTCAGCTCCACCTTTCCAAGAGTGAGGTGTGCTTGGTGCTCACCCAGCAACTTCCACTGACATCTTATCCTTTCCAACTGTCTTGACCCTCTATCTTCATGTCTGTTTGCCCCTCTCCTTGTTCTGGAGCCTGGGTGATGAATGGCAAGGGATCAGACCTAGGAAGCAAGAAGCCAGTGGAGAGCAACCGAGGGGACTGGCAGAGTCAAGGGAGATTTCTGTCCTCCCTGAAGCCTCTTCTTCTCTCTAATCCCCTTCAGTCCCAGACCCCTCATGTTTGTCCCCAAACACACTGATTTTCCATCCTCTGAACTCACTGGCCTACCCAGCCCAGGCCAGCCCAGCAGTAAGAGCAGCAATAGCTGGGTGAGGCCCAACATGGTGCCTGTAGCTGGTACCGTTGACAGCGGGAGCCCCAACGGAGGCAGGTCTTGAGCAAGCAGCATGGGGCATGAGAGTAACTGCAGGTTTCCTCTGATGGAGCGTTTGGGGCCTATTCTCACAGATACTGCAGGAAGGGCCATGGTCTGCTGATGTGCTTTGGATGGAGTGTTCATTAACTCAACTTAGGAGTGAAGCCTTGCATTTGAGTCACCCTGTGTTCCCTCCAGCTCCTCTTACACCTTGGATTCCCCACCCTACACCTCCACTTCCCCACATTTGGAGGCCAGTTACTCAGAGACCGGGGATCTGCATGACATGTTTGTGCTATAAAGTAAGCCCCAGATGTGAGGAGAACACACCCTCAGTTCCTGTCCTCCAGTTAATCCATCACAGGATTAATTCTCATCTCCAATTAGACAAAATACTCTGTTTTTAAAAATTAAATTGATATTTATGGAGTACCATTTGTAAAGTAGTGACTGAGAATGAGTACTGAGAATAGTACCTGAGAAAGAAATAACAGAGCTGGGGGCTGAGGTCAGCTGAGGAAATGCCGACCCCTGTAGCTGAGCTTTGTAAGAAGACCTAATCATGGAGGTAATCAGATGTTTCTGGAAGTGGGAGTGTGACTTGGATTAAGTGATTGATAACATGAAGGGATTCTGTTCTATGTTGTCAGAACTCAGAACATTAGAACGATATGCTATGTGAAATAATCTCTAAATATGAAATTCTACAGTGCTGTGAGAGTGGATTGACTAAGAAAAGGAGATGGTGTAGTGACACAACAAACTGAGCAGTGATGTGAAAAGAAGTAGAGAAGCTGTAGGGTCTAGAATTTCCATTGCTTTGTCAGGCACAGGTACTGTGTTTGGTGACAGGAGGAGTCACTGGATAGAAAGGATATGCATTCTGGAATGGTGGTCCTGTCAGACATAGACCATATACTTTAAAAACAATGAAGGGACGCGGTCTCTTCCAATGACCTACTGCAGTAGGAAGCAGAACATGAGATGAACCTTTCAATGGGTGAACATTGAATAAAGGCATCTGCTCCTCATAATGTGAGAGGGCCTGATATGACCAGCTGAAGTCTAGAAAGCAGTCAGAAGACTGGTCTCTCCAAAAAGAGGGATTTCTCCATCCATCTTCCAGGCAGGACAAAGAAAACCTCTTTCTGCAATGCTTGAGAGTGAGCTCTCGTGCTGATGTCGCCACCTTTAGTGACGCCATCGTATGCCCCTTACTTTAGTGTTTTGGTGCTACAAACCAAGACATTCTCCTAATAATGACAATACAATCATCAAACAGATTTCACATCCACACATTAGGATCCTGTCATACTCAGACCCCATTCAAGTCTTATCAATTGTTCTCATTGAGTCTTTACAACCAAGGAGCTGATGGATCTAAGTATTCCCTATCTCCTGATTTTGATGAGGATACAAATTATAGTGTTTTGTTTGACCAATAGCTGTACATTTGGAAAATATGTGATGAGATCTGTCTTGATATTTTTACCATGATTGTGCATCACTCAGATTCCTCATTACTATATTTGAAAAGTTTCACATTTTCCACCCATTTTGGTTGTTTTATTTTTGCTAGTTCAGATTTACTAGACTAAAGTAGAGAGAACTGGACAACTTTCACTTACATTGAAAAATGTGATGTACTTTAGTTTGACATTTTATCATTCATGTTTTGATGTGACATTAAAAGCACAGTAGATATCCAAACATCTCCATTTGAATTATATGGATTATTTGGGATATGTTAAATCTTTCTGAGGTTTCTTTACTATCTGGAACTGCTTTTACCACTTGCCCATATCTTAGAAGAACTACAAGTTGATTTTTTGTTTTATTTTATTTTATTTTTGTTTTGTTTGTTTGTTTTTGAGTCAGGGTATGACTTTGTCACCTGGACTGAAGTACAGGGGCTCCCTGAAACTTCTCCCTCTGGACTCAGGTTATCCCTTTGCCCTTAACCTCCCAAGTGGCTGGGACTACAGGCCCATGTTTGCCTGTGGAGTATTCAATAACTATCAAAATAGAGATTGATGTATTGTGAGGATTTCTTTCTAATAGAAATACGTGCAGTGAGGGCTAGGAAAAGACGAGAAAAGTCACTGCCAAGGGTAGAGTGTCCTGAAGTAAGTCATAAAATGTCATATTCCATAAGTAGTAATATAAATATGAATATGTTTTTGCACCCAAGGTATGTGGAAAGTGTCTGAGACTGACAGGCAGACTGCTTGTAATTTAAGAGTGATCCTTGAATATCCATTTCCACAAGACACCTAACAGAATCTGTAGTTTAAATCCTCCATAACATGAAGGAAGAATGAAATTCCATTAATTCTTGATTGGATTGTAAAACAAAATTACAAACTCAACTAATTTTTCTTGAAAATTGAAGTCTTTCGTTCAATTACAATATAGTATAATAAATTGCTAAAGGAAACAATTATAAATATAACTGTTTTGTCATTAAAAAATTAAAAATTCCAATTGAGGGCATGAAAGAAATCCTGAGGGTCTGAAGTTGAACATGATATTTCACAGGCAATGTTCTAAGATCTCAGTGGGTTTTACTGAAATGAAAACACAAGCATGACAATCTTGCCCAGGCCCAAAATTTGAGGAGATGCCTTCTCAGCTCCTGCTGCCCCAGGTCAACCTGCAATGCAAAGTTTTGTGCCCGCTGCTGGGAATGTCTCTGTCTTCAGGGAACTCACACAGTTGTTGACATAAGCAAGGAGGAGAATACAACATCTCTCTCCTGCTGTGGCAGAGATGACTGAGAGTGGGAAAGGCAGGGTGCTAGGAGCTGGCACTTCAGGTGGTTTTGAAGGATTTCCAGAAACAAACCAGTCAATTTAAAAGGAAGAATGATTGTGGGAAGAAGATGCTAAGGACAAAGGTCTAGGGCCTCGTGACTCCCACAGTTTTGAGGATAACCAGGAACCCACAGTGAGTTGGCCAAAGTGCTCAATGAGCAAGTGGGGCCAGGAGTGAGAAGGGAAAGAAGTTGGAAGACCATAGTGGCATCAATATCCCCCAGGAAGGACCCACAAGAGGAGTCATTTACACACACACACACAGACAACATGACACACACTTGTACATACACAGGAGCCATTCGAAGGCATCTCAAGAGAACTACCAGTCTTCCCATCTCACTCTCCTGTGGGCTCCAGCCTTTTCTCCTAGTGCATCAAGAAGTCCTCAAGTCATCTCTTGCAGTCTCCCATAGAGGTCTTCTTGAAGAACATGTTCACATCCCTGTCTCTCTCCCATGTCTTTCTCATCTGTCAAGCAGTGAAGCTGCTAACCCCACAATCTGCATCCTTAAACCATGGACTATGCTACCTACATCTTGGTGTGTAACTATCCAGCGTAATTTCCAAGAGTTTCAATCTGAGCATGAACCCCACCTCTCTCAGCATTTCCCTCTACCTCTCTAAGGTCTCTCTGGTTTTCACCTTCTCCGCTAGGAGACCTATGGTTTGGGCTTTGTCACTGCCATAGTCATACAAAAGAAGCTGGAAGAACTCAAATCACTCTATAAAAAAGATACCTGCACATGTATATTTATCACAGCATTGTTCACAATAGCAAGAACATGGAACCAACCCTGCTGCCCTTCAAAAGAGGACTGGACCAAAAAAATGTGGTACATATACACAATGGAATATTATGCAGTAATTAAGAAGAACAAAATCATGAACTTCGCAGCAACCTGGATGGACTTAGAGTCTATAATACTGAGTGATCTTTTTCAGAAACAAACATCTGAGTATTACATGTTTTTACTCATAGGTGTGTTAGGGTATGGATAGTGTGAGGGAGGAGGCACTGATAGAGAGGTGAGGGGGTTCAGCACTACTGGAGCCAGCATGCCAGAGTTGTGTGCTGCTAACCCAGAGATCTGAGTAATTCAATGAATTGCAACACACAAAGAGGTGAAAGAAGAAAAGATTTATTTAAGAAAAGTTCACTTCCAACAGACAGGAAGTGGGGCTGCACTCTAGATGTGTGTACCCTCGTAGCCCCCCGGATCTCCGGCTTAAATCCTTTCCCTTGGGGGTGTTGCAATCAGGTAGGTGTGACTGACATGACCTTCTCATTGACCATCTGTGAGTGTCTTGGAGATCCTGTGACATGAAGACCCCGTAATGTCTGCACAGATTATCACAGCCCCTAGAGAAGGGCATGATAAGGATTCTAGTACTCCTGTACATCCCTGAATAACATTCCTTAATGTTAATGGAGGGTGTGTTTCCCCTTATCCTCTATGCATTCCCAGCGGGCAGTTTCAGGGGATCCTTGAAATCCCTGTAGATAGCACCCAATTTACTGGGATATCAAGTCCCCATCTGCTCCCCCTTCTGAGCAGTGACAAGTCCTGTGATCTGCAGGATTTTGTAATCATAAGTTTTGTGATTTGCATAACTTATGACTAATGCGTGAAGCCTTAGGCTTTGTACCTCCCTTTACTATAGGCAAACTTGATTGCCAATCTGCTGGGCCCCACTGACAAAAGCTGAGATACCTTTGATACCTAGCACTAGGAAGTCTGTTTCTGAAAAGACAAAGTTGGCAAGGTCAATCTTTGCCTCCAAAACATAACATCTGGTTTCTCATTATTGCATTAGAGTTTAGGAACTAGATGAAAAATGGCTTCCAGCTCTAGGTCTTTCAAAGAGGACCCTGAACAACAATCATAATATTATAAGAAAAGGATTGTCAGTAGCAGGAAACTGAGGTGGGGGGCGCGGGGAGGGCCTGGGGAGGGAGGATTGGCAGTACTGGGGAAGGAGGGACACACCTCATCAACAAGGGTATCTGCATAATGAACATTTGTATACCTAACTCTGAATTGTACCCCATATCTTTAAAATAAAAAATTAAAAGCTAAAAAAAAAAAACCAATGTAATTCACACAATCACAGAATAAAAAATATAAATCATTTTAAAAAAAGAAAATTCTTCTGGTCCACCTGTCCTTGAATCTCTCAACAGTGTTGTCAGGTGTGGGATTTCAAATGACAGTGAAGTTACACCCACCTTGAATACTATAAGAGAATGATTGAGAGTAGTGGGAAACTGCCGGGAGGGGAACAGGGAAGCAGGATTGGCAGTAGTAGGACTCTGTCTGGGGAAGGGGGACATATTTCATTAACAAGGGTACCTGAATAATGAACATTTGTAAACCTAACCCTGAATTGTACCCCACATCTTTAAAATAGAATAAAATAATTTTTTTTAAAAGGCAGGAGGAGGCTGAAGTGGAGGGAAAAGACCCTGAAACTCTGTGACTGCCAGAGTCTCTCTGAAGGGCTGGGCTGGAAGAGGAAGGATATCCTTTCTCAGACTTTCGTCTTTACCACATAAATCCTAGTGCTCCTCCTTTGCTTGGGAAGGAGGAGGTCTCTGCCTGATAAGAAACAACACATCTCTAACAGACATGTCTCTCTCCATTCTCTCCCAGGCCTATACTCATATGAACCTCACACAACCTTGTCAGGGAGGAGCCAGACCTGCTACGGCAGAGAAAGGCCTGGATGCTAGAAGACCTTCCATAGCAGACCATGTGAATATGGAGGGTGGATGGTGTGGGGGGGGCTGCCCCTGAGGATACTGGAATTTTGTGGAGTGGGGTGATAGTGGAATCCATGTTGGATAAGCATGAGTCTACAATTATGAGTTACAGGATTTAGCAATGCCCCAGGGACATGGTGCTGATCTACTTGTGGGTTGGCTCTTGGACCTTGGAAAAGGGATGGTCCACCCAGCATTAAATAGAAAACCCAGACTCCTGGCAGGTAGTAGAGGAAGGGGTCAAGAGGCTCAGAGAAGTGTCTGTGACAGAGTGATCTCAGTAGGAAAAGTCAGAACCATGTCCAGTCCACTGTGGATCCTGGGGAAGTCAGAGACCCTGTTTACCTAATGGATACTGGTGCCCTCAGAAGGTCCCAGACTGACAAGAAGCTCAGTGACGCCTATGGCTGAAGGTCAGGGTTGGTAGTATTATGTTCCCACAATATGGGCTCCCAGTAGCATCGGATGAAAATTCCTGTGGTAACAGAGCCCGGTGGAGGCTCTCATGTGTAAGAACCCAGGAGGGTGCAGTGATAGAAATGACTGGAAGGTGGAAAGCCACCGAGACCTGAGCCTCAAGGAGCAATGTGCACGGCTGAGGGAACACAGGGCTTGAGGCAAAATAGGTGGCGAGCCCACCCAGAAACTGCTGGATTTCAATAATTATAGCAAAGACAAAACATAGTAAGGGAGGATCAGGAGGATCAACATCGGGATTTTATAAAAGGCTCAGCCTTGGCCGGGCTTAGTGGCTCAGCCTATAATCCCAGCACTTTGAGAGGCTGAGGTGATTGGATTACCTGAGCCCGTGGGTTCGAGACCAGCCCGGACAACATGGTGAGACCTTGTCACTACAATTAATAAAAAATTAGCTGGGCATGGTAGCGCGCGCCTGTAGTTCCAGCTACTTGGAAGGTTGAGACAGAAGGATCACCAAAGCCCAGCAGGTCAACGCTGGGGTGGCTGTGAGTGTGCCACTGCTCTCCAGCCTGGGCGATGGAGTGAGACTCCAACTCAAAAAATAATAATAACAGCTCTGCCTATTTTCCCAGTTTCCAGAACTAAGCCACTCCAGAGACAGACCAAGATCCAATTATTAGAAGCAGAGTCCAGGTTCCAATGA
This sequence comes from Cephalopachus bancanus, assembly GCA_027257055.1. Lineage (NCBI taxonomy): Eukaryota > Metazoa > Chordata > Mammalia > Primates > Tarsiidae > Cephalopachus > Cephalopachus bancanus. The sequence goes on from JAPVLO010000006.1 coordinate 1,249,977, forward strand.
GAAGGGACCCTCCAACCCCTCAGGAAGTACAATGCTTCTTTCTGGCCTTCCCAAAAGAAACAGTTCACCCTAGAATTTGCTGTGAAGGTCTGCGTTGTAAATATACAGGGCCGTACAGGCCAGAGTCTCTGTTGCAATGACTCAGCTCTGCTCTTATAGGGTGAATTCAGCAACAGACAATTCATGAATGATTAGTAGAACTGGACCTGTCACTAGGGCCATGTGTCCCAGGATACCCTATAATCTCAGAAACACCATGTTTGGAAAAGATGCTAATTGGACATCATGCCAATTCCATTTTTATATTTTTTATTTTAAAGATGTGGGATACAGTTCAGGGTTAGATGTATAAGTGGTCATCGTAAAGGTAATGTTTGGGCCTCCCTTTGGTCCCCACTTTGCCTGGTTTGAAGTTGTATCCCTTCCCCCCACAACCCCTACAGTATGTCACTATTGCTAATCCCTTTTTTATAGTATTATGGTAAATGTTCAGGGTCCTCTTATGAGGGAGGATATGTGATATTCTGTACTTTGTTTCTGTGATAGTATGAGCATGACAGACTCTAAATCCATCCAAATTACTGCAAAAGTCCATATGTTTGTCCTTCTTTATGGCTGTGTAATATTACATTGTATATATGTACCACATTTTTTAATCCAGTTCAGTTTTGATGGGCAGCTCGGTTGGTTCCATGTTTTTGCTATTGTGGATAGTGCTGCAATAAACATGCTCATGCAGGTATCTTTTTTGTTGAATGACTTGAGTTCCTCCGGGTATATTCCCAGTAGGGGGATTAGTGGGTCATATGGAAGATCAATGCCTAGTTCTTTTAGAAATCGCCTCCTTCCAAAGAGCTTGCACTAGTTTGCATTCCCGCTAACAGTGTAGAAGCATTTCTTTTTCTCCATATCCTCATCAGAATCTGTTGTTGTTTGTTTTATTAATGATGGCCATTCTTACTTGGGTTAGGTGGTATCTCGATGTGGTTTGATTTGCATTTCTCTGATGATTAGTGAGGCTGAGCACTTTTTCATATGTCTGTTGGCTGCTCATATATCATATTTTGAGAAGTGTCTGTTCATGTCTTTCGCTCACTTTTTAATGGGTCTGTTGGGTTTCTTCCTTTCAGCGTGTTTGAGTTCCTTGTAGATTCTAGTTATTAGGTCTTTGTCAGATATACAGTTGGCAAGTATTTTTTCCAAGTCATTATGCCAGTTCCTAATTGGAGACTCACAACAGAGGCCTGAGTGCTCACAAGTAAGGTCATCTTCTCACAGCAGGGAAATGCCACATTGAGAGTGGCTCCTGTGTGGTCCTAGGCCCTGGTAGAGATGAGGCCTCTAGCCATGGGAGAGCAGTGAGTCTGCAGCCTCAGAACTGCCCACCACAGGAAGGGCTCCTCACCCACCAGATAATGAGGAAGAAAGGCCCAGCAGGGAGAATGTACAAGGGATTCTTCAGGGATGGGCAGGAGCAGTGACAGAAGGAAAAACCTGCACAAGCAGTCGGCTTGATCCCCAGAATACCACATCCTCAGCTAACACCTGTGGCTTCAGGGAGGTCCCTGTTGGCCCCATGGACCAAGGAAGCCTTCGGCAGCAAAGAAGAGGAGATCAATAGGCCCAGACCATAAGACCCACCCTCCCACCACACCCACACCACTCAGAAGTCACGGGAGAGGAGGACTTGCTTCTGACTCTTCAACTCCCTGCTGAGACACCTCTTGGAGATGAGACCTCAGGGGATGGGGCACCAATCACTGGGACACTCTGTATACCCTCACTTGGAGTCAACAAACAAGGACAGTGCCTAACCTGGTCCCTTTTTCCTTTGCAGCTCATCTTTCCTGCTGTTTGTTGCTCTACAAAGGTACAGTACTTGACATAGAGATAGAGAACCAAGCACCTGCAAAGTTGAAAGTGTCCACTACCTTCCATCTGTTGAAAGAGTTTGCTGACTCCTATCTAAATAATATCTGTTCCATATGACATTGTTTTCTCAACAGGTAGGACAGGTATGTCTGTGGCCCAGGGCAGAAGTAGGTGCCTCTACTTACCAGCATTTTCAGGGCCATCCTGGGACACGTGCTCCCATCCTTCCTACACTAGGTTATTGGTGATGTTGAGATGTATGTGTGCTAAGGGTGTCTTTGAGCAAGGAGGGATGAGGTGCCAGCTGGTAGAGGAGGTGGTGTGGGGCCCCCCCACGGATGGAGGTAGTGAGGGTGCCCAATGGATGGGAGGTGAGAAAGACTTCTGGGTGACTGGCCAGGCTGAGATGGGTGGTAACAGAATGTGGCCAGGGCAGTTACCCAGTGAATGGTGAGGGGAGTGAGTGGGAAGTGGTTGGTGGCCCCTATGTGCAGGTGATTGCCTGCAGCTATGTGAAGTGGGACATTCAAGAGCACAAAGCCCTGGGGTGCTAGAGGGTCTGTGTGTGGAGAATGTATAAGAGAAGAGCAGGCCTGTGGATTTCTGGGGGTATCTGTGGTCACTCCTTGCTCTCACCCTGTCCTACACCACAGGTCCTGTGCTTTCTCCAAGGCCTCCCACATTTGCTTCTGAGCCCCGCTTAGGGTCAAATCTCAAAGTCAACACCACCCCCTCCCCCACCTCAGGACCAGCCTGGCAGTGAAACAAAAACAAGAGGTCGATACCCAACTTGATGTCAGTGGTCAGTGCCATGGGGCACCTGGAACCCAGAGAACTGATAGTTCCATAGGGAGCCGGAGCCAAGTGGAGCATGTGAGTCCCTGCAGGAACCTGCAGGTTACCACCCTGCCTTGTCCTGCCCCCCATAACCCACAATGTTAGGCCGGATACACCAAGTGTACAAGGATAGAATAACTTCCAGGATTTTCTCATTGGATGTGTTTTCTCAGGAATTGTTATTTTTTCAAACATGGACATTGATACACAGAAAGGTGAAGAAACTTACACAAGGATGTCCAGGGGTGGTGCCCACTCCCCACTCGGTTAACACCCCACCCTGCCAGACTCTGCCTGTGACACCCAACCACATCCAGCAGTGCCTCAGAGGCACCTGCTTCCTCCACTATTGGAAGCTATCCTTGGCCAGTCCCAATCTGCCGCTGCTCATTTTTGTGGGCAGAAAGGAGAGGGAATTGAGGAGTCCAGTGGCCTCTGGCTGCCGGGGAGGTCTTCGGCTGGCATGAATACCTGAGCTTCTGAACCTTATTTCTCATTAACTAAAAATAAATAAATAAACAAACAAACAGACATATAAATAAATAAATGACAAAGCCCTCCTCCTCCTTGCAGTCCTCATGGAGAGGACTAGCACTGATGACAAATCCCCACAGCTCTGATGCTGGGAAATGGAGAAGGCCTGGACCAAGCACAAGGACTATCTCTGCTTCAGAACAGGGACATGAGATATCTGCAAATGCTGTGAAAGAGCAGGGACACAGAAGCAAAGAAGCTTCTATCCTAAGTCACTAGAGTCTTTCCAGGAGGGCCCAGATGGAGGGTGGTCTGGAGGACAACAAAAACACAGGTGGGCAGGACACAGACTTGGGTTGGGCAGAGCTTGGTGAGTCCAGTGATCTGTGTGTTAGAAGAGACCCCCAAGTATGTGTATTCCACCATCACCCTGCCCCACCAGGCTCCTGCATCCTCAGAGGCAACTCCCACACACTTTCCACCTCCCCCATTCTCGTGGACTGCTGTGGAAGGTCTTCTGCCATAGCATTTTTCTGCCATAGCAGGCCTGGCCCCACCCTGGCAAGGTCATGTGTTGACCAGTGTGGTTATAGACCTGGGGGAGAGGAGAGCAGGGATGCCTGTGCAGAGATCTCCATCCTCATCAAGGGAGGAGCACTAGCCTTTACCTGGTAGAGATGAAAGTCTGAGAAGTGAAATTTTTACTCTTCCAGGACAACCTTTCAGAGTGAATTTCTGCTGTCATGGAGTCTGGATTTCTTCACCATCATCTCTATCTTAACCCTCTCCTACTTTCCTTCCTTCCTTCCTTTCTTCCTTCCTTCCTTCCTTCCTTCCTTCCTTCCTTCCTTTCTTCCCTCCCTCCCTCCCTCTCTCCTTCCCTCCCTCCCTCCTCCTTCCCCCTTTCTTTCTTTTTTTTTAACAGACACTCACTCTCTTTGGTATAACTGTATTATCATTCAAAATCCCACACCTAGTCAATGGTGAGATTCAATGCCAGGTAGTCCAGAAGAATTTTCTCTCCTATGACTGTGGCAATGACAAAGCCCAACCCATGAGTCTTCTAGGGGAGAAGATGAAAACCACAGAGACCTGGGGGAGGCAGAGAGAAATGCTGAGAGAGGTGGGAAACCTCCTCAGACTGGAACTCTCCAAAATTACACTGGATGGCTATACAGGGATAAATGAAATTGTCCAGGGGTAGAAGACAACAGATCATGAAAGTGGGGACTTCTTTGTATACTTGAAAAACAATTAGACATTGTTTTCTCCATGAAGCTCAGGAGTCAATACAGAACTTGGAGGAGAGAACAGGGTAGATGAGGAGAGGTCCAGGGGAAGAAGATATGGGATGGGGCCCAGAATTTGTCAAGACCAGAGCTGACTCTTTCTGATGAGGACAGAACCCCTCACCCCACAGGGAAGGATGACTTGTTGGCATGAAGCCAGTGGATGCACCAGTGGATCTTGGCAGTTCAGCTTTGATGCACAAATATTCTTCCTGTTTGACTCAGAGGAGGGAACCTGAACATTGGTCCATTGTGCAGCTTGACAGATGGAAGAGAAGCAGGAGAGAGACAGGGATGTGACCGTGTTCTTTCAGAAGACCTCGATGGAAGACTGTAAGAGATGGTTTGAGAACATTTTGATGCACTGGGAGAAAATGCTGGAGCTCACGGGTGAGAAGGGAAGACTGGTAGGTCACTTGCGATGTCTTTGAATTTCTCGTGTATGTGTGTGTGTGTGTGTGTGTGTGTGTGTAAATGACTCCTCTTATGGGTCCTTTCTGGGAGATTCTTATGTCACTATAGTCTCCCAGCTCCTTTCCCTTCTTACTCCTGGCCCCACTTGCTCACTGCACACACTTTGGTCCACTCACTGTGGGTTCCTGGTTAGCCTCAAAACTGTGGGAGTCATAGGTCCTAGACCTTTGTCCTTAGTGTCTGTCTTCCCACAATCATTTTTCCTTTTATCTTACCTGTTTTATTTCTGGATATCCTTCAAAACCACCTCAAATGCCAGTTCCTGGGACCCTGCCCTTCCCCATCCTCAGTCATCACCTCACCTTCTGCCACAGCAGGACAGATACGTTATATTCTCACCCCGCTTGTCATCAACAGTGTGAGCTCCCTGAAGACAGAGACATTCCCTGCAGAGGGCAAGAAACACTGCATGGCAAGTTGATCCAGGGTAGCAGAAGCTGAATAAGCATCTCCTCAGATCTGGGGCCTGGACAAGGTTTTCTGGTTTGTGTTTTCATTTTAGTACCACCCACTGAGAGTTCAGACACAGTCCAACGCATGGCCACCATGCCCAGCTCCCAGAGTCTCCTCATTATCTTCATCCACTTCATCTCCTTGTCATCTATCGAGAGTCCTTAGAGTGACAGGCACTGTGGGCAGAATTTAGAGGGGAGCAGGGACAGAGGTGAGGGTGGAGGATGGGTAAGGTAAATTTCCTAAATCACTCTCCTGGACAGTAATCTTCTAATCCTGCACATGAGACAGGTGAATAAAACCTTATGTGGCTTGTAGCAATAACTGAGAAACTCAACCCTGAGTTCTGATGGCTTCTCAAAGGCTAGCAGGAAAGGGGGCCTACACCAAGTCTTAGGGCCTGTTGACCTACAGAGGCCTGTTTGAGACCAGATTTCTACAAGGAAAGGGGCCTGTGGGGTGTGGCCTGCAGACAGCAGGACTCAGGCATGGGCAATGCTCACAATTGGTTGAGGGCAGCATGGGAGCTTCACACAGTGTCCAGGGAGAGGAGACTCACTCTGTGAGGCTGAGAAGGAAGGAACTTGGGTCTAATCCCAGGGGAGGACTCTGAAGGGCTTGGCTCAGCCAGTTCAAAGTCTTGAAGGTAGAGGTTGGTATAGGTTCCAGGGACTGGGGATGTGGAGAGATAGCCATGGCCCTTAGTGAGGGGGGGCTCTGACAAAGGGAGTGACTGGGGAGGAAGCATCCAAGATAGCTGGTTCAGGAGCTTCTCAGCCACTTAATCCATCAATTATGTCTTTCTGAAGTCAGAAGAAGCTGCCAGAATTCCCTCTGAGTATGGTCTCCTTCAAACTCTGCCTTCTGTCTGGCCACCTGGCCACTACCTACCCTCTGTTTCTAGACCTACAGGAGCTCAAGTCTTTGCAAACCCAGAGGCCTCCAGGATCACTATCATCTTATAGACTCGACATTTTGTGCCCTTTTGATGAGAATCCTGTCATCTATTTTCTTCACATATTATGCTGTTTGCTCTTAGTGATAATGGATGGGTGCTCTTGGTGCACATAGCTTGGGTGCATGATGTTTCCACTGACTGAAGAAGAAATCTCAACAACAAAGCATTGGTTTGTGGAGAGAAGCTGCTTGTGCTTTGGCTTTGGAGAGAAGATGCTTCTCTGAACTATGACCTTGCTCTTACAGAATGTTGTCAGTAAAATATCACGTTCAACTTCAGACCCTTAGGGTTTCTTTCATGCTCTGAATTAGAATGTTTAATTTTTTAATGAAAAAATACTTATATTTATGATTGTTTCCTTTAGTAATTTATTATACTATATTGCTATTTAATGAAAGATTTCAATTTTCTTTCTTTTTTTTTTTTTTGAGTTGGAGTCGCACTCTGTCACCCAGACTGGAGTGCAGTGGCCACTCCCAGCCACTGCAGCCTTGACCTGCTGGGCTCTGGTGATCCTTCCGCCTCAGCCTTCCAAGAAGCTGGAACTACAGGCATGCACTACCACGCCCGGCTAAGTTTTGATTTATTGTGGAGATGAGGTCTCGCCAAGTTGCCCAGGTGGGTCTTGAACCCTCAGGCTCAGGCAATTCACTCACCTTAACCTCCCAAAGCGCAGGATTAGAGGCTGAGCCACCGAGCCCGGCTAAAGATTTCAATTTTCAAGAAAAATTAATTGGGTTTGGAATTTTGTTTTACAATCTAATCAAGAATTGATGGAATTTCATTCTTCCTTCATGTTATGGAGGATTCAAACTCAGGGTTCTGCTAGATGTCTTGTGGAAACAGGTATTAAAGGATCACTCTTAAATTACAAGTAGTCTGCCTGCCAGTGTCAGGCACTTTCCACATACCTTGGGTGCAAACACATATTCATATTTCTATTTCTGCTCTAGAAACATGACATTTTCAGGCTTGGACACTGTCATAGTTTGCAGTCACCAAGTGAGGGTACCCACAGTGTCTCTGAAATTGGTGTGCTATCCCCTAGGATGTCCTCTCCAAGTGCTGTCTCAGCTGGAAGTTGAAGAGTCAGAAGCGGGTCCTCCCTTCCCACTGGGTGTGGGTGTGTGGATGTGACGGGAGTGTGAGTTCCATGGTCCAGAGCCCTCCTCTGCTGCTCAGTGACTTCCTGGGTCCATGTGGCCATCAGAGCCCTCCCTGAATCCATAGATGTGAACTGGGGATGAGGGAGGGCCACATCAATGTGGGATCCGGGGATATATGCCAACTGCTTGTGCAAGGTTTCTTCCCTCTGCCCCTGCTCCTGCCCATCCTAGGAAAATTCCTCAAGTCTTCTCCTTGCTAGACCCTTCTTTCTGATGACCTGGTAGGTGAGGAGCCCATCCCATGATGGGCAACTCTGAGGCTGTGGGGTCACTGCTCTCCCGTGGCTGGAGGCCCCATCTCTACCAGGGTCCAGGACCGCAAAGGAGCCATTTTAACTGTGGGACTTCCCTGCTGTGAGTGGATTGTCTTAATTCTGAGCTCACAGACCTCTGCTGTGATTTTCCAACTAGAAATTGGCATGAGGTCCGCATAGCACCTTTTCTGGCCACAGTGCCTCTGGAATCATGGGGTGTCCTGGAATACATTGTCCTAGTGACAGGTCCAGCTACACACACATGCATTGTCTATCGCAGAATTCATGCTCAAGAATAGAGCTGTGTCATTACAACAGAGACTCTGGGCTACAAAACCTACATATTTGCAACACAGCCCTTCATAGGAAGCTCTAGGGGCCAACTGTCTCCGTGGGGAAGGCCAGAAAGAAGCATTACACTTGCCGAGGTTGGAGGGTCCCTCCTCTTTGGAACCAGGACTCTGCTTCTAATAATAATTGGTTCTTTATCAGTCTCAGGAGTGGCTTAGTTCTGGAAACTGGGCAGGAGCTGAACTCTTTATAAAATGGTGATGTTGATCCCCCTGATCATCCCTCCTTGTGTTTGTCGTTGTTGTAATTATGAAAATGCAGCAGTACCTAGGTTGGCTATCCATCTGTTTTGCCTCTGGACCCAAAGTTCTATCAGAACATCACTCTTTGATGCTCAGGTCTCAGCTGGCTTTCCACATTCTATCATTTCCGTCACTGTACCCTCCTGGGTTCTTACACTTGGGAGCCTCCTGGTTTCCAGGATTTACATCCATTCCTACTGGAAACCCTTTTGAGACATCATCACTTACTGCCAACCCCAGCCTTCAGCAAAGACATCACTGAGCTTCTTGTTAGTCTAGTGCCTTCTCAAGTGGCCTTCTGTTTCCACTGGGTAACTAGGGTCCTCCAGGCTTTCCCATAGAGCACAGTGGACTGGACATGGTTCTACCTTTTCCCACTGAAACCACTCAGGCACTTGTACTTAAGCCCATTGACTCCTTCCTCTACTACTTGCCATACAAGATCAGGTTTTCTATCTGATACTGTGCAGATCATCCCTTTTCCAAGATCCAAGAGCCAACTCACTAGCAGATCAGCATCAGGTCCCAGGGGCACTTGCTAAATCCTTTGTCACATGAGTGTACACTTACATTTATCCAGTGTGGATTCCATCCTCTTCCTGCCCCACTGGGCTCCAGCATCCTCGAGTGCAGCCCCACCACCCCACATTCTCCAGCTCTGCCATCCACGGGCTACTGTGGAATGTCCTCTAGCATCCAGGCCTTTTTCTGCATAGTAGACCTGGACCCTCCCTGGCAAGGTTATGTACTGATTGATGTGAGTTTAGGCTTGGGGAAGAGGGGAGGGGAAACATGTCCCGAGATATGTGGAAGAGGCACATCTATCCTCCTTAAGCAAGAGAGGAGCACTAGCCTTTACCTGCTGGACACGAAAATCTAAGCGAAATCCTTGTTCTTCCAGTCCAGCACTTCAGAGAGACTCTCTAGCTATCATGGAGTTTGGGATCTGTTCTCTCTACCTCAACCCTCCCCTGTCTTTTTTTTTTTTTTAACTCTCTTTGGCATAACTTCACCATCATTCAAAATTCCACACCTGGACAACAGTGATGTGATATTCAAGGCCAGGTGAACCAGAAGAATTTTCCCTTCTAATTTCAGCAGTGAAAAAAACCCAACCCATGGGTCTCCTCGGGAGGAGATGAAAACCAAAGAGACCTGGAAGAGCAGAGAGAAATGCTGAGAGAGGTGGGGGACATACTCAGACTGGAACTCTCAGAAATTCAATTGGATGGTTACACATTTAGGGGTAAGTGGAATATTCCAGGCACAGAAGACAGTAGATTGTAAGAGTAATGGCTTCTTCTCATTCATATTTTTAAAAATAGACATTGTTTTCTCCGTGAAGTCCAGGAGTCAGGGCAAAACTTGAAGAGAGAACAAGGCAGATGAGGAGGAGCCCAGAGGAGGAAGATAGGGGTTGGGGACCCAGGATTAGTCAAGATCAGAACTGACCTCTTTCTGATGGGAACAGACTCTCTCACCCTGCAGGGCAGAATGACTTGTCAACGTAAAGCAATGAATACATCTTGGCAGTTTTGTTTGGCACCTTGGCAACAGAGCAACTGGATGTATAAGAGCCTGAGGGGATACACTGTGACTCACAGGCCTGCACCTCTTTTTACCAGGCATCCAGGAGGAAGGAGCAATTTCCCTTGATTTTGTCCTTCCCAGACCCACCCTGAGGTTCCCTTGCATGAGCTCCTTCTAGCTAGGCTCCTGCAGCTGGTTTTCATCTTGAAGAAAGGCAGGGCAGAAAAGAAGCAAAAAGGAAATGAAATGGAGAAAGGAAGAACAGAGTGCTGGAAAGGGTGCGATGGCAGCAGAAATCACTGGGGGGAAGCTGCACCACCACCCTGAACTCAAGAAGGGGAAGTTGGAGCTACTAGAAGCCCAGATATGGTCAGGACATAGTAGGGTGGGGGGCATCACACAGGGACACCACCACATAGGCCCCTAGACTCCTACAGGCCTTCTTTGCTCTCACACATGCTCTACACACAGACCCTCCAGCACCCCAGGGCTGTGCCCTTGAACTTCCCACTGAACTTGGCTGCAGACACTCATCTGCACACAGGGACCACTCCCTTCACCTCTCACTGGACCACCACCCAGGTTACCTCCTGTTACTCCCCATCTCAGCCCAGCCAGTCAACCACAAGCCTCTGTCTCCTCCCCATTTTTGGGGGGTCCTCACCACCTCCTCCACCACCTGGCTTCTCAACCTCCTTGCCTAAGGACATCCCCATTCCACACCTTAACCTCACCAACAACTTAATGTAGAAGGGAGAAGAGCATCATGCCCCCAGGATGGCCCTGAAAATGCTAGTAAGTAGAGGCACCCACTTCTCCCCAGGGCCCCAGGTCCACCTACTGTACCTATTGGGGACACAGCATCATATAGAACAGGAGTCCACCAAACTCCTTCTATAGAGGGAAGGTAGTGGACACTTTGGTCCTTGCAGGCTCTTGGTTCTCTCTCTGTGTCAAGTACTATACCTTCATAGAGCAACAGCAGGAAAGACAAACTGCACATGAAAATGGGTTCAGTGTGGACACTGCCCTAGTTTATTGTCCCCAGGTAAGGGTATACACAGTGTTCCAGCAATTGGTGCCCTATCCCCTAGGGTGTCATCTCCATGTGGTGCCTCAGCTAGGAGCTTTGAAGCATCAGAAGCAGATCTTTTCCTCCTGTGGCTTCTGGGTGGTGTGGATTAGATGGGAATGTGGGTCCCATGGTCCGGGCCTATTGCTCTCCTCCTCTACTGCTGAGTGACTTCCTAGGTCCATGGGGCCATCAGGGCCCTCCCTGAAGCCACAGGTGTGAGCTGAGGGTGGGGGTTGTGGCATCAATGTGGGGTCCTGGGGATCTATGACAACTGTTGATTCAGGGTTTGTTCCCTCTGTCCCTGTTCCTGCCCATTGGAGGAGAATTTCTTGTGGCTTCTTGCTGGGACTTTCTTCCTAATGACCTGGTGGGTGAGGAGCCCATCCCATTTATGGGCAGCTCTGAGGCTATGGAGACACTGCACTTCCATGGCTGGAGGTCCCATCTCTACCAGGGCCCAGGACCACACAGAAGTCACATTCAATGTGGGATTTCCCTGCCTTGAGAGGATGGCATTTATTCTGAGCACTCGGGTGTCTATTGTGGGTCTCCATTTAGGAACTGCCATGACCTCCACATAGCATCTTTTCAGATCATCATGACTCTGTGATCCTAATGTGTATTGCCCACTAGGACTGGAGAGACAGGTCCAACCATATTCACCATTCCTGTACTCTCTATGGCAGCTTTCCACCTGCAAGAGCAGAGCTGAGTAGTTGCAGGAGAGATCACGCGGCCTGCAAATCCTCAAACATTTGCTATATTAACTACAAAGACTGGTCAGTCCTAAATCAAATCCAGGAAATGTGAATGATCATTGAATAGGTCTGTGGACCCAGGACACCCTTCTGAGCAGAACCTGGGACAGGTGTTCATTCATTACTTGGCCCAAAATACACCTCATCAGTTACAGAAGCAAGATTATGTTCAGCTCCTGGGGTAGGAGGTGAAGGTACAGTCTGTGTTCAGCAGGAATCTTGGGTGTTTTCTGGTTCCCAGTGTGCAGTTTTCAGAGTGAATACACATCTGGTTTTATGAATAAGGTTGTGGAGAATGCATGGGCTGTGGGGTGAAGGGACATCCTGGGAGTCTGGTCTTTTCTTCCAGTAATGGGTTCTGAGTCTGAGAAGTGTCTCAGTTCTGAAAACTCATTATAGAGGCCCAGTTTTTTCATGAGATATTTGCATTTGGCCTCCTGATCATTCCTCCTTGTGTTTTTTCTTTGTTTGTTGTAATTTTTGAGATCCAGAAGGACCTGGGTAGATCTTATCTATTTGGCCTCTTGATCCCCAAGTCTGTTTGTCATGGACATATCATTCTTTGATTCAGGTCCCAGTTGGCCTTCTGACTCCCCAATCATTTCCATCACTGTCTTCCTTGCTACTGGCAGTGGAGGCCTCCACCAGGCATCTATTATTTCAGGATCTCTCACCTTATCACTACCAGGAGCCCTTTTCAAGAACAACATCTCCAACCCCAGCCTCCAGCAATCAGCATCACTGAGCTTCTTGATGAGACCAGGGCCCTCCTCACCTGCCTCCTTCATGTACTTGGTGAGCAATAGTCCTTCATGCTTCCCCATAGAGCACAATGGACTGGACATGGTTCTGGTTTTTCCTACTGAGACCATTCTGGCATGGGCATTTCTCTGAGCTTTTTGATTCCTTCTTCTACCAGCCACCATGACTGGTCTGGTTTTCTATTTCATGCCATGTGGACCATCCCTTTTCCAAGGTCCAAGAGCCAACCCACTAGCAGATTAGCACAAGGTCCCAAGGGCCTTGCTAAATCCTGTAACTCATAATTGTACACTCACACTCATGCAATGTAGATTACACTCTCATCCCACCACACTGGGCTCCCTCATGCTCAGGGACAGCCCCCATACACTCTTCACCCCTCCATTCTCGTGAACTGCTGAGGAAGGTCCTCTGGCTTCCAGGCCTTTTTCTGCCATAGTAGGCCTGGCACCTCCCTGGCAAGGTCATGTGCTGATTGATGTGAGTTTAGACCTAATGAAGAGGGGAGGGGGACATGTTGGAAGACGTGTGGGTGGAAACAAAGACCAAAGACCAGGGAATCAGAAGTTTTTTTCAGACTCAGCAGAGATGATTTCCCTCTCCATCCACTGGAGAGCCTGATGGAGCGACCAGGCATATAAGAGCCCATGCATGTACCTATGTCTGAAAATCATGAGGGATCCTGTCATCAGTGTGGTCTCCCACCCTCCTGTGCCTTCTCACTCCCGATCCCTCTTCCTCACTGCACTCACTAAGGGTTCCTTGCTAGTCTTGAAGCTGCAATTCTCATGATATTTCCAGACCTCTGTCCTTAGTGTCCCTCTTCCCACAATCTCTTCCCTTTCACCTCTCTGGTCTGTTGCTGGAAATCCTTCAAAATCACCTCAAATGCCAGAACCCAAGACCATCCCATACTTAGACATCACCTCCTCAGCAGGAGGAATGTATTGTGTTGTTATCCTTGGTTCCCACAGCTCCTGTGTGACTTCCTGAGGACAGGGGATACCTACTCCATCCCTTCCTACTTTAGGACCTGTCACAACAGTTGTCACACAGCAGAGGGCACAAAACATGGCATTGCAGGTTGACCCGGGGCAGCAGGAGCTGAGGAGATGTCTCCTTGGATTTGGGGCCTGGACAAGGCCCAGAGAGAAGTAGGCCATGAGCAAGCAGCATGTGGAGTATGTGAGTTACCACGGGTTCCCTCTGATCGAGCATTTAGGGAACAATCCTCATTACAGTGGGGAGGGCCATGGACTAGTTGACATACTTTGCATGAAGTGCACACTCACTCCACTTAAGAGTGGAGCCAGGCGTGGGAATCCCTGTGTGATCCCTCAGGTTCCTCTTACACATCAGATTCCCCCATACCTCACCACCCTGCAATGGAGGCCAGCTACTCAGAGAAGGGAGACCAGCAGGACACGCTTGTGATGTAAAGTGAGCCCACCCTCAGTTCTTGTCCTCCAGGATAATTTAATCTATCACAGGATTTATTCTCTTCTCCTATTAGACCATATACTTTGAAAATCATGAAGGGACATGATCTATTGCAATGACATCATGCTGTAGGAAGCACAGGAATATACAGTCACCTCTCACACAGCAAACTATTCTCAGGGTGGGCTCAGAGCACATAGAGAGAAGTGATCAGTTTAGCCTGTAAGCTGTGATGTAATGTGTCAACCTGGAAGGTGTATGGGGAAAGATGAGCATTTCAATGGGTGAACTTTGAGTAAAGATAATTGTTCCTTAGAACATGGGTGGGCCTGATCTGATCAGCTGAAATTTAGAAAACAGGTAGAAGACTGACCTCTCCAAACAAGAAGGAATTCTCCAGCTGACTTCCAGTCCAGGACGAAGAAAATCTCTTTCTGTAATGCTTGAGATTGAGCTATCATGCTGATGTCCCCATCTTTAATGGCACCACTTCATGGCCTTCACTTTAATGTTTTTCCACTAATCAGGACACTCTCCTAATGACAACAATACAATAATCAGATCCCACATCCACACATTAGGACCCTGTCATGCTCAGACCCAACTTTACCAAGTGTGCAAATCGTGACTTTTACAGTCAAGGATCTGAGGGATCTAGGTATTTCCAAACTTCTGATTTTGATGAAGATACAAGATATAGTATCTTGTTTGCCCAATTGCTTGATTTGCACATTTGGAATTTATGTGAAGAAGTCTGTCTTGATGTGGTTCCCATGATTGGGTGTCACTCAGATATCCTTCCCACTGATTTCCTCATTTGATGTGCTTTCAAAGCACTTATTATTTTTTTCAAAGTTGGACATTGATGAGCAGAAAATTGAAGGAACTTGAATGTCCAGCAGCAGTGGAGACTTACCCCTCATCCCCTCGCCCTGCCAGGCTCTGCCTGTAACACCCCATGGGATGTGTTCAGTTGCCCTACTGAGGCCCCTGCTCCCTCAGCTATTGGGGCACGGCCTTGGCTGGTCCTGTTCCCCCACCACTCATTTCTGTGTGCAGAAATGAGAGGAAGTGAGGGGTCCAATGGCCTTCTGTTGCTGCGGGGGAGATCTTAGGTTGGGGTGAAGCCCTGAGCCCTTGAGCCCCATCCCCACATTCATTGAACCACTTTTCTCATTAACAACAACAACAAAACAAACAAAAAGACAAAAACCTCATGGTCTTCATGTGAAGAGGATCAGCACTTAGTTATGATAAGTCCCCACTGTTCTGAGAGCTGGGAAATGGAGGAGGCCTGGACCCAGTAGAGGGCCTGTCTCTGCTTCAGGACAGAAACATGGAATAGCAGCAAACTCTCTGTGAATGAGCAGGGACATAGGAGCAAAGAAGCTTCTGGCCTGATTCACTGAGTCTCTATCCAGGTGGAGGGAGCTCGGGAGTTCTGGAGGACAACAGAAACACAGGGTGGGCAGGACTCAGAACTCAGACTTGGGTGAGACAGAGTTTGGGGGGTCCAGTGATCTGTGTGTGGTAAGAGACTCCCATGCACAGGGCTGGGGACTGGAGCCTGGAGGGGTCCCTAGGAGACCACTGGGAAGGACCAGGCTCCCCAACCTTGAAGTGTTCTGTGAAGTGGACAAGTCGCTGAGAGAGCAGGAGGAAGGCAAAAGCTGGCATTGGGCCACCAGGGGAGAGGAGGATGGACCTCTGTGAACACCTGGGCACTCCAGCCTCATCCCTGCTGCAGACTCCTGGTGGCCAGATTCAGGCCAGTTCAAAATGGGGACAGAGCTGGCCCAGAGGTGATTTTAAAGCCTGTGACCTAGAGACCACACATTTAGAAATAGAAGCCTGTATGGCATTCTGGCTGAATATTCTTGTGCAAGTGTCTTGATCTTTCTGTGCATCAGTATCCACATTTGGAAAATAAGTGCTATGCAAACAGATTGAATGATATCATGGCAGTAACCCTGTCCTTGCACATGGCTTGGACTCACCACAAGTGATCTATTCAGTTATCAGTCCTGCCTTCCTTGAAGTCAGGACTTCAGATTATTCCAAGAAGGAGCAACTTTGGTTTACAAAAGATCTGGGGCTTCTACAGGACAGACTCTTCTAGAAAACACATCTTTGACGACCAACAGCCAACTTTGCTTTTAGCCGGTTCGATTGAGGCCAGAGTGTAGCGGGGAACGGGAAAATCTTGCCTTTTAAGTCAAGAAGAAACGCGTCTGAAAGCAGGAACGGAAACGGGCAAAGATGGGGGAACTGGAAGAAAGGGATGGAGAAAAGAAGGGGTGAGAGGCGAGGAGGAGAAAGGATCGAGCGTCTAGGGAACTAGTCTCAGCGTTGGGGAGGAAGGGGGCGTGAAAAAATACTGGCGGAAGTGTAAATGGGGAAGCGGAGCGACCGGTCAAACAGAGCCCGCGGATCCGCGGCGACTCACACGCCCGCGGCGACTCACATGCCCGCAGCGCCTCTGGCTTCGGGTCTGTCGTCCTCAGGTTCCAGGTCCCCGATGGCACGGACAGCTGGCACCAAGCAGGGTCTTTTCCTTCTGCTTCTGCTTCTCCTGGCCGACTGGTTCTGGGCGGCGCGGACCGGTGAGTTCAGGAGACTGAACGTCGGCGGGAGTGGGTGGCAAACGAAGGGGAACTTGGACTGAAGCGGGGACGGGGGCTGAAGCGGGGACGGGAGCGGGGGGTGGCGGCTGGCTCTGGGAGGACAAGAGCGATCTCTTGACCGTGCCCGCCCGGCCCAGGCTCGCCTCCGCGCGCTCCTGCCTTCCAGCGGAATACCGCCGGAAAGACGACTCGGGCCCTCTCCACCCACTCCGCGGTTTCTCCTCTTCCTGCTCCTTCCCGCGGAACATGGTTCCCGCGGCTGGTTCTTGCTCCGCAGACAAGAAGGACAGAAAAGACGCGAAAAAGTAATAGAAGAAGGATGGACAGGAGCGAGGGCTGGAGAGGGTGGGCTGAAGGCAGGAATTCCTGGAGAGGCTAGAAGACCCCCCCAAACTTGGGAGGGGTAAGAACCTGGAGCTATCAGGACCGGAGCTGCGATCAGGACAGGCTGGAGGGAGCCCGTAGGGAGCGACCACAGATGCCCCCAGACCCCCACAGCCTGCTCTGCTCATACACACTCTTCACACACAGACCCTCGAGCACCCCAGGGCTCTGTGCCCTTGAACTTCCCACTGCACTTGGCTGCAGACACTCGCCTGCACTCAGGGGTCACCAGCCACTTCCACCCACTCTCCTCACCTCTCACTGGGCCACATCCTAGGTCATATCCTGTCACTCCCCAACTCAGCCACGCACCATGGCCCCGGGATGGCCCTGGGAATCCTGGTAAGTAGAGGCACCCACTTCTGCCCTGGACCCAAGACCGACCTGTTCTACCTGTTGGGGAAGCAGCATCACGTAGAATGGTCAGTATTTAGACAAGAATTGCCAAAACATTTCTTTAGAAGGGAGGTAGGGGACACTGGTCTTTGCAGGCCCTGGGTTCTCTGACTCTGTGACAAGTCCTGTCCCTTTTTAGAGCAACAATAAGAAAGACAAACTGCTCATGAAAAGGGATCCAGATGTGGACACTGTCCTAGTTTATTGTCCCCAGGTGAGGGTATACACAGAGTCCTAGCGATGGGTGCCCTGGGATGTCATCTCCAAGTGGTGTCTCAGCTGGGAGTTGAAGAGTCAAAAGTGGGGCCTCCCCTCCCGTGGCTTCTGGGTGTTGTGGATGTGATGGGAGTGTGGGTCCCATGGTCTGGGCCTACTGCTCCCCTCGTTTGTTGCTGAGTGGCTTCCTGGGTCCGTGGGGCCGTCAGAGGCCTCCCTGAAGCCACAGGCCAGGAGAATTCCTTGTGTCTTCCCCTGCTGGGCCCTTCTTCCTAATGACCTGATAGGTGAGAAACCCATTCTGTGATAGGCAGCTCTGAGGCTCTGGTTTCACTGCACTTCCATGGTTGGAGGCCTCATCTCTACTAGGGCCCAGGACCACACAGGAGCTATTTTCAATGTAGGGATTCCCTGCTATGAGAGGATGCCCTTGCTTCTGAGCCCTCAGGAGTTTAAGAGGAAATATAGATGGGGAGCCAACCCGGATGCAACTGGATTTCAAAAAGTGCAACAAACACACACAAATACAAGGAGTGATAACCAGAAGACTTAATGCAGCCATCTCATGAAATACCTGGATGTCTATATGTAGTTTAGACTTAGCTCTCTCTGAGGCCAGATCCCAGCTGGCATTTGACATGCAAATCGTTACCATCACTGTGTCTTCCTTGCTACTGACAGTGGAGGCCTCCACCAGGCATCTATTATTTCAGAGACTTTCATCCCAATGCTACTGGAATTCCATTTAGCAAACAGCATCTCCTACCCCAATTCCAGCCTCCAGCAAATGGCATCACTGAGCTTCTTGATGAGGCTGGGGCCCTTCTCCTTTATGTGCTTAGTGGACTGGGCATGGTTCTGGCTTTTCCTACTGGGACCACTGTGGAACAGGCACTTTGCTGAACCTTTTGGCCCCTTCCTCTACCATCTGCCATGTTGGGTCTGGGTTTTCTATTTCATGCCGTGTGGACCATCCCTTTTCCAGGGTCTAAGAGCCAACCCGTGAGCAGGTCAGCATCATGTCCCAGGGGCCTTGCTAAGTCCTGTGACCCATAATTGTACACTCACTCTCATCCATTGTGGATTACATCTTCTACCCCCCACACTGGGATCCAACATCCTCAGGGGCAGCTACTAACACACTTCACCTCCCGCATCACCTGGGCTCTGCAAAAGGTCCTCTGGTTTAAAGGCCTTTTCCTGTCATATAAAGTCTGACCCCTTCCTGCAAGGTTGTGGGCTGACCAGTATAAATGTAGTCCTGGGGAGAACGGAGGGGAGCATGTTGGGAGACTTCCTCACCCTCAAGCAAGGGAGGAGCACTAGCCTTTACTTGGTGGAGACAAGTGTCCAAGGAAAGGAATCCTTGCCTTGTCGGTTCAACCCTTCACAGAGTGTGGGTTTCTTTTCCCCGCAACCCAACCCTCTTCTGCATTTTCTTTCAACAGATGCTCACTCTCTTTGGTGTAACTTAATCATTCAGAAGACCACACATGGGCATCAGTGGTGTGAGGTTCACTGCCACATAGATCAGAAGCAGTTGTTCTTCTACGACTGTAGCAGTGACAAGGGATACCTAGAAAAGACGGTTAATGCCACAGAGACCTGGGAGACAGAAACAGAAATGCTGAGAGAGATGGCAGTCACACTCAGACTGGAACTCTTGGAAACTGAATTGAATGATAACATATCCAGGGGTAAGTAGAATAGTCCAGGGCAGAAGACAGTGGGATTAGGGACTTTATTGAATTCTTGAACAACAACAAAATTAGACATAGTTCCCTCAGTGAAGCCCAGGAGCAAAGGTAAGACTTGGAGGAGGGAACAGGGCAGATGTGGAGGGGCCCAGCGGAGAAGGATACGGGATGGTGGCCTAGGATTGGTCGAGACCAGAGCTGAATGCTTTCTGATGGGGGCAGCACCCCACACTCTGCAGGGCAAGATGACTTGTGGATATGAGACCAATGGACACACCAGTGGATCTTGGCAGATCAGCTTCAATGGAAAACCAGCACTGCGGTTTGACTCAGTGAAGAACAAGTGGACAGTGCTTGATGTTAGAGCTCAACAGATAAAAAAGAAGTGGGAGGGGGACAGGGATATGACCAAGTTCTTCCATAAGACTTCCTTGGGGGACTGCCCAAGCTGGCTTACGAACATCTTGATGCACCAGAAGAAAATGCTGGAACCCACAGGTAACTGCAAGAGGGGGAAGAAATTGAGTCATTCCACTGAGATGAGATCTACCTGCCCCTGCATGGGTGTGTGTTGTCTGTGTGTTTGAGTGTGTGTGTGTGTGTGTGTGTGTGTGTGTGTGTGTGTGTGTTTGGGGAAAGACATCAATGTGTGGCATATACAAGACTGCCTGGCATGCCAGCACCAGAGACCCTCCCTTACCCACACTCCTGCACTCTGTTCTTTTCTGCCACCCAGGGGCGATGGTTCTATTGTCACCTTTGCTTTCTACATCCCATGTATGAGCTTTCTGAGGACAGGAGACACCTTCTGTCTATGATTCTACTCCAGGGCCTGTCACAGGGGCTGCCACACAGCAGGGGGAATATAGCACTTCATTACAGGTTGATTAGGGGCAGAAGGTGCTGAGGAGGCATCCTTTCAGATTCAGGGACTAGACAAGGGCTGTCACTCTTTTGTTTCAGTTTCAGTACCTCCTACCATGGCCCTAGGCACAGTCCAACTCAAGGCCAAGGCCACCAAGCACAACTCTTGGAGCTGCATCCTCATGCTCATCTTCTTTATCCTCCTTGTCACTTAGGAGCATCCATCTGCATGACAGGTACTGTGGGCAGAATTGAGAGGGGAGAAAGGGACAGATGGATGAGTGGGATGACAGGGAAGGAGAGTTCCCAGTGTGCCCCCTACCCCACCCCATGGATGGGACTTTATCATCTAAGAAGAAAGACAGGTGAATAAGACCTTGTGTCACTTCTAGCAATGACTGGAACAGCTTAGCCCTGAGTTCTGATGGTGTTTCACACTCAAAGGCCAGTGGAAAAGGGGGGTCCACACCAAGGCTTAGGGCCTGTTGACCTAGAGAGGGTTGAGCCCATGCAGGCCTGTTCAGAGCAGATTCCTACTAGGGAAAGACCCAGTGGGGCATGGCCTACAGACAACAGAACTCAGGTATAGACATTACTCACAACTGGGTTAGGGCAGCATGGGAGCTTACATGGTGTCAGGGGAAAGGGGACTCCCTCCAGGAGGCTGAGAAGAGAGGGACCAGGATCTCAGCCCAGGAGAAGTACTGAGAAAGTCTTGCCTAAGACAGTTCAAAGTGTAAGAGTTCAGGGCTGCATTCCTCTAAGAGGTGGCTTGGGGCACAGCAGTTAATGTGGAAGGTGATGAATAGAGACTGTCCAGGGTGATGTTTATAGAAAGCCCAGTCCCCCCTGATCCCTGGGATTTCTGTCTTAGTCCTGGGGTGATGTCCCTGCCATTTATCTTCCTTAGACCCCAGATCTTGAGCCAGCTGGTGGCCCACCATGGAGCAGAGTTGGCTCCAGAGACAGGTTTGGTCTGAGCTGCTGCTAGAATTCCATGGTCACTGCTGAGCTGGACCGGGAATGGGTGGGGCAGGGCAGGGACAGTCACATTCGGAGCTATGAGTGCTGCTCCCAGGGGGATGTGGGAGGCTCTGTGATGTGGTAAAGAAGTGAGGAGGGTGGTGAGGGTTGCAGAATCAGGGGTGAGGGATGAAGGGATAAGCATGACACTTAATGAGGGAGTATCTGAGAAGAGAGTGACTGGGGAGGGATCACCCAGGACAACTGACCCAGATCTCCTCAGCCAGTTAACCTGACACATGTGTCTTTCCTGAAGTCTGAAGAGGCTCCCAAGAAGCCCCTGTGAGCATGGTATCCACTAAGTCTGCCTCCTGCCTGGCCACCATCAACTCCAGGTTTCTAAAACTTCAGGAGCTGAAGCCTTAGAGGTTCCAGGATGGGGATCATCTCACTCACGCATAGCCTTATTCCTTTTGTGGGAATCCTATCAGCACTTTTCTTCACATATTATGCCATTTGCTCTTGCTGCTAATGGATGGAATTCTTGCACTTCTGGTTCCACTGACTGAAGAAGAAATCTCAACCAAGAAAGCATCTGGTTTGGTTGTAGAAAGAAGATGCTTCTCTGAACCATGACCTTGGTCTTACAGAACACTACCAGTAAAATATCATGTTCAACTTCAGAACCTCAAGGATTCTTTCTGTGCTCTGAATTGCAATTTTTAAATTATTAACAAAATACTTTTATTTATGATTGTTTCCTTTAATAATATATTGTACTGTGTTGATATATAAATGAAGATCTCTATTTCCAAAAAAAAAAACCGTATTGACTTTGGAATTTTGTTTTATAATCCAGTAGACAACAATGGGCTTTCATTCTTCCTCCAATGTTAGAGAAGAAAAAAACTGGGGATTCTGCAAGATCTCTTGCAGAAACAGAGGCTTTAAAGATTGCTCTTAAATTATAATCCATCTGCCTGTCAGATTTAAGCTTTGTCCAGATACCCTGGGTGCAAACAATTATCTGTTTCTAGTCCTGCTTAAGAAATGTGACAATTTCTAGTTTGGGACTGGTATACTCCATCCAGGACAGTGACTTTTCTTATCCTTCCTCAGTCCTCACTGTCCCTTCTTGTATTAGAAGAGAGTCCTCACAACAGATACATCTCTGCTTTTTTAGGCCGAGCACTATGGCTCATGCCTGTACTCCCAGCACTTTGGGAGGCAGAAGTTGAGACAAGCCTGGGCACTTGGCGAGACCTTGTCTAAACAATAAATCAAAAAATACTAGCCAGGCATGGTGTCACACACTTGTGTTTCCAGCTACCCTGATGGCTGAGGTGGAAGGATTACCTGAGCCTAGAAGGTTGAGGAGACAGTAGCTATGGTCATGCAACTACACTCCAGACTGGGTGACAGAGTGAGACTCTGACTCAAAGAAAAGAGGTAGTTTACTCTCCTAAAAAAATCAGTATCCAAAATATATAAGGAACACCTACAAAGATATAAGAATACTTTGAATTATCCTAAGATATGGGCAAAAGTATGCACAGTTTCTCTTGGTGAATAATACTGAAAGAATCAATATATCCAAAAGAATACAGGTAACACAATTTAAAAACAATAGTACAGGCTTATACACCCATCCTTTTGCCCCATATTTAACCTGTCTTTAACTGTTGATGGACAGGAAATGGAATATCAGAGATTCTTACATGGTGGGCAGGAGTCTATATTGATCGCTCCCTTGACAAAGCATTTGACAATATCCAGTCCAGTGGACACCATGCTCATCCCACTAACAGCAGCTCCAGGGTTAATTCCAGGCTTCCATCATGTTCCAGAAGCATGGAGATGTTTGGATGTCTGCCGTGATGTTTATTTCATCACAAAAAATGAGCACAAAATAAAGTATGATGTATTTTTCAATGTTGGTGAAAGATTTCTGATTCTCTTTCTGTCAGACTAAAAAACCAGAACTAGCAAAAATGAAACAACCAAAATCCTGAATGAAAAATTTTGAATCTCTTGGATATATCAAAGAGGACTTCTGAGTGACACACAATAACAGTAAACACATCGGCCCAGATCTCTGTTTTCCTAATAAACAAATTAACCAACAGGGCACATAAAACACTATAACATGGATCTTCAGCAAAATCAGAAACTAGAAAATACCTAAGTCCATCAGATCCTTGAATGTCAGTCATAATGAGGAAAATTTATGAACCTTGAGTGGGTCTAAGCATGAGATGGCCCTAATGTATGGACGTTAAATCTGCTTGGTGATTGTATTGTAGGTATTAGGAGAGTGTCCTTGTTTGTAGGAATGACACGCTAAAGTAAGAGGCACAAGGTGCCGTCACTAAGATGGGACATCAGCATGAGAGCTCACTCTCAAGCAGAAGGAAAACTGCTCTGTCCTGGACTTGCAACAGTATTGCAAACTGACTTCTCACAAAGTGATGCCAGGAGGTAAATTCCTCAGTAAACACCACATACTGCTCTGTCTATACCCCCTCGTCCTCAGGTGTTTCCTTTTCAGCCTCTGTTCTCCCTCCACAGGCAGTTTCTCCCTCCTCTTCCTCATCTTCAGTCACCCCATGCCCTTCTAGAGACCAGAGCAGCTCAGGCCTAGAGTTGGAAGTGGGGACGTTTCCATTCACAGAGCCTGAGCCACAGTCAGGGCCAGGAGCTGACAGGTGATGGAGTCAGAGAAAAGGGTTCAGCAGTTCTTCTGAGATTGGATCAACTCTCATAGCTGCCTGTGTGTTCATGTGTATTCATGTGTGTGCATGCGTTTGTGTGTGTGTGTGTGTGTGTGTGTGTGTGTGTGTGTGTGTGTGCCTGCGCCAGTGTGGTTTTCTGCCTGAAATTCATGACTGCCCTAGTGACTTCCCACACATCCTCCCTGTCCTAGCTCAACCCCTCATGGCTCTTTCTCCCTGATCCCCTCACTGTCCTTGCCAGCCCACAAGCACTATCTTTGTGCCTCTGGGGCTTTTGTTCTGGCACTTTTTTCCAGCAGGCATTTCTTTTCCACTAGCTAAGAGGGAGTCATAATTAAAGGCAGGCTCTTATCACAGTTGCCATTAAGTTTGCCTTACCTTCCTGTACTAGTTGGGGTTCTCCAGAAACACAGAAGCAATGGAATATGTAGATGTAAAGGAAGAGAAGAGAGGTGAGGGGGACCTGGCTCACACAATTACAAGGCTGCGGAGTCCACAGTCTCATTAGCCCAGCAGGCTGCAGACCCAGGAGAGCCGATGGTGCAAGTATAGTCTAAAGGAGGTCTGCTGGAGAATTACTTCTTGTTTGAAGTGGCCAGTCTTCTAGGTGTCATCTAGATTTCAACTGATTAGAGCTGGTCATCCATATCTTTTACAAATCTCTTTTACCTGACTTCATCCTGTGTGAAATGTTCATATTGTCCAAATACCTTCCAAGTTGGTACATCATATCACACCTCCAAGGCTATCTTGATCACTCCCCTCTGTGTCCTGAGCCCATGGTGAGAGTATTTTACCATGTGAGAATTGATCGCATATTCATATACTTCTCACTTCATGAGATCATAGAAAAAGAACATTATCCCTTCATTGTTTTTTAAATATACGATCTGATACAGAGATGGGACTATGAGACTCAGTCATGGGATAGATTAAATTTCCTTGGAGGACAGCAGCTGAAAGAGGGTTCTCCTCAGTCAGGGGTTTATTTTAAAGCACAACCATCTCTGATCACCCCACACCTGACTCTATGACTGCACCATCTCCATTCATCTCAGCACTAAGGTCACTCCATTCACCCAAAATAGAGAATCTTCATCAATACTCATCTCAGTCACTATGTAGACATCTGAATGTGTGCAGAGTCAGAGGGATGTGAGGGACCCTGTGATCTCCTGAATGCTGGAAAGGCCTTAGCCTGGGGTGAGGAGGGGAAGAGCCCCTGATCCATCTCTGCCCATGTCCACTGAGCACTTTCTCCATTAAATGAGAGAAATAGACAAAGTCCTCCTACTCTACAAGCTTCATATGGGAGGATCAGCACAGAGTGATGATAAATCTGAGGCTGTTAGGAAGGGGACAAGGTCTGGTCCAAGCACAAGACCTGTCTCTGCTTCAGGACAGAGACTTGGGATAGCAGCAAACTCTGAATGAGCAGGGACACAGGAGCAAAGAGAGTCCTGACCTGATTCAACAGTCTCTATCCTGGAGGGCCCACATGGAGGGTGGTCTAGAGGACATCAGAAACTCAGGGGTGAGCAGGCCTCAGACTTGGGTGAGGAAGAGCATTTCTGATTCAGTTATCTCTGTGTGAAGAAGAGACTCACGTGCACGGAGCTGAGGACAGGAGCCTGAGTCAGTCGCTAAACAAGTGGGCAAGAGACTGGGAGAGCAGGAGGAAGGCAGAAGACTGGCATTGGAGACCCAGGTAGGACAGTCAGGTGGAAGGAGGACGGGACTCTGGGGACTCCTGGGCACCCTTGCCTCACCCCTACTACTGGCTCCTGGTGGCCAGACTAAGGCCAGCCCCAGATAACAATG
Source organism: Cephalopachus bancanus (assembly GCA_027257055.1). NCBI lineage: Eukaryota > Metazoa > Chordata > Mammalia > Primates > Tarsiidae > Cephalopachus > Cephalopachus bancanus. The sequence continues at coordinate 1,275,609 of JAPVLO010000006.1, forward strand.
GGTTTGGCTATGGAGGTGATTTTGATGGATGTGGGATCCTGAGCATAGTTTAAGAAATAGGAGCCAGTTGTGTGGATGAGATTCTGAGGGGTTGGCTTGTGCTCGTTTCTGAATCATTTCATGCACCATTTTCCACCTCTGTACTACAGTGAACACTTCCTCATGGGAAAAAAAAGAGAATGAAGGAGGCGGTCATGCACATGCTAAGGACTAGCCACAGGTTTCCTCATCCAGTCATTACTTCTGTCCTCCCCAGAGTCACAGGCTGGGATTGCTGTGATGAGAGATGCACTATTCACTGCAGCCCATGTCAGGACTTCTGTCTCTGACAGTCTCTTTGAATGGGTAGAAATAAACACAATAAACAAGGATGACTCATCAAAAATCAGGAGTCTTTTCCAGACTCAATGGGTAATGATTTTACTTTTTGTATTACTGGACTTGGGCTGCCATAACAATATACACACCGAGTGGCTTCAATACAGACATGGATTTCCTGAAAGTTTGGAGGCCACAAGTCCAAGTGCCCGCAGGGTTAGTTGCACCAGCAGGTGAGGCCTGTCTGTCCTGGCTTATAGACAGTCACTTTCTTACTATGTCCTCACATAGAATTATCTGTGCACAGAGAAGATAAGGTGCAATAGTCTTATAACGACAACCATTCAATTGGATTAGAGTTCCAGCCTAATTATCTCATTTGACTAAATATCCCCCCTTAAGGTTCTATCTCTAAATATGGTCACATTGAGGGTTAGGACCTCAGCGTGTGAACTCTGAGGAACATAATTCAGTCACTAGCAGTCTACAATGGCCTAAACTGAATTTACTATTATTTCAAGTTATGCAATGTTGTCTGATTGGATGCATGTATAAATGAGATATTGATGCATGGAAGTGGGCAACAGAAGACTGAAACCATCAGTTGCAGAAAGTGACTACAAGTAGACAGTAGTTCTTAGAAACCTCCAGGAGGCAGTATTCCTGTTTGGAAGCATTAACTCCTACCTGATGACAGCGTATGTTTCTTAAGGCAAAGGTATTATTAATTTCACTTTTTTCCTGATGGTTTCATTGGGAACCTTGGGTTCCATTGGGATAAAATCTACTAGAAATCATATGGCTGATAACAAAGCAGGTACCTGCTCTCTTCAGCTAGCTTAAGATAGGACTGTCAATCTCACATCTTCTAAGCAAAGAAGAAAGAAATCACAATGAACAAATTGATATGAAAAATGATATGGTAGACAGGAAGAAGGAAGTGAGAAGGAAAGGACAAAGGGCAGGAGAAAAAGAAAGACTTACATCACAATCCTTGCTGCTTCTGTCAGTAGGTAGGAGGGGCACCCAGCAGGGTGAGACTGTAGGTGGATAGGCCACAGGGTTGTAGAAGCTCCAGGTAGTGAGGGTGGCTTCTACAGGAAGTAAAGCTCATCTTTAGGCTCTGGGACATGATAGTGCTGGCTCCAGGTCTCAAAGTCAGGTTTTGCTTCCTAATTCTGTTTCTGCTACAGAAGATGCTCAGCATCAAGATGGCAGTGTGAGGGTTTACTTGGGAGAGGGAATCTAAAACAGGGAAGGTACTTAGCAGAGGGAAATTAAGATGGACACTGAAAATTAAGAGGGGGAGATTAAGACAGGGGACACTTAAAAGAGGTAAACCAATATAGAAGATACTTAATAGAGGGATGTCAAAAAGGGGGACACTAAGAAAAAGAAAGCAAAGGTGAAGGACACTTAGATGAGGGAAGTTAAGACAGGAGACACTTAGAAGAGGGAAGTTAGGTCAGGGGACACTAAGAAGAGGACTGTTAAGACAGGGAGCATTAAGAATAGGGAAGGTAAATCAGGGACACTTAGATGAGGGAACTTAAAGAAGGTGACACTGAAGACAGGATGAAAGACAGTGGATCTTTACATAAGGGAACTTAAGGGAGGGGACACTTAGAGAAGGGAAGTTAAGTCAGGGGACATTTAGAAGAGGGAAGTTAAGTCGGGGGCACTTAGAACAAGGAACTAACCTCAGGGGACAGTTAGAACAGGGAACTTAGAAGAAGGACGTTAAGACACGGAACACCTAGAACTGGGAAAAGAACACTTAGAAAAGGGAAGTTAAGTCAGGGGACACTTGGAACAGGGAAGTTAAGGAAAAGGCCACTTATAAAAGGGAAGTTACATCAGGGAAAACTTAGAACAGGGAAACTATGTGAGAGAACAGTTAAACAGGGAAGTTAAGGAAAAGAACACTTAGAAAAGGGAAGTTACATCAGGGGACACTTAGAACAGGGAAACAACTTCAGGAGACAGTTACAACAGGGAACTTAAGGAAAAGGACACTTAGAAGAGGGAAGTTAAGGAAAAGGACACACAAAAGAGGGAAGTCAAGTCCAGGGACACCCAGAACTGAGAACTTATGGAATCTGACACTTAGTAGGGAAAACGTAAGACAGTGTGTATTTACAAAGGAAGTTAAGTTACAGGAGACTTAGAAGAAGAAATTTAGGAAGAGGACATTTAGAAATGAGAAGTTAAGGCAAGGGACATTTAAAAGAGGGAACATAAGACAGGGGACACTTAGAAGAAGGAAGCTAAGACAAGGGATTTTAAAATTATAAAGTTAAGAAAGGAGCCACTTAGAGGATAGTTAAGACGGAGACATTGAAAAGTGAGAAGTTTAAACAAGGAACACTAAGACGAGGGATGTTAAGATGGGACAGTTAGAAGGAGAAGTTAAGTCAGGGGACACTTAGAAGAAAGAAATAAGCCTTGGGGGAACACTGAAGAAGAACGTTATGAGCAGGGGCACTTAGGGAAGAAAACTAAGCGGAAGCCTGTAGGAGGAGGAAGAAAGAGGGTGGCTCACTAGCGGGGGAGCAAAAATGGTGGAACACGGGAGAGAAAAACTAACATAGTGCATGTTGGTGGAGGGTGGAAGGGAGGAGCCTAGGGTGATGGAAGCTAAGACCTGAGATGGGGTCACTCAAGAGAATGAAGCTGTGAGAGAGCTCCTTCCTGTGCTTCAGTTTCCCCTTCTGCTTCTTATCCTCTGGGAAAAGAGAGGCACAGGAAAGAAGGGAGAAATCTATTGTCAGGAGAATGGGAAGGAGGGGGGGGTTGGATAGAGCAAGATATCCCAGGGAATAGCTAGAAACCTCCACTCCCACAGGTCCCCTGTAACTGGGATCAGAGGTCCTTGCTGCAGGGCATCCCTGCTGGACAGTGATCCTGCCTGCAACAGTCATTGGGCACCAAGGATTGCTAGGTACTGATCACCCCCTCTCAGATGCCCCAGTTGCCCCTGAGGTGCATGGGGTCATTCTCAAGGCTTTCCTGGCCCGGTGAGGAGAGTGGACATGGGTGGGAAGCCTAGCTATGACGGCATCAAATAGCAGGCAGGGACAACCATCTGCACAGCACACCACTGGGAAGTGTCTTCAGAGCAGTTCATCATGTCGGTGCCAGCTGGGCCCCACCCACCAGTCTCTCTTCCCAGTCACTGGCTTCCCTGGCTAAGATTGTAACTTGGAAGACTCGTATCCCAAAGGAGTTGTTATAGACAACAGCACTGAGCACAGAACTCACAGGGGTGATAGGAGGATTAAGACCCTGTGAAGAAGACTTGACTCTACTAGAGCTTTTTTGACACCACAAGATCAAACCTTTCTTGGGAAGAAAATCAATGTCACAAAGACCTGAATGCTTGGGCATCATGATGTTTCCAGACCTTTGTCCTTAGTGTCCCTCTTCTTATAATCACATTTCCTTTCATCTCATCAGATGTTTCCCAGGGATACCACTTATAAAATAACTTTTAAAAAATAAAAAGGAAAAAAGAAATGATAATGAAACTAAAATGATGTAGTAGAAAATATTGATTTAGCACAATATAAGGCAATAATGGTGGGAAAAAAGAACACATAAGGACCCTCCTCTGAAATGTAGACACAGTCATGTCTACAAAAGGAGCTCTCACTGTGAAAGATCAATGCCTTTCTCCTCTACCTCTCTCAGTCCAGAGTTGATATGTCACATCTCTTCATGCGTGACTGGGTCAACTGGAACAAGAGATCATAATTGCCCTAAAGATTTGAAATTTCTTCAAGAGTTGACAAATACACATTTTAAGGCAACTTATATTGTTAGAAATTTATGACTGTCTATTCACAATAGCAAAAACATGGAACCAACCATACTGCCCATCAATACTGGACTGGATTTTTAAAATGTGGTACATATACACAATGGAATATTATGCAGCCGTAAAGAAGAACAAACATGTGAACTTTGCAGCAACTTGGGTGGATTTAGTCTATCATACTCAGTGATCTATCACAGAAACAAAGAACAGAGTACCATATGTTCTCACTCATAAGCGGGCCTTGAACAATTATCATAATACTATAAGAAAGGAATTGGTAGTAGTGGGAAACTGCCAGGGGTTTGGGGGGTGGGATTGGCAGTTGAGGGAAACTGCCAGGGTAGGGAGGGGCACACCTCATCAACAAGGGTATCTGCATAATGAACATTTATATACCTAACCTGAATTATACACCATATCCTTGAAATAAAATTTTTAAAAAACTAAAAAAAGAAAGAAAGAAATTTATGGTGGAACAAAATACATCAATTTACTGCATTAGCCAAGTTACTTACATACTTTTTAAAAAAATCAACAGGCTAAATATACAGAAAACTGAGAGACCCAAATAACTAAAAAATACAATTTACCCCTTTTGATGTATGAAAGTATATGCTGTGATTAGAATGTTAAATACAGTGAAATATAACTTCTGCTGGTAAATCCACTTGTAAGTCCGGGTCCGCTGAGAAGCAGAGGCCAAGATAGGATTCGTGTGAGGTGATTACATTAGTGGAAACCCCTGGGAGACCTATCCAGACCAATGCAGTTCTGACTCAAGTGCAGGAAGCAGGTACTGAATCCACCTCCTGCCATGTGGCTATTCATCAATTCACTCCATAGTTAGATTCATTTGTTTCATTTGCTTTTGATTTTTAGCAATCTCTTTTTCTAAAAATTAATTTTGGTTTTAAATATGCAAAACATAATAACAACCTCCAAAAGTCACATTCACAGAAGCACATGTATCCAGCAAGTCCACTCCCATCCCTCTCTCTTCCACCTTGTACCTTCCTGCCTTTCCAGGTGATGAACTGGAGAAAGAGACTTGCTGGGAAACTGTCAGTATCTGCCCCTTAATTTCCCACCCGTTTTCCCTTTCCCATGACCCTCCTGATCCACTCATCCTGAGGCTGACCTGGCCTCAGGAGCCCAGGGAGCATTCTCCATGGATGCTTGTGGTTCCCACACAGGGCACATCATGGTCCAAGCTCCTGCACATCACTTTATCTATGTTCTTCTTTCCATCCAACCTAGTAGCAGTAATTCTGTAGGCCCAGGTCCAGTGTCATCTTCCTTCAGGCTTGCCCAATATCTCCCACAGGGAACTGACTTCCTCTCTCCTGTACTCTATAAGCTCTGGCTGCAGCAAGATCACCACCCTGTGTTACTGGCAGGTATGTGTCTCTCTCGCCCCTTCTCAGGGTGGACTAGCTTCAGGAAAGGGCACATTTGTTTGCCTTTTACTCTCTTGGAGAAGAACTGACACACAGTAGGTCTCAGCACACGCTGAAGGGATGGTATTATTGCATCACTATGGAGGGTGCACGTGTTGGGGATGCAGCAGAAAGAGTCAGAGTCCAGCAGAACTCAACAGAGGAGCCCTTGAAATGGGGCTGGAATTGAGGAAGGTATCAGGAACATTTTTTCCAAGTGTCCTGATGCATGCCAACCATACTGGACAGCAGTAGAGAAAGCCGGGAACACTAGTGACCTGAAGTGATGCTACTTTCAGTATTTGGCTAACTATTGTGTTTTGTTTTTGTGCTGGTTTTTATTACATAGATTCAAGGACCAAAGAGAGGTCCAGGGTCAAGAAGCATTGGTTAGTGGGATGGAGAAATCTTGCTACAGTGAGGAAGGATGTTTGGAGGGAAGATAGGGAAGAAAGGATGGACATGACCTCCCACCCCAGGCAGTCCCTGTCTCCATCCACAGCAATCCAACCAGAAATCAATTGGTCTTGCTACAGGTAATCTCACTCCTCTCTCCCTCTCCCTCCCTGACACACACACACACACACACACACACACACACACACACACAATCTCAAGAGTTGCTCTGTACTTCCCCTCCTGTCCACTTATCTCTCACCATGAGGGTTTTAAATCTCATAGCACAAACAATTCCTTCCTCCAGTTAGTGCACCTCACCATGTGATTTCTCTGAAATCGACCAACAACTCCTCCATCTGACATTTGTCTTTTTCCTCTTGGCTCTAGAATGATGCAGTTGCCACTTGGCTTTTATTCTATCAACAAGAAGAAATTTGTCCCACAGGGCTGCAATGATGGACCACCGGCGAGCGTTCACCTGCTTTTATCTGAGACAACATCATGAGCCTTAAGGTGGGAAGACCTCTCCTGATCCCTAAGGAGATCATCTGATACTTTCTATGGATCCCTCACCCTTGATAATGTCCCCACGTCCTTTGTCTTCTCCTTAGGACAGCCTATGGCTGTGGTTCCCAAAGTGAATGCCGAGGGCTCTGAGAGCAGTCACTGAGCAAACTCATTTTGTGAAAGATAAAGTATTTGAATAATGTGCAGTGACATCTAGTGGTCGTAAATACTAGTTCAAGGAATTTTATCGTTTCAGCATCAGACGATACAGCGTTGCATTCAATTACATCATGTTTTAAAATCTGTTTTCAGAGTTGCTGTGATAAAATCAAGAACTTCTGAAAAAATGGGTGTGAAATAGGAAATAAGGGTGGCTGTATCCAACCTGATTCCAAGGTTTGAGAAGTTGTGCAGTGCCCAACGGGTCCACATGTCTCATTAGTAAACAATATTGATTATTAAAATGAATAACATACTATTTTTTCAATTTATACTTTTTTTATTTTAAATCGCTATTAGCTTTCTAGATCATAAATAATTATTGCATCCACCCCCCTCATTTTGTCACAGGTCTTTTGCAGTCATCCCCTCCAAAGTTGCTGCACTCAAATCCCCATCTCTGGCTGGGTCCCAGGGAAATTGACCTCGGATTGTTGGTGCCAATTGGGAAGCCAATTCTCTCCTTGGAATTTGGAGGCAAATGCAGACACTGGGACCCCTCAAGGAGTGGGTCTCAGGGCTCCTGTTGGCCCTCACACTCCTGCTGCACTGAGCTAGGAGAGAGCCTTGCAAGGGACTCCATGAGCCACAGGAATAACTGGGGCATCTGGGGGGGGGAGGTGGGATTAGTACCTAGAAGTCCACAGAGCCCAAGGCCTGTTGCAGTAACGACAAATCCATAGCAGGGACACCTTGTGGGAAGGTTGACATTCCAGTGTGAAGGGACATGTAGGGGTGGGAATCTCCAGCGACTCCTCAAGCTTTCTCCCACAGTCTCAGAACTACAGGACTGATCAGTCCCAGGTGCAGATCCTCTTACATGAAGACTGTGGAGTAGGAGGCCTTTGTCACTGTTTCTCTTTCATTAGAAAAAACCACAGTGGTTGAGGACAGAGTAGCAATCAGGGGCTCTGCCCAGTGCTCTCCTCAGACTAAGGCCTCACCAGCAGCCAGGTGGCCACTGGGTCCCTCAGTTCCCTCTCGCTTCTGCCTACAGTCCCAGATGTCTCCATGGTGACCGAGACGAGGATTTCTGAGGATTCTCCATTTTTTTAATGGAGTGACCATAGTGCTGACCTGAATAGAGATAGAGCTGCATCCACAGAGTCAGTATAGGGTAACCAGGCATGGTTGTGCCTCCTCAACCCTCTGTCAGCCCCTGTTCTTTATAGCAATTCAATCTATCACATGATAATCAAAACTCTTCTCTGTATTAGATCAATGTATTTTTAAAATAAAGGGCGGGCATGGTGGCTCATGCCTGAAATCCCAGCACTTTGAGAGTCCAGAGTGGAGGATCGTTTGAGCCCAGGAGTTCAAGACCAGTCTAGGCAATATAAAAGACCTCATCTCTACAGAAAAATTTAAAAAACTAGCTGTGAGTGGTGACCTGCACTTGTAGTCCCAGCTACTTGGGAGGCTGAGGTAGAAGGATTGCCTCAGCCCAGGAGGTCAAGGCTGCAGTGAGCCATAATCATCCCTCTGCACTCTAGCCCGGGTGACAGAATGAAACCGCACTTTGCAGCTGGAGGAGGCCTGACTCGATTCGGCAGCCCTGCGCCTGGAATCCCCCAGAGATCCGCACTGGGTGTATCCAGCTCTGTTTGGTCATTCTTTTGGCTTTAGGCTTTTAAACCCTCTGGGTCACACTCTGATGATGTCTGATGGTTAATTTTATCTTAGTTGACGCCATAAGTTCCAGGTGGAGATAGGAGGGAAAGATGCCCCATTCCTTTGTTGTTGGGGGTGGGGGGGTTGGTTTTTTGCTTTTCTTTTGGTAAAATGGAAGTGGTTTTTTTCTACAAACGAGGAGGGAGAATTGGGGAAGAAAATCAGCGATTCCAGCTCACAGTGTTCATTCCTCTCCGAAGGGCTCAGGTGTGGTGGAGGGCACAGGCATCTCTTGGGGACAAATCAAATGAGTTTAAGTTTGGCCAAAGCAGGAAGGAAAGAGTGTCCAAAGGCCCCAATCCCTGAAGAAGGCCATTGTGTTTTAAGATTTCTGGACAGAATGTGCCCCACTGTGGCCTGCCAAAGAGACAGGGCAAAATCTTCACACCTTCGCGCACTCCACACGGTCTCCGGCATCTCACTTTGATCCACACTGCCAGCTTCTCTCCTGAGCATATCCACACAGCCTCCAACCTGGCCCCCACTCCCATTCTAGCTCTACAGTGCTTCCTTACACAGCAGTCAAGATGGATTTTAAAAGTTAAGTCAGATCACAAAAAAATCCCTGCTTAAAAGTCTCCAAAGGCATCCAATCCACCCTTAGCAGTAAACCCACATTTTTCAGCCCCGCCTAAGAGAAAGACTGGATGGAGGCCCTGCCTGAGTCTGAGAACTTCCCTCCTGCGTCTTTGGGCTCAGCCACAATGGCCTCAGCTTGTCTAATATGTCCCAGGCTCAGCACCTCTGTCCTTCATGAGCCTCTGCCCAGAGAGCTTCTCCCTAGATTTCCATAGAACCTGCTCTTTCTCTTCATTCAGATGATGGCTCCCGGGGAATCCCCAGCAAGGCTTCTTAAGGCGGACACCAGTTGGCCCTCAACTCATTCCTGGGCTGGTTACTCTGCTTTATGTTCTTCTCAATACTTATGCTTGAAATTCTAGGATTTCCCTATTATTGTTTGCAATTTCCTTGCTCAATCTAAGTTCTAGTAATGTGGAGACCTTGCTGTTAATCCCTTTGCCTAAAATAGTGCCTGGTACATAGAAGTCACTCAACAAAGAGTTGTCTAATAAAGGAAGGAAGTCTGTGTGTGCTTTGTGATGAGGGATTAGGGAGCTGAGGTGGGCATTGGAGCATTTATTTACTTAACATTCAGTAAATACAATTTGGTGTTACATATTTGGCTAGTGTTGACAAAAAGATGCTAAACTCTGTAAAATGTTTTAAGATGTTTTATTCTGGACCTAGGCCCAGGAACATGCATCCTTAGGAGGTTCTAAGGACATGTGCCCACTGTGGTTGAAGGGTGGCTTTGTTATATAAATTTTAAGAAGGCAAAAGTTACAAGAAACCATAAATCAATGCATGCGAGATTTTCATTGGCCTGGCCCAGGAAGGAAGGAAATTGCCATGCAGGGGCTTCTGGGTCATAGGTAGATTCAAAGATTTCCTGACTGATAATTTGTAGTTTCTATCTAAGGAATTTTGGAAATCAGTGGAGGATACATTTTGTTGAGACAAAGGGGTGGAACATTCCAGTTTTGTTGATCTGTAGATGAAGTCCTATATGTGCCTGACTTCAGAGAGGATAGATAAGTGTCTTTCAAGGTTCTCTAAGTCTGAGAATATCTAAGAGAAGGCTTTGCAGAACCAGGAAATACTTTGATTTCCTTCTTTACTTGTTATGAGGTGTTATACTTGTGTCAGGTTGTAAAACAAATTTACCAATGGGGTAATAAATACTGTGCTGAGGCTACATCAGACATGACTTCCCAGGCCTCTAAATGAACAAACACCTAATGATGAAAGAATTCATCAGACACAGAAAGAATGTGTTCATGTTTATTAGTATAGCAGGGAAATACATGACTCTTAGTAACAGCAAGAAAAGTTTTCTGGTTACGTGGAACAATTACGACAAATCAAGAAAAGCCAGAGTACAGAATCAAGTTCTACTAGAGGAAAGAAGTGCTTTCTAGAGCTTCAAGATAAAATATTTCAGCATCAGGTCATAGCATAACAACATAATTGGAGGAAGAACGAAGAGTTACAAGATCTGATAAAAACAGTTGATGGAGAGTTATCATCTCAGGCCTTCTCAAGGGGGGGAAGTTGAAAGCAGCAAGACACACGTAGAAGCTGAGTTACAACTCAACTTCTGAGTTGCAAGCCTGAACAGTTTCAAAAAGAAATTTATTATAGAATTAAAAGTAGCCCAGGCACAGTGGCTCAAGCCTGTAATCCCAGCACTTTGGGAGACTGAGGTGAGTGGATTGCCTGAGCCCGTGGGTTTGAGAACAGCCTGGGCAACTTGGTGAGACCTCGTCTCTACAACAATAAATAAAAAATTAGCCAGGCATGGTGGAGCGTGCCTGTAGTTCCTGCTATTTGGAAGGCTGAGGCAGAAGGATCATAGAGCCCGGCAGGTAGATGCTGGGGTGGCTATGAGTGTACCATTGCACTCCATCCAGCTTGGGTGACAGACTGAGACTCCAACTCAAAAAAAAAAAAAAGCATTAAAAGTAAAAACCTCTGATGATTTTTTAATGTCCTCATTTTTATTTTAGATTCACGGGGTACAAGTGCAGGTTTGTCACATGGGTACATTGTGTGATGCTGAGGTGCGGGCTTCTATTGCCTGTCACCAAAGTGGTGGACATGGTACCCAGTGCGTGGTTTGTCAACCTCCCTCCATTCTTCTTTTAGGAGTCACCAACGTCCTTTTGTAATGTTCAGAGCAAATCAACATTTTTTTAAAAACCTTGTTTTAACATAGGGAAACACAATTTAAAAGAGTAATATAAATAATTTTCAAATGCCTGGTCATTTTACTTTAGGACAAGAATTTACCATACAAGATTCTTTCTTATACAAATTTATTCTCTTTTCTTTATAGCCCATTACCAAAAATACATCTGAATATCCACAACTTCCTTCACACCTCTCTCTCCTACCTACTGATTCCTTTCTACCCTCTCTCATAAATAAGTTTTCTAGATCTATAACTTGAATTAACCTTTAAATAATCTCAAATTCAACAAAATTATTATTTTAAGAAAAATAGGATCAAACTCATGTTTTACAATTAAAAATTTTATCAAAAACACATTTTACTTTGATATATTTTATCTTCAGAATTATATTAACTAGAATTCTTATTCTTAATAACCTTAAATTTTGGTTAAAACCTAGGAAGCAAGAAATTCTGACTGTGTCAGATATTAGCATTTTACAGATGAAAACCATAGCATAATTTTAGAAACCTGTTTTCCCATATCATAACCCTTCTCTTTTTTTGAGCAGGAGTCTCACTTTGTCATCCAGGCTGGAGTGCAGTGGCACAATCACAGCTCACCTCAGTCTCTACATCCTGGGCTCAGGTGATCCTTCTACCTCAGTCTCCCAAATAGCTTAGACTTCACCAGGCCTGGCTGTTTTTGAAAAATATTTTTTGTAGAGATGAGGTCTTGCTACATTGCCCAGGTTGGTCTCAAAATCCTGGACTCAGTCCTCCCACCTCAGCCTCCCAAAGTGCTGGGATTACAAGAGTGAACCACCGTGCCGGGCCCACAACCCTTTCTTTATTGACAGTGACCTAGACAATTAATGAGCTTTCAAAATAATTTTAAGATTACAAGCCACACAAAAAGCTCACCCATAAGCATTATCTCATTCATATTTACTTAATTCATTCATTTTTAGCAGTCTGCTTAATTACTTATGAAAACCGAAACTTTAGAAAAAGCTAGTCATCATTTTAAGTTATTTTCTTGTTAATCATTTTTATGCCCTGTGAATATCAGATGTTCACCTAAGTTAGAGCCTTAAGATGAAATGCATTGGCATTTTGCTGACAACTCAGAAGATTCACTGTTTTCACTGAACCAACAATCTTAAATCTGTCTTGCTTGTCAACAAATCATATGCACAAAGATCATTCTGTTTTCAGCTGGGTTTTTAGGCTTATAACTGTGTCCAACTCTGACACCCTAAAATATCTAGTAGAGGCAATGTAAAACTTATCCAGTCAGTAGACCCAGACAAAAATGTATGCTGACAATTTTAAAGGCATTTCTCTTTCATTAATAATTTTAAAACCATTTCTATAGACCAAGGATCATTACAACCACATGAACTGGTACAGCATTTAGGTCTACTTATTTCGTTTATGAATACTCATTTACTTGTGAACCAGTTTGGTAGCATGCTAGATACAACACAACAAGTCCATATCCATAAACACATTTAAACATACATGCGCACACACAGACAAAAACTCAACAGCTTTTACCTTGGAATTCAAGCCATGAATTAGCAATACAAACACCATTTTATAAAGGATAAAGGTTAGTTGAATCCAAATTATATCTCTGGCAAAACTGAAATCTGGTAATATTGCTAAATGCTATTCACCCTAGTAGGTGATCTGGACACAAACTTGGGTGAAGCCGTTTCCAGGGCAGTTTGATTATAAAACTTTTTTTCATTTCAAATGATTTTTCAATGTTTCCATTTTAGTTAGAGCTGACTGAGCTGTATAAAAAAGTCAAAATCTGCAAGTAATTTGAATCAGTGTGTTTCATCTCAGCACTCGTGTGATCAGGACAAGCCCGCTCCTTCCTGCGGACAGAGTGGGGCAGCGGGGCTCCACCAGAGATTCCGCTCCTGTCTCGCCGTCTCCAACCCTCTAGAGCCTTTATTCCTCTTTCATTACTTTTCCCGGTGTTTTCTGCCTTCCTCCTTGTTTTGGGGGCAAGAACTAGACGCGGGAACCGCACCAGGCGGGAAGGACCCCGCTGAGGGGGACAGAGGGGCGCAGCCTAGGGAGGTCATTGCCATCCTTCAAGAAACCTCCCCTCCCCTCCACACCCCTTCAGCTGCAGGTCTCCCGCATTTTGTCCCCGACCCCCGCTTAGGGTCCATCCCCTGAACTCACTGTCCCCCACCCTCCCAGGACCAGTCCTGCAACAGAAGCAGAAACAGGAGGGCGAGACCCAACTCGTGCCTGTGGCCAGTGCCATTGGGGGCCCAGAGCCGGGGGAGGGAGGAGGGGCAACAGACCTGGAGAGCAGAGTGGAACATCGTAGTCCCCGGGGGTCCTCTCAGGATCTTATATCTCTGGCTGCCATCCCACCACCCCCTTCCCCTTGAGTAGACCGGACTAGCCAAGTGTGCTGCAAGGACAGGGTAACTTCCCTGATTTCCTCATTTGATGTGTATCACAGCGCTTGTTATTCTTTCGAAGGTAGACACATGCGCAGAAGGTGAAGAAACTTGCAGAACTATGTCCAGAGCTGACCGTGAATGCCGCGCCAAGCCCACCCTCACCCCCCACCCCCGCGCGCCCAGCCTTTACATTCACCCCCACTGCTAGACATCAGAGACCTGAAGGTAGCTGCAAGGTGCTGTGGGGAGCGTGGCCGGGATCAGTCTTCCTTTGGCCCCTCTGATATTTTTTGTGTGGGTGTGTGGGCAACAGTGAGAGGGAAGTGAAGGACCCAGTGGCCTCTGGCTACTGGGGAGGTCGTAGGCTGGCATGACCCCCTAAGTTCTTGAGCCCCATCCCCACCGTCCATTGAACCATTTATCAGTAACTTAAAGAAAAAAAAATAGGCAAAGACCTCCTACTCCTCACAGACGTCATGTGAAGAGGACCGGGACTTAGTGGTGATAAATCACACCGTTATGAGGGTTGAGAAATGGAGGAGGACCCACTTATCAGGAATCAGGAGTCTTTTTCTGACTCAGCAGACAGGATTTCCCTCTCCAACCATAGGAGAGCCTGCCAGGATTTAACTGTGGGCTGATGGTTGTACGAATGACTGAATGAATAAGACAAGTGGCAGTGAATGGGCCAGAGAGCTAAAACCACGCGTGCAGCCAGTACTTGAGTGAAGGCGGTGACACCAGAGAACTGAAGATGGCTGCATCGTGGTATGCGCCCGCCTCCTTGGACAAAACTTAGAGAGAGGAATGCCTGCATGGGTCCCCCAGATTTATTTAACGAAGAGTGGTTTTGGTTACAACCGGTCTGGGGATTCATTAGGACAGAATCTTCCAGAAAATCTTTGAGACAGACAGCAATCTGTTGTTTTCAGCCCGTTTTATTGAGGTCAAAATGTAGCAGAGACAGGAAAATCTTGCGTTTTAAGCAAAGAAGGAAGGAGTCTGAAAGAGAATGGAAATAGGAATAACATGAGGAAACTGAAGAAAGAGATGGCGAAAAGAAAGGGAGAGGTGCGAGGAAGAGAAAGGACCCAGCATTGAGGAAACTAATCTCGGACGTGTGGAGGGATTGGCCGTGGACCCGCTGACGTACTTTAAATGTGGGCGGGCGCAGCGACTGGGTATTATATAAAGCCTCCTGCACCGGGGTGATTCACACACCGGCGCCCCTTTCTCCGGGTCTGTAGTTCTCAGGCTCCAGGTCCCCGATGACACGGACAGCTGGCACCGAGTTGGGTCTTTTCCTTCTGCTTCTGCTGCCCGGCTGGTCCTGGGCGAGGCGGGCCGGTGAGTTCAGGGGACGGAACCTCGGCGGGAATTGGCGACGAACGTGGGGGCTTTGGACTAAAGCGGGGACAGAGGAGGAGAGGCTCTGGGAGGACGAGAACAATCTCCCTTGTCTGTGCCTGCGCGGTCCAGGTTCCCCTTCGCCGGCCTCTTCCCGCCCAGTGCGGTCCCCAAGGCTGGTTATCGCCGGAAGTCATAAAAAGGGTCAGAAAAGACGCGAAAAAGTAATAAGAGGAAGGATTGCAGGCGAGCGGGTTGGGAAGGGCGAGATAGCGGCGAAAATCGCTCGGGAGCCTCGCAGCGCCACCCTGCCCTCAGGAAGACAGAGGTGGAACCACTGGAACCCCTGATATGCCAGCACAAGGTTGGGGGATTCCACAGGGAGAGACCACAGAGGTCTCCAGACACCCAGGTCTGTTCTGCTCTCTCTCATTCTCCTGATACAGACCTTTCAGGACCCCAGGGCTCTGAGACCTTGAACTTCCCACTTAAACTTGACTGTAGACACTAACCTGCAGGCAGGGGCCACCAACCACTTCCCATCCACTCACTTCGCCTTTCACTGGCCAACACCCAGGTCACTTTCTATCTAAGCCTGACCAATCACCCACAGGACTCCCTCTCCTCCCCATCCATGGGGGCCCTCACCACCTCCTCCACCACCTGGCACCTCATACCCCTTGCCCAAGAACACCCCCAGCACACACTCCCCAACCTCACCAACAACCTAGTGTAGGAGGGATGGGAGCATGATGTCCCCAGATGGCCCTGGGAATGCTGGTAAGTTGAGGCACCCGCTTCTGCCCTGGGCCCCATCCCACCTGATCTACTTACAGGAGACATAGCATCATGTGGAACAATCAGTTTTAGATTGGAATCTGCAAACTCTTTATAGAGAGAAGGTAGTGCACATTTTCATCTTTGGAGGCCCTTTGTTCTCTCTGTGCCAATTACTGTCCCTTTGTAGAGCAATAGCAAGGAAAGACAAGCCACAAACGACAGGTGGACCAGGTTTGGACACTATCCTAGTTTGCTGTCATCAGGCAAGGGTATATGCGGCATCCCAGAGATTGGAGCCCCATCACCTAGGGTGTCATCTCCAAATGGCGTCTCAACTGGGAATTGAAGAGTCAGAGTGGGTCCTCTCCTCCTGTGACTTCTAGGTGGTGTAGGTGTGATAGGAATATCGGTCCCATGGCCTGGGGACTACTGCTCCCCTCCTTTGCAGTTAAGTGACTTCCTTGGTCCAAGGGGCCATCAGGACCCTCCCTGAAGCCACAGGTGTTGCAATCACACTCTTTTACTGGTGGAGATGACAACCCGTGAAGGGAAATCCTTGCTCTCCAGCTAAGCCCATCAGAGAGACTGTCTTGCTTTCACAGAGTTTGGGTTTCTTTTTCCCCACCTGAGCCCTTTCCTGTCTTATTTTTTCCACAGACGCTCACTCCCTTTGTTATAAATTTACCATCAATCCGTATACCACATATGGACATCAATGGGGTGAGATACAAGGCCTCTTGGATCAGAAGAACTTTCTCTTCTATGACCGTGGCAGTGACAAAGTTCAACTCATGGATCTTCTACATGAGAGGGTGAGAACAACAGAGACCTGGGAGCAGCAGGGGGAAAGGCTGAGAGACATGATAGATGTGCTCAAATCAAGACTGCTGGAAAGCAAACAGGAATGTTACACACCCAGAGGTAAGCAGAATAGTCTAGGGCTAAAGGCAGCAAATTGTGGGATTACGGGCTTCATTGTGTTCCTGGAAGAAAAAAAAAAAGGTCATTGTGACCTCCATAAAGCCCAGAATCAAATACAGGACTTGGAGGAGAGAACAGGGCAGATGGGGTGGGGTGGGGGGAGAGTGGGGGGGAGGTATGGGATGGGGACCCAGGATTGGTCAAGACCAGAACTGATCTCTTTCTGATGGGTACACCCCCCCACACCCTGCAGGGCAGAATGTCTTGTCAGTGTGAAGCCAATGGATGCACCAGTGGATATTGGGAGCTCTGCATCGATGGACAGATATGCCTCCGGTTTGACTCAGAGAATAGGAACTGGACAGGAGTTCATCATGAAGGCAAATGCATGAAAGATAAGTTGGAGAAAGACAGGAAATTGACCCAAAACTTAGAGATGTCAATGTCATACTGCAGGCACTGGCTTGAGGTCTTCTTGATGCACTTGAAGGAAATGCTGGAGTTCACAGGTAAGTGAGAGGGGAAGATTGGTAGCTCTCTAGAGATGCCCTCAAATTGCCCCCATGTGCATGTGTATGTAAGTGTTCTGGGTGTAGATGTAAGAGTGTGTGTGTGTGTGTGTGTGTGTGTGTGTGTGTGTGTGTGTGTGTGAAAATGACCCCTTTTGTAGGTCCTTTCTGGGGGATTCTGTCATCAGTAGGGTCTCCCATCTTCCTGTTCCTTCTCACTCCTGATCCTTCTTCCTCACTACACATATTTCTGGTCCACCCATTGTGGGTTCCTTGCCAATCTTGAGCTGTGGGCATCATGGCGTTTGCAGACTTTTGTCCTTAGTGTCCCTTTTCCTACAATTGCTTTCCTTTCATCTCCCTGGTCTGTTTCTGGAAGCCCTTCAAAACCACCTAAATGCCAGCCCCTGAGGCTATTCCATACTTAGACATCACTTCTTCTTCTGCAACAGCAGGAGGAATACACTGTGTTGTCATCCTTGGTTCCCACAGCTCCTGTGTGGTTGCCTGAGGACTGAGGATACCTGTTCTCTCCTTTCCTACTTTGGGACTTGTCACAATGGCTATCAAACAGCAGAGGGCACCAAACGCTGCATTGCAGGTTGACCTGGAGCAGCAGGAGCCGAGAAAACGTCTCCTTAGATTTGGAGACGGGACAAGGGCTGCCACGCTTGTATTTCCATTTCAGCACCAGCCACTGTGGCCCCAGGCACAGTCCAACTCAAGGCCACGGCCACCGTGCCCCACCCCTGGGCCCTCCTCATCGTGCTCACCTGCCTCATCTTCCGTACCTGCCTCATCTTCCTTGTCATCTATTGAGATTCACTCAGAGTGGCAGGTATTGTGAGCAGAATTGAGAGGGAAGCAGGGACCAGTGGGTGAGGGAGGAGAACAGGAAGTGAATTTCCAGAGTCCTATCCTGTCCTTAGATAAGATTTTCCCATCCTGGACACAACACAAGTGGATAAGGTCTGATGTTGCATGTAGCAATAATAGACAGCTCAGCCCTGAGTTCTGATGGCTTCTCACCCTCGAAGACCATCAGAAAAGGAAAGTCCACACCAAGACTTGGAGCCTATTGACCTAGAGAGGAATGAGTCCATGCAGGCATGTTTAGACCAGATTCCTACAGGGAAGGACCCAGTGGATAAAGGGAACTCCATCCAGGAGCCTGAGAAGAGATGGATCTGGGTAATCCCAGAGGAGGGCTGTGAAGGCCTTGGCTCAGCCAGTTCAAAAGGCAGGAGTTCAGGGCTGCATTCCTATGGGAAGTGGCTTGGGTCACAGCAGTTAACACAGAGGAGGAAGAGGAAAGACTGTCCAAGATGAAGTTTAGGAGAAGGCAGTCCTTCAGAAGTCCTTGATTTCTGACAGGGCCCTGGGCAATGTGCCTGCCCTTTTTCCTCCTGAGACTCCAGATCCTGTGCCAGCTGGTGGCCCAGCCTAGAGCAGAGTTGGCTTGAGGGACAGGTGGGGCTGAGCTGCTGCTGGAGTTCTATGGTCACCACTGAGCTGGACCAGAAATGGGTGGGGTGGGGCAGGGACAGTCACATTCAGGGCTATAGGTGCTGCTCTGAGGGTGTTGTGGGAGGCTCTGTGATATGGGAAAGGAGGGAAGAAGTTGGTGGAGGCTGCAGAATCAGGGGTGGGGATGGAGGATACACATGTCTCGTAGTGAGGGGGTTCTGAGAAGAGAGTGACTGGAGAGGATACACCCAGGACAACTGACCCAGGATCTCCTTAGCCAGTTAATCTGATACATGTATCTTTTCTGAAATCTGAAGAGGCTCTCAAGAAGCCCCTGTGAGCATGATCTCCTTCAAACTCTGCCTCCTGCATGACCATCCCCTACTCCAGGTTTCTAGACCTCCATGATCTAGCAAACCCAGAGGCCTCCAGGATTGGGATCGTCTCACTCACTCAGCATCTTGTGGCCTTATTGCCTTTGGGAGAATCCTATCAGCACTTTTCTTAACATATTATGCCATTTGCTCTTGGTGCTGATGTATGGAATTCTTGTACTTCACATTTCCACTGACTGAAGAAGAATTCTCAACCAAGAGAGCATTTGCTGTTTTCTGCTTTGGTTGTGGAAAGAAGATGCCTCCCTGAACCATGACACTGGTCTTACAGAACATCACCAGTAAAATATCATGTTCAACTTCAGAACCTCAGGGATCCTTCCTGTGCTGTGAATTCTAATTCTTAAATGTTCACTAACAAAATTTGTATTTATGATTGTTTAATTTAATAATTTGTAAGGCTATGTTGATATTTAAATTAAAATCTCCACGCTCAATACAGTTGATGTACTTTGGGATTTTGTTTGGTCCTAGGACCTCACATTGCTGCACCACCCTTCACTTTCAGTTCACACCGGTGGCTTTAGGGAGGGCCCTAATGGCCCCATGGACCATGGAAGCCATTCAGCAGTAGTCGATGGGAGTCGTAGGCCCCAGATCATGGGGCCCACACTCCCATCACACCCACACCACCCAGAAGCCACAGAAGAGGAGGACCTGTTCCTCACTCTTTAACTCCCAGCCAAGATACCACTTGGAGGTGATATCCCAGGAAATAGGGCACCCATCGCTGGGACACTCTGTATACTGTCACTTGGGTCCACAAACTAGGACAGCATCCAAACCTGGTCCCCCTTCATATGCAGCTTGTGTTTCCCACTGTTGCTCTACAAAGGGACAGTACTTGGCACAGAGACAGAGAACCAAGTGCTACAAAGACCAAAGTGTCCACTACCTTCCCTCTATAAAGAGTTTGCTGATACCTGTCCAAATAGTGACTGTTCTATATGACACTGTCTCCCTGTAGGTATAACAGCTGGGTCTAGGACTCGGGGCAGAAGTGGGGATCTCTACTTACCAACATTCCCAGTGCTACCTGGGGACATGGTGTTCCCATTCGTCTTACACTAGGTTCTTGAGAGTTTTGAGGAGGTGTGTGCTGGGGGTGTCCTCAGGCAAGGGGGATGAGGTATCAGGTGGTGGAGGAGGTGGTGAGGGCCCTCCATGGTTGGGGAGGTGAGGGAGGCCTGTGGGTGACTGGGCAGGCTGAGGTGGGGAGTGACAGGATGTGATCTTGGTAGTGGTCTAGTGAATGGTGAGGAAGGTTGGTGGGAAGTGGCAGTTGGCCCCTTTGTGCAGGTGACTATCTGCAGCCCAGTGCAGTGGGAAGTTCAAGGCCACAGCAGGGTTCTATGGCTGCTTTCAACCTACAAAAGCAGAGCTGAGTAGTTGCAGGAGAGATCGCATGGCCTGCAAAATCTCAAACGTTAATAATAACTATTAACTGGTCATTAAATAACAAAGGTTGATCATTTCTGGTACAAATCCAGGGAATATGAATGACCACTGAGTGGGTCTGTGAACCTAGGACACCCCTTTGAGCAGGACCTGGACAGGTGTCCATTCATTACTTGACCCTAAATGTACCTCATCTGTTTCAAGAGCATGATAATGCTCAGAGCCCTTAGTAGAAAATGAAGGCACAGTCTACGTCCAGTAGGAATTTGGTATTTTGTGGTTCCCGTTGTGCAGTTTTTAGAGTGAATGCACATCTGGCTCTGTGGTGAAGGCCAAGGAGTCTGCATGTGCTGTGGGGCTGAAGGGTCTTTCAGGGACCCCAGGCTCTCCTTCTATAGTGGGTTTGGGTCTGAGAAGTGCTTCAGTTCTGAAAACTGGACAAAGGGACAGGTTATTTTGCTCATATGGCTACTTTCAGAACACTGCTCCTCCCTCTTTGTATTTTGTCTTGTAATTATTGAAATTACAATTACTATAATAATGATTGAAATTACACCTGGGTTGACTCTCCACCTATTTTGTCTCTTGGACTCTATTCTATGAGCCATGGACATAACTTTCCAAGGATCTTGTCCCTGGCTGGCATTCAGCCTTCTAATCATTTCTATCACTGCACCCTCCTGGGTTGTTACTCATGAAAGCCTCCACCAGGCACCTACGTATCATGATATTTCATCCCATCACTTGAAATAGGAACCTATTTCAAGAACAGCATCTACTAACCTCAACCCAAGCCTGCAGCAATCAGCATCACTGAGCTTCCTGATGAGGCTATAACCCTTTTCACCTGCCTCCTTTATGTGCTTGGTAAGCAAGAGTCCTCCAGGCTTCCCCAGAGAGCACAGTGGACTGGGTATGGTTCTGGCTTTTCCCATTGAAACCTCTGTGGCACAGGTACTTCCCTGAGTCTTTTTACCCCTTCCTCTACCACCCTGGGTCTGGTTTTTCTGTTTCATGCTGTGTAAACCATCCCTTTTCCGAGGTCCAAGAGACAACCCACTAGCAAGTCAGCACCATGTCCCAGGGACCTTGCTAAATCCTGTGACCCATAATTGTACACTCACACTTATCCAATGTGAAATGCATCCTAACCCACCACACCAAGACTCAAGCATTCTCAGGGTCAACCCCCACACACTTTCCACCTCCCACATCCACACGGGCTGCTGCAGAAAGTCCTTTGGTTTCTAGGCCTTTTCCTGCCATAATAGGCCTGGTTCCTCCCTTGCAAGGTCATGTGCTGACCGATGTGAGTTTAGGCCTGAGGGAGAGGAGAGGGGGACATGTTGGGAGATGGGCAGTTTCTTCACAAGCAGAGATCTCTCCTTCTCAAACAAAGGAGGAGCACATTTACCTGGTAGAGACAAAAGTCTGAGAGGAAAAATCCTTGTTCTCCAGCCCAGGCCTTCAGAGAGACTCTCTTGCTGTCACAGAGTTTCAGTTTCATTTTTTCCCAACCCAACTGCCTTCCACAGTATTCTTTCAACAGATGCTCGCTCTCTTTGGTGTAACTTCGCCATCATTCAAAATCCCACACATGAGCAATGGTGGTGAGAGTCAGTGCTACATAGATCAGAAGCAGCTGCTCTCCTATGACTATGGCAGTGACAAGGGACATCTGAGAGAGAAGAATGCCACAGAGACTGGGAGAAACAGAGGCACATGATGAGAGAGGTGGTGGACACCTTCAATATGGAACTGCCCTTAATAACTTTGGATGCTTACACACCCAGGGGTAAGTGGAATAGTCCAGGACTGAGGACATTGGACTTACAGACTTCATTGTATTCTTGAACAACAACAACAACAAAACCGAGAAAATGTTTCCTCCATGAAGTCCAGTAGTATGGGCAGGACTTGGAGAAGGGAACAGGGCAGATGAGGAGGGACCCAGAGGAGAAGGATACAGAATGGGAGCCCAGGATTGGCCAAGACCAGAGCTGACCTCTTTCTGATGGGGTCAGCCCCACTCACCCTGCAGGGCAGAATGTATTGTTAGCATGAAGCAAATGGACTCACCAATGGATCTTGGCAATTCTCCATGGTGGATAAATATTCCTCCTGTTTGACCCAGAGAAGAGAAACCTAACAATGCTTCATCCTGCAGCTACAAAGATGAAAAAGTTGTTGGACAATGACAACATGATCCCCATGTTAGGGATGTCAATAACAGACTGTAACAGCTGACTTGAGGAATTCTGAAAGGACTGAAAGTACTGAGGCCCACAGGTAAGTAAGAGGGGAAGATAGGTAATTCTCTTGAGATGACCTCGAATTACCTGTGTGCGTGTGAGTGTGCGAATGCACGTATGTCTGAAAATCAACCACTCTTGGTGGGTCCTTCCTGGGAGATCCTGACATCAGTATGGTCTCCCACCCTCCTGTCCCTTGTCACTCCTGACCCTGTTTCCTCACTGTATATGTTTCTGGTTCACCCACTGTGGGTTCTTAACTGCCCTTGAAACTGTGGGCACCATCATGTTTCCAGTCTTCGTTCTTAGTATTCTTTCTTCCTACAATCACATTTCCTTTCCTCTCTCCTTGCCTGTTTCTGAAAATCCTTCAAGACCCCCTCCAATGCCAGCTCTTGGCACCATGCCCCCCCACTTGCAAATATCACCTCCTCTTCTGCCACTGCAGGAGGGATGGATTGTATTGTCACCCTTGCTCCCCTCAACCCTGTTGTGACTTCCTGGGAGGACCCCCGAACCCCCCCTTTCTATCCCAGGACCTGTCACAGCAGTTGCCACACAGTAGAGGGTATAAAACACTGCAGTGCAGGATGACCTGGAGCAGCAGGAGCTGAGGGGGCATCGCCTCAGATTTGGGACCTGGACAAAGGCTGCCACTCTTGTGTTTTCATTTCATCACCATCCACCATGGTCCCCAAGCACTGTCCAACCCAAGTCCACAGCCACTGTGCCCAGACCTAGAGCCTCCTCATCTATACCTCCATCATCCTCCTTGTCATCTGTTGAGAGTCCTTAGAGTGACAGGTACTATGGACAGAAGTAAGAGAGGAGGAGGGATAGATAGGTGACAGGGGAGGATGGGGAAAGTGAATTCCCAGAGTCCTATCCCAGCCAAAGATGGGACTTTCTTACCCTGGACCCAAGACAGGTGGATAAGATCTTATGTTACTTGTAATAACTGGGGCAATAACTGGGCAGCTTAGCCTTGAGTTCTGCTGGCTCCTCACCTCAAAGATCAATGGGAAAGGGAGGCCCACACCAAGGCTTAGGGCCCGTTGACCTAGAGAGGGTTGAGCACATGCAGGCCTGTTTGAGACCAGATTCCAACTGAGGAAGGGCCTAGTGGAATGAGGCCTGCAGGCAGCAGGACTCAGGCATGGGCAATGCTCACAGTGGGTGAGGGTAGCATGGGGGCCTTACATGGTGTTCTGGCAAAGGGAACTCCCTCCAGGAGGCTGCTAAGAGAGGGATCTGAGTATAATCCTAGGGGAGGTCTGTGAAGACCTTGGCTCAGTCAGTTCATGAGGCAAGAGTTCAGGGCTGCATTCCTCTGGGAAGTGGCTTACGTCATAGCAGTTGTGATGGAGAAGGAAGAGGAGAGATTGTCCAAGACAGGCTTATAGAAGAACCAGATTCTCCCTTACCCCTGAGATTCTTGCTGGGCCCTGGGGTGATGTCCCTGCCATTTATCCTCCTGAGACCCCAGATCCTGAGCTGGCTGGTGGCCCTGCCTGGAGCAGAGTTGGCTCAAAAGACAGGTGAGGCTGAGCTGCTGCTGGAGTTCCATGTCACTGCTGAGCTAGACCAGGAATGGTAGGGCAGGGCAGGGACAGTCACATTCAGGTCTATGGGGTGCTGCTTTCAGGGTGGTGTGGGAGGCTTGTGATATGGGAAAGGAGGGAAGAAGTTGGTGGAGGCTGCAGGGGCTGTAGCTAGGGAGTGTAGGGATAAACATGTCCCTCTGTGAGAGAGGATCTGAGAGGGAGTGACCAGGGAGGGAGCACCCAGGACAGCTGACCCAGGATCCCCTCAGCCAGTTAATCTGACACATGTCTTTTCTGTAGTCTAAAGAGGCTCCCAAGAAACCCCTGTGAGCATGGTCTCCACCACACTCTGCCTCTTGCCTGGCCACCTGTCACTACCTACTCCAGGTTTCTACTTCCAGGAGCTCAAGCTTTGGCAAACCCAGAGGCCTCTGTCCTGGACTGGCAGCAGTATTGCTAACTGACTTCTCAAAAATGAATAACAGGAGGTAAATTCCTTAGTAAACGCCACACAGGTCCTTCCCTGCCTACACAGCCTGGCCCTCAGGTGTTTCCTTCTCAGGCTCTGTTCTCTCTCCACAGGTGGCTTTTCCTCCTCCTCCTCACCTTCAATCACCCCAGGACCTTCTAGAGATGGAGCAGTTCAGGCCTAGAGCAGGAGGTGAGGATGTTCCTCTTCACAGAGCCTGAGTCGCACTTGGGGGCAGAAGCTAGCAGGTGACAGAGTCAGAGAAAAGGGGTCAGCAGCTCTTCTGAGACTGGATCAACTCTCATGGCTGCATGTGTGTTCATGTGTATTCATGCGTTGTGTGTCATGTGAGCCTGTGCCCGTGAGTGTTTCTGCCTGAAACTCGTGTCTGCCCTAGTGACTTTCCACACACACCCCCCCGTTACCCCCTCATATCTCTTTCTCCCTGATCCCCTCACTGTCCTCGCCAACCCATGAGCACTATCTTTGTGCCTCTGGGAATTCTGTTCTGGCACTTTCCTTCAGCAGGTATTGCTTTTCCCGCTAGCCAAGAGAGAGTCATAATTCAAGGTGGGTTTTTATAACAGTTGCCATTAAGTTTGCCTTGCCTTCCTGTACTAGTTGGGGTTATCCAGAGACATAGAAGCAATAAGATTTGTAGATGTAAAGGGAGAGAAGGGAGCCAAGTAAGATCTAGCTCACACAATTATGAGGCTGCGGAGTCCACAATCTCAGTCTCCTGGTGGACTGCAGACCCAGGAGAGCTGATGGTGCAGGTGCAGTCTGAAGGAAGTCTTCTGGAGAATTCCTTCTTTGGAAAGGCCAGACTTCTAGGTGTTCTTCAGATGTCAACTGATTAGTGCAGGCCCACCCATATCATGTCTTTTACCCAAAGCTCATCCAGTGAAATGTTCATCTCATTCAAACACCTTCCAAGTTGACACATCACTTCGCACCTCCCAGGCTATCTTGTTCACATCCTCCATGTGTCCAGAACCCACAGTGAGAGTATTTCACCACATAAGAGTTGATAACTGCCAGTCTCAGTGGCTCAGCCTGTACTCGCAGCACTTTGGGAGGTTGAAGCGAGTGGATTGCCTGAGCCCGTGGGTTCAAGACCCATCTGGGCAACTTGGCAAGACCTCATCTCTACAATAAATCAAACATTAGCCAGGCATGGTTGCACACGCCTGTAGTTCCAGCTACTTGGAAGTTTGAGGCAGAAGGATTGCTGGAGCCCAGCAGGTCGAGACTGCGGTGACTGGGAGCGTGCCACTACATTCCAATCTGGGCGACAGAGTGAGACACCAACTCAAAAAAAAAAAAAAGCATTGATTGCATATTCGTATGCTTCCTGCTTCATGAGGACATTGGACTAGAACCCGTCCCTCATTGTTTCTTAAACGTATGGTCGGATACAGAGATGAGCCTCAATCATGGGACATATTAAATTTCCCTGGAGGACAGCAGCTAAGGGAGGTTCTCCTCAGTCAGGGGCTCACTTTAGAGTACAGCCATCCCTGTTCACCCCACACCTGATTCTGTGGCTGCACCCACATCTCCATTCAGCTCAGGACTCTGGGAAGACTCTGGGTGGTGAGGGCCCCAGTGGGTCCCTGAATGCTAGGAGGCCTTAGCCTGGGTAAGAGGAAGAGCCCCTGATCCATCTCTGTCCATATCCACTGAGAGTTTTCTCCATAAGTGAGAGAAATAGACAAAATCCTCCTATACCACAGTCTTCATGTGGGAGGATCAACACAGAGTGATGATAAATCTGAGGCTGTTGGGAAGGGGACAAGACCTGAACCGAGTACAGGACAGAGCAGCAAGCTCTGAATGAGCAGGGACACAAGAGCAAAGAGGGTCCTGGCCTCACCAGAGTCTATCCAGAAAGGCCCACGTGGAGAGTAGTCTGAAGAACAATAGAAACTCAGGGGTGTTGGGACTCAGACTTGGGTGGGAAGAGCTTATCGGGTCCAGATGTCTGTGTGTGAAGAAGAGACTCACATGCACAGCGCTGAGGACAGGAGCCTGGGAAGTCCCTAAACAAGTGAACAAGAGACTGGGAGAGCAGGGAAGGTGGAAGGTAGGCACTAGAGGACCAGGCAGGGGGGCCAGATGGGAGGATGATGGGCCTCTGGGGCCACCTAGACAGCCCTGCTACAGGCTCCTGGTGGCCAGACTAAGGCCAGCCCCAGATAACAATGGGTTTGGCTATGAAGGTGATTGTAATGGGTGTGAGGTATTGAGTGTAGTTTTAGAAATAGGAGCCAGGTGTGTGGATGAGATTCTGAGGGGTTGGCTTGTGGTCGTTTCTGAATCATTTCTTGCACTATTTTCCATCTCCGTACTACAGCGAACACTTCCTCATGGAATGAAAAGAGAATGAAAGAGGGGGACATACACACACTAAGGACTGTCCTTGCACATGCTAAGGACTCACCACAGTTTCCTCACACAGTCATTACTCCTGTCTTCCCTGGAGTCACAGGCTGGGATTACTGTGACAAGAGATACACCATTCACTGTGGTCCATGACAGGACTTCTGTCCCTTCATGTTGGGAGTAGATGTGATGTGGGGAGCAGACGAGCACTGTCACTGCAGACCTTGAATAAAGGCCTAAGTGAAGGCAAGGTCTCACTCAATGGTCCCCAGCTCATAGACAAGGTCTCGCTTGGAAGCTCTGCATCCTAGCCAAAGGCAGGCTGTAAGAGATGCAGCCTGCTACACAAAACAGTGTCTCAGATGCCCACACATCCAGGTGCACATAGCATTAATAAAGCCTTAGCCACAACAAGATAACTGTGAAACAGCTCGCCTTCTATGTGGCAACATAATCCCCCTGTGGCTCCCTCACAGACCTTGAATCCCTTCCAACTTTCTTTGTGCTTAACTATAAAACAAACATGCTGAGCTAGTTCAGGGTCACTTCTCCTACATCAGAGGAAAGTGTCCCACCTGGTCCCAGCTTTTCTCTATGTCTTTGTGTCTGTGTCTTTCTTAATCTCTCGCCGCTCTCTCTCTCAGGACCCCTCAAGGCAGCCATGCAGGCCACAGCGCCTTCTGGTCTCTTTGAATGGGTAGAAATAAACACAATATTCAAGGCCCTACTCAACAAAAATCAGGAGTCTTTCCAGACTCAATGGGTGATGGTTTTACTCTTTGTATTACTGGACTTGAACTGCCATAACAGGATAGACAGACTGAGTGACTTCAGTACAAACATAGATTTTCTGAAAGTTCTGGAGACCACAAGTCCAAGTGCCAACAGGGTTAGTTACACCAGCAGGTGAGGCCCATCTGTCCTGGCTTATAGACAGCTACCTTCTCACTATGTCTTCACATAGTCTTATCTGTGCATAGAGGAGATAAGGTGTAATTGTCTTGTAAGGATGATCGTTCAATTAGATTAGAGTTTCAGTCTTATTATCTCATTTGCTAAATTTCTTCCTTTAAGGTTCTGTCTCCAAATATGGTCGAACCTTATGGTTCTGTCTCCAAATATGGAGGATCAGGGCCTCAACATGTGAACTTTGGGGGTTATAATTCAGTTTCTAGCAGTCTACAATGGTCTAAATTGTGAACTTACTATTATTTAAAGTTATGCAATTTTGACTGGTTGGATGCATGAGTGAATGAGATATTGATGCATAGAAGTTTGCAACAGAAGTCTAAAACCATCAGTTGCAGAAAGTGTCTAGGAGGAGAAGACAATAGTCTTAGAGACCTCCAGGAGGCAGTATTCTGGATAGAAGCACAAACCCCTACCTGAGGACAACCTATGTTTCTTAAGGCAAAGGTATTGTTAATTTCAATTTTTGTCCTAAAGGTCTTGGGTTCCATGAGGATAAAATCTACTAGAAATCACACAGTTGGTAACAAAGCAGGTACCTGCTCTCTTCAGCTAGTTTGAGACAGGGGAGTACCTGGTGAAATTCAATCTCATATCTTCTAAACAAAGAAGGAAGGAATCACAATGAAGAAGAAATTGATATGAAAAAAGATATGTGGCCGGGCTGGGTGGCTCAGCCTGTCATCTCAGCATTCTGGGAGGCCAAGCCGAGTGAACTGCCTAAGCCCCCAGGTTCAAGACCAGCCTGGGGAACTTGGCAAGACCTCTTCTCTACGATAAATCAAAAATTTGCCGGGCGTGGTAGTGTGCACCTGTAGTTCTGGCTACTTGGAAGGCTGAGGCAGAAGGATTGCCAGAGCCCAGCAGATCAATGCTGGGGTGGCCGTGAGCATGTCCCTGCATTCCAGCCTGGGCGACAGAGTGAGACTCCAACTCAAAAAAAAAAAAAAATGGTGGCCAACAAGACGGAAGTGAGAAAGAAAGGCCAAAGGGAAGAAGAAGAGGAAAGACTCAGATCACAATCCTTGCTGGTTCTGCACATGGGGAGGAATAGACTGTCAGTGGATAAGCCTTGGAGTTATAGAGTCTCCAGGTAGTGAGGGTGGCTTCTGACAGGAAGTTACACTTATCTCTGGGCTTCAGGACATGATAGCGCTGGCTCCAGATACCAAGGTCAGGTTTACCACCTAATTCTGTTTCTGCTACAGAAGATGCTCAGCATCAAGATGGTGGTTTGAGGGTTTACTTGGAAGAGGGAATCTAAGACAGGGGAGACACTTAGCAGAGGGAGGTTAAGGTAGGTACAGCCAATTAAGAGAGGGAGATTAAGACAGGGGACACTTAGAAGAGGTAAGCCAACATAGAAGACCCTTAATAAAGGGATGCTTAAAAGGGGAACACTAAGAAAAAGAAAATTAAGATGAGGGACACTTTGTGAAGGAAGTTAAGACAGGGGACCCTTAGAAGAGGGAAGTTAAGTCAGAGGATACTAAGAAAAGGGAATTCGAAACAGAGGACATTTAGAAGTAGGAAGTTAAGTCAGGAGACACTAAGATGAGGAAAATTAAGACAGAAAGCACTATGAAAAGGGAAGTTAAATTGGGGACACTTAGATGAGGGCACTTAAAGAAGGTGACACAGAAGAGATGGAAGTTAAGAGGGTGGATCCTTAGATAAGGTAACTTAAGGAAGGGGACACATAGAGAAGGGAAGTTAAGTCAGGGGACATTTAGAACAGGGAAGTCACATCAGGTAACATTTAGAACAGGAAAGTCACATCAGGGGACACTTAGAACAGGGAAGTTCAGGAAAAGGACACTTAAAAGAGGGAAGTTAAGTCAGGGGACACTTAGAACAGGGAAGTCCAGGAAAAGGACTCCTAGAAGAGGGAAGTTAAGTCAGGGACACTTGGAAAAAAGAAGCCACATCAAGGGACATTGAGAAGAGGGAAGTTAAGAAAGAATTCACTTAAAACAAGGAAGTTATGTCAGAAGACACTTAGAACAAGAACGTTAAGTCAGGGGAAGCTTAGAACAGGGAAATTCAGGAAAAGAACACTAAGAAGAGGGAAGTTAAGTCAAGGGACACTTAGAACAGGGAAGTTTAGGAAAAGGACACTTAAATGAGGGAAATTAAGTCAGGGGACACTTATAAGGATGTAACATTAAGGGACACTTAAGGAAGTTAAGGAAAAGGAAACTTAGAAGAAGGAAGTTATTACAGGGGACACTAAGAACAGGGGAGTAAAGTCAAGAGACACTTAAAACAAGGAAGTAACATCAGTGGACACTTAGAACGGGGAAGTTCAGGAAAAGGACACTTAGAAGAGGAAAGTTAAGTCAGGAGAAACTTAGAATAGGAAAGTAACACTAAGCGAAACTTAGAACAGGGAAATTCAGGAAAAGAATACTTAGAAGAGGGAAGTTAAGTCGGTGACACTAAGAACAGGAAAGTAATGTCAAGGGACACTTAGAACAGGGAAGTAACATCAGGAGACACATAGAACATGGAAGTACAGGAAAAGGATGCTTAGAAGAGGGAAGTTATATGGGGGACACTTAGAATAGGGAAATTCAGGAAAAGGACACTTAGAAGAGGGAAGTTAAGTTGGAGACACTAAGAACAAGGAAGTATTGTTAAGGAACACTTAGAACAGGGAAGTAACATCAGGGAAATTCAGGAAAAGGACACTTAGAAGAGGGAAGTTAAGTCAGGAAGTTAAGACATGTAGAACAGGAAGTAACATCAGGAGACACTTAGAACAGGAAAGTTCAGGAAAAAGACACTTAAAAGAGGGAAGTTAAGTCAGTGACACTAAAAATAAGGAAGTAACATCAAGAAACAGAACAGGGAAGTAACATCAGGAAACATTAGAACAGGGAAGTTCAGGAAAAGGACACTTAGAAGAGGGAAGTTAAGTCGAGGACACAGAACAGAAGTAACATCAGGGAACACTTAGAAAAGGGAAGTTCAGGAAAAGGACCCAGAAGAGGGAAGTTAAGTCAGTGACAATAAGAACAGGGAAGTAGCATCCAGGACACTTAGAACAGGGAAGTAACATCAGAGGACACTTAGAACAGTAAAGTTCAGGAAAAGGACTCTTAAAAAGGGAAGTTAAGTCAGGGGACACTTAGAACAGGGAAGTAACATCAAGCGACACTTTGAATAGGAAAGTTCAGAAAGAAGAGACTTAGAAGAGGGAAGTTAAGTCGGTGACTCCAAGAAAAGGAAAGTAATGTCAAGGGACACTTAGAACAGAGAAGCTCAGCAAAAGGACACTTAGAGGGAAGTTAAGTCAGGGGACACTTAGAACAGGGAAGTAGCATCAAGCGACCCTTTGAACAGGAAAGTTCAGAAAGAAGAGACTTAGAAGAGGTAAGTTAAGTTGGTGACACCAAGAAAAGGGAAGTAATGTCAAAGGATACTTAGAACAGGGAAGTAACAGGTTACTCAGGAAAAGGATATTTAGAGGAGAGAAGTTAAGTTGGGGACACTAAGAACAGGTAAATAATGTCAAGGGACACTTAGAACAGGGAAGTAACGTCAGGAGACACAGAAGTTAAGGAAAAGGATGCTTAGAAGAGGGAAGTTATTTCAGGGGACACTTAGGACAGGGAAGTAATGTCAAGGGACACTTAGGATAGGGAAGTTAAGTCAGGAAAAACTTAGAACAAGTCAGTTCAGGAAAAGGACACTTAGAAGAGAGAAGCTAAGTCAGGGGACTCTTAGAACAGGGAAGCAAAGTCAAAGGAAACTTAGAAAAGTGAAGTTCAGGAAAAGGACACTTAGAAGAGGGATGTCAGGGAACACTTAGAACAGGGAAATAAAGTCAGGGGACACTTAGAACAGGAAATAAAGGACATGGACACTTAGAAGAGGAAAATCTCTGGGCACGGTGGCTCAACCTGTAATCACAGCCCTTTGGGAGGCCAAGGCAAGAGGATTGCCTGAGCCCCAGGGGTTCGAGGCCAGGCTGGGCAACTTGGAGAGAACTTGTCTCTACAAAAAAAAAAGGAAAAATTAACCGGGTGTGGTAATGCACACACCTGGAGTTCCTGCTACTGGAAGGCTGAGCCCAGCAGGTGGCGCTGGGGTGGCCACAAGCATGCCACTGCATTACAGCCTGGGCAATGGAGTGAGACTCCGACACACAAAAAAAAGAAGTGGGAAATCAAGTCCAGGGACACATAGAACAGAGAAGTCAAGGAATTTGACACTTAGTAAAGAAAACTTAAGACAGTGGGCACTTACAAAGGAAGTTAAGTCGCAAGACACTTGGAAGAGGAAATTTAGGAAGAGGACAATTAGAAGTGAGAAATTAAGACAAGGGACATTCAAAAGAGGCAACATAAAACAAGGGAACACTTGGAAGAAGGAAGTTGAAACAAGGGACATTTGAAATTAAAAAGTTGGCCGGGCTCGGTGGCTCAGTCTGTAATCCCACGCTTTGGGAGGCCAAGGCGAGTGAATTGTCTGAGCCCAAGGGTTCAAGACCCGCTCACGCAACTTGGCAAGACCTCATCTCTACAGTAAATCAAAAAATTAGCCGGGCGTGGTAGCACACACCTGTAATTCCAGCTACTCGGAAGGCTGAGGCAGAAGGATCGCCGGAGTCCAGCAGGTCGAGGCTGCGATGGCCGGGAGCGGCCACTGCACTCCAGTCTGGGCAACTGAGTGAGACTCCAACTAAAAAAAAAAAATTTAAAAGTTAAGAAAGGGTCTACTTAGTATGGGACAGTTAAGACAGAAACCATTGAAAACCAAGAAGTTAATACAGGGGATACTGAGATGAGGGATGTTAAGTCAGTGGGCACTTAGAAGAAAGAAGTAGCCTTGAGAGATTTAGAAAAGGATTGTTATGAGCAGGAGCACTTAGGAGAAGGAAACTGAGGGGGAGCCTGTAGAAGGAAGAAAGAGAGTGGCTCACTAGTAGAGGGAAGCCAAGATGGGGGTTCATGGGAGACAAAAGCTAACCAGAGCACATTGGTGCAGGGGAGGGGAGGGAGGAGACTAGGGTAATGGAAGCTATGGCCTGAGATGGGGGCACCCAGAAGCAAGAAGCTGCAGGGGAGCTCCTTCCTGTGCCTTGGCTTCCCCTTCTGATTCTTATCCTCTAGGCAAGGAGAGGTGTAGGGAAGAAGGGAAAATCTACTGTCAGGAGAATGGGGAGAAAGGAAGGGGTGGACAGAGCAAGACAACCTGGGGAGTAGCTAGAGCCCCTCGCTCCCACATGTCCCCTCTCACTGGCATCACACATCTTTGCCACAGGGTGTCTCTGCTGTGCATTGATCCTGTCTGCAACAGGCCTTGGGGTCCAAGGGCTCCTAGGTACTAATCCCACCCTCAGATGCCTCAGTTGCTCCTGAGCTCATGGAGTCCCTCGCAAGCTCTCCTAGCCCAGAGCAGTAGGAGTGAGAGAGGCAACAGGTGCCCTGAGACCTACTTCCTGCAGGGTCCCAGTGCCTGCATTTGGCAGGTCATTCACCTCCATATTCCAAGGCGAGAACTGGCTTCTTACTGGCACCAATAATCTGAGGTCGAGTACCCTAAGACCCGGTCTGAGATGGGACTTTGAATACAGCAACTTTTGAGGAAGTGAATTGCAAAGATCTGTGACAAACAGAGGAGAGTAGACATGGGCGGGAAGCTGAGCTAAGATGGCATCGAACAGCAGAGGCAGGGACAGCCACCCGCACTACGTCACTGGGAAGTATCTCTGGAGCAGACACCTACAAGTCTCTGTTCTGTCACTGGTGGGTGAAAGAAGCAAGGCAAATGGTTCAGGATCTGGAGTGCACAGGAGGCTGGATGGCACAGGACATCCCTTGTCTCCCTTCCTACGCCAGGAACTGTCACAGTGGCTGCCACACAGCAGAGGATATAACACATTGCATTAATGTGGCAGCAGGCGCTGAGGAGGCGTCTTCTCAGATTTGGGGCCCAGACAAGGGCTATCACTCTTGTGTTTCCATTTCAGCATCACTCCTGGAGCTTCCTCCTTATCCCCACCTGCTTCACCATCTTTGTCATCTACTGGGAATACTTCAGAGAGACAGGAACTGTGAGCAGAATTGAGAGGGGAGCAGGGACAAAGGGTTAGGAGAGAGGATGGAAAAGGTGAATTCCCAGAGCTCTCCCCCACCCCATGGATGAGACCTTGTCATCCTGGACAGGAGACACATGAGTAAGACCTCATGTTGCTTGCAACAATAACTAGGGCAGCCCAGCACTGACTTCTGATGACTCCTCAAGCATCAAAGGCCAGTGGGAAAGAGAGATCCACACCAGGGCTCTGGGGCTGTTGACCTAGAGAGGGTTGAACTCATGCAGGCCTGTTTGAGTTCAGATTCCTACTGAGGAAAGGCCTAGTGGGGCATGGCCTGCAGACAGCAGGACTCAGGCATGGGTAATGCTCACAATTGGATGAGGGCAGCATGGGGGTTTTACATGGTGTCCAGGGAAAGGGGACTTCCTCCAGGAGGCTGAAAAAAGAGGGTCCTGGGTCTAATTCCAGGGGAGGGCTCTGAAGGCCTTGGTTCAGTCAGTTCAAAAGGGCTGCATTCCCATGGGAAGTGGCTTTGGGCACAGCAGTTAATGTGGAAGGTGATGAATAGATACTGTCAAGGGCAAGGTTTATAGAAAGGCCAATCCTTCCAGACACCCTCAATTCCTGCTGAGCCCTGGGCAAGGGCTCTGCCATCCAACAGAGTCTCCTCTGCCATCTAGCCTCCTGTGCACTCCAGATCCTGAACCAGTTGGTGGCCCAGCCTGGAGCAAAGTTAACTCCAGAGACAGGTGGAGCTGAGCTGCTGCTGGAGTTCCATGGTCACTGCTGAGCTGGACCAGGAATGGGTGAAGCAGGGCAGGGACATTCACATTCAGCGCTATGGGTGCCACTCCCAGGATGAGGAGAGGTGAGAGAAAAAAAAAAAGGAGGGTGTTTGCTTGCAGGCCAACACAAGGTCAGGGGAACATGGATCCAGGCCCCCTCCCCTTGGAAAGGACACCCCTATACCTTAGTAACCCCCACGTACACCTGCTTTAGGCCCTGCCATCAGAGCATGGAGCAGGTCCTGAGTGAGAAACGCTATTTATCACCAGGGTCAGTCCTCTCGGTCTGTAGCAGGGCCTGGACAGACTCTGTGATGTGGTCAAGAAGGGATAAGCTGCAGCAGACAGAGGACCCTTGAGTGGGTGGTAGAAGGAAACC
This sequence comes from Cephalopachus bancanus, assembly GCA_027257055.1. NCBI lineage: Eukaryota > Metazoa > Chordata > Mammalia > Primates > Tarsiidae > Cephalopachus > Cephalopachus bancanus. The sequence goes on from JAPVLO010000006.1 coordinate 1,310,788, forward strand.
TATGACCTAAGCAACATGGCTCTGAAATAGAGAGTGACAGGGAAGATGTTGCCCAGGAAAACTGACCCAGGGTTTCCTCGGCCACTTGGACACCTGTTTCCAGGTGAAGACTGAATGTGCTCCCAAGAAGGCGCTGAGAGTGAGGTCAGCCCAGCCTCCTCCCTCTGGTCAGCACCTCTGCCACCTCTGCTTATCTCTTGACTCCCCGAGTGGAAACGAGGAGGGAGGACAGATAGTGGAAGAGACTAGCATATGCCCACACATGATCCAATTTGTCTTCTTTGTACTCTGTGAATCTTGTTACTTCTCTGGTGAGTTGTGGGGTGTGCTGCTAGTCTTGTTCCTCCCTGAGGAACTCTCTATTTAGTTGATACCATGGGAGAAACATATTCTTTCTGCTTCTCATCAGCCTTCTTAACCCTAAGATATTAATTGAAATCCCCAGGGATATCACTTAAAAAGGAACTTTTATAAAAATAAAAGAAGTGGTGGGTCAGCCTGTAATCCTTTGGAGGCTGAGTGAGTGGATTGCCTGACCTTCAGACCCCCAGCGAACCTCATCTCTATAATAAAACAAAAAGATAGCGGGCTGGTATGCACATGTAATTCAGCTACTCGGAAGCTGAGCGGAAGGTGGAGAGGGCGAGCTGCGTGCCGGGAACTGTATCAGTTGACAGTGAGACTCTGACTCAAAAAAAAAATTAAATAAATAAAAATAAAAAAAATAAAATAAAAAGGAAAAAGAAATGATAAGGAAATGAAAATAACACAGTGGAAAATATTGATTTAGCACAATATAAGGCAATATTGGTGGGAAAAGGAACAAAAAAGACATAATACATTTGGAAAACTAAGAGCAAGATGGCAAGTGTAAATGATACTTTATCAGTAATTTCATTACATGTCAAAGTGTTAAACACTCAAAAGAAAAAACAAGGATTGACAGTATGCATTTTAAAATGCTCTGATGATACAGCATAGGTTAAAAGATACAAGTAGGTTTAAAATAAAAGTATGGAAAAGATAAAACACACCAATAAAAAACCAAGATGACTGTATTTGCTATTAATACTATCAGGCAAAATGGTCTTTAAGATGAATATTTCTCCTAAACATACTTTACAAAAAACAATTGATCAAAGAGAAAATCACAAGCAAAATTAGAAAATACATTGAGACAAATTTTTTAAAGCCATATATCATAACTTATGAGAAGCAGCTAAAGAGTGCTTAAAGAAAAATTTATTTTTGTAAATGCCAATATATTAGAAAGAAAAAGAAAGAAAGAAAAAAGAATTATCTCAAATCAATAACTAACATTTCACTTTAAGAAACTAAAAGAGCATATCTAACACCAAAGTTAGGAAAAGAAAGGAAATAAAATCTGGAGCTTAAATGAATGAAATAGAGAACAGAAAATCATTAGAACTCAGCAAAACCAAAAGTTTGTGAAAAATCAACAAAATTGGCAAACTATAAGCTAAAATGACTAGGCAAAAAATGGGATGTGGGCCGGGAGGACTCAAATTCCTAATACCAGGAATGAAAGAAGGAACATCACTATCAACTTTACAGAAACAGAAAGGATTATAAGGGAATACTAGGTACAAGTGTAAAAGTTTCAATAAATTTGAGAATCTAGATGAAATGAACACCTTCCTAGTAAGACACAAACTACCAAAAGTGACTTAAGAAGAAATAGAAAATCTAAATAAAGTTATATAAGTAAAAATATGAAACCACTCACTTTAAAAATTTTTTTTTTATGAGGTTGTGGGGTACAGTTAAGGGTTAGGTATACAATTGCATTTCATTCAGGCACCCTGTTGATATGGGGTGTTTCCCCGTTCCCAGACAGATATTTGCTACTGTTAATCCCATCTCCCTCCCCCCACCATAGTTTCCCAGTATGGTCAGTCATTTTCGTATAGTATTGCATTGGATGTTTAAGGTCCATTATATGAGTGAGAACATGTGATACTCGGATCTTTGTTTCTGTGAGAGATCACTCAGTATTATAGACTCTAGTTCCATCTAGGTTGCTGCGAAATTCATGATTTTGTTCTTTTTTATGGCTGCATAGTATTCCATCGTGTATATGTACCACATTTTTTTAATCCAGTCCTCTTTTGACGGGCAGTATGGCTGTTTCCAGGTTCTTGCTATTGTGAACAACGCTGCGATAAACATGCATGTGCAGGTATTTCTTATAGAGTGATTTGTGTTCTTCAGGATATATTCCCAGTAGGGGGATTACGGGGTCATATGGGAGGTTGGTATTTAGAGCTTTTAGGAATCGCCACACTGCTTTCCACAGAGGTTGCACTAGTTTATACTCCCACCAACAGTGTAGAAGTGTTCCCTTTTCACCACACCCTCTCCAGCAGCTGTTATTTTTTGACTTGTTGATAATTGCCATTCTGACTGGGGTTAGGTGGTATCTCAGTGTGGTTTTGATTTGCATCTCCCTGATGATTAGTGAGGTTGAGCATTTCTTCATGTGTTTGTTGGCTGCTCGGATGTCTTCCTTTGTGAAGTGTCTGTTCATATCTTTTGCCCATTTTATAATGGGGTTGTTTGTTTTTTTCTTTTCAGCACATTTGAGTTCCTTGTAGATCCAGGATGTTAAGCCTTTGTCGGACCTGGAGTTGGCAAATACTTTTTCCCAGTCTGTAGGCTGTCTCCCTGCTCTCCTGATGGTTTCTTTGGCTTTGCAGAAGCTTGTCAGTTTAATAAGGTCCCACTTGTCTATGTTCTATCTTATGAGCTGTGGGTTTTGGGTTTTGTTCAGGAATTGGATGCCAGTTCCGATTTCCATGAGGGTATTTCCTTCATTTTCTAAAATTTTTGACAAAGGAAAGCCTAGGTCTAAAAAACTTAACTGGTGAATTCTAATGTTTAAGGAAGAATTAATATAGACCCTTCACAAACAATGAAAAATTGAAAAGGAGAGAACACTTCTAAATTCATTCTATTAGTGTTGCATTATTACTCTGATACCAAAACCAGACAAAGACATGAGAAAAAAAAGAAAACTACAAGTCAATATCCCTGATGAATGTTTACCAAAAATCCTCAACACAAATACTAGCCGGCCAAATCCAACAAGTAGAAAAAGGATTATACCCCCATCACCAAGTGGGATTTATTCCAGAAATGAACAGTTGATTTAACATCTGAAAATCAGTCAGTGCAATGCTCCCTACCAATATAAGAAAAACCACAACCACATGGTCATCTTAATAACTGCAGAAAATCATTTGACAAAAACTGACATTCTTTCACAATCAGCACACGGAAAAACCTTGAAATAGACAGGAACCAGGAAATCCCATAACAAACATAGTATAAGTCTAATTAGTTTTCCTTACCATTAGTTTTGAGCAAGGATGTCTGCTCTTGCTATTTCTGTTCAACACTGTACTGGAAGTTCTAGCAGGGCAATTGGGCAAGATAAAGACATAAAAGGCATTTATATCAGAAAAAGAAGCAAAACCTCACAGATAATATGATCTTTTATATAGAAAATTATAAAAATTAGCACAGCTAGATGCAGTGACTCACTCACATCAGCTACTTGAGAGTTTAAGGTTACAGTGTGCTATGATTGCATCACTGCATTCCAGCCTGGGCAACAGAGCAAGATTGTGTCTCTAAAAAAAAAAAAAACATAAAATTAAACTCCAAAATTTATTAGCACTAACACGTGAATTCAACAAGGTTACACAATTTTAAAAATGCAAAAATCAATTCCATTTCTATACAGTTGCAATAAACATTCAAAAAATCAAATTAAGCTACAATTCCATATATAATAACACCGGAAAGAATCAAACACTTGACAATAAATTGAACATAACACATGAAAGCCTTTTACACTGAAAACTACAGAATGTTGTTGAAAGAAATTAAAAACCTAAATAAATGAATAGATGCTCCATGTTTTAATAGGTAAGAAACTTAATATTGTTAAGATGAATTTATTGAGTTGACAGATTCATTGCAATCCGTACCAAAATTTAAGCTGACCCAACCTCAAGAGGTCCTGTGAGCATGTGTCCACTGTGGGTGGCTTGATTATTTACACTTTAGGAAAGCACAAGTTACAAGAAACCATAAATCAATACATGTGAGATTTTCATTGGTTTGACCCAGAAGGAGGACTATTTCCCATGGGGCAGGTCATAGGTGGATTCAAAGATTTTATGATGGGTAATTTGTAGCTGCTAGCTAAGAAATTTTGGAAATCTGTAGAGGAGATGTTTATTGAGTAAGGGGATGGAACATTTCAGGTTTGATGATTTGTAGATAAAGCCCTATATGTGACACACTTCAGAGAGAATAGATAGTATCTTACAAGGTTTCCTAAGTCTGAGATTCCCCATATGAGCACTTTGCAGGGTCATAAAATACTTTTATTTCCTTCTTTATTTGTTATGTGATGTTATGCCAGAGTCAGGCTGAAAAACAAGCTTTAGTACATAGCAAAGAAGGGTCATAAAACCCTGCCAGATGAGTCCTTAGTTAAGAATCTCTTACATAGCATCTTTAGTACATAGCAAAGCAGGGTCATAAAACTCTGCCAGATGAGTCCTTAGTTAAGAATCCAAGTCTCTTAGTTAAGAATCTAGCCTGTAATTCCAGCACTTTGGGAGGCCGAGGCAAGTGGATTGCTTGAGCCTGTGGGTCTGAGACCAGTCCAGGCAACTTGGTGAGACCTCGTCTCTACAATAAATCAAAAATTTGCCAGGTGTGGTAGTGTGCTCCTGTAATTCCAGTAACTTGGAAAGCTGAGGTGGAAGGATCGCCTGAGCCCAGCAGGTAGAGGCTGCAGTGACCGTGAGTGTGACACTGCACTCCAGCCTGGTCAACAAAGTGAGTATTATTATTACTCAAATAATAACAACAACAATAATAATACTATATAATCTGGATAAGATAAAAAGATTATAACTTAGTCTTCTGTTCCCTGTGTTGGCCAAACACCATTCCTTGGAATATATGTGCAGGCCAATAAACAGCAGGATGTCTCACATCACTAGGAACAGTCATTCCTAAGTTGTCTTTCTTTTTTTACCACAAAGGTTCTCATGGCACTAGGAAGCATATTTCTAGAGTTACCAGACACTCACACACCCACTTACACACAAACACATGCATGCACCTTACTCAGCTCTCAAAACTCCAAAGAGACAGCACAGCTCTCCACCCCCAGCCCTGTTCCAAAATTGAACAAATCTGGAGGTTCTGCTCAGGGAAGGATAGGGGGTTGAGCAAACAACAAAAGCAAAAGCTTCTCCCTCTCTCACTGAGTAATGGAATTAAAGAGAAAGAAAAGGAATCTGTCACAAATGAGGAAAAAAATCAATGGAAGAACACAGGTAATACCCAGAGTCCTAAAAAGACAATACCCAAAAATAGACCTCAGAGCTCAAACTATGGAGACCTCCCAGAACAACTGGTCTCAGAACACAAATGCAGAGATCAAGGATGGATCAGAGAATGAACAAGAATCAAGGAAACAAGCAAAAATAAATGAAATGGCAACAGAGATTTTGGCCATAAAAAACACTACCCATATAATAAATAACAAATTGACAAGCATAGAAAGCTTAACTAACCAAGCAAAGGAAAGACTCTTGAAGACTGATATATGGAATTAACCCAATCTGCTAAAAACATAGAAAGAAAACTAAAAAAAAATAAAATAAAATGAACAAAGCCTCTAAGAGATATACAGTTATATCAAGAGGCTGAATTTATGCCTGATTGGTATCCCTGAAGCAGAAAAGGGAAAAAAAGAACACCGTGGGACAAGTATTCCATGAGATTATCCAAGAAAACTTTGCCCATCTCACGAGAGATGTGACTATCCAAAAACAAGAGATTCAGAGAACCCCCACAAGGTACCAAATGAGAAGACCAATCCCTAGACACATAGTAATTTGTTTCCATAAAGTAGGCATAAAGGAAAATATCCTAAAGACAGTGAGAGAGAAAGGTCAGACTACCTACCAAGGAAGACCAATCAGAACAGCATCAGCCTTATTGGCAAAAACACTACAAGCTAGGTTTTGAGGTTCAATTTTTAAAGTTCTCAAAGATAAGCAGCTCCAACCATGAATTTCTTACCCAGCTATGTTAAGCTTCATCAGTGATTAAGAATTAAAATCCTTCTCAAGCATCCAATCCCTAAGAGATTTTGCTACAGGAGACACTTAAGTAGGTATTGAGTACAGAAGGGGGAAAAAAAAGGATGACCATGTACTTCACAAGAGTACAAGTAAACATAGAGTCTACAGAGCATATAGTGCATTCACAAAAATGAAAAAACACACATACACTAATGCCAAAGTTAAAAGAAAGCAAATAGCATCCTAAGAGCCCTATGGCTGGAATAAACTCTCATATTTTAATAATCAGCCTGAATGTGAATGGACTAAATGCACCACTGAAAAGACATAGAGTGGCAAACTGAATTTTAAAAAAAAAGGATCCAACAATCTGCTGCCTCCAGGAAACCATTTCACTATAGAGGACACCGACAGACTAAATTAGCGGCTGGAAAATTAAATTTCAGGCAAATGGAAAACAGAGGAAGACAGGAGTAGCTATTCTAATATCAGATAAAGCAGCCTTTAAACTATCAAAAATTTAAAAAGATACAGAAAGACATTACATATTGAAAAAAGGTTCAATCCACCAGCAAGTAATATCTATTCTAAATTTATATGCTGCCAATATATACTGCCAACATAGGAGCACCAGGTTTTTCAACTGTTAAGTAAACTAAAAGAGGACATTGACTCACACACAATTATAATTGGAGACTTAAACACCTTAATGACAACCCTAGATAGAATATCAAGGCAAAAAATCAATAAGGTGGTCTGGAACCTCAACTTGATGCTCGACCAAATGGACTTAATGGACATCTACAGAACACTTCACTCAACAAATACAGAGTATACATTCTACTCATCAGCACATGGAACATGCTCCAAGAGCATCCACATTCGTGGACACAAATCAAATATAAACAAATTCCAAAAAACTAAAATAATACCATACATCTTCTTGGATCACAGTGGAATAAAAATAAATATCACTATTAACAAGATTTCCCAAAAACACACATGAACGACAACAAGATCCCCCCAAAACATGCAAAGATATGAACACTAAACAACATACTGCTGAATGACTCCTGCATCAGTATGAAAATCAAGACTGAAATTAAAAGATCCCTGGAAACAAATGAAAATAAAAACACATCTTATCAGAATCTCTGGATGCCATGAAGTCAGTATTAAAAGGAAAATTTGTAGCTCTGTACACACATCAAGAAAATGGAAAGATCACAAGTAAACAGCCTAATGCCACACTTAAAGAAGATAAAAAGGCAAGACTGCAAAATTCCTAACTTCAGTGGAAGAATACAGATATCAAAATAAAGTCATAACTGCAGAGCATAGGAGACAAAAATATAATAGAAAAAAATCAACAAGACAAAAAGCTGGTTCTTTGAGAGAATAAATAAGATCAATGGACAACTAGCCAGATTGACTGAGAAAAAGAAAGAGAAAACCTAAATAAATATGATTAGAAATGCAAAAGATGAAGTCACAACTAACCCAGAAGAAATTTAAAAAGATCATTAGAGATTACTATGCACACATGCATGGAAATAAACTCAAAAACCTAAAGAAAACTGGAGGACTTCCTGATATCACACAACCTCCCAAAGTAGAAACAAGAATAAACTGAAACCCTAAACAGACCAATAACAATCCAATAAATCAACTTCATCATAAGAAATCTACCTACAAAAGAAAGAAAGCCCTAGACCAGAGGACTTTTTGGCTGAATTCTACAAAGCATACAAGGAGGAGCTGATACCATTCCTATCGAAAGTATTTTGGATAAACAAGAAAGATGGAACTCTCCCTGAATTATTTTATGAAGCTAACATCACACTGATACTCAAACCTGGTAAAGATTCAATAAAGAAAGAGAATTACAAGCCAATCTCCTTGATGAACATAGATCAAAAAGTTCTCAATAAGATCCATGCAAATCAGATCCAACACATTTTAAGAATCATCCACCATGACCAAGTTGGCTTCCTTCCCAGGATACAGGACTGGTTCAACATTCACAAGACCATAAACATAAGTCAATACATTGACAGGTATAAAAACAGGAACAGTATGATTATATCATTAGACATAGGAAAAGCTTTTGACAAAATCCAGCATCCCTTCTTGATAAAAACTCTTGAACACCTAGACATAGAAGGAATATCCCTCAGAACAGTAAGACCATCTATAATAAACCCACAGCCAACATACTGCTCAATGGACAGAAGTTAGAAGCCTTCTCCCTGAAAACAGGAACAAGACAAGGTTGCCCCCTCTCACCCCTCCTGTTCAACATAGTAATGGAAGTCCTTGCTAGAGCAATCAGGCAAGAGAAGGAAATCAGGGGTATCCAAATAGGAAAAGAGGATGTTGAGCTATCCCTCTTTGAGGACAATATGATTCAATACTGTAAAAACCCAAGGGAGTCCACCAAAAACTTTCTTGCACTGATAAATTACTTTTGTAAAGTTTGGGGATACAAAATCAACATGCAAAATACAGTGGCATTTCTATACACCAGTGACAAACAGGCAGAGAACCAAATAAAAAGCACAATCCCATTCACAATAGCCACAAAAAAAATGAAATACCTTTGCATATTCCTAACAGAGAAGTAAAAGACCTTTACAATGAGAACTATAAAACACTGCTCAAAGAAATCAGAGAGCTCAAACAAATGGAAAAACATACCATGCTCGTGGATTGGAAGAATCAATACTGTCAAGATGTCCATCCTACCCAAGGCAATCTACAGATTCAATGCAGTACCCATCAAATTACCAACATCATTCTCAGACCTGAAAATTACAATACAGAAATTAATATGGAAACAAAAAAAAAGAGCACAAATAAGAATACAATCCTCAGCAAAAGGAATAAAGTGAGAAGTATCACACGTCCAGACTTTAAAGTTTACTATAAGGCTACAATAATCAAAACAGCTTGCTATTGGTATAAGAACAGTCATATAGATCAATAGAACAGGACAGAGATTCCAGAAGCAAACACTCAATCTCTCAACCAATCCATCTTTGGCAAAATCATCAGTAACAACCACTGGGAAGAGGAGACCTTATTTAGCAAATGGTGTTAGGAAAACTGACTGACCACATACAGAAGAATGAAACAGAACCCTTACCTATCATCATATTAAAAAATCAACTCTAAATGGTTCAAAAACCTAAATGCAAAACCTCAAACTATAAGAATCCTAGAAGAAAATGCTGGAGACTCCCTTATGCATATTGGAGTAGGCAACCAGTTATTGATCAAATTCCCAAAAACATATGCCATAAAAGGTAAGATAGACAAATGGAACTTCGTCAAACTTAAAAGCTTTTGTACAGCAAAAGAAACCATCAAATGAACAGGGAGATAACCCGCAGAATGGGAAAAAAATATTTGCTAATTGCATATCTGACAAAGGCCTAACATTCAGGATCTATAAGGAACTCAAATGAGCCAAAAGGAAAAAGACAAGCAGCCCTATTAAAAATGGGCTGAGGACCTGAATAGACACTTCTCAAAAGAAGATATAATGAGCAGCCAACAGATACATGAAAAAATGCTCAGCCTCACTAATCATCAGAAAAATGTAAATCAAAACCACAGTAAGATACCACCTTACCCCAGTAAGGATGGCAATCATTAATAAATCAAAAAACAATAGATGCTGGAGTGGGTGCAGAGAAAAGGGCACCCTTCTACACTGTTGGTGGAAGGGAAAACTAGTCTAGCTTCAATGGAAAATAGTGTGGTGATATCTAAAAGAAGTGGAAATTGACTTTCCATACCATCCAGCAGTTTTCCTCCTGGGAATATACCTGGAGGAACATAAATCATTCTACAAAAAAGATACCTGCATACATATATTTATTGCCACACTATTCACAATATCAAAAACATGGAACCAACCCTTATCCCACCAAAAGTAGAGTGAATAAAGAAAATGTGGTACATGTACATGATGGAAAATTGTACAATCATATGGAAGGACAAAATCATGGACTTCTCAGCAAATTGAATGGAACTAGAGACAATCATTCTTAGTGATCTATCACAGAAACAAAGAACCAAATACCACATGTTCTCACTCATAGGCAGGACCTGAACATTAATGATGAAAGCACAAAGAAGGGATCGGCAGTCATGGGGCAATGCCAGGGGAGGGAGAAAGGAGGAGCACATAACAACACAGAGGGTACATGATCCTAAACCAGGGGAGATAGGGACCAGTTGGAGGTCCAAACTTCACCTTCATATACATTATATATGTACCTAATTCTGATTTGTACCCCACATCTTTATAATACAATAAAGTTAAAAAAAAAGACAAGCCTTTGAGGTTCTTCAAAAGAAGAAAATGTGAACACAAAGAACAGAAGCAATTTTTGAAGGTCATTATTTCATCAAATGCATCTACACTAAACATCATTCTTAGTGGCTAACCACATTGCTAAAACTAAGAAACCCTTTCCTATTGGTAAAGAGCTGATCCTGCCTGCTGCTAAGGACATTTGTTGTGAACTTTTAGGAGAGGCTGCAATTCAAAAGGTGGCACATGTTTCCCTTTCAGCTAGCACCATAACTAGGCAAATTGATAAAATAGCAGAGGATATTGAGGCATAATTGTTAGAGAGGACTAATGAGTCATGATGTGCAATCCAGGTTGGCGAGTCTACCAATGTTGACAGCAAGGCACCATGGTGTTTTTGTGTGATATATTTTTCAGGAGGATGTACATGAGGATATGTTATGTATATTTTCATTGCCAACCAGTACCACAGCTGCAGAACTGTTCTGGTCTTTGAATGGTTACATGTCAGGAAAAAACTGAATTGGTCATTGCACAGATGGAGTGGCTGCCATGACTGGACAGATTTCTAGTTTCACTACTTGGGTCAAAGAGGTCACTTCTGAATGTGAATCTGCACATTGTTTCATCCATAGAGAAATGCTGAATAGCTGAAAATGTCATCTGAATTTAACAATGCAGGATGTGATTAAAATTATCAATCACATTAAAGTATATGCCCTTAACTCATGTCTATTCATGCAGCTCTGTGAGGTGATGAATGCAGAGCACACATCTTTTATTATATGCAGAAGTGGGGGTGAATTTATAAGGCAGAGTTACCAGAACCATGCCAGAGACTTGTTTTAGAAAAACAGTCACCACTGGCAACACATTGCAGTGACATGAGTCACAAGTTGCATATTTGTGACATATTTAACCAATTCAGTGAACTCAATCTGTCACTTCAGAGGAGAACAACAACCGTGTTCAAGTAGGCATCTTTGAACTGTGTTCAAGTGACTACATTCAAGGTCAAAATGGAATTGTGGGAATGAGTGAGCATTTTTGATGTGTTTCAAACATTAGCAGAGATTTTGAAAAAGACTGACCCAGAGTCTTCTTTCTCCCAACTGGTGCATGATCACCTGTCTCAGCCTTCAAAAGAGTTTGGGCATTACTTCCCAATCACAAAAGACCCCGAACTGGGAAGGAATGGATCCGCCACCCACTTGTGAATAAGCCAAGTGAATCAAATCAACTGCTTGAGACTGCGAATGATGGTGGCCTTAAAAGGATGTTTGAGACAACTTCAAATCTCTATACATTCTGGATTAAACTCAAGGTGGAATATTCTGGGATTGCCACAAAAGCACTGAAAAGCCTGCTTCCATTTCCAGCATCCTATCTTTGTGAAGCAGGGTTTTCTGCAGTGACAGCAACCAAAACAGGATTACGGAGTAGACTGGAAATAAGCAACACACTTAGGCACTTCGGGTGCCACTGTCTCCCATCACCCCCAGATCTGAGACCATCAAGTTGGAGGAAAACAAGTTCGGGGCTCCCACTGATTCTGCATTACGGTGAGTTGTATAATATTTGCATTATATATTGTAATTAATAATAATTGAAACAAAGTGCATAATAAATGTAAAGCACTTAAATCATCCTGAAACTCATCCCCCACTCCGTCCCTAAAAATTTATTGGGCAACCCCTTCAGGTCCCCTCTCACTGTGGGAGCTTTTCTGTCCTCTCAATAAATCCTGCTTAAAAAAAAAAGAAAGAAAGAAAAATTGTCTTTCACCAAATCAGTCCCTGATTCCATAATGGTTGAGACCACGGAATATACATTCTACTCATGACCTCATGGAATGTACTCTAAGATCGACCACATACTTGGCCATAAATCAAGCATAAACAAATTTCAAAAGATCGAAATTTTGTCATGCACCTTCTCAGACCAAAGTGGAAAACAAATAAACATCAACACCAACAAGGTTCCCCCCAAACCCACAAAGACATGGACACTAAATAGCATGATACTAAACAACTCCTGGGTCAATGATGAAATCAAAACAGAGATTAAAAGATACCTGGAAACAAATAAAAATGAAGAAACATCTTACCAAAATCTCTGGGATGCCATGAAAGTTGTAGTAAGAGGGGAATTCATATTTCTACAAACCCACATGAAGAAAATATCTGTCAATCTTTTTCTCATAGTAGATAGATGTTCAAGGTCCACTATATGAGTGAGAACATGTGATACTCAGTTCTTTGTTTCTGTGAGAGATCACTCAGTATTATAGACTCTAGTTTCATCCATGATCTTTGGGTCAAGTGTTCTATAGGTATCAATTAAGTCCATTTGGTCAAGAGTCACATTGAGGTTCCGGATCTTGTTGCTGACTTTTTGTCCTGATGATCTGTTTAGGCTTGTGAGTGGGGTATTAAAGTCCCCAGGTATGATAGCGTTAGAATCAGTATCTTTTTTTAGTTTTCCTAGAAGCTGCTTTATGAAAGTTGGCACTCCTATGTTGGGTGCATATATGTTCAGGATAGATATTTCTTGTTGATGGGGAAGGCCATTATGTAGTGGCCTTCTGTATCTTTTTTAATTTTTGATAGCTTAAATGGTATTTTGTCTGAAATTAGGATTGCGACTCCTCCTTTCTTTTGTGTTCCGTTCGCCTGAAAATTTATTTCCCATCCTCTTACTTTGAGTTTGTGCATGGCCTTTCTAGTGAAATGGGTCTCTTGAAGGCAATATATTGTTGCCTGGTGATATTTTATCCATTTTGCCATTCTATGTCTTTTCAGTGGTGCATTTAGTTCATTCACATTCCGGCTAATTATTGAAATATGAGAGGTAATCCCTATCATAAGGTTCTTATTGAGTTGTTGTTGTTGTTGTTCCTCTTAGTGTGCTGTCTCTCTTTTGGTTTTGGAGTTGGTTCATGTGAGTTTTACTCTTTTTCCTGTACTCTTGTGAAGAATGTTGTTGTTCTTTTTTCCTTTTCTTCTGTGTTCAGTACTTTCTTATGTGTTTCTTGTAGAGGTGGTCTGGTGGCAGCATAAGTTCTTAAGGATTGGATGTCTGGGAAAGATTTTAATTCTCCCTCACTGATGAGGCTTAGCTTGGCTGGGTAGGTTATTCTTGGTTGAAATTTTTTATCTTTTAGAACTTTGAAGATAGGGCTCCAAGCTCTTCTAGCCTGCAGGGTTTTTGTAGATAAATCTGCTGCTATTCTAATTGGTCTTCCATGGTAGGTGATCTGGCCTTTTTTTCTTGCTGCCTTTAGGATTTTTTCTTTTATACCTACTTTGTTTAGGCGAATTAGTATGTGTCTGGGAGTTGGTCTTCTCATTTGTTGTGGGGTTCTCTGAATCTCTTGTGTTTGAATTTTTGGGTCACTGATGAGATGAGGGAAGTTTTCTTCAATAACCTCATGGAATGTTTGTTCCAAGGTGGCCTCTGTTTCTCTTTCTGTTTCAGGAAGTCCGATTACTCTTAATTATTCATCTCTTGAAGGCTTTGTTCTGTCTTTTTAAGCTTTTTTTTTTCCTATGTTTTTGACAGTTTGGGTTAGTTCTGTATTTTGGTCCTCAAGCTCTGAGATTCTTCTGCTTGGCTAATTCTGCTTTCTATGCTTATCAGTTTGTTATTTCATTCACAGTATTCTTTACTACTGTTATCTCAGTTATCAACTCCTTTCTAGTTTCTTCTTATCTCTCCTCAATTCTTTTTAATCTCTCTATTAATGTCTTGATACCTAGATTTGTAGTTTGAGACCAGTCATTCTGGGGGCTCTTCATTGTTTGCATTCCGAAGTCAATTCTCTCAGTGTTTGCCCTTCCAGGGGTCTGGGAGAGATCCATGTTCTTTTGGTTTTTCTTCATTTGTGTAGGTTTTTCTCTCTCCCTCTTTCACTCCCCTTCTTTAATTCTGTTTTTCTGAGAAGGTGGGGTTGCTTTTCCTTTTTTTCAATCTCCTGTTCTTCCTTATGAGAGTCCTCTGGCTTTGTTCATTTTTGAGGCTGGACTGTGGATTGGAGGCTGTACTTTTTGCAGTTTTGAGGTTTAATTGGGGGGGAAGCTGTGATTCAGAATCTATCTGCAGATCCCAGTATCCACCAACAGGTGCATGAGCACACTGGAACTCGTTTCCTACTGTCTTACAACCTGTCCGTACAGCAGGTTTAGGTTTGTTCCTTGGAACAAAAGGAAGTACAAAAAAGGAAAATGATGGAAGACGGTGGGGGTCAGGAGGAAGTTAGAGAGAGGTAAGAGTGAGAGGGAAAACAGAAATATATACCAACTAATGAGTGAAAAAGAGACACAAGGCCAGAAAAGAGTGAAAAACAGACACACAAAGAAAATTCCCTAAAGCATTCCAGTAATCACACAAAGACAGTCCAATAAAATCGTGCCTTTTGATGCGTTTTTCCCCAACACAAACAGGTAGTCTAAATCAAAAAGCAAACAAAAGTGAGCAAAACAAACAGTCAAAACAATTAAAACAGAAATCAAAATAAGAAACCAGACTAGCTCTGGAGTCTTTTCTGAGTGTCTAAAGTCTCTTCAGCTCTGATCTCTGGACTTTCCCCTTTGCTTTCATTGCAGGCAGATAGATTTAGTCCAAGTTTGGGTTGATCCCTTTGTTTGCTGCCTGAGAGGTCTGCGACAGGCCTGAGTTGCCTGTATCCAACTCAGCGTAGGGGGAGGTCTTTTGTCTCCTGTTTAGTCACATTACCTTAGAAACCAAGGTGGAGGCTGCTTGTAGATGGGCGGGGCAATGCAAATCGCTGCCTGGGAAATGGTTGAGGTGGGCGACTCCTCTTTCAAAGATCCTCTCTCTCCACCCACCAGAGTCTGTGGGTGATCCTCTACGACAGGCTATGGGATCAGCAACACAGCTGGGCACTGTATCTGGTGTGCCACCAGAGGCCTGGGTTGGAAGGGGTAGCCGGGATTTCCCTCTTCTGGAGGTGAGAGCTGAGAGGAGCTGATCAGCACCTCCTTAAGATATGCTGTTCCCTTACACAACCACGGGGTCCCAAGCTGGGTGCCTCAGCCAGAGCAAGGACAGAGCTCCAGGGGCGGGTGGTGAGTGGTGATAGTGGCTTTGGGCTCCCACACAGGGCAGGAATGGAGTTGGTATCTCTGAGGGGCAGGCACCTAGAGCCTCCCTGGGTGACGGTGGCTAGAAATAGGGCTGGGCATGGGCCCAGAACCCAGGGCAGGGAGCTGGAACTCTGAGGAGTGAGCATCAGGCCTGCTGGATTGGGCACCCAGTCCAGGAGAGAGCTGGCAGCTGCTGAGTGCCAGGCAGATCAATGTAGCCAGCAAGGGAACTCAGATCTCCACAAGGCAGTATCCAAGGACCGCCAGGTGAGACATTGCAGCTGGGGAGGGAGCTGGGATCTCCACACGGCCCAGGGTGCAGGGCCACCTATAGTGGAGCAGTAGCAGCCAAGAGGCCTCAATACCCAGCCTTGCGTGGGTCCGAGGGTCTCCAGGCCTCAGATCAGTGCGACTGGCGGTGGGCAGGCGGGTGGGGGAAGGAGAGTAAGAGTCTTTTTGGGAACTCACTATCAGAGAATCTCAGGGTCCCACCTATGCCGTTGCCATCTTACTGGAACTCTCCTAGTTGGCTATTTTATTGCTCATTTTTTGCTATGACATAAACAGCACAAACATCTCCATGCTTCTGGAACATGTTGGAAGCCTAGAACTAATCCTGGGATTGTTGCATAGTGGGATGAGTATGGTGTCCACTGGAATGGATCTTGTCATAGTCCATGTCAAAGGAGTGATCTTACCATACCAAGTAGTGCACAGGAAATGGAAGGATCTCTGATATTCCATTTCCCGTCCACTACTTGGTATAGTAAGATTTTAAAATGTGTCAGTAGATGTGTTTGTAAGGCTGCACCATTGTTCTTTTAATTGTGTTATCTTGATTATTTGGGATATGTTAAACCCTTCACAGGTTTCGTCACCATCTGAAATGCTCATAGAACAGGCCCACATCTTAGAAGAATTAGAAGTATTATTTATTTGTAAGAGTTATTTATATATTTGGGATCTTGATCTATAATCCGGAGAAACAAATAACTTTTAAAAATAGAGATTGATCTGTTGTGAGGACATCCTTCTAATAGAAGTAGTTGCACCCAGGCACAGTGGCTCATGACTGTAATCCCAGCAGTTTAGGAGTCCAGGCAAGAGGATTGCCTGGGCTCAAGGATTTGAAAACAGCGTGGACAACATGGTGAGACATTATCTCTACAGTAAATCAAAAAATGAGCTGGCATGGTGCCACACGCCTGTAGTTTCAGCTACTTTTCTGTTTCCACAAGAGATCTAGCATAATGCCTATATTTAATCCTCCATAACATGGAGGAAGAATGAAATTCCATGAATTCTCTACTGCATTGTGGAAAAAAATTCCAAAGTATATCAGGTTTTCGAAGGTGCATTTCAGGCTGAGATGGAAGGATCGCCTGAGCCCAGTAAGTCAAGGCTGCGGTAGCCATCAACATGCCACTGCACTCCAGCCCGGGCAACAGAATGAGACTCCAACTCAAAAAAATAAATAAATAGAAGTAGGTGCAGTAAGGGCTGAGGAGGACAAAAAGTCCCTGCCGAGGGTGGAGTATGCTGAGTAAAACCAGAAAATGTCACCTCCCTTATGTAGGAATGGAAATAGAAATACTTGTTTGCACTCAAAGTATCAAAATGAAGCTTAAGACAAGTAGCCAGACCGCTTATAATTTAAGATTGAATATTAATTTTCTGTTTCCACAAGAGATCTAGCAGAATACCTCTATTTAATCCTCCATAACATGGAGGAAGAATGAAATTCCATGAATTCTCTACTGCATTGTCTAAAAAAATTCCAAAGTATATTAGGTTTTTGAAGGTGCATCTCTTCTACACACACACACAGTATAATAACTTACTAAAGGGAACAATAATTATTTTGTTAATAAATAATTTAAAAATTCTAATCCAGGACAAAGAAAGAATCCCTAAGCACCTGAAGTCAAACACGATATTTTACTGTAATGTTCGGTAAGACCAAGGTCATGGTGCAGAGAAGCATTTTTTCTCCACAACCAAATCACAAGAAAGCAAATGCTTTCTTGGTTGAGATTTCCTCTTCAGTCAGTGGACACCTTAATGCAAGAATTCTATCCATTAGCACCAAAAGCAAATGGTATAATGTGTTAAGAAAAGGTACTAATGAGATTCTGACGGTATTAAGACCATGAAAAATATTGAGTCTGTGAGATGATTCCGATTCTGGAGGCCTCTGGGTTTGCTAAGGCTTGAGGTTGGAGGTCTAGAAACTTGGAGTAGGTGGTGACAGGTGGCCAGACAGGAGGCAGAGTTTGAAGAAGATCATGCTCACAGGGGCTTCTTGGGAGCCTCTTCAGACTTCAGAAAAGACACATGTGTTAGATTGGCTGAGGAGATCCTGGGGCAGTTGTCCTAGGTGATACCTCCCCAGTCACTCTTCTGCTCAGAGCCTGCCTCACAAAGGCACGTGTTTATCCCGCTTCCCCCACTCCTGCCTGCTACAGCCTCCACCACCTCCCTCCTTTCCCACACCACAGAGCCTCCCACATCACCCTGGGAGCAGCACTCATAGCCTTTAATGTGACCACGTGACACTCCCTGCCCCACCCCACCCATTCCTGGTCCAGCTCAGCAGTAATCATGGAACTTCAGCAGCAGCTCAGCCCCACATGGCGCTGGAACCAACTCTGCTTTAGGCTGGGCCACCAGCTGGCTCAGGATCTGGGGTCTCAGGAGAATAAGTGGCAGGGACATTGCCTCAGGACCAAGACAAAAATCCCAGGAGCTGGGGGATCTGGTCTTTCTATAACCCTCACCCTGGGCAGCCTCTACTCATCTTACACCAGTGAATGCAGCCAGTGGAATGCAGCTTCCTAAACTCCAGTCTTTTGAACTGTCTGAGCCAAGGCCTTCACAGCCCTCTCTGGGATTAGAGCCAGGTGCCTCTCCTCTCAGCCTCCTAGAGGGAGTTCTCTTTCCCTGGACACCATGTAAAGCTCCCACGCAGTCCTTACCTAGATGTGAACATTGCCCATGCCTGAGTCCTGCTGTCTGCAGGTCACGCCCCGTCAGGCCCTTCCCCAGCAGGAATCTGGTCTCAAACAGGCCTGCATGGGCTCAATCCTCTCAGTCAACAGGCCCTATGCCTTGGTCAGGCCTCCCTTTCCCACTGGTCTTTGATTGTGAGGAGCCATCAGAACTAAGGGCTGAGCAGCTCCAGTTACTGCTACAAGCAACACGAGGTCTTATTCACCTGTCTGTGTCCAAGATGACAAGGTCTCAACCATGGGGTGGGGGAGGGGAGACTGAGAATTCACCTTCCCCATCCTCCCACTCATCCATTTGTCTCTTTCCCTCTCAATTCTGCCCATAGTACCTGTCACTCAGATGGATGCTCCTAAGATGACAAGGAGGATGAAGACAGTGAGCATGAGGAGGAGACAAGAGCTGGGCATAGTAGCCTTGGTCTTGAGCTGGACAGTGACTGGGGCCATGGTAAATGGTGCTGAAAATAAAATACAAGAGTGACAGTCTTTGTCCAGTCCCCAAATCTGAGAGGACATCCCCTTACCTCCTGCTGCCCCAGGTCAACGTGCAATGCAGTGTTATTTAGCCTCTGCTGTGTGGCAACCCCTATCACAGGTCCTAGGTTAGGACAGGAGAAAAGGGCATGTCTCTTGTCCTAAAGGAGTTGACACATGGGATGTAGAAAGCAAAGGTGACAACAGAACCATCACCCTGGGTGGCAGAAGAGGACAGAGTGCAGGAGGATGGGTAAGGGAAGGTCTTGGGCACTGACATGTCAGGCAATTTTGTATATGCCACACAATGGATGTCTTTTCCAAACTCTCTCTCTCTCTCTCTCTCTCTCTCTCTCTCTCACACACACACACACACACACACACACACACACACACACACACCCCACACGGGGCACAGGTAGATCTCATCTCAGCAGAACGACTCTGTTTATTCCCCTCTTACAGTTACCTGTGGGCTCCAGCATTTTATCCCAGTGTATCAAGAAGTCCTTAAGCCAGCTTGGGCAGTCACCCAAGGAAATCTTACGGAAAAACATGGTCATATCCCTGTCACTCTCCCACTTCTCTTTCATTTGTCGAGCTCTAGGATCAACCACTGTCCAGTTTTTCTTCTCTGAGTCAAACAGGAGGAATAGTTGTCCATCGAAGCTGAACTTCCAAGATCCACTGACGTGTCCATTGGCTTCACGCCAACAAGACATCCTGGCCTGCAGAGTGAGGGTGTCTACCCCCATCAAAAAGAGGTCAGTTCTGGTCTTGACCAATCCTGGGTCCCCATCCCGTATCCTCCTCCTCTGGGCCCTTCCTCGTCTGCCCCGTTCCTTCCTCCTAGTCTTACCCTTGCTCCTGGACTTCACTGAGGAAACAATGTCTAATTTTGTTGTTGTTGTTCAAGAATGCAATAAAGTCCCTAATCCCACTGTCTTCAGCCCTGGACTATTCTACTTACCTCTGGGTGTGTAACCATCCAATTTAATTTCCAAGAGTTCCAGTCTGAGCATGTCTCCCACTTCTCTCAATGTTTCCCTCTGTGTCTCCAAGGTCTCTGTGGCGTTAACCTTCTCTTCTAGATGTCCCTTGTCATTGCCACAGTCATAGGAGAACCAATGCTTCTGATCTATGTGGCAGTGAACCTCACACCACCATTGTCCATGTGTGGTCTTTTGAATGATGGTAAAGTTACACCAAAGAAAGTGAGCATCTGTTGAAAGAAAATGCAGAAGAGGATTGGGTTGGAGGAAAAAGAAACCCATACTCTGTGAAGGGCTGGGCCGGCAGGGCAAGGATTTCTGTCCTGGGACATTTGTCTCCAACAGGTAAAGACTAGTGCTCCTCCCTTGCTTGAGGATGAGGAGATCTTTGCCTGCCAAGAAACCACATGTCTCCCAACATGTCCCCCTTCCCTCTCCCCTAGGCCAGCACACAACTTTGCAGGGAGGGGCCAGACTTTATATAGCAGGAAAAGGCCCAGAAGCCAGAGGACCTTCTGCAGAAACCAGGTGATGCAGGAAGTAAAGAGTGTGGGGGAGTTGCCCCTGAAAATGCTGGAGCCTGGGGGGCAGATAGGGTGCAATTCACATTGGATAAGCATTAGCATATAATTATGGGGTCACAGGATTTAGTAAGGCCCCTGGGATATGGTGCTGACCTACTAGTGGGTTGGCTCTGGGACCTTGGAAAAGGGATGGCCCACATGGTGTGAAATAGAAAACCCAGATCCTACATGGCAGGTGGCAGAGGAAGGGGTCAAAAGGCTCGGAGAAGTGCCCGTGCCACCGTGGTCTCAGTAGGAAAAGCCAGAAATATGTCCAGTCCACTCTGTCCTGTAGGGAAGCCTGGAGGACTCTTGCTCAACAAGCACATAGAAGAGGCATTGAGAAGGGCTCTGGCCTAATCAAGAAGCTCAGTGATGCCAATTGATGAAGGCTGGGATTGTGGGTAGGAGATGCTGTTCCCAAAATGGGCTACTGGTGGGAACAGGATTAAAAAGTCCTGAAATAAGAAATGCTCATGGTGGCTCTCAAGTGCAAGAACCCAGGAGGGTGCTGTGATGGAAATGATTAGAAGGTGCAATGCAAGTCAGGGACCAGATCCTCAGAGGGCTATGTCCATGGCTGATGGAACACTGGAGTCCAAGAGGTAAAACAGGAGGAACGCCAAGCCAGATACTGCTGGAATTCAACAATTACAGGAAAGAAGAAACAGTCAGGAAGCTGAAAAAAAAACTCAGTTTCTTTGCCCAGTTTTCAGAACTGAGGCACTTCTCAGATGCAGAAGCCATTACTAGAAGGCCTATGGGTAATTGAATGGGCTGAGGTAGAGTGTGACAAGATGTGACCTGGGTGATGACCCAGTGAAAGATGAGGTAAGTGGATGGGACGTGGCTGTTGGCCCCTGCATGTATGTGAGTGTGTGCAGCCAAGTGCAGTGGGAAGTTCAAGGGCACAGAATCTTGGGGTGCTGGAGGGTCTGTGTGTGAAGAGTGTGTGAGAGCACAGCTAACATATTGCTAAATGGACAGAAACTGGAAACATTTTCCCTGAAAAATGGAACAAGACAAGGTTGCCCACTCTTACCACTCTTGTTCAATATTGTGTTGGAAGTCCTAGCTCAGGCAATTAGACAAGAGAAGGAAATCAGGGGTCACCAAATAGGAAAACAGGAAGTCAAGTTATCCCTCTTTGCTGATGATACGATTCTATACCTTGAAAATCCAAGAGAATCTATCAAAAACCTGTTTGCACTGATAAAGGACTTTGGCAAAGTCTCAGGGTACAAAATAAACGTGCAAAAGACAGTTGCATTCCTATACACCAACAACAAGAAGGCAGAGACCCAAATAAAAAGCACAATCCCATTCACAAGGGTACCTGCATAATCAATGTTTGTATACCTAACCTGGAATTGTACCCCCACATCCTTATAATAAAAATAAATAAATAAATAAAAACAATTTTTAAAAAAGAGTGTGTGAGAGCAGAGCAGGCCTGTGGGTGTCTGGTGGCATCTGTGGTCTTGTCCCTAAGGGATCGCCCCCCCCATAACTGACTATACCTCATGTCCAGTGTCTCCAGGTCCCCCTTGCCAAGGGCGAGGCTGTGGGCTTTTCCAGCGATTTCCGTTGCCATCCCACCCTCTCCTGCCACCTCGCACCTCCACCCTCTTTCAGTTGCTTTTTCGTGTCTTTTCTGGCCCTGTCTTGTCTGGGGGGCTAGGAACAGCCGCTGGGACTCTTACCCGGAGGGAAAGGAGCCCGAGGAGGGGAACCGCGGGGGTTGAGAGCGCAGTCAAGGGAGAACCTTCCCGTCCTCCCAGAAGCCTCCCCGCCTCCCGCCACCCCACCCCCTTCAGTCCAAGGCTCCCTGGTTCCCCCCACCACCACCCCCGACCACGCTAAGGTTCCGTCCCGGAACTTACCAGCCCGCCCTGCCCAGGTCCAGCCTGGCAGCAGAAGCAGAAAAAAAAGTGCCAGCAGCCCATGCCTTTGGGGATGTAGAGCCCGAGGACGACAGACCTGAAGCCCCCGGTACGGTGGAAGCGGAGGAGGCAGTGGGAGCGCGTGAACCACTGCCATTCGTATCAAGTTCTTGCAGCCTGGTGCGCCTAGCCTGGCTCGGTTGGTCACTCCACGTCTGTTAGCTCTTGGGCAAAGTTTCAGGAACTGAATAACTTTCGTGGTTTCCTCATTTCACCTTTTTTCATAGCACTTGTTATTTTTTCAGATGTAAACTTTGATGCGCAAAACGGAACTTTCTTGAACAAAGGTACCCAGCGGAGATTCCCCATCAGCCTCAGCCAGGATCGCTGCCCAGGTCAGCTGTGTGCAGCTCCCTCTCTTTCCTGGCAGCTTTGCCAATTCAGGAGTTCCGGGGACGCCCTGACAAGGATTGACCGTGGAAACAAGTGCCAACATTTCAGAGGATTAAAATACTGAACACTTAGCACTGAACACTAAGCAACTTACAGCGTAAATTCATTTTTTTAATCAATTTTTTTATTTTGCTGTTGTGGGGTACAGTTTAGGGTTAGGTATACAAATATGCTTCATTCAGGCACCCTTGTTGATAAGGGGTGTCTCCCCGTTCCCAGGCAGATATTGACTACTGTTAATCTCACCTCCCTTCCCCTCCCCCCCATAGTTTCCCACCACTGTCAGTCTTTTTTTTTTTAATAGTATTACGGTGGATGTTCAAGGTCCACTGTATGAGTGAGAACATGTGATACTCAGATCTTTGTTTCTGTGAGAGATCACTCAGTATTATTGACTCTAGCTCCATCCAGGTTGCTGTGAAATTCATGATTTTGTTCTTTTTTTATGGCTGCGTAGTATTCCATCATATATATATACACCACATTTTTTTAATCCAGTCCTCTTTTGATGGACAGCATTGTTGGTTCCAGGTTCTTGCTATTGCGAACAATGCTGCAATAAACATATGTGTGCAGGTATCTTTTTGACAGAGTGATTTGAGTTCTTCAGGGTATATTCCCAGTAGGGGGATTGCGGGGTCATATGGGAGGTCGATATTTAGAGCTTTTAGGAATCGCCACACTGCTTTCCACAGAGGTTGCACTAGTTTACACTCCCACCAACAGTGTAGAAGTGTTCCCTTTTCACCACACCCACTCCAGCAGCTGTTATTTTTTGAGTTATTGATAATTGCCATTCTGACTGGAGTTAGGTGGTATCTCAGTGTGGTTTTGATTTGCATCTCCCTGATGATTAGTGAGGTTGAACGTTTCTTCATGTGTCTGTTGGCTGCTCAGATGTCCTCTTTTGTGAAGTGTCTGTTCATATCTTTTGCCCATTTTATAATGGGGTTGTTTTTTTTCTTTTCAGCACGTTTGAGTTCCTTGTAGACCCAAGATGTTAAGCCTTTGTCAGACCTGGAGTTGGCAAATACTTTTTCCCAGTCTGTAGGCTGTCTCCCTGCTCTCTTGATGGTTTCTTTGGCTTTGTAGAAGCTTGTCAGTTTAATGAGGTCCCACTTGTCTATCTTATCTCTTATGGCCTATGGGTTTCAGGTTTTGTTCAGGAATTGGATGCCAGTTCCAATTGCCATGAGGGTATGTCCTTCATTTTCTAAGGTTCTTATGGTTTGAGGTTTTACAATTAGGTCTCTGATCCATTTGGAGTTAATTTTTGTGTATGGGGATAGATAGAGGTCCTATTTCAATCTTCTGCATGTGGTCAGCCAGTTTTCCCAGCACCATTTACTGAATAGATTCTCCTCTCCCCAGTGGTAGGTGGTGGAGGCTTTGTCGAAGATGAGTTGGTTGAGAAACTGAGGTTTCGCTTCTGGAATCTCAATTCTATTCCATTGATCTATATGCCTGTTCCTATACTAGTACCAAGCTGTTTTGATGATTGTAGATTTACAGTAAAGTTTGAAGTCTGGTAATGTGATACCGCCTGCTTTGTTGTTTGTTGTTGTTTTGTTTTGTTTTGTTTTTTTTGCTGAGGATTGTTTGGCTATACAGCATAAATTCTTTACAAACATTTAACAAAATTATATTCAAACCGTACCTCTTACTGTAAGCTCAGGGGTTGACAAAAAGTGTCCGCTCATGAAAAACGAGCACAGCTGTGAAACTCTGGCTCCTTGTCAGCATTGTCGGTAAAACTTGATTTAGAATCACAGCAAGAGGGACTCACCCTACTGAAGCAGCAGCCCTCCCCCCAACCCCACTCTATGTCCCTGAAGCAGGCTGGGGAAGGGCTGGGAGGTGGAGGAGGGGACGCCCAAGAGCAGGGGAAAGTGAAAGTTTCTAAGACCAGTTTTGCTATTGACCTGTGCCCCAGAATCCTTCAAGGCTTGGCACAAATATAACTTCCCAGATGGTTACTTCAACATCCTACATTAAAAAATAGCTCCAGGCCAGGTTCAGTGGCTCAGTCTGTAGTGAATTGCCTAAACCCGTGGGTTCGAGACCCATCTGGACAACTTGGTGAGACCTCATCTCTACAATAAATAAAAAAAAATTAGCCAGGCGTGGTAGCGCGCACCTGTAGTTCCAGCTACCTGGAAGGCTGAGGCGGAAGGATCGCCAGAGCCCAGTAGGTCGAGGCTGCGGTGGCCGGGAGTGTGCCACTGCACTCCAGTCTGGGTGACAGAGTGAGACTCCAACTCAAAAAAAAAAAAAAAAATAGCTCCTTCCTGTTCCCTAAGACCAGAAGCCACAGTGAGGGTATTTCACTCTGTGATCAGTGTGTGTGTATTTATTTGCATTTCCACTAAAAACACTATATCCCTTTATACGTTTTGAAATTAAAAAAAAAAGTCAAGGCCAATGTTTTTGCTCAGTATTTCAGGAAGCAGAGGTGGAAGGATCACTGAAGATCTCTCAGGGTCACTAAGACCTCTCTGGCATGTGCACTTCTCTCAGCTTTTTAACCCCTTCCTCTACTAATCATCATGTAAAGTTGAATTTTCTATTTCATGCTGTGTGGACCATCCTTTTCCGAAGGTCCCAAGAGCCTTGGTAAATGCCGTGACTCATAAATTGTACACTCATGTTTATCCCATATGGATTATACCCTTATCTTTACCCACACTGGGCTCCAGCATTCTCAGGGGCAGCCCACACACACTATCCATCTTTCCTATCCACGTGAGCTGCTGCGGAATGTCCTCTGGCTTCCAGGCCTTTTCCTGCCATGGCAGGCCTGGCCCTTCCCTGAGAGGTCGCATGCTGACCAATGTGGGTACAGGCTTGGGGGAGAGGGAAGGGTGACATGTAGGAGCTTTGTGGCTTCTTTGAGCTCTCTTTAGCTCTCTTCCTCTTCAAGCAAGGGGAAGCACTAGCCTTTACCTGGTGGGGACGAAAGTCTGAGAAGGGAAATCCTTACTCTTGCAGCCAGCCCTTCAGAGAGACTCTCTAGCTGTCCCAGAGTTTGGGTTTCTTTCCCCTCCACTTCAGCTCTTTCCTGTGATTTTTTTTTCCACAGAGGCGTACTCTCTTTGGTATAACTTCACCATCATCCCATATGTCACACATGGACAACAATGGTGTGAGATTCAAGGCTGGGTGGATCAGAAGAATTTTTTCTTCTATAACTGTGCCAGAGACAAAGCTCAACCATGGGTGTTCCAGGGAAAACAAGTAAAAACCACAAACTGGAAAAAGCAAAGGAAAATTCTGAGAGACATGAGAAACAAGCTCAAATTGGAACCTTCAGAAATAAACTGAATGGTAACGTTACAGCCTGATCCAATAAATCGGCTGCTATCCTTTGTGGCCAATTAAAATACAAGAAGCAGAGATGAGGAGAAGGGAAACTGTTTAACTTCTATAACAAGGTTATAGGGAGATAGGTCAGCATCATTGCCAAAAAACCTGCTCCAGGCAACACAAATTCATTCTAGTCTTTATAACCAAAATGCGTAGCCCTTTCCCCACCCCAAGTTTGAAGACTGCATGCAATTTTAACTCAACTCAATTTTTGATATGTGACCCCTGATGTGACACAAAGTCTCCTGGTCATGCTGACATTTTATTTATTTATTTTATTATTATGTTTATTATAAAGATGTGGGATACAGTTCAGGGTTAGGTATATAAACATTGATCAAGCAGTTACCCTTGTTGATAAGGTATGCCTCTCCCTCCCGTAGCAGTTTCCCTCAACTGCCAATCCCACCCCTGTCCCCTGACAGTTTCCCATTACTGCCAAACACTTTCTTATAGTATTATAATTGTTCAAGGTCTGCTTATTAGTGAGAAGATGTGGTACTCCTTTCTTTGTTTCTGTGATAGATCACTGAGTATGATCAGCTCCAAATCCATCCAAGTTGCTGTGAAGTTCATATATTTGTCCTTCTTTATGGCTGCATAAAATTCCATTGTGTATATGTACCACATTTTCTTTATCCAGTCCAGCTTCAATAGGCAACATGGTTGGTTCCGTGTTTTTGCTATTGTGAATAGACCTGCAACAAACATACGTGTGCAGGTATCTTTTTTGTAGAATGATTTGAGTTCCTCTGGGTATATTCCCAATAGGGGAATTGCTGGGTCATATGGAAGGTCAATTTCTAGTTCTTTCCGAAATTGCCACACTGTCTTCCAAAGAGGTTGCACTAGTTTACATACCCACCAGCAGTGTAGAAGCCTTCCTTTTTCTCCACATCCTCGCCAGCATCTGTTGTTGTTTGTTTTATTAATGATGGCCATTCTTACAGGGGTTAGATGGTATCACAATGTGGTTTTGATTTGCATTTCTCTGATGAGTGAGGCTCAGTACTTTTTCATGTGTCTGTTGGCTGCCTGTATATCTTCTTTTGAGAAGTGTCTATTCATGTCTTTGGCCCACTTTTTAATGGGGCTGTTTGTGTTTTTCCTTTCGGCATGTTTGAGTTCCTTGTAGATCCTAGATGTTGGGCCTTTGTCAGATAAACAGTTGGCAAATATTTTTTCCCATTCTGTGGGCCGTCTTCCTGCTCTCTTGATGGTTTCTTTTGCTTTGCAGAAGCTTGTTAGTTTGATGAGGTCCCACTTGTTTATCTTATTTCTTAAGGTATTGGCCTTGTTCTGAATAGGAATTGGTTCCCAGTTCCGGTTTCCATAAGGGTGTCTCCTGCATTTTCTAAGATTCTTATAGTTTGAGGTTTTCCATTTAGATTTTTGATCCATTTACAGTTAATTTTTGGGTATGGTGATAGGTAGGGGTCCCGTTTCAATCTTCTGCATGTGGTCAGCCAGTTTTCCCAGTACCATTTACTGAATAGGTTCTCCTCTCCCCGGTGGTTATTGTTGGAGGCTTTGTCAAATATGAGCTGGTTGAGGAATTGAGGCTTTGCTTTCAGAATCTCTATCCTGTTCCATTGGTCTATGTGCCTGTTCTTGTACCAATACCAGGCTGTTTTGATTAGTGTAGCCTTATAATAAAGTTTGAAGTCTAGAAGTGTGATACCTCCTGCTTTGTTTCTTTTGCTAAGGATCGTTTTAGCTATTCATGGTTATGTTTCCATATGAATTTCTGTATGATCATTTCCAGGTCTGAGAAGAATGATGGTAACTTAATGGGTATTGCATTGAATCTGTAGACTGCCTTTGTAGGATGGACATTTTAATAATGTTGATTCTTCCTATCGATGAGCATGGAATATTTTTCCATTTGTTTGTGTTTTCTTGGATTTCTTTGAGCAGTGTTTTGTATTCTCATTGTAAAGGTCTTTCACTTCTCTGGTTAGGAAGATGCTGAGGTATTTCATTTTTTTTGGTGGCTATTGTAAATGGGATTGTGCTTTTTATTTGGGTCTTTCTGCCTTCCTGTTGTTGGTGTATAGGAATGCAACTGTCTTTTGCACGTTTATTTTGTATCCTGAGACTTTGCCAAAGTCCTTTATCAGTGTAAGCAGGTTTTTGACAGATTCTCTTGGATTTTCAAGGTATAGGATCATATCATCAGCAAAGAGGGATAACTTGTCTTCCTCTTTTCCTATTTGGATACCCCTGATTTCCTTCTCTTGTCTAATTGCCTGAACTAGGACTTCCAATACAATATTGAACAAGAGTGATGAGAGTGGGCAGCCTTACCTTGTTCCAGTTCTCAGGGGAAATGTCTAGTCTGTCTATTTAGCAATATGTTAGCTGTGGGTTTGTCAAAGATGCACTTACTATTTTGAGGTATGTTCCTTCTATACCTAGGTGTTTGAGAGTTTTTATCAAGAAGGGATGCTGGATTTTTATCAAAAGCTTTTCCTGCATCTAATGAGATAATCATGTGGTTCTTGTTTTTACATCTGTTGATGTATTTAATTACATTCATGGTCTTGTGAATGTTGAACCAGTTCTTCATCCTGGGGATGAAGCCTACTTGGTCATGGTGGATGATTTTGGGGATGTGTTTTTGGATCCGATTTGCTAGAATCTTGTTGAGGATTGTTGCATCTATGTTCATAAGGGATATTGGCCTGTAGTTCTCTTTCTTGGGTGGATCTTTACCCTGTTTGGGTATTTGTGTAATGTTACCTTCATAAAATGATTTGGGGAGAATTCTATCTTTCTCAATTGCCTGAAATACTTTCAATAGGATTGGTATTAGTTCCTCCTTGTACGTTTTATAGACCTCTGCTGGAAAGCCATCTGGTCCAGGGCTTTTTTCTGTAGGTAGTTTTCATATGACAGAGTCAATTTCCTGGGTTGTTATTGATCTATTTAGTGTCTCAATGTCTTCTTGTCTTAACCTGGGGAGGTTGTGTGATGTCAGAAAGTCCTCCATTTCATCTGGGTTATCAAGTTTGTTTCCATATAGGTGTACATAGTAATCTTTGATAATCTTTTGTATTTCTTCGGGGTCAGTTGTGATTTGATCTTTTGTATTTCTGATTGTGTTTATTTGGGCTTTTTCTCTTTTTTTCTTGGTCATTCTGGCTAGGGGCTCATCAATCTTGCTAATTCTTTCAAATAACCAGTTTTTTGTTTTGTTGGTGTTTTCTATGACATTTTTGTCTTCTATGTCCCGTATTTGGGCTCTTATTTTTGTGATTCGGTTTCTTCTGCTAAGGTTGGGGTTTTAGTGGTCTTCTCTTTCCAGCTCCCTTAGGTGATTTGTTAGGCTCTCCATTTGTGATCTTTCCATTTGCTTGATGTGTGCTTGTAGAGATATAAATTCCCCTCTTAGAACTGATTTCATAGCATCTCAGGGGTTTTGGTAAGATGTTTCTTCATTTCATTTGTTTCCAGGAATCTTTCAACTTCTTCTTTGATTTCAATGTTGACCCAGTCATTGTTCAGCATCATGCTGTTTAGTGTTCATGTCTTTGTGGGCTTTGGGGAAATGTTGGTTTTGATATTTTTTTTTTTCCACTGTGGTCTGGGAATGTGCATGGCAAGATTTCAACCTTATGGAATTTGTTTATGCTTGATTTATGGCCAAGGATGTGATCCATCTTGGAGTATGTTCCATGTGGTAATGAGTAGAATGTATATTCTGTGGTTGTTGGGTGGAATAATCTACAGGTATCTACTAAGTCCATTTTGGTCAAGTGTCAAGTTTAGGTTCTGGATCTCCTTGTTGATTTTTTTGCCTCGATGATCTATCTAGGGCTGTCAGTGGAGTATTCAAGTCCCCTGCAATGATAGTGTTAGAGTCAATATCTTTTTTTAGTTTATTTAGTAGTTGCTTTACAAATGCTGGTGCTCCTGTGTTGGGTGCATATATGTTTAGGATGGATATTTCTTGTTGAGGGATTGAACCTTTTATCATTATGTAGTGTCCTTTTGCATCTTTTAAAATTTTTGATAGCTTAAAGGTTGTTTTGTCTGATATTAAGATTGCAACTCTTGCCTTCTTTTGTGATCCGTTTGCCTGGAAACTCGTTTTCCATCCTTTAACTTTGAGTCTGTGTGCATCCCTTATAGTGAGATGAGTCTCCTGGATGCAGTATATAATGGGATCATGGTTTCTTATCCAGTCCACCATTCTGTGTCTTTTCAGTGGTGCATTTAGTCCATTCACATTCAGGCTGATTATTGAAATGTGATTGCTTATCCCTGCCATGAGATTCTTATAAAGCTTTTTCTTTGTTTGCTTGTTTTCTTTTGGTTTTGGGGTTAATGTATGTGTGTGTTTTCAAGTTTCTTGTTGCACTATATTCTCTGTTGATTCTGTGCTCTTGGGAAGTGTGTGGCCATTCTTTTTTTTTTTCTTTCTTCTGTGCTTAATACCTTTTTAAGTGTCTCCTGTAGAACTGGTCTAGAAGCTGCATAATCTCTTAGGGATTCAATGTCTTGGAAAGATTTTAATTCTCCATTACTGATGAAGCTGAGCTTGGCTGGATAGGAAATTCTTGGTTGAAATTGTTTTTCTTTGAGGACTTGGAATATAGGGCTCCAGTCCCTTCTTGTTTAAAGTGTTTCTGCCAATAGGTCTGCTGCTATTCTGATTGGTTTTCCCTGGTACGTAGTCTGACCTTTCTCTCTTGCTGCCTTTAGTACTTTTTCTTTTGTGCCTACTTTGTGTAAGTGAATTACTATGTGTCTAGAGGTTGGTCTTCTCATTTGATGTCTTGTGGGGGTTCTCTGTATCTCTTGTGCTTGGCTGGTCACATCTCTGGTGAGGTGGGAAAGTTTTCTTGGATTACCTCCTGGAATACTCGTTCCAAGTTGTTCTCATTTTCCCTTTCTTCTTCTGGGATACCAATCAGGCATAGGTTCGCCCTCTTGATATAATCGCACATCTCTTGTAGGCTTCATTCTTTCTTTCTGAGTCATCTTTGTGTGTGTGTGTGTGTGTGTGTGTGTGTGTGTATTTTACAGATTGGGTTAATTCCATGTTCTGTCTTCAAGTTCTGAGATTCTTTCTTCAGCTAGATTAATTCTACTTTCCATGCTTGTCATCTTGTTATTTATTTCCTGGATGAAATTTTTTATTGCCAGAATCTCTGTTACAAGTTCTTTTAGTGTTGCATCTTGTCTTTCGTGAGTCTTATTTACACTTTCCAACTATCCCCTAATCCCTGTCATATTCTGAGGTCAATTGTGGGTGACTTCCATTGTTTGGGCAGGTCTGATTTTTCAGGAATTTTGTCTTTGCTAGACTTGAAATTGCCTTTTGCTTTGGAAAAGACTTTGGCTTTTCCTCATTTATGACAGAGCTGTTGTTTTTTCCTTTAGTTCTGTTATTCAGTGTCAGTGGGAGAGGCTTTCCCTTCTGATGTTTGTTCAGTCCTCTATTCTTCCCTGATCAGGGCTCTGGGTTTGTTCAATTTTGAAATAGGATGGTGAATGGGAAGCTTTGCTGTCTCTTGTAGTTTTTGAAATCTGAGTAAAGTGGGGAATGGGGCGTTAGGAATCAGATGCTACTTGAAAATTAAATTGTTCACTTATTGTGGTATGTGTTCCCTGAGATCCACTCCCCACTGCCACACTATATGACGATGCAAAGCAGAAACCAATACACACTACAAAACAATCTGGAATAACAACAAAGTGAAACAAAACAAACCACAACAAAAAAAAACCAAGAAAACTAAACACACACACACATATGCCTAGTACAAAGTGAATAGAGAAGAAAGACAAAAGGACTGAAGGGGGGAGAATAAGAAAAAAGAAAAAAAGGTGGCTCTACAGGAGAGATCTGATTAGAGGAACAATTACAGAGCCTGCCACAAGAGGACAGGTTTTCCTCACTCATATATTGAGACACCCCTTAAACTGTAAAAAAATGAATATTAAAAAACCCCCAGAAGAACAAAAGAGCAAAAACCAACAACAAAATCAAAAGATGAACACTCAATCATTCACATACACACATAAATAGAGAATGACAAATAAAAGAAGAAAGAAACAGAAAAAGAAAAGAAAAAAATTGGTGGGGGGATGCAGATCAAAGCCTCACATACATATTCATGCACAAAGGAAAAATATTTTTAAAACAGATGAACTAACAAACTGCCAGAAAATTTTTTAAAATAAAAAAATAATTGAAAATTTAAAAAACAAAACAGAACAAAACAAAAAATATAACAAACAAACAAAAAAACCTGTCCTCTTGTGGCAGGCTCTGTAATTGTTCCTCTAATCAGATCTCACCTGCAGAGCTACCTCTTTCACTCTCTCCTCAGGGAAGGAAGCAGGGAAGGAGGTGAGGCAGTGGAGGTCGGGGGGCTGCAGACCTCCCCTCCCATTCTCATATGGTCAGGGAGATCTCTGGTGGGGATGTACAGGATAGTCTCTTCCCCCGGTCCCCAGCCAGGCCTATTCTGGAATGGAATTCTCCTATTGCGACTGATGTCCAGGCTCCGTCTGGGTTTGTCCCTCTCAGTCATGGCCCAGCTGTGTGGGTCTCACGTTCAAAGTATTGCTGGGGAGGAGGGGGTTGGGCTCAGCCCCGGACTCACCACGGATTTCTTTGGAGTTCTTCCTCAGTCTTTCTCTGGCCACATCCTTTGTCCCTCGGCTGGATCAGGGTAGGGGGTGGGGTGCCTGGAACTCAGCACTTGTCAGGTCCCTCTGAAGTTTGTGCTCTCAGGATATTTCCTCTGGACTACGATCAAGCCCTGAGTAGTTGATCTCCCATTCACAGAGATCGGATCTCTGGACTCTGTCCACAGCCCCTTTCAGCTCCCTACCAGGTGCTAAAGCGGGGAGGCAAAGGCCAGAGCAGTCTCTCTCCCACTTCAATGGAGAGGGACAATAGTTTGTCCGTGCTGCTTAAGCAACAAGTTGGAGGCTGCGTGGGAGCTGGGCAGAGCAATGCAAATCTCGGCCCGGAAAATGGCTTTGGTAGGCGGCACCTCGCCAGGCATGGACTCCTCTCAGGATTCCCCAATGCTCTCTCTCCAATAATCCAATCCTGCATTCCAGCGATCTGGTATGACAGGTGATGGTGTGAGCCTGGTGCCAGGCGCTGGGAATCAGCTGGATTCAGCAAGTCATGCTGACATTTTAGATAACATTTTGGAATTTACAATATGTTATTTTACAACTTTTTCTTTTTTTAAGAGCTAGAGGCAGACAATTTTAATATTTGGAAGGAAGGGAAAGTCATAGCATTTAAGACAATAATTTTAAATTGTTTTAAAACATAATTGTAACAATCTTTTATTCCCAGAGCCTTGGCCTCTTAACAGTCACAGATGGAGAGGAGGTGGGCAATGCCCACTCCAAGCTTTTAGACACATTCTTATCGGCCTTGAACCACTTTCTTAATCATTAAGTGTTCTTGCCCAGCTGTTACTTCTTCAGCACCAGCAATGGCTTACTAAATGAGATTGGCCAGTCGAGCAAGGTCATGCTAGGAGGGGCGTAGGGGAGTGAAAATAGGAAATGTATACTTTTAAATCCAAGTGGCTGTTACATTTAGCCCAACTTAGCTACAAAATGATAGAATTTTTTTTAATTCAAGTGTTCATCAATGGATGAATGAATAAAGAAATATGTTATTTAAATGACTGTTCTAATATAAACAAAATGACCTCTTTTCAGTCTATAATATTCTCCACTGTCAGTTATATTAATGATTTCTAACATGAGATTTTTAGTTAGCTTTTTTTATTCTGTCATATGATGCTATGCCAGAGTCTGGTTCGGAAACAAACTTAGTATATAGGGTAATAGGGCAATAAAACCCATTTAAGTGAGTTCTTATTAGGCAGTGACTTTCCAAATCTTTAGTTAGGAATTCGGGTATGAGAAAAAGGACACATTTAGTCCTCAGTTTTCCCATTGGCGAAACATTATTGCCCCCCACCCCGGGTGTTCTGGACTCTACTGGGGGCCAGGAGGCCCTAGAAGAATGTGTTGGAACTCTTGGTGGTGAAGCACTGCTTGCAGCAGCAATGCAGGATCCTGTGGGGCAGAGGGAACTTGATCTTGGAATCATGGAAACTGCTTGACTACCAGCTGGTGGCACTTGATGGCTGCAGTCTCCTCCACCTTCATGATCTGGATGGAGTGGGTGCAGCGTGGTGCCGGGTGCCTATGTCTCTGTAGCACTGGGTGACAGCACCCAAAGTGGTCAGGTCGCTGTACTCACGGTACATGTTGTGGGTGTTGCTGCCCAAGACATAGTGCAGCCAGATGCTAAAGTTCTTTGCCCTCAGGGGGACTTCTCGAACACCTGCCCACAGTAGACACTCTTCCCCAATGACTTATTCACTTTCTTCATCTGGGACACAAAGTACAAGAAGTGGACTTGGCAGTCTCATGGTTGGGAGGAAGATGTGCATGCATGCAGTGGAGCAGGGGCAGCAGGAGTTCCCAATTTGCTAAGAAGGCTCATTCCTAGGGCTGTCTATTCCATTTACCTGGCAAGGTCCCATGGAGCTAGGAAGTACACTCCCAGAAGTGCCTATTTGATGACAGTAGTTTCCACATCAGTGATTATGGGAAAAGAACATGATCTGACCTGATTTTATAGCAAATTGTTTAAAGGCAAGAGAGAGCCAGGCCTAGAGTTTAGTTTGAGAAATCATCCTGAATCAGATTTATATTACAAGCTATTATGATCCAGGACTTTGATTTTTTTTTCTTTTCCTGTATCTGTCATAGCATTTAAAGAGACATGTAAAGATAGCATAGTGACAGGTGTAAAGATGAGAGTTATTTCAGAGTTCATGGGGGACTGGCCTGTTTCTGTGTTCCTGGAGGATGCCTGCCTTAGTTGTTGCTCAGAAGCCAGCCCAGACCCAGGTGCCTGTTTGTTGTTGTTGTTGTTTTGTTTTTGAGTCAGAGTCTCACTACTCTGTTGCCCAGGCTGGAGTGCTGTGGCACACTCACAGCCACTCCAGCGTCGACCCACTGGGCTCCGGTGATCCTTCCACCTCAGCCGTCCTGTTAGCTGGAACTACAGACGGGCACCACCACGCCTGGCTAATTTTTGTGATTTATTGTAGAAACAGGTCTCACCAAGTTTCCCGGGCTGGTCTCAAACCCACAGGCTCAGACAATCCACTCACCTCGGCCTCCCAAAGTGCTGGGATTACAGATTGAGCCGCCTAGTCTGGCCCCGGGTGCCTTCTTAAATCTCAGGCAGATGACAGTGGGCCAGTTCGAAGTCCCAGTGTGTCAGAAATGTGGTTGGGTGCTTGTCCTAGGTGTGAGATGTGACTTCAGGTGTGAGATGTGCACTACCTCTAACTTTGCAGTGTTAGAGTTAGTCAAAAGCACCCAGCAAGGTCCTGCAGTTGGTCAGAGATTAAAAACAGTAATTGTGAATGGCCAAACTTTCGAGACAGCCACCATCAAAAGCACAACCAATAAGAAAACTTGGGTATTTTGTAACATACAACAATATATCTTTATAAACTTGTTATAATTTTTACAACTCTCTGCTAGAGAACAGACCAATGCTTTAAGGAAACCCAGCGACTCAGACTTTGGCCCTTCACCAGTATGCTGTTGACATTAATGCTTAATTTGTAGAAAACTCTGAACTAATTTTCTCTCTCAAAAATTTGCCCTTACAATCTCACAAGCCCACATCTTCCAAGATACTCCCTGGATATAGAGAGATTGAATAACTTTAATCTTTGGCCTTATTTTTTATAGAGGTGGTTCATTTTATTTTGTTTTTTTTAGTTATTTATATTAAAATCTTTATTTTTAAATAGTTGGTGTCTTTTTACATTTTGTCAGTTTGGAAAACTGGTTTTATTCATGAACTCAACTATTTATAAAAATCTTGCTATACAATGTACCCTGTTAGATGTTGTAAAGATACAAATATGTAAGATATGGTTCCTATTCTCTTAAGAGTTTATAATCTAGAAGAAGAAATAAAACAAGTTCTTATTTTATTTTGTTTTATGTCCCAGATATGATATTCCCAACAATTATGGCTCTGGTTATAATTTTCCACAATTGTTCGTTCACTTGTATGCCATGGCAGGAAAACACAGCCAAGGTTCTGTTTTTGTTTTTTCCTGTTTTGTTCTTCCCACATATGTTTTGTGAATGGCTGTTTACTATTTCCTTCCCTAGCATTACTTTCTCTCTTGAATATTTTCTGCCTCTTTTTTTCCTTTCCTTTTCTTGTTTCCTTTTTTTCTCATGCAGGGAGAGGTATGTGCAAATGCTTGACCAGATTGCCTGGCATATGATTGATTTCTACAAAGATCTGGTAACTCAACGAGTGATGGACCAGTGCATTTTAGAAGAATTGTATAATTTCAAGCATGTTATTGAGGAACTGACCAGGTAAAAACTGCAATGATCTTAAATATGAAACAAAAGTCTGTCTCTCTAGAGAGTAAAAAATATTTAGAGAAAGTAGATAAAGATGAAGGCTCTTTTGTTATCATGTTTAGCAACAGAACAGAAAGAGCTAGCTATCATTGTAGATATAGCTGTAGAAAAATCTGTATATAGATTATGTGGTTAACACAAAACTAAGGCTTTGTATATATTTGACAGGGAAGAGACTCTGGCTTTTCCTTCCAAGATACACATATTTATTTTAATCAAGTTTACAGAGCATTGCTGCCTTGATTATGAATGTTAAGATCTAAACCCCAAAGAGAACAAGTATTACACAGCAGTCAAGGTTAGTGACCATCTAAACTTGAGGTAAGATGATTAGTGGTGAGAATAAAGAGGACAGGATAGGCTTATCAGAGAGTGGGGCAGAGCAGCATATAGGCTTGCCTGTCAGAATCTGCCTTCCCTCCATACTAGATGATCTCCCCACATCTTCTTACTGCCATTTCTTGCCAGTCTGATTTCACTGCCAAACCTGGCAAGACTCCATCCGGAATGTACACCTGAATTCTTTCTTTATTTTTTTTTAAGCGACGAGGTCTCAGTTGCCCAGGCTGGTCTCAAATCCCTGGACTCAGGCAATTGTCTCGCCTCCACCTCCCAAAGTGCTGGGATTACAGGTGTGAGCCATCATGCCCAGCTCACTTGATTTCTTAATTTGATTTCTAAGGTGGAAAAACTAGGAAGAGAGATACAGATGATAACAGAGAAGACACCTGATATAAATCAAATTTCCTGGGTAGAAACTTTTTGGAAGTCTTCAACTATGGGTTGAAAATTTTTTGGTTTATTTCAGGGAACTGTGTCTGGTTCAGGCACATGATGTGAAATTAACAAAGGAAGCAGGAAAGGCTCACAAGATTTGGCACAAATGAACAAATGTGTTGCTCTTCTCTTCTATTTGCCTGTTCCTGTACGTTGCTTATTTATGTACTGGGCTGTTTGTTTTTTCCTTATTGATTTGTGAGAGCTCTTTGTCAATAATAAAAGTTAGCTCTTTGTCTATTAAAAAAAAAAGCTCAGTTTTTCTAAGCAATTAAAAACCTTTCAAGCCATAACAGCAGTTAGAACTGGGGGGAAAAAAATCTGTAACCAACTTAATCAAATACAAGATTTCTTTCATAACTTCTTCATGAACCTTATTATGACTTATACATATGATTGACAACATGCTTGGACTCTCTGTTTTGCCCTATACTTCCATCTTTTCTAAATAACCAGTCATTTTACTTTAGGACAAAATTTTATCATACAAAATCCTTTCACATACAAAATTATTCTCTTTTCTTTATAACTTTTCTTACCAAAAAATACACTTATCTTCATACCTATAACTTTCTTTACATTTCTCTCTCTCCTACTTACTGGTTTCATTCTATCATCTTTCATAAATAACCTTTAAATAATCTCCAGATTATATAAAATAACCTAAAATTTTAGTGAAAACCTAGGAAACAAGAAATTCTGAACTGTTAGATATCAGTATCTTATAGATGAGACTCTTTACATAATTTTAGAAACTTTTTCCATATTATAATTCTTTCTTAATTGAAAGTCACCTACACATTTAATGAGCTTCTTAAACAATTTTAAGATTTTCAAATCACATGAGGAACGTACCCACAGCATTATCTTATTTATATTTACCTAATTTATTCATAGCAATTTGCTTAATTACTCATGAAAACTGAGACTTTAGACAAGGCTAGTCATTGTTTTAAGTTATCTCCAGGCTAATCATTCATAAAACCTATAAACACCAGATTTATAGAAAGTAAGAACCTTAAAGTTAAATACATGAAAATTTTACTGATAATTCAAAAGATTTAGCTGGTTTTTTTTTTAAAAAGACAAACAATTTTAAATTAGTCTTACTTGCAAAAAAAAAAAATAAAGATCATTCTGGTTTTGGCTAGGTTTACAGTTTTATAATCCTTGTGCCAAATCCTGATTCTTTAATATATCTAGCACAGACAAACACAAAACTTACCTAATTAGATCCAGACAAAAATGTATTCTGACAATTCCAAAGATACTTTCACTTTATCAATAATTTTAAAGCCATTTTTAGTTACCAAAGATTATTAAAGTCACATGAACTTGGAAAGCATTTAAATCCATTTGTTTAATTTATGAGTACTCATGTACTTATAAGCCAATTTAGTAGCATGCTAGACAAAACACATAACAGGCACATACATGCAAACACGTTCAAACAAACATACATACACACAAAGATTAAATAGCCTTTACCTCCGAACTCCTGCCATGAAACAGTAACAAACTCACCATTCTACAAAAGACACCTAACTTTAAATTATATTGCTGACAAAATTGGAACCTGTTTGCATGACTCAACTTCATTTGTCCCAATAGGTAATCCAATAAAGGCTGTGGACCAAAATTAGGGTAAGGCAGTTTCTGTGGTAGTTTAATTTTTAAAACCTTTAAACCTTTTTTCTTCCATTTTAAATGAGTTTTCAATGTTTACATTTTAGTTAGAACTGGCTGAACTGTATAATAAAAACAATATTTTATTTAACCTTGAAACAGTGAGCTTATCTCAACACCAGTAGTTTAGTTACCAGCAGATTCAAAGCAGGCAGAAAAGAAAAGAGAGAAATAGAAGACTCTATTTAACACCGTAATCACAGATTAACTATTTGAACTCTGAAATTTCCTTGTTGTAATTTGCCCACTAGCTTTAAAATGTGGGCAACAATAGGCCTTAATATCTAACCAGGTGGTGTTTCAGAAAACTTGGCATGCCTTTGAACTTCTTTCAAACACAAAACAAACAGTGAAGCCAAAAAAAGGAAACTGAACAATGACTGAAAGTTCTGGAGCAAAGACAGTGAAGGGTTGTTGGACAAGCCTGGTCTTGGGGCCTAAGGTAGTGTGATGGGTCAACAATGTTATGACACCAGCATTCACCTCTCTTCCTCTTACAAGTCTTGGTTTTCCCACTGAATGCCAGAGGCAATCATGGGGCCCTGGAGGGCTGGATGATAAATCCCTATAAGTACCCCCAGGATGGGACATGACTCCCAGCCAAGATGTTTTCGATGTTCCCTATGAGGCCTTTACATGTCATGGGGACAGTTTAGTTATCTTAATATCATCTTGACCCCTGACACCTTCGTGAGACACTCAGTTGCCCGAGGGTACCTGTTTTCACAGATGGAAGGGAAGAATGCATCTTATCTTTGACTTAGACTGAAGCCCAAGTTCACATTGGAAAGGGACTTCCTTTCTGCAGAGTTTTGCCAGCAACCCTTGTACACACACAGACACACACAGACCAGCATAGGCTTAACAACATTTATCTTAGAAACTTGTAGCCATGAGATAGCAGTAAACTTATTAGGGCTAGCTTATATTACTGGTTAACCATGGTCTAGAATGTGTGCACACAACCAAGAACTTAGAACTTGGATTTTCAGAAATCTGCCATGCCCTCTTCCAAAAACAAAACCAAACCAGCAGGATGTTCGAATTGCTTTCAAGTAAACCCTAGGGACTAACAAAGTACAAAATATAAACCAAAGGATATCCCAATACAAAGCACTAATGAATTAAGAACCGTGACACTTCCCTGGCGCTTACAATTGGTCCACAGGACCCAAATAGGAAGGTGTCCAACTCTTAGCTGGTTTGGTTTACTTATAAGTGTGTCTGCTTCAAAATCCTGTTATCTCCCACCTTTTTTCACAAAAGGACCTTGGCCATGGTCAGCAGAAAGAAAACCTTGGAGGGTCCCTGGAGCAAAGAGCATCCTGGCAGCCGCAAGGAGGTCTCCAGGGAATGGTCCTATCGACACTAGCCAGCTGCAAGGAACAGAGTCCTGGCAGAGGAGTCTCCAAATGTTATGGACAGATCCAATAAATCGACTGCTATCCCTCGTAGCCAATTAAAGTATGATAGGCAGAGACTGGGAGAAAAGGGACTGTTTAATTTCTATAACCAGGTTATAGGGAAATGGGCCGGCATCATTGCCAAAAGTCCCACTCCAACTCAAACATCACGAATTCATTCCAGTATTTATACCCAAAATGCATAGCCCTTTACCCACCCCAAATTTGAAGCCTACATGCAATTTTAACACGACTCAAGATTTACATGAACAATTTTTGATACATGACCCCTGGCATGACACAAAGTTTCCTGGTCACGCTGACATTTTAGATAACATTTTAGAATTTACAATATGTTCTTTTACAGATTTTTTTTTTCTTAGAGGAAGGGGCAGACAATTTTAATATTTGGAAGGAAAAGAAAATTGTGACAATCTTTTATTCCCAGAGCCCTGGCCTATAACAGTCCAATGTCCTTGTATTCACAGATGGATGGGAGGTGAACAATGTCCACTTCAAACTTTTAGACATATTCTTGTCAGCCTTGGACCACTCTCCTAATCATTAGGTGATCTGGTGTGCCCAGCTGTTTCTTCTTCAGCACCAGCAATGGTTTACTAGATAAGAATTGTCAGTCAGGCAGGGAGGTGCTGGGAAGGGGTGGGGGTGGGGCAAAAAGGAAAAATGTGCACTTTTGCATCCAAGCAACTTTTACATTTAGCCCAACTCGACTACAAAATAATACAAGGTTTTAAGACTTTTTTAAATGACTGTTCTAATATAACCAAAATGGCCTCTTTTCACCTTATAACTGTTATATACCCAGGGGTAAGTGAAATATTCTAGAGCTGAAGTCAGAAGATTGTGAGATGAGGAGCTACATTGTATTCCTGTTGTAAGAAACAAAATGGTGATTCATTTTCAAAATGGTGATTTGTTACTTCATTTCCTGGGTCTTCCTCCTTTCTTAGCAGGTTTTCTCTTTTGGTAGGCTTCCTCTGATGGGCACTGAAACCCTATCAAAATTCAGAAACTTGTATTTTACCTTATTTGTGAAAAAACTGCGTATATTTTACCTTATTTGTACAGAATTATTGCTTAGGGAACATCTGGAAAAGTGATGCAACCGCTAAAGTACTCAGGGAATCAGGGGAGGGACTTGTGGTTTTTTTTGTTTGTTTGTTTTGAGTTGGAGTCTCACTCTATCACCCAGGTTGAAGTGGCACACTCACGGTCACCCCAGTGTCAACCTGCTGGGCTCAGGAGATTCTTCCACCTCTACTTTCTAAGTAGCTGGAACTACAGGCACGTGCTACCACGCCCGGTTAATTTTTTGATTTATTGTAGAGATGAGGTCTTGTCGTGTTGCCCAGGCTAGTCTCAGATCCGTGGGCTCAGGCAATCCTCTCACCTCAGCCAGGCTGGGCACAGTGACTTGTGCTTTAAAGGCCTAAATACGCTGGCTGTGACACCTCGGTGTGCCTGCTCACCAGGGAGGCATTCTTTCTTACAAGAACAAGATTTTATTTTTTATTTATTTTTTATTTTTATTTTTATTTTTTTTTAGTTGGAATCTCACTCTGTCGCCCAGACTGGAGTGCAGTGGCCGCTCCCAGCCACCGCAGCCTCGACCTGCTGGGCTCCAGTGATCCTTCCGCCTCAGCCTTCCTAGTAGCCAGAATTACAGGCATGCGCTACCATGCCTGGCTGATTTTTTGATTTATTGTAGAGATGCCCAGGCAGGTCACAAAGAACAAGATTTTTAAAAGCTGCTTCACTCCCCTGATCTCTGAGTCTCCATGTCCTGCTTTGACAACCAAACAGGAGGGTTGATTTCACCTCCCACACTGGTACCAAAATTAGATATTGTTCCCTCCATGATGCCTAGAAATAAGGGCAGATGAGAAGGGGCACAGAGGAGGAGGATATAGGATGGGGACCCAGGATTGGTCGAGATCAGAAGTGACCTCTTTCTGATGGGGTAAGCCCCCCTCACCCTGCAGGGCAGGATGTCTTTGTAGTCATGTAGTCATTGAACACACTACTTGACTGTTCATCTCAATGGACAGATGTTCCTTGTTTGATTCAGAGGAGAGAGAGTGGTTTCAGAGGTTCATCTGGGAGCCAAATGGATGAAAGAAGTGGAAGAGAAAGAGAGATGTGATACAGTTGAATTGCTCCCGTGTGTGTGTGTGTGTGTGTGTGTGTGTGTGTGTGTGTGTGTGTGTGTGTGGAGAGAGAGAGAGAGAGAGAGAGACTCCTCTTGGTGGGTCCTTCCTGGGTGATCTTAACGCCAGTATGGTCTCCCACCCTTTTGTCCCGTCTCACTCCTGACTCCTCTTCCTCACTGCACATGCTTCTG
Organism: Cephalopachus bancanus; assembly: GCA_027257055.1. NCBI lineage: Eukaryota > Metazoa > Chordata > Mammalia > Primates > Tarsiidae > Cephalopachus > Cephalopachus bancanus. Next base: position 1,353,776 of record JAPVLO010000006.1, read on the forward strand.
GTCCACGTACTATGAGTCCTAGCTGACCTAAAATCTGTGGGCATCATGATGTTTTCAGACCTTTGTCCTTAGAGTATCCTTTTCCTACAATCACATTTTCTTTCATCTCACCTATTCTGCTTCTAGAAATCCTTCAAGACCTTCACAAATGCCAGTTCTCAGGACTTTGCCCTCCCCTCCCTCAGATATCACTTCCTATTCTGCCACAGAAGGAGAAATGAATTATATTCTCACCCTTGCTTCCCTCAGCAGCTATGTGAGCTCCCTGAGATGACAGCCCCCTCTCCCTTTCTGTCCCAGGATCTGTCACAGTGGCTGAAACACAGCAGAGGGTACAAAACTCTACATTGCAGGTTGACCTGGGGCAGCAGGAGCTGAGGAGATGCCTCCTCAGATTTGGAACCTGGACAAGGACTGTCATGCTTGTGTTTCCACTTCAGCAGCACACACAGGAGCCTCAGGCATATCCCAATCCAAGGCCACAGCCACCATACCTAGCTGGAGCCTCCCCCTCATTCTTGCATGCCTCATCCTTCTTGTCATCTATTGAGAGTCCTTAGAGTGACAGGTACTGTTGGCAGAATTGAGAGAGGAGCAGGGACGGATGCATGGGGTGGGAGGATGGGGAAGGTGAATTCTCAAAGTCTCCCTAGTCCCATGGATGGGACCTTCTTGTTCTGGACATGAGACAGGTGGATAAGATCTCATGTCATTGTAGCAATGACTGAGGCAACTCAGTCTGAGTTCTGATGGCTCCTTGCCTTCCAAGGCCAGCAAGAAAGGGGGGGACCCTCACCAAGGCTTAGGGCCTGCTGACCTAGAGAGGAATGAGCCCTTGCAGACCTATTTGAGACCAGATTCCTACTGGGGAAGGGCACGGTGGGGTGTGGCCTGCAGACAGCAGGACTTAGGTGTGGGCAATGCCCACAATTGAGTGAGGGTATGGTGGCCCTGCCTGGAGCAAAGTTGACCCCAGAGACAGGAGGGGCTGAGCTGCTGCTGGGGTTCTATGGTCACTGCTGAGCTGGAGCAGGAATGGGTGGGGCGGGGCAGGGACAGTCACATCCTGGGCTACAGATGCTGCTCCCAGCGTGAGGAGTAGCTGAAAACAGAGGAAAAGAGGATGTTGGCCTGCAGGCCCATGCCAGGCCAGGGGAACACGGATCCAGGTTCCTCCCTTGCCCTCCCTTAGGTCTTGCCATCAGCAGGTGGAGAGGCCCTGAGTGAGGGACACCATCCAACACCAGCATCAGTCTTGAGGCTCATGGTCTGTAGGGGGTCTGGGTAGACTCTGTGATGTCGTCAAGGAAGGAGAAGTTGGGGGAGGTAGAAGACCCTGGGTGGGAGTGGACGGACACCCATAGCGTAAGTGAGGTGGCTCTGAGATGGGGAATTGTCCCAGGAAAATTGACCCGAGGTTTCCTCAGCCACATGGACAACACCTGTTTCCCAGGTGTAAGCTAATGTGCTCCCAAGAAGTCCCTGAGAGTGAAGCTAGCTCAACACTCCCCCTTCTGGCTGGTACTTCTTCCACCTCTGCTTATCTATTGACCGCTCCCCCCCCCACCCTCCGAGTTCCTCACAGGAGAGTAAGTCTGGAGGTCTTAGCAGACCCTGATGGTCCCCAGATGAACATCTCCTGTCCTTCCTCCTGTCCGGTGATTACCCTTTAGGCTTTCATTGTGAACATGCTGTGCCAGTTCCCCTGCTGCTAACTGATGGGTTCTGCACTTGGTCTCCTGACCACTTGAACAGGAAATCTCAGCAAAGAGAGAACATTTTTCTGTGTCAGTATGAAGCAGTGGACAGGAAATAGGAGACCAGGGGATTTCCTTCATTGTCGCCTTGAGGATGATGAGTCACTCAATTGACAATATCTAGCAGAGTGAATGATAGACCCCTCTCATTACACAGCAGCCCTCAGGTCAGCTTCAGGGGTGCAGACACGTCCCCACTAGCTTATAGGTCCACAGGTGTTTCTTGCTGTGCTGTTTGTCATACCAGAAAATTAGCAGCAACCTAAATGTCCAACAAGGGAGGATATATAACAAAAGAAGCAGGTGATCACCGTTTCTCGCTACCTGGCTCATTCGATAATCTGAGCCACTGTCAAAAATGGAACAACAACAATACTGGATGGAAAATATTCAAATCCTTCAAATACAGTAATGGGGACTTCTGACTGACTGCCATCAGTAGGGGTCCCCTAAACCCACCTATCTCTTCATCCATCTCCAAAAAGTATACAGATCATTAAAGGAAGAGAAGACACCTGAACCCACTCCTTTAGCACAACAAGGAGATGGAAATCCCTAAACATGCCAACCCCAGTTGCAGAGCCTGTGCTGTGGGGAGAATCAGACAGACACTGCCAAGATGGTGGCCTCATCCCACACAGGTCAAATTGTCTAGAAAAACATTACATTGTATTAGGTATTATAAGTAATCTAGAGATGTTTAATCTACAGGAGAATGTGCATAGGTGATAGGAAAATCCCAAGACATTTCCTATTAGAAAGTTGTGTATCTGTGGATTTATACTTATTTTTATAAGTATTTATACTTATATTTATATTTATTTGTGGTGTGTCATACTTTAGTGCTTGTGCTACTGTGTGACTTTAGGAAGCTACCTAACCTATCTGTGCCTCAATGTATTCATATACAAAGTGGAGTTTAAGTCATACTAACTTCCTAAGAGTACTGTCAGTTAATTGAGATGATAGCAGTTACTCTTTTTAACAGAGGCTTTGGCATAGAAAAGTTTCAGTAAGTATATTTTGTAATTATTGGCTGATCTGCTGTTCTCCCCACTGAAGTCCCCATTCCCTCCCTGAGTGTGCTGCATTCACTCAGCAAATACATAGTGAGGCCCTGGCCGTGCAGGCCTATGCTGGTCTCTTCCACCATCTATCCTCTCTCCTCATCTCCACCCAGTCCTCAGGTTTCACATTCCCTCTTCTTATTTCTTCCTTTTCCCCTCAGGTGTCCTCTCCAACTTGACCCCCACAGGCGGAGGATGTAAGCTGTGAAGAATTTGATAGGCTTATGGCCCTTGGGATTTAGATTTCTGGCTCTCACTGAAGGCCAAGGTGCAGGTTTCTTCCCAAGAACTTCATCAGTGCAGTCCAGAAAACACAGAACTTCCTAGCTGTCCATATGGAAGAATTAAAACTAGAGTGGGCAGAGGTGTGGGATCAGGCTTTTTCCTTTGCACTGAGAGGAATCTACATCCATATAAGTTTCTTAGGAGAACCTGTGCTCAACTACTAGACAATTTTTCTTAGGGAAAGAACCAGAAAGGCAGGCAGGTGGATCCATGGATAGATGGATGCATAAGGAGGTGCATGGGCAGCTTCACAGGGCCATCATGGCTGTTGTGTACAGCTACAATGCTCAGGGTGTGTTGGAGGGGCTTTAGTTGCTCAGCAATGAATATGTTGCTTAATGGATTGTGGCATATCCAGAAAATTATGGACAATCATCCTTCAGTACCTGTGGTGCATTAGTTGAAAGGACCCAAATACCAAAATCCACAGATGCACTACTTCCTAATAGGAAATGACTTAGTATTTTCCTATCACCTACACACATCCTCCTGTAGACTTTCAATCATCTCTAGATTGCTTATAATACCTAACACAATGTAAATATTATATATATTGCTATAGAGTATTATTTGTTTGATTTTTATTGTTTCTTATTTTCTATCCATGGTTGGTCACAGCACCACTGGTGCCATGTCTGAGGATGCAGACAGTGGGCTGTATTAGGAGGCGAGGCCTTTGGGAAGTGATTAGGTAACTAGGGCAGTGCCCACACAAATGGGTTTCATGCCCTTTTAGGGAAATGTCAAAGAGCTCCTGCTCTGTCTTTCCACCATGTGAGGACACAACGAGATGAGCCCTGTAACCAAGGAACCCTCCTCACCAGATCCCATTAGGCTGATTTCTTGATCTTGGACCAGCAAACCTCCAGAAACAAATGTTTGTTATTTCAACCACACATTCTATTATAAATAATCAAATTAAAAATAGACAAAAGTTCTGAATAGACATGTCTCCAAAGAGGATACATTAATTATCAATAATCACAGGCAAAGATGTTCATTAGTCATTTGGGAAATACACATTAAAACAACAATCACACAAATCTGGATGGCTACAATGAGAAAAATAGCTGTAAATCAGAGAGGGCATACCAACCGCTGGTGGTAATGTAAAATAGTGCAGCCACTTCAAAACAGCTTGGAAATTCCTCAAAATGTTAAACATAGCTACTCCATGACCCAGAAATTCTATTCCTAACTGTAGTTCCAAAGGAAAAGAAAATGTGTCCACACAAAAACTTGTACATGAATATTCACAGCAGCATCATTCATAACAGCCAAAGAGTGGAAAAGTCCCAGATGGTCATCAACTGACAAATGGATAGACAAAACATGGTACATCCATAAGCTATGAAAAGGAATGTAGTACCAATATAAACTATAACATGAATGAACCTTGAAAACATTATGCTAACAGAAAGAAGGCTGTCACAAAAACTAACATATTGTATAATTCTATTCGTATGAAATGTCCAGATAACTACATTGAGATACAAAATAGATTAGTGGTTGCCAGGTGCTGGGGAGAGGGAGGATGATGTGACTGCCATTAATGACTAATAACAGGTACTGTTTCTTTGTGGATAATAAATATGTTCTGGAATTAGATGGTGATGATAGAGGTACACAACTGTGAGTATATTCAAAACCACTGAATTGTACACTTTCAAAGGGTCAGGTTTATGAAATGTGGATACCCTGTGGTATGTGATTATCTCAATAAAGCCTTTATAAAAGATAAGGGTCACCAGACCCTTCCTTGAAGATCACCAGATCCTTCGCTACGTGAAGGGAAAGAAGAAGCAGGGAAGCCTGGGGCAGCTGTTGGAGTAACAAGGACAAAGGAGAGTGGCTTGGACTAGGGCAGTGCAGGGGTTGATGAAAGGAGAGACCTGCAGCCAGAGGCTACCAGGACAGCACTGGCCTGGCGTTGTCACATCTGAGTGGGCAGAGCCATCAGAACTTCCAGCAGATATGAGGAAGAGGCTCCATCTCAGCTGATGATAACCTCTAGGCACCTGAAATATAATACAAAAAAGATATGGGGGGGCAGCTATTGTGAAACCAACATAAAAGCAGCACAAACTCATCTAGATGCTGAAATTAGCATAATTTTTTTCTAAAATATTGAATATGAATGTCTAAATAAATCAATTGAGGCCGAGCCCATCATTTTTCCTGTCCCCACTTGGCTGGAAGGTGCTTCATGATTCCTGTACTCAAATGGGCAACTGAGGCAGCATGCTGTCTAGACCAGGAACCATATTAATTTTGCCACATGTGTTTGCACCTCCTGTAAGCTAACAAATGGTTTTGCTTTTTTTTTTTTAATTGGAGTCTCTGTCGCCCAAGCTGGAATGCATTGGCATGCTCATGGCCACCCCAGCATCAACCTGCTGGGCTCTGGCAATCCTTCCACCTCAGCCTTCCAAGTAACCAAAACTACAGGTGCACACCACCACACCCAGCTAATTTTTTATTTATTGTAGAGACAAGGTATCATCAAATTGCCCAGGCTGGTCTTGAACCCACGGGCTCAGGCAATCCACTTGCCTTGGCCTCCCAAAGTGCTGGGATTACAGCCTGAGCCACTGAGCCCAGCTGGTTTTACTTTTTAAATACTTTGGAATTAAAATTTAAAACACCATTCCATGTCACGTGAAAATTATATGAAGCTCAAATTTCAGTGTTGGGTTGGCTGGGCACAGTGGCTCAGGCCTATAATCTCAGTACGTTGGGAGGCAGAGGTGAGAGGATTACCTGAGCCCTTGGGTTTGAGACCAGCCTGGGAAACTTGGCGAGACCTTGTCTCTACAATAAATCAAAAAATTAGCCGGGTGTGGTGGCTTGCACCTGTAGTTCCAGCTACTTGGAAGGCTGAGGTGGAAGAATTGCCTGAGTCCAGCAGGTCAAGGCTGTGGTGGCCATGAGTGTGCCACTGCACTCCAGCCTGGGCAACAGAGTGAGATTCTGAGTTTTAAAAAAGGCTGGGTGAGGTGGCTCAAGCCTGTAATCTCAGCACATTGGGAGGCTGAGTTGAAGGGATTGCCTGAGCCCGTGAGCTCAAGAACAACCCAGGCAACTTGGCAAGACCTCATCTCTACAATAAATCAAAAATAAGCTGGGCAAGGTAGCGCATGCCTGTAGTTCCAGTTACTTGGAAGGCTGAGGCAGAAGGATCGCCTGAGCCCAGCAGGTTGACACTGAGGTAGCCATGAGCATGCCACTGCATTCCAGCCTGGGCGACGGAGTGAGACTCCAACTCAAAAAAAAAAAATTCAGTGTTATAAAGTTTGTTGTAACACAGCCCTGATCCTTTGTTGCATATAATCTGTGGCTTCTTTCACAGCAGATTGAGGAGTTGCCACAATAGCTATATGGCCTACAAAGTCTAAAACGTTACTATCTGTTTTTTCACAGAAAAAGTTTGCTGACTGCCTGTTTAGATATTGTAAGTAAACTACAAAAGGCAGGGAGGCCATGGTTAACTTTGGAGTCAAAACTTGTTTTTTCCTGAAAGCATATGTCAAAGGCATGACTACAGAGAAGTGCTGCCCATAATAGGATGTGAGCTCATCCTCTGGCTCTTTCACCACCTCACCCCCCTCATGCTTCCAATGGGGCTCTGGGTGCCTTCATAGCAGCAGCCTGTGAATGCATAAACCAGGGACATGAAGTCACCTCTGTGAGAGGAGGGTTCTGGAAGTGCAGCATTGCCAGATACACTGTGCTTATTTCGACAGGTCAATTGGACAATGGTTTTTCCAGGATCCAGAGAGATCTACATGCAATGAGTGAATTACAAAGACTTTGAGGATTCTATCTGGAGGACCTCAAGAAGTAATTTCAGCTACTAACTTGGAAAATTTTTGGTCTAATAAGAGAACATGCCAGAATGCCAGAATTCACTAGTAGCTCAACAAAGTGGAAAGAGCATAAAATTTATCGTGTGTGTGTGTGTGTGTGTGTGTGTGTGTGTGTGTGTGTGTACAGATGGACGAATGGATGGATGGACGAACAGATGGATGGATGGATGACTGGATGGACGGATGGTTGGATGGATGGATGAGTGAATGGAAGGATGGATGGATACATTGGATGGATGGATGGAGGGATGGATGGATGGACAGACTGGATGGATAGACGGACAGACAGATGGATGGATGGATGAATGAGTGAATGAAAAGATGAATGGATAGATTGGATGGATAAATGAAGGGAGGGATAGAGGGAGGGATGGATGGATGGATGCATGGATGGGTGGATGGGTAGATAGATGGATGAGTTGGTGACTGGATGACTTGGTGAATTTTCTCTGTGGAGCATCTATGGCTCCACAAAGATTTCTCACCTATCCTCTAGATGCTTCTTGCCCCTATAAGCAGATCTTCTCCCAGAGTAAATGAGGGATCAATTATTCTGATCACACCTAAAATTTCTTGCATCATAACACCCCTGTGCTCTTTAGTTTGTGCTCTTCTCTTTCCCTAGAAATCCCTATGTACCCACCTGACTGAGTTCTATTTTCTGCCAAGATTCTGTAGCAACATCATCTCCCATGAAACTTCCCTAGTGTCCTGGAGAATTCACCATTTTCTCTTCCATATTTTAAAGATTCTAACCAGAGGAGGAATAAGTTCAAAAGATCTAGTCTACAGCATGGTGACTACAGTTAATAACAATGTGTTTTATACTTGAAAATTGTGAAGAGAGAAGATTTTAGGTGTCTCATCACTAAAAGTGATAGAAGGTGGAGGCAATGCATACATTAATTAGCTTAATTTAGCCACTTTATAAACACATTTCAAAACATCACCTTGTACACTATAAATAATACAATTTGTATTTAACAATTTTAAGTAAAGATTCTAGGTAGCATGAGTGTCACAGTATAGTCTATCCACATGTACATTTGTCCATCTCCTTCAGTAAATGTATTAGTGCCTTCAAGATCAGGCACATCCCTTGTTCCCCTTTGTACCATCAGATTCCAATACAGGAATGGCCACAAGAAAAGACTCCACGACTGTGAGAGGCCTGGAAGGAGACATTCTTCAACACTGAGAATAGGGAGGGGCTGAGGTGGGCAGAGCCTGGAAAGTGGCTGGCTTCTAGGGGACCTGACTTAGAATTACCTCAGGTCCTTGGACATATGCTGGTTTCTACTTTGAAGACCTGGAGATGACAGTGAAATCACGGAGCTGAACTTGGATCGGCAGAACTTCTTGAAAATAGCAACTATTATACCTGGTCTGTCTCTTCTGGACAGAAGGGAGCTGTGCCTTATCTCGAAGGAACCAGAAGGGCCTGGTGATATCTAGTTCTTAGGTGACTGTTTGACACTCTCTGATGATCCCCTGTATTATCCTGATGGGTCAGCTACTTGAAGAAAATGGGTTCTAAAAATTTGAATATCTTCTTCAACTACAATTGATTCCACATGGCTCCTCTATAGAGCATTCCATCTGGATTCTAGTTTCTGCTGCTGTTGGATCCCGTCACTGTCTGGCAGCTCAACTCCTGGAGAGCCCAGGCCCAGGCTCAAATCTTGTCCCTCATCATTCAAAATGGAAATCCTTTTCCACAGTGCTCCTGTACTCTCAGGATATTATGGAAAGCAGAGTCCAGCTTTTGAATCCTCCCTCAAATCTCCTCTCCTTCACCCACCTCTTGCTAAGTCCCACCTTCTTCCCCAGGAGACTTCTGACCACTGAGTCCTCTGTTCATGCACATTTCCCAGGATGTGCTGCCTTCTCACTGTCTGCAAAGGGTCCTGTGTGTCCCCAAGAACTGAAGCCCCTGAGGACAGACACTGTCTTGTATTGCTGTAACTAGCCCCACACCTAGCCCAGAGCTCTGCTCATTGTAGTTGCTTCCCACAAATGTTGGCCAAATGGTTGCCCTTGACAAGAGTGGGCATACCCTGTGGTCTGGAGATGTACCATTCTTCCTAATCTCAGACAGGTGGAGGGACACAGGGCTGAGGATGCAAGGGCTGAGGATACAGGGACCGAGAATTGAGGTTCCTGCCTCTGCCAGCCAAATCCTAAGAGGGCTCCTCTAGGATCACTGAGACTGGTGGTCTAACCCCAACCCACCCTTCCCTGAGTGTTTCTCTCTTTAATGCTCATTGTGTTTGCTGTGATGTCACTGTCATGACTCAGTCCAGACCTGGGCATCCCTGGTGAGAGACCCAAGGCTGGGTGTTTGGAAAGCTTGTCTCTCACCATGACAGCGACAGCAACAAGGTCTCACCCTTGGCTCCCTGGGAGAGAAAGTAAATGATGCAAAAATGTTGGCAGTGCAGACCCAAACCATGGAGAAACAGTCATGAGCTCAGGATGATTCTGCCTGGGAGGAAGGTGGAGGCCTCTATGAGCATCCTGGGTGTGAGAAGTTCCAGGTGAGGAGTTTATCAGCAGGGAGTGGACAAGCACTGTACATGGGAAGAAAGAAAGCTGAGATTGGTTTTGTGTAAAATAACTGACAGCAGTTGTTAAAACCCTAAGTAGGGAAAGGACTGGAGAATAGAGCTGGGTCTTTCAATGGTTCCCAGGACAGAAATTCTCATCTGTCATGTGTTACTGCATGCTTAGTATCTCAATAAGTTTTTTAAGACATCCCTAAAACAAACCTAAAAATTATGTTTATTCAGTAGTTAGGAATAAACAGTTAATATTTATGACTTAGCAATTTGATAGCCAAGTAAGAAACTATTACACGTCAATTGAAAAAGTAGTATGTTTCTTTCATTCTTAAATAACCACAACTGGTTACTAGTGAGACATGTGTACCTGTGGGCATTGCCCAGCTTCTCAACCTTGAAATAAGGTTGAACACATCATTCTGATTTCCTATTTTACATAGATTTTTGCAGCAGTTTTGATTTCTATCACAGCAACTTTGAAGGCACAGACTGTAAAATAGAAGTAATCTGAAGAACTATTGTCTAGTGTAATGTTGAAACTCCAAGATACCTTAAACTTCCTGTGGTGTCCAGCAGTTGTCACTGTATCGCTTTTGACTATTCCCAGAGTGAGTTTGCTCCCAGAGCACCTTGACACACAGTGGGAAGCACAGCCGTAGGCTAAAAGAAGGACAAAGGACGTGGGGACATCATGGACGATGAGGTCCATGGAGAAGATGTTTTTGGAGATAAGGCAGTTCATCCCATCTTGTAGATCAAGATGTCATGAGGTCACAGAAAAGATGAATGCTCTTTGGAGGCCCAGTAGTTCAGCCGTGTGGGACATATTTCTCTTCCTTTGATCTAGTAAAAACCACCTGGACACTGCTTCACCCCAGAGCTATGGGGATCAAGGAGGAAGGTCAGAATGAGGAACTGTGTCTTCCAGAAAGATCACATGGTGAGATCACACTTGATGGTTTAGGAAAGACTTTGTGTACTAGGAGATGACCCCCAAGGTGACAGGTGGGAGAGCAAAGTGGAAAGAGCATGACATCTCTCCAGATGAGAGGGTGTGTGTGTGTGTGTGTGTGTGTGTGTGTGTGTGTGTGTGTGTGTGTGTAAATGGTGGACTAATTTCCTGGTTGATTTGATATAGATGGAGACAGGCACTGCCAGGGTAGTTCCTTCCCATCCCCTCTTCTCTATATTTCCTCAAGACATTTCTCCTTGATGTAGAAAGATCCTCTTCCCCAGTAACTGATGGTTCATTACTCCAGGCTTCTCATTAATCCCCAAATCTCTGAGCATCTTTATTCCCCCAGGCTTGTGTCCATGCTTGTCCCCCTGCCTGGTACCCCTATCATCATCTCCCACCTGGCCCAGTTGGAGTCCTCCTACTAGAACAGTCTGAAATGCCACCTCCTGAGAAGCCTCCATCCAACACCCCAGGCAGAATTAATCGCCCCTCTTCTACCTTCTGATGGCTCCAACCACAGTGAGAGTGTCACAGCAGCATCCTCAGCCACATGCGTGTTTGTCCCTCAGTGGATTCTAAGTTCCTTGAGAACTGGACACATCAGTCGTGCACCTCTAAACCAGCACCTAGTACAGTGGCTCCCATATGGTAGGGTTTAGGAAACATGGGAGGAATCCAATCATCATTTCCCCTGAAGTCTGCTGGAACTCCGAATGGGGTCTCCATAGTTTGGGGGATTGAACAAAGGTCTCCATTTCTATTCCTTCCAGCACCAACATCCATGACTTTCCTCATCCCTGCATGTGAAGATTGGCCAGTTAGGAGAAGGGGAGGGGCAGAAGCACCTACACCTGGTCTCCTCAACCACCCACTATGGGCTTGTCCCTCAATGGGACCTGGTGAGTGTGGGAGCACCTGGGCCTAGGGGGATGGGGCCTCTGCATCCCCACAGAGGACCACGAGGAGGTGTTCAGCACTTGCGGAGATGGCCAGTGAGTGCTTCCAGGACTGCATGGAGCTCCAGAGAGGCAGGAAGTTCGGGACCCTCTTCTGCGTAGCTTGAGAAATGTAGGCATGGTCATGTCTACAAAAGGAGCTCTCACTGTGGCTGGTCAATGCCTTTCCCCCCTACCTCTCCCAGTCCAGAGCTGATGTGTCACATCTCTTCATGGATGTCTGAGTCAACTGAAACAAAAGGTCAGAATTGCCCTAGAGATTTGAAACTTCTTCAAAAGTTGACAAGTACACATTTTTTTTTTATTTTATTTTATTTTAGTTGTAGTCTCACTCTACCACCCAGGCTGGAGCACGCTCATGGCCACCACAGCTTCGACCTGCTAGGCTCAGGTGATCTTCACACTTCAGCCTTCCAAGTAGCTGAAACCACAGGCATGTGCCACGATGCATGGCTAATTTTTTGATTTATTGTAATTTATTGTAGAGACGAGATCTCACCATGTTGCTCAGGCTGATCTTGAACCCCTAAGCTCAGGCAATCCTCTCGCCTCAGCCTCCCAAAGTACTGAGATTACAGGCGTGAGCCACCATGCCTGGCTGACAAATGCACATTTTAATTCAACTTATATTGTTAGGCATCTATAGCTGAACAAAACATTTTATTTCACAGGATTGTCCAAATTACTTACATAGAATTTTTTAAAAATCAACAAGCTGAACTTATAGAATTGAGAGATCCAAGTGACCAACTAATGCAACATATCACTTTCAATGTACTGAAGGATATACTGAATGTTAGCATTATCAGAACTTTACATATAATGAAGTGTAATTTCAGTTGATAAATCCGTCTGCAAGTCTAGGTCCTCTGAGAAGCGGAGGCCAAAATGGGTCTCACATGCTGGGATTTCATCAGGGGAAACACCTGGGAGAACCGTTCAGGCTGAGGCAGCCCTAACCTCAATGCAGGAGGAATGAATGGGAAGTTGGGTGGTAGCATAATGCACTGCTCTGTGTTCTAGAGAACATTTGCAGAGCTCTGAGGCAGTCCTCAAGTAAAAGTCAACTGTTAGGCGACTGCTTGACCCCTGGAAAGAGCTTTCCTTAGCATCCCTGTCAGGTTCAGTCACCATAGGAAGTATGAACTCAGCAGAAACATGATAAAAGACTTCAGAGTACAGCCTGGGCCCTAGGCAAATGAGCACCCTTCAGTTGGAGATCTGAGAAATGTATTCTCATGGCCACCACAGGCCATGGCAGATTCTGCTTGAGAAAGAATGAGGTTTTAACAATATTAGGAAGATAGTTTTGAAGCAACAGTAGTGGCAAAAAAAAAAAAAGACAAAAAGAAACTGTCTGTTTCTAATAATATCTAAAGACTGAGGAGAGAAGTTCATAAGAATCACAAAGATGTGAAAGATAGAATCACTAATGAATATGAAGCCAAAGTCGTCTTCAGTTTTGGTTTTAGTTGCCTTTTAGGCATCCAAGTCAAGAAATGAGCTCATCATCAGGTCAGATGTGACCTTCTGACCAGGATTCTGTTCCTGCTCAAGGACAAACCAAGGTGTCAAGGAAGAAAAGAAATGTTGAAATCAGCAGGAAAGAAGATGTCCTCCAAAAACAAAGGTGACAAGTAGAATTCAAACAAGGAAGATGGATCTTTAAGTGCAACCATGGAAGAAGAAAAGTTATGAGTCACTTGAGCCACAGGGACAAGGAAGAGTCAGAGAGTATAACAAGAGATTGACAGAGTGTTTCAAGAAGATCTCAAAAGGAGACTGTAATCACTGGCTCAGGGAATTTTCGGTACATTGGGAAAAGGTGACTGAGAAGACAGGCAACTGAGCAGGGTGGAAAGATGCAGTAGCTTTCTTCAGAGGATCTACTGCTTCCCCTAAAGTGCCAGTGTGTGTCATGTGTAAAAAAGAGATAGAGAAAGAGAGAGACTTATTGAGACTAACTTATGAGTTGATTATTGATTGACTTTTAGGTGGGCTTCCTGTCTGGAAAGTCAGTGACAGCCATAACAATTTCCCACCATCTCTTTCCTAGTCCAGAGCTGATGTATCACATCTCTTCATGGAAGACTGAGTCAACTGAAACAAAATGTCAGAATTACCATAGAAAGTAGAAACTTCTTCAAGAGTTGACAAGTGCACATTTTATTTTATTTTATTTTAGTTTAGTTGCTATCTCACTATGCCACCCAGGCTGGAGTGCAGTGGCATGCTCACAGCCACCGCAGCCTCAGCCTGCTAGGCTCAGGCGATCCTTCTACTTCAACCTTCCAAGTAGCTGAAATCACAGGTATGGGTCTTTTCCCATCCTACCTCCGAGTGTGTCTTCCTCTCTGTAGAGCAGCCTTTCCTATCCCGTGGTCCAGTCACCCTGGGTTGCTGCACGGAGACCATATCTCCATGTAACTTTGTCCCACCGGCCTTCTCTTTCTATTCATCACTCTGCCTAACAGTCTCCTTCCCCGTGCTCCAACTTGGTTAAATTGCAGTTGTCCTTCAAGACCTGGTCAATGTCACTTCCTATAGAGTATTTTCTACCTCCTCAAGACAGAATTAATCTCTGTCAATTCTGTCCTCTAACAAGTTCTAACCACAGAAAACATGTCAAACTGTACATATAGTCATTCGCTGCATCTCTGTCTCCCTCAGTTAACACATGAGCTCTATGAAGTCAGAGGGTAACTTGTGTCTATTTTTGTATTCCTGGTAGAGCAGATAAAGACTCAATAATAATAATAATAATAATGGCATAAAGGGGGGCGGCATGTACTGTCTAGGAACAGCAAATGCTGAGGAAGGATAATTTTTAGGCTGATGGGGCATTCGCTCTTCTGCTTCCATTTCAGTACCACCATTCATGACCCTGGTGACCAATCAGTTGTCTTTTAGCCTGATACTGCATGGACCATCCCAAGATCATCATCTTCCCAGTCTTTATTGTCATCCTCATTGTCGGCATCAGGAGCAGACAAGGTGCTCTGAGAAGGAGGTTATGGAATGCCAACTAATCACAAGGAAGCAGTTTCCATGAAAGAGCAGCTTTCCAGGAACTTCAAGAGCGTTGTAAAGTACAGCTTATTAATCCACACGACATCTGTAAAGGGAATTAGGGAACCCTGTAATCCCACTTCACAGATGAATAACTCCAGGCTCTAAGGGGTAGCAGAATATGCTACTCTATCAAAAATAAACACAGCCAGGACTGGGTGTGGTGGCTCATGCCTGTAATCCCAGATCTGTGGAAGGCCAAGGCAGGAGGATAGCTTGAGCCCAGGAGTCTGAGACCAGTCTAGACAACATAGCTTTACCTCGTCTCTACAAAAAAAAAAAAAAAAAAAAAAAGTTGGGTGTGGTGGCGAGTGCCTGTAGTCCCAGCTTCTCAGGAGACTGAGCAGAAGGGACACCTGAGCCCAGGAGGTTGAGGTTGTGGTGAGCCATGAGAGTGCCACTGTACTCCAGCCTTCTGAGTCAGAGCGAGACTCCAACTCAAAAAAAAAAAAATGACTCATTTTTCTGTGTGTGTCTCCCATGTGTATATACGAAATATGCATGTTAATAAAATTTTATTTTTCTATTATTAAATTGTCTTTTGTTACCAGGATACCAGCTAAGAAGTCACAAGAGTAGAGAAAAAATCATTTTTCCTTCCCTACAGTGCAAAGACTTGTTAAGTGCACACTGTTTCAGCAGCCAGATCTGGCTCCTGAACCAGTGGACCCTGTTGTATGCATCCACAGAAACACCTATTAGGCCTCTGCTGGTGGCTCACTCCTTCCTAGCCAAAACCTTATTCACTTCCACAAGGTGAATCAGTCCTGGGAATAAGCTGTCCTGTTCCTACAGACCTGGAACTTCTGATAAGGGCAGCCCAGGCAGGGAAACCAGGATCCCTAGATGGTGGGGACCTGGCAGGGACAGCAAGACCCACCCCCCGAAACACACATACACATTCAGCCTGACCATAGTCCTCGTGCCTTCCAGTAGCAACATAAACAGTTAGAAGAGGTGGGGGTCGGGAGTCAGGGTGGGGGTCAAGTGGGGGTTTAGGGACCCTGACCTGGAAAGTCAGAGCAGGAGGGTGTGGGGATGAGGCATTAAAATGGGCCATGCCCTTAATGCCTATACAACTTCCAGAAGGAAAATGCCTGAGCTTGATTGGAGTTTTACCCAATTTTTTTACTCATTTGACTTTCATCTGCCCACGGGGTAACCTGCAGGGTCAGGGAGATCCCAGTCCTGCACTAACCCTGCACCTCTCAGGCTGGAAGCCGTCCTACTGCAACCTCAGCTAGGGCTGGGTCTCCCCACAGCCAGAGGCATCAGCTGGCAGCTGGGCAGCCCCCTCTGCAACCTCTAAAAGGTGGGAACAAGCCAGAGCAAGCTCAGGTGTACAAAAGATGGCCCTTGTCAGCCAGGGCTGCTTGTCTGACTGGTCCCTGGGGCCTCTCCCACTTAGTACCTGTCTAGTCCTGCCTGCCTCCTCTTTCCTATCCTACAGGTTCCGTCTGACAAGAAACCACTTGTATTCCTAACTCCTCTCAGTGTCTGCTTTCCTGGACCCCAAATAACCCAATTAGCATAATACATCACTGTAGGCAGTAGACAACAAGGAAATATTTACTACTTTCTTCCTGGGCAGGGGCTTCCTGGAAGAGTAAAGTTATCTGGGGTGTTGGAGGCCAGCAGCAGGGGTACCTGCTTGGCTGAGGCCCAGTGACAAGGACCAAAGAGCCAGGAATTCCCAGAGGCCCAAACATGGCTGAAATCCAGGGTTAGGGATATTCCTCCTGACCCAAACATTGTCCTCAGTGGCTCCTCCTCCAGGCAGCCTGAGCAGGGCCGAGCCTGCAAATATTAGGTTTTCTTTTGGGCTAAGAAGATGAGATCAGATGGGGGAGCAGCCTTCTGTGTGAGGCCTCATTGGAGGTGATAACTGAGTGGGGCTGAGAAGAAGAATGGGTGAAGCCTAGACCCCAGCCTAGTGAGTGCTCACTTCTGTACAGATCCACAGTTGGGGATCCCGACCCTGGAAAATCACATAGAAGGCAGTGGGGATGAGGCATTAAAGTGGGCCACACCTTCTTTCTTTCTTTTTTTTTTTTTTTTTTGAGTCGGAGTCTCACTCCATCACCCAGGCTGGAGTTCAATGGCACACTCATGGCCACCCCAGCGTTGACTTGCTAGTCTCCAGTGATCCTTCCACCTCAGCCTTCCAAGTAGCTGGAACAACAGATGAGAGCTACCATACCCGGCTATTTTTTTAATTTATTGTAGAGACAAGGTCTTGCCAAGTTGCCCAGACTTGTCTCAAACCCGTGGGCTCAGGCAATTCACTCACCTCATCCTCCCAAAGTGCTGGAATTACAGGCTGAGCCACTGAGCCTGTCCTGTGACACACCTTTAAGGCCTGCACAACTTCCAAAAGGAAAATGCCTGAGCCCAGATTGGAATTTTACCCTATCATTGATTCATTTGACTTTCATCTGCCCCTTAGGTAATATGGTCCGCAAGGCCCAACAGTTAGGTTCATGAACCATCCTAGAAAAAGTGCTACATAAGTCATTGCTGAATATTACTACCTTCACCTTTGAAATGCTCCCTTTGGGAAGCTATTCACTGATGCCAGCACCTAGTCCACTCATCAAAGCAGTTTTGGAACTCTTTTTCTGGAATGGCCATCAGAGCTGTCATCATTGCTTGTTGAGGTCTGACTATTAAGTTCACGAACTTGCCACAGGCCCTTACGTTGACAGCACTGTACAAATAACTATATTAGAGCACCCCCCCACACTCACCTGATCTGTCCCCCAATGACTTTTTTCTTTCCTCAACGAAAAAGGAAATATTGAAAGGAAGGCATTTGATGACATTCAAGACATCAATGGTAATATGACAACAGCTCTGATGGCCATTCCAGGAAGAGTTCCAAAATTGCTTTGAAGGGTGGACTAGGGACTGGTGTCCATGCATAGCTTCAGCAATGAGGTATGTATTTTTTTTCTAGGATGAGTTCACAAACTTCAGACTCCATATATTAGGGAGTCTTTGACAAGGCTGTGTCAAGAATATTGCTGACATCTGACATTGCCCACCATAGCTCTATTGCTGCTGCTGCCATGGAACTAACCTGGGAGAAACAGGTTGTGAATGCTGGAGCTGTAAGGAGGCTGCCCTGATGTCTCTCCCATTTTCTGCACTGGGGGACCCATCTGAGCCCCTTCACCCAAGGTATCTGTTTTCTGTGTCTTGTATGAGGTTTGTGTCTTCATGGAAATAGCATTGTAGTAGGAGATAGAAATTTTCAAACGTTAAATGTGTAAATTAAATGGTATGTGTGTTGGGCAGAATAATTCCCAACCCCCTGCCACACACACAGGATGTGGGTTCTGATCCCTGCAGCCTCTACCTTGATTCACATGGAAAGGGGAGTTAAGACCACAGATGGAAAAAAAAAAAATAAATAAATAACGTTTTTAAAAAAATAATAAAAAGAAGACTGCAGATGGAATTGAGATTGTTCAACAGATGACTTTGAGAAGGAAGATTTTCTGGATTACCTAGGGGGTCAAAAGTATCACAGGAACTTTTGTACATGAAGAATCAGCAGAAGAGGGAAAACCAGTCAGGGGCACCATGAGGACCCAGGCTGGTGTAGCTGCCTTTGAAGATGGAGAAACGGGGCCATGAGACAAAGGATGTAGGCAGCCTCTAGACACTGGGAAAGGCCAGGAGGAAATGCCTTCTCTCTAAGAGTCTCCTGCAGGAACAAGGCCCCGACAGCACGTGGATTTTAGCCTACTGATACTCATTCAGACTTCTGATCTCCAGAATGATAATACATTTGTGTTATTTTAAGTCACTAAATGTGCAGTAATTTATTATAACAGTGATCAAAAACTAATACAAACTGTTTAAAAATGATCATTGCTTTAGGAGGTAAAAATTCAGCTTAAGAATATTAAGAATTTTCTTATACACCAACAACAAGCAGGCAGAGAACCAAATAAAAAGCACAATCCCATTCACAAGAGCAACAAAAAAAATGAAATACCTCGGCATCTTCCTAACCAGAGAAGTGAAAGACCTTTACAATGAGAACTACAAAACACTGCTCAAAGAAATCCAAGAAGATACAAACAAATGGAAAATATTCCATGCTCATGGATAGGAAGAATCAACATTGTTAAGATGTCCATCCTACCAAAGGCAATCTACAGATTCAAAGAATTACCCATTAAATGACCAACATCATTCTTCTCAGATCTGGAAGAATCTACCTACCTATCATCATACACAAAAATTAACTCTTAATGGATCAAAGACCTAAACATAAAAACTCAAACTATAAGAATCTTAGAAAATGCTGGAGATACCCTTATGGAAATTGGAACTGGCAACCAATTTCTGATCAAAACCCCAACTGCCCATGCCATAAGAGATAAGATAGACAAGTGGGACCGCATCAAACTGAAAAGCTTCTACAAAGCCAAAGAAAGTATCAAGAGAGCAAGGAGACAGCCCACAGACTGGGAAAAAATATTTGTCAACTGTGTATCTGACAAAAGCCTAACATTTAGGATCTACAAGGAACTCAAATGTGCCAAAAGGAAAAAAACAAACAGCCCCATTAAAAAGTGGGCAAAAGACATGAATAGACACTTCTCAAAAGAAGATATACAGGCTGCCAAGAGACACATGAAAAAGTGCTCAGCCTCACTAATCATCAGAGAAATACAAATCAAAACCACATTGAGATACCACCTAACCCCAGTAAGAATGGCCATCACTAATAAAACAAACAACAACAGATGTTGGCAAGGATGCGGGGAAAAAGGAACACTTCTACACTGCTGGTGGGAATGCAAACTAGTGCAACCTCTCTGGAAAACAGTGGCAATTTCTGAAAGAACTAGAAATTGACCTTCCATATGACCCAACAATCCCTCTATTGGGAATATACCTGGAGGAACTCAAATCATTCTACAAAAAAGACCCTGTACACACATTTCACTATTCACAATAGCAAAAACATGGATCCAGCCATGCTGTCCATTGAAACTGGACTGGATAACAAAATGTGGTACATATACACAATGGAATACTATGCAGCCATAAAGAAGGACAAACATATGGACTTCACATCAACTTGGATGGATTTATAGTTTATCATACTCAGTGATCTATCACATAAACAAAGAACAGAGTACCATATGTTCTCACTCATAAGCGGACCTTGAACAATTATCATTATACTATAATAAAGGGATTGGCAGTAGTGGGAAACTGCCAGGGGAGGACGGGTGGGATTGGCAGATGAGGGAAACTGCCAAGGGAAGGGGGGGCATACCTCATCAACAAAAGTACCTGCGCAATGAACATTTGTATACCTAACCCTGAATTGTACCTCACATCTTTAAAATTAAAAATTAAAAAATAAAAGAAGGCTCAGAATTGCCCTGGTAGGCTGAGGCATTGCAATTTTATATAGGTTCTTTTACATGCTATGATGGAAGAGTTTATTTTACATATATTATACCACAATTTTTAAAATAAAGAAAGAAAAAAATGAATAAAATGGAAGGAAGAGAACCAGATATGGAAGAGTGTGTCTCCTGGGAACAGGTGTGGGAGCAAGCCAGGTAAATGCCTGAAAAAGAACAGTCCAGGCTGAAGCGGTTGCAGGACAAAGGCCCTGAGGCAGGAGAACATCTGCGGGCTCTGGAGACCAGAGAGGAATTGGGAAGGGGGTGAGTAAGCAAGGGGACAGAGTAGAGGACATCTGGCCAGACTGTGCAGGAGTCCCTAGGCCTCTGTTTTTACTGAGAAAAGAGGGCACCTTTGAAGGCTTTGAGCAGAGAAGGGCATGAGTGAGTTAGGGTTTATTGATTTATTTATTTATCTATCTATTTATTTATTTTATTTTGAGTTGGAGTCTCACTTGGTTGCCCAGCCTGGAGTGCAGTGGCTGCTCCCGGCCATCGCAGCCTCGCCTGCTGGGCTCCGGCGATCCTTCCACCTCAGCCTTCCGAGTAGCCGGAATTACAGACATGCGCTACCACATCCAGCTGATTTTTTAAAAATTTATTGTAGAGATGAGGTCTCACTGCCCAGGCGGGTCTTGAGCCCGTGGGCTCAGGCAATCCACTCAGCTCAGCCTCCCAAAGGCGCGGGATTACAGGCTGAGCCACCAAGCCCGGCTGAATTAGGGTTTAAAGGAATGCTCTGGCAGCTGAATTGTCAATAGATACTTAGGAAGCAGAGGTAGGCACAGGTGACCAAGTAGGTCAGGACCACGATAACCCAGGCTAGGAAGGATGGTGGCTTAGAACAAGGGTCAGGTACTAGATGAGAGTGTAGTCAAATAATGGGTATTTTATTTCTAGCGCAAAGAAGAGGTAGGAAAGAGGTCTAACTAGTATTTCATTTTTTTTGGTGGTTGCTTTTTTTGTTCATTTGTTTTTTGTTTTGAGTTAGTGTCTCACTCGTCACCCAGGCTAGAGTGCAGTGACATGATCACAGCTCACAGTAGCCTTCACTTACTGGGCTCAAGAGATCTTCTTTCCTCAGCCTTCCAAGTAGCTGGAACTACGGGTGTATGCCAACACACCTGGCTTATTTTTTAATTTTTTGTAGAGACGAGGTCTCACTATGTTGCCCAGGCTGATCTCGAACTTTTGGCCTCAAGTGCTCCTCCCACCTTGGTCTCCCAATGTGCTGGGATTACAGGCATGAGTCATTGTACTCAGCATGATTGTTTTAATTCTTCACATCACTACCACATAACCCCTAAATCTTTAGTAAAGTTGACTATATGCATACACATTGGGTATCAAGTGTTTTTTTTTTTTAAGTGCATGAATAGAGTGACTCAGAAGAGCTGGTATTCCACTTGTGGATGGGAATGGAGATAAGAGAACAGCTAGGTTCATGGAAGCACTGTGAAAACAACATCTCCAGGAAGCACAAACTCCAGGCCTCCAGAGAACAGGACAACAACCCAATATTCATCAGAAACCAGGCCGTAGAGGGACTCTATCATGGCCTAAAGTCATGATTTTTAGCAAGCCAAAATACTGAAAAAAATGTTAGGTTACACGATACATTGTAAAGAAAAACATACATCCATACATATATATATATATATAAAATATAATATAATATATATCATATAATATATATTATATTATATTATAATATAATAAATATATATATATCATTAAGTACTGGTCTTCAGTAACTGCTAAAATTAAATTCAGTCCTTTCCAGGCTGAGCATAGTGGTTCATGACTGTAATCCCAGCACTTGGGGAGACTGAGGTGGAAGGATCACTTGAGCCTAGGAGTTCGAAACCAGTCTAGGCAAAATAGCGAGACTCTGTCTCTACAAAAAATATAAAAATAGCTGGGTGTGGTGATGCACATCTGTACTCCTAGCTACTCAGAAGGCTGAGGCAGGAGGCTTGCCCGAGCCTAGGAGGTCAAGGCTACAGTGAGGTGTGATTATGCAACTGTATTCCAGCGTGGGTGTCAAAGTGAGACTCTAACTTCAAATAATAATAATAATAATAATAAATCCTTTCTGGAATGTTGTGGCTGAGACTTAAACCTGATCTCAACCATTAATAAGAAATCCAGTACTGACTGGGCTCGGTGGCTCAGCC
Source organism: Cephalopachus bancanus (assembly GCA_027257055.1). Classification (NCBI taxonomy): domain Eukaryota; kingdom Metazoa; phylum Chordata; class Mammalia; order Primates; family Tarsiidae; genus Cephalopachus; species Cephalopachus bancanus. Next base: position 1,375,907 of record JAPVLO010000006.1, read on the forward strand.
TGTAATCCCAGCACTTTCTTGAAGCTGAGGCGAGAGGATTGCCTGAGTCCGCAGGTTCGAGGTCCACCCGGGCAACTTGGCGAGACTTCGTCTCTACAATAAATAAAAAACTAGCCGGGCGAGGTAGCGCGCGCCTGTAGTTCCAGCTACTTAGAAGGCTGAGGCAGAAGGATCTCCGGGGCCTAGCAGATCGAGGCTGCAGTGGCCGGGAGCGGCCACTGCACTCCAGTCTGGGCGACAGAGTGAGACTCCAACTTAAAAAAAAAGAAGATAAGAAATCCAGTACTGAAGTAGACTGGCAAGGGCTCCCCACTCTTTTTTTTTTTTTTTTTTAAGTTTATATTTCTCTGGACTGCATTTTCATAGTCATTTTTATTGAGTACTCTTATTTGGTATTAAAACAGCATATAATTACAGTGAAATTGAGTTTTTAAACATATGAGTAGCATGTTTGTAAGATTAGTTTTTTTGTTTTGTTTCTGGTATCCATACCGACTTTGTAACTCTCCTGGCAACACATTGGTTTTTGTCTTCAAGGAATAATCTGTGGCTTTTCTGCTTTTGGAGACTGTTGTTTTATTAACATTTATTTTTGTTGTTGTTTTTCCTTCCAATAGTAGCTTAATATGAAGATTTAGGGAGAAACAATTACAGATGGTTATTAGCGCTCCAGAAGATACTCTGTGAAATCTCTGTAATTCATAAATGCAAGAAAGTCGGCTCCCAACTCTTGAATGACTAATGGCTTTGCCTGATGGGTAGGTTTGCTACACAGGCTTCGCCACCACGCCCAGTGGGGCTCCGCTGTTTTCTACTCCTCAGAGTTTGGGAAGAGAGTTCCGGGAAGAGTCGCCAGTTTAGAAGTGGCAGGAGGAGAAACGTCTCTTGCAGGCATCCGATAAGGAACGGGCAGCAGACAAGGTCTCAAAACACTAGTAGGGAGGGGATGTGTGCATGTTTGTGAGTAAAGGAGAAAAGTGTGGGAATCGGTGGTAAGAAAGTGAGGGGATGTTAAAGTAAAAGTGGGGCGGGGTGGGGGGGAGCAGATAGGGGAATAGGGGCAGGGGTGCTGCTAAGGCAGGAGGGACAGAGGGTGGCTCTGTGGGTCCTTTGCCCATGTGCCAAGTACTCAGATCTGTGCCTCTGCCCTATCTGGGTCACATTGCCCCTTTCCCCATTCGGGGGAACAAGGGTTTCTCCTTGCTCTTTTGCCCTAACCCCCTCCTTCCAACTTCTCTTGCCCTGTTCTCCCTCTGATCCTTCTCTCTCCGTACACTAAGGTTTTCTCAGCCTCTCTATTGGTTCTTGGTGCCTCAGCCTGGTTGGTAAAACCTTGAGCCAAGGAACATGAGCCAAGGAACACGAGCCGGCCGGGACGGGGAGGGCACAGCTAGAAACTCTGGAGTACACTGCTATCAAAAAGTTGTGATGGACTTGATTAAACAATCCAGTCCAATTCATTTCAGAACTTCAGTCTCTCTTTGGACTTCAGGTTCAGCATTGCTTATACCAACAAGCTCCCATAGACAACATATAATTATTGGTTCTACCTTCCTTGCGGTCTGCTTTTTTCATCCATCCTCTGGACCAACAATCCCTTATCCCCACCACATGTTCTCAGACTAATTTTCAGAATGCAACACTCAGAGCCCCAAGATTTTTTCCAATGATAAACAATGACTTTTCTTGAGAACTTGGCCCCAGCAAGATGGTTGGACTCTATTATAAAACCCATCTGTGATGATAGATCTGTGATCACCAGCTAGTTTCACATTAATGTGTGCTTGGTGTCAGCAAATCTCAGTTATTTAAGATGAAAGAGTTTGAATGGGTTAAGGATGGTGGGAGAGGGAAGAGGAGATGAGGAGGAGATGGGAGGAAGGAAGAGGGCAAAGGACACAGGGAGGAGGTGGGGAGAGGAAGTTGGTTGAAAGAGGAAAGAAGCTCATATAACTTCCAACATTCCTGCTTACACCAGAGGCTGTTTATTTTAAGGGCATGGGACTTAGGAAAAGAGATTATTCAAAGTGAGCTTTGTTATTAAATGTCTCCCTTTTATGAATAATTATAAAGGGACACCCCCAAAAAACAAAATTATTTTTTGGAGAGCAAACTCCTCGTAGCACAGGCTTCCTCCACTAGGCAAGTGTTCTAGAAACCCATCGGCATCAGTATACCAGCTAGCATTGTTGTGAGAGGCTGGGTTCAGCTTCAGTTATTTCTTTGGAGATTTTTTTCAACACATCTGCCCATTATACGAACAACCAACCCACACCACACTGTGTTCCACAGTTTTTGACACAAAATGGCATGACCCCATGCCAACCCTCCCTATTCATCTGATCTCAACCCAAGAAACTTTTTTGCTGTCTCCCATTGAAAAAAATCCTCAAAGGGAAATGTTTTGCTGATGTGGAAGAGGTGAAACAAAAAAGCAGCAGAAGCACTAAAAGGACTCAGAATTAATGAGTTCGAAAAGTAGAGCAGTGTCTCAATCAGTGTATTGCATCAAATGGAGCGTACTTTGAAGGTGACTCAAGTTTAAACATGTAAGAATAAATACACAATTTTTTATAGATAAGTTTCATCTTTAGGTCCCCCCTCGTATATTTTGAATACTTGCCAAACACTGACAAAGTTATTTTTTAATTGGCTCTTAACAGGTCTGTCCTGAGCTGATCGAGGGTAAAAACACTGCCCACCAGTGATAGTATGTGCGTGTATATGACTGGCTTCTTTCCAGTTACTTTCTGCTGAGTGTTCAAGAATGTCTCTGGCATCAAGCACTGTATGGTTGTTTCTGCTCCTAATGCTGTCAGCAGGAGAGTCAAAGACTCTGGATCTTGAGTGTCCTGGGATGGCAAAACCTGGTGAGAACAGGGGGGATGGGAGGAGATGGGGGGAAGAAGAGATTGGGGCTTCAAGCAGGTTTCAGGTAAGTGTACTCTGCTCTTAAGGATGGGGTGAGGGGTGATTTAGTGGAAGAGGTTCTCTGAGATGTTACCACCTGCTTATGTGGATCCCAGCCCTCTGATGCTAACCCTCCCTCTACTCCTCTACCTTCAATTCCAGGAAACCCTCCTGAGCACCTGGGACCCAGAGGAGTTTGGCAGATGTCCTATGATGCCTCTTTTTCCTTTCTGTTCAGCTAGATTTTAAGTCCTGGGAGAGTAGACACTGTCTTGTATTTTTTATACTGCAGAACTTGGCAGATGTTGCTTAAAATATTTGTGAGATGAATCCTTCTGTTAGCACTAATTGCACTGAAGGGGTCCATCATATCTCAGTAACCTCAGACAGTCAAAGATGAGACAGGACCTAGGATCTAGTCTGGGATGAAGATGCATCCCTTTGCCAGCCTGGCCCATAGTGGGGGCGGTCTCAGGGTCACAGAAGCATGGGTTCTAGTGAGCCTTTTTTTCCTGTCCCGAACCTCACCTGTGTTTTTCTCTCATAGATGCCCACTCTCTTCGCCTCCACTTCACTGTTAAATCTTGGTCCAGACCTGGGCAGCCCTGGTGTGAAGTCCAGGGCTCAGTAGATAAAGAGCCTTTCCTTCAGTATAACAGTGACAGTCAAGCAGTTAAACCTTTGGGTCCCCTGGGTAAGAAGGTAAATGCCACCAGAATGTGGGAAGAATTGACCCCAACGCTGAAAGAAGTGGGGCAAGAGCTCCGGATGATCCTGTTTGACAAACTGGAGGAAACTGAAATCAGGCGTAAGTGTGGAACAGGTGGGGAGATGGAGGCAGGTGGCAAGAAAGGGGAGGTGCTGGATTTGGTGGCTCAGTCTATAATCCCAGCACTTTGGGAGGCCAAGGCGAGTGGATCACCTGAGCCTATGGGTTCGAAACCAGCCCAGGTAACTTGGTGAGACCTCATTTCTACAATAAATCAAAAATTAGCCGGGCGTGGTAGCACGTGCCTGTAGTCCCGGGTACTTAGAAGACTGAGGCAGAAGGATTGCTGGAGCCCAGTAGGTCGATGCTGGGGTGGCCGTGAGTGTGCCACTGCACTTCAGCCTGGGCGACAGAGTGAAACTCCAACTCAAAAAAATGAAAGAAAAAAAAAAGAAAGGGGAGGAGAATAGCACATGTGGGAGTGATGGCTAAGTGTATTTATGCAAAAGAGCTGAACACTGGCCCAACCTTAAGGGCACATGGGACCCAGTGAGCAAGAAGGGGACAAGACAGAGAGAAAAGAATATGGGTCCCTAAATGTGTACAGAAATGCCTGGCCTATTGAAAGATGATGGATCTGTCAAGAGTTGAGGGTGATGGCTTGTGTATGGATTGCAGGTCATCCCACCCTAGAGGCCAAAGTGCTTTGTCAGCGTGAAGCAGAACAATGCACTGGTGCATTCTGGGAGTTCAGCATCAATGGGCAGAAATCTTTCCTCTTTGACACACTGAACAGGAACTGGACAGTAATTAATCCTGGAGCCAGCAGAATCAAGGAGAAGTAGGAGAAAGACAGGGAACTGACAGAGTATTTCAGGAAGATCTCAATGGGAGACTGCAATCACTGGCTCAGGAAATTCTTAGAGCAGTGGAAGATGATGCTGGAAGTGACTGGAGGTAATTGAGCAGGGTGGGAGAATGTGGTAGCCCTCTTTAAAGGTCAAAAGCCTTCTCTGTGTGGGTGTCAGTATGTGTTTGTGTAATGGAAAATCTGATGGACCAATTGATTGATTGAGCTCCTGGTGGGCTTTTTGTCTGGGGAGTCAGTGGCAGCCATGATCCACCATCCGCCCTTTCTTATCTGACCTCTCACCATTTCTTCCTCAGTGTCCCAATCTCCATTAACCAGTGATCCAATCACCGATGACCCACTGCTAAATGGTCCCAATCTATATGCATCATTGTAAACTTCCAGGCCTTCTCTTCTTCATCTGTCATATTTACCCTTCAACCAGCTCCAATGCCACTTCTTATGAAGCCTTCACCACTTTCCCTAGACAGAATTAAGCATCGCCAATGGTATCATCCTCTAAAAAATTCTAACCACAGTAAACATATCAAATTGTATGATAATCAGATGGACATTTGCCATCTCCTTGAGTAGAAATCTGAACTCTGTAAGAACAAGGCAAAACCTCTATTGATTTTTATACCTCAAGACCTGATAGACTGGCTGCAAAAAGAACCAGTAAATATGTGGGGTGCCATGTGTTCCTGGGAAAAGCAGAGGTTGAAGCTATATTTTTAGGTTTAACAGGGCTGTGCTTTTTTGTTTGTTGTAGTGCCACTGGAAAATTCCTCAAATACCCACCAGACTTCAGTTATCCTATTCATTGCTTCAATGGAATCACTTCTACTTGCACTTTATCTCATCAAATACACCTAGAAGAAAATAGGTGCCATGAAAAATGAGATGCGGCTGCCCTCTGGTTCTTCAGAAGATAGTCAGGCAAGAACTTGAGAGGGGCGACTCATGGATCTCACCCAATCCCTAGTCATTAATTCATCTCTCTTCACAGACATAATGCATTCTCTTAGTCTTGAGACCCCAACATCACAGGAAAGTTGGGTATAACCCTGTCACCGACAGCACAAAAGTGCAGTGGGAGGAAAGACAAAGCAAGTATCTCCTGAGGAAGGGCAGGTCAAAAATCTGGAAAGCCTGGCTAGCATGCTGTCTCCTCACCATCCAGCCCACGGTTCCCCCAGCCCTTTGATCAAAAGGTGTTTTGCTCTCTAAGTTTAGCATGATTTTGCTCAACAATTTTAGTATCACTGCATCTGTTCCATCACCTGCTGTTTCTTCTCGGGACCCTGAGAGGGCGACAAAGTTAGACCATCAAAGTGACCTTGATGTCAAAAACAGCTTTGCTGACAGTCTGCCTGCCAATCTAATGTATTTTCTCGCACTTGAGGATATGTTTTCCAAGAAGCTAATGAAGCTTAAGCTTCAGAATGCTTCATTTATTTGAACTTCTTCTAGGACCCTTGAAGGAGCCTTTGCAATGTGTCAACTTGTTCATGTCTTAAAATTTACATAAGTAAGATATTTGCTCACAATCAATTATGACTGCCAAATTTACTCTGACACTCTTTCCATCAAATTTCCTTCCATGTCAGGTAGAGCTGAAGTGGCTGATGACATTTGTAAAATTCAGTTAGGAGGAAGATGAGTTAGGAATATATGTGTGTGTCCACTCTCACTTTTATGTGCAGTGAAATGATTGTTACCTACAAACCACCAGTCAACTGTGTTGACACACTACATATTATAGCACAAAGATACCCCACATATTTAAAATAAAAAAATTTTATAAAAGAAATGATTTCACCCTTTTAATTACTTTAAAGGATACCAAGACTCAGGTCTGTGTCTGCTTTAAGTTTGGTCCCTGACATGAAAAGTGAGCTTGCCATGAATCATGTGCACACAAGATATGTTTTGGCAAGATATGTTTTGAGGAAGAAAGAGCCACTGGCCAAGAAAGGGCTCATGTAATGGGTGTAGTGGTGGCAGCAGGAACATAGAGAGTGAATATGTTCAGACATGCATTGGGAGGGATCTATCCACAGGTGGGAGGCAGGGCAGAGCCAGGGAAGGGTGCAAAAGGGTAGACAGGGAGGGTCTCATATTGGGAGCTAAGAGGGTGTGGGCCCAAGATGGTCTGATCCAAAATTTCTCCAGAATCTAGAACAAACACTTTGTTTCTCTTTTGAAGGCTGAAGATGACTCCAGGCCAGAAGGCGTGACTCAGTCCTTCAACACTTTTTAATACCTAAAAATTGCTGTTTATCTGTTGTCTTATCCCACTGTTGGTAGGAGTGTAAACTAGTACAACCTCTGTGGAAAACAGCTTGGCAACTCCTAAAAGATTTAAAAATTGACCTTCCATATGGCCATGCAACACCCGTATTAGAAATATACCCGGAGGAACTCAAATTAGTCTATGAAAAAGATGCCTGCACATGCATGTTTATTACAGCACTATTTACTATAGCAAAAACATGGAACCAACCGTGCTGCCCATTGAAACTGGATTGAAAAAAAAATGTGGTACATATACACAATGGAGTTTTATGCAGCCATATAGGACAAAATTATGAACTTCAGCAGTAACTTAGATGGACTTAGAGTCTATAATACTGAGTGATCCATCACAGGAACAAAGAACTGAGCACCACATGCTCTCACTCATAAGCAGACCTTGAACAATTATAATACAATAAGAAAGGGATTGACAGTAGTGAGAAACTGCCAGGGAAGTGGGGGCACACTTCATCAACAAGGGCACCTGCATAATGAGTATTTGTATACCTAACCTTGAATTGTACCCCACGACTTTAGAGTTAAATTTTTTTAAATGCATGTTTTTTTCCTTGCCTCTCCCTACTGTCCTCTGTTAGCACAACTTTGCCCAACTGGTTTGAAAGGCCAGTTTTATCTAACAAGCTGGTGTTGAAGCAGAACCGGCCAAGTGATAAGTAGAAGACATGAGAAAGCTGAGCTGCATGTCTCTGAAGAAGCCTTCACAAGTTAAGAGATGAACTCAATGAAACTTCCTAAAATTCCCAAAATGTACTCATTTCTTTAAGATGTAAACCCTTTTCTTGGGGTGTTTAGTTTAAACTTATGTTCAAGGTTAATCACAAGTCAGGTCTTGTGTGAACCAGAACTCACTGTATATGAATAATAACTCATAACTGAATAGAAAGAACTTAGCTGGACTTGTTTAAATAAACTTGTAACTTGGCCAGGTGCGGTGACTCAGCGTGTAATGCCAGCACTTTGGGAAGCTGAGGTGAGAGGATTGCCTGAGCCCAGGGGTTTGAGACCAGCCTGGGCAACCTGGTGAGACCTCGTCTTTACAATCAATCACAAAAATTAGCTGGACGTGGTGGCATGCATCTGTAGTTTCAGCTACTTGGAAGGCTGAGGCGGAAGGATCACCTAAGTCCAGCAGGTCAAGGCTGCAATGACGGTGAGCATGCCACTGTACTCTAGCCTGGGTGACAGAGTGAGACTCCAACTCAAAAGAAAAAGAAACATGTAACTTAAAAGAGAAACAAGATCGATGTAATTAGATGGTTTATGTCAATAGGCACTGCGAAGACTAAAGGCTGATTAAGGACTCTTAGTAATGGTCACATGGCACATAGACACTTAATCAACAGACAAAATAGATAAGACATTGCCTGTTTTAACTATAATACTGGAATAAATTTGTGTTGCTTTGAGCAGGTTTTTTGTAATTATGTTGACCCATCTCCCTGTAACCCACCTACTTGGGAGACTAAAGTGGAAGACTGCAATCCAGCCTGGGCAACAGGGTGAGACTCCAACTCAAGAAAAAATTATGGTAATTAAAACAATGCGATTTTGATGTGAATATAGAAGGAACAGACCAATGGAACAGAATACAGAACCTAGAAACAGCCCCAAGAATATCCGGAAACTTGATATCTAATAGTATGACAAGAAATATCAGTGAAGGATATACTAATCAGTGAATGGCACAGGGATAATTGGTTAATCATGTGACAAAAAGCAGATCTCTATTTAACATGATGTTATTGGTTGAATTGCGTCTCCCCAAAAGACACTGAAGTCCCAAGCCCTAGTACCTGGGTCTGTGACCTTATTTAGACATGGGATCATTGCTGATGTTTAATTAGGGTAAGATGAAGTCATTGGGGGGACCCTAATCCAATGTGACTGGGAAATTTAGACACAGACCCAGACATGCACAGTGTGAAGCTGATGTGAAAGCAGAGACATTGAGGAGGAAGACAGTCATGTGGCAATGGAGGCAGACATGAGCATCACAGCTGCAAGCAAATAAACTCAATGGATTGCTGACTACCAGCGGAAAGTAGGAAAGCCCTCAGAAAGACTGGGTCCTACCAAAACTTTGATCTTGGACTGCTAGCTTCACCTCCAAAAGTGAGAAATAAGAAGGTTCTGATGTTCTAAAACACCCAGTTTGTGGTACTTTGTTACAGCAACCTTAGTAAATTAGTACATGTGACATATCAAACTTAATTCTAGGCGTATCAAAGGCATGGATATTACTAGGCTGCCTAAAGATGATTGCAGATAATGGCCCAGAGAATTCTTGGGACATTGGGAGAAAATTGTGGAGATGACAGAGAAATGAGTATAGGAAAAGCTTCCCAGATGGTTTATCTCTGAGAGTTAGTGACAGACACAGCAATTCCCACCCTTCCTCCTTTACCCATCATACCTCCCAGGATCTCTTCATCTCTCTGACGTTCCTTTTCCCTAAAACCAGTTACCTATTCACCATGGTCTGCCGGTTTCCAGTCTGCCTTCAGGCCTTCTGTTCATGGTCATCCCATTCTTTGGGGAATTTTACTTTCCCTGAACAATCAGATGTCATTTCATATCAATCAGCATGGCAAAAAAGAAAAATTATATAACACTAAGCTTGACCAGTATGTGAAATATTATGAGCTTTCATACACTGTAGGTCAGAACGCATTTTAAGGTGCAATTTTAAAATATCCAAATATATGGCAATTCCAGTTTTAGAAAAGTCTTCTATGTGTGCTCAAAGTGTGTATACATAAGTTACTACAATACTTATTGTAATAGAAAAAAGTGGAAATAACCTAAATATTTATTAAAAGGAGAATGAGTAAATAAATCTTAGAAATTTCTTCCAATCTGAGCAATATGATAGACTAGATAAGCTGAAAGACCTTCTGAAATGAAATAATTGAAATGCTGGGTAAGGCTGGGTTCAGTGGCTCAGTTGTAATCCCACTTTGGGAGGTTGAAGTGAGTGGATTACCTGAGCCTGAGGGTTCAAGACCAGCCCGGGCAACTTGGTGAGGCCTCATCTCTACAATAAATAAAAAAATTAGCTGGGTGTGATAGCGTGTGCCTGTAGTTATAGTTACTTGGAAGGCTGAGGCAGAAGGATCACCTGAGCCCAGCAAGTTGATGCTGGGGTGGCCATGAGTGTGCCACTGCACTCCAGTCTGGGTGACAGAGTGAGACTCCAACTCAAAAAAAACAAAATTTAATAAAGAAATGCTGGGTAAAATATTTTTTAAAGAAATCCCAGTACTTTGAGAGGCCAAGGAGGGAAGATTCCTTAAGGCCAGGAGTTTGAAACCAGCCTGGGCAGCACAGCCAGACCCCATCGCCACAAAAAACATAAAAGTAGTCAGACATGGTGGCACACATCTGTAGTCCCAGCTACTCAGAAGGGTGATGCAAGAGGATTGCTTGAGCCCAGAACACTGATTCTGCAGTAAGCTATGATTGCACCACTGTACTCCAGCATGGGAAATAGAGCAAGACCCTTTGTCAACCACTGTTCTACTCTCCTCTTCTATGAGTTTGGCTTTTTTATATTCTACATGTAAGTGAGATTATGTAGTACTGGTATTTCTGTCTCTACTTACTTCATTAGCATAATGTCCTAAGGTCCTCCAGGTTCACCCGTGTTGACACAAATGGCAGGATTTCTTCCTTTTTATAGTCAAATAATATTCCATTGTGAGTATATATCTATGCATATATGTGTATATAAGCATATATGCATATATGTGTATGTATGTATATATGTGTATATGTGTATATATGTATACATATGTGTATACATATCACATTTTCATGTTTTTACATATATAGGTATATATGCATATACACATTTTCATATTATTGCATATTATGTATATATGTGCATCTATGTATATGTATATATGTGTGTATGTATGTATATATGTATGTATATGTATATATATATCACATTTTATTTATTTGTCAATAGATACTTAAGTTTTTTCCATATCTTGGCTATTATGAATAGTGCTACAGTAAACATAAGGATGCAGATACCTCTTGGAAATACTGATTTTATTTCTTCTGAATCTATACCCAGAAGTGGGATTGATAGTCATATGGTAGTTCTATTTTTATTAGAATTGTTTTCCACATTGTTCTCAATAATGGCTATACCAATTTTCATTTCTACTAACAGTGTACAAGAGTTCCCTTTTCTCCACACCCTCACCAACACTTATCTCTTTCTTTTTTTTTAAATGATAGCCATTCTAACAGGTTTGAGGTGGTATCTCATTGTGTTTTTGTTTTGTTTTGAAGAGGCAGGTTCTTGCTGTGTTGCTCAGGCTGATCTTGAACTCCAGGCCTCAAACGATCCTCCTACCTTGGCCTCCCAAAGTACTGGGATTACAGGTGTATGCTCCCACCCAACCCTCATTGTGGTTTTGGTTTGCATTTCCCTGTCAATTAGTGGTAATGAGTGCTTGTTGCCCATTTAAATGTCTTCTTTGGAGAAATGCTTATTCCTATCCTTTACCTATTTTAAAATTACACAGTAACTATGTGTGGTGATAGATGTGTTAATTTGATTGTAAAATCATTACACAATGTATATGTATATCAAATCATCATGTCATACACCTTAAATATGTACTATTTTTATTTGCTTGTTCAAGCAAACACTAGGCATTACCTCAATAAAACTGAAAACAGCAACAACAACAAAGCCAGGTGGGATGGAAAGCATGTTAGATGTCAGAATCAAGACCCAAAAGCTTCATGATGTGATGGATCAATCAGTTGAGAGAGCAATTATGGAGCCCCTAGCATTGTTGGTCATTGTGTCAGGTGCTTCAAAGCTTACTTTCACCTAATCCTCTCCATGATCATGAGAAGGAAGGTAATACAATCACTCTTATATTACAGGTGAGTAATCTGGTGCTTAAAAAGGGTAGGTGACCTGCCCAAGGTCACACAGCCAGCAGGTGTTGGACACTGAGCTATAGTTAGCTGGCTGAGTTGCCTGGGAGCTGTAACAGTGGTTTTTCAATATTAAAGGATTATCCCTTGGGAGAAGGTAAAGATTGTTCCAAGAGGCTCCAAGAGAATGAACCAGGACAAACACTTGGAAGCTTCAAAAAAGATTATAATTAAATATGAGGAATACATTCTAATGAATAGTAAGGGGTGCCCAAAGATGGAATGAGCTTTAGTGCATGAAGCATTGTGTCTCCTACCCATAAAATGAAAATAACCAGCACGTGCTGCATAAGTTTGTTGCTGGCAAATTAGTCACTGCGCAGAAATCAGAACAGTTCCTGGTGGTCCGAGCACCTTTTATAAGTGTTTCTTCCAAAATGAAAATTGAGACATGTGCAAGTGAACATGTGCAAAGGACATGTGCAAGGGCATTTACTTAGACAACTTTTCCAGATTTGCCCCAGCTCCCTACCTTCTCCTTCTCTGAGAACTGTCTCTTGTCCCATCCTCAGTGAGGAGAGGGAAGACAATGCCTGCAACTCTGTTTGCACCTCATGATCTCTGCACCCTGATCTCAGTCTACTGGACCTGGAGGATACAGGACCAAGCTGGACTCATCAGAGTCTGTCGCAGGACTGACAGTCACTGGTCTGAGTTTCTGTTCATTGCTGAGGTTGAGGTGAGGTAAACTAAGACTCTGTATATGGAAAGCAGAAAATGCCAGACTGAGAGAAGCATGAATCCTATGTGCAGAGGGAGGTGGAGATCTAAGACCACCTAGTCTCAGAAAAGAGAACTCCACCTGCCTGGTTGCCGAGGGCTCTACCATGCCTAGTCCAGGCCCTCCTAGGAGTCAATCACCCTTTTCTCCCTGCCAGTAACACAGTGCATGTGCTTAAACATGGCAGTCATTCCTCCCCCCCATCAATCTAAAATGGGTTTCTGTTGTTTGCAATCCACAAGGATTTAACTAGGACAAACCTACATTATTCAGTGGCAAGTGCTCAGGGCAGCTATTTGGGACTAGAAAGTGTCAGGCAGCTCCTGTCTTCACTGTCTCCTTCTCTCTGGGTTATATATGCACTGTTGCCTACTTGCTCCTTCAACTGCTCCATTTGTCCCCCTCTGCTGGACAGCTTCTCTGCTCTATCATTCCCTTCCATGTCCCCTGAGCCCACCTGGCTTTCCAGCTACACCTTCCTTATGGATTCCATTTGTTTCTCAATTATGTTTTTTTGTTTTTTGTGAGTTGGAGTCTCACTCTGTCACCCAGACTGGAGTGCAGTGGCCGCTCCCGGCCACCGCAGCCTCGACCTGCTGGGCTCCGGCGATCCTTCCACCTCAGCCTTCCAAGTAGCCAGAATTACAGGCATGCGCTACCACGCCCAGCTGATTTTTTGATTTATTGTAGAGATGAGGTCTCGCTGCCCAGGTGGGTCTCGAACCCGCAGGCTCAGGCAATCCACTCACCTCAGCCTCCCAAAGGCACGGGATTACCAATTATGTTTTATAGTCTTTGAAGAGAGTATCTAATTGCTCTTGGGCCAGGTTTTCACTATTGGTTAAACTTCTAGTGGACAGAAGGTGGGATCACCCGGGAGTTGGGACTGTACCTTCCAGGGATATGGGCGGAGCAGACTCCATGAAAAAGGCATGGACAAGGAAGAATCTCAGTGTAATGTGCTTGACTGGGATGTTGTAAAGAAGAGTCAGGCTTCAGCTGGTTGCACTACTTCTAATCTTGGAGAAGCGCCTTCATTTCCATGGGCCTTAGTTTTCTTATCTGCAAAGTTAACAAGAATTCAAAATAATGATTATTATAACAACTAGCATTTATTGAGCTTCTATCATGTGTCAGATGCTCTTCTAAGCACTTCACATTCACTAATTTAACTTATTCAATAACTGTAAAGCACTTAAGATGGTTACTAGGTAGGAGAGGAGAGAGGAAAAAAAAGGCACTAGGGTGTTACCATGGACTGAATGTTTGTAACTCCTCAAAATGAATAGGTTGAAACCTAACCCCAATGAGATAATATTTGAAAGTGGAGACTTTGGGATATGATTAGGTCATGAGGGCAGAGCTCTCATGAATGGGATTAGTGTCTGTATAAAAGAGGCCTAGAGAGCTCCCTCACTCCTTCCACATGTAAGAAGACTGCCACCTATGAACCAGGAAGTGGGCCTTCACCAGACACTGAATCTGCCAGCATCTTGATCTTAAACTTTCCAGGTTCCAGACTGTGGGAAATAAATTTCAGTTTTTTATAAGTCACTCAGCCTGTGTTACTTTGTTACTGCAGCCCAAAGAGAGCTGTCATCTCATTCCAACATTCAACAAAGTGACCTACAAAATGCAAAATTCAATTTAATTGACCCTCACCCTTAATGATATTATAAAACAGAAACATATCTTCATCTTTGCAGATCACATCCTGATATTTTCATCCTTGCATAAAAATTCTTGTATCCATTGATATGGTTTTGATACTTATTTAGAATTTCAAAACTAAGATATTTCATTTCTGAAACAACTAAAAGAAGAATTAGAACTTGAAGGCAACTCTTCCTCATAATGTATGATATAGTGAAACTTGGATTTTTTTTATAGCTTTATTAACATATACATACTTAAAGTGTACAATTTGATGAGCTTTGACATATGTATTCACCAGTGAAGCCATCACTATAATCAAGGTAATGAACAGGCCAGGTTTGGTGGTTCACACTTGTATCCCAGAGCTTTGGGAGGCCGACACAAGAGTATCTCTTGAGGCCAGGATTTCAAGATCAGCCTGAGCAACAGACCCTATCTCTACAAAAAAATAAAATAAAAAATTAGCTGGGCATGGTGGTGCATGACTGTAGTCAAGCTACTCGGGTGGCTGAGTTAGGAGGATCATTTGAGTTCAAGGTTGCTATAAGCTTCGATGGCACCATTTACTACATCCTGGGAGACAGATAGAGACCCCATCATTTAAAAAAAAAAAAAAAAGATAATGCGCACCCACAGAAGTTTCCTTGCCTGTCTTTCGGTAATTCCTCTCTCCCTACTCAACTCAATGTCCCTTGTATCACAAAGTTTCTACTTTCTGGCTGTCAGAAACATGAATTCCCAGGCCTGGACAAGCTCCAAAACTGTTCTGCCTGCTTTTTTCTAGTGGTTCTTTCTCTGGCCATGGGTAGTTTCCTCATGCGCATGTATTTGATCAGTTCTCAGAAAAAGAGTTGGGAAAACCCTCTGCAGACTCTTTGTTTAGCTCTCCCCTCTTTGGCTCTCTGTGAATTCTAGCCACCTTGGCCTCCCTGAATTCTCAGATCTGATTTCTCAATTCAGAGAGACTGCCAGGCTCTCTTTGGGTTCCCATATCTGCGTTGCAGCTTGGAAACCCTCTCCAGACAGTAAACTGGGCCAGACAGCACACTCATCTCTTTTGTCTCTCTTCTCTCAGGTCCAGCATCACCTGTTGCCAGATGTCTGAAACCATTGTTTCATACATTTTTTTCCCAGATTTTTCATTTCAGGTTGCAAAGGAAGTCCAGTCCCTGTTACCTTATCATTGCTGAAGCAAAAAACAGAGCTTTTTATTTTTTTAATAAAAAATGGTTTACAACCAAGCTCATTGTAAAAAATTCAACTGATATAAACTCTCATAAGGTACAAAAGTGAACATTCTCTTCAGTACCACTATCTCATCCCTCAGAGATAACCCCTGGTAATGGCAAACACAACATTAAGTCATTTCCACTTCTCTCAATGAGATCCTATTTTGGAGTGACAGAGGCAGGAGAATCTTTGGTGGTACTAGAGCGATTTAGAAAGTAATGTGCCTGCCTGAGAAATGCTGCCCCCCTTCCTCTCCCCCATGCAGCGTGTGAGCTAGGGCTCATTCTGTACTGACTTCTCTTTCACTATCCCAAAGGCAGGGGTGAGGATCATGCGTCCATCTTAAAACCTTAATGGAAGGCAACATGAAATAATGTATGTGAAAGTGTTTGGCAAACTTCAAAATCACATACAGTTGTTAGTTAATATTGCATTATCATACATGTTTATTTTTACTACTAACTACTGTAATAATTAGTCTTTAGAAGGTTTAATGATACCCCCAGAGGCCATTTTTATCACTAGTGAAAGTTTCTTTTCATAACAAGCCTGTTCAAGCTCTTCAAGGCCTACCGCAAAAAAAGAATCTTTGTATTAGTTCAAGGTCACCTTAAAGAGGCTAAATATCCCCCAGGTGGAAGGATCTCCAGCCCGGACATAGCCTCCAGGGTTAGACGCCATTTCTTTTCCTCTCAAAGTCACTCAAATACACTCCTCAGAAACTTTATAATCTCTCCCTTTTATAGAATGGCAAGTAACATTGAGCTTTTTCTTTTCTTTTTTTCTACTTTTACCCTCCAATTTTACCCCCCACTCTGTTCTGGGCCTGCCACAAATGGGTGCCCAAATGTCAACTCCGGAAATAAAAAAACAAAGCATAGATGGCTATTTTCCTATCCATTTGTTCTTCCCCTCCTAAAAAATACAGACATTTAACAAGATTCAATTGACCAACGTGCAGCATCCAGGCAAAAATTTCTGGATGTGTTAAAAAGCAAAAAAAATATAATCTGTAATCAGAAGAAAAATAAATCAATAGAAACTGACCCAGAAATAAACAAGATACAGAAGTTGCTCACTGACGGCTAACACTGTAAGGTGTAGCACCCACTGGGTTGGGGATTTTCTTAAGCCTTATGTAATTTAAAACATAACCCCCCACATTTTAAACGATCTAACAGCTGAAGGCTTCTCCTTCATAGGCTGTAGAGATTACTTACCAGGTCCCCATGGCTGACCGTGTTCAGATCTGAATGAATGTGACTACTGATTTTTATGTTTTTAAACAGTCAAAACAGCCAGCAGTACAGTGGTGTCCTCTCTCCCCCTCCCTTGTGTGACCCCAGTACATCCTGGGAACCTAAGTGGAAACAATCAGGGGCGCCGAAGGTGAAGGACTGATGGCGCCATGTGGTGGTTCCTTGGTTGAGCAAGTCCCTTCTCTGGAGCAGTCCCTGAGGTCACAGGATTTGCGGATAGGCCCTTGCCCTTCCACTCCCACTCCCAGCCCCAAGTTCGCAAGCCACTATAAGATACCGCCCTGAGCAAGTCTGGTTGGTTAATAAAGCCTGCAGGGTCCAGACATAGCTCTTGTCCGGCTGGGCGGAGCCGCGAGCGGAGCGGGCCGGAGCTGATCTGGGCGGGGCTATCGGAGGCTCCGCCCCCACCACGGCCACTGTTCACACGCCCCGGTGCTGATCCACGCCGACTCTGATTCGCCGCCATCCAGTGCGCCCGGAGTCCTGGCGGACAGCGCCGAGCGCCCAGCAGCCTCCGGCAAAGGCGAGCAGCGGTGCCCGGCCGGGTGGGCTATGCCTCCTGCTGCCGCGGCTCCCTCCGGCGCCCTCGCGCCCGCGGCCTTGGAGGAGCAGCTGGGCCCCGGGGGCGCCGCACTCTGAGGCCGGGGCCTAGCGCCTGCCGCGGCCGTGCGGAAGGGGCCCAGGGCCCCAGCTCGCTCGCCGCCCCCCCGACCCCGCCTTCCTCCCGCACGCGGCCCCGCCTCGGCCGGCTCCCCTCAGTTGCCGCCGCCATGGCCTTCGCCGCCCGGGAGAGCGCGGGCTCCGGGCTCCGGCGGCCGCCGCGTCACCGGGCGCTGCGCGGGCTGCTGCTGTTCTGCCTGTGGCTGCCGAACGGCCGCGCGTCCGGGCCGCAGGCGGCGCCGCTGTCCGAGCTGCACGCGCAGCTCTCGGGCGTGGAGCAGCTGCTGGAGGACTTCCGCCGCCAGCTGCAGCAGGAGCGGCCGCAGGAGGAGCTGGAGCTGGAGCTGCGCGCGGGCGGCGGCCCCGGGAGGACTGCCCGGGCTCGGGCGGCGGCGGCTTCAGCGCCATGCCGGACGCCATCATCCGCACCAAGGACTCCATCGCGGCGGGCGCCAGTTTCCTGCGGGCGCCGGCGGCGGTGCGGGACTGGCGACAATGCTTGGCGGCCTGCTGCTCCGAGCCGCGCTGCTCCGTGGCGGTGGTGGAGCTGCCCCGGCGGCCCGCAGCCCCGGCCCCTGCGCTCGGCTGCTACCTCTTCAACTGCACCGTGCGCGGCCGCAGCGTCTGCAAGTTCGCGGTGCACCGCGGCTACAGCAGCTACAGCCTCAGCCGCCCCTGGGACGGCGGGAGAGGCGGCCTGGAAGCCGGCGCCCCCGCCCGCGCCTCGCCCCGGCTAGGTAAGCGCGCGATCGAAGGGTGGGCTGGGGCCACACAGCTCGGGTCTCGCCGCCCTTGCACCTGTTGGGTGGCTGCGCCTTGCCAGACGTCTGGGAGACTCTCCTGGGCGGGACCGCTGGGCCCTTCTCGCTAAGTTAGAAGCGAAACACATTCGTTCCGAGTTATT
Source organism: Cephalopachus bancanus (assembly GCA_027257055.1). Classification (NCBI taxonomy): domain Eukaryota; kingdom Metazoa; phylum Chordata; class Mammalia; order Primates; family Tarsiidae; genus Cephalopachus; species Cephalopachus bancanus. The sequence goes on from JAPVLO010000006.1 coordinate 1,394,087, forward strand.
TTTAGCTGTGGACATCTGAAAGAGTGGTATTGATTTCTGCCTTAGGGTTGAGAAAGCCCAGCAGATGGGCAGAAGCGGGCACGGCGGGCGGCTCCTGGGATTTTTTTCTGGGTTTTGTGAGGGAGACTGACCTGAGAGGATTCACAGAAATTTGATTTAAAAGTTCGGGGAGGGGAAGTGTATTTTAGACTCATGGGTTTTATAAGGGCATGGGTTATGTCAGGTAATTGGGAGAGTGAAATCTAATTAGATGACAGATTGCTTATAACGCCCACCCCTATTTCGTAGCTTGGCTCTCCTGACTCATGGTTCACCCGTAGTTGCTTTCTTCAGACAAAAGTGGGGAGGAAAACGACTGCTCCCTTTTATAAAGGGCAAAAAGAAGGGACTTGATTTTCACTGAAAATCAGAAAGTGTAAGGTATGTCTCTTTAAAAGGGACGCTAATTGTTGGTTTTACTTTTTGTAGGTGCTCTGAATAAGAATCAAGACACATACAGGAGACACAAAAAATTGTAGCAGGTGGAGGTGAATGTCACTGAGGGAATAAGACATTAGTTGGGCCCACTTGTGGTCAGGCTCAGTGTGTTTCGTCATACTCTGTTGCTGTTTGATTTATAATGACATGAATGATATTGGCAAGATGGGGGCAGGGAACCCCAGCCACTTTGGAAATCTGGATGCTCCAAAAACCTCTGGATCCATTGAGAAGGGCCTGGGCATCTGTGTCCATCACATCCTGCTTCCTTCTTCCAGCTCTATCTAGAAGTGGCTCAGATATCAAAGGGTCACTCTGTGACTGCTTGGTCTTCAGGCAGACACTGGGAAGGAGCCCCGGAGTTTTCTCTTTGAAGTGGGGGCAGGCAGCACTTTTATCTGAATCCCCACAACATCCTTGAGCCCTGCCCCCATGACAGTTACACATGGGTCCCTCCTCTCTGCCCAAACTCAGAGCAAAATATCGCAGCAGTAAAGGAACAGAATTGCTTCCCCCACTCTCAACGCTCATCTGGAAGAAGCTAACATTGTCTTGGGGAGACTTTCCTACAAAAGGAAAATAAACAAGGAAAGAATATGCCCATGGAAATTAACCCCCCAAAAAGTTTAGGTTATTATGAGAACTTTCTGAATTGTTTTTCCTCCTTTGTCCTTCCTTTCTCTAGGGGGAGTTTATCTAAGAATTCAGTTTTGTAGCTGTTTTGGGGATCAGAACAGGTGATTACTGGGCTGGTCCTCATTTCTGGGAGAACATTGCCATGCCCAGACTTCCTCAGGTCCCAGCAACATGGAGGCTCCCTCATTCTGCTCTGCTTACAGGGCAGTTTTCCTCCAGGGTTCTGTTCCCCTGCCAGGATGCCTATTGAAGTTCTTCATGCTTCTGAGACTACTAAGTTCTCTTTTTTTTTTTCTTGAAATGTTCCTTTTTTTCTGGAATCTTGTGGCATGTGGAGACAGAGGCTAAAGAAGGGTGAAAACAGTCTAGAAGGGCCCTTGCAGAGAACCTGTGGCTGAGGCCATTGGAGGTGAATAAAAGAATCATAGAGAAGCAGTGATAGGCTAGAACACATTTACAGCAAAGCCCATTGGCCCTGATGGTTCCCAACATTTGTTGAGTTTGGTGTTAGGTGCTGTTCTAAGCTCTTTACACGCATGAACTCACTCTGTCCTCACAACAACACAAAGACCTAGCTTCTATTATAATCCCCAGTGTATTCAAAGCCTTGGTGAGAGAAAGTAACTTGCCTGGGAGATCACACGGCATGAGGCTTGTGGGGCCTTAACTCCCTTAACGGCACCCAGGGAAGCTGAAAAGGGGACCAATGGGTTGGGACTGACCAGGTGAGGTAGAGCGGGTAGTGGGAGAATGCAGGAAAAAGCAGGAATGCTGGAGAGTGATGTCCTGCAAGGCCTGAACCTGCCTGCTGGAGCGTAGAGGAGAGTAGAAGGCTTGAGGATCTGAGCCCCTGCCTAAGACCTGGCTCTTCCACAACCAACCCTTCTTGGGACTTGAGAGCCTGCTTGCCTTCAGGACAGATCATCATGAGGATGGGCATGTCTTGTGGATTACAAAGGTGGCATGCACATACATGATATTGTTCTGGGATCCTGATTAGGGGACTAGATGTCATGATAAAAATTAAAGAACAGCAGGAGGGAGGGAGAGGCGGCAGTTAGAGCTTCTAGGATCCCAGAGGAGCTAGGAATATAAACTTCAGGGGCCCCAGGCTCAGAGCCTTTATGTGGTTTCCCCCTGAATATTCTGTCTGAAATCCTATATCTCTGGGAAGAATTTGGGAAGCCCACGCCTTCTATGTCAGAGAAAATCAAAGCTGCTGGGCAGAGTTCTGCTCTCTCCACTACAGACCTACTGGCTGCCACCCCCAGCCTTTCCCTGTCTCCCCCACTTCCTGTTCACGCCTAATTCTTCCACAGGTGCCTGACCAGTCTCCCCTTCCAAGGGCCTTTCTCACATTTTTGTCTTCTCCTTTTGTGTTATAAATAATTATATTTAATAAATAATATTAAGATAATTGATTGGCAGTGTCAGAAAAAATACATTTAATCCTGCAACTCTGACCACACACAAATGAATTCCAGATGGGTTAATGCAGATATGTCCAACCTGCTGCCTATGGACCACAGGCGTCCCAGGACAGCTAGTAATGCTACCCCACAAACTCTTTTAACATCATGTGTTTTTTAGCATTTATTTTCTTCATGACCCCATGCAAGTTCCATTTTTGAAGTTCCAAAGTAATACTGCGCTTGAAGTAAAATTTAAATTATGGCAAGTTCAAATTATGGGAAATAATTTAACATATTTTGTTACATTGGCTAAATGCAGTCCTGTGAACTGCCAGAAATATGTAGCTTTGTTTTCTGTCTTAACACAGGAATTTGAAAACACATTTCAAGATTTTCAGCAAAATATGACTATTTTGCTGTATTTGTTATACCGTTTTCAGTTGACATTAATATATTTACCTGCAGACTTTCTTTTTTTTTTTTGAGAATCAATACAAAGTATTTTTTTTCCAAACCATGGAATTCTTAACCCCAGAGCCACACTATAAATTTCCCAGAATTGTAAGCAATTAACATGTTTCTAAACCATGCAGTCCAACCAGAAATGAAGATAATTTCCAACCAGCAGGGGTGCAATATGTACTAGGTTCCCATGAGAATGAATCTCTGATTAGCATATTCTTTAATTCTCCCACAGCCACTTCATCAACACAAGAAGAAACCACATATGCACTCGTGCCACTCGGCTCAGAAAAGAAGTTTAAAATAGGGTCTTGGTCAATGGAGAAGGAAAGATATCCATGGCGTCAGTTAATCAACAGTGGGCACAGAAGAGGAATCATTTCCCTTGGAAAAGAATAGGGCTCCTTTCATATATTCTTGTGGCCAGAAACTGGGGTGAATTTCGGCAGGGTAATGAATGTAATAGGAGCGCCATTTCTCCATGAACTCAGGACTTTCATTTTAACTCCTGATAAAAGTGAACTACATGTATGCAATCTTACTGAAAATGATAATCACAACCAAAAAGTTTCTATAAAACTTTTATAGATATCAAAGGGATGCATGTTCTGACCTTGAATTTTAGGGACTCCTTAGAAGGCCTAAACTTGGATTAAAGTAAACATAATACTCCAAGCTAAAAAGCTCAATGAGCCATTATAAAAAATCAACTCAAAACATCCAAACAATGGCTAACTAGCTAATGTAGCTTTTTTTTTTTTTGGTTTTGCTTTTTAGTTGTAAAGTTTTCAATATCTCAGATTAGTGTATGTTCATAAAACAATGCTCAGTTATTTTAATAATAGCTGCTTATTAAACAATCAAATTTTAGCTCAAGGGCAATGCCCCTTGCTAATAATCACAGAAATAATTAACTGCTATAAAACGAGAAGAAAATACACGCATCCTCAATAAGAAGACAAATCTGGAAGAGTTCATCTGTTTTAAAAGAGGTTAAATAGGATTATTTAAATACTATGGTACAAGTGCTCCTGCTCACTTTATAACTATCTGCAGATTTTCAAGTGGACATTCTATGTCTGATTACATAGAATTGTAATCAGACATTCAACTAAAAGAAAAATTTGACCATGTCTCTTTTTTGAACTTTTATAAGACCTATCTTCTTGGAGAAAAATATCCCTATATTTGCAATCATGCCTTATTCATGACATCGCTTTTTTGGCAGCATATACATTTGTGAGCAGCTGTTTTCAATTATGAATCACACAAAGAGCAAAATTCGAACAAATATTTCTGATGAGCACCTTGTGAACTCACTCAGAATTGCGACCACTTTCATTAAGCCAGATATTGATAGATTCGTTTTACAAAAACAAGGTCAAATTTCCCTCTAGTTTTATATTTATATCTCATTTTTCTAAACTTTATAATAAAAAGTTTTTAAAAAGTCTTATTATATATATATATACTAACTATATTATATAATCTATGTGTAGCCCAAGACAATTTCTCTTTACTCATTGAGGCCCAAGGAAGCCAAAAGGTTGGACACCCCTGGATTAAAGAATTTTTTTTAAATTGTTTTTGAGTTGGAGTCTCACTCTGTCATCCAGTTTGGAGTGTAGTGGTACAATCACGACTCACTGCAGCCTCGACTTCATAGGAGCAGATGATCCCTCTACCTCAGTCTCCCGAGTAGCTGGGACTACAAGTACATGCCACCATGTCTGGCTAATTTTTTAAAAAATTTTTGTAGAGACAAGGTCTCGCTATGTTGCCCAGGTTAAGTCACAAACTTGGGCTCAAGCGATCCTCCCCCCTTGGCCTCCCAAAGTGCTGGGATTGCAGGTGTGAACCACTATGCCTAGCAAGAGTTAAATTTATTTTTTAAATTAAGTCATAGATTACTGCATATATAGGAACACTTGAAGAAAATAAACTCACTGGCCGGGCTCAGTGGCTCAGCCTGTAATCCCAGTGCTTTGGGAGGCCAAGGTGAGTGAATTGCCTGAGCCCGCGGGTTCGAGACCCACCTGGGCAACATGGCAAGACCTCATCTCTACAATAAATCAAAAAGTTAGCTAGGCATGGTAGCATGCACCTGTAGTTCCAGCTACTTGGAAGGCTGAGGTGGAAGGATCACCGGAGCCCAGCAAGTTGAGGCTGCGGTGCCGGGAGCATGCCACTGCACTCCAACCTGGGAGACAGAGTGAGACTCCAACCAAAAAAAAAAAAGGAAAGAAAGTAAAGAAACTTACTATCACATATCTAGAAGACAGATAGCTTTCTGATCAATTAAAGAGCTCAAAAAGAAAAGGATAGATTATATGCATGCTTATAAATACTTCATATCAAGAAACAAAAGGAATTGCAAATGAGAATCTGGGAAAATGTGAAATAAAAATATTTATTATATTAGAAAGAGCTTATGAATCAGCAAGAAAAATAAAAATAAACAGGCAAAGGACATGAGCCAACAGTTCCCAGAAGAGAAAGCATAATTGAAAAACACGGAAAAATTTTCAAACTTATTATCTAAGAAATGTAAATAATGCCAGTTTTTACTTACTAAATCGGCAAAAATAAATGTACTATCGTTTTGGCATGCATGTGGGAAACTTTATGTATTCTCCTATGCTCACTGGGAGTGTAAATCTGTAGTATCCTCTTGGAGACCAATTAGAAAATACGTAGCAGAGTCCATTAAACTATTCATTCAGAGTCCTGGAATATTTTTTATTTAGGAAAATGATCCATGCTGAAGAAAAAGTAAAAGCAGAAAGCTGTTTATTATGACGTTATGAAAAGTGGTGAAAAAAATAGTAGCAAAGTAAATGTTCAATAGTAGGGGTCAGGAAATTTAAAAGGCAGTTGTGAAGTTTATGTCATCACATGGACAATGTCAATAAAAGAAATATATCAGCAAGTTAATGGATAAAATTCAGGTTGTAAAATTATATTTACTGTAACTGGAAGACACCTAGGGTATCTCAAAGTATAGTTGAAAGACAGAGTCTTGAACTCAAATTAGAACTTCAAATTAGAAATATCTGAGCTGAAAATTTATCACTTTTGTCGTCTTAGGCTACCAACTTCACCTCTTTGAGCCTAGTTTTCTCATCAGTGTTGTGCAGATGACAATACCTCATATTTGTTGTGAAAGTTAAGTGAAGTTATGCCTGTAATATACTTAGTATGGTGCCTGGTACAAAGAAATCATCCAATAAGTGGCAGCTAATCTTATTCTAAGTGGCATCATATGGGAAAAAAATTAGTGGTACATAAAACTGGTGATGATCATATTGAGGTTGTGAATAATTTATTAAGCATTAAAAAACAGAAGATAGGCCAGGTGCGGTGGCTCATGCCTGTACTCCCAGCACTTTGGGAGGCTGAGGTAGGAGAATTGCTTGAGCTCAGGAGTTCAAGACTAGTCTGGGCAACATAGTGAGACCTCGTCTCTAGAAGAAAATTAAAATTTAGCCAGGAATGGTGGCACATGCCTGCTACTCCCCAGATTCTTGGGAAGCTGAGGTAGAAACATTGCTTAAACCCAGAAGGTTAAGGCTGTGGTGAGTTGTGGTTGTACGATTGCACTCCAGTCTGGGTGACAGAGTGAGATCCCAATTCAAAAACAAACACAAACACAAGATGGATTTTGACCCCCTCTATCCAAGTCTCTTCCCTTAGTCTGGCCCCACTTCTATACGCTACTTCAGGGTTCTTTATATCTCTCAAGTATAATCATCCATGCCCACACAACACAGTCCCAGATTCCAGCAGTATGTTGTGAATGAGGCTAGTTAACAATATTATTCTTCTCTGTATAAAACGCCACCTTGATATGCTCAGTCTAAATTGGCAAGAGTCTTGTTTTACCTCTGTACATTTTACCAAATGTGTTTAGTTTTCAAAAGAAACCAATATCTTTATAGTAATTAACATAGGTTTATTACATTTTTATGACAAAAATTCAAAATTACAGTTATCTTTTTCTCCACTAGCAAGTCAAAGTTTGGGTTTTTTTTGAGTTGGAGTCTCACTCTGTCGCCCAGACTGGCGTGCAGTGGCCGCTCCTGGCCACCGCAGCCTAGACCGGCTGGGCTCCGGCGATCCTGCCGCCTCAGCCTTCCAAGTAGCTGGAACTACAGGCGCGTGCTACCACGCCCGGCGAATTTTTTGATTTATTGTGAAGATGAGGTCTCGCCAAATTGCCCAGGCGGGTCTCGAACCCGCGGGCTCAGGCAATCCACTCACCTCAGCCTCCCAAAGCGCGGGATTACAGGCTGAGCCACTGAGCCAGGTATAAGTCAAACATTTTTAAATGGTAGCACAGTCCTTTCCTATTCCCATTGTCATCTGTTTATTTTAAGGGTTGTTTCTGAGTAGATAAACTCTGGCTTATTTTAAAATACATTTTGTGGTGCAGTTTTCCTGGACTTGTACTGAAGAGGAAACATTACCTCTGTTATTTCAAATACATAAGTGATCCATTTAGAAGGCATAAAGATTTTACTAGGTTCATAAGTCATCCTAAAGCTTACATATGGCAAATGACTAAACTTTTTTTTTTCCTTTCAGGAGAAGCAGGATTAATTAGTTTTATAAAATGTGGGCTATTTCAATGTTTGCCTGATTCTTCCATCTAAATTCTTTGAGGTTAAATCTTGGAGGGTTTCTAAAAATTATTATTAGTGTTTATTGCTGTTTATATCACATAGGCATATTTTAGTTCATCTATTTTAAAATAGTATTTTATAATAAATTTTAAACCAGTTACTGCTAACTATAATGTATAACTGCTGAATTACATGCTACTTTCTAGAATTAAAAAATGATAAACCATTGTGTGGAAACAATAAACCTTTCAGAACCAAAGGAAAGGTCAACACTCTATGAAATGGCAATAATGCAGATATCATCTCTCCTTATCTGGGAGAAGCAAAATAAAAACATCAGATGCTGGGCCTTTGCTCAGAGGTGGAAAAAGGCAGAAGAACAGGTTTGTTTTTAGGCGGGGTTGTTGATTTATTTAAAAGAGTTAATAGTTCTCATTATTTTAAATGACTAGAAAAATAAGGCCCATCTGCTCCATAGACAATGTGCCCCTTGGCAATAGCATGTAATGCGTAATTCTGCTTATTCTTTGTAATGAGCTTTTTAAAGAAAAGTCATCTTTCTTTGTGGCTGGCAGCAGCATTCTCATTCAGAAAAGCCCCAGCTCTAGTAGCAGCTTGTTCCTCGCACAAATTCTCCAGAGCCAGGCCTTAAAAGAACCCACTAGATGAGAAGGAAAGGCTAAAGGGTTAGGTACCTTCACTTAGTTACCCTAAGGTAATGGTAATTGTTGAAGTGTTTTTCCTAAATTGCAGAATGATCCACTCAGATTAGCAATGCAGAAGAGTCATTCTGGCTGCAATGTATCAAGCATGACTGCCCTTTGTTGCATAATGAGAAACTGAGGTTGGATTGCAGAAATCTCCAAATCTCAGACATGTCTGACATCTGACTTGGCCCTCTAGAAGCTTGCGTAGGTGGTACCTTCAGACCCTGTAGAGGAAAGCGATGGGCTCAGAAGCAGGTGGAGAGGCAGTGCCTTGGCAGCTTCATTCAGGGTGAGCTAAGGACAAGTCTGGGCAATAGGTTTTGGGTTTTTTTTTATTTTTTCGGTTTTGTTGTTTTGTTTTACTTGCTTATAAAGATGTGGGGGTACAAGTCAGGATTAGGTACACAAGTAATCTATATACAGATGACGTTTGGGCCTCCAACTGGTCCTCACTTCCCCTGGGTTAGGACTAGTTACCCTTTGTGTTATTACATGCCCACTTCCCTTGGCAGTGTCCTGTGACTGCTGATCCCTCCCTTGTGCTATCGTGATTAATGTTCAGGTCCCTTGTGCTATTGTGATTAATGTTCAGGTCCCGTTTGTGAATGAGAATATGTGGTATTCAGTTCTTTGTTTCTGTGATAGATCTCTAAGTATGATTGTCTCTAACTCCATCCAGTTTGCTGCAAAGTCCATGATTTTGTCCTTCTTTATGGCTACGTAATATTCCATCGTGTATATGTGAGCTTTCGCATTGGAAGAATTCAAGTAGATGCCAAAAAGGGCGTATTATAAGAACGTATTATAGTTTTTCCAGTTATATTGCTGTTTCTTTAAAATTTGTGTACATTTAGGGCTGGGAATAGTGGTTCACACCTGTAATACCAGTACTTTGGGTGGCCAAGGTGAGAAGATTTCTTGAGCTCAGGAGTTTGAGACCAGCCTGGGCAACATAGTGAGACCTTGTCTCTGCAAAAAATAAAAAAATTAGACAGACTTGGTGGCACACGCCTATAGACCCAGCTACTTAGGAGGCTGAGGCAGAAGAATCGTTTGAGCCAGTAAGTCGAGGCTGTGGTGAGCCATGATTGTACCACTGTATTCCACTGGGTGACACAGTGAGACCACGACTCAAAAAAAAAAAGTGTACATTTGGGTGAATTTACTAAGAATCTTAACTCAATTAAAAATTTTGCAACTATGCTCTTAGATATGTTTTCTGTGTGCAACTTGTCATACCTGAAGCAGTGAAGTATGAACATTTAAGTGAATATAATCAGCCTTAAATTATTTAGTCCGATTGCCTGAGCCCGCAGGTTCGAGACCCACCTGTGCAGGCAAGACCTCATCTCTACAATAAAATCAAAAAATTAGCTGGGCGTGGTAGTGCGCGCCTGTAATTCCGGATACTCGGAAGGCTGAAGTGGAAGGATCGCCAGAGCCCAGCAGGTCGAGGCTGCAGTGACCGGGAGCGGCCACTGCACTCCAGTCTGGGCGACAGAGTGAGACTCCAACTCAAAAAAAAAAAAAAATTATTTAGTCCATTTTAGATCAAAGGTAAATACATACTTGTTCTGCTGTTTTAGGACATCTCAGCAGAAACTCAGTGTGCTGGCTTCTGTTTTAAAAATTATTAGAAGCTGTGAACTTCTTCAACTTTCCTAGATTAAAAAAATTAGATTCCAGAGAATTTCTTTGCAGGCTTTGATGTGTATAGCTCCAAGAATTTGTCTTATTTAATATACTTTCCATCCATTGAACTCTTTATATCACTCCTGTGCTAAAAAATTGAGGATAAGAAAACAAAAATACATGCTAGAGATGAATTTGGTTTTTGTCAGGTTTATTTTAAGAATCTTTTTTCTTGATAAATTTATTTAATAGAACTTTGAATTTAAGTCATTTTCAAATTAAGTGAAAAATTATATTCTAGAGAATAAAAGAACTTCCAGATTAGCACATGGGTGGTCCCTCGTGTGCTGTCTTCTACCCACAACTTTGTTGTAGCTACTGCTCCCAGACAACACTCCACACTTACTACTCTGCATGTATTACAACTAATCCCACATTCATAATAAATTACTATTTTATTGTTTATTATGTAAAGAAAGCACAATGAAAATCAACAGAAAAATAACCTCCAGTTAACATATAATCTTTCAGCAGTTGTTTGCTGAACTATATCTATTCAGCAAACAAGATAGCTTTCTTCATAAATTAAAAACAATAGGGAGCCATCTGCCTTATGAGTAATTTATTTTCTTTTGCAGAGAAGGATGCACCTCCACTTAGCAAAGCAGGGCAGGATGTGGTTTTGCATCTGCCGACAGACGGGGTGATTCTGGACGGCCGAGAGAGCACAGATGACCATGCCATCATCCAGTATGAGTGGGCGCTGCTGCAGGGTGATCCATCAGTGGACATGAAGGTAATGCATGGTGTCATTGCTAATGAAAATGGGTATTTTAGTGAACTGATCTTTTATAATACCCTGCTACTTAGTCTTCCCAAATGTCTGTAAGTTGGCAGAAGAGGTACAAAATGAAGAAAGTATAAAATGGATGGTCTAAAACTAGTGTATTGTTAATTTTTTTCTTTTCTTTCTTTCTGTTTTTTTTTTTTTTTTTTTGAGTTGGAGTCTTATTCCATCGCCCAGGCTGGAGTGCAGTGGCATGCTCACAGCAACCCCAGTGTTGACCTGCTGGACTCAAGCAATCCTTCCATCTCAGCCTTCCAAGTAGCCAGAACTACAGGTGCGCGCTACCACACCTGGCTAATTTTTTTTGATTTACTGTAGAGATGAGGTCTCGCTAAATTGCTCAGGCTGTTCTCGAACCTATGGGCTCAGGCATTCCTCTCACCTTGGCCTCCCAAAGTGCTGGGATTACAGACTTGAACCTCTGCACCTGGCCTATTCTGTTAATTTAATTTTCTACCAAGCAAACAGCTATCTTGATCATTTGTTTTGAAGTTTACTTACCCTCTTTTGCTGCTGTTTATGGACTTTTCTGGAGGACATATCTCTTCAAGGGAAAAGATTCATGCTTTGTTTTAATGATCAGGTTACTTTTTAAAAGTTTTATTTCTCCTTTTTCTTAGCTCAAGATCCAGTTAGAGGCCCAGGGACGGTGGCTCATGCCTGTAATTCTAGCACTTTGGGTGATTGAGGCAGGAGGATCACTTGAGCCCAGGAGTTTGAGATCAGCCTAGGCAACATAGTGAGACCTCAACTCTAAAAAAAAAATTGAACCCCATATTTAAGCTGTGGTTTTTCCTGATACAGCCAGGATATGAGCCATGTGTCCATGGTTGCCTATACTCAGGGAGTCTTGAATCATGAGACTAGTGGCCTTTGATTAACCCTGTCAGGGCCCTTTCTAGTTAGGAGCATTTCTATAGGCAGATAAACTTCATCTAGACCACTTCAGTTAGAGGGGGTAGAGAAAGAGATGAAGTTGGGAAGCACTGGTTTATACCCTATTGGAACAAACACAGTAATCAGCTAGTCCCTCAACACTGATTTAAGTACACTGATTTGACTCAGCGATCATATGGTATTAGAATTGGACTGGATCCGTGTTCAGCATCCAGTCTCTTATCCATACAAAAAATCTCTTCTACAACACTTCTTCCAGGGGTCATCTGTTCTGTGCCTGACTTTTCCAGGAATAAAAGCTAGCTCACTATTTCAAATCATGTCTTAAGACATTGTTAGGAGAGAGGTTTGCCTGAGTCCAGGGGTTCGAGACCAGCCTAGGCAACTTAGCGAGCCCTCATTTCCACAATAAATAAAAAAAATTAGCCAGGTGTGGTGGCACGTGCCGATGGTTCCAGCTACTTGGAAGACTGGAATAGAAGGATCACCTGAGCCCAGCAGGTCAAGGCTTCAGTGGCCGTGAGCATGTCACTACACTCCAGCCTGGGTGACAGAGACTCCAACTAAATAAAATAAATAAATAAAAAGAGTAGATGTGGCTAACAGAAGAAAGAAAAAAATATAAAAAAGAGAAAGAAGAAGAAGAAAGACTGTGTTAATCAACTTTAATTATTAGGCAAATGGGATGCACCTCCCCATCACTTCTGTGTTGGGGTTGAGTCTTCCCTTTGGAAAAACACTGAACTCATCTTCTTTTAGTACCGTACAAAAACCTCTGAAGTCACTGAAAAAAATGAACAACACCACTTGGTATGCTCTTCTCAGAAATCAACACCCCCAATTCTTCAGATGTTCCTCGTATGAATTGCTTTTCACACTGACCACCATCCAGACAAGACTGGATTTTCTTGGATCAATCCATGTCCTTTTTAAAATCCAACACCCCTAATTGAACCCCATATTTAAGCTGTGGTTCTTCCTGACACAGCCATTACCTCCTGTGATCCAGACATTACCTCTACTTCTATTAATGAGCTTAATTTACATGAACTATTTTAGTAGCTGCATCACACATTAGGTCCAGGCTGAGTTTTCCATTAGCTGGATTATCTACAACCTGCTTCATCTTTCTGCATGAACTGCTGTCATGATGGCCTCCCCTATCTTGTGTTTGTATAATTGATTTATTGAATCTGAGTGCAGAACCTTCTGTTTATCCTTCTTGCGTTTCAGCTTTTTGGTTTTCATATGTAATAGAAATAATTTTGAACATTGAGAGCATCCATCATATTATCCTTTTATGATTCATGTCAGCTGCAATATTTATAGCTATATCTCAATTTAAATTTTGAGAATTACTGTTGATCAGGAAAGGTCAACGGACAAGCCACTGATCATACCACTAGAGTGCTCCCTTGGGTTGGACACTGTTCATTGGCACCTCTGGGATATATCTGTTCAAGCAGCCGCAAATTTGCCTCATCCTCTGGCTTTTCATACTTGCTACTAAAAGCTTTATTTTAAGCAATGAATTGCATATTAGTGCTGAATAAAAATAGTGCTGGTGATTCACTAATTTATTGAAGAAATTTAAGAAGGAGTGGCAAAATTAGGTATTTCTCTCTCCCAACAAAATACTAGCAAACTGAATTCAGCAGCACATTAAAAAGATCAATTGCTCTGATCAAATGAGAATTATCCCAGGATGCAAATATGGTTGAACATATATAAATCAATAAATCAACAGAATGAAGGACAAAGTTCATATGATCATCTCAATAGATGTAGAAAAAAACATTTCATGACATTAGATATTTCTCATAGGCTTTTAGGCTGACTGCTGTGCCATCAAGAAAAATCTGGACCAATTTCCCCAACCAGATATATAATGGTAATGGCAGGTAGACCAAAGTTATGAAGCCATCATCTAAGTGACAAAGCCTGTTCTAGGGGAGCCACCTGCTACCAAACTGTGACTCTCTTATAATGGTGTACATTCATGAATGCCCTCAAAAGTGAGCACACATCCTGCTTTGACTGCATCATAGTCATAGCCACTATCGATTGAATACCCTCTTGGTGCCAGGCAGATTAGAACAACCACACTTATAGGCTCATCCCTACGTTGTGTTTAAGATTACCAGGAAAATTGGTGGAACACTTTGAAATAGGTGAAAGATTACTGAGTACCCTCCCAATGGTATGCTGAGGGATGGCTAGCAGATCCTCCAGGGTATTTATAAGTTGCAGAAAACTGATAGTAATCAAATGATTCTTGTTCATAGAAATGCAAACTTTTTGGTATGGAGATGCAATTGATTTTCACCCTGGAGGAAAGAGGATTTCAAACATGGCATTTTAGTACCTGTAGAAACTAACCAATCTATTAATAAATTTATTTCAGTACTAATTAGCAAACCCATTTCAGTTTTGCATCTACTAGCAACGTCTCGCTGTGTCCTCACATGGCAGAAAGAGCAAGGTATCTCTCAGGGGCCTTACAACTGCATTAATTTCATTCTTGAGGGCTTCACCCTCATGACCTAATCAACTCCCAAAGGCCCCACCTCCACGAATATCACATTGGGGATTAGGTTTCAGCATATGGATTTGGGGGCCAAAAAAAAATTCCGTCTAGAGCGGTGATTTTAGAACACTACATGTAAGGAAGCTTACTAAAGCGTGGCTATTGCTTACACCAACAACTTCATTATTAAATCAAAACCACTTGTACCCTGGCTTAACTACTGTATGTAATTTTTTAAATAGATAGGTATTACTTATTTTGTAGCTAAGTGTATACAATGATAAGCATTTGTGTGTGTGTATAATTCAGTGTGTGTGTGTGTGTGTGTACTTATACAAGGGGGGACCCCAAAAAACTGGAATTATTTTTTGGAGGGTGGGCCCCTTGTAATACAGACTTTCCCCACAGGGTAAGTGTTCTGGAAACCCATCAGCATCAGTGTACTAGCTAGAATTATTATGAGAGGCTGAGTCAGCTTTAGTGAATTTTTTTTTTTGGAGATTCTTTCAGTGTGTTTGACCATTTCATGATGGATGATTTACCAGTGCCCCTACCCACAATGCACTGAGTGTTCAGCAGTTTCTTTACCAAAAATGGCATGACCCCTGTGCCCCACCCTCCCTATTTACCCAGTCTCACCCTGACCAACATTTTTTGTGTCCCTGGATGAAAAAAGTCCTTAAAGGAAAACTTTTGCTGATGTGGAAGAGGTGAAACAAAAAACAGCAGAAGCACTAAAAGGCATCAAAATTGATGGGTTCAAACACCAGAGCAGCAGAAAAAGTGTCTCAATAGGTGTATTGCATCAAATGAAGAGTACTTTGAAAGTGACTGAAGTTTAAACATGTAAGAATAAATACACAATTTTTAATAAATAAATTTTGGTTTTTGGGAGGGCTCTCCCCTAGTACACTTGGGGGTGCCAAAAATGTATATATATTTTAAGAACTATCATCTATGTATTACTTTTTGAAGTTGAATTAAATTCCAGTAGCAATGTATAGTATGTTTGCTCAACCGTGCTTCCACCATTTTCTTTGACAGTCCTTCCTGTAGCATGGTGATGCTAGCATTCAGTTAATTGATGCCAACTTTTGAACAAATGTCATACTTAAAATATGTATTCATTTTTGGCACTTCCTGTGTATATATATGTATCTATATGATAAGTCCAAATATATATTCCTAGCACTGAATTCCTAGCTAGGGAAATGAGTTTGAGTCAGAAAAGCAGGTTAGTCATGCATTGACTTGGCCAGAGGCCAACTACTCAAGGCTCTGTTACTGCTGAACAGGGATCTCGGGCAGAGATTAGAATCTCCCTGTTTTATAAATCATCTCTCTCTCCAAGTTACAAATTGCATGTGATGTGTGTACATGTGTATATATTTATATTTTTTCATCCTGAAACTTGGAACAGCTCTGTTCCATACTTTCAATCCTCTCATGTGAGAAAATGTCTAGAAGGATCACCTTGGTTCTTGAAGAGAAAGCATCCAATCTTACAGTTCTATGTATTCTAAATATCTGATTGCAACGAAAGATGGCTTTTGTTAGTTAAACAAATAAAAAAAGCCAGGAATTTAATCTGATTAGATCTACATTTGAGTGCACTCAGGTAGTCAAAGATGATATTAAGGTGTACATCTGGATCCAGTGTTTCCTGCGTCAAAGAGGGGTCACAGGAAGGAAGTATGCCACGTCCAGGTAGAGAGATTGACCCCTGACCCAGGATGCTCTATTCTTCCAACCCCACCCCAGTGTTTGAAAGCAGCTTCCCAGTGAACCCCAGGCCTGCACAGTTTTAGTATGACACTGGCACATTGGGCTTTTATGCTCAGAAGCCTAGTGACTCACAATCCCCTTCACAGAGAATTCTAGCACAGGCCTGGGTGAGGTCAGCAGCCGTGTGGAAGCATCCAGCTACCTAGCCTCCAGGCTTCCTTGGTCTCTTTTTAAATCTTTGTTAACTCAGGGCAGACATGGTGGCCTACACCTATAATCCCAACACTTTTAAAGGATAAGGTAGGAGGATCACTTGCGGTCAGGAGGTTCATACCAGCCTGGGCCACATAGCAAGACTCTTTCTCTACAAAAAAATCAAAAAATTAGCCAGCCTTGGAGATGCACACCTGTAGTCCAAGTTACTCAGAAGGCTAAGGCTGGAGGATCACTTGAGCCCGGCAGGTCGGTGCTACAGTGAGCAATGATTGTGCCACTGCACTCCAGTGTGGGTGACAGAGTGAGATCCTGTTTCAAGATATATATATGTTAACTTCATCTCTACCTCCTTCTTATGACCATGCTTAGAACCTGGCCAGGACTCAGCATCCCTCTGTCACACTCACCTTACAAATCCCCACTCTGAGTCAGTCCTATGTCTACTCTCTCCATACACATACCATGGCAGTGGGCCCCAAAGCCGCTGGCCCTCAGCAGCTGCAGGGTTTCTTGTTTGTACTGAGGCAGACCAACTGGACAGAGCTGCTCTTTCATAGCACCTTACTTGACTATAGGCTGCAAAGCCTCACATTCCAGTATTTTCATCATTTGCAACCATGTTCCCCTGTGTTCCTAAATGCCAGGAGACGGTAAATGATGGTGCTGTCTCCAGCACTGCCATCCCTCAGCGCAGCCTGCCTGGTTCTGAGTCAGAGTTAGAGACGGTCAGAGCCTGCCCCACATCCACCCACCATCCCCTCTTAGACAACTCTGAGCTTCACCACCGGCGTCTGACTTCATCATTGGCTCGCCTGGGTTCAGCCTAGCACCTGTGTGGCCATAGGGAGAGATAAGTGACCCTTGAGTCACTGCAAGTGGAAGTGGGAAGGAAAGTTAGCAGAAGAGAGGAGGTGCCAGGCCCCAATCCCACCAGGGGTCAGGTCTCCTGGCCACTGTGGACATGGTGAGAAGTGGTAAAATTCTGGATGCATGTTTAAGGAGGAGTCAATGAGATTTCCTGATGGACTGAATATCAAAGAAAAGGGTGCCAAATACAACCCTGAACTCTCACACCATAGTTTATGTCTCATTTTTGTTCTGATTTATCTGCCACTTTCAAATCAGTGTGTTATGATTCCTGGGGTTATTTGTCCACTCCAAGCTCTCTTGAAATTTTTTTATTCTCATCAGCATATATTTGCGCACTCTCTCTCTCCCCGCACCTCCATCCCTCCCTCCCTCCCTCTCTCTCTACCTCCCTCTCCTCCCTCTTTAACCCCCCCTCCTTCTGCTACCCTGAATATTTTAGCACGCATATGAGTGACCCCTTGTTAGTATTCTCTCTGTGTAGTTGGGCCTGAAGGTAACATCATAACATGGGAGTGAACACTGCATAACGTCTCTGAAATAAACAGGTAAGGACAGGAGGGCATCTTTGCCAGTCCTCCAGTTTAAAGTTTTTGCAAGGCAAGTGGTGGATGGTTTGTCGGCCAATGTAGATTGGTTTACAGCTGGAGGTCTCAATTCTGTTACTCTCTCAGTGAATAAAAGTCTCTTCACTGAGGTTCCACTTTCCTGTCTATAAAAACTAATTGGATGGTGTTGCTGAGCTTGAGATGAAAATCAACCAGTTGAGAGAATGGGTATATCTGAGGACTTACTAGGAGCCAGGTCCTATCTTAAACTCTTTTAAATGAGTTGTCTCATTCGTTGTTCATAAGGTAGGTGCTATTATTACTTATATTTTATGAGTTAAAAAAAAAACCCAAGGCTTAGAGAGGTTAAGTGACTTGTCATAGTCACACAAATGGTACAGAGTAGAGCTGGCATTCAAACCCAGGTCTGTTGGACACCGGCATCTGTTGCCATAACCATATCACCAGTATTTTTTGTGCGAGTGGTAGATCACCTTGTGGGCTTGGTAAGTGTAGAATCCTGGGTCCCATACTCCTGCCCCACTGACTCAGACTTTCTGAGACTGAGCCTGAAAATTCATACCTTAACAAGAGCAGCATAAAGTATGACAATCACTGGATCTCATGATATTGCCTCTAAATGACTGCAAAGCATTCTGCTGGTGTGCATATGTAGTATGACAACTCCCCTAAGCCAAAGTTAGTCTAAGTTCTAGGATTTCATAAATAAAAATAAGTAGATGATTATTATAATTGTGCAACCCAGCTGGACTCGGTGGCTCAGCCTGTAATCCCGCGCCTTTGGGAGGCTGAGATGAGTGGATTGCCTGAGCCTGCGGGTTCGAGACCCACCTGGGCAGCGAGACCTCATCTCTACAATAAATCAAAAAATCAGCCGGGCGTGGTAGCGCATGCCTATAATTCTGGCTACTTGGAAGGCTGAGGTGGAAGGATCGCCGGAGCCCAGCAGGTCGAGGCTGCGGTGGCCGGGAGCGGCCACTGCACTCCAGTCTGAGCGACAGAGTGAGACTCCAACTCAAAAAAAAAAAATAAATAAATAATTGTGCAACCTTCTGTAATTTCAAAAGTCCTTTAATGTGTCGGCCACATGGGTAGAATGAAGATTAAATGAGAAATGAGCAAATGGAAAAAGCACGTGCAGCATAGCAGTGTAATAAAGTGTATAATGGTCTGCATTCCTTTAGGATGTTAGGACAACATCCAGACTAATTTATTTCAGGAGAAAGAGATTTTTTTAAAAATAGGATATTAAATTGTCAATAGAATCATTAGGAGAGCTGGAGAAACAGTCTTTGACTGTGTCCAGGAATGACCCCCAAAATCACTCCACAGAACTGGGCCTAGGAAGCTGTTACTTTTGCCATGATCAGGAAGCTGCCTGTGCAGTGTACATTATCTGAGTGATGGATACACTAAAGACTCTGCCTTGACCACCATGAAATCTATGCATACCAGCCTAGGCAACATAGCAAGACCTGTCTCTACATCTGGGCATGTGGTGTGTGTCTGTAGTCCCAACTACTCAGGAGGCTAAGACGAAGAGATTACCTGAGCCCAGAAGGTCAAGCCTGCAGTGAGCCATGACTGTGTTCCAGACTGGGTGACAGAGTAAGATCTCAACTCCAAAAAAAGATAGAAGGCAGGAAGGAAGGAGAAAGAGAGAGGGAGGGAGAGGGAGAGGGAAGGGAGGAGGGAAAGGGAGGGAGGGGGAGGAAGGGAGGGAGGGGAGAAAGAAATTAAATAAATAAATAAATAAATCTATGCATGTAATGAAATGGTACTTGTACCCCACACATTTATACAAATTAAAAAAAATTCACCATAGCCTCAAAAAAAAAAAAAAAAGAAATACCTCAGCATATTCCTAACCAGAGAAATGAAAGACCTTTACAATGAGAACTACAAAACACTGCTCAAAGACATCCAAGAGGACACAAACAAATGGAAAAATATTCCATGCTGATGGATAGGAAGAATCAACACTATTAAGATATCCATCCTACCAAAAGCAATCTATAGATTCAATGCAATACCCATTAAATTGCCAACATCATTCTTCTCAGACCTGGAAATGACAATACAGAAATTCGTATGGAAACATGAATGACCACGAATAGCCAAAACAATCCTTAGCAAAAGAAACCAAGTGGGGAGGTATCACACTTCCAGACTTTAAACTTTACTATAAGGCTACAATAATCAAAACAGCCTGGTATTGGTACAGGAATAGGCATATAGACCAATGGAACAGGGTAGAGATTCCAGAAGCAAAACCTCAATTTCCCAACCAACTTTGTCTTCGACAAAGCATCCACCACTGGGGAGAGGAGAACCTATTCAGTAAATGCAAAGGATTGAAACAGGACCCCTACCTATCACCATACACAAACATCAACTCTAAATGGGTCAAAGACCTAAACATAAAGCCTCAATCTATAAGAATCTTAGAAAGTGCAGGAGACACCCTTATGGAAATTGGAACTAGCAACCAATTCCTGCTCAAAAGCCCAAGAACCCATGCCATAAGAGATAAGATAGACAAGTGGGACCTCATCAAACTGAAAAGCTTCTGCACAGCCAAAAAAAATCATCAAGAGAGAGGGGAGACAGCCCACAAAATGGGAGAAAATATTTGCCAACTGTGTATCTGACAAAGGCTTAACATCCAGAATCTACAAGAAACTCAGACGTGCCAAAAGGGAAAAAACAAACAGCCCCATTAAAAAGTGGGCAAAAGATATGAATAGATACTTCTCAGAAGAAGATATACAGGTAGCCAACAGACACATAAAAAAGTACTCAGCCTCATTAATCATCAGAGAAATGCAAGAATGGCCATCATTAATAAAACAAACAACAGCAGATGCTGGCGAGAATGTGGAGAAAAAGGAACACTTCTACACTGCTGGCAGGAATGCAAACTAGTTCGGCCTCTTTGGAAAACAGTGTGGCAATTTCTAAAATAATTAGACATTGACCTTCCATACAACCCAGCAATCCCCCTACTGGGAATATACCTGGAGGAACTCAAATCATTCTACAAAAAAGAAACTTACATACCCATGTTTATTGCAGCACCATTGATAATAGCAAAAACATGCTGCCCATCAAAACTGGACTGGATTTAAAAAGTGTGGTACATATACACAATGGAATAGTACATAGCCCTAAAGAAGGATAGACATATGGACTTCTCAGCAACTTGGATGAATTTAGAGTCTATCATACTCAGTGATCTATCACAGAAACAAAGAACAGAGTACCACAGTTCTCACTCATAAGCAAACCCTGATCATTTACCATAATACTATAAGAAAGGATTTGGCAGTAGCAGGATACTGCCAGGGTGGGGGATGGGAGAATACAACATCAATAAGGGTGCCTGATCTCAAACCAGGCAATGTGGGGACCTAAGAGAGGCCCAAACTTTACCTGTATGATGGCTAATTGTATACCTAATCCTAAACTGTATACAACATCTTTAAAATAAAATAAATAAATACTTTTTTAAAAAAGAAGAAAGCTGCCTATGAATGGCACAGGGAGAACAGAGGATGAGGGTGGAGCCTTGGGGTTAGAGAGTGATCTGAAATGAAGCCCACAAGGAGGTGAGCAAGGAATGATTGGGGAAACTCAGATAGAAAAGAAGAACAAGGAAGCAGGGAGTTTCAAAAAGACAGACGTGGACAATGTCATTATATACAGTAAGAAGACCATTTTAAAAAAATTTTTTTCTAGTACTATGTTGAATAGAATGCTTTTTTGTTTTTTGAGTCAGGGTCTCACTCTGTGGCCCAGGCTGGAGTGCAGTGGCATGATCATGGCTTACCACAGTCTCAACCTCCTGGGCTTAAGCGATCCTCCAGTCTCAGCCTCCCAAGTAGCTGGAACTATAGGCACACACCGCAACACCTAGCTAATTTTTTAATTTTTGGTAGCGTTGAGGTCTCATTATATTGCCCAGGCTGGTCTCAAACACCTAGGCTCAAGCTATCTTCCCTCCTCAGCCTCCCAAAGTGCTGGGATTATAGGCATGAGCCATCATGCCTGGCCAAGAAAAATACATTTTTTAAGACATGGATAATTGATCTTGACAACTAGGTGACTTTTGTTAGGTTGGTTAGCGAGTTTTGCCAGCACAGTTTCAGGGGAATAGTGGGGAAAGCAGCTACATGGGTGTAATGAAGACTAAACGGGAAATGAGTAAATGGAAACAGCACATGCAGCAGAACCAGCCCTTTCAAGAAGTTGAACTGAGATAGATGGGACACAAGGCTGTGGCTGGAGATGCCTCTAGTTTGGGGAATTGTTTATTTGTAGGTTTTTATTTTATTTTTATTATTTTAATTTTTTTTTTCTTTTGAGTTGGAGTCTCACTCTGTCGCCAGACTGGAGTGCAGTGGCTGCTCCCGGCCACTGCCGCCTCGCCCGCTGGGCTCCGGCGATCCTTCCGCCTCAGCCTTCCAAGTAGCCAGAATTACAGGCATGCGCTGCGATACCCAGCTGATTTTTTGATTTATTGTAAAGATGAGGTCTCGCTGCTCAGGCGGGTCTCGAACCCGTGGGCTCAGGCAATCCACTCACCTCAGCCTCCCAAAGGCACGGGATTACAGGCTGAGCCACCGAGCCCGGCTTGTAGTTTTATTTTTTATTTGTTTGTTAAGATGAGAGAAACTTGAGCATAGTAGTAGAGTCACTTGAAAGAGAAGTTAATTGATGGGTCAGTGTTATGAAAGTCATAGGAGAGGGGTCGAGGACTAGAAGGAGGGGTTGGCCTGGAACACAAGAGGCCAACCCCTCCTTCTCCTCCATCAAGTTTGCAGAAGCCTAAATCATGTTCCTGATTTTCTCCTTGAAATCATTGAGGCCACCTGCTGGGGAGGAAGGGATAGATCCTAAGTGTGGCGCTGGAGAGAAAGTGCAGGTTTTGCAGCAGCCACTGCCAAGCACAGGTGAAAGGACTGTGAGTCAAGAACCTTGCCAGCCCAGGTAAAATCGGAAATGGTGAACTTGAGGTGGGCCAACCTGCCCAAATATTGGGTAATTCAGTGCAGCAGCCTCAGAACGGAGTGCAGAGGTAGGTCCCGGGGCTGCTCCGAGATGGAGCCTGACTCCCAGGTGAGGCTGGGGATGGACTCTGGGCTCAGGTCTGCTCACTAAACTTGATGTGTCCCATCTGTGAGGCAGGTGCCACAATCAGGAACCCTGAAGCTGTCCCACCTCCAGGAAGGAATGTACACCTTCCAGCTGACTGTGACGGACACAGGCGGGCAGAGAAGTTCTGACAATGTGTCGGTGACTGTGCTCCCTGCAGCCTACTCCACGGGAGGTAAGAGGAGAGTCCTTCCTGTGCACCTGCTGGGGCCAGCTGAAGCCTGGCTGTTGATGGGAGGATGGGGTTGGACTGGTATTTCTTATTGTCTGCACCCTATGGGTGCTTCCATTTTATTTTTAGTTGTTGAATAAGAGTCTTTACTAAAAACAATAACAAAAACAGACTTCACTTTACTTTGGGATAAGTTGACACTGCTGGGTTAAGGTAGAAGGGACACTCCTAGGCTGGGCGCCATGGCTCAAGCCTGTAATCCCAGCAATTTGGGAGGCTGAGGTGAGAGGATTGCCTGAGCTCAGGGGTTTGAGAACAGCCTGGGCAATTTAGTGAGACCTCATCTCTACAATAAATAAACAAATAAGCCGGGTGTGGTAGCGCGTGCCTGCAGTTCCAGCTACTTGGAAGGCTGAGGCAGAAGGATCATCTGGGCCCAACAGGTCAAGGCTGCGGTAGCCGTGAGCATGTCACTGTACTCCAGTCTAAGCAATGGAGTGAGACTCCGACAAGAAAGAAAGGAAGGAAGGAAGGAAGGAAGGAAGGAAGGAAGGAAGGAAGGAAGGAAGGAAGGAAGGAAGGAAGGAAGGGAAGAGACATTCCCGGGAATGAGGATAGACTTTGTGAGCTGCTGGACCCTATAGACACTCCATCTTTTCTTGACTTGCCTTCATAAAAGACAGTTATCTGATTTTCCCAGGAGACAATTTTGTTTTAAAGACAGATGGCCTATTTGATACATGTGTTCAATTAGTGCAGCTATGGAGTGCAATTAAAACAGTCAGAGTCATAGAAGTAAAGAGTAGAATGGTGGTTATTAGAGGCTGGGAGCATGGAAGGGAAAGGGGAGATGTTGGTTAAAGGGTACAAAGTTGCTAAACATATAAAGTGTAAATAAATGTTCTCATTACAAAAAAGTGACAAGTAGGTTTGGTGATGGTTATGTTAATTAACTTGATTTCAGTCTACAATGTGTACATATATCAGAACATCACATTGTATCCCATAAGTATACACTATAATTTTTTGTCAATTAAAAAATTTGGCCAGGCATGTGACTCACACCTGTAATCCTAGCACTTTGGGAGGCCAAGGTGGGAGGATTGCTTGAGTCCAGGAGTTTGAGATCATTCTGGGCAATATAGTGAGACCTCATTTCTACAAAAAAGTTAGCCAGGTATGTTGGCATGTGCCCGTAGTCCTAGCTACTTGGGAGGCTGAGGCAGGAGCATCATTTGAGTCCAGGAGTTCAAGGCTGTGGCGAACAATGATTGTACCACTGCACTGCAGTCTGCGTGATAGCATGAGACCCTGACTCAAGAAAAAACAGATAAAAGACATACCATAGAATTGAAGAAAATTGGCTTTTGGATGTAGTGATATAATAAATCATTTCAAAAATTGTAAGAAAGATAAAAAAGGATGCAGCTAAGAATACACTTAAAATATACAAAGTACATATGTCAATTTAAAAGCACTAACTTTAAAATGTCCACTTTATCCATCATTTGCCCTTAAAATTCACTGCAGTTATATCTTACTCTTAGTAGACTATCTTGCAAGCTCAATTTTAAAAAGTTAAGGTGTTTTAACAGCTTGGTAGGTTGTTTTGCGTTATGTGGTGCATATGATTTCAAACTTCCCCTAGCCCAAGTACCCACATGCATAGAAGGCATAAACTCTTATTGTTTGTTGGGTTCTCTCTTTGGTAACCAGTTTCATTTGTATTCCCCAAGCAGCAGAGCACTTTACAAAAGTGTGTGTTTGTTTCCAAATTCTGTATTTTTGCATATGTTCAGAGCATGGTTATTAAGTATATTAGCATACTTAAAGGAAATATAAGAAGCTATTCTTAGAAGAATGCACAATAATTGTATGAAACTAAAGGACTCTTGTTAGAAGGAAAAAATAAAATAAAATGTCCACTTTACACAGATGCATATTAATAATATGATTTAAAATACATATAGTATGATAGCTCTCGCATTCCTTTGCACAGTATAAAACTCATGTATTTCACCAATTTGTGTTTCTTACTTTCCCAAACATTTACATTTCTAAGATTAGCTCATCACATTTTAAACAATACTCATTATATGGAACTTGGCAGTACCTAAGATATTGTGATATTGTGGAGGGAAACTTCCCCATGATTCACTTCTGGAAAAGTGCTGGTAGTATACATTTGAAGATCCTGTTACTTGGTCAACAGATGTATCTTAGTGTCTGCAGTGTGCAGGAACCTTGCCAGGCACTCAGTAGATGTGGCCCCTATCCTCCTATAGCTTATAGTGTCACACAGCTTTGCCATCACTAGCCATGCCTCTAGTAAACTTGCAGAAAGTCTCTGACACTTTTTTTAAGTGGGAGGCTCACTCCATCGCCCAGGCTGGAGTGCAGTGGCCCGCATGCTCAAGGTTACCCTAGCATCGACGTGCTAGGCTCAGACCATCCTTCCACTTCAGCCTTCCAAGTAGCCAGAACTACAGATGCACCCTACCACACCCGGCTACTTTTTTGATTTATTGTAGAGGTGAGGTCTCTCCAAGTTGCCTGGGCTGTTCTTGAACCCAATGGGCTCAGGCAATCCTCTCACCTTGGCCCTCTGACACTTTTGAAGATTCAGTATTCAATACCCAGTATTGGAAGATGACTGATTTACTTGTACAATGATGGATCCAGTCTTCCACCAAAAGCAGAGGTCACTGTGCATATTGGAAGTGAAGTTTTATAGGGAGTGAGAGATTTTAGATCCTAAGGGCTTGGCAACCTTGATCATTTTGCATAACCAGCATTAAGTTCTTATGACTTCCTATCCAGCCAACGTTTAAGCCTACTGTGAGGAAGGCAGGTAACTGCACCTGGACAGGCCAGATGCTAAATTCTCACCTGCTCCAGCACTGTGAGGTCACCAGTGATCATGAGAAAGCAGAGTCTATCCAATGTAGTCCAGATCTGACCAGCCCTGTAGATTCA
This sequence comes from Cephalopachus bancanus, assembly GCA_027257055.1. NCBI lineage: Eukaryota > Metazoa > Chordata > Mammalia > Primates > Tarsiidae > Cephalopachus > Cephalopachus bancanus. The sequence continues at coordinate 1,419,985 of JAPVLO010000006.1, forward strand.
TTGCAGTTGTACAGGAAAGCCAGCTGATTGTTGAGTGCCTTGGCTTATGGAGCATGCAGCAGGACCACTGGAAGCACAACACTGGCTCCAGCAGGGACGGCTCCCTGGTATAGGATTGTGGACCCAGTGGGGTCTCCCCCTGGACATAAGGGCTCATGCTGTCAGGGATTGAGTCAAGTGCTGATTCTGGGAAGAAAGTGCTCTTGGGAAGAAGACGCAGACACCCTATCATCCCTACAGAGGCTACAAAGGGATTACTTTTGCACAACCTTGGTGCCTGGGAAGGAGGGAGGGAGGCCTGTGCTGATACAGGCAGTTGATTAACACCTCACCGGTGCTTGCTTGCCCTGCTTTATTTATTCAAGCCAGCTTTCTGGGCTCCAAAGGTACATTGCCAGCTGTAAATGTCTGGCCCCTTTCCAAAATGATAATGAAATGGAGTTGAAGTGGCGGAGAGTGATATGAATCACTTTCGATGACTGAATGGCCACTTGGGTATATGTCTTGTGTGTCTAACTTTATATAGAAAATACAAAGAATCAGTGTAGTACTAACTGCTCTCTGGAATCACTTACTGATTACATTGGAATAACATGCTATGAGCTAGTAAGTAAAACCACAGAGAGACATGGGAAATCAGAGATGGGAGAGAGAGGTGCTTCGCTCCCTTCTATTATATATCTATTGTTTTTGCGATTAATGACCCAAGTGTTATGGTGACCAAGGATGGCACCCACCTGGGATGAGTAGGTACCTCGGCTCATATGATTATAACTTGGTTCCATTTTGAATATGTTGACATTTTGAACATCTTTGCATGTTTAGAAAAAATAACATATTCAAATAGCAAGCCAGACCAGATGTGGTGGTGCACGACTATAATCCTAACACTTTAGGTGGCCGAGGTGGGAGGATTGCTTGAGCCCAGAAGTTTGAGACTAGCCTGGGCAACATAGCAAGACCCTGTCTCTACAAAAATATCAAAAAGTTATCCAGGTGTAGTAGGGCACTCCTGTAGTCCCAGCTACTTGGGTGGCTGAGGTGGAAGGATTGCCAGAGCCCATGAGGTTGAGACTGCAGTGGGCCATGATTGTGTCACTGCACTCCAGCCAGTGAGACCGTGACTCAAAAATAGAAAAGAAAAAAGAATAGCAAGACAGCAAGTACTTCCAATACAATCTGACTCAGGAATTTCCAAATAGGATCCCCTGAGATGTTCAAGATATTTTTAGGGTGGAAAAGAAGATACCAAAACTTGTATTTTTATTGTTTAATTTCTCCTTAACATTTTCAGTATATTTTATAAGGTGTTCAACATGTTAATGCAGTACATATTATTTGCAAAGAAATTGGAGATACATGTTTAATTTATTATTGATCGGGATGTGTGGTCTATAAAGATTGGGGGATGCTAATCCAGAAATAAATAGAAAGATGACAAATATGGACCTGTTTCCAAAACCTTGAGATATTTGGGGTTCCATGCCATGAATTTAAGAAGAGTGACAACTATATCTTGCTGGGCGCTCAGAGCTCCCCTTCACCTTCTGTCCCTGCTCCTATCTGGTGGCTGGAGCTGACTCTCCTTTCTAGGCCTAAGATCTCAGTCACAACTGCAGGCTCTTTCCTTCTTCTTCTTCCTCAGGAGTTTTCATCACCATTTCTTTTCTTTACCCTCGTCTTCCTCCCAGATCAAAATATCTTCAAATTGCCTTGAAAGACACAATGAGGGGGTGATTAATCCAATTAGGCTCCTTATCCCACCTCATAATTTAACTGCTTTTCCATGAAATATGTATACAGGATTTTACTTGTACATGTGGACCATGCTCAGCCATTTATTCTTGGTGGAATGGACCCTTGCCACTCTTCCAGGTTCTGGAGAGACTTGTCTGGTCCATTCTGTTCCTGAAAAATTGTAGAGCTCTTTATGCCCTATGTCTAGCCTGAGACTTAGTCTGTGTTGCCAGTACCGGGCAGTCACCTGATTCACGAGTAGCTAAGTCTAATAATGTTGGGTTCCTTGAGGCAAGGGGGCGGGGAATGAAAATGTCTTTTCAGAAAATATTTATAGCTCCTCTGAATTGCACAGCAAACTAAAGACTACTGGGAGCTCCTGGGAGAAAATGTCACTATTTCGTGAAAATAAAGTTCATGCCAGCCAGCAGCTAATGATTCCAATTATTCTCTGCAGCAGCAGGGATGTCATGGTAGTCAACAAATAGGATTCAACAGTAGAAAGTTAAGCTCAGTGAAAATGATGACATAGGAAGCAAGAATGCAGGACATGGCACGTGTAAAATGGTGTCTGTTAAAACATGGCCAGCCAAGTGCCATCCAGGGAGGGGGACGGAGTTAGGTGGCCCACTGAGGAGCAATAAGTGGCTGGAGGAGGAGGACCCAATGATGGGGTGATGAATGGATGCAGGGAGACAGCCAAGGGAGGATGGCAGGTGTGGGTGGAGAAGGCCAGGGCTGCTGTCTGTCTGTCCCTCTTCTTGGGCACTGCAGACTTGGGAACAGCACTTGGGCCAAGTGCCCATGGGGAGTCCTGAGAGTTAAGTGGTAGGCTCAAGAAGAGCCCCCTCAACCTCTCCAGAACCCGTTGCTACAACTGTTAAGGTTTTCTCATGGTCTGCATCCCTTTATCCAAAGGCAGTTTATCGTCCCCACAGTCTCTGTTCCTCTGGACAAAGTCTTAACTTTCCCTGCCCTCCTGTGACTTGAGACTTTTTTGCACATAGGATGTCTGCACGTTTGCTCACGCTACCATTTCTTCTGTGACGATGGCTGCTGTATTGACATCACTCTGGCTTGCGATGGCGTGCGGCAGTGTCCTGATGGGTCTGATGAAGCCTTCTGCCAGAATTGTGAGTTGGCTGCCTAATTTACAGTGAGGGACCCTTTCTAATTACATACACACACACACACACACACACACACACACACACACACACACACACACACACACACACACACCAGAGGTACCAGTACACTTATTTGTACATAAAGTGAAGTTGGGAAGTTTTAACACTTAACTTAAGGAAGCCAATGCCCTAAGTGTTAAGTTTTAGATTATTTTGAGATGAAGCAGCATAATTCCTATGTATTTGTGTAAATTCCTTCACCCTAGCAAGTGAACATAATGATGAATGTAAAGATGAAGGGATTGCGCGAGGAGATCTGTGATCCCAGAATAAAATGCAAACTCAATGTGCTTCTGCCTGATCTTAGGCATAATTTACGTGTCAAAGCTATGCCTTAAATGAAAATTCACTATGAGTCTCCAGTTTGAGTTGCTAATGTCAAACTGCATTATGTCTTGCTTATATTTTCATTTTTTAAATTTTCCAAAGATTTTTTCCTTTCTAAAAATCTGTATGATATATGCTTTTTCAAAAACTAAAGTGAATTGATGTTTTGATGTCATAAGATTTCTTTCAAAATTATCAAAACAACATCAATTCATTTAAGTTTGATAAGTCAGTCTTATAGAGTTACATACATAAAAGTGTACCATAAGAAAGGAGAAAAACTAGCCTAGGCAACACAGCAGGATCCTGTCTCTATAAAAAATAAAAATAAATTTAAAAAATTAACCAGGTATGGTGGCACATTCCTGTAGTTCCTGCTACTCAAGAGGTTGCACCCAGGAGTTCAAGGTTGCAGTGAGCTATGATCATACCACTTTGTTCTCATGGGTGACAGACCCTGTCTCTTAAAAAAAGAAGAAGAAGAAGAAGAAGAAAAACTGACAAAAGCTTAATGATGTATTGGTTTGAGAAAGGACGAAGAATCTCAAAACCTTAGGTTTGGCTAGGTGTGGTGGCTCATCTATAATCCCAACACTTTAGGAGGCCAAAGCAGGAGGATCACTTGAGGTCAGAAGTTTGAGACCACCCTGGGCAACATAGTGAGATCCCATTTCTACAAAAAAAAAAATTAAAAATTAAAATAAATTAAATCCTCAATTTTAAGTTTGTCTTTGTCCATTTCTTTATGTGTAACATTTGGAAAGCTAATTATTAGAAGAGAGAACAGATTACCCATTTTAAAACTAGAGAGAACAGTCTTTTATGGAGTTTTGACATGTCTCAAATGGGTGAGTAGTTATCTCAAAATATCCATGAATTTAAATTGACTATAAAGGTAATGTTTTACTTACAAAGTTCAGAAAAGAAATCCAACAGCTAACAGTAGCTCTCCCACACTTCAGTGGGACTTGACCGCAAGGTGGTGACCCACATGGCAAGGAGTTCTGCCCAGCCAAGAACCACGGGTCTGAGTGAAGATGCAGGGGGAGCCTCCTTGTTGGAAAAGCCTCAGAAAGCCACTGTCCCAAACCAGCCACCTGCATCGTCAAACACAGAGAAGAGGAACCATTCTACCTTGTGGGGACCAGAGAGTCAAATCATTTCTGTGTTGCCAGGTGAGGACTCGGGGCAGGGCCTCCATGAAGAACCTTGTTTTCTGTAGCTAAACTTGGCTCACAATTAAGTTTATGTTTAAAGTGTATTAAGAAAGTATCTTAAAAGGAGGATGAGAGTTAAAATTAATAATTTGGCCAGCCGAGTGCAGTGGCTCATACCTGTAATCTTAGCACTTTGGGAGGATTGCCTGAGCCCAGGGATTCGAGACCAGTCTGGGCAACATGGTGAGACCTCGTCTCTATATTAAATCAAAAAATTATCTGGGCATGGTAGTATTTTGAGATGAAATAGCATAATCCCTACGCATTTGTGTAAAGTTCTTCACCCTAGCAAGTGAACATAAAGATGAATGTAAAAGTAAATGTAAAGATATGTCATCTTAAAATGGTTGTAGGCATTAGTAATTCAGTGTTATGCCTCCAGTTTAACTAAATCTGTCATTTTTTTGTTTTTAATAAGATTTTAAAGTATTATAAGATTTCATCATTTTTAATTTATTTTCTTTAAGTACTTATATTTGCATGATTATATGACATATAAACAAGAAATATATATTATCACACTTCCAAGTGCTTTTGTAATTGTCTTTTCAGTACCTATACTCTGCATACATTTTATTGAAATAACCTGTTACTAGTTTAATAACTTTATTATGAATAATTTTTGTTGGCCAGGCTCAGTAGCTCAGCTTGTAATCCCAGCACTTTGGGAGGCCAAAGCATATGGATTGCCTGAGCCCGCTGGATAACTTGGTGAGACCAGCCTGGGCAACTTGGCGAGACCTCGTCTCTACAATAAATCAAAAATTAGCTGGGCATGGTAGTACGTGCCTGTAGTTCTGGCTACTTGGAAGCCCAGCAGATCGACACTGGGGTGGCCATGAGTGTGCCACTGCACTCCAGCCTAGGTAACAGAGTGCGACTCCAACTCAAAAAAAAAAATTTGTCTATTGTACAAGATATGGAAGGTGCAAAATAATTTAAAAAGTAACATGACTTAAAATAACACCCTTTGGGGCAACCCCTTCGGGTCCCCTCCCACTGCGGGAGCTTTTCTATCCTCTCAATAAATCCTAATTTCTCAAAAAAACAACAGCAGCAACAACAAAAGACCTTTGGAAAATTATTTTTAATACTTTAGTATATTTCCTTCCACTCTTTTACTTATGTACTTTGTAGATTTTTAAGTACCTCCATACAAATATGTCTGCAAAACATTGAATTCTGTGAGGGGTTTTTCATTTTTGGTTAAGTATACATCCAGCGCCTGCTTTTTGGGTTGTTCTTGTGGGTACTGCCACCTACTGGAAAAATCAGTCACTACATGAAAGTCTTGGGATTTGGGGTCTTTTCACAGATGGAGAAGACACCCACCACGTAAGAAACAGTTAGCAGAGAACAGGTGTCTTTGGCAGGACTGTTGAAGGGGTGAAGAGCTGATAGGCAGAACTGTTCTCAGAAGCCAGGATGGGTGAATTCTTGCCACGTCACTGTGGAAGAGAGGCCCGTGTGAGTGTGAACGAGTGAGAGTGGAGAACCTTAGCGGGGTACTGGTCTTGGCTGTCTCTTCAGGGCCTTGACTGAGATGCTTCATATGAACCTCTGGACATGCTTCCTCATCTGTTAGCCAGGAATTTCAACCACATGCCCTCCAAGGTGCCGTCCAGCTCTGAGTCTGTCCTAGGAATGATAAACAGCTGATGTTCATGCTTTGTCCCTTCCGCCCTTGCCATGCTAGGTGTCCCCTTTGTGGACTCAGCCTCAGATTCCTTTGGAAAATCACACTCCAGGCTGCCACCTGCAGCTGATAGGTGTCAGCATCCAGTCTCCAGTGTATTTGCAGTCTCTTGTTTTTGCCCTTTTTGATAATCAGTCTTTGGCTGGCTTTGAAGATGTAATTGCCCAGCATTTCACAGATGTAGACAGAATAGATGTCCAGTTATTGACTATAACATATTGGGTTTTTTTCCAATTATTAAGCTAAAACAAATTTACTGTGGAAAATTCAAGAAAGATACAAAGAAGAAAATTAAAAGCATCTAGCAAAATCACCATTAACATTTTATTGCATTTTCTTCTGATTAATTTTATCTGCATACATATACAGACATATTTGTTCATTTTTCACAAAACCAAGATAATATTATTTTTATAAAACTTTTACTTTTCTCATGAGCATCTTCATGTATTATTAAATATTCAAGGGTGAAGAAAGTGGGAAGAAAATAACAAAACTTTGAAAATGTCAGAAAGAGTTCTCTCAGTATGTGGTTTCTGTTTAGACAGCAGCTGTCTACCCTCCCTCCCTGGTGCTGTCCCTATGACCTCCAGACGAGAGTCTCCAGCTAAAAGTGCATTGTTGTTCGTGACAAGTGCCTGAGCTTTAAGTGGATCATCAGTTACCATAATAAATATGGACAGGTTAAACTTCCTGCTGCCTCCTTCCCTCACAGACATGTGGTAAGGATACAAGACTGAGCTCATTGAAGACGTGTTCACAGATACTAAGATTAATACTAATAATGTCATATACAAAATGATGAGATGAAATTTTAATCTATCACCTGGACAAAGATGACAAAGTGTAAAAATGAATTTTTCTAAGAGCAGAGAGAATCATGTCTCATGCACATCCGGTGGGAATCATATCCGTACAGTCTTCCAGAGGGCAGTTTCTGAAGCCTTGCAATTGTGTATGCCCTGGCCCAATGACTCCACTTTGGGGAATTTCTTCCATGTTACTCAGGATAAAATAGAGGGCATGTTCAAATATTTGGTTACACAAGTGAATGCACACTCAGAGCTGCTGGGCAGGAGGTACACAGAGCTCCAGTGTTGCCCGTGTTTGCTCAGCACATAGCAGCACAATGGTGGGATTGTTGATGGATATGGTTACAGCGGTAGGGCCTGTTCTCTGTGTGGTCCAAGTCATTCATTAACAAGGCTATCTTCTTGTATCCAACCTAGCTAGAGGGAAGAAATCTGATTTTCAGCCCTGCGGAGGCTAGAAAAGTGGTGGTGTATTCGTGTCCACATTATGGAATCTGGTTTGGGGAAACCTGAGAATTCATGGCTGACACAGCAGGTCAACCAGATTCTTTAAGGAGTAGGACTGAAGCACGTACTTAGGAGAACATGCTGCTTCTGGGCAGTGGTGTGGCGTTCTGCCTGCAATTCCATGAGTTTGCTTGCAAAGTATGCCAAAGCCTCTTTGTTTCACTCGTCTCTGTGGAGGTAACTGGAGTGAGCAACTTTGACCTTTGTGTTACTACAGAAGGTATTTTATTCAGAGAGGACATCCTCAGAAGGAACATTTATGGGTGTTTGTTGTTTCTGTTGTTGTTTTCCACCTGCCTTAGATTTTTTTGGTGAGTATTTCATCTTTCCTTGTGCTGAACTGTTTCTTTTCTCACTGATAAACCATTTGGAAACTGTAGGGTCACCTTTCCGAGAAGGCAGTTTGAAGTTGTTGGCTGCTGAGAATGTCTGCATAGCTTGTCATGCTCCATTGTGGTCTAGGACAGAACAAATTCTCAAACGGATGGAAGGTCCAGTTAAAGGAAATTCATGCATCACAAATGAGGATACTCAAGTGGTTATTTCCACAGAACTATTCTGAGGAAAGGAGGTCCTCTTTCATTGACCTTCTTACTTCTTTGGAAACTGTCATGTAATCAATGGATGCCTCTAAGCATACCCCATTATTCTGAGGCACTCAGATAAATGGTGGTCTTAGAAGAGGCACCCTCTACCTTCTTCAAGGTCTCAGGCTACAAGTTTTGAGCACTATAATGGGTTACATGATTTTTATTATTTGAAATCTGTTGATGATTTATACAATAAATCCTGTTTTGTAATCACTGGCACACATGTGGGTCAGCCCCAAGGAGCCACTTGTTTTTAAACAAAATGACATGGTTCATTTTATCTAGAAATTAATTGAATACCCTCAGCATTCTGATAGGATTAAAACATTGCTCTACAGCCAAATATAAATATATTCATAAACAGTGACATTTTTATTATCCTGCCCTCACTAGTGGAGAAAGGATGATAGTAAGACGCATGAGCCTGGAATCCTTTTTACTAATTTAGAAGCATTGTAGAGGCTTTTTGAAAGCTTACTTGTACCACAACAAAAATGAGCAAAGAGAATGTCAGTGAGGACTTTTATGGCTCTAATGTTTACACTGCTTATAACATTTCCAGTATAAGCAGACACTCAGGCCACATACCACTGGACAGCCGTGAACATGGAACATTTTCTAGAGAGAACGCCATCTTACCTGCTTTGAAGACATGCAGTATGATCTGCCATTGAACAGCAAGAAAGGAAAATTCTGGTGTCTATGTTAGTTGAGTTGGTGTAGCAGGCGGTCACAGGAAGCTGCAAATCATTCTGGAATGCAGACCCATATGGCAGCCACTTTCCCAGCTGGTATTTCCAACTTTCTTCCAGAACATGCCTGAAAACAACTTTCATCCAGCTGCCGACTTCCTCTATGAATGTGTGGCTGTGCCTGGTAAACAGACACAATAGGTCCTTCGGAAAAGAGGAAAAATAAGTTCCTAAGACATTAGCTCTTCTAGAAGGGTCATAACCGAAAAGAATTGATTGCAAAGACAAATGATGTAATTGTTTGTTTTGTTTTGCTGTGATTTGCCACACTGGTACAGCCTGTGATTGGACATGTGGGAGTGGAACATTTTGCTATGGCAGGCCATATGCTGAAGTCTAGGGAAAGTGCAGTGGGTAGTCTGGGAAATTATAATGAATTCCTTCAGGAAATAAGAAAAGCAGAAATTCACATTTCAAATACCCAGAAGACAGGGCGAGGGCCCCTGGATAATTCTAGAGTCCATGGCATTTGTGCCTCCTTAGGGCTTCCAAACACACTGCCTGCTCCCTAATCCTTGATCCCCCAACTTCCTACATCACTGCCTCTCCCCAGGGGATGAGGCATCTAAGAAAATGCTCTGAAGATTCCAAATGAACTTGTACGGTTTTTTAAATGAACCCACCTTCAAGGCTAAGTTCCTTTTCCAAATGCAGCTAACCAGTTTCTCTACTGCATCCTTAATAGAGCTTTGTTCCAGACCTGCCTAAACAAAACAAAACAAAAACATTTAAATGTGTGATTGTGGCCTGGATGTGAGTAAGTAAACAGTATCAACTTGGTTCTTGGAGTTAAAAACCTTGCATTTGCTAGCTATGACCTTGAGTGCAGTTTGGTGGAAAAGCTTTCACTCAGGGTCAGTCCTGGGTTCTGATTCCAGCACCACTGATTACCAGCCATCTGGCAATGAACTTCTCTGGACTTCATTTCCTTACTTATGAAGGATAATAATACCATCTCATAATGTGGCTGAAAGGGCCACATGCGGTATTATATGTAAACATAATTTGTGTCTCTTGGTACATGTCAGTACTATATGAATTTTTGCTTGAACATTCAAGTCTAGGGGTATTCACTAGGAAACCAGGATCAGAGGCTGCAAGTCCACAAGATAGTTAATTCAAGTAAAAAAATAGAAATGGTGTAGTGGTGTTCCTAGGACTGAGTTCTTCTCAAGATTAAGATAAACAAGCTCTCTTCCTCCTTGGAAGAGACAGAGGGGGAGAACATTGTGAATGCAGTTATTTTATAGGTTTTTTTATTGCATGAAAGTCAAACCAGCTAATCTGCTGGGAAAAAAAATTAGGGGTTGGTGAATCTTGTCATTTTGTTTTTATTCCTGGCTCATTATTTTTAAAAAGTAGGACATGAGTTCCCAACCATGTGATCTTCCCATTTCCAAATTTATTATTGGAGAGAGAGGTAAAACAGAATGCATAGATGTCCCTTCACAAGCTCACCCAGCAGTAAGACACGAGGAGGGAGACAGGATTGGAGGGAGGAGGGCTGCACAGGGAGGAAGACGGGGCGAAGGGAGGAGGGCCACATGGGGAGTGAGACAGGGATGGAGGGGGGAGGACCACACAAGAGGGGAGACAGGAACGGAGATGGAGAGGGCGGCACAGGGAGGGAGATGGGGTGGAGGGAGGAGGGCCGCATGGGGAGGGAGACGAGAATGGACAAAGGAGGGTTGCACAGGGAAGAAGACAGGAGTGGTGGGAGATGGGCCTCATGAGGAGGGAGACAGGTATGGAGGGAGGACTATGGGCAGAGAGACGGGGTGGTGGGAGGAGGGCTGCACTGTGGTTTTGAGGCACTTTAGCAGTTTCATTCCAAGGTGTAGTCAAGACTGCTAGTTTGTGAGGGGGCTGCTAGCTGGACTAAGTGTTTTGCATCCCAGTGATCTTTATCGCCACAAAACAATTATGTTCCTTTTGGAGATCCATCAGCAATGGCATTTGGAAAAATCAGGAATTATTAACTTTAAAACAACAGCCATGTTTTCTTTATTTCTATCAAGCAAAAGCTCAGGAGCATTCACCAAAGCCGAGTGTGTATAATCACCTAAACAAGGCCTGGATCGAACCTTCAAAATGTTACTGAAAATACTCCTATTTTTAATATAGACATCAACACCACGAGGCAATAAAAGCAGTGGTTAAATCTGTACTCCATGCCACATTCCTGGTAAAAAAAAGTTCAAAATATGTACTGGCCAAAAAATTGCACTCCAGTCTGTCTACGAACAGTGAAAAAAAGGCAAAGAAATAAACTTCATGGCCGTCATTACCTCTCTGTATTCAATAGTACTTTCCTCCACCAGCAGCTGTTCACAGTACTTGTGTAGTGTAGCTTCCTAGACTATCAACATAGATAATAAAATCTCATTGAACCCCCTGGCTCGGGATCGGGTATCACATAAGAAAATCTAACTACCTGGAGAAATCCTCAGTGACCACTATCCCAGCTATGTTCTGCATATCTAAAAGTTTGGTTAAAACATATTCTGATTCAGAATAATAACTTTCATGCATTGAGGACTCACTGAGTGCCCACCACTCTGCACTCCTTTGGCTTTTACAACAACCTATGATGTGTAGCAATCATTATCCCCATCTTTTAGATGAAGACATTGAGGCACAGGGGTAAGAACTTAGACAAGGTCACATAGCTAGCAAGTGATGAAACCAGAACTTAGCAGTCTAATGCTGGCATGAAGATGGCCATGCAGCAAGCCTCGTTGTGTGCTCAAGGGCCCTGACTCCTAAGCCAGAGAGACAGGAAGCAACCGTAGCTCCCCTAAAGCCCTGCCTATGTCCCTTTCTGTGAAGGCACTAGAAGCTCAGAAGGAATAGTTTTGTGAGCACTGGGTCATTATGACTGGCTATATGTAGGGCTCAATTATGGTTTTCATGGGTGCTAGCACTTTGCCTTTATGGGTCCCTTCCGCCAATGCCTGTAATCCCAGCACTTTGGGAGGTTGAAGTGGGAGGATTGCATGAGCCCAGGAGTTCAAGACTAGCCTGGGAAACATAGTGAGACCTCATCTCTACAAAAATTTTTAAAAATTAGCTGGGTATGGCGGCATGTACCTCTAGTCCCAGCTACTCAGGAGGCTGAGGTGGGAAGATCGCCTGAGGCTTGGAGGTCAAGCTGTGGTGAGCTGTGCACTCCAGCTTGGATGACAGAGTGAGACCCTGACTCAAAAAAAATTAAATGTTATATTTTATGACTGTTAGTATAAAGGTGAAAAAAAATCCAAGCTGAATTCACTATTATATATTCATTAGTTTTATTCACAGTTTTCTTGTGGCTTAAAAAAACTAAATGAAAACACTTTCATGGGTCCCTAAAAGTACCGTGACCCCCAGGCTCTGTGCCCGCTGTGCCTGCTGGATAGGCTGGTCCTTGCCATGTGATGGGTGTGGAAATTCAGTTGTGAGCTGGGCTCGGTGGCTCAGCCTGTAATCCTGCACTTTGGAAGGCTGAGATGAGTGGATTGCCTGAGCCCGTGGGTTCAAGACCCACCTGGGCAACTTGGCGAGACCTCATCTCTACAACAAATCAAAAAATTAGCTGCGCGTGGTAGCCTGTGCCTGTAGTTCCGGTTACTTGGAAGGCTGAGTGGAAGGATCACCGGAGCCCAGCAGGTCGAGGCCGTGGTGGCCGGGAACAGCCACTGTACTCCAGTCTGGGTGACAGAGTGAGACGCCAACTCAAAAAAAAAAAAAAAAGAGAGAAAGAAAAGAAAGAAAGAAATTCAGTTGTGCTCTGAAGAGTGGGTAGAAAGAATCTGAATTAGTGGAAAAGCAAGATTTTAATTAACTGCATGGGCAAATGGAGTCGGGAATGAAAATTACCTAAGCAGGGCATTCTGTCTACCCAAAGTGAAGGGAGCTTGTGGGGAACAGAGGCGATGTGGGGAGCCCCAAAAACCTGACTGGAACGTCTGGGACAGGGCTGAGTCCACAAGGGAAATGACGGAATTCAGAGTCATTAGTACCAAGTCATCAGTACCCAGCTAGGTGAAGAAGGACCCACGCCCATCCATGACCAAGCTTTCGTCCATTCATGGCCACACAAGAACAATAAGGCAATGTAGTGAGTTTTATAAGGCCAAATTCATTCCATTTAAAGACCTGTTTTATTTATGAACTAGATTCTTCATAATTTGGGGAGTTAGAGATGTCCTTACTTTATAATGAAGTGAAGATCATGGCCTTAGTAAATAGTCATTTCTTTTAATGCCTTTACTTGACAAAATGAAAAATAACCCTAAATTGGCCCCAGAAATTATTTTGAATTTTTTACTGGGCCACAAAATACAAAGGTGTTGAAATCACTTGACTAGAAAATCTCTTGCCTGTGGTCAAAAGCCCAAGTTCTCAATGGTCCTAGTGCTGTACCAACCACATTGTTTGGGTTCAATATTCCTTGTCCCCATCCTACTGGGACACAGGTCCCATAGTTCCAGGTGACTGTCACTTGGCTCCCACAGCTGTTATCTGGCTGCTTCCCTCCCCTTCATCTCACAGTGGCCATTACCTGCTACCCCCAGGGTCACCCTGGCTGCTCCTCCTCTCCTCCCCTCCCACTGGGAAGTGGATAATCATGGAAATCGACCTGAGAGGAAAATCTGATTCTCCGGCCTGCAAGAAATCGCTGTGCTTTCTTCACCTTGCTCATTCTGTCTGAGCTTAGGGTCTGTGGAGAAAGTCACATTATTGGCTATCTGTAGGCCTGCACACATTGGTCCTTTTAGAGTAACAAGACACAGTAGAATATGGCAAGCTTGCCATGGCCTTGGCCAAGAGCAGCAAACTGGGGCTCACCTCATGGTGCTGATGTGCTGATGAGTGTGAATGGTGTCCTCCGCAGACACACTCCAGTAGGACTGGCTGAAAACAGAGAGACCAGGAGGAGAATCTTGGAGCACTCCAGCCAAGGTGAAGAGGACCTGAGACTGTGGCAGTGAGGATAAAGAAGAGAGGTCAGGGTTGGGATGTCTCAGATGGTGGAAAGGAAGGGGGCTGCATGATAGATACCCTGCAGGATGAAGGGATGAGTGAAAGGAGGGTCAATGATGCTTTCCCAAAATCAGTGTGTCTGTTATTCCTTCTCTTTGTGGACACACGATTGCACTGACCATTTAAAATTATTGTTTTCTGGCTCGAGTAGGTACCCAGACTAACTTTAGAATATTTCAGTATCCAGTTGAGTTTGTGATTCTTAGTAAATATGTGAATACTGCTCAGTATAAGTTACCAAATAATTTTATATATGACCTTTAAATAGTTTTATCTCAGTTACAGGACATTTCTGTTGATACCATATGAGTAAAGAAGCTTTAAAAATGGGTCAATAAAATGTATGTTAGCAGATTGCGTCTAATTCATCACCATTAAGCATTGTAATTTTCAAAAACCCCACTTGAAATCACACACAGCATGAGGGTAACTCCACGTTGTCATTGCAATGAATACACAAATGCTCTAAATTACTAGATGGGATAGTGTAGCACAGCCATGGCTCATGAGAACCTGGGGATAAAAATTCTAAGATCTGAGCTTTCTTAATATTGTTTCCCTCAGTATTATAACTTAGTAGAATAGTCAAGCAAATAATATATCATTAAATTAGAAGTGCTGGCTTCTAGCAACAAGCAGTTAGACACGTCTGAATTTGAATTCCAACCCCCAATCCACTTGCCACTCATATGAATCTGGGTGGGAACCTGATCCTACTGCCAAGAAGGGTTATGGTGGGAAAGTGAAATAGCATATCTGAATGCCTTGTGTATGCTCATTGTTTATCTTTCAAAGACAACCCTTTCTTGACTATTTTTCATGGCATGATATCCAAAGACTCCCCTTGACTTTTCTAGCCTGTGATCTTGTGATCTTTTTTTCCTTTTTCTTGGGGAGGGGGCGGGTAGAGGTATTGGTGATGGCAGTTCTGGTGATTTTCTACCACTTTACTTTATTAAATTGGTCACATTAGGCCGGGCACAGCACTTTGGGAGGCCAAGGCAGGAGGATCACTTGAGGCCAGGAGTTCAAGACTAGCCTAGGCAACATAGCAAGACTCTGTCTCTACAGTCTGTCAAGAAATAACTAAAAATTGTATTTTAAAAATTGTTCACATTACTTATTTAGTGTTTTAGTATCAAACACAGGCCTATAATTGCTAGGTAACTAAATCTTGTAAATTCTTTCTCTAAATTCATCTCTAAAAACATAAATAAAGTTGTATTTTTATGTCTATTTCCTGAAGTTTCTGATGCACCTTCAATATGTAGTCTATTTATTTTCCACAGATAGTAGTTCCTCGGGGAAGAACAGAAAAGAGGAAAATTATATTTTTGAGTCAAAGGGTGATCGAGGAGGACGGGAACACCCCGCTCCAGAAACAGGTAAATGTACACTTGGAAACCCATTGCAGTGTATAGACTTCTGCAGAGCTGCGTGTCCTTTGGTTGATGGTATCAGATGGCACCGTGAGGGTTCATGACAGGAGCAGTGATCTGGGGACGACGAGAACTGCCTTCTCATTTCCTGTATCACACTGCCTCTTGGGGCTCTTGATAGTAACCTGCCACCTTGAGACATCAGCTTCCTCGTTTGTACACTTTTCCAGGTGTGACATCTGTGGAGAATGGCATCCCTGTGGCATGGTGTTTAGGAACACAGGCTCTAGAGTCAGACACCATCGTTCAAATCCTGATTTGACTACTAGACTCTGTGGCCTTGGGCAAGTTACCTTATCTCTCTGGATCTCACTTTCCTCTTTAGTAAGATGAGGACAATAGCTGCCTGATAGGGTTGCTAGGGAGAATAAGTGTGACAATGAACATAAAGCATTCAGTGACCTGTGTGGCCCAAATGATGAGCCAGATCTGTACATGGTGGTTGTTATTACTGAGTTATTTATGATGCGAGAATAACAAAGAGCTTATACCAAGTTCTCTTTCCAAGCGTTCTAGTGACCAACACAGATGACAGTAGGAATGCAGAAAAGTGCAGGAAGTAGAGCGAATATTCACTAAGTGAAAGAAAAAGACTGTACATTCATAATTTTGGTTGTTTTTAACTAGAAAGACATAGTCCTATAGAAAAGCAGGTGATAGTCTTAAATCCCACAAACTGATTAGTAGAAGAAGGCTTAGGAGAACAAAAGATGATTCTTAAATTATAGATCTAAACATTGAGAACACTGTCTTTTTAGAGAGAATATTCTTTGTAATATTTGGACAATGTTCAAATATAACTGTTAAACAATAGATGGCTAAGAATAATCCAAGTGTCAAGTACCTGGATGCCTCCCCCCTCATCTGCTGGCCTACTGGATTTAGCCTGTCTCAAGATATCTGAATAAAAGGGATCCTGCCCCCCATCATGGTATGAAGAAAATCCAGTCTGCCTCTTGCCCCCACACCCACATGTATCCAGATCATCTCAGTTCTAATTGTCCAGCGTCCCGTCTAATACTACATATTTTAAATGATGCTCCCATTCATATGAACAAAATACATAAATATGTATTATGTATTAGCTGGTTACTGAGAATACTATCATGGTGTGTTTTAAGAAGGAGCTGGAAAATGTTAAATTACAAATTACCCAAACTAAAGTCATGGAAGAAACTATGCCAACTAAGTGTTAAGAAGTTGAGAATAATTTTCAGTATTCTGGCAAGTACTTTATGAGAAGTTTCATTTTCTTTGTCATCAAAGCATTAAATGGAAATCACATAGGACATTCTGGCAACCCCCTGATTTGGCAAACAGAACATTTTCACATGCCTGTTTTATTGTTACCATAGCTAAGCCTGAGCCCACGTGTTGGGGCTGGGGTCTTCAACCACAGCTTCCTTCCCATTTAGCCTGAACCCTGGTTTCATCTCTAAACAAGTCAGACATATCTCTTATTCATTTTCCTGCTCCCAAGAAGCAGAACCAGAGCTGATGGTGTGTTCCAATTTGTGAGAAATGACTTGAGATGCAACAGTTTCTGTGGGGGTTGACCAGAGTATCTCTCTTTCTTTCGGTCCTGTTCCTTTGTAACATATCCACTGTATGTGACTAGTGCGTGAAGATGGAGGGAAAACTGATACCTGCAGGCCCGTTAGCACTGTCAAAGCGTCTTTCAACAGGGTGGCCACTAGGAGCCAGTAATGACTAATAAGGCCCCGAGCCATAGGCTTGGAGAAATCAAGCAGTGAATCTTGACACATCCAGAGAGCTGCCATGTGTGGAACATATGGGACAGTTCTAGAATCAAATTCTATGCTGTGTGTTTTTCATAAATTTTTATCTTTCACAGTCCTCTGAGGGAATACTGGCCTTGCCCCAAACTCTGGTTCCTAACAGACACTAAAGCAATTTCCACATCCCCTCCTCCTACACCCAGACACTTCCAAACTCTTCTTGAGAATCTTGTTCAGGAGGCTTATCTGGGATTTCAAAAAGACATCAGAGATTGAAATGCCTTCAGTGTGTCATCAGCACCAGGTCCTCTTGTCTTCAGAAGGAGGTCAACTACACCTGGGACCAGTTTTAAGCCCAGAAAATCAAGGTTGTCTGAGATGAGCTTCTTCAGCTACCTACCCCTCCCCTAGATGTAAAAACTTCTCTGTGCATTCATCCTCTCTTCCAGTCCTAAAGGAAGAGGTGTCCCCTCTTCCCAAGGTTTCTCTCCCCTCATCTGGACATGGCCCCTGCTTTCCTCAGCTCCATGCTCTGTTAGCTCCAATGCTTTTCATCTCTGTTTCCCTACTGATTCTTTCCCCTAATGACTGCAGTCACATTCAGATCTCTCTTCAGTGACTACAGTCACATTCAGATCTCACTTAATATATAAAAAACCAACATGGCATCCCTCGGTCTTCATTCTCCCTGTAAATGAATTGCCCGTTGCTGAATCCAGGGGCTCTCCAGGCTTCCCTGGCTTGTCCTCTCCTTAGTATTTGATTCTGTTGAGCACTGTCTTCTCTGACCACTCTTTCCTTAGCTTCCAAGACCCTTCTCCCTTTTGCTTGTCCTCCTAGCTCTCTCAGTCTTTTTCGGCTCTTTTTGGTCTTCTCCTGTCTGCCCTCTAAATGTTAGTGTTTCCCAGGACCTTGTTACTGACCCTCCTGTCGTCTTCCTCTCTGGCAATCTTACCCACTTTCAAGACGGTAACAACCACCTTTATGCTACAGGCTCCCACATATTTAGGCCCAGATAATCTAAGAGTCTAAGAAAAATTCCACCTGATTGATCGCCTATTGGCATTATAATCTGAAAAGGCCAAAAAATACACTTATCTCCTTTAACTACCTAAGCAATCTCTATCATGCATCAAAATCACTTGAGCAAAATTCCTACAGAACAGACAGATAGGCCACTTCTTTTTACATTTGTACTTCCTATATAATTCTAACTACAATACTTGGTTGCATTTTTTTCCCATTTAAATGTCCATCTACCCAGACTTCAAGTCACTGAAAAACTTTCATGTACCTTTTGGAGAAATAGTGTGTCCTAGTGGTCAAAAACCACAGACTCGGGAGCTGTCTTGTCTGGGGTTGTGACCCAGCCCTGCCGTTTACAATAGAAAAGCCACTTAATAATTGATGCCTTAGTTCCCTCATATGTAAAATGAGGATCATAACAGTATCAACCTATTTGGTGGTTATGGGCATTCAGTGATCTTCACCATCTTTGGGGGGATATTTATTTATTTACTTACAAATAAAAATTGCTTATCATCTTTGATTACCAGCACTTATTCAGTGTCTAGCACATGGAAGGCTCTTAATTAATGCAGAATGGATGAATAAACGAATGAGAGAAAATGTTCTAGAATGAGCTTACGCAAGGGAGATGTTTCTCCTCCTTTAGTTCCACCAGTTGGCAAGATCCCTGCAGCTGAAAATAGCTCCCCCATATCATCTCCAACCTGGCATGACTACAGAGTAGACCAGCCTAAGAATAGATCCTGCTGAGCTTGATAAGAAAGACTGGTCTGGGCACACCCTGTACCTTCCAGACTCCTGCGAGCCTCTAAAGGTTGCTTCGAGTCTGATGTCTAGGGTCAGCCCAGGAGGAAAAACTAAAGATGTTTTGCTGAACAGCCCTTGGCCCAAATCACACCATATTATTTTGAAGTTAGTTTTCAACAAATATTCTACTGACTGTGAGTAGGTTCCCTGGATTTAGAAAAGGAAATAAATGTCCTAAGCCCTGGCCAGAACAAGAAATCAGGAGCTAGTTCATACTAACTTTAAGAGAGAATGATCATGTATGAATCCATGAGTATAATGTGACGATAAAAAAGTCATACGGTGTTCTCACTCATAAGTGGACCTTGAACAATTATCATAATACTGTAAGAAAAGGATTGGCAGTAGTGGGAAACTGCCAGGGGAAGGGGGGGGCACACCTCATTAACAAGGGTACCTGCATAATGAACATTTGTATACCTAACCCTGAATCGTATCCCACATCTTTAAAATAAAAAAATAAAAATAAATAAATAAGTAAAGTCATATGGTAAGAATGTCTATTTCAGTTGGATACAAGGGTGATCTGATTGCAACATTTGTATCCACTGATGCCATGGAAGTTTTGTAGGAATATGGCACAGAATTTGGTTTTAAAGAGGTCTGTGAACCACAGACCTACAAATTAAACATTATATACTCCTAAGCAAGTTACTTAATGTCTGTACAGTTAATACTAGTGCCAATTTGAGCTGTTCAGATTAAATAAAATAGCGCATGCAAAGTGCTTATTATATAGTAAATAGCAGCAGTCATTGTTTTAATCATTGACTTACCCTCTTCATTTTTAACTTTTCACAGGTGCAGTTCTGCCCCTGGCACTGGGCTTGGCTATCACTGCTTTGCTGCTACTTATGGTTGCTTGCCGACTACGACTGGTGAAGCAGAAACTTAAGAAAGCTCGTCCCATTACATCTGAGGAATCAGACTACCTCATAAATGGGATGTATCTATAGTCATGTAATTTAAACACCTTGGGGCAAGGACATGTTTCACTTATAATTTATACATATATTATGTTTTAGATATGTATAATCTCTTTTGTTTTTAATTGGGCCAGAAGATTCTGCAAATTCCAAAACTTTGTCTTTATTGTTTATTGTAAAAACTTTTTCCTTGGACAATTTAGAGAGGAATTCATATGATTAAAGACTTTTACAAATTGAATTCTGATTTATGTAAGCTGTCCCTGAAAATAGAAATTTGTATTTAGCTAAGGCAGAAAGTTTAGTATCTCAGGAGGTGGTCCTGGGATGGCAGCGCTACCCTGTCACTTTTGAGAAGCCAGCAATTGGCTCCAGCAGCGCTGGATGCTGTAGGCACAACTTTCCCTTGCTCTGTGACCCTGTTCTCCCTCCTGTAAGCTCCCAATGATCCTGTTTCTTTTCCCCTTCAAAATCTGTTTCTGAGAATGGATCTCAGTGAGTTTATACCTTCCATGAGACGTCACCTGTGGCAGGTATACCTCAGTTATAAACCTTATGAACAGGCCAGTGAGCCCCTGGGAAGAGGAAGGTGGGTTCTTCCCAAGGCCTCTGACTTCATGGCACATAGGCGGCTGTCTTCTTAGGCTGATCTTTAGGAGAAAAAACCCAGACTTTGGAGTACAAACAGCCGCATGATGGTCATGCAGTGAGACAGGAAACCAAGGTGGAAGCAGGAAACTTGCAGGCCAAAAATTTAACAGAAACTTAGGTGAGGGCAAAGTGAGCAAGGAGGATGGTTAATATTTCATTCTATCATCTCAACCCTGCTCCACGGTTAGTGCACAGCCACTTATTTACATATAGTGTTTGTTGATGGAAGAGAGCAAAATTGAAAAGCAGAACATTGGGTCAATTTCTGAGAACAGCTTTTATAAAAATGTTACCATGGTTCAGTATCAGTAAGTTCTTTGAGCCAGTGGAATGAGCCAGTTTTTACTTTTTAAGCTATAAAGTGTTCTGCCATCAGCTAATACCAGGTTTATGTATTTCTACAGTGAACACTAGTTTTTCACAGGCTTATCTTTACACAAAACCAGCATCTAGCTTTGCATCTTTCCCTTTTTAATTTGTAGGCTTCTAAAGGCAAGTTATTACTATTTCCATCATCACTTAATGCCGGGATTATATACATTCTAGAAATGATTCCACTGAGAGGAATGTATAGGATGGTGCCTGTCTACACTCACAGCCTGGGCAACAGTGAGACTCTGTCAAAAATAGATAAATAAATAAAAATATATTAACAAATAGTTAGTTCTAGGGTATCCTTTCTATTTTCTGAGAAACTCAAAGCAGTTTGAATGTCTGGGACTGAACAAAGATTTAAGTTGCTCAAGGACAGTTTAGAGAAATGAACTGTGAATGAACCTAAGAGGTTTATACTCTGTAAGGCTGTGCAGTTTGTTTTTATATAGAAGTATGTCACCTATAGCCATACTCAATACAATAAAAATTGATGAGGCATGTATCCTTCAGCACATCTTTTATACATGAAGAAATTAAACACAATTTACTGTCACCATGGTATTGAAATACTTGAAAAAAGATGTCCAGCATCTATGTATACAATATTCCTTTAATAAATTGTATTTTGTTCTTAAGACTTTCTTACCTTTTAATATAATCATAAGTTGCTCGTATTGACTGAGCTATTTATTACTTTGTTATTTGGATTTAATCATACCACTCCTGTTTGACAAAGAATTGGAGAAAAGTGACTTGCCAAGGCAATGTCTACAAAATATTTCCATTAGCAGATAGACTGAATGGGACTTTTTAAAGTCTTCTTGCCTTGATTATCTGATTAAAGGAGTCCTTATCTAAGACAATTAAACAATATTTTTAAAGGGAAAGGTATCCACAATTTCTCAAATGTGGTTTTACATCTCTTTCCCTAAAAGAGACCCACTTAATCCATCTTCCTGAACACTTAAAATTTTTTCCTTTCATTCTCAGTAGACAACAGCTACCCCTCCAGCCTTCCACAAGCATTTAATGTTTCAAATCATCTGAGCACCAAATATGTTATCTTTCATAGGAAAATAACAGAACGCTTTCATCTTTCTCCCAATAACCTTTTGAAATCCTGTGACTTGGCCCTGCAATTCCCTGCTACATTTACCAGTGCCTCCTTTCAGTCACTGATGGTTGTTCACGTTGCTCTTTATTGTATTGTCCCTTGACCCAAACATGTGTATTTCTATTTGTCCTTTGGTTTTGCTGTACAAGGCAGACCTTGTTGATGACTCTACCCAGGTTTCACCTATATAGACATACAGCAGTACTGTGCCCCAGAATACAGGCACCATCTTTACCTTCAGATGTTCCCTCAACATCAGATTGATGATGCTTCCTTTTAAAGCTTATTTTATTTTAAAGATGTGGAGCATAATTCAGGGTTGGGTATACAAATGGTCATTATTCAGGTAAAGTTTGGGCTTCCCTTTGGTCCTCATTTCTCCCGGTTTGAGATCAGGTACCCTTATTGATGTTGTGTGTCCCCCCCACCCCCACCCCGTGATGCTCAACACAGCACCTGAGCCTGCAATTCTGTCATTTGGGCTGGCTGTTAAATTATAAACCATTTCATGTTTTGGTTTTTCTTTGGGGATTATGCCACTTTGTTCCTAGGACAACTTCAATTATTTGCTTTCTGGACTCCATGTTTTCTACAAATTCTTTGCACTAAAACTGAATGAGAATTTTTAATAAGGACTGCCCAAGCTGCACACCAAGAGAACAAAGCTCAGTTTGCAGTATGCTGTTCCCAAGTATTCTTGTCTCACTGGCTTTTTAAGCACCTGTGTTGCAGACGTCTCATTCCTGGCTCCATTCCCCCAACTGTTTTGCCCTACTGGATTCTAGTATTCTAAAGGTAGAGTATTTTCAGTTATAGCTACTTTAATAGCTTAATGCTTATAGATTCTTCAGCTAAATATGAAACCACCAAGGACAAAAATAAGGTTAGAAATCCCAAAGCTGAATGTTTTTCAGAATGGATGGAATGATTAAAACAGAGTCTTCTCCTGTATTTGCCTTATTTAGATCTCAGAATATCTTCATTCCTACTTATTTTCATTCTCAAATCACATCAGTTTGTTAAATCTTGCATGTTATCACACTGCAAATTGAAGAAATCAACTTATATTATTCAGCTGAAAGATCTTTTAATAAAGTTATTTCATAACTTAGGAAACTTCTCAGAACAGATTTTTTGATTTTTTTTTTTTTTTTTGAGTCGAAGTCTCACTCTGTCAGCCAGGCTGGAGTGCAGTGGCACGATCTCAGTTCACCCTAGCCTCGACCTGTGACTCAGGCAATCCTTCCACCTTAGTCTTCCAAGTAGCTGGGACTACAGGCACACGCCACCATGCCCGGCTAAGTTTTCAATTTATTGTAGATGAGGTCTTGCCATGTTGCCCAGGCTCATCTCGAACTCCTGGGTTCAGGCAGCCATCATGTCTTGGTCTGCTAAAGTGCTGGGATTACAGGTATGAGCTACCATGCCTAGCTAAAACAAATTTAAATGCAAAAATAATTTTAACTTTCATAAAAAGCTTATGAAAAATTATGTTGCGTAAATGGACTTAAAATATTCTCTTGAATTTTCATTGTCAGTTTCATAAGACTGTAGACTCAAAAATCTGAATAAATCAAAGAGCAGTATGATAACATTTTTAAAAGCTCCACAAACTAGAGAATTAAATGTATTTATTATCTAGAAATTTGTGTATAAAGGAAGAAATCAGAACCATGAACTCCCTAGCCTGAGACCACAACTTTTAACTTGCTTTTTGCCAGTGAGGGTGATAGGCAGTAAATCTGACACTCCCTGAAATCCCTGCCTGTAACTTCCTGGTCTGCTTTATCCAACTCTGTTGCCTACCTCCTAATTGCTCAATAGAGTTGATTCTAAAGAAGGGCAATTCGTTTTTCCCCAGGAAATATCTTTTCTATAGTAGATTTTAAAGTGACACAATAGTCTTTATGTGGAAATTCTGCAGTCTCTTTGATCTATAATGTGTAGAAAAATCGTGACAGTATCATTACAATGGGGGGGCTAAACAAATAATGGTGGCAAAAGAAATTACTTCACCAGGTGATTTCTCTAGCCCATGCTAGCTAGCTCTAGCATGTCTATCCTTCTTTCCTCTCTTCTCTAATAGATTTTGTTTTAAAACTTAAAAAAATAAGAAAGAAATTACTCAACATGATCTGATCCTTTTGGGGCACTGGAGTGTTCACAGTGTGGGAACTCAAATTCCAATATCCCTAGTTGCCCCAAATCACTAAATTACTGCCCTCTCCATTAAAAAAAATGTCCTCACTATTGCCATCACCTGATCTTTGGACAAAAGACAATTTTTTTTTTTGCAATGCCCACCCTATTGGGACACTACTTGAGTTAGAAAGAGTTCAGCAGACCTGGAATATCCTCATATGGCAAAAGACAGACAAAAGGAAAGACTGAAAAGATAGGAAGACAGAAAGACAGGAAGGAGATGGGGAGAAAAAGAGAGAAACATACATCAGAGACTCTGAGGGACTCCCCGGCAGTTTAACATTATATGGGAACCTAAAGTCAGCTCTGTTTTCTCTCCCACCAATCAAGGAGCATTTCATAGAGTCTTGGTACAAACAACACAAAGTCAGTTAAAAGATAAAGTAGGCCCGGTCACCGTGATTCACACCTGTGATGCCAGTACTTTGGGAGGCGGAGGCAAGAGGACTTCCTGAGTCCAAGGATTCAAGACCAGCCTGGGAAGCATGGCAAGACCTGGTCTCTACAATAAATAAAAAAATTAGCTGGGCGTGGTGGCACATGCCTGTGGTTCCAGCAACTTGGAAGGCTGAGGCGGAAGAATCGATTGCCTGAGCCCAGCAGGTCAAGGCTGCCGTGACCGTGAGTATGCCATGGCATCAGCCTGAATGACAGAGTGAGACCCTGACTCAAAAAAAAAAAAAAAAAAAAAAGTAGGAAACCAACCACCATTGTTGTAGCAATGATATTAGAAGGGCTAAGAATAAGGAAATTATTGGACTTGATTTCCATTTTTTATTATAATACGTAAACATCAAATTCCTTGGGCCTCTTGGGCCAGTTGGTTTTCTTCAAACAAGATTCTTTCACAGGCCCGCTATTTGAGCCACCCTCTAAGTACAGGGAGGACAAACATTGTCATCTTTCTGAAAAATCCAGAAAAATCTGGAGAAAATCCAACAACTCTGAAATCCATTCAGAACTCATTTGTTTTACTGAGTACAGTTCTTTAAGAATACAATAAGTTGTAGGAAATAACTATTTATACCTGCAAGAATTCTAGCACTTACCTAAAATAAGGTATTGGCCTTCTGAACCATATTTAGAACACTTTTCAAATAACCCATGTTTGTTATTTAACTTACAATATTATATTCAGTTACCATACTCACATTTCTTTTAGTACCATACCAAACTACTGGAGAGTTTAACTTTATTTTTTGAAGTTGGAGTCTTCCTCTGTCACCCAGCCTGGAGAGCAGTGTTATAATTATGGCTCACCACAGCCTCAACCTTCTGGGCTCAGGCCATCCTTCAACCTCAGCCACCCCCTCCCACCCCAAGCAGCTGGAACTACAGGCAGGTGCCACCACGCCTGGCTAACTTTTTGATTTTTGTAGAAATGAGATCCTGATATGTTGCCTCGGCTGGTCTCGAACTCCTGGGTTCAAGCTATCCACTCGCCTTGGCCTCCTAAAGTCATGGGATTACAGGCATGAGCCCACCATGCCTGGCAAAATAACGCTGAGCTGAAAACCACAAATACCTACTTGTCTAGTGAAACAAAATTAAGCAGCTTTTTCCTGGCTAGCAATTACACACCAAGAATAACTTCAAAAAATTCATGAGTATTAAGTTATTATTAAAAGTGTCATTCCATTTTAGAATCAATTCAATTTTAAAGATGCTTTCATATAGGTACGTTATCAATAATTTTAAAAGTTTAGTCAACTTTTTTTTTTTTTTAACGATGGCAGTTTTTAAAGTTAGGGCAATGGAATTTTAACTATATGCATGGACAACGTTAACGGATTATTTTTTCCCAAAACACTTTCTTCTAATGTTACTGGCTGGGAAAGAGTTGAAACTCAATAAAATCTTATATTCTAATTCAGGCTTAGGTTACACAAATTTTTTTTTTTTCGAGTTGGATTCTCACTCTTGTTGCCCAGACTGGAGTGCAGTGGCATGCTCACAGTCACCGCAACCTCGACCTGCTGGGCTTAGGTGATCCTTCCACCTCAGCCTTCCAAGGCCACCACACCTGGCTAGTTTGTATGATTTACTGTAGAGATGAGGTCTCACCAAGTTGCCCAGGTTGGTCTCAACCCTCAGGCTCAGGCAATCCTCTCGCCTCGGCCTCCCAAGGTGCTGGGATTACAGGTTGAGCTACTAAGCCCAGCCTGGTTACACAAGTTTTAAGAGGTCAAATCTATAAAAAAAAAAAAAAAAACTCGTTTCAACAAGATCTCACTAGACTGGAACTTTGTGAAATATTTTCACTGTTCATATTATGTAAAGAAATCACTTCTGTTAAGGAAAAATGATACACTAAAATATTTTTGAAATTAAGACTACCAAAGATTAAAAAGACATTTATCTCTGACCTATACACATACATAAATTTCACTCTTAGAAAAACTCTTAGACCTACAGAAATTCCATTATTTCCACCTCCACCCCTTATTAAAGCTCCCTTAATATCCAATTCTGTTTATTCAGCATTCTAAATTTTTAATTTGTAAAACTGTAAAGTTCAAGAGCAATGCTTGAACAATGCTTACCGCACAGAATTTGTCTGTACTAATCAGATGGCACTTAAGTTTGTCTTATCATGTTTGTTTGTTTGTTTATTTAGAGTCGGAGTCTTTATCTGCAGTCCAGGCTGGAGTGCAGTGGCACACATGCTCATGGCCACCCCAGTGTTGACCTGCTGGGTTCAAGTGATCCCTCCGCCTCAGTCTTCCAAGTAGCTGGAACTACAGGTGCGCACTACCACACTAGGCCAATTTTTTGATTTACTGTAGAGATGAGGTCTCTCCATGTCTTATATTTATAAACAGTCTCCTCAAGCAGATTGCAAACTTCTTAAGAGTAATTACAATTTTTTTTATCCCCTAAACCTAACAGAGAGAAATATTTACATATAGTGCAATGTTGGTAATGGCTACAAAGAACACAGTTAGTGAATACATTTAAGAATTAATTTAAATAGCCAGGCTCAGTGGCTCAGCCTGTAATCCCGTGCCTTAGGAGGTTGAGGTGAGTGGATTGCCGGAGCCCGCGGGTTCGAGACCTGCCTGGGCAACTTGGCGAGACCTCATCTCTACAATAAATCAAAAAATTAGCCAGGCGTGGTAGTGCACACCTGTACTTCCAGCTACTTGGAAGGCTGAGGCAGAGGGATCACCAGAGCCCCGGCAGGTCCAGGCTGCGGTGGCTGGGAGCGGCCACTGCACTCCAGTCTGGGCGACAGAGTGAGACTCCAACTCAAAAAAAAAAAGAAAAGAATTAATTTAAATACTAAAGAATATTTGACGTTTGCAACTACCTCAAATAACACCGACTCCTGGACCATGAGAATTCATGGCCTGGGTCAGGAAGCAATACACAACCGAAAACTTAAGTCAACAATCAGCTTTAACTCTCAAATTTTGGGCACCAAATAATGCTAGTTTCCTGAGTCTAAGATCTTACCAAGAAGACACTTGTGAAAAGATGCATGCAGAATTTTTAAAGCCATTTTAAAAGAAGTAATATTTAAGGCTTTTTAAGAGTCAGGGAAGGACAGTGTCTCACATCCTTCTTCATGGATCTTCTTGCCAGACCTATGCACATTTAGCATCCAGTAGAAGAGCTTTTTTGGAGAGTCCTGCTCATTCTAGAGCTTGTATTTCCTCAAGTTCTAGAATCCCTAGAAAACCCAAGATCCTATCATAAAAGGTATAAAACCATATTTAAGGAAGAACCCAAAATGCTACTGCCTTCTTAGAAACTCATTTACACTCTTCTGGGGATGCTGTGTAAAGGCACTCAGAATGGTCCAGCGTTTGACATACCATCGTAGGCTTTCCTACAATACAGCCTCTAACAAAACTAGGCTGTCCCGAACTCCTAGTAATAGGATTGTTTACTTATATACCAAGAAGGTTGGGAAAGCACCAGAGTCTGCATGTGGTGTGTGCCCAGGCAGACTTCGAGGGGTTCCTGCTGTGAGACCTAAAATTCTTATGAGGTTGTCCAAAACAAAAAAAACATGTCAGCAGGGCCTATGGTGGTTCCATGTGTGCAAAATGTGTTCGTGACAGGATCAAGTGTGCTTTTCTTATCAAGGAGCAGAAAATCGTTGTAAAAGTATTGAAGGCACTAGCACAGAGTCAGAAAACAAAATAAAGAAATGAAGGGTTTTTTTCTGTAATAAAAACTAAAAGGCTTGCTCTGTGTTTAAAAAAAACTCATTTAAAGTCATTATATTAATAAGTCTATTTATAGGGAGACATGGGTTTTGGTATGCCTATCCTCAACCCTGTACATTCCTGATATTAAGTTCATTCATTTGCTCACTCATTATTTATTGTACAGCTACTATAAGACAAGTCCTATGCTAGGCAGGCAAAGAGAAGTGATGACTGAAGTATGATCCTGACCCTGAAGAAACGTTGTCACATTCTACCATGTACAGTTGGATTAATGCTTTTACCTACTCGGATTTCACAAAATGAAGTGTTAGGGAAACTCTTTTTTCTCTGCAGTATCAGTCAGCATTCTGTATCTGGTGGACTTGGCGTTCGTTCTTCTATATTCAAACACCAACAATGCTTCTTTTACTTTTAACTTTATTTGGCAAAGCAGCACTGCATAAACTGTTTAGGAACTAAGACACAGCTTACACAGCATGTTAAATTCATATAACATTATCAGCAGCAAGTTAGAAACAGAAAAACAACACTAAGCTACAAGTCTCCTATAATTCTGAGAGGAAGAACTACATCAGTTATGTCCAATCTGAACAGCTGAGTGTTTACAGGACATCACCTGCCATCTTAAGGTTTAATATTTACAAATGCCTAGTTTAAGGTAACAAAGCAGCTGATTGTATCTACAACATGCTATTCTATGACACCACATCAAAAGCTTTAAAAAGAAAGCTCATCTCTATTTTCTTAGTAGCATCTAACAGACATCCAAATACCAAGAATCTTAACTTATGAATGGTGGTGTTAACCAATGCACAAAAGCAATCTGATAAGTTAATATCAGAATAGAATTAAGTATCCAAAAAAGGAAAAACCACTCAAGACCAATTCGGAAACTAACTTTTCCATTTTGCAGAACCCTTTTTTAAATATTTCAAAGTAAAATGTGGGCATGTTAAAGTAATGATACACAAATTCATACTTAGCATCCTTCTTCTACCAAACTTGGTTCTGTGCCTCTTTGAAGAATTAGAAACCCTAAAAAAACCACACATTTTCATGCTGAAAAGAATAGTGTAACAAAGTCCAAAACAAGCTGTGGTGGTGTTGGTTTTCAAAAAGCTTTGAGGACTGAGATGAGCCATCCACTGTAATATGATAGACTGGTCAAGCTGATGTTGCTTTTACAATTCATCCCTGGGGAGAGAAAAGAGAGAAATATGTAAGTAGTAGTTACATACTACAAATTTTGCCTGTGTAGATACTATTAAATCAATTAAAAAAAAAAACCAAAAACAAAAAAAACAACAGCGATTCCCCAAGCAGAATCCTAGAAAAATAAAGAGCAAACAATTCCAAAGCAAAGCAAAACAGAAGTCAGCCATTCCAAACATCTTTCACACTACTCCAGAGTGAAGTCTGAAGCCTAAAGAGCCTGAGTTCCTTATGTTTTAATTCTAAAAATAGATTTCTTCCTTCAAGATAAAAAATTCAGAAAAACTATAATTTTTGAATCTAGGGTCATCTTCACACTATTTGTTGTAAAAAGACAACCTATTTAGAGCTCAAATAATTTTCTAAATAATTACATTCACAGAGTTGGACAAAAATTTAGTCTTTTGTTTAGAGTGTCTGTTAGCAATTGCAGAGTGGGTCAATCTCAACCCAAGCTCTCTGGGAGAAAAGGTATCATCTGTAGGTATAATATACCTGTCAGTTGATTTCATAAGGCAGCTTTATCAGCTCCAAAAGAAAGCATTCGCTCAACCAGGTGCAGCACTGTGCCAGCAACTGCCAGTGAGAGGAAGGAAGGAATAAAAATGCAATCTGAAATAAACTGCATGGTATATAAATTATACCTCAGTAAAGCTGTTAAAAGGGGAAAAATAAATAAAGCCCTATAACCTCATATCCGAGGGTAATTTGAGTGAAAAAACATTCTTAAATACTCAAGTATTTCAGGGGTAAAGAAGAATGATGTTTGCAATTAAATCTCAAATTATTGAGGAAAAAGGAAAAATACTACATATATGTATATACAGAAAGAGAGAGAGATGGAAATGTGGAAAAACATTAATTCACAATTCTACCTGAAGAGGTTTAGCAACTTGTCTGTAATAAAAATAAAAAGTTTTGAAAAAGTTCTTAAATAAATTGAAGGGAAGGAGAGACAAATAGCTTGTACGTCACAGGTAAGTGGTAAATTAAGAGATTACTGAAGAGTTTTTTCTTTTAACCAAATTTTGTAAATTGTGTAAGAAAATATTTTTTTTTTTTTGAGTTGGAGTCTCACTCTGTCGCCCAGACTGGAGTGCAGTGGCCGCTTCCGGCCACCGCAACCTCGACCTGCTGGGCTCCGGCGATCCTTCCTCCTCAGCCTTCCAAGTAGCTGGAATTACAGGCATGCGCTACCACGCCCGGCTGATTTTTTGATTTGTTGTAGAGATGAGGTCTCGCTGCCCAGGCGGGTCTTGAACCCGCGGGCTCAGGCAATCCACTCACCTCAGCCTCCCAAAGGCGCGGGATTACAGGCTGAGCCACCGAGCCCGGCTAGAAAATATTTTTAAAAGTATTTCTCTCCCATAAGCTTCCTATATCTGATAATACTGGATTATCTATTTAATGATACACTACAATAATTCTTCAGCATATTCTTGTAAATAAGAGTATTACAATTCTCATTGAACAGCTTTTGTTCTTAAGTTCACGAAAGACTAAAATATTCATTCTATGAATTCAGCTGTAAAGTGCTCTAGTCATAAACTAAAATAAATTCACTTGTGCTTTTTAAAATGTGAATTGAGGATACTGTTTTCAAAAAATAATTTACACTTTATTTACCTGTTGCAAAGCATTAAGAATACTGTAAATAAATTAATGCCCCATTAACAAAATAATAAAATGCTTCCAAATATCCTTTCCTAAAAAATCTTTTTTTTTTTTTTTGAGTTGGAGTCTCACTCTGTCGCCCAGACTGGAGTGCAGTGGCCGTTCCTGGCCACCGTAGCCTCAACCTGCTGGGCTCCGGCGATCCTTCCACCTCAGCCTTCCAAGTAGCTGGAACTACAGGCGCGCGCTACCATGCCTGGCTAAATTTTTGATTTATTGGAGAGATGAGGTCTTGCCAAGTTGCCCAGGCGGGTCTTGAACCCTCAGGCTCAGGCAATCCACTCACCTCACCTCCCAAAGGCACAGGATTACAGGCTGAGCCACCGAGCCCGGCTCTAAAAAATCTTTTAATAAAGAAAAATAAATTAGGTTTTATAAGCCCGATTTTTAAAATTTAAGGTACCAGGGAAAAACAAAAATTTGTTGCTAGTGCATGTACAATCTTGTCACATCCTAATACTCCAAAATCCATGTACCTTTTAAGTTATTAAACTTTTCCTAATGTTCAAAATTCTACATAACCATATCTTTATCTGACTCACATGCATATCACAACAAAAAGTTGTATGTCCTGAATTTTTAGATGAACTCTTTAAAACTTCTATGTACTATGCTTGATATATTCATTGGGCTAATAACTGTATATAGTTATTATATTATATAATCTCATACAATTAGACATAACATAATTTATTACTGGGTTTTAATAACTCCATACTACTAATATCTAGTCTTACATATTCTTTACCAAGAACAAATGAAAAAGTGTATTGCCAGGAAACAACAATCAAAATCCACAAATATTTTTAAATAATTTAATGAATTTTATAAGGTAACAAAAACTTTGTACAATTACTTCATATAAAGCATTATGAGAGAGGCATAAAAAGAATTCCAAAAGTAACAGAATATATCCCTACCTTTAGGGATACAATATACGTCACAATGCTGTAACATCTGTAAAAAAAATTTTTAAAGGAACAATATAATATAGACTATGGAGCACAGGATCAATTGAATACCCTAGGACCTATACTGTCAATCTTAGAAAAACTCAATTCATAACATCTTTTTTCATGTATGTGTGGTACTTTAAGAGGATATCAATAGCCAGGCACAGTGGCTCACGCCTATAATCCTAGCACTTTGGGAGGCTGAGGTGGGAAGACTGCCTGAGCCCAGGAGTTTGAGCCTAACCTGAATGAGATCTCATCTTTACAAAAAAAAATTTAAAAAATTAGACTAGCATGGTGATGTACACCTATAGTTCTAGCTACTAAGGAGGCTGAGGTAGAAGGATCACCTGAGTCCAGGAAGTTGAGGCTATAGTGCCACTATATGTCACTGCACTCCAGCCTGGGCAAGAGTAAGACTCTGACCAAAATTAAAAAAGATATCAATAAACAAGGAGCTTATGGATGATAACTCTGAAATACTCCTCAGTTTCACAACCCTATTACAGTGACCCTTGTGGCTATTAAAAACAAATATAAAATCAAACTTTTACCAGAAGATTAACAAAATATTGATTTCTTACATATACTTACTTAAAATAAAACTTAATAAGTATTAAGTTTCTGAAGCAACTAATACAACCATTATATATCAATAGTCATAAATATAATAGCACAGATTCTAGGTCTATGGCCTATAGATCTGGCATTCTCTTCTCTTTTTTTTTTTTTTTTTTTTGAGTTGGAGTCTCACTCTGTCACCCAGACTGGAGTGCAGTGGCTGCTCCCGGCCACCGCAGCCTCGACCTGCTGGGCTCCGGCGATCCTTCCGCCTCAGCCTTCCAAGTAGCTGGAATTACAGGCGCGCGCTGCCATGCCCGGCTAATTTTTTGATTTATTGTAGAGATGAGGTCTCGCCAAGTTGCCCAGGTGGGTCTTGAACCCACGGGCTCAGGCAATCCTCTCACCTCAGCCTCCCAAAGTGCTGGGATTACAGGCTGAGCCACCGAGCCCGGCTCTCTTTCTCTTCTATTAATCCACCAAAATTACAAGTGGCATTTTTTCTTTAACAAGTGACATTTTTCTAAGCATAAGGAGTCACAAGCCTACGTTCAAGATTGGGACTTTATTTGGTACTGAAATTCATCATGCCCACTGGTTCTCATTTTTATAATATGGTTTCTGTCACACCTCCTCAGCAAAAATTGGATCTCACCCTCATCAGAGCACTGCAACTAGTTCTGGATTCTTCAGTAAAAGAAAGATGGAAAGCTGGTGAGAAACAAGAGAAGGTACCTAGGAAACCACTATAAGGAGTTGTTAAATTAACCCTGAAGAAAATCTGAAAGGACAGAAATCATCAAATCATCTAGCCTAGCAAGAAGTTGACCAAAGAACTTTGTATATGGTAATTTCCAAATATGGGACAGAAAACAGTGATAATTTTTTAGCTACCCATCCACTTTTCCCTATCTTGACTAACACGGCCTTAATTTAGGCCTTCATTATTTAACCCCTGAATTCTACAACCACCTCCTGTTTTGACTCTATTTTCTTCCCTTTCCAATTTACTCTCTACATGACAGGGTTCTCTTTCTGAAATGTAATTCTGGTAACTTTATTGCCTGACTGAAACACTCCAATTGCTCCCCACCGCAAGTCTAAACACACTACCCTGTAACTGGCTGTTTGTCTTGGTCCTTGGATCTCTTACAGTACTATAAGCTCTACAAGAGCAGTCAGTTGCAAATTCACAGCTGAAGATTCCTGGCACCTACCACAGAGCCTGGCTTATTGGGCACACATACACTAAGTGAACTAATGAATAGTACTAAGAAGGTCCTCACACTGAAAAATATTTAACAGAAAAAGTTGCCAAAGAAAAGTTTTAGATGTTGCTTTTCCAAAGGCAATTTAAAATAAACATACTTTTTTTCTGTCTGTCAAGAACTGCTTAAGCTTAGATTGGCTTAAAGGGAACAGAAACAGGACATACAAAAGCTAGATGACCTCTCTCAAATCCATTCCAGACTCAAACCTTAAAAGAAGCAAGGTTATCTACTTGAGGAGCAGGGGAAGAAGGAAGTGGTAAGAACTGGTTCCAGAACACACTTGCCAAAGGGCCCCTTCCTCTGATTCCAGTAAGTCTGATCTGTATGATGCCCTAGTAAGAGAGGAGAAGGAAGAGGAGAGACCACTGAGGTGAATCATAGATCTGCCAGTGGCCACTTCACTCTTTCACTATAGCTCCTGTCAGAACCAGTCTCCCACCCTGGTTGGCCTTGCTCCCAACAGGTTCCAGTAAAATTGTTTTTTCCCCTTTAGGCCGAGAGTGCTTAAAAGCTTCCTGCTGTTACATTACCCCAGGTGTCCTTGGTTCCTGGTTACATCTTTTACTGGTTCCCACAACCTTTCCCATATTTCTCTGAAAAGTCCCTTCATTAAAATCCTTCAAAATCCTAGCTGAGTATACCTTATGTTTCCTGCCTGAATCCTGACTGTTATAGTTTATGAACACAAACAGAAACAGCAGATTAGGCTGGGAGTGATGGCTCATGCTTGCAATCCCAGTGCTTCCGAAGGCCAAGGAGGGAGGATCACTTGAAGTCAGGAGTTCAAGATCAACCTGGGCAACATAACGAAATCCTTGTCTCTGAAGAAAAGTTTTTAAAAATTAGCTAGGTGAGATGACAAATGCCTGCCATCCCAGCTGAGGCGGAAGGATCACTTGAGCCCAGGAGTTCAAGGTTACAGTGACCCATGATCATACTACTGCACTCCAGTCTAGGTGACAGAGTGAGGCCCTGGAAAATGGGTACTGGTATACTCCTTTTTTACTATAAAAATCATATAATTATGTAATCTTATAAACCATAAAAGAAGCAAAGTGAAGCAAGGTTGTAATTAGTTGTTAATAACTAAATCTGATTCTAACTGAGAAGACCCATAGTTGTTTAAACGACTTTTTTTTTTTTTTTTTTTTTTTTTTTTGAGTTGGAGTTTCACTCCGTTGCCCAGGCTGGAGTGCAGTGGCACACTCATGGCCACCCCAGTGTCGACCTGCTGGGCTTCAGTGATCCTTCCGCCTCAGTCTTCCAAGCAGCTGGAACTATAGGCGTGCACTACCACACCAGCTAATTTTTGATTTATTTTAGAGATGAGGTCTCACCAAGTTGCCCCAATTGGTCTCGAACCAATGGCTCAGGCAATTCACTCGCCTCAGCCTCCCAAAGTGCTGAGATTACAGACTGAGTCACCAAGCCCGGCCTAAGGAATTTTTTAAAGTGACTGTGCTCCAAGCCAGAATTCATAGAAACTAGCTAAAGGTGAAGAATAAAATGCAATTCCTAGTAAGATATTTTAGAAAAGGTTGATCTGAGTTTAGTTAAAAGTAAAACACAGTTTTGAACAAACTAAGTTAGATTCATTACCATTTTTAAAATTAAATATTCATCCAGTGTCCTTCCTCTTTCCAAAAAACAAAATTGAGGTCTATTAAACTTATAATCACCATCTTACTTATTAAGAAAATAATTATCTTAAAATAATAATCTTATACCGAATAAAAATAGATTCTAAGACAAGGAAATTGAAAAGCCTTTCTCATTTTGGCATTTAACTTCAAGAAATCTTAGCTAATGACACTCTAATGTACTGATCTCACTTCCCCTCACGGAAGGGAGTGGTAAAGGGAGAAAAAGAGGAAGAAGAGAAATTTTAGTTTCAAACAAAATACTCAGATTATTCTGCAACATCAAACAAAAGTGGGCATTATATTTATAATAAGCCATGCTGTGCTGAAATCTGCAGCATGTTACTGACCCTCTGAGTGGGTTTGTGAGACTGGGTATCTTATAGAATCCTCATCCCTCCCCAGGAATTTAGCTAGAATAGCCTAGGCATTGGCTGGTCTACTCTATGGAATGGTGAGAAGTTTATTTCTTATGGTGGCTCTGAAACAAGGCTGAATGTAAAACAGGTACAGATGTCAGACATGTAGGAATCTGACTGAAAGAGAGAAATCAAGCTGAGAGGCAGAATGTCCTGACATTTTCAAAAACTGAGTTAACTATTATCCCCTTTTTCTCTTTGTAACAAAAGTACAATAGAGCAGGAATGAGGCAGGAAATAACGGCCTTGTCTTCTCCAGACCAAAGCCTGTTTCCATACCCATACCGCAGCTATAAAAATGATTTATAAATACAGAAACAGAGTGGCTGATAATGAATAAAATATCCTTAGAAAGTACTGAACTGCAGCTGAAAATCTCTTTGAATATAAATAAATAAATCTTTGTGCCATCCAAGTCTCCCCTCCCTTTCCCAAAGATATGAGTGAAACCAAAAGAGGGGCAGAACATGCAAAAATTTTCACATTTTTAATGTAATGAATTTCTGATATTATAATGGAGTAGCATAAGGTTACAACCAAAAAAACAACTCTTGTAGTCTAATGTCTTAAAATCCACACACTTTCACCTTGCATGTGTGGAAGAAGAAAGAGCAGAAGATAAAATCACTTCCACCTGGACCACTGCTTTTCTTTATCTGTTAAAGGCACGTATATCACCCCCATCAGAGGCTTCATTTTGACGCTGCCATCTTGTAGTTTGTCATACTGCTCCAACATTTGGTTTCCACCTGCAGGCCCGACTGGCAATATCAATCTTCCACCAGGCTTTAACTGGTCTATTAGCTAAATAAATAAATGAATGAATAAAAAGAAAGAAAAACACGTATACACTAGGTTATACATTTTATATAAATATCATTTAACATTAAGGTAAACAACTTTTAGTGTCCATGGCCGAAAGAATAAATGTACTTTATGTAGCACAGAGCATCACCCTATGCTCAAAACTCTTTATGTACTTTATGTAGCATAGAGTATCACTCGAGACTGAAACCTCGAAATGCTACAAAATCTAAATCTCTTTGAACACCCAACGTCACAAGTGGGTAATTTCACACCTGACCTCATGTGATAAGTCACAGTTAAAACTTTGTTTCATGCACAAAATTATTTAAAATATTGTATGAAATTACCTTCAGGCTATGTATATAAGATGTATATGAAATACAAATGAATTTCATGTTTAGACTTGGGTTCTATCCCCAGGATATCTGGTTATATATACACAAATATTCTACAATCCAAAAAAATCTTTAAAAAAAATTCAAAACACTTCTGGCCCTAAGGGATACTTTAACTGTATATACTTGAATTGTTATGCTATTACTCATCTATTAGCCTTCTCTATGAAACCACAAGTTCCTTGAGGACAGGAACTGTGTCTTACTCATCTTTGTGCTGCTAGCATCTAACACAGTACCTGGTATAACTGCAGTGCTCAAAACGTTCGAACTGAAGCACCTAATGCAGAACTGCCCTCTCGAGGAGGCCATGGGCAGAGCATACAATTCTAATGCCTGTGTGCCTGTTTTGAAACTTTGTGGGTTGGAAAGGAGAGGGTGAGGAAGGAGAAGTGTAGGAAATCAGCAAGGAATCCCTATTCTGTTATTGTAGAATCTAGGACATCACTGAAGCAAAGATAAGGGAATCTTAGTCTATAATTAAATTTAGGATTACTGGTACCATGAGGAAGGAAGGCAGGGCTGGAGTCCCTGCAGTATTAGAATGAGGATACCCTATCAATGAAGAACCAAGAACATTCAATGAAAGCCCCTCCAGTCAGAAAGCTTTTAAATCATGTTACCATTTTCATATAGCCTTATAGATTAATAAGAAGCAATAAGAAAGAAATCTTAGTTTGGATAGTATTTAATACCCCAGGGAAAGCTGCCCTCATTAAAATTTTGGTTGTCAGTGAGTCTTAATTTTTCCATTTTAATTTTTATCAAAGTAATACTTGGAAGTATATTTTGAGTTGTTTTTCTCAATTTCAAAGTTTACAAGGAAAAACAACAGACTTGCTCCCTCTCCGCAAACTTATTCCCTAAATGCAGTCATTTAAAACCCTATTAGCGGTGTCTTCCATAAGGATTGAGCTCTCGTAACATACATTCTGCTTCCTTCCCCCAATTCAACCAATCATAATTTTTATTAAAATCATTTTCAGTTGTAACTGTGTAAATATGATTTGATGCTGAGCCAAGAAGAATCCAGTGATTGTTTTCTTTCTTATATAATAGTTTTGTTTCCCTACAGCTAAAATTGAAGTCTATTCTTTCTTCATTCACTTAATTTTCTTTGTAAATGTGTCTAAATCCTTCTACCCTCCAATAACTTCTCAACAAAAATTCACAGTCAAAACTTCCTAATGAGTACTTTTTTTTTCTTTTCTGTAGACTCCTTTCTAGCAGCTTTCTCCTCTTGTTCCAAATCTGGACTGACCTGTTGCACAGCCTTCACCCTGGGAAGTCCCTCTGCAAATAACCCTGGGCACTCCCATACCTCTCTCTGACCAAGATGCCCTACCCCTACTTGGTTTCCTCTTTTGGTTTTTCCTACTGTCTCCCCCTTCCCTTACTGTCTCATTTTTTAATGATATTATTATAGCAATTCCTCCAGAAGCACTGTGTGAAAATAGTGCAGGGAATATTCTTAAAGAGATTGAGATTTGTAAGTCTAAAACTATCTTTATTTATTTGGTAATGTGTGTGCAAATATAATTCAAGGTTGGAAGTAATTTTCAGTTCAGAAT
Source organism: Cephalopachus bancanus (assembly GCA_027257055.1). Lineage (NCBI taxonomy): Eukaryota > Metazoa > Chordata > Mammalia > Primates > Tarsiidae > Cephalopachus > Cephalopachus bancanus. Next base: position 1,458,801 of record JAPVLO010000006.1, read on the forward strand.
TTTGATGGTTTGCTCACCTGACTTGTTGATTCAAATGCTGTTATTTTGCAGTCTGATACCCTTCTAATTACCAGTCTTAACAGAAGATCTGTTTTGTTTTTCAAGAAACATTTAGAACCTTCTCTTTATCCCTAATATTCCAAAATTTCATGATGATACTGTGGTTTTTTTCTTATTTTAAAAATTCATTGTGTTGAGCACTTAGTAGATAGATATTTTCAAACTAACTACAGAATGATGTTTATCAGTGTTTGGAAAAATTTTTTCTTAGGGCTTAGTAGCAGCCCCTCTTTTTAGATCCACGCTTCACTCTGAATTCCAAGGTCTTAAAACCTCTAGTTCCTAAACCTTTTCAGGTTTCTGCAGAGCAAACTGCTTCTGCATGCTATTCCTCTCTGCATTCTCTCATTTCCACTTCCTCCCCACTCCTGGGTCAGTTATTACTCCATCTGCTTCCTAGTTTCACACACTGCAGAGTTCAGGATTACAGATATAATCTCCTAGTTCACTGAATATGGAGTTTATGTCTCTGCTTCCTGTTTTTCTAGTTGTTTTGGGGTGATATCCAAGAGGAGGCATAAACAACGTTAATGAAAAGATGTTAAAACTGGAAAGCTCCTTCAGACCACATACCTTTCAATTTAATCAGGTGTATATAGACCCCATAATACTTGCAAGTGCTACTACAACATTTAAATTCATATTGCGCTAAATCTAGAAATGGTGTTTGAGATCAGCTCAAGACCCTGGTAGGGAAGCTGGGTCTTACAACCACTCCTCTTGTTTGAACACAGTTCTATTCTATTTCACATTTTAACTATTCACTCTAAGCTGCCAATATTTTTTTAAAAAGTTAAAAACCCATTGGTAATGTGCTTATATGTGAAAACTTATTGAGTTGTTTATTTATGACTTGTACACTTTTCTACATTATGTTAATTTAATACTTCAATTAAAATGTGTTAAAATTGCTGGTTCAGTCTACCTTTTTTTTTTAAACAGACAACCAACAGGGTCAGAGAGATTAAATGATTTTCCCACTCATTCAGCCAATAAGCACTAAATCAATGACCAAAGCAAATCCTTCAACCTTCAGCTCCTCATAACTGATCTTAACATACAAAAAATAACCTTTTACAGGTTGGGGAAAGGATGAGACTATGCAGAAGAAGCAGTTACTTTCAACCCCAATCATCTAGTCAAGAACTACATAAAATTTATATGTAATAGAAACCTGGGATTTCAGTGATCTTTACAAAAGATTATTAAGGCCTGACATATATTTATCAGAGTCCTACTAAAATGAAAAATCAACATTGTACCTTGAATATTTCCTTGACTATATATTATACAATCTCGGAATGTCCTTTCTTCCCATTGCCAACAATGCATATCCTACTAGTCTTTTTTTTTTTTTTTTTTTTTTGAGTTAGAGTCTCACTCTGTCACCCAGGCTAGAGTGCAGCGGCACACTCACGACACCCCGGTGTTGAATTGCTGGGCTCAGGCAATCCAGAACTACAGGCGTGTGCTATCAAGCCCAGCTAATTTTTTGACTTATTGTAGAGATGAGGTCTCACCAAGTTGCCCAGGCTATTCTCAAACCCAGGGGCTCAGACAATCCCCTCATCTCAGCCTCCCAAAGTGCTAGGATTATAGGCTTGAGTCACCATGCTCTACCATATCCTACTATTCTTTAAGATTCACTTCAAGTTCCATCCCTATGTCAAGTCTCCTTAATCGCAAAATTCTCTCCCTCATCTACACATTTACTTTTCCCGCCACTACATATCATATACTAGAGACAGGTTATCATATAATTAATTTTCCTGTTATATGTGTGACACATCTCTACTAGAATACAAGATCTGTGAGGGTACAATGTATGACAAATACTTCTGGTATCTCCCATGCACCTAATGTATCTTGCATATTCTAGTATTCAACAAAACACCAAAAAAAATTTTTTTTTTTAAATTTTAAGAAAGGGGGAAAAAAAGCCTGGGCGTGGTAGCTCACGCCTATAATCCTAACACTTTGGGAGGACGAGGCAAGAGGACTGCTTGAGCCCAGAATTTCAAGACCAGCCCAGGCAACATAGTGAGATCTCATCTCTACAAAAATTATAAAAAATAAAACACCAAACTAAGTACCAGGTCATGAACTCCAAAGGGATTTTCTCTATTTTACTGTTGTCCTAGTTCCTACCTGGATCAAATATTGCTTCAAATAAGACAGTCATGGCCAGGCACAGTGGCTTACGCCTATAATCCCAGCACTTTGGGAGACTGAGGTGAGAGGATTGCCTGAGCCCACAGGTTCAAGACCAACCTGGGCAACTTGAAGAGACATCATCTCTACAATAAATAAAAAAATTAGCCAGGCGTGGCGGTGTGTGTCTATAATTCCAGCTACTTAGAAGGCTGAGGAGGAAGGATCACCTGAGCCCAGCAGGTCAAGGCTGTGGTGGCTGTCCACTGCACTCCAGCCTGGGCAACAGAATGAGACTTTGATTCAGAAAGAAAAAAAATATAGCCATAAGCTTGTGTTTAGTAATTTTCCTGTCATTTACACAATTATTTGCATATGGAAAAAAAGTAATAGCTAAGTATAACCAAAAAGCATGACACAAAAGTCTAATTATATTTTGGACATCATCTAGAAGTCATCTCTATATAAGTCTTTTAGAGTTTTAGTTGAATAAAACACACAAACACCACAAAAAATCCCAACTCACTGCCTGGGGCACCACTGGGGCTGCAGCTCCTACATGAATAGCATCATAAGGGGCTTCTTCGGCATAGCCCATTCTTCCATCTCCCACTGAAAGAACAAAGTTACACTTTCAAACCCTGTTCAGATCAAACCTAATGTGAAGAATTATAGCACAAGAGGCTTAAAATGGAGACAGGATAGATTTTTCAATAAATGATCCTAGGACAACTGGATATTCATATGAAAAAAATATAACTGGGCCCCTACTTCACACAGATACAAAAATCAGTTTCAGGAAGATCAAAGACCTAAATGTGAAAAGTTATAACAATAAAGCTTCTAAGAAGTAATATATGGGGGGGGCACAGAACATCAATAAGGGCACCCACACTTTACCTGTATGATGACTACATATGTACCTAACCCTCATTTGTACCCTACATTTTAAAAATAAAATAATTTAAAAATAATTATAATATAGGAACATACTGCATGACTTCAGGATATCCTTAAGCATGACACAAAAAGCACTAGAAAAATTGGTAAGTCTGACTACAATAAAATTAAGAATGTTTATTCAACAAAACCTGCTAAGTACACCACAGAGGGAAAAATAAAATTTATAAAATGTATAAACAAAGGGCTAGAAGCTGTAGAAATCAAATAAAAATACAAACAACCTAATATCTGAACAGGTACATTACAAAAGAGGAAATCCAAATGGTCACACACATTGAAAAAGGTAACCAACCTCACTGGTTAATAAGAAAATACAAAATTAAAATCACAATGAGATACAGTGCTATACACTCACCAGGTAGGCAAAAAGATAAATTGTTTTTCTTTTTTAGTACTTAAAAGCAAATTTTTAAACAATGCAGTAATTACTTCGTGTGTTATTTAGCTTGCTCTAGATTTTCTGAAAATAAAAATTCTCTGGAGAAGAGAGAAGAAATTTTTTAAGTTTCTTGATACTCACCAACCAGTTGTACTCTTCCTGAAGACAGAAGTGTTGGATCATCCTTTCTGACATTATTTATTGAGTCATCTACTAGCTCTTTAATGTGATCAATTCCTATGACTTTTCCACTGCATCCAACCTGGAGGAGAGAAAATAATTCAATAGCTCATTGAGCTATTATTTTTAATAGTGTCATTGAAATGTTTCCTTATCTAAAGTCATATTCTACAATAAGAAATCAAAAATAAACAGCATAAGCCTCCAATTCAGTTGCTAAACAGTTTATCATAAATTATTTACCATATATAACCTTCTCAACTATCACTCTCACTGAATATTTAAGCGATTAAGAAGAATTACAAAACCTTACAATACTAAGCAAAATTATCTTTCTTAGATTTCTAATTTTTAAATCCAGAACTATGAATTTAACTACTAGTATTAATGGTAGTATAATTTTCTAAAAATATAAATTCCACTTAAAAGCAGCCTAACTTTAAATGTTAAAATGCTATATAAAAAATTTGATGGAGAGAGATTTTCTACCTTATTCTACTGCTGCTAGTGAAAAACATATATAAATATTAAAAGACCCAAATATTAATACTAACTGTTAAAAAAAAAAAAAAGGAACATAATAAAGATTTTGTACAGTTGGACTACCTGGGTTCTTATCTAAGTTTTATCACTTATAACTTTATAACCTTGGAAAGTTAACCTCAGCTATAAAACTAGGAGTAAAATGGTGTTTACCCCATAAAGGACTTGAACACTAAATAAAAGGATACATGAAAAGCACTTAGAACACGAACTAGCACGTGATGTGTGAAAAACTTTAATTTTTTAAATTTAAAAATCATGAAAAACTTAATGGTTTTTAAAAATAAATATTTCTCTAAAACTATAAACATGTTGAGTGTAGAGAACAAGTCACTAATTAAATGCTACTCTAACCTTCTGGGGGAAAAAATCTGATACCCATTAATAAGGACTTATCTTTTACAAAACATCTGAAAAAATATGTGAGTCCTTATTGTGTGCTAAGCACTGTTCTCGATGCTTAGGACACATCAATGACAAAATATCAGACAAAATTCCTACCTCCCTGGAGCTTACATTCTAGTGGGTCTGCTGATTATATATTTATAGCAAGTTACATGGATTCTAGTACAAGATGGATCCATAAATCACAACTTAAGTAGACCAGAATCTTCCAGTGTGGCCCCCTGGCACAAGATTCTCATAATCAAACTGTTCTGATTATCTGAACACAGATAAACCTTTACTCCAAGGTATACTAGTGGTTCCCAGCTTATACTCTGGATAATAATTTACCAGATAAGCCTCTGATGATAAAAGTTGAAGCATAATACACAAGCCATTTTTCTAAGAGCACTTTTTCTACTGTCATTCCCAAAAAACCTGTAGGAGTGTTTGGAAACCAGGCTCACTCTATTCTTTTCTGCCAAGTGAGAACTTGGAAGACTAGTGTGGAGCTACTGGCTGCCATCTTGGGATCATAAGGGTAGAGCCTACATTACAATACAGCCAATATGTAGGGAAAAAGTAAAACCAAACCAAGAAGCAGAGAGAAATCCACTGTCAATAACAATGTCTGGTCTTTTAAATCCAGCCACACAAGAAGCCAAATTTACTTCTAGACTTCTCCATTATATAAACTAAATAAATTCCCTTTTAGCTCTGCCAGTTTGGGTAGAATGTTCTGTCACAACAACACAATCCTAAGTGATGCTCATTCTAATTGCTCTCTTAACTCATTCGCGATTGCCGATGTAAATTTACATCATTCCAAATTCTGTTCCTGGTTGCCGATGACGTGAACTTACATCTTTGCAAATTCTGTTTCTGAATGCTGCAATGTTGTCATATGTATGTGCTATTATATTTTGCTTGAAAATGAATAGTGAGGGAAGGAGAGAGAAAGTTAATTGAGATAAGTATCTGATATCGACTATGCAATGCTGTTATTGATTTACATAGTTGGTAAAAATTGCAAGTTGGTCAATATTTTGTTGCGATTAGTCTTGTATGCCTGTATTTTGATATTTCAGGACTTTCGTACTTCAACATTAAAAATAATTTACCAGTCAGGCACAGTGGCTCATGCCTGTAATCCCAGCATTTTGGAAGGCAGAGGCAAGAGGATTGCCTGAGCCCACGGGTTTGAAACCAGCCTGGGCAACATGGTGAGACCTCGTCTCTACAATAAATCAAAAAAATTAACTGGGTATGGTGGCGCACGCCTGTAGTTCCAGCTACTTGGAAAGCTGAGGCAAAAGTATTGCCTAGGTCCTGCAGGTTGAGGCTGCGGTGGCTGTGAGTGTGCCGCTGCACTCCAGACTGGGTAACAGAGTGAGACTCCAATTCAAAAAAATAATAATAATTTACCATAATTATGGAAAATGAAGAAATAAATGCTGATGAGGTCGAAAGTGAATCCAGTGAACTTATTAGTGATAGTGAGACAAATAGTGATGTAATAATGCAATGTAAATGAATATATAATATATATTTGGTTTATAACCCGAATAAAAATACAAAGTACGGAATGCTAGTCAGAGTGGTATCTGAGGCAAATACTGGATGTGTCTGCAACTTTCGGTTGTATTGCAAAAAAGTGACAATTTAGAAAAGACCATTTCACTTGTGCTTAATGACAGAAGTTTGCGGCAACCAGCTTGAGATTTTTTAAATTTTTAAAAATGTTCACCCGCTCTCAGTATTAGGAAAGTGAAAAATTTGCCAATCAATGTGTTAATAGACAAACAAACAACATCAAAACCACTAGTGAAAAAAAACACAGCCAAATCATACAAGTACTCTTCTGTTGGGGCCAGAATAAAAAAATATAGCTCTTACCATACGCGCAAAACATGCAGTAAGAATTCCACTTCCAGATCCTACATCAAGAGCTTTAGCTCCTTCATGCAACTGATCAAATAGAAGTTCTAGTGCATATGCATGCTGTCAAAAGAACAAAGCAAATATTCATTCAAGATTCTAAAGATCACATACTATGGCATACAAAGTTACCATTTTTCTACCAACTTTTCAATTATTGTCATCTACCAAGACAACAAAAACATATATTTACACAGGAATTACATAATTCTCACTGTTAGAATTCTTATACTTAGATCAAGTGATTCCATAATTTTAGATCTCCAGAGTATGAATTTTTTTAAATGTAATTAATCCAAAGTCAAAAGATAAAAGAGTTTATAGTAAAAAGTCCCCACTCCACTCCCATTCCCAAACCAACCAGTTTAACACACTAAAGGCAACCAATGTTACCAGCTTCTTGTGATTTCTTCCAAAAAATATCCATTCTTAGAATACACAAGCAAATACATATGCATTTTTTCATTTATTATATCTTGAAAGATCTTTCACATCAATACTCAAACAGCTTTTTATTCTTTTTGTGGCTAAGAAGTATATTCTTGTATAAATGTTATAATAACAAGTATCACTAATGGGAGATAGTTTAGTTATCTCTAATCCTCTATAACAAAAAGATAAAATAAACTTATAATATATATCTGTAGGATAAAATGTAATAAGATATATAAAAACCTTGTAAACTGTATCTATATGATAAACTCCTAGAAGTAGAATCGAAGGGCCAAAGGATATATGTTTTCATGCTTACAGTATATATAAATTATATATAAAATCATATTCATTATGCTTTGGATCAAACCAAGAAATAAAACCTTCTTTACTTCATCCTTATAAACTTGTATGTCAGAGCTTTTGCAAAATATGAGGTTGAATCTAATAAATGTTATTTTAAAAGCTGTCCTTAAATGCCTGGCATTTTCATTATTAAAAATCATCAGGTTCATTAGCAATAAACACATTTACTACCAGATCTTGGTTCCAACTAATAAACTTAGAAAACCGTCTTTGGGCAACCATCTCAGTAACAACTGGTTCAGGCAAAAATCATAAATGGAAGCTAAAACTAATGAATTAACATCCGATGAATAAACAGGATATTCAGGATATTTACATAATTTCAAAGTATTTGCCCAATATACTTAATAATCACAAAAGGAAAAACAGTAACTTTACAATGGAATTCAGAAAAAAAAATTCTCAGTTAAACGTGGTTGACACTATCTTAATCAGATGATTAAAGTTAGCATCACAATTAGGGGACACACACTTAGGTCTCTGCTAAGATATTTCACTTCTGGGACATGCTAGGCAAAAATGCATAACCCATACCAAATTATGAGGAAACCTCAAACCCAAATTGATGGATAGCATATAAAATAAGTGGCCCATATTCATAAAAATTTTCAAGGCCATCAATGAAAAGAATGAAGAACTGTTCCTCAGTTTTTCTTTAAAGAAAACTAAAAAGACAAACAATCAAATTACATTCATGATATGCAATTTTCTTTTCCTGTAAGGAACACTTAAAGTCTGTAAGCTTGCTAACAGTATTATAGCAATGTTAATTTCCATATTTTGAAAAGCACACTGTGGATTATGTACAAGAATTTCCTTACTTTTATAGAGGTAAAGAGTATTATGCCTGCAGTTTACTCTCAAAGAGTTCAGAAAAAAGGAAATAAATACACACATTCATATGGAAGAGGGACCAGAAAGAGAAAGAATAAATGATAAAGCAAATGTGGTCAAATAACATTTGGGGAACATGGGTAAAGGTATACAGGAATTGAACTATCTGTACAACGTTTCTGTAAGTTTGAAATTATGTCAGAATAAACTTATTTTATCATCAGAAATAGGCAATGTCAAAATGAAGGGCAGAATGGAAACTCCCTATTCTGCAAAACTAATCTAGGTTATAAAAGTCAGAATACTGGTTATTTTGGGGAACTAAGAAAGAGCCCCAGGGAACCCTCTGAAGTGACAAAAATGTCCTGTATTTTGTTCTTGGTAGGGGTTTACATATGTGCACATGTAAAGATTCATCAAGCTGTAAACTTAAGATGTATACTTTATCGTGTACCTATTATAAAAACATTTTTTAAAAACTACTTATTCTGGCCAGGCTTGGTGGCTCAGCTTGTAATCCCAGAGCTTTGGGAAGCCGAGATGAGTGGATTGCCTGAGTTCACGGGTTCAAGATCAGCCTGGGCAACTCATCTCTACAATAAATCAAAAATTAACCAAGCATGGTAGCATGTGCCTTTAGTTCCAGCTACTTGGAAGGCTAAGGCGGAAGGATCGCCGGAGCCCAGCAGGTCAGTGCGGTGGCCAGGAGCGTGCCAGTGCACTCCAGTCTGGGCGACGGAGTGAGACTCCAACTCAAAAAACCCCCCAAAAACCTACTTATTCTAAACACTAAAAGGAGATGATCAGACAATATGTACTTCCTGATATGATACAACAGGAATGACCCATTAGAAATTGTTCTTGAAAATTTTTTTTAAAGGAACAAGTTAAACACCACAAGGGAAAAAAATCAACCAGGTTCAGAACATGGGAAATTCTATATGATGAATGAAATAGTTTCATCAATAAATAAATGGCATTTTTTAAAAAGTGGGGGGCAACCCCTTCAGGTCCCCTCCCGCTGTGGGAGCTTTTCTGTCCTCTCAATAAATCCTGTTTTCTCACTTTAATAAATAAATAAATAAATGGATTCTTAAAAGAGACTAAAAAAACTAAAACAAAACCAAAAAGAGTCAATGTATGGACCCTGTTTGGGTACTGATCTAAGTAAATTAACTATAAAATTTTTTTTAAGAAAATGGAAAAGTTTGAACATGGACATAAGGCAATCTTGTAACATTGTTAGGTATGGAAATCGCATTGTAGTTGTGTTTTTAAAATCACTGAGATTTACACTAATGTATCTGGGATAAAATAATGCTTGGGATTTGTTTTAAAATACTTCAGCAAAAGAGAGAGAGTTAGATAAAACAAGATTAGCAAATTGTTGGTAATTATTAACGCTTAGTGACTATTACCTAAGGTTCACTATACTATTTTATTTGTGTGTGTGGTATTGGAACTCTTCCATAATAATGTTTTTTTCAAACAAATTAAAGCTATCTTTTCTCCCAAATAACACATGAGAAGGCCTTTAACAGATGTAGCATCACATAATCTAAGAGTTTTCAAATTTTCAAACCAGAAAGTCCTTAAGGTTCCACAGAACCCTGTTAGGGGTAACAAATAAATTTGTGTTAGATGGCTGTTTTTTGGCCGGGTGCAGTGGCTCACACCTATAATCCCAGCACTTTGGGAGGCCGAGGTGAGAGGACTGCCTGAGCCCGAGGGTTTGAGACCAGCCCGGGCAACTTGGCGAGACCTCATCTCTATAATAAATCAAAAAATTAGCCAAGGGTATTGGCACATTCCTGTAGTTCCAGCTACTTGGAAGGCTGAGGAGGAGGAAGGATCACCTGAGCTTAGCAGGTTGAGGTTGCGGTAGTCTTAAGAGTGCCACTGCACTCCAGCCTGGGCAACAGAGTAAGACTACAACTCCAAAAAAAAAAAAGGCTGTTTTTTTCCCTCAGTCTATTCAAAGTTCATGCACTGCATTTGCCAATCTAGAATATGCTCCCCCAATTCTCCTCCTCCACCTACCACCTAGAACGCTGACTCATTTAAGAAGTCCTAGCAAGTTGTCCCTACACAGAATGCCCTATGTTCTACATGTGTCTACTTCCTCAGGGTTAGATTCAGACCAAAGACTTCTAGCAAGAGCACACACAGGTCTTACTGTACACCTCCCCAACAGCATCATGTCAGGAAGCATGTAAAACTGGGCCATCTCACTATTGAACATATCAGCCTCAACAATTCAGTAAACACAGTGACCAACAGATCACCCTATTTTCAAAGTAAATTTTTTTCTTTATAATTAAGAAGTGACATATGGGGTAATAATTTGAGACACGAATATTTTTGCTCTGCAATATCTTCCTCCTCATAGATTTAGATTCATTAATAATTTTTACCTAATTCAAATATTACACTGATAACTAAAAAATAGGTGATTGTTAAAAGTTCATTATTCTTTATACATTAACTGGCATCCTTCTGTTTTTGTGTAAAAAACAGTTTTCAGTTTTTTTTTTCCTGTCTTGTTCTTTTTCTTTTTAAATCTCCATGGACTCCCATATTTTTGTTTTTCAATTCACTGTTATAATCTGTTATCTTCATCTCTTGACCACTGCATATACCACATTTTTCTTTACCACTCTGGGAAATATTCCAGGATTAAAAATACTCCCAAGTTTGTGATTTTAAGGTTTAATAGATGCAAATGTCATTTATCATGTTTTCCTTATTAAGAGTTATAAATTAGTTAGAAAATGTAAGTAGGCCCAGTGTGGTGGCTCAAGCCTGCAATCTCAGCACTTTGGGATGCCAAGACAAAAGGACTGTCTGAGCCCAGGAGTTCAAGACCAGCCTGGGCAACTTGGCAAGACCTTGTCTCTACAATAAATCAAAAAATTAGCCAGGCGTGGTGGCGCGTGCCTGTAGTTCCAGTTACTTGGAAGGCTGAGGCAGAAGGATTGCCTGAGTTTAGCAGATTGAAGGTGTGGTAGCCGTGAGCATGCCACTATACTCCAGTCTGGGCGACAGAGTGAGACTCAGATTAAAAAAAAAAGAAAAGATAATGTAAGTAATAAAACATGTATCCTTTCTGGAAGAACATTCTGACACTAGCTATGACATGAATGAACCTTGTGAACAGTATGTTAAGGAAAAAAAAGCCAGTCACAAAAAGACAAATACTATATGATCCCACATATACAAAGTACCTAGAGTAGTCCAATTCATAGAAACAGAAAATAGAATGGTGGTTGCCAGAGGCTGGGATGAAGAAGGAATGGGGAAAAGGGGAGTTGTTATTGAATGGGTATAGAGTTTTAGTTCTGCAACATGAAAAGAGCTTTGAAGATTGGTTGCATAATAATGCCAATGCACTTAACACTACTAAGCTGTACATTTAAAAATGGTTAAAATGGTAAATTGTATGTTACACATATTTTAATGCCATTAAAAATTTTAATACATTTAAATAAAATGCATTTTCACCAATAAAAAGACAAATAACCAAATTAAAAAATGAGTAAGGCCAGGCAGGGTGGTTCACACCTATAATACAGCACTTTGGGAGACTGAGGCAGGAGAATTGCTTGAGCCCAGGAGTCTGAGACCAGCCTGGGTAATATAGTGAGACCTCATCTCTACAAAACAAACAAAAAAATTACAAAATAGTTGGGTACGATGGCTCATGCCTGTAGCCCTGGTGACTTGGGAGGCTGAGGTGGGAGGATCACTTGAGACCAGGAATTCAAGGCTGCAGTGAGCGGTGATCATTGTACTCCAGTCTGGGTAACGGAGTGACCCTGTACTCCAGTCTGGGTAACAGAGTGACACTCCAACTCAAAAAGAAAAAAAAAGATTTAATAAACAATACGGCAAAGGAGATGCACAGATGGCCAATAAGTACACAGGAAGCTATTCAGCATCATTAACCATTAGGAAAATGCAAATCAAAACCACAATGAGTACAGAAATTGGAATAATCATATATTGCTGGTGGAACTATAAAATGGTACAGTCACTTTGGAAAATGGTTTACCAGTTCCTCAAAATGTTAAACACAGAGTTACCATATGACCCAGCAATTCCACTCCTAGGTATGTAAGTGTGCCCAAGATAAATGAAAGCATAGAACCACACACACAAAAAATGTGTCCACAAATGTTTATAGCAGCATTATTTAGAACAGCCAAAAAGTGGAAACAAGTCAAATGTCTATGAGCAGCTGATAAACAAAATGTAGTATATCCAGACAATGGAATATTGCTCAGTCATAAAAAGGAATGCAGTACTGATTCACACTATAACATGGATAAATCTTAAAAACATTAACTAGGCCAGGCACGGTGGTTTAAGCTTGTAATTCCAGCACTTTGGGAGGCAGAGGCAAGAAGTTTGCCTGAGTCCAGGAGTTCGAGATCAGCCTGGGCAACTTGGAGAGACCTCATCTCTACAATAAATCAAAAAATAAGCCAGGTGTGGTAGCTGGTGCACGCCTGTAGTTCCAGCTGAGGTGGAAGGATCAGCTGAGCCCAGCAGGTCGAGACAGCGGTGGCTGTGAGTGTGCCACTGCACTCTACCTTGGGCAACAGAGAGAAACTCCAACTCAAAAAAAAAAAAACAGTCACAAAAGGCCATTTATTATAAGATTCCATTTACATGGAATGTCCAGAATAGGCATATCTATAAAAACAAAAAGTAGATTAGTAGTCTCCAGGACCTGGGCAGAGCAGGTGGTGGGAACTGACGGCTAATGGGTATGGAGTTTCTTTTTGCAATGATGAAAATGCTCTGAAATTAGACAGTAGTGATGTTTGCACAACTCTGAAGAGATTAAAACCACAGAACTGTACACTTTAAAGTAATGAATTCTATTGTATATGAGTTACATATTAATAAAACTGCTATTTTTGGTTGTTGTTAAAAAAATGCATACTTTGCCATGGAGTAACTGTCATGTTTTTTTTGGCAGTGAACTGAACATCCAGGACCAAACTTCTATGGAAAGAAAAAAAATCACACAGTATTACCTGAAAATATACCCTGCCAGTCAACTTTCAAAACATGCTGGGTTCCTGTTCTCCACTATAGCTTTCAGAATTAGGTAAATGCTTCTACATAAATCTTTCAATTTAAGTAGTAGTTCAAACTGTTGGCAGGTCTTAAGACTATGACTTTTCCGGGCTCGGTGGCTCAGCTTATAATCCCGCGCCTTCAGGAGGCTGAGGCGAGTTCAAGACCCGCCTGGGCAACTTGGCGAGACCTCATCTCTACAATAAATCAAAAACTAGCCAGGCGTGGTAGCGCACACTTGTAGTTCTGGCTGAGGTGGAAGGATCGCCAGAGCCCAGCAGGTCGAGACTTTGGTGGCCGGGAGTGGCCACTGCACTCAAGTCTGGGTGACAAAGTAAGACTCCTACTCAAAAAAAAAAAAAAAAAAAAAGGGACTATGACTTTCCTAAACATTAATTTATCTTAAAAGGTAATAAATAAATAGGCCATTCCTATTTCATGTTTAAATAAGTAAATAACAGGAGCAGTGGTTCATGCCTATAATCCCAGCACTTTGGGAGGCGGAGGTGAGAGGATTGCCTGAGTCCAGGGGTTTGGGACCAGCCTGGATGACAGAGTGAGACTCCTACTCAAAAATTAATTAATTAAGTAAATAAATAAATAAATGCATAATGGGTCAAGCATATACAGTAAAAAAACAGATCCCACTTCCACTTCAAATCACCTAGTTCCCTACCTTAGAAATCATTTTTCGTTTTCATTCCTATAGAAAAATATATGTGCATGTACTTGATTTTTGTACATTATAGAACACTCTCATGCACTGTCTCTTGAATTACAGAACACCCTTATACGCACTGTCTCTTGAAGACTTTACCATTTTCATGCTTGCAGAGCTTCCTCTTTTTGAATCCCAGTCTCATTCTGTTGCCTAGGTTGGAGTGCAGTGGTATGATCACAGCTCACTGCAGCCTCAACTCTTAGGCTCGGACAATCCTTCCACCTCAGCCTCCCAAGTAGCTAGGACTAGAGGTGCATGCCACCATGTCTGGCTAATTTTTTTTTTATTGCCTAGGCAGGTCAACTTCCTCATTTAACAGCTTCACAATACTCCACAACATGGATATACCCTGAGTTACAATGGTTCAACTTGTGACTTTTGGACTTTATAATGGTATACAATGTTGCCAAGATATGTCAGATTTTTTAAATGGCTTCTATGTTTTTGGTCAAGCTTTAAAAAAGCCTTTTCTATTGAATTTTAATAAATATATCCTTTTTTCCCTCTAATACAATAATCTGTTCACTTGAAGTACATACATAGAATTTATTTTGGTATAAAGTTTAAATAAAAGCTTCTCCAAACTCAAATTCTTGCAAAGAATCAGAATAAGGCTATTGTTCTTTCCACCAAAATACAACAGAGTACTCATTCAAATATTGACATATAAGACTCAAAAAAATTCCTAACAAATTAAAAGTGCTAGATTACTTAAAATACGTCCTTCTCACAAACCTATGCACCCTCATGGAAGCTACACTTAACCATTTCCTAATGAATTTTCCAAATAAAATGCAAAATGATATTCAACTTGAGGTTTCTATAACATGTCCACTACACTATTTAAAATATTCTCTTCTTTAATTAACTCATCATTAAATAACCTTTCATGTTCAATTTTTACATGTCATAGAAACTAATGACATCACCAAAAACTTTAATATGACAGTTTCCACCAAGAAGAGCTCCTTCTACAGACCATGTATTAGGTTAAAAACTGAAAAAGAATAAGATGCTCATTACCAATTTACATAATTCATAGATGACAAAATTGATATAATTAAAATTTTAAAACTTTCTTAAAACCTTTTTTACTGAAGAGAAACAGACCACACAGAAAAAGGTGATCTACCCGGAACCAAATGAACAAAGGTAACTTACCATGTGTGGAGCACTGATTGTTGCTTGGAAACCTGCAAAACAAGAAAAGAACTACTGATACATTCAGTTGCAAAAATATACTGGATATTTCATATAATTCCTTTTCTAACATCCATATATATTTTTTCACAATAATTCTTTTTTAGGTTTTATGATTTCAAGAAAATAAAACTTTTACTTGTTAAAGTTCTGCCACATAGTAGTTAAAATTAGAAAATATAACCATGCCAGAGGCTAATGTGCTCATCTAGTAAAACAGTCCCAACTATTTCCACAAATTTCTTCTCCTGTATTATTTGGCTAAGAAAGGAAGAATTTCAATAAGTTGAGAGTTGATACATTTTTTACTTGTTTTTCCTTCACATTCATATTTTTAAAAAGCTTCCATATATAATAGGTATGCAAAATCTGTCCAAAATTAAACTACTTAATATTTCTGGCAATATTAAAAAAACCAGAGCAACTAGCAAAGTATCTTAAGAGACTAATAAACTATTTCATCTTATTCTGCATCTTATATGATATAAATTAACACATTTTTTCTTTGTTCTTAGCTTTCAGTTTCTTTTCTTCCAGTGTTGCTTTCTCAAAACTTATTTACCTGCTGCTTTCTGCCTCTGAAGCAATTTTCACTGAGCGGTGGTAGCAGGTGCCTTCGGGGTTCAGAAGCTCCCCAGGATCTTCTCTGCTGGCTGTTACTGTGCTTCAAAAGAAGATAGCATGGCAGCTGGCTGACAGAATCCTGAGGCACTTCTAAGCCTCAAAGGCGCCCACTGCCAAGGCTCAGCAGTTCAGCAAAACCTGCTTCAGGAGAAGGAGTTAAATACGGGACTTTCTAAAACAAACACAAGCCAAAAAAATCAGGGCAAGTGAATCAGAGAAGTTGGTAATAACCTAAGTACACTTATTTTCTTTAAATATTGATTTAAGAAATGAATGCTGATGAGAAAAGCAATCTTTAGTCAGAATTAGGGCCTCTAAAGAAAACTTAGCACTCAGCTAAAATTATTAAGTTTCCATTAAGAGTTTTGTTTTCATTAATATATTTTATCCAAAAAATGGTTAAATTGTTTACACATATAACATATTGTTTGTTAAAACAGAAAAAGATATATCATTTTATTAAAATAGATGTTTCAGATTATGAAACTTACTAAATCATAACATTAAAAATAACAAGGTAAGCCGGGCTCGGTGGCTCAGCCTGTAATCCCGCGCCTTTGGGAGGCTGAGGTGAGTGGATTGCCTGAGTCCGCGGGTTTGAGACCCGCCTGGGCAGCGAGACCTCATCTCTACAATAAATCAAAAAATCAGCCGGGCGTGGTAGCGCATGCCTGTAATTCTGGCTACTTGGAAGGCTGGGGCGGAAGGATCGCCGGAGCCCAGCAGGTCGAGGCTGCAGTGGCCGGGAGCGGCCACTGCACTCCAGTCTGGCGGGCAGAGTGAGACTCCAACTCAAAAAAAACCAAGGTAATAATAGATAAACATCTGTGTCTTTTCCTACTTGCAAAAAGCATAAAGTAAATGAGGAAAAGTGCAACATTTTCAGAAATCTAAATCTTACCTATTGATTGTGGAGAATCCATATAAGGGTTACATTTTGCATAGTGCGAGCGGTCTGTAGCCAGCATCACTTCAAATACTTTATCTGTCTTGATGATTCCATTTTCTGAAATGAATGAGGCAAATCTTTTCAGCAAAGTGACATAATCAGATGCATTTTAGAAGAATTACTCTGGTTGCACTATAGGGACTGGACTGGGAGACAGAATTACTGAGAGTTGTTGCAATGGTCCAGGTAATGGCAATCTGGTCTTTAATGATAACAGTAAAAGCAGAAGGAAGTAGGATTTGAGTTTATTTAGTAGTTAATAAATACTTGACTGACTGGATTTGGAGATGGGAGTAGGGGTAAGGGTTGAGATGCTGATACCATTCACTGATTTCCAAAATCCTGGAGAAGGATCAGAGGAAAGGGGTAAATTATTTATTCAGGTATATATTCAGGTAGGGGCTATAGATCCTACAAGAGGGGATATTCAGCTGTCAGTTATACACATGGATCTAGGCTCAGGAAAGAGATCTAGGATAGAGACATAGATTTCTATTTCTGTAGACAACAATTGAAGTGAATTAAAAGTGATCAAGGAAGAATCAATAGAGAAGAAAAACAAAAGCCAGCATTAAAGACATATGCAAAGAAGTGTAGCCTTATACCAAAAAGAAATAAAAACATATGACCACATAAACTTATACAGGAATGTTCACTGCAGCATTATGTAGAAAAGCCAAAAGGTGGAAACAACCCAAATGTTCATCAACGAACAAATAAACAAAATGTTGTATATCTATACAATGAAATATTATTTACCCATAAAAGGAATGAAAGACTGATTCACATCACTACACGGATGGATCTTGAAAACATTATGCTAAGTAGACCAGACATGGTGACTCATGCCCATAATTCTAGCACTTTGGGAGGCGGAGGCAGGAGAATTGCTTAAGCCCAGGAGTTTGAAACCAGTCTGTGCAACACAGTGAGACCTCATCTCTACAAAAAAATAAAAAATATTAGTTGAGTGTGATGGCGCATGCCTATAGTCCTAATTACTTCCCAAAGTGGAAGGATCACCCGAGCCCAGGAGTTCAGGGCTGCATTGAGCTGTGATCTGTGCCACTGCACTGCAGTCTGGGTAACAGACTCCAACTAAAAAAACAAATAATATGGTAAGTGAAAGAAGACCACATATTGTATGAGCCTATTAAATAAGATGTCCAGAACAGGCACATCTATAGACAGGAAATAGATTAGTGGTTGCTTAGGGCTAATGATGATGGGCGAATAGGAGGGTGAGACTGAGTATCTGTTTGAGGTAACAAAATATTAAATTGACCATAGTGATGGCTGCATGTATTTGTGAATAAGAACTAGTGAACTGTACAATTTAATTGGGTTATTTAGATGATATGGAACTATAATGTACCAAAACTGTTTTTAAAAAAAGTCAGTGGAACTGGGGGTAACCACTACCAGAAGCACTGCTTCTGAAGGAAAATCAGATAAACAGCAAGAGTATAGTACCTTTTGGGAGATGTGGCAATAAAGGGAAAGAAAGAACAAAGCTAAGAATCCTGCATGAACAAAAAACCAACAAGGTATGCTAACTTCTACCCTTTCCCCATCACTGCTACCAATACCATCATCCATTAAAGAAACTGCAAGTCAGCTGGGCATGGTGGCTCACTGGTGGGAGAACTGGGAGGTACTTTGGGAGGCTGAGGTGAGAGGATTGTTTGAGGCCAGGAGTTTGAGACCAGCCTAAGAAATACAGCAAGACCCTGTCTCTATTTTTGTATTAAGAAAGGAGGAAAAGGAAAGGAAAGAAAAAGGAAAAGAAAATAAATAAAATGAAACTTCAATACACTATACAGACAGGACAGGATGCTCTTGAACCCTGTCCACAAAATGCCTAAAACTGGGAAAGAAAGAAAAAAAGCAAACCAATGCAATTCAAAGCTATTGTAAAAAGAAAACTAACTGCAAATCAAAATATTTCAGCTGATTAAACAGAACCAACATTTAAAACAATATTCTAAGAAAACTCCCAGAAAGTAAGTAAAAATATTATCATAGCAATTAATGCAATACACATTCTAAAGAAACTATCAGATTTTAAAGGCAAAGAAAAAAGATCAAATTACCTAGTAAGGGTAAAAAAAAAATTTAGTAACCACAGGTTTCTTTTTGTTGTTGTTGTTGAATTGGAGTCTCAACTCTCTTGCCCAGGCTAGAGTGCAGTGGCACACTCAAGGCCACCTCAGCGTCGACCTGCTAGGCTCAGGTGATCCTTCTGCCTCAGCCTTCCAAGTAGCTGGAACTACAGGTGCATGCTACCATGCCTGGCTAATTTTTTATTCATTTATTGTGGAGACTAGGTCTTGCCAAGTTGCCTGGGCTGTTCTCAAACCCATGGGCTCAGGCAATTCACTTGCCTCGGTCTCCCAAAGTGCTGGGATTACAGGCTGAGCCACCGAGCCAGGCCACAGGATTCTTAAAAGCATCATTCAAAGCAAAACAAGAATAAAGCAGCGTTTTCAAGAAATTCAGGGAATAAAAGTGCAAGTCAACAATAAAAGTGAGTGAATTACTGATACATCCAACACCATCAATGAATCGCAAAAGTACTAATCTAAGTGAAAGAAGCAAGGCAAGGAGACTATATACTATATCATCCCATTTAAAACAAACTCTAGAAAAGCCAAAACCATAGCTGCACAGGCCAATCTGTAGTTGCTAGGGGTTGGCAGTGGAGGGAAGAGATCAATTACAAAAAGACCGGAGGGAACTTTTTGGGCGAAAGCAGCATTCTGTAGTAAAGATCAGCAAACATCTGTAAAAGGCCAAATAGTAAATATTTTAGGCTTTGCAGGCCATACAGTCTCTGCTGCAACTACTAAATGCTGGTACAAAAACAGCCACAGACACTACATAAATAAGATTGTGTTATGTTCCAGGTAGCAGGCAGATTTGGCCTGTGGACTGTAGTTTGCTGACCTTTGTTCTGTATCAGAATTTGGGTGGTGATCATGCACTACATGTGTTTGTCACACTTTCCAAATTGCATTCTTAAAACTGATAAAATTCAATGTAAATTACACCTCAATAAAGCTGATTTTTAAAAGTATAAGTCAAGGATTTTATACTCAGCCAAGGTGTCCTTCAGATATCAAGGCTAAAGGAAAAAAGTGTTTTGAACATGCAAGAACTCAGAGAATGCTGTACACACAAGCCCTTAGTGAGGAATCTTCTAGAGGATATGCTTTATCTACCCAAGAGATAACCAGTGATACGTCAGCCAAGGACACATATCCAACTGTAGAAGCAAAGACTAAAATAAGGATAGGGATATGTGAACTAACAATACTTAAAATATTATGTATTCTAACAAAGCAGAAAGCACATAACTAAAAACAATGAGAAAAAAAGTAGAATTAGATCACCATTGTGTGGGTACAGAAGTAATCAAAGATACCACTTAATACTGATAGATCAGATAGTAAAAAGATACAAAAAAGATAAATTAACAGCACCATACAAGCCTTTCAAATAACAAAAGATTTTTTTTTTATTAGCAAACAACACACATCAAATGGAGAAAACACTGTAAATAGTCATAGCTGGGCAAAGATAAATGTAATCTTTCCATTTTAAAATATACATTTTGGAAAATAACCCAAAATAGAAAATATTTCTACACAAAAAAAGCCTAGGCAGACTACCCAAAAGATGATTAAAATAAAGCAGTGCAGTGGCTCACACCTGTATTTCCAAGACTTTGGGAGGCTTAGGCACAAGAATTGCTTGAGGCCAGGAGTTTGAGACTAGCTTGGGGAACATAATGAGAGAACCCTCTTTACAAAAACTAAATAAATTAACAAGACATGATAGCATGCAGCTGTAGTCCTAGCTACACAAGAAGATTGCTTAAACATAAGGGTTTGAGGTTACAGTGAGCTATGATGGGGTCATTGCTGCAGCATAGGCAACAGAGTGAGACGCTGTCTTAAAAAAACAAAACAAAATAAAACAGTGAAAGCATTTTTTAAGTTTCAAAAGCAAAGTAATAATAATAGAGATATTTACTGAATATTTACCATGTGATAGGTACAGTCCTAAGCACTTTACATTAACTATCTCTTTTAGGATATGAACTTACAAATTATGAAATAATCTTATGCCATCTTAACAAGCCTATAAATTAGGTACTATTATTGCTCCATTTTACAGATGATAAAGTTGAGATAAGAAACACTAGTTAAGTAGTCCAAGATCAAACACAAATAAGAGGTAGGGCCATTGAAATTAAGATGTTAGCTTTCCAATGAGCATTCTTTTTCACTGCTGGTGGGAAAATAAAATGATACAACCTCAAAAAAAAAAAAAAGATGTTAGCTTTCTGTTTACCACATCACTGTACTGCTGCTAACATATTCAAATAGCTTAGTGGGGTCCACCAATTCATCTCCCAAAATAATTCTTGAGTTGTTCATTTCCCTGAAATTCAAATTCCAGCGGTGTGATTCACAGACTTTCAAGGCTATATAAGAGGCCTCAGATGCCATCAAGTCTAACTTCATAAATTGGTATCATATTCTATTAATGTGATTCTTACTAGCTCAAATAGCCCTTTCCACATTCAGACCATTCTGATTATTAGAAAATTTCCCTGTATTAAGATGAATCTTCCTTTTTATAACTCACTCACATGAACCCTTAGTGTTGTTCCCTGAAGCCACAAAGAATATATTGAATTTTCTATCTGGCCAATCTTTTTTACACATCTGAAGATTTATCATAAGTACCTCAAGTCTTATTTTTTCCAGGTTAAGCAGTCTCATTCAATACTTACAATTATTAATGAATTTTTAAAACCATCATCATTTTAACTTTATTCATGCTTCTCTAGATGGATAGTTAAAGTGCAACATTTTAAATATTTCATTCAAGGCACATTTAAAAAAAATCAAAGTAAATTAAATAAATCACTTCTTTCAAGCTAGATAATATACTTCTTTCAAATTCATGTGAGTTTGACTTCTTTCTTACTCTATACTAAACAGGCATATGAAATTTACTAAAAACTCAATTGTTTTTAATAGCATGTCATCAGTTATTTATTAAGAAGCTGAACAAACCAAGGCTCAGAATAAAATTTTTTTTTTTTTGAGTTGGAGTCTCACTCAGTCGCCCAGACTGGAGTGCAGTGGCCGCTCCCAACCACCGCAGCCTCAACCTGCTGGGCTCCAGCGATCCTTCTGCCTCAGCCTTCCAAGTAGCTGGAACTACAGGCACACACTACCACACCCAGTTAAATTTTTTGATTTATTGAAGAGATGACGTCTTGCCAAGTTGCCCAGGCGGGTCTCGAACCCATGGGCTCAGGCAATTCACTCACCTCGGCCTCCTGGCCAGAATAAAACTTTATTAAGGCATTTACTGGGTCATTTCCAAAATTTTCGCAAGGTTCTTATTATTTATTTTGGCCCAAGTTCTTATGTTTTACAAAATACCTAAACACAAGCTACATTTACTAAGTTATTAAATCGTTTTCCTATTTTTGGTAATCACTGACATATATAACTGCAAGAGCCCCAAAATATTTCTAGCAAACAGCAAAGTGATTTGATGTTTTACTTTACATGCACAGACTAATTGGATTAAACATGCAATTACCATTAGGCTTTTCTGAAATAGTAAACAGCTTAAGAACCACCCATACCCAGTATGATTGTAGCCAAAGGGGCCAAGGACCCTAATTAAATAATTATAGTAATGGCTAATGTTGGTCCAAATATGCAACTGATCCAAATGAGAAGTCAGGAGGATTCAAAAAGGAGAATCCAACAGAACCCAACCTATAAGCCAATAAATGAAAAACTTAAAAAAACTAGAGTCATGTTAAGAATGCATATGCTTCCTTTCTCTATTTGAGAAAGGCACAGAGGATAAATCAAATTTCTGGAAAAAAAATTCTATACAAGTCATGACATAGATAAAGAAAACTAGAATGTGGCAAGATTTCAAGCAAGTGAAAAAAAAAAAGAAAGAAAAAGGTGACAATCCTCTTCAATAGTAGAGAGGTCTGGGATATTGGAAACAAAGGGTGGGAAATAAACTCATAGTACACTACAAAGCTCAGCAAAGTGTTGACAAAGTCATAAATATTAACAATCGTTATTGATTTTCAACTTTTAAAAATCAATAACGTGCAAAAGATGTATTTATTACTCAGAATAAAAGTGAACATTATCAACTTTGGCAATGTAAAAAATTGTTTATAAGTTGGGAAATGAGAGGGGCAACTCCCTCATATCCTTCCTTACCAAGTGGAGTGGTTAAGAGGTAGTGTTAGTCTATAAGTTATGGTACAACAAATAGAGGTTAAAGTACATTACTCAAAGTTACAAAGGTAACCACGAAAGAGGAATCAAAAACTATGACATAACTCTATGAAGAAAGGGGATAGGTATGTATTGTGTAAATATTCATCCACTGTGACGGGGGGCAGTAGATGATGTCTAAAGTTGATAAAACATGAAACAGCAGTTTAAGCATATGATTTAGTCACATGAAGATAATCACGAGAACCAAAACTACAGTTAAAAGTGGTCCACAGGCCAGCATAGTGGTTCATGCCCATAATCCCAGCACTTTGGGAGGCAGAGGCGAGGAGTTCAATACCAGCTTGGGCAACCTGATGAGGCCTAGCCTCTACAATAAATAAATTAAAAATTAGCCAGATGTGGTGGCACAGCACCTATATTATCAGCTACTTGGGAGGCTGAGGCAGAAGGATTGCCTGAGCCCAGCAGGTCAAGGATGCATTGGCTGTGAGCGTACTACTGCACTCCAGTCTGGGTGACAGCGAGACTCTGACTCCAAAAAAAAAAAAAAGTGGCTCACTCTAGGATGGAGAGATATGCTTTTCATTATAAGTCCTTTTTACATCTTATCTTTTAACCATATACATATATTACTTCATTAAAAATTAATATTTTCAATTCTTCTAATCTTATTATCATAGATAGTATGTATGTATGCACACACACACCCCTCCCTATGATTAGCAAGGTGTAGCAGAAACTCCTATTTTTTCACAGTGAAATTTTTTATTTTATATATACATATATGTATATACACATACATATATATTTTTTATTTTTACCTGCGCCATTTACCTGTGACAGAACTTTGAGTGCATTCTCTAGCCTCTCTGTGATTACCTGTAGTCTTACAATTAAGTTCTTGGCTGGGTGTGGTGGCTCATGCCTGTAATCCCAGCACTTTGGGAGATGGAGGAAAGATGAATGCTTGAGCCAGGAGTTTGAGACCAGCCTGGGCAACGTGGTAAGACCTTGTCTCTATAATAAATCAAAAAATTAGCCAAGTGTGGTGGCATGTTCCTGCAGTTCCAGCGACTTGGAAGACTGAGGTGGAAGGATAGCCTTCTCGGATTGAGGCCGCAGTAGCTGTGTTCATGCCACTATACCCCAATCTGGAAAAGAGAGTAAGACTATGACTCAAAAAAAAAAAAAAAAGGTCTTGTCAGTGGAGCATACACAGTTTACAAATCATGCCCTCATAAAAGGAATGGGTTTCTTCCTCTTTCTCCTGTTTACCACCTCACTGACTGGAATAGGGAAATGGTGAAGGCAAACTATCTCTAATCTCACAGATAAGGGAAAGAGCAGAGCAACAAGAGAGAAGGAGTCTAGGTCTTCAGCACCATAGAACCACTATATTACCCTGAAATGTTGGAAGATGTTATGGGAGACAGATGATTTAGTTTTGTTTAAGCTATTGTTATTTTGGTCTTTGTTAAAGTAATTGAACATGTGCCCTCATGCACAAAGCATCTGTAGAGGAAATTGAGATCAACCAGAAGAACGGGACTGGAGTTGGAGCATAAGAACAGGCTGTATAAGACTCTAACAAGGCCTGGGAAGCTAAGGAAGAGGTATTTACTTGATACAGTAAGCAATAGGAAGCCTGAACCGATAAGTGACATTACAGAAATCAGCACACTAGGAAAATCAGGATAATGTGTAGAATGGGTCTGAGGGGAAGGAAACTGAAAAATGTGACAACCAATCAGACACCAGATATGTTACTCTAAGTATAAAATAACAGCCTGGGCTGGGATGGTTATCAGTGAGGAGGATGGCTAAAGAAGGTATTTGTAACAACTGCTGAGTTAATTTGATGACAGTCTGAAAGAAAGAATCAATAATTACTACAAAATTTTTGATCTGGGAGAGAATAGAAGAATGGTGATAACCCTGGCAGAAATGATAAAAGAGAAGGCCTGTGTTGGTATGAAGCACTGAAAACACAGGTAAGAAAATAAGCTCCAGATGAATTTCAGGCCATTTAGAAACTTTGTCTAAGCTTGTTTCAAAGTTACATCTCAGTAAAAGAAATGTTACCTTATTATATCACTTCTTAAGACTTGAATAGCTGTTAGTTATTTACCCTGTATTTCTTCTCTGCTAACAACACATCTGGGAAAACAATACAAAATTAACAAAACTTTCATCTTTTTCTTCCCATCCTGAATGATTAGGCATGATGGGTGCTAAGCAGAGTTTAGGACAACTCCTAAAGTATTTTCTGTACTTCTTTCAGTACAGAAAGTCTGAAAGGGATAAATTTTAAATTCCTACTAAATCAAAGAAGAACTTTGTGATGGCAAGTTATAGTAAAGCATATTATCTAAGTACCAGCAATTACTTAAAAATATATATCTTTCTGTGTATCTTGTTCACTTTTAATTGATAACTAAATTTGATGCTATTTCTCAAAGAAGGATATGTTCCCTGGATTCCTTTATATCTCTGAAAAACTAAAATGCTATGTAAAACTCTAAAAACATTCAAAGTTAATGTTTAAAATGTAACTTCTGGCTGGGCATGGTAGTTCACGCCTATAATCCCAGCACTTTGAGAGGCCAAAGCAAGAGGACTGCCTGAGCCCAGGGGTTCAAGACCAGCTTGGGCAACTTGGTGAGACCTCGACTCTACAAGAAATCAAAAAATTAGCCAGGCATGGTAGCACACCTGTAGACCCAGCTACTTGGAAGGCTGAGGCAGAAGGATTGCGTGAGCTTAAGCAGGTCAAGATTGTGATAGTGTGCCAGTGTACTCCATCCTGGGTGAAAGAGTGAAACTTCAACTAAAAAAAACCTCACTCCCCCCCACTACAACTGATTTCATGCAATCCATAATGCCAATAAACTTCACAGAATCTTGGATCTGGAAGAGTCCTTAGAGATCTACTGCACATTCAAATCTGAGACAAAACCCTTTCTACAATATCCCTTACAGTGAAATGGTCAATCATTCTTTGCTTCAACATATTCAGTGACACAAAACACTTTTTAAAAGCCATCTCTGATTGTTAGGATAGCTTTGTGAATACTTCCTTATAATGAGCCAAAATCTGCCTCCCATTTGTCCTGGTTTGACCCTCTACTACATGACATTTCTTCAAATACTTAAACATCATTGCTCCCTAAAGACTTCTCTGTGCTAAACCAAACAACCTCAAACCTGTGAAAGCACCATATAAAATGCTGACCCTCTTGTTATCTTCATCATCCTTATCTGATCATCCTTCTTCACTGCCACCCTTAAAGCATTTAGCCAAAGTTCAATGCAATACTGATAGAAATATTTGTAATAGCACAATAGAATCTTTCCCCTCCTACAGCCCAAGATCACAATAAACTGAATGTCATACAACCAGCATTTAGATCTAGTGCAATCTAACAGAACTTTCTGTGATGTGTTCTCTATCTGCACTATCCAACTGGGTGGCCACCAGCTTCATACGGCTATTGAGTTCCTGAAATGTGGCTAGTATGACTGAAGAACTAAGTGTTGAGTTTTATTTAGTTTTAATTTATTTAAATTTAAGTAGACACACTAATATTAAAATCCAAAAAATCATAGACACTAAATGTTATTCAATGCACTATAAGTTTACTTACTAGTACATATCCACAAGACTGACTTGAAATAAGTTACAACGAGGAGGTATTTTCTGGATTCTAAG
The DNA here is from genome assembly GCA_027257055.1 of Cephalopachus bancanus. Taxonomy (NCBI): domain Eukaryota; kingdom Metazoa; phylum Chordata; class Mammalia; order Primates; family Tarsiidae; genus Cephalopachus; species Cephalopachus bancanus. The sequence goes on from JAPVLO010000006.1 coordinate 1,485,615, forward strand.
TGAAGTCCCAATTTCTTAGGATTTTACTAGATGGTTGTATTGGTCCCATGTATATACAAAAGTAATGGAATATTAAGACTAAATGCTCTTTTCCAGTAGCTATACTACTAGTAGTGAAAAACGAATGCTATAAAGGTAAATAAGAAAATAATTCCAATATATTTGTAAAAATAAATGGCTTTAGGATACAAAAATTGTTACAAATCATTATAATTCCTACATATTCAAATGCCTACTAAACATATCTACTTTGTCTTATAAGAACCTAACATTCTTCAAAATAAACTCCCATATTCACCGCCCCCCCCAACAAAACCCCAATGCTCACTCACCTATTTCCCACTTGGAAAACTGCAAATCATTTCAGCTGCTAAGGCCTAAAACCCCGGTGTCATATCCTTGCCTCCAATCTTCTCCCACACCCCAAGTTCAAGTCTAGCATTTGCTGTTTCCTCTGCCTGTAATGCTTGTCTTCTAGCTCTGTCTGCATGGTTTAGTTCTTCCCCTCCACCATACTTCTGCTCACATGACACTCTGGTGAGGGCTTTTCCTCTATAACTACAAACCTTCTGCTCACCCTCTTTATCCTCCTTTCCTACTTTGTCACCTAATACCATATAGCTTTCTATATATTTTACTTGGCTGCTCCCATTAGAAGCGATAAGAGGGAATGGGTGTGTGTTTTGTTCACTGCTGTATTCCCAGTGCCTGACATATAGAAGGTAAAGCCGGGCTCGGTGGCTCAGCCTGTAAACCTGTGCCTTTGGGAGGCTGAGGTGAGTGGATTGCCTGAGCCTGCGGGTTCGAGACCCGCCTGGGCAGCGAGACCTCATCTCTACAATAAATCAAAAAATCAGCCACATGTGGTAGCGCATGCCTGTAATTCTGGCTACTTGGAAGGCTGAGGCGGAAGGATCGCCAGAGCCCAACAGGTGGAGGCTGCGGTGGCCGGGAGCGGCCACTGCACTCCAGTCTGGGTGACCAAGTGAGACTCCAACTCAAAAAAAAAAACAACAAAAAAAAGAAGGTACTCAAATATCCGTTGACTGAATGACAAATTCTATAAACATTACATACGCAAAATAATACAATTTAGGATGCAAAAGAAAAGTTAAGTAAAAATAACTCAATCATTAGGGTAGGTAGTAGTGGACCTAATTTTATTTTTACAGATAAAAATAGATAAAAGAATAATTGTTAGCACTGTTTTAATAAGTGGCCAGTATAGTAGTTCTCCCTTATCCTCAGGGGATATATTCAGAGACCACAAGCAGATGCCTGAAACCACAGACAGTACTGAACCCTATACAGATGCTCCTCAACTTATCATGGGTTTATGTTCAGTAAAGTAAAAAAAAAAAATTGTAAGCTGAACCATTAAGTCAGGGGCCATCTACGTGTGCCTTGTTTTTTCCTATGTATAATGTATCTACGATAAAGTTTAACTTACAAGTTAGGCACAGGAAGAAATAAACAACAATAACTAATAAAATAGAACAGTTAGAACAACATGCCAGCACCACTAGTCTTGTGCTTTGGAGCCATTATTAAGTAAAATAAAGGTGACTTGGACAAAAGCACTGTGATACTGTGACAGTTGCTGCTAACCGAATAGGCTACTAAGTGCTTAATGGGTGGGCAGTGTAGACAGCATGAATACACTGAACAAAAGAATGATTCAAGTGGAGGGCAGGATGAGGTAGGACATCCAGAGATTTCATCACACTACTCAGAATGGCACGCAATTTAAAACTTATTATTTCTGGAATTTTCCATGTAATATTTTTGGACCACAGTTGACTGGAGGTAACTGAAACCTCCGAAAGGAAAAGCTCAGCTGGGGTGGGGGGCTTTACTATATAGCATCTGAAGTCCATCAGTTAAGAGTTAAGCTTCCAGCCAGACTCTGTGGCTCAGCTTGTAATCCCGTGCCTTTAGGAGGCTGAGGTGAGTGGATTGCCTGATCCCGCGGGCTCGAGACCCGCCTGGGCAACTTGATGAGACCTCATCTCTACAATAAATCAAAAATTAGCCGGGTGTGGTAGCACGCGCCTGTAGTTCCAGCTACTTGGAAGGCTGAGGTGGAAGGATCGCCGGAGCCTAGCAGGTCGAGGCTGTGGTGGCCGGGAGAGGCCACTGCACTCCAGTCTGGGCAACAGAGTGAGATTCCAACTCAAAAAAAAAAAAGAGTTAAGCTTCCACAAACCCCCAGTCTAGAAACCCTTGCTCTAGAACATCACCTCATCTACTGCTACCTTTCTAAATTTTTATCATGGCTTCAAATTATCTCAATAAAAGTAGGAAATAAACTCCAGTGTAAACATTATTTAAATGATCACATTCCCTGGACTAAGCAGGCTTGCAGGTGTTTTAAATTAAGACAATTTGTCTCATGAGCACTTTATCAGCCCATAATCATGGGCTACATGCAGTTATTTCATTAAGCTAATTAAAATTAAATAAAATTTCAGTTCCTCAGTTATCCTAACCATATTTCAAATGCTCAAAGTCGCAGTAGCTACTAGTTAACAGATTGGACAGCATAAATACAGAACACCAGAGAGATCTACAGGGCAAGGGGCTGTAGACTTTTTCTGAAACTTTATTTTAAAGCAGAAAGCTGATTTAGCAGAAACACAGGCAGAATTCAACTTTGTAATTTTCAATTCTCTATGTCAGTGGTTCTCCAAATGTGGTCCCTTAGACCAGCAGTAGCATCACTGAAGAATTTGTCAGGCATATGAATTCTCAAGTCCCAGCAAATTGTGTTCTAGCAAGCTCTTCAGGTAATCCAAGAGATTTTGAAGTAGGCTCAAGTTTTAGTCACTGTTGTAAGTTACTTAAGAGCAGTTATTATAACATAAGCCATAAGATAATAAGAAATTACCAGTGCAATCTAAAATACTCTATAAATGATGCACCAACTATGAAATCATATGCAACTTTATGCTTTGTAGAACAAAAGAAAAACAAAATATAATATGCTTAATAAATTATAATGTTAAAACTAAATAAACTATGAACTTCATCTCTTTTTAAAAAAGCATTAAAACTGTACTTTGCTTCTTCTTCCAGTTAGCAAATCCCATTTCACTTCAACATCAACATAATCACACTTCCATCTCTTTCTAAATTTTCCATTAAAACCTTTTTACTGCCGGGCTCGGTGGCTCAGCCTGTAACCCCGCACCTTTGGGAGGCTGAGGTGAGTGGATTGCCTGAGCCCGCAGGTTCAAGACCCGCCTGGGCAGCGAGACCTCATCTCTACAATAAATCAAAAAATCAACCGGGCATGGTAGCGCATGCCTGTAATTCCGGCTACTTGGAAGGCTGAGGCGGAAGGATCACCGGAGCCCAGCAGGTCGAGGTTGCGATGGCCAGGAGCGGCCACTGCACTCCAGTCTGGGCGACAGAGTGAGACTCCAACTCAACAAACAAACAAAACAAACAAACAAACAAAAACCCTTTTTACTAAGGCTGGGCTCAGTAGCTCAGTCTGTAATCCTAGCATTTTGGGAAGTCAAGATGAGTGGATTGCCTGAGCCCACAGGTTAGAGACCAGCCCAGGTAACTTGGTGAGACCTCAAGGAGTTCCAGCTACTTGGAAGGCTGAGGCGGAAGGATCGCCTGAGCCCAGAAGGCCAAGGCTACAGTGGCTGTGAGTGTGCCACTGCCCTCAAGCCTAGACAACAGAGTAAGACTCCAACTCAAAAACAAACAAACAAAACAAAAAACCCTTTTAACTTAGAAAGAATACACATAGTGGAGTAACAAGGAAGGAAGGCAATGTTTTCAAATTTTGCATCATTTGCAATTTTCACAAGAGCATATATTATTAATAAGCTAATAAATTAAAAGAAATCTAGTAGCTAGAATTGCCTCAGCAAGAAGTTGAAACTAAATTTGCATAAGTGTTACAAAAGAGGCTAAACAACTTGACTAATTTTCTCTTACCAAGCATAGATCTAGTATAAAACTAGCCGCAATATCAACATTCATGTATGTTAAATATTCCGTATCAAATTTTCTGACAGAAAAACATCCTTAGAAATTTCAGCTAAGAACAGTAATCCAATACATTAAAGTGATTATAAAACCACTGGGAAAAGATCTAGCCCTGGCTTACCACACTTTGGCCCAAAAAGGAGAGACTTTAAGAGCCTGATTGATTACACATTTCTACCACAGCCAAGAGTCTACTGTGATAACCTACCGGTGGAAAATTACTTAATCACAATTCATGTACAGAATGTTTCAGGTATAGATACTGCAATAGCAGGCACTTAGATCACGTTAAGGAATTTTATACAACATATTGAGCTTATGTGCAATCCATGGGAACCTAAATCCTACTTCATACTACTGTCTCAGCATATCAATGTCCACTTCCAGTCAAATGTATTCCATAAAATGGACCTAGCAGGGCTTGATAAAATTTTAACATCTAAATATTCTTCATTATGAAACACTAGAGAAATAATTTCCACATTTTAAGTGTTGTTCAAAAAGTCAAAATGTCTAATATACTAAGTACCAACCATATGCCAAAAAGTACTACTTATTTCTTTCATTCATGTTTGTATTCCTAACATAAATCTAGGCATATAATAGACACTTAATTAGCATTTATGAAAAAAAGGAATGAGAACTAAGTTTTTTGAAATGATTCAAATAATTTTTTTAATGGTCCCAGTCCTGAAGATGGTGACAAATAGAGTTGGGAAATAAGACAAACACATGAAAAGCTAAAAAACACAGGACAATTAAAAATACCACGTGGCAGAATATGAATATTGCAAAGTTAGTGGCAAAGAGGCTGTTATAAATTCTGTCCAGAGAGAGATTATTACAGACATCGGTATTTCTATAAATTTCTATTTTAAAAAAGAGAATGACACAGCATTTATTCCACCCTAAAATTATCATCGAAAGAAGGAATACAACTAAAAGGAATAGTATAACGAAACTTCCACACGAGGTTTTTAAAGCCTATGATAGCCCTGAAAAAAGTTAGAAAATTGCCACACACGACCGTTTGCTGGATCCTGGACCCGTAAGGGCTCCTGAAATACAAGTCTCTTGGGAACAGCATCCCCGATTCTTTCTCCGCCCCCCACGGAGCTTTCCACTGGACAGCCGCCCGAGAAATTTCTCCGAGCATCTGCAATGGCAATACTCTCATCTTTCTCTCCCTTCCCTCGCCTGTATCAGTCGGTGGCATCTCCCTCCACAGGAAAAAACGGAGGGCGGGGGAGGCAGCATAAGAGGGAGAGCTTGCAGCAAGGTTGATTATGAGGGAGTGGGAAGGTGAGAAAACGCGGGGTGCGAGGGTGGGGTCGCCTCAGCGCCAGCCCAGTCTCTAGCAGGCCAAGCCCACACATCCCCACCCCGAAGGCACGCCCCTCGCATGCCGGAACGGGACGGCGGACTCGAGTGACAGCACCGCCACTGGTGCCGCGCCCCCTCCCCCCAAGCCTTCAGGGGGACGACTGCCCCTGCCCCACCAGCGGCGGCCCTTGGATCTCTCTCTCCCTGTCCTGTCCACGTCGCCGACCAGTGACAGGTCCCAGGGGAGGCGACTGCAAGCGCACGCCGTTCGGGACTACTGGTCCAACCCGGCGCCGCCGAAACCCTCCAACAGGCACGGTGTTGGGGGAGGGGGTAAACAGAACGTTCTGGACGGCCCAGGGGGACCCGGTCCAGGCCCAGCCTGCCCTGGCTGCCCCACACCGGGCGGAGGTAGCACTTACTGCGGAGATTGTGGATTAGCTCCGAGTGGCTGGCGCCGCCGGATTTCCAGGCCATCGCTAAGCACACCCGGAGCAGGTACAGAACCACCTTCAGCGCGGCGACGGTGCCCAGCAGCTTCCCCAAGAGTGAGACCACCTCCCACACGGTCACCGCCCCGCTCGCGTCCCCGCTGTAGCCGCCGCTGTTACTGCCGTCGCCGCCGCTGCCGCCACTGCGCGCTCCCGGCATCCCCCGCGGCACGCATGCGCCCGGTGACGCCGCGCGCCTCGGGTGCGGCCGGGTGGGGCCCAAGGCGGGGGCCGGGGGGGAGTGTCCTGTTGCCCCGCCGCCCGCGTCTTTGGCTACTGAGGCTGCTCGCGGACCGCAGGGAAGCCGAGCTGAGTCAGCGCCGCCGCTGCCGCTGAGTGTCCCTTTCTGAGGCCTCGGACTGCGCACCGCCTTCGCCCTGAGGCCAGGCCAGGTGGCCCCTGGCGTGGTCGGTCGCGTTCCTGGCTGCGTCTCGGGTGATCGAGTGCGACGGCGGGATGGCGGGGTCGATCTGTGCCGCCGCTGCTGGTGGCTCCGCAGTCGCCGCTGGGTCAGCTGTTGCGAGCGGCGGATCTGCTCCTATAGCTGCTTAGGTTGTTAGACGGTGGGCTTCGTCGGTCCTACCTCTCCCAACCCAGTTGACTAATATTTGGATCGGTTAGAGTCAAGGCTCCCTGTGGTGGAGCCCGAGTAACAGAGTAATCATCTTCATAGACCCCAAGGGCAAAGTCCCTCCCACACCCGAGTACACCATCCTCTGGTTTTGTGACAAGCTCGTCACTGGTTAAGCAGAAACTTTGGGACCCTGGTTGTTCCCTAAAGCACGAATTCAAAGTGGAAGAATCCCATGGCATGGGGGTGGTGTGGGAGGCAAAGCTTTGCTCATTTAGGACAATACAGACGTAAAGAGTTGCAATTGTTTAAGAAATACCATGGTATCCTATGTTGAATGTGTTATTCTACCAGTGCAAGTGTGCGATTCCAACTAATTAAGTCTAGCAAATTCCACCATAGCTTTATTGCCATCAACTCTGCAACACCACGTGTGAGAAACCGACCGGGAACATTGCCTGTCGCATCCAAATTGCTGACTCTTAATTAGAACAGAGACTGACAGAAACCAGTCACATTTAGTCTAGTAAACTTTTTTTTAGGAAGAAAACAAAGCTATGACACCTATGTCACTGTCAGCAGCAATTTTAAAGTTCTATTTCTTATCAGATATTGTCAAATGTGACAGCCTGCTTCTAATCCGAAATACACATTACCTGTTTTCTGGGATTCTGTGATCATAAATGAAATCACGCAAAAACAGTGGTCTTTACTTCAGTATTAGAGTAAAATTTAGTAGTTTTCCATTTCATCTCTCTACAGATTCTTGATGGTCTTCCTGTTGGGGTTGGGGTTGGGGAGTCAGGTCCTTGCTAGGAACCAGATAGCTGTCTCTAAAACTGACCCAGATGGATTGTATTTACATGTAGTGCTTCCATAAACTAACTTTTTGAAGTGGGACTATCAGTATCAGATAAAAGCATACAGAGAAAGTTTAACTAAAAAAAATCAGCTAGATAAACAACACATCATAGCCCTTTTAAAAGAAACAACCAACACACAATTATGAATACCTATAGCTCAAAGGAGGTTATAAAGATAGGTAAGTCATACTTTCTGTCTTCAGGAGGATTTACAGTCTAACTGGACGGATATGCAGCTTAAGGAGACTAACAACAAGACAAAAATATGAGTTATTTGTGGTCTGCATACCAAATGTTATGTTTATTTAGATCAACATTGACTGGGGGCATCAGGAAAAGGTACAGAAAGGAACTGATCCTCGAAGTAGAGAGGAATGGAAGGGTATTATAGGTGTAACCAATAATTACACTGATTCCTGTGTGGTTGACATTAGAATCACCAAACTCATTCTTAATTATATACATTAGTGAATTGACCAAGGCTAGGCAATTGGCATCAAAACTAAAACTGGAGTATTGGAATTCCAATTTCAGGCCCTGACAGTGGATTTTAACTTTGAAGCAAAGATTTGTTTGGGGGACAAGAAGGAGAAGTTTAGAATAATAAGTTGGTACTTTGTCCGAGGTACTTCCATGAGAACTTAAGGATTTTGAATCGTTTTCTATGCGTTATGACCTGCAACTGAATGTTTAAGTGTGGTTACAAGGTGGTTTTTCCTGAATTGATTTTGTTTTATTTTTGCTCCTTAAGTTTTACATTGCAAGGTTATCGCATAAATGAATGTCTCAGTGTTCCTATGCTGATTTTGCAGATTTAGGAACAAAATCAGTGTAGGACACAAGGGCCCAGATGCTATTGCCTCTGCTCATAACGGCCCCGGTAAGGATGAACCTGGCAGGTTCCTCCGGTTTAGGCACCAGTGGTGCCTACAACGGTTACGGATGAGAATTGGCTTTCTTCAGCCACCATCCCCTTCTGGAAACCCCATCCAATCAGGGCTCCGCCGGAAGGGGCGGGGCCAGGAGGTGCGCGTAGCGCTGGCTTCTTGCTCTACTTCCTGCAGTTGCTTTGGGCATGGAGGAAATTTACGCAAAGTTTGTGTCTCAGAAAATCAGCAAAACCCGCTGGCGACCGGTGCCCTCAGGGAGCCTACAGACCGCGGAGACGTTCGCTGCAGGTTCTTGGGACAATGAGGTATCCGCTCCCGGGGTCAGGAGCCCCTGCCTCCTCCCTGTCTCCAGTTTAGCCGCGTCCCCGGCCGCCCGCGCGCTAACTCATTTTCCGGCTCCTTTCGCACTTCTGAGCCCCCCAGGCTCCAGCCTCAGGCTCGATTGCCTTGTAGCTCAGAGCTGGTGATGGTGTTCCTGAGTCTCGTAGCTCGTGCGTTTTATTTTTTCAATTTATTTTTGAGTCGGGGGGTCTCTGTCTCCCGGGCTGGGGTGCAGTGGCACGATCATGGCTCACCACAGCCTCGACCTCCTTGGACTTCAGCCTCCGGAGTAACTAAAACTCAAGCCACCACGCCCAGTTGTTTTTGTTTTTTAAAAAAATTTTTTTGGGGGGTGGGAGGTAGAGACGAGGTCTCGCTATGTTGTCCAGGCTGGTCTTGAACTCCTGGCCCCAAGCAGTCCTCCCGCCTCGGCCTCCCAACGTGTTGGGATTGGAAGTGTGAGCCTCCAGTCCTGGCTTTCGTTTGTTTGAAACTCTCACCATACCATTTTTCCGAGATGCTTTTTGAGCAAGGTTGCCTTAAGGCAACACAACTTTGATGTTTATGTCATCTCAAGGTAAAATTTTTTGCTTTACAGGAAAACTATGTTTCGCTGTGGTCTATTGGAGATTTTGGAAACTTGGACTCTGATGGAGGATTTGAAGGAGACCATCAATTATTGTGTAATATCAGACACCATGGTGATGTAATGGATTTACAGGTAAATCTTTACTGTACACAAAAACTGACTTTTTGAGATTAATACATTTAAAGATGTAGAGTACCTTAAAGTTGCCTGGTCTTACCCCAGGTTTATAGGAAACTGAGTTCTCTGTAAGTTATGATTTGCCCAGCATCATTTAGCCACTTAGTGGCAAAATCAGGACTGGGAAAGCGAATGTAGACTTCATTATCATTTTTAATTAATTGACCATCTACTCTGTGTTAAGCTCTGTTTTGGGTGCTTTGCAAAAAGTCAATTCTTGTTGCAAGCCCATGAATCAAGTATTGTTACTTTTGTTTTGCCAGTGAGGAAAACTGATACTAATGCCTTTTGAACTTGTAATGTGACAAATACTGTGCAAGGCTGTTTACATGGTTTGTTTTTTGAATTCACATAAGAACTCCCTAAATGGAGATTAGTAAACACCCCTCCCTCCACAAGACTTAGAGAACTTATCTTGACCAAGGTCTCAAAACCAGTATTAAGTGGCAGGATGAAATGAAGTTTTCAAATCCTGGTCTGAAGAGTCCCTGCATTTTACTCTAATAAAAGCTGCCTAGCCCTAGGAATTATATTTTTCTTTTTCTTTTTTTTTTTTTTGAGCTGGAGTCTCACTCTGTCACCCAGACTGGAGTGCAGTGGCCGCTCCCGGCCACCGCAACCTCGACCTGCTGGGCTCCAGCGATCCTTCCGCTTCAGCCTTCCAAGTAGCTGGAATTGGAATTATATTTTTCTAAAGCTTAATTGTGGTGGTCCAAAATTAATTATGGGTGAATGTGTTTAGGAAAAACATATTATTGTTTATTCTTCATGAAAATACTTTTGTTTAGCAGTTTTGACTTTAAATTTTATTTGCTAGCATTTACAGGCCTTACTTTTTAAAACTGTTCCAGGGTTTTCTGCTCATGTAGTTAAATAAATAAATTGGCCTCTTTTTAACTAATATCTCTGAATCTTTAATAAGCAAAAGTTTTCTATTTAGTTTTTTGACCAAGAAAGGATTGTAGCTGCTTCATCAACAGGAAGTGTAACAATTTTTCTTCACCATCCGAATAACCAGGTAAAGAACTTATGTTTGAAAAGCAAATTTGTATTATAATTAGTTTTAGGAAGGTTATGCTTCATAAGTACACACATAGTAAAGCTTTATAGTTTTAAAATGTGAAGGGGAAAAATATCACTTATATTACCTACTTTTTGATAGATTGATTCTAGAACCATATTTGTGTTAGCTTTTATTGAAATTGGGTATTCTTTAAATAAATTCTGTTAATTTAGACCTAAAGTACAGGATTAACAAAGACTACCTTACTAATAAGTGTGTCTGGTAAATATAAGATCCAGTTCTTGTTAAATACTTGTCTTAATGGAGTCATTTAGAAAAAAGGGATAGAAATTTAGTTTTTAGATGTATACTCATTCCCATAAGAATTTAAAGAGTTGCTTTTGAACATATAACTACTTGATACCTAAAAACCATTTCTGTAGTTTGAGATAAATGTGAGACATTAATAAACAACGTTTCTTTTAAATCTAATTTAGTGTATACAGAGATTTGATGGAAGTAGTTTCTAGGTTTCTGTACTCTAAAGGAGAAAGTTATGAGACAGCACTTAAAGATATTCTTGTTGGGAAAAAGTGCTAGTTCTTTAGAACTTTGCTTTAATAGTATCCTCATTTCTGATGCCTAGACTTTGTCAGTCAACCAGCAGTGGACAGCAGCTCACTACCACACAGGTCCAGGCAGTCCTTCCTATAGCAGTGCACCATGCACAGGTATTGTATGCAGCAACCCAGAAATTGTCACTGTTGGAGAAGATGGTCGAATAAATTTCTTCAGAGCAGATCACAAGGAAGCTCTAAGAACTATAGGTAAGAAAAAGCATTATATTTCTTTCATCCATTACATAATAATTGAAAACTTTATGCTAAGTAAACATAGTGTTAAATGTTTGAGGGATATAAAAATATACACTGCAGGATGCCTTTGACACAACTGTGTTGATGAGGCAATGATGAGGCCCGTATGAGTGACTGACAGTAGATAGAAATCTTGAGGGGTGCAGGGCTAGAAGGAATTATCACATAAAGAATCAGGGAGCAGGTGACAATTTTATCTAGGGTCTAGGCCATAAGTAATACTAAAAGATGACTCATCAGACAAAGGAAATAGGGAGGATAAAGCCAGTCAGAGAATGACAAAAAGTGTATTAACCTGACTTTAAATATTTATATAGGAAAGATGAAACATGAAGCAAGAAAGGTAAATTGAGACCAGGTTGCAGAGAGTCCACAATGCAAAACCACACATTTTTTTAGGTTGAAAACCAAAGAGCCATTGAAAGTTTTCAGCAGGGGATTCTACTATATTGGTTCTCAACTATGCTTCAATCAGACTTGCCTGAATTTTTTTTTTTTTTGAGTCAGAATCTCACTCCATTACCCAGGGTGGAGTACAGTGGCATGCTCATGGCCACTGCAGCCTCAACCTGCTGGACTCAGGCAATCCTTCCTCCTCAGCCTTCCAAGTAGCTAGAACCACAGGTGTGCACCACCATGCGTGGCTAATTTTTTGATTTATTGTAGAGATGAAGTCTTGTCAAGTTGCCCAGGCTGGTCTCAAATCCGTGGGCTCAGGCAGCCCTCTTGCCACAGCCTCCCAAAGTGCTGGGATTACAGGCGTGAGCCACCGCACCTGGTGAGGAAATTTTTTAATGTCCATTATCCAGTACCTCTTGAATCAGAATCTATAGGAATTGAGCCCATGCATCAGTTTCTTGTGTTTATTACAATTTTCAATTCTGAGTTACATCACTTGTTTAATTGTTAAGGACCATCAGTTGGTGGCAGTGTAGAGGAGTGGCACAAAACAAAAGTCTAAAGAATATGTTAGCCGGGCTCGGTGGCTCAGCCTGTAATCCCGTGCCTTTGGGAGGCTGAGGTGAGTGGATTGCCTGAGCCCACGGGTTCGAGACCCGCCTGGGCAACTTGGCGAGACCTCATCTCTACAATAAATCAAAATGAGCCGGGTGTGAGAGCGCGCGCCTGTAGTTCCAGCTACTCGGAGGGCTGAGGCGGAAAGATTGCCGGAGCCCAGCAGGTCGAGGCTGCGGTGGCCGGGAGTGGCCACTGCACTCCAGTCTGGGTGACAGAGTGAGACTCCAACTCAAAAAAAAAAAAAAGAATATGTTAAATTATGTGCCATATATTCTAAACACTCTAGGAAATCAAAGAAAAGGACCATTGTAACAATCAAGAAGGACTTCGTGGAGAAGGAGAAAGTTAATGAGGGTAAAGATAATAGATTTGGGGTGAGTCAGCAGAATAATATAAGGTCTCTGTAGGAAAAATTGGGGTTTGGCCCAATAGAGTGGAAGTTCTGGGTTAGGGACTAGTGGGATATAAGATTGGATATAGAAGAGCTTGAACAACTATTTTAGAAACGCAAGGTAGCAATCTTTTTTTTTTTTTGATTTGGACTCTCACTCTGTCGCCCAGACTGGAGTACAGTGGCCGCTCCTGGCCACTGGCCACCGCAGTCTCGATCTGCTGGGCTCTGGCAGTCCTTCGGCCTCAGCCTTCCAAGTAGCCGGAACTATAGGCATGTACTATCACGCACTGCTAATTTTTGATTTATTGTAGAGATGAGGTCTCGCTAAGTTGCCCAGGCGGATCTTGAACCTGTGGGCTCAGGCAGTCCACTTGCCTTGGCCTTCCAAAGTGCTGGGATTACAGACTGAGGCACCGAGCCCAGCAAGGTAGCAATCTTAAGAGAAAATAGAGAAAAAGGAATATGTGAAAACCCCGTCCTCAATTTAGAAAACAGTTCATATGTCCTGTGTACAATATTTTTCTTTCTTTATTTTTTTGAAAGTAAGATTTATTGAGAGGACAGAAAAGCTCCCACAGTGGGAGGGGACCTGAGGGGGTTGCCCAATATTTTTCCAGAGAGAATCCATTTAAACGTGTATGTTACCGTGCATTTTTCTATAGAACTTTAAACTGTGACTTATTAGAAATTGTATTTAGCCAGGCTCGGTGGCTCAGCCTGTAATCCTGCACTTTTGGGAGGCTGAGGTGAGTGGATTGCCTGAGCCCGCGGGTTCGAGACCCACCCAGGCAACTTGGCGAGACCTCATCTCTACAATATATCAAAAATTAGTGGTACGTGATAGCACGCGCCTGTAGTTCCGGCTACTTGGAAGGCTGAGGCGGAAGGATCACCAGAGCCCAGCAGGTCAAGGCTGCAGTGACCGGGAGCGGCCACTGCACTCCAGTCTGGGTGACAGAGTGAGACTCCAACTCAAAAAAAAAAAAAAAAGAAAGAAATTGTATTTGTAGTATTTCAATCCATAGAAGAAATGTGTTTTAAGATTTTCTTGGGGGAAAAGGGACCTACTAACACATTACCATTTTTAAAATTTTTAGACAATGCAGATAGCAGTACACTCCATGCTGTAACCTTCCTTCGAACTCCTGAGATTCTTACAGTAAATTCAATTGGACAGTTAAAAATATGGGATTTCAGACAACAAGGAAATGAGCCTTCTCAGATATTGTCACTGTAAGTTTTGATTTGAAAATTCAGCAGTGTAATCCAAAAATAATTTGCTGAGTTGTCTGTAGGAACTGACTTTATTTTATTTTTTGCTTATGTTTATTTTTTTGTTGTCGAGTAGGAGTCTCACTCTGTTGCCCAGGCTGGAGTGCAGTGGCATATTCACAGCCACTGCAGCCTTGAACTGTTGGGTTCCTTCTACCTTAGCTTTCCAAGTAGCTGGAACCACAGGCTTGCACCACCATGCCCGGGTAATTTTTTGATTTATTGTTGAGCCAACGTCTCACCAAACTGCCCAGGCTGGTCTCAGACCCCTGGACTCAGGCAGTCCTCTTGCTTCCACCTCCCAAAGTGCTGGGATTGCAGGCATGAGCCACCAATACCCAGCTAGAACTGACTTTAAACCATACTGTATTTTAAAAGCATTTGAAGAGAATGATCTCTGATTAAATTTGATAGAGCAAGTATAACTTGATGGGCTTGACACTGCCATGCTTCATTTAGTTACTGATGTATTACTTATTCAGAGCCTTTACTCTTTAAATTTGTTTTTGTTTTTGTTTTTGGAGTCGGGGTTTCACTCGGTCATCAAGACTGGAGTACGGTGGCACTATCACGGCCCACCACAGCCTTACTCGGGCAATCCTTTCTCCTTAGCCTCTTGAGTAGCTGGGACTTCAGGGGTGTGCTGCCATGCCCAGCTAACTTTTTTATTTTTTTGTAGAGATGAGGTCTTGCTAAATTGCCAGTCAGGCTCGGTGGCTCAGCCTGTAATCCCTCACCTTGGGAGGCTGAGGTGAGTGGATTGCCTGAGCCCGTGGGTTCGAGACCCGCCTGGGCAACTTGGTGAGACCTCATCTCTACATTAATCAAAAATTAGCTGGGCGTGGTAACGCACGCCTGTAGTTCCAGCTACTTGGAAGGCTGAGGCGGAAGGATCACCAGAGGCCAGCAGGTTGAGGCTGCGGTGGCCAGAAGCAGCCACTGCACTCCAATCTGGGCAGCAGAGTGAGACTCCAACTCAAAAAATAAAAATAAAAATAATAAATTGCCTAGGCTGGTCTCGATTCTTTGAAGTTTACATTATTTAATGGAGAATGTATGCTCTTTAAATGATTGTATCATTAATGGATAAAATATACTCTTGATGTGACTGGGGGGAAAATACAACTCAAGATTTTTTTTGAGCAGAAACTCTTTTTAGGTATAAAACCTTCTTTTCTCTCTTAAGAAAATAGAATGTTTCAAACTGAATAAAATGATTATATAAACTAAGCATATTTAATGTAAATATTTAGTATAGTTGATATATGATGTTTTTTTAAAAAACTAAGAAATAGAAATGTGTTTTTTACATCTTACCATTAAATTTTCTTGCATTCTATGTCTCCAAGTTGAAGTGAGAATGAATAATTTTGGCCTTTAGTTTTTAAAAAACTTGTACTGTTTAGGCCAGACACAGTGGTTCATGCCTATAATTCCAGTACTTTGGAAGGCCAAGGCATAAAAATCACCTGAGCACAGGAGTTTGAGACCAGTTTGGGCAACATAGCAAGACCCCATCTCGAACAAAAAAACAAATAATTAGCCGAGTGTGGTTGTCCGTGCCTGCAGTCCCAGCTACTCATAGGTGGAGGCAGGTGGATCACTTGAGGCCAGAAGTTAGAGGCTGAAGTGAGCTGTGGTTGCACCACGGCATTCCAGCCTGGATGACAGAATGAGACCCTGTCTCAAAAAATTTAAAAAAAAAAAACCAAAAACTGTACTATTTAGAAATATCTTCAATCTAGTCAATTTGTTGGCTTAAGATTCAACCAGTATCTCCAGCCACTAAGTTGTCTTTTAATTACTACATAAAGCATTTTTCTTGTGTATTTAAGTTATACTATCTTGTAAAGATAAGTTATACTTTACAATATATCTGATGTCATTATATCTCCCATAAAAGGACTGGTGATCGAGTGCCACTTCACTGTGTTGATAGACATCCTAACCAACAGCATGTTGTAGCTACCGGTGGCCAGGATGGAATGTTGAGTATTTGGGATGTTAGACAAGGTACTATGCCTGTATCTCTGCTGAAGGCTCATGAAGCTGAAAGTAAGTATTGTGGAGATACAGAAATTTTTTATTGGGTGACCTACATAATGTATTATAAGCACTTTTGTATAATAATACATAAGAATTATTTAATGATTGAATTGTATAAATTTAAATAAGTAATACCCTTTTGACATTTAAGTTTTTTAACACATTTCATTCTTATATCCAAAACTGTAGTGGATATCCTTAGATATTCATCTTCATATACTCATTTTATTAGAATAAATTTTTAGAAGTAGAATTGATATGCTAAACCTATTTTTACTAACCATCTCCAAGACTTGGTTATAAACTCTTTGTGTAATTTTAAAGCTGTAATATATTGTCTGAGTGTTCTACATAAAAATAATACCAGTTTAAGCTGGGCAAAATGGGCATACGCTTATAGTCCCAGCTGTTCTAGAGGCTGAGGTGGGAAGATTGCTTGAGCCCAGGAGTTCAGGGACATGGTACACAATGATCATGCCTGTGAATAGCCACTGCAGTCCAGCCTAGGCAATATAGCGAGACCTCATCTCTTTTTCATTATTACAAGAAGTAATAATCATATAGTTTATATTGCCATACTGAAGTGTACAAGAATGCCCTTTTCCCAAGCAAATGCAGGTGATTATTTTTCATTTTAGCTAATCTCTTGTGCTCTTCAATTTATTATTGCATGTTTTTCTAAAAAACAGGAACAATAGATATATAAGCTATTGCCTTTTTTAAATTTTTTTGTTTGTTTTTTGTTTGTTTTGAGTTGGTGTCTCACTCTGTCACTCAGGCTGGAGTGCAGTGGCACGCTCATGGCACTGAAGCCTTTGACTTGGTGGGTTCAGGTGATCCTTCCACCTTAGCCTTCCAAGTAGCTGGAACCGCAGGCATGTGCCACCACGCCCAGCTAACTGATTGATTGATTGATTGATTGTAGACATGAGGGCTTGCCATGTTGCTCAGGCTGGTCTTGAATCCCTAAGCTCAGGCAATACGCTCACCTCTGCCTCCGAAAGTGATGGGATTACAGGCTTGAGCCACTGTGCCTGGCCTGTCTTTTAAAAATATTTTTAAATATTCTGGGCTCAGGTAATCCCTCTGCCTTGCCTCCCTAGTAGCAGGGGCTTCAGGAGTGCGCCACCATGCCCAGCTCACCTTTTTTTTTTTTTTTTTTTTTTGTAGAAATGAGATCTCAGTATGTTGCCTAGGCTGGTCTTAAACTCCTGGGCTCAAGCAGTCCTCCCACCTTGGCCTCCCAAAGTACAGGCGTGAGCCACCGTGCCCAGCATTATCTTTTTATTCTGGCAGATTTTTTTTTCTTTTGGATGGACCAAAATTTTTCATTTTATTACTTTGTCTTTGATATCGTGCTAGAATGGATTTAATATACATATACTATATATCTATATATATATATATATTTTTTCCTTGAGTCAGAGTCTCACCCTGTCACCTAGGCTGGAGTGCAGTGCAGTGGCACACTCATGACTGGCCACTGACAACCTCTACCTGTTGGGCTCAGACGATCCCTCTGCTTTGGCCTTTCAAGTAGCTGGAACTACATATATAGCTATTTTTTTGATTTATTGTAGAGACGAGATCTTGCCAATTGCCCAGGCTGGTGTCAAACCCGTGGGCTCAGGTAGTCCTCTTGCCTCCACCTTCCAAAGTGCTGGGATTATAGGTGTGAGCCACTGTGCCAGGCTGGATTATATTTTTAAATTTCAATTTCGAAGTTTATATTAAAGACTGAATAAAATTGTCTATATATTGTTACACAATGCATACAAATGCAATGACTTATAATGTATTATTTTAAATTTATAAGGGGGGACCCAAAAAAAAAACCCAGAATTATCTTTTGGAGGGTGGGCTCCTTGTAATGCACTTGGAATTTTTTCCTCTGTATCAAACGGTCAACCAAAGTTTTTATTGGGAAGTTTTGAGACAATTGCGTCACAATTTGTAGAAGAAACATTTGTGAGTTGTGGCAAATAGGTGACTGGTTCTTCCACCATGACAACACACCTGCCTACACCGTCCTCAGTGTTCAGCAGTTTTTAACCAAAAACGACATGACCCCTGTGCCCCACCCTCCCCAGTTCACCCAGTCTTACCCTGAATGACTTTTTTTTTGTTTCCCTGAATGAAAAAGTTCTCAAAGGGAAACGTTTTGCCCAGGTGGAAGAGGTGAAACAAAAAATGGCAGAAGTACTAAAAGGCATCAAAATGGACAAGTTCAAAAACTGTTTTGAGCAGTGGAAAAGTGTCTCAATAGGCATATCGCATCAAATAGAGTGTTTGAAGATGACTGAAGTTTAAACATGTAACAGTAAATGCACAGTTTTTTAAGTAAATAAGTATTGGTATTTTGGGAGGTCTCCCCTCTCATATCTTGACTCCTGGCTAGAAATGAAATGTTTTGTAAAGGTCTGTTTTCTAACTTGAAAATAAATATGTAAGAAAATCTAAGTTTGAGTAATCTGTGCATGGTTCTACAGGCTGTTTTGTTTCCTTTTGTTTGAATGAAACAGTATTTTTTGTTTTTTTTTGAGTTGGAGTCTCACTCAGTCGCCCAGACTGGAGTGCAGTGGCCGCTCCCGGCCACCGCAGCCTCGACCTGCTGGGCTCCGGCGATCCTTCCGCCTCGGCCTTCCGAGTAGCCGGAATTACAGGCACGCGCTACCACGCCCGGCTGATTTTTTGATTTATTGTAGAGATGAGGTCTCGCTGCCCAGGCGGGTCTTGAACCCGCAGGCTCAGGCAATCCACTCACCTCAGCCTCCCTAAGGTGCGGGATTACAGGCTGAGCCACTGAGCCCGTCTGAAACAGTACTTTTTATAATGTTCTTTACAGGGACTTACCTAGAACGCTGCCTTCTCCTGAGGAAGGTGACCTTTTTATGTTTTGTGTATGATATTTATTTGTGATAACTGTCAGAATGAAGATTGCCACCTTACAGTCATATGCCATTCACTTTTTTTTTTTTTTTGAGTTGGAGTCTCACTCTGTCGCCCAGGCTGGAGTGCAGTGGCCGCTCCCGGCCACCGCAGCCTCGACCTGCTGGGCACCGGCGATCCTTCCGCCTGAGCGGTCTCCCGCGATCCTTCCGCCTCAGCCTTCCGAGTAGCTGGAATTACAGGCATGCGCTACCACGCCCGGCTGATTTTTTTTTTTTTTTTTTGATTTATTGTAGAGATGAGGTCTCGCTGCTCAAGCGGGTCTCAAACCCGCAGGCTCAGGCAGTCCACTCACCTCAGCCTCCCAAAGGCGCGGGATTACAGGCTGAGCCATCAAGCCCTGCTGCCATTCACTTTTTATGCCACACTTTAAGCACTTTCTATACTGATTATTTAAAGTCACCTAGCCCAGACTCATAGAACCCTTGTTCACAGACTGCCTGTTTTATCTACATGCTGCAGGTTTCTTTCTAAGGAGTCCTGACTAGTCATTGGTCCCGATGTCTTTGGACACACAAAGTTCTCATAAAGTTCACAGCCGGGTGAGGGGTCAATTCCCATTGACTTTTTAAAAGCCTTCCAGACTGTCCATTTGTCATCAGCCAGGAAGGATATTTCTGTAAGTTTGATGTGGCTGAACCAAGAAAGAAATCATACACAGATTTCTACAGAAATATGATTCCATGAAAGATTTGGAAGAGATGAGGAGGGCTGGTATTTTTCAGAGTGCAGTGATTTTGGAATAGAAAGAATTTATTTGGGTTGAATTACATAGTTTATCACTGACCTGTGTTCATGAACTATGTACGTGCAATGTGGGCTAAAAAAATAGTTTCTCTTCATAAATAAACAATTAACAAATACAATTTAAAAATAAAAGCCCTCCATGGGAAACTGGAACCAAATTCTTGGAACGTTTAAGTTTTGACTTTTAGGAGCCAGTTGCTGTTTCTGTGATAGAGGCCAGAAGTATCCAGATTCTTGGCATGAACTGATACTGGGTTCTGCCTCTTAGAAATTCATTTGCATATTCCTCTTGGGGTCTTCTGTCTCTGTCTTTCCAATAATATAACTTTCATATATTAATGACAGGAATTGAAAAATAAGGCAACTTACCAATTTTTAAAAATATTTTTTCCCAAAAAATGGTCATTCTTTTCCATTAAAAAAATATAATAGGTAAAATGATTTAGTAGTTATTTTCATTCATTTTCTGGCCCAATACAACAAATAATTTTACTTGGCTTCTTTTTCCAGTCTACATGTAGCCATTAGAAAGTTATTTTATGTCTTTTCTTTAATTCTGAAGACTTTTATATTTGTCATGGACTTGAAGTTCGAAGGTATGTGATAGAAGTTAATGAAAGAAGATGCCTAGAGATAGGGTTTTCATGTTGTTTGTTCACCTCATCTGCACAAGAATAAGCTTCTTGGTTCTTACCTCTTTAGTGTGGGAAGTTCACTTTCACCCATCCAACCCAGATCATCTCTTTACTTGTTCTGAAGATGGATCCCTCTGGCACTGGGATGCCTCCACAGATGTACCTGAAAAGTCATCACTGTTTCACCAAGGTAAAACTTTAATGAAGAGTCTTGTGTGTAATTTTATTATACTTTTAAATACCAAATTAAATATTCCCATATTTTTAACTTAATGGCAAGATGTTTCCTTTTCTTGCCTCAGAGTAAATTTGAATATTGTAGGGCTGGAAATCTGTCAGTCACTTATTGCTGTACTGCTGATGACTAGAAATGGTGTAAACTGGCTCACATCAGACAGCCAGGATGTAAGTGCCATTGACCTGGGCCCTCATGCCATAGGATAGACATTGGCAACTCTTTTGTATTGCATTGCCAAGGTGCGGTGTGTGGCAAGAAGAAAATAGGTCTTTTACATCGTAAGGTACTGGTTTCTTCCTAGGTTAAAAGGCCCAATCTCCTGATTAAAGTCAGGAGTAGGTAATGGTCAGCCAGAAACCATTCACTTGTAATCAAGGGTTTGTGTATTTTTTTTACATTTGTCCAAGCTTTCTGTTTTTGAGGATTTGTGTGTGGTTCCCAAGTTCCCTTGTTTATTCATTCATTTAGAAATGTTTACTGAATGTGCCTGCCACATGGTGGGCATTCTTGTAGTTATTGGGGTCTACAACAGTGAGCAGAACAAAGAGTCTCTACACAGAGCAAATATTCTAGCAAACAGCTAAAAAATAGATAATATATCAGTAAGAGTCCAGTCAGAAACTACCCTAGAAGGAATTGGTTTCACATGTGTCAGAAGGATTGTAAAAACAAAAGGGAATAGGAGGGGTGCTGAGAGAGCAAATAGGAAGAAAGGGGAGAACCCATAAATCAAAAATTGTTAATACCCTGCTGCTGCACTGTTGGAAATGCTGTCAGAGTTGGTTCTGAGTCAGCAGAAAACGTGCTGTCTAACCAGGCTAGAACTACTGCCAGTGTTGTTGCCAGGAACCTGGAGCCAGAAGGGACCTGCTTTTCCTCTCCTCCGCCTTCCACCAGTAATACCCCGCATTGGCAGTCACCACCAGTAATACCCCACATTGGCAGGGCCCATCTGGATGACAGATGGCAAGGGAGCCTGGAAAATGGAGTTTGCAGACTCCCTCTCCCTTAAGTACATAGTGGAACACAGAAAACTAGGAAAGGGGACTGAAAGTAAAAAGGAATAAAACCGGGCCAAATATAATTACCATGAAGAAGAATAAAGCAGAGTAGGAGGATAAAGAATAAAGGCAAGGGTGAGGAGGGCTACTCTAGTGAGAGGTACAAGGAGAGACCACTTATCAGAAAGAATATTTGAACAGAGACCTGAAAGAAGTGAAGGTGTATGTCACATGAAAGCATTCCAGGCAGAGGAAACAGCAGATACTGAGGGCCTGAGATGGGCAGAGAATAGCAAGGCCACCGTGGTAGCAATTCAACCAGCAAGGTGGGGAATGATAGGCGATAAGGACTGATGGCTGAAGGGCAGATGCCATAGGACTTTGTAGGCCATGATAAGGACTTTAGGTTTTATTTTATTTTATTTTATTGGTCTGTGTCTCACTCTTGCCCAGACTGGAGTGCAGTGGCACCATCACAACCCAGCACAGCCTCAACCTTGGGCTCAGGTAATCCCTCTGCGTCAGCTTCCTGAGCAGCTGGGACTATAGGTGTGGGTTACCATGCCTAGCTAATTAAAAAAAATTTTTTTTAGAGACAAGATCTCACTGCGTTGCCTAGGCTAGTCTCAAACTCCTGGGCTCAAGCAGTACTCCTGCCTTAGCCTCCCAAAGTGCTGGGATTATAGGTATAAGCCACCGTGTGTGGCCTTTTTTTTTTTTAAGTTGGGGGTCTCATTCTGTCACCCAGGCGGGAGTGCAGTGGCACCATCACAGCTCACTACAACCTCAACATCCTAGGCTCAAGTGATCCTTCCACCTCAGCCTACCGAGTAGCTGGGACTTCAGGCATACCACCATGCCCTGCCAATTTTTAAACTTTTGAGTTGGAGTTTCACTCTGTCGCCCAGGCTGGAATGCAGTGGCACATTCACGGCTACCCCAGCGTTGATCTGCTGGGCTCCAGTGATCCTTCCGCTTCAGCCTTCCAAGTAGCTGGAACTATGGGCACGCACTACCACGCCTGGCTATTTTGATTTTTTTATTGTAGAGATGAGGTCTTGCCAAGTTGCCCAGGCTGGTCTCGAACCCGCAGGCTCAGGCAGTCCTCCCAAAGTGCTGGGATTACAGGCTGAGCCACTGAGACCGATCCAGTTTTTTAACTTTTTATAGGGATAAGGTCTTGCTATGTTGCTTAGGCTTATATTTTTAGAAATATTTTTTAAAAATACATATTTTTAGAAATGTTTGCCTAGAAATATGTTCAGAAATTTTCTCAGTATCTATATTTTTATTAACCAAAAGCTTATGTTTCTGTGTATTACCTACAGTTTCTATTTCTCTTTTTCTTATTCTACTTGTCTTCTGGCCATTTTGCTGCCTTTCTGAAACTTTCCATTGAAAGAAAAACAGAAAGTGTCAAATTAAATCTTCTACTGTGCCTTAAGACTTCAAATTTTGTATCCACATTATCCTATGGAAATCTGTATATTTAATATCACTGAATATGTCTTGTCAAAAATAGTGATATGTGATAATGGAATTATTTGGCTTGTTCTGGGAATTGAAGTCACAACCTCTCTGAAATAATAGAAGTTCAGATATTTGCTATATAAAAATAGTCTTCAAAGGTTTTTTTCCCTTTTCTTTTTACTCCCCCAGGAGGAAGAACTAGCACTTTTTTGTCTCATAGCATTAGTAACCAAGCTAATGTTCACCAGTCTCTTATAAGCTCCTGGCTTAGCACTGATCCTGCAAAAGACCGTATTGAAATCACAAGTTTGCTTCCCAATAAGACTTTGTCCGTGAACAGTTTGGATGTTTTAGGTCCTTGTCTTGTTTGTGGAACTGATGCAGAAGCAATTTATGTTACTAGACAACTTTTTTCATGAAAGTACTGTCATCATAAGATTTCATGTAAAACAATTAACCTTTTGAATTCCAACTTCTATGCAAAATTTTATTATCAGAAAATGTGAAATTTGCAAGGAAAACATCAATAAACTACTGTCAATGTTGATGCGTACTTTCAGCTTTTGTTAGCTGTATACTCACAACAGTTGCAGAATCTGATCGATGATTAATGGCAAAAAATTTTGAACATAGGGAATAATATCAGAGGGATTCTTGTGCTGATGAATACATTGACTTCAAGCAGACTATTATTGACAGTTCATAGAACCAACTCTTCATTTTTGGCATTATGGGACTTAACACAATATCAGCATTGGTTATGGGAACTGCCAGCAGGTTCCTATAATTTTTATCAGCAGTGTATGGAATATACTCCTCCCTAGTGACATTAGCCAGTGTTAATGATTATTCTTTTTATTGCAAGTATTTTCTTCGATTCTTCCACATTATATTTCCTTAATAATTTTTTTTTTTTTGAGTTGGAGTCTCACTCTGTCACCCAAACTGGAGTGCAGTTGGCCGCTCCCGGCCACTGCAGCCTCGACCTGCTGGGCTCCGGCGATCCTTTCGCCTCAGCCTTCCAAGTAGCTGGAACTACAGGCACGCGCTAGCACGCCCGGCTAATTTTTGATTTATTGTAGAGATGAGGTCTCACCAAGTTGCCCAGGTGGGTCTTGGACCCATGGGCTCAAGCAATCACTCACCTCACCCTCCCAAAGCTCTGGGATTACAGGCTGAGCCACCGAGCCCGGCTCCTTAATAATTTTAATAAACTTCTTCAGAAAGAAGTAGAGCAAAAATGACAAATTTATAGTCATGTTCAAATTTTTTTAAAGGTGATTGTCTTGACAAGTTCCCTTGTTAGAATAGGTTCTTAAGCAGAACTTTATCAACGATAGACCCAATTTTTTCTTGAAAAGGCAAAAAAAAAAATACATTTTTCCTAAGGAATTTTGCTCTCGTTAACAGTTTTACAACATAGATGGGAAATTGCCAAACTGTACATTATGCAATAAAATGGAATTTGATGGACTGACTTCCAAACTAAAATTTGGTAGATAACAAGTATGATAGTCATATAATTATATGGTAAGAGTAAAGAAATTTGCCATCTTTATCTGAAATGTTAGTAATGAACTAATATTGTAGTGTTTTAAGACAATTTTATGACATTGTCTTCCAAAGTTTGTTAGATTATACGTGTATTATTGACCCAAGACCTTAATGAGTCTTGGTACAAATAGTACAAATTACTGTGGTTACACAGTTGAAGTATGCATTCATTTACTTTATAACCTTAGTAATAGTAATTACGGTAAGATTTTGTTTTTCTAGCCTAGTAGATGTTTTCAGTTTTTCTTTTATGCCATCTTACCTCTGGAGTTTTTGTCAATACTTTAGAATATAGGCTGGGCGTGGTGGCATATATGTTCCATTTTGTTTTATTTTTCTTAGTTGGAGTCTCACTCTGTCGCCCAGGCTGGAGTGCAGTGGCATGCTCATGGCTACTGCAGCCTTGATCTTCTGGGCTCAGGCGATCCTTCCACCTCAGCTTTCCAAGCAGCCATGTGCCACCACACCTGGCTAGTTTTTTTATTTATCGTAGAGACGAGGTCTTGCCAAGTTGCCCAGGCTGGTCTTGAACCCTTGAACTTAGGTAATCCTCTCGCCTCTGCCTCCCAAAGTACTAGGATTACAGGTGTGAGCCACCATACCCAGCATGATAGGAATATTTAATCTGTTTATAGTTGTATTGCTGGGACGAATTTTTTAAGACTTTGTTACTAGAAAAATAATTCATATGTTCAACTTCACTAATCATCAGGGAGATGCAAATCAAAACCACACTGAGATACCACCTAACTCCAGTCAGAATGGCAATTATCAACATCTCAAAAAATAACAGCTACTGGAGAGGGTGTGGAGAAAAGGGAACACTTCTACACTGTTGGTGGGAGTGTAAACTAGTGCAACCTCTGTGAAAAGCAGTGTGGCGATTCCTAAAAGCTCTAAATATCTACCTCCCAT
Organism: Cephalopachus bancanus; assembly: GCA_027257055.1. Taxonomy (NCBI): domain Eukaryota; kingdom Metazoa; phylum Chordata; class Mammalia; order Primates; family Tarsiidae; genus Cephalopachus; species Cephalopachus bancanus. The sequence continues at coordinate 1,510,961 of JAPVLO010000006.1, forward strand.
ATGACCCCACAATCCCCCTAATGGGAAATATCCGGAAGAACACAAATCACTCTACAAAAAAGACACCTGCACACGTATGTTTATCGCAGCATTGTTCACAACAGGAAGAACCTGGAAACAACCATGTTGCCCATCAAAAGAGGACTGGATTAAAAAAATCATGAATTTTGCAGCAACCTGGATGGAACTAGAGTATAATACTGAGTGACCTCTCACAAAAACAAAGGTCTGAGTATCACATGTTTTCACTCATATAATGGACCTTGAACATCCAATCTAATACTATAAGAAAATGATTGACAGTAGTGGGAAACTATGGGGGGGAGGGAGATGGGATTAACGAGCAAATATGTCTGTCTGGGGATGGGGAAGCACCTCTAATAAATAGGGTGCCTGAATGAAATGTATACCTAACCCTTAACTGTACCCCACAACATCATAATAAAAAAATATTGAAAAAAAAGAAAGAAAAATAATTCATTACAGAAAAGCAAATATAAAAACTTTTATGTATAATTTTAAACAGAAACAATATTCTTTGCATACCCCTTTCCATCAGTGTGTATGATTTTTTTTTTAATAAAAAATGAAAAGGTGTATATCTTTGTGGATGCATATTCCCTAGCAGTAAACACATTTTTCTACTATCATTTTGAATTGCTACTTTATATTCTAAGGTATAGGTATGTATATAATGATTTATTTCAGTTGGTTGCCTATTACTATTTCACATGTTCCCAGCTCCTCACTATTAATATTAAAGCTATGTCTATTTAATCTGTATTTCTTTTATAACTTGCTTATTATCTTTAGCTATTTTTATTTTGAGATAGTTTAGCATTTTGTTATTTGTTACACCTTTTTATATAGGAAGTGTTTTTCTTCTTTTGGTCATATGATACATGTATTTTTCAATTAATTTTTTGGCTTTACTTTTGGTGCTTTTCATAGAAGTTTGCATTTTGTATAAGGTCAAGTCAATTGATTTCTTTCTCTACAACTTCTGCCCCTGGCATCATGCTGTCCCTGTTGTAGGTTTATATAAATATTAACCTATACTCTTTTATTTTGTGGTTTTGTATTTTGCATGCATTAATTTATTACATTTGGAATTTAATTATTTCATACATCTAAAGTTTTTTTCTTTTTATTCTGCATGATTTCAAAGATATAAAAGGGTCATTTAATGAAAAGATATCCATCATCCAGCTTCACCGATTAACAACAGCCAATCTCATTTTATCTCTGCTGCCACTCATTCTCCACCACCCCCATCCCTGCTATGGATTATTTTAAAGCAAATTCCATAAATATTTCATCATTCTTCATTATATCTGTGAAAAATGAGAACACCCCCCCTTTTTTTTGGTTGGAGTCTCACTTTGTTATCCAGGCTGGAGTGCTGTGGCAGGTTCACGGCCACCGCGCCTCAACCTGCTGTGCTCAGGCGATCTTTCCGCCTCAGCCTTCCAAGTAGGTGCAACTGCAGGCACGCACCACCACACCCGGCCAATTTTTTTATTTATTGTAGAGACAAGGTCTCGCTAAGTTGCCCAGGATCGTCTTGAACTCATGGGCTCAGGCACTCCTCTTGCCTCGGTCTCCCAAAGTTCTGGGATTACAGGTGTGAGCCACTGTGCCCAGCTGAGAACACCCCTTTTGTAAACATAAGCACCGTACCATTATCTTGCTTATACTATATTCTTTTTTTTCAAAACAACAAAATTTTATAACACTTTGAAATTAGAATTTTCCATGTGCTAAAGTGACGTTCTACGGGAGTACGGCCATGCCTCTTCACTCACAGGTTGTCTGTGGAAGGCTATACTATATTCTTATTTCTTAATGTAATCAAATATCCAAGCAGTATTATTTCATTAAAATGTTTTATAGTGGGTTTGCTCAAATCAGCAGACAAGATCCATTGGATTACATGTCTCTTAAATTGTTTTTAATCCATAGATTCCTTTGTCTCTCTTTTTTTTTTGCTGATGGGTAACTTTGTAATGAATCGATCAAGCAGTGAATCACCTGAATCTGCTGATCATTCTTAATATCACAGAAGTAGACAAGTAGACATGTGCTTCTTGATGTGATGTTAAAGGAGTAAATAATACCACCTATGAAATATTCTTGTCCAGGAAACTGTTTGTCTGTGATTTTGTAGTATTTCAGGAGTGTGACCTATTTACCTATCAGTTCACAGGTGCTACAGGAGACAAAAGAACATGCTAAGTGGCAACATGGGGATGCAACCAGCCAAATCCACAATTTGAGAAATTATGTTAAGCTGGTTTCTTCAACAAAAACAATGTTTTAAGCAGAAATTAATGGTTCTGGGCCTGGAGCAGGACTTTAAACATATTAATATTTCTGCAGAGAATTATATACATCCATACTAAATGGGAAAAATGAAAACTAGCTCACAATTATTCAGGTCCAATTTACACCCTTTCTAATTCAGTAATAAAATTATAGCTATAGATTTTCCTTTGGCTTTATATTTCCTTTTGTCTGAATTGCCTATTGCCATAGCCTAAAGCCTGCTGAGGTAATAGCCCTCTCTTCACCCAGTGCAGGCACCCTCCCTTCCTATCCAGCAGGCTAACATTCTTGCTCTGGGTTAGCCTAGAGTCCCTTCTCACTCCTTGAAGACCTAGGCTCCCAGGTGGCACATTTTCCATGTACAATGAATGGCAAGCCTATTTTGCCTCACCTTTCCCTGCTTCCATCAGTAATGTCTGCTGCTAAAAATTCTGAAGTCATATACATTGCTAGCACCCTTTTCAGTTCTCAGCAGCCATGTATAAAACCACTTGCTTATTTTACTGAATAATTGGTAGAGGAAGGGAGCTAGACATTCTGGCTTAGTACTAGCTTTAACTGGAAACAATTGCTGTTAAGTCTGAGACTTTGTTTTGCTTTAAGGGTATTTGTAGCCATAAGTAAAAGAAAATGCATTTGAATAATGTTACATTTCCTACCTCTTGACAAGTTCTCCCAACTTTTATAAGAAACAAGCTTTATAGAGTATAACATTGTTTATTAATATAAATTTATTAATTTATTCATTGTCACTGCCTTTATCATGAAACTATCAGTTTCTTTTGAGGGCTGCACCATCTCAGAGGGAGGAAGATACCTTACCTAAATTTGTTAATCCCTCTACAGCTTCCCAACAAATTGTCATCCAACCTATACTTAAAAACATCTTGTGATAGTTTTCCATTTTCCTGGGCAGCAGCTTCTCATTTGGACAACTCTAATTGATACCGCATTGTAGCAAGATTTCAGTGTGTGAGTGGATCCAAAATCCTGTAAGAAGAAACCTTCTTCATGTTTGTGCTGGTTAATGAACTGATCGCGTAAGCCTGTGAGATGAGCCAATCACCAATCATGTTATATTCGAATTCATGTTGGGATGCTTTAATGTGGGGTGTCACTAAATAAATGAATTTTCATATACTGAACTGAAGTTGCCCAAGTTGGTCTTATCACAGGAGCTACAAAAAAATTTAATTATTCTCATCACATATTCAAAACTAATTATTGTAGCTTCTCCCAGGAAGGTTTCCTTCCCAGTCTTTCTTGTCTTTTTTAGCTAAATCCTACTTACCCTTCAAGACTCCCTTTAAGTGTCATTTTCTCCAGAAAGCTTTTGCTGGCATCCAACAATCTGAACTAAATTGTACTCTGCCTCAAAAGCCCATTGTGCAGAACTTAAATTGCATTTACAGCAAGTGTGTTAAGGTGCCTGTCTCCCCCTACTGGACCATAAGGTAAAGAACAGGACCCATGCCTTCTCATGTCTAGTAAGTTAACTGACTGAATTCACGATCTTGTTTTTACCTTAAAAATTATTCCTGTTTGCCAAAGGCCCTCTTTTAAGTGTATCTTCCCAGATGAATATTTTTCCATGTGGTATCTCCTTGCTGAGATTATGACAGAAACTTTGCCATCCTGGTTCTGGGTACGATACTCCTTTGTAATGCTGACTCAAGCTTTATTAAATTTTTACACATGATATTCCTAAGCCACATTTTCCATATTCTTGCAGATAGTTTTTAATCCCTATTATAGGCCTCTCCTTTTTGTTCTAAGGCAAATTTCATTTCAATATAGAAAGAACTAACAATCTTCTTTGAATCTTTTGTAGAAGCTAATTATTTTGAGAATTGCCCAGTACACACTACATTTTCATCCCATTGGTTAGGAAAGATGTTAAGTGGGCTGAAGGTCTTAGGCCTACTGCTAGAGTCCTCTCAATTACCAGTGACACATGAACCTCTGGTATTTGGCTGCAGTTATTGAAATATTTATAAATCACCCTAATGAATTGACATTCTGCCCTGTTTATCTTGTTTGTAAGGCTCTTTTGAGAAAATATCTGCTATAACCATCATCCTATAAAAAAATTTGGCATAATTGAAAACTTTCTGATTCTTTGTGAATATAATTGTATTTAATAGTATTGTGGAAACATCCTTTTAATAATCCATTCTAGAGTCTTGTCCAATAAGTATACTAAGTTCACCAGTGTATAGTTTATATCAAGCCTTCATTTAAGCTTAGGGTGTCAATATTGTATCTAGCTCAGACTAATAGGTCTGAAGCAGTAGTAGTGCTCTTGTTTTATAGATATGAAACCTGGGGAGATCTCAAATACATGCAAGATGAGATCTTGCCAAGTTGCCCAAGCTGGTCTCAAACCCCTGGGCTCAGGTGCAATCCTCTCACCTTGGCCTCCCAAAGTTCTGAGATTACAGGTGTGAGCCACTGTGCCCGGCTTGCTCTCAGAAGTTTAAGTGAAATTTCATGGGTGGGAATGGAGGTTAACACATGACATTAAAAGAGACCAGCCTGGGCAACAGAGTGAATCTCTGACTCAAAAACTCTTGTTGGTATTATTCTGAACCATCATTCATATTAAATGGCAATGTAGAACAACTAACAGCCAGGTTTTAGACTAAAGTTATCTTAACACTGAAATAGTTCCTAGGCAGGGCTCGATGGCTCAGCCTGTAATCCCGCGCCTTTGGGAGGCTGAGGTGAGTGGATTGCCTGAGCCCGCAGGTTCGAGACTCGCCTGGGTAGGCGAGACCTCATCTCTATGATAAAATAAAAAAAAATTAGCTGGGCATGGTAGCGCACGCCTGTAATTCTGGCTACTCGGAAGGCTGAGGCGGAAGGATCGCCGGAATCCAGCAGGTTGAGGCTGCGGTGGCCGGGAGCGGCCACTGCACTCCAGTCTGGGCAACAGAGTGAGACTTCAACTCAAAAAAAAAAAAAAAAAAAAAGAAGAAGAAATAGTTCCTAACATCTCCCTACAGTGAGGTGTACAAAGAGGGCAGGAAACTCCAGGAGTGCAGGAGAAGTAGAATGATTAGAAGCTGGCTGATCAGGGAAAAAAATATTAATTAAAAATAATGTTCAATTCCAAGCTGTCATGGCTAGACTTTGGGGGCAGTAACTGACAGACTAACCTAACACATAGCCATCAGAAATGTATTAACGCTTAAAATGATTGTGTAAGCCATGGATATATAGAGTGAAACTAATAATTCCAGATTTAAAATGGTAGCTGCAACAGATCAAAACACAATTTTTACCCCGTATAGGGTGGAATAAGCTTAAATTATAAGATCTTGACTGGAGAAGTCCTAGAATTAATAATGTCCTAGTAGCAAGGAGCACACTTAGCACCCAGATTTGTTTTTTTAATACCATTTTCCAATAAAAGGAACCAGGACTCCTTGGAGAAATGGCGATTCCAGGACTAGGACAGGAAATATACAAGGTAGTATAGCGCAGGGGTGAACAAACTTTTGGCTTCCCTGGGCCACATCAAGAAAGATGAACTGTCTTGGGCAGCATACAAGTTATATAATGTAGTTAGTGCATATACATAATAAGACTTTTATATTTTTTATTATAAAGTTTAGAAAAATGAGAACAATATAAAACTAGTGGGAAATTTGACCTTGTTTTTGTAAAACTAATCTGTTAGTCAGTGTCTAGTTCAATTGAAGTGGTCTCAATTCTAAGTTCTCAAAGTGCTTATCAGAAATATTTGTTCCAATTTTGCTTGTGTGCTTCATAATTGGGAAAAAATTAGCCAGGCACAAGTACATGTGCTGCCAAAAAGCAATGTCATAAATAAGGTGTGATTGTGAACTTCAAAAATGGAACTATGCAGGGGCCACACACTAAAAAACACTTTTGTTTGTTTGCTTTTGAGTTAGAGGTTCACTCTGTTGCCCAGGCTGGAGTACAGTGGCATGCTCACGGCTACCGCATCCTCGACCTGCAAGACTCAGGTGATACTTCCACCTCATTCAGCCTTCTAAGTAGCTGGAAGCACAGGCATGTGACACCATGCCTGGCTAATTTTTTGATTTACTGTAGAGACAAGGTCTTGCCATGTTGCTCAGGCTGGTCTCAAACCCCTGAGCTCAGACATTCCTCTCGCCTCCGCCTCCCAAAGTGCTGGGATTACAGGCATGAGCCACGGTGCCGGGCTTGCCCTCAGGAGTTTAAGTGAGTTCCACGGGTGGAGGATGGAGGTTAGCAATTAAAAGATTTTGTGGGGCCACATTACTAGCTGTCCTGGGTCATAGGTGGGACACGCCTGGTATAGCGCATCATACAGTGCCAGAAAATAAGGACTTTAAAAAAACAACAACTGCAGTATGTCAAAGTGACACAAGCCAACTGGAAGAGCTCCCGTGAATATCCATGAGTCCGTATTAATATAGATAAATGTCTGAATAAACAAATGGAGGCCAGGCTCGGTGGCTCAGCCTGTAATCCCGCGCCTTTGGGAGGCTGAGGTGAGTGGAATGCCTGAGCCCATGGGTTCGAGACCTGCCTGGGCAACTTGGCGAGACTTCATCTCTTTACAATAAATAAAAAATTAGCCGGGCGTGGTAATGCACACCTGTAGTTCCAGCTACTTGGAAGGCTGAGGCGGAAGGATCATGGGAGCCCAGCAGGTCGAGGCTGCAGTGGCCAGCAGCGGCCACTGCACTCCAGTCTGGGTGACAGAGTGAGACTCACTCTGTTGGAAAAAAAAACAACTCGGGGAAAAAAAAACAACAAAAACAAATGGAGAAGAGACACATCTACAGAATTTCAAATAATTTATTTAGATTCTCCACATAAGAATAAACACTACAACTCTCCATTCCTTAAATCTGGGCTGCATATACTCTGGAATCCTTCCCTAAAATTCTATGAATTTAGGCTGGGCACTGTGGCTCACACCCATAATCCTGGGAGGCCACTTTGGGAGGCCGAGGTGAGAGGACTGCCTGAGCCCAGGGGTTCGAGACCAGCCTGGGCAACTTGGCAAGACCTCATCTTCTCAATAAATAAAAAAATTAGCCAGGTGTGGTGGCGCACACCTGTGATTCCAGCTATTTGGAAGGCTGAGGCAGAAGGATTGCCTGAGCCCAGCAGGTCGCGCGCAGCTACAGTGGCTGTGAGTGTGCTACTGCACTCCAGGCTGGGTGGCAGAGACTCTAACTCAAAATATATATAATATAAATGTCTGTGGTGAGGGGGTGTTATGTTCTCAGGGCCACATTGGTCTCCAGACTTCTTCCACGTATTCTACCTCTGTTCCTCTCCACAGTCACCCAAACATCTGGCACATCTATTGCTAAAAACAAACTGAAACCAAAAAGTCCCACTCCCATGAAGCATTGAAAAGCTGAATAGGCAGAAGCTGAACCAAGGGTTTTCCATCACAGTATTACAAGGACCTGCAAATGCAATAGCAGGTATCTCCATTCTTAGAAATCTAATACAGTAAGCATTTCCCCTGCATTTCATCACTATCCTCACCCAAAGTCCCAGCTGGCTTTAATTGTCTCTCATCTTTCCTTTCCCTCGTCTCCCTCTACTTCACAGAAGTAAACACCCTAGTTTTCAGAGCCATTCACACAGTTCCTTGAATTATCTAGAAATTTCCCCAAAGACAACTGTTCGTGGACATACTTTCCTCTAAGCTTACAGAGAACTGAAGAGTTTTTTACTTTTTATTTTTTTGAGTCATAGTCTCACTCTGTCACCTACGCTGGAGTGCAGTAGCATGCTGACGGCCACTGCACATCTGCTGGGCTCAGGTGATCCTTCCACCTCACTCAGCCTTTCAAGTAGCTGGAACTACAGGCATACATCACCATGCCTGGCTAATTTTGGGATTTATTGTAGAGACGAGGTCTCGCCAAGAGTTCTCAAACCCCTGGGTTCAGGCAATCCTCTCACCTTGGCATCCCAAAGTGCTGGGATTACAGGCGTGAGCCACCCCACGTGGCTTGCCCTCAGGAGTTTAAGTGACGTTCCATGGGTGGAGGACAGAGGTTATAGGATTCTAGATGTAGTGATGCACCAAATAATTGCCCTGCTTCTAGGACAAGCAGGCCTGCAAACATATTACATATAAATTCAGGGCTGAAAAGGAATTTATGGGTTACTCAGTCCTTCAGTTGAAGGAAGAGCTAAGGCGATTTAGTGACCTACCTTGAGCCATATTCTCTTACCTTCTACAAACTCTGAGTTTGTAGAAAAACTAGATTTTCAACCAAATGTTCTTGGAATGTAATCTTTTAAGAGAGGTTTTCACATTTGAATTTCTGGATACAGCTACCAGTCATCAACTTAACATCAGAAAAAGAAGTCTTTGATTTTTTTTTTTTTTGGTTGCAAGTAGAAAAATTATAAAAGAAGATATTTGAAAACACTGTATTTTTTTTCTTTTTTCTTTTCGAGTCAGTCTCATGGCCACTGCAGCCTCGATCTGCTGGGCTCAGGCGATTATTCTGCCTCAGTCTTCCAAGTAGTTGAACCCACAGGCGTGTGCCACCACGCACAGATAATTTTTTAATTTATTGTAGAGAAGAGGTCTCGCCAAGCTGCCCAGGCTGGACTCGAGCCCATAACCTCAGTCGATCCTCTCGCCTCGGCCTCCCAAAGTGCTGGGTTTACAGGCGTGAGACACCGCGCCCGGCAGGAAACATTGTATTTTCTAGAGGCAAAATGGGTAAAGGCGCTCTTTCACAACGGGTGCGGTACCTTCGAACATCACAAACCCGAAGATCCCATCCTAGGCATTCAACTTACCCAGAAATAAAACCTTCTCGCACTGTCCCCGTTATTCTGATCGTGGCAATAGCAACCTCCTCTTCTAGGATGCGGTCGACAGATCAAGATCTCTAAACCCCATTCATCAATCGGTCTGGTTCAAGGACATGTTATCTGGCTGATTCAGAAAATACAGATGCTCAAAGCTCACGGGCTCATCCGGGGAAGTGCTAGGCAGGAATAAAATTGTATTTCCAAGTCCTGCGAATCTCGAATCCAGATATCCACGGCGAGGCTGCAGGGAGCAAGTCACTGATGTCTGTTTCCTCCCGAGCGTGAAGCTCCTGGAAGTGCGCCTCGTACTCTCCGTCCAGAGACAGAGAACGGAAAGGAGAAGGAATGAACCGAGTGGGCTCGGGCGGGAGGTAGCCCTCACCCACGGTCGCGGACGAGTCGTCCCGGCAGCGGCGGGCAGGAGCGGCGCGGGACGCAGCTCACGGGCGCCCAGAGCAGCGGGCGACCGGCCGGACCCCGAGGCCGCGAGCGGCGCGCTCGCTCCCGACGGCCGGGCGGGCAGAAGCCCCCAGTCCTCGGCCCCCCCGCAAGCGACGCCGGGAAATGCCCACATCCGGGAAACCTGCAGCGGAGTGCGGCGGCGGTGACACGGAGTGGAAGGCAAAATGGCGGCGGCGGCGGCGGTGGCCTGGTGCTAAGGGGAGAGCCAGGTCTCCGCGACCCCCGCGACGGGCCGCGCTGGCCCGCGGCACTCCCCGGCGTCTCTCCCCGCCCTGCCCCACCAGGATTACTTGGGGTCCCTGGGACGGGCTCCCGCCCCCTCCTCGCCCGCCCTCGGGCCCGTGGCCGCTGTCCAGAAGCCCTGCTCTACCCTACAGGTATGTCCGGGGCCGGTGTAGCGGGTGGGGCTCACTCTCACCTCCCGAGCCCGAGTTGGCGGGCGGCGGGCGGTGGCCGCTGCGGCTCACGCCCATCACCGCTGGCGGGGGTCCAGGGGCTGCTGCGGACGGGCGGGCAGAGCCGGCCGGGTCCGGGCCTGACTTGGCTGGTTGCATTGACCTGAGCTAAGCCCTGCCCTGGGGAAGCGAGGGTTGGCCGCACCCGGTGCTGCAGGAAGAGCCCCAGGCTTTTGGGCCTCGGAGGTGCAGGTTTGGCTGGAAAGGGCTTGTCTAGCTGGCGGCCTTGCGCCGACTGTCTCCCTTCCTCCCCTCCACCCCACCCCCAACACGCGAGTCACCGGTGTCTTGGAGGGAAAGAACGGAAAAGGTGGTTCGGAAGGAAAATTGCAGTAAAAGAACGGCAGTTCTTTGGATGCCAGAGGGCCCTGATCCTGGGTATATCTTTAAGAAGTCCTGGAAATCTCTGTTTCTAATCCATTGTAATTTTAGATTACTGTTCATAGTTGAAGTGGTGGGAGAGGTGGAGGGGTCTTTATGGAGAAGGAGTGTGTATATAAATACAGAAAATGAAGGAGAGACAGTTAAGGGAACGTGGTTTTCTGTAACCTGAAACACAACTTGAGGTTCAAAGAATGACTCTCAGGTGATTTGATTTATCCCCATTCTCTGAGTTCTGCAATGGAAAGTCATTTTCTAAGAGAATAAAGTTTAATGTTTGTCGACTTAGTTAATATGACTTTTAAAATATGTATCATCTAGAAGTTATTCATAAATCTAGTGAGCATAAGTATAGTCTTTCGCAGACAATATTATATCCAGTTTCAGAAGAGAATTTGAATGTCAGGATCATGAAGCTTGCTAGATCTTCATGGCTTATTTATTGAAGGTTAAAACTTTTTATCAGTTTTCCTCCATGAGGAGGGAAAGGTAGGACGTTATAATTGGAATGAATGTTCTTGACTAAGATGCCTAAGTTTGTGATTGTTTTAAGAAAGGTTCTCTCTTTCCTTTAAATAAACTGACAGGTAAAATGGGCTAGTTGATTCCCTAAGGCAGTGGAAGAATTTGCCTGATTGAACAGTAAAAGAAGTAGCATTGTGTTCCTCTGATAGCCTGCTACTGTAGGAAACTAGTTCATGACCCATGGTGGGAAAGGTACATTCTCTGCCTGAATATTGATTGAATATATCTTGCTGCTCTCTGAAAGCAAATAAAAAATACTTATGCTACATTTTTATGTATGATATCTGGCTTTCATTTTATAGGTTGTGTTTTGTTTTTGTTGCTACTCCTTGTTCTACCTAAATATAGTCTGGGAATGATTCTAAGCTCTTGTTATTTAGTTATCGATTGAGATGTTTTGTTTATATTAGTGGGAGTTTTTTTTTTTTTTTTTTTTGAGTCAGAGTCTCTATCTATCACCCAGGCTAGAGTGCAGTGGCATGTTCACGGCCACCGTAGCCTATACCTGCTGTGCTCAGGTAATCCTTCCGCCTCAGCCTTCCAAGTAGCTGGAATTACAGGCGTGCGCCACCACGTCCAGCTAATTTTTTTAATTTATTGTAGAGACAAGTCACCAACGTAGCATGGATTACAGAGGTATATTGTTTTGAAGGGTTCTTTTAAAAATTTTCCTTGCATAGTAATAATTTGAATTTTCACGTGTCATAATAGCAAAGATTTGATAATGCTAGTGTTGACCATACCTTGTAGAGATTATAAGGAAGGCAGTCTGACAGTAAGTACCAGAATTTTAAATATGCATTCTCTTTCATCCAGCAATTCTACTTCTGGGAATTTATCTTAAGGATAATCAACAACATGTAGCATTTTTATTGCAGCATTTTTTATTAACTAATTTTGATACATATAAGGAATATGATATATCCTGGTAAGCTGTGAAGCATAATAAAATGAACATCCATGAATTCACCACCTCAGAACTAGAATATGACCGATATAATTGAAGTTATCAGTGTTTGCAATATTATTTTATAATAGCAAAAAAGGGGGGGGGAAACAACCTAACTGTCCATCAGGGAAAAACTATAATACTATAATACATCTACATGATGAAATTCATTTTAAAGATATTAAAAGAACTAGAGTTGACCTGGTCCTATTTTCTCAGTTCTGAAACATCACTAAACCTAAGACAAGCTATCTATTTAGCAGTTTTTCAGGGGAAGAAAATAAGTATACGGTTTTTATTAATCATCAATAGCATACGTTTATCCATTCAATGGTATACTTTTTATCAGTCACAGTAAAATTTGAGTCTCAGTCTTACTCATATTTAGAATCTGGGATTTCTCTGACTTACTTTGGGCTTTGGGTAGTTAATGCAACATTATGATAACATGCTGCTTTTCATAACCCTAGCTAATTATCTTCAACTTCTTTATTGCCTTTGTGATTAAGTATATAACTTTACGGCATATTGAAGAGTATTGGAATTTTATCTTCCATCCAAGTACAAACAGGTACAACCATACTTAGCCCTTGCAGATGAGATTGGGTGCGTTCAGGGTGGTGTGGCTGTAGACTGGAATTTTATCTTCATTTTTGCGTACTCTCTGTTTTGTTGTTGTGTTCCTTAATCAAGTTACTTATTGCTGGAAATTAAACAACTTTTTCTGAAGGTAATTCCAAAAGTTTTGACAAAAGCTTCATGTACTTTATGAGTCTCTTGCCTTTGAAAATTTCGTGATCTTGCTTAAATTTGCCAATTATTTATATCTTTAATTATATTGCCTACTGAATGACAGTTTCAGCATACAATATTATATCGTAGTGGAGTCTTCAAAACATTTTGAGGATCATAAGTGGTGCTGCCCATGAATATAATCCAATTGAGATGAGATTTCGCCTTTTATTTGTGGTTAAGTTAGGCATGTACAGGGACTACTACTCCAGAACTTTTCAGCTTTTAATATTGATCTTAAGATAGCCTCAGTTTTGGAAGTATTAAAATGTAGAAAAGCATGTATCTTTGAATCAAAGAAACATGATACTTATTACTGTGGGAAGGTGTTTATGGTATTACATTATTCTTCTAGCAAATCGGGCCCTCATCAGTGGTAGAAGCTAGAGTCATAGTGCCTATGGTCCACATGACCAGTAATGTCTCCATCAGGTCCAGGTGTGGCTCTGCTTGGTCAAGAGACCTGTGAAGTAATCTGCCCTGTGCTTTCTCTGTTCTGTCTCTCTCACTGTGTCTCTTTCGCTCCCCAGCCCCGTTTTCTCTCTCTCCCTCTTACCACAATACACAGTATGGAACAAGGATTGGAGGGCCATAGTAAATACTCTTCCTAGAAAAGGAAAAGAGTGGGAGATAAACAGCAATTCCTGATCTATAGTAATTCTGAAATACCCCTAGGCAGATCTTGTGTAAGCCACCAGCTCTGGTGGTAGGGGAGATTGAACCTTGATCTTACCTGAGGGAAGTCGTTCATTCATTGTTCTCCATGACCTTTGGCTGTTGTTCTCTTAGACCCTCCAAGATCTTTCTGGGATGTTCTTTTTCTGCTATCATCCTTGACCACATGTAAAGTGTGTGTTGGGGAAATATTCCTTCTTTGGAAGGTATAAATCTTCCTCAACTAGCTTACTGCTCATAGGAGTTTGGGAGCCAAGAGTTTTAAGTTTTGAATAGACAAAGGCTTTTTGTAGTCTGAACTTGAGATGATTAAAAAAAAAATTCCTCAAAGATAGTAAGCCTCTTCTGATCTCTTTGGTTTCCATCAGTTCCATATGTCAGTAACCACAACCAAAGTTCACATGTGTTAGTGACCTCATACAGAGGTCTGAAAGCTTCCATTCCTCCTCTTCTTAGTTATTTGAGTCTGTCGGGTTTGAATTGGAAGGCTATACCCTCAATATGATCTTTGCCACTGAGGCATTTTAGTTAGCTAAGAGGTTTCAGTGGACATTTGTGCCCAGTCTTTTAATCCTGTCCCTTCCTGTTTGGGGTCTAGATGCAAGTTTGAGTCAGGGTCTCAGTCTGTCGCCCAGGCTGGAGTGCAGTGGCACAATAATGGCTTACTGCAGCTTCAGCCTCCTAGTTTCAGGCAATCCTCCCATCTCAGCCTGCAAAGTAGCTGGGACTATAGATGCATGTCACCGTGCCCAGCTAATTTTTTTTTTTAATTTTTTTGTAGAGACATAGTCTTGCTATTTTGCTTAGGCTGGTCTAGAACTCCTGGGCTCAAACAATTCTCCTGCCTCAGCCTTACAAAGTCTAGGATTATAAGCATGATCCACCATGCTGGGCCTAGACTTTAAATTTCTCAATTCTTTCTGTTCTCTTCTGTTTCTGCTTTCAGATCAGAAGCTTCTTTATTGAACTCATCATTTACTTATAATACTTTGCCAGATAGTCAGTAGCAGCCAATATACACTTCCAAGATTCTCTTCTCCAAACTCTTTCATAAGACTACAAGGTCAATAGACTCTTTGTATGAAAAGTGATTATAGGCAACAGCTTTACCAAATATTTTGCCACTGTAAAACATGGTTCTGCTTTTTTTCATCTTCCTGTATCCATTACCTCACAGCCCTCAGCCTGACCACTAAGCCAATACTACATAGGTTTTGGTTGTAGCAGCACCTCACTTCTAGGTACTAATTTCTAGGATAATGAAAGACTGAATGTACAAACAGACAATGATCAGACCATATATGAAACTAGACCTCTGACCTAGTTAGTAGTAGGCCCAGTCAGGACTTGGTCAGTAACTATTAGCTTCCCTAACATTTGTGCCTACTTCTGATTCAGGACCAATGAGAAAAAGCCAAATATGCATCCCAAACCATCATCACATGGGGTGCCTACTTCTAGTTGCCCACCTCCAATTCCTCGTGCCAAAAACCTATAGTCAGAGCATACCTGAAGTCTTCCTTTTTTTTTTTAAAGTATACAGCTTTGCCAAGCACAACTGACAGTGACTGTCTCCTTTCCCATAGCAAGTTCTAATTAAATAGGCTCTGCTTGTTCTCATTTGAGCCATTTCCATAATATTATTAGGTTGTTTTGTGGTAACATCCCAAAATATCAATGACTTAACAGAGTAGAAATGTTGGTCTTGCTCACACAAAGTCCAGTAAGAGTTGGTAGGGGCTCTCTGTCCAGTGGTTTAGGGATCCACCTTCCTTCCATATTGTGAAGCCATCACCTCAAAATGTGACCTACATTGCCAGTGTCACTGAATCACTGAAGTAGGAAAGATACAGAAAAGCACACTGACTTTTAACTGCCTCACCCTTGAGATACATCACATCTCCAGATTGGCCACAACTAATCTGGGAAATGGAGGGAAGTACTGTATGTGAAATAGTCTCTGCCACAATACATTTATCAGAAGGAATGGGGTAAAGGTATTCTGCAGTTCCTCTATTCCAACGTTTTTGAAATAGAAGATACAGATAATCTTACAACTGAAATGAAGGTTTAAATGTAACACTTCTGTGGTTTCCTCTGGAAAACTCATTTGAAGCAGTATTGTTTCATGGAAATAATAATTTTTAAAAGAAATCCTGTGTGTTTTAAATAAATATATTTGGCCGGGCTTGGTGGCTTAGCCTGTAATCTCGCGCCTTTGGGAGACTGAGGTGAGTGGATTGCCTGAGCCTGTGGGTTCGAGACCCGCCTGGGCAGCGAGACCTCATCTCTACAATAAACCAAAAAATTAGCTGGGCATGGTAGTGCACGCTTGTAGTTCCAGCTACTTGGAAGGCTGAGGCAGAAGGATCGCTGGAGCCCAGCAGGTCGAGGCTGCAGTGGCCGGGAACAGCCACTGCACTCCAGTCTGGGTGACAGAGTGAGACTCCAACTCAAAATAAATAAATAAATATATTTGAAAAAGAATATGTAGTAGAACCATTCCAAGATCCAGAACACTATAATCATTTCCTTTTTTCTTCTTTAACTTTGTGTTTTGGAAAATTTCAAGCATACATGGAAATGAAGAGAATAGTACAATGAATCCTCATAGGCCCACCTTGCTACAACAGTCTTCACCATATGACCATCTTTGTCTCATCTATGTCCCCATCTACTTCAGCAAACAACTAAATTACTTTGAAATAAAATTCCAGAAGTTATATTTTATTCACAAGTATTTCAACCCATAGTTAAAAAAGATACACTTGAAATAAGTTTTCAGTTATATATACCTAAAACACATTGTTACACATATACCAGAAGTCGGTCATTTCTGTGGCCATTGTACACTCAGTGTTAGTATAGAGTTATAGAGACAAGGAGTAGCATGAATCTTTGGTCAGCATGTTCAAGTATATGCCATAGAACATGAATCTCAGGAAATGCTCTGTCTGGGGGGAAAATGTTAAATAAGATAAATTTGGGCAACACTATATTCTTGTAAGTGCACATGACTGTGTAAAAGAATAGAGATGTCATATTTTGTGTATTATGATCCCATTTTGGTTAACAGTAGTATATGTTAGAATATGTATTGTTACTTGTGATTATTATGAGTTTCCTGTGGCTTATATAGCAAATTACTACAAACACAATGGCTTAAAACAACATAAATTTATCCTCTCACAGTTTTAGAGGCTTGAAGTCTAAAATCAAGGTGTCAGCAAGGCCACTCTTCCTCTGGAGGCTCTAGTAGAGAAGCCATTGATTATCACTTTTCCAGCTGCTATTGGCTGTTGGCATTCCTTGGCTGCTGACCACATCACTCCAGTCTTTGCCTTCATTACATTGCCTTCCTTTTTTTGTGTGAATCAGATCTCCCTCTGCCTCTCATAAGGCCACTTGTAATTGCATCTGGGTTTACCCAGTTAAACCATGATAATCTCTCCATCTCAAGATCCTTAACTTAATCACACCTGCAAAGTCCCTTTTTCCAAATAAGATAACATTTACAAGTTCCAGGAATTAGGAAGTGGATATCTTTTGAGAGGACATTATTCAGCTCACTGTTGAGTAAGGTGAATTAATAAGGAACTTATAGCTGGTGCTGTGGCTAACGCCTGTAATCCCAGCACTTTGGAAGGCTGAGGGGAGAGGATTGCCTGAGCCCACAGGTTCGAGACCAACCTAGGCAATTTGGTGAGACCTCGTCTCTGCAATAAATCAAAAAAATTAACCGGATGTGGTGACACATGCCTGTAGTTCAGCTACTTGGGAGGCTGACGTGGAAGGATCGCCTGAGCACAGCAGGTTGAGGCTGTGGTGGCCAGAAGCATGCCACTGTACTCCATGGGTGATAGAGTGAGACTCCTACCAAAATAAATAAATAAATAAGGAACTTATACTTTACATATTTGTATGTTATTTATATAAATACTTAAATTTGGGGGTTTTTTGAGTCTGAGTCGCACTCTGTTGCCTAGACTGGAGTGCAATGGCATGCTTATGGTTACCGGAGCCTCGACCTGCTGGATTCAGGTGATCCTTCTGCCTCATCCTCCCAAGTAGCTGGAACTACAGGCACACACTACCATGCCCGACTAATTTTTGTTAGAGACGAGGTCTCTCCAAGTTGCTTAGGCTGGTCTCGAACCTGTGGGCTCAGGCAGTCCTCTCACCTCTGCTTCCCAAAGTGCTGGGATTACAGGTGTGAGCTACTGCACCCAGCTTAAATACTTAAATTTTTCAATAAGGATGAATCCTTTTATAATTAGAAAAAATATGTATATTTTGTTTTCTTTTTTCTTTTTTTCTTTTTCTTTTTTTATTTGAGTAAGAGTCTCACTCTGTCACCCAGGTTTGAGTGCAGTGACATGCTCATGGCCACTGTATCCTTCGACTTGCTGAGCTCAGGCGATTCTTCCACTTCAGCCTTCCAAGTAGTTGGAACTACAGGCATGTGCCACCATGCTCAACTGATTTTTTTATTTATTGTAGAGATGAGGTCTCTCCAAATTGCTCAGGCTAGTCTGGAACCCCTGGGTTCAGGCAGTCCTCTTGCCTCTGTCTCTCAGAGTGTTGGGATTACAGGTGTGAGCCACCATGCCTGGCTTAAATACTTGAATTTTTCAATAAGGATGAATTCTTTTATAACTAGAAAAAATATGTATATAAATATATATATATATTGAGTAGGAGTCTCATTCTGTTGCCCAGGCTGGAGTGCAGTGGCATGTTCACAGCCACCACAGCTTTGACCTGCTGGACTCAGGCAGTCCTTCCACTTAAGTCTTCCAAGTCGTTGGAGCTACAGGCGTGCACCACCATGCCTGGCTAATTTTTTAATTTATTATAGAGACAAGGTCTTGCCAGGTTGCCCAAGCTGGTCTCGAACCCCTGGGCTCAGGCAGTCTTCTCGCCTCCACCTCCCAAACTGCTGGGATTACAGGTGTGTACCACACTCCTGGCTGTATATTCTTAACAATAAAAAGGAAGAATAAGTCACCTGCATTTGTAAGTTCAACAAATATTTTTGCACTGTTGATTAGGTCCCATTGTAGAAAAATAGAAGCACATGCTTTACTTTGACAGAAGCAAAACCGTGTGTTTTTTTCTTCTCTCTTAAAGAGAATGGTCTTGGAAATGATAAAATAACAATAATAATAAAATGATAATTAACTTGTAACTGAAACTGGAAATAAGTGAGATATTAAAAGAATACATAGATATTATAAATGAATTGCAACCCAGATACTGAGAGGACTGACATGTGAGATTGTGCAACCAATGCTAATCCTTGATCATGGGGAAATTGTAGGTTTCAGAAGACTTGATATGGAAAGTATTTTCACTCTTAGAAAGGGCCAGAGGTGAATTCTGCAAACTTTAAACTGGTGAGCTAAATGTTAAGCCTAGAAAAATTCATTAGTAAGCTTTTTCTTTTTCTTTTACTTTTTTTTTGGGGGGTTGGAGTCTCACTCCGTCGCCCAGGTTGGAGTGCAGTGGCACACACAATGCCACCCCAGCTGCTACCTGCTGGGCTCAGGCAATCCTTCCACCTCAGCCTTCCAAGTAGCCGGAACTACAGGTGTGTGCTACCACTACCGGCTAATTTTTTGATTTATTATAGAGTTGAGGGCTCACCAAGTTGTCCAGGCTGTTCTCGAACCCATGGGCTCAGGCAATTCCCTCACCTTGACCTCCCAAAGTGCTGGGATTACAGGTTTGAGCCACCGTGCCCGGCCTTTTATTTATTTATTTATTTATTTATTGAGTGAGTGAGGTCTCACTCTGTTGCCAGGTCTGGAGTGCAGTGGCAAGATCATGGCTCACTACATTCTGAACCTCTTGGACTTAGGTGATCCTTCCGCCTCAGACTTCTGAGTAGCTGAGACTACAAGCTCATGCCAATCACACTTGGCTAATTTTTTTATTTTTTTGTGGAGACGAGCTCTCGCTATGTTACTCAGGCTGGTCTCGAACTACCGAGCTCAAGCAGTCCTCCCACCTCTGCCTCCCAAAGTGCTGGGATTACAGATGTGAGCCACCACCCTGGCCACTAGTGAGCTATTAAATTAATATTTTTTGGAAAGCCTAGAAAAGAAAATGCTTATCATTAAGGACCAGCTTCCTTCATAAAACGTACCCTTTGTCAGTCTTAGTTTGATTTATAAAATAAGCATATTGTAATATATTGTAGACAAAATATTTGTAATTTTCAGACAATGACAAAGTTCATTTTTTTAACAAAATGGAAAAATGTAGGCTGCTTTTCAAGTAGAGTTTGACTAATTCGTAACTAATTTAACGGTTGTACCAGGAAAGTACTGATTAATGAGGCACAGTCATCAGGAAACTATACCTCTGGTGGTTGCTACAGGGCTTCATTCTGTCTAAGACCTGCTGCAAATATGTGTGTATGTGTGTATAATTAGTATCTATATATATCTATATATATTAGTATCTATATCTATAAGTATGCATTCTATTTTCATTTTTATTTTTTTTAAGTCATGGTCTCACTCTATCACCCATGCTGGAGTGGCACAATCCTAGCTTACCACGGTCTTGACCTCGTGAGCTCAAATCACCCTTCCACCTCAGCCTCCTGAGCATCTGGGACTACTGGTGCACACTACCACACTCTGCTAATTATTATTATTATTTTTTTTTTGACTTGGAGTCTCACTCTGTTGCCCAGACTGGAGTGCAGTGGCCGCTCCCGGCCACTGCAGCCTCGACCTGCTGGGCTCCAGCGATCCTTCCGCTTCAGCCTTCCAAGTAGCTGGAATTACAGGCATGCGCTACCATGCCCAGCTGATTTTTCGATTTATTGTAGAGATGAGATCTCGCTGCCCAGGCGGGTCTCGAACCCGTGGGCTCAGGCAATCCACTCACCTCAGCCTCCCAAAGGCGCGGGATTACAGGCTGAGCCACTGAGCCCAGCTCTAATTATTTTTTTGTAGAGATGAGATTTTGCTATATTGCCTAGACTGGTTTCAAACTCCTGGGCTCAAGCTGAAAGTACTGGGATTACAGTTGTGAGCCACTGTGCCTAGCTAAATATACATTTTAAAAAATTAAAAATGGGTTTATTTTTAACAGTTCTGTTAAGATATGGTTTGTATATTATAAAATGTATCCATTTAAAGTGTACAGTTCAGTGGTTTTTAGCATATTTACAGAGCAGTTCAACCATCACTATGATCTAACTTTAGAACAGAAAATGAGTTTATTTTATTTTTTGTTTTATTTTATTTTCAAGACAGTGTGTGGCTCTGTTGCCCAGGCTGGAGTTTAGTGGCATCACCAAGGCTCACTGCAGCTTCGACCTCCTGGGCTCAGGCAGTCCTTCTTCCTCAAGCCTCCTAAGAAGCTGGAATTACAGGTGCTCATGACTACACCTGGCCAATTTTTTTTCTTTTTTTTTTTTTTCGTAGAGACAGGGTTTCACTATGCTACCTAGGCTGGTCTCAAACTCCTGGGCTCAAGCAATCCTCCTGCCTCTGTCTTTCAAAGTGCTGGGATTACAGGTATGAGCCACTGTGAGTGACCTTATTTTATACTTAGTATTTTGAAAATTGCTTTTTTTTTTTTTGCTTAGAAATACATTATGGGTGTCTGTTTATGTCTTTATATTTAAGATAGAAGTATGTACTTAAATGTCCATGAATTCTTGAATGGATAAACAAAGTGTGGTATATCCATATAATGAAATCTTTTTCAGCCTGATAGATACTAAAATATGGATGCTCAAAAACATTATGCCAAGTGAAAAAAGCAGACACATAAAGTCACATATTGTATGATTCCATTTATATGAAATATCCAGAATAGGTAAATCCTTAGAGACATAAAGTTGATTAGCAAGCTGCCAAGAGCTGAGGGAAAAGAGGAATGGGGATTACTGTGTAATGGATTTCCTTTCAGGTAATAAAATGTTTTGGGTCTAGAAATAGGTGTTGGTTGCACAATATGTGAATGTACCAAATGTCATTGAATTGCATGTGTACTTTAAAATGATCCTTTTTATGGCATGTGAATTTTACCTGAATTAAAATCTAGAGTAGCTCTCCCTTGTTTGATGAATAAAGTACAAATGCCTTACTTAATCTGGCATTCACCACTTTTTGTTACAGGTCCTGCCTCTTTCCAGCCACTTCTCCTTCCACATCCTCCCCCCCCAAAAAGATAGAACTACGTCATTCTTTTTACATATGTCCTTGAGTTCTTACATCACATGTCATTCTTTTTAACTTGATCATATACTTTATAAATGTACTATGAATTTTTTGAACAGTCCTCCATTGATGAGCAGCTAGATTGATATCATCTGTTGCTGTTCTAAATAAATCTGTTGCTGTTGCAAGGAACATATGACATCTTCACACACTTGTGTGTATGTTCCTTTAGTTGTATTGTATTGTTCTAATTTTTTTTTTTTTTTTTTTTTTTTTTTTGAGTCAGAGTCTCACTTTGTTGCCCAGGCTGGAGTACAGTGGCACACAGTTTACGGCCATTGCAGCCTTGACTTGCTGGGCACAGGTGATCCTTCTGCTTCAGCTTTCCAAGAAGCTAGAACTACAGGTGTGTGCCACTATACCCGGCTAATTTTTTTATTTTTTGTAGAGATGAGGTCCTGTCAAGTTGCCCAGGCTGGTCTTGAACCTCTGGGCTCAGGTAGTCCTCTCACCCCTACCTCCCAAAGTGCCGGGATCACATTTGTGAGCCACCGCGTCCAACTGCATTGTTCCTTTTTAATCCTTGTTCAGTCCATAAGATAGATGTTACTCCAACCATTTTATGCTTCAGGATCAGTTTCAGAGAATTAAATGCCCAAGACCACATTGCTAATTAAAAGAACAGGTACTTGAATCCCATTTTTTGTTGTTTTTCCAATTTTAAGTGGTATGCTTTTCTAACACTTATAGGATTTTGACAGATTAGAGTGTATTCAGAAGAGCCTGAGTAGAACTAGGAGACAGTTGAAGGAACTAGGGGTATTTAGGAGGCATGTATTTATTTGTTCAAGATACATATTTATTAAGCACCCTTATGTATGCCAAGTCCTGCTATAGGTGGTGGACAGATAGTGATTACAAGACAAACAAGGTCGTCTGCTTTCATGGTGCTTTTATTTCAGTAAGGGAGAAATGGATACTTAACAAGTAAATAGGTTAGATACTTTTAGATAGTAATAAGTACTATTAAGAATATAAAATAGAAGCTGGGTGTGATGCAGTGCCTGTAATCACAGCTACTCAGAGTCTGAGATGGGAGTATCACTTGGATCCCATGAGTTTGAGGCTGCAAAGTGCCATGATCACACCACTGTATTCTAACCTAGACAATAGAGCCAGACGCCAGCTCTTAAAAAAAAAGGAAAGAAAACAGGATAATTAGTTGACTAGGGAAAAGTTCTTTGAGGAGATAACATAGGGCTGAGACCTAAGTGACAAGAAGGCAATATTTAAATATCTGTTGATATTTTCATGTAGCATGAGTGGTGATTATATTTAACGAGAATAGAAACAGGCTCCTAGTACATGATAATTAGCAATGTTTCAAATCCTGGCAATACCAGTCAAACACTATTTTATCCAAACTCTCTGAACTTCGGTTTTTGTATCTACAAAGTAGAGATAGCAAACCTACCTCACAGAGTTACTAGGAGGGCTAGATAACTAGGTAGGCAAAATCCTCTAGTACTGGCCGATCATAGACCCTTAGTAGTCTGTGAGTGAGATTTCACAATGCTCCATGTGAAGAAAAGATTTCTAACAATTATTGCAGATCACAAATGGAATGACTTTCTTAAGTTAGTGATTTTCCTATTAGTGAGGGTCATTTAAGTAGCCTTTAGATAACTATTCTTCCAGTGTATCATAGAAGACGTTTGCTGGGCGTGGTGGCTCAAGCCTGTAATCCCAGCACTTTGGGAGGCTGAGGCAAGAGAATTGCCTGAGCCCAGGAGTTCGAGACCAGCCTGGGCTACTTGGTGAGACCTCATCTCTACCAGAAATCAAAAAATTTGCTGGGTGTGGTAGCACAGGCTTGTAGTTCCAGCTACCTGGAAAACTGAGGCGGAAGTATCACCTGAGCCCAGCAGGTTGGGGCTGCGATGGCTGTGAGTGTGCCACTGCACTCCAGCCTAGGCAACAGAGTGAGACTCCAACTCAAGAAAAAAAAAGACGTTCATGCATTAAGTGAGAAATAAGACAAGGTGACCTGAAAGATTCTTACCAATGTTCCATCATTGATAAACTTAATATCTCCAGAATCCCAGTCTACAGCCTGAGAAATAAACCCAAGCATCTGTTTTTGAAGCATAAAGGGGTCTTCTGGAATAGTGGTTTAAAAACGTTTTTTAAAGCAACAATACCCTTTCTTCCAAAGAAATTTTATACTGAAGTCTAATTTGTAAAATCTAAAATTTGGGCCGCTAGGTAAAGTTGATAATGAGAGATTCACATAGTAATCCCTTGCATTTGTATATGTTTTGTATGCTTACTAAAGCACTTTAAAAAAACATTTTTTAAAAACTTTTAATGTTTTTATTTAAAGATGTAGGGTATAATTCAGGATTAGGTATACAAATGTTCATTATGCAGGTACCCTTGTTGATGAGGTGTGCCCCCCCCCTTCCTCAGGCAGATTCCCACTACTGCCTAAAGCACTCTTAAATTTTTTTTTTCTTTTTTTGGCCAGAAGCAGTGGCTCACACCTGTAATCCCAGCATCTTGGGAGGACAAGGCGAGAGGATTGCTTGAGCCTAGGAGTTCAAGCCTGGGCGACAAAGTGAGACCTCGTCTCCACAAAACATAAAAAAATTAGCCGGGTGTGGTGGTGCGCTTGTAGTCCCAGCTACTTTAGAAGCTGAGGCAGAAGAATTTGCCTGAGTCCAGGAGGTTGATGGTGCAGTGAGCCATGATCATGTCCTCAGTACTTCAACCTGGGCAACAGAGTGAGACTACAAGTAAAAATATGTATGTATATATTTTTAAATCATCATACTACTTGAGATCAGTCCTTTTTCTTTTTCTTTTTTTTTTTGAATCTCACACTGTTTCCCTGGCTGGAGTGCAGGGGCATGCTCATGGCCACCACAGCCTCCACTTGCTGGGCTTAGGTGTTTCTTCTGTTTCAGCCTTCCAAGTAGCTGGAACTATAGGCATGTACCACCATGCCTGGCTATTTTTTTTTTTTTTTTTTGAGTTGGAGTCTCACTCTGTCGCCCAGACTGGAGTGCAGTGGCCGCTCCCGGCCACTGCAGCCTCGACCTGCTGGGCTCCAGCAATAACTTCTGCCTCAGCCTTCCGAGTAGCCGGAATTACAGGTGCGCGCTACCACACCCGACTATATAGAGATGAGGTCTTGCCTGCCCAGGCGGGTCTCGAACCTGCGGGCTCAGGCAATCCACTCACCTCAGCCTCCCAAAGGCGCGAGATTACAGGCTGAGCCACCGACCCCGGCTAATTTTTTTGGTTTATTGTGGAGATGAGGTCTCGCCATGTTGCCCACACTGGTCTGGAACCCATGGGCTCAGGCCATCCTCTTGCATCACCTCCCAAAGTGCTGGGATTATGGGTGTGAGCCACCACGCCCAGTTTGTCCATTCTTATTGGCTAGAAAACAGGCATAGAGGCAGTGCACGGTGGCTCACACATATAATCCCAGCACTTTGGGAGGCAGAGGTGAGAGGATTGCCCAAGCCGAGGAGTTCCACACCAGCCTGGGCAACTTGGTGAGACCTATCTCTACAATAAATCAAAAAATTAGCTGGGCATGGTGGCATACACTTCTAGTTCCCGCTACTTGGAAGGCTGAAGCAGAATGATCGCCTGAGCCCTGCAGTTTGAGGCTGTGGTGGCCATGAGCATGCCACTGCACTCCAGCCTGGGCAACAGTAAGACTCCAACTCAAAAAAAAAAAAAAGAAAGAAAGAAAGCATAGATAGGTTAAGCAAGTTGTCTTGATCCTAATCCTCAATGGCGTCAGAACTATAACCTGACTCCCTTAACCTCTGTATCATTGGGGTTTTCTTCTAATACTTGGTACTACTTTATTAGTCACTTCATAGCTTTTATTTATTTTTTTCCTTTATAGGGTTATTTAGATTGTAAAGAATTTTAACACTTCTGAGGATTTCCTCGAAGGATCATTTTTACTTTGTTCAAAAGAAAAGCTCTGAACCTATCAAGATTTTTAAAGAAGTCCTTAGAGTGGGTTACATATATAGATGTTTTCATGAAGAGGAGTGAAAAGCCAGAAGGGTATAGACAAATGAGGCCTAAGACCTTTCCTGCCAGTAACTACACTGGCAGCAGCCGCCAGATGTTGCAAGAAATTCGGGAATCCCTTAGGAATTTATCAAAACCATCTGATGCTGCTAAGGCTGAGCATAACACGAGCAAAATGTCAACTGAAGATCCTCGACAAGTCAGAAATCCACCCAAATTTGGGACCCATCATAAAGCCTTGCAGGAAATTCGAAATTCTCTACTACCATTTGCAAATGAAACAAGTTCTTCCTCCCGAAGTACTTCAGAAGTTAATCCACAAATGCTTCAAGACTTGCAAGCTGCTGGATTTGATGAGGTAAGAACTTTTAAAGACAAAGGAAAGGATTCTTACCTTTGCTACATAACATTGTTCAGTTGATATTGCAGAAATGCTTCCTTTGAGAAAGATTTAACTATGTATACAAATTTGTGTATTCTGTTAGCAAAGAATGTTATGCTTGCAATTATTTAGTTTCTTCTGTGATACTTACTAAGTTCTGGAGTTTCTGAAATTTAAAGGGCCAGGTCATGATGTGAAAGTGCTATTGAAGAAAGCCATAAGTGATGGTAGGGGAAGGATGTCTGCTTGTGTGAAATATGAGCTTGGTGAGCTGAGTGACTGTGGGGAAAGGATGGTTCCAAGGATATGTAGTATATATATACTACATATCCTTATTGATAGTAGGGAGAAAACTATAATCATAGATTTGATCAAGCAGTTATGTGCTCAGGCCCAAATCTTAAACTCACAAAAACTAACACAATTTCAGTTCAGGCCAAACTATGTCAAGTCTTTAATATTTTACCTTCAGAATTCATTTTAAAATTTTTTCACAGCACGTGTATTTAATCTTACTTTGTTTAGGTTATTAATAAAATTTGCTTCTTATGATAACATTCCTTATGAGGATGAATATTATTGGTAGTAGATATCGTTTTAGATAGTGATTGTGTAAAGTGTAAATGTGAATAATTGTTAATTACATTTTTAAAAATTATAGTAACTTTTTTCCTGATGATAAAGTTATTACCTATTCTCTGTTAAAGATTATAAGGTATAAAAAAGAAACTGAAAATTATCTTTAGCTCCGTTACACAAAGGTAACTATCCTTAAACTTTCTTCGCTATTTTTATTTTTATTTATTGAGTTGGAGTCTCACTTTGTCACCCAGACTGGAGTGCAGTGGCATGCTCCCGGCCACCGCAGCCTTGACTTGCTGAGCTCCTGAGATCCTTCCATCTCAGCCTTCCAAGTAGCTGGAACTACAGGCTTGCCTCATCTGCCCGGCTAATTTTTTAAAATTTATTGTAGAGATAAGGTCTCGCCAAGTTGCCCAGGCTAGTGTCGAACCTGTGGGTTCAGGCAATCCTCTCTCCTCGGCCTCCCAAAGTGCTGAGATTATAGGTGTGAGGTACTGCACCCAGCCTAATGTAGACAGTTTTAAGAAATCAAGGGGGCCTTGGTCATGCACTATTCTTTATCTCTTGGTAATGATAACAAAATTGCTTTGCATTACAAAGATATATTAGGTCTATTATAATCACACATTTCATAATTGTCACTTAATAACATTAACCCTTTGCACTCAGAGATATCAGAAAAACGAATCACTTTATAGTAAATAGTATGGTGTTGGAACCAGTTATTTTATTGTAATGATATTTAGCTTATAATGGAATCGTGGACATTGAAGAACTTATGACAAAAAAATCAAAATTTTATATTTTTCTAATATGTGTTAATGTGTGAAATAGTCACCGACATGCATTGTAGGTTCAGTGATAAATGGTGTGTAATAGTAATTCATTTGACGTCTTCCGCCTGGTGACTTTCATTTCTTTTTTTTTTTTTTTTTTTGAGTTGGAGTCTCACTCTTTCACTCAGCCTGGAGTGCTGTGGCACGCTCACAGCCACTGCAGCCTCAATCTGCTGGGCTCAGATGGTCCTTCCACCTCAGCCTTCCAAGTAACTGGAAATACTGGCGTGTACCACCATATCCAGCTAATTTTTTTATTTATTGTAGAAATGAGGTCTCCCCAAATTGTCCAGGCTGGTCTCAAACCCATGGGCTCAGGCAATCCTCTAGCCTCTGCCTCCCAAAGTGCTAAGATTATAGGTGTGAACCACCGTGTCTGGCCACCTGGTGTTTTTCTATTCAAGCAGACATTGCAGTTTCGTTTTCTTCCTCCTGCATTAGTAATATGTATGTTATTTTCCAGTCTGTTGTTTGAAGATGATGTGGAAGGACACACTTGTTATTCCTGAAAACCACTTCTCGAGTGATCATAAGCTTGACAAATTTCAAATGAGACATAGATTTTTCACTGTTTTTGAACTGAAAACTTCGAGGAAATATACATTTTTTTTAGAAGTTGCACTTGTATAAGTTTGCCCTGTATAATCACCAGCAGTCTCGTTATGTTCCCTTGAGTCGTTTGCTAGATTTACAATGTCCTCTTAGAGGGGATAACCTTTTAAGCAAGGTTGCTGTACTGAAAGTATTTAGCCATTTATCATTCCTCATTTGTCCATTGGTATTCTTTATACCAATGGAGAGATGAAGAATATGACAATCTACTTCCATGACTTCCTTGAATCACTTATTCTGGTAGCTTCCCATCATATTGTAGAATTCATATTGTTCAAGATCCTAACTTGGTATTTCAAAATCTTATCTAGTTTTCACTACATTCTTCTAACCATTTCATAAATCCTAACCTATTCTTTTATTAGCTACATCAAATTCAAGGCAGTCCTTTTTTGTGTATGTGAATAACTCTAAAATTAAAAACTCAAATGATTCAAGATTAATTTCCTCATAGGAATAAATGTTAATAGGTGATACGTTCTTGGAGCACATATATATATATATACAATCACTGAAGTGTATTTTTGCTTATAAGCATAATAATGTGAACATAATGTTTTCTTATTACATAAGACATCTATTCCAAAGTCACTGATTTCAGAGTGCCCTTTTTCACACTAGCACTAACACCTCCACTTAATGAATGCTTGGTTGACATTTTACAGATGCAGAAAGTACTTTAAAACATGGCAATAAATATTTAAAAATAGGCCAAGCACAGTGGCTCAAGCCACTGCACTCCAGCCTGGGCGACACTTTGGGAGGTGGAGGTGAGAGGATTGCCTGAGCCCACAGATTGGAGACCAGCCTGGGCAACATGGCGAGACCTCATCTCTATAATAAATCAAAAAAATTAGCTGGGCATAGTAGCACATGTCTGTAGTTCCAGCTATTTTAAAGACTGAGGTGGAAGAATTGCTTGAGCCCAGCAGATCGAGGCTATGGTGGCCATGAGTAGCATGTCATTGCACTCCAGCCTGGGCAACAAAGTGAGACTCTAAAAAAAAAAAATCTTTTAAAAATAAAAACCAACATAATAATCACCAAAATCACAACTGAACTTCCAGTGCATTTAACAAGAATATGATTCCCACAATATTGGAAAAGTGTATTGGGTGCTAATTTTCTTACCCACTGAGATGATACTGCTGTGCGATAATAGCATAAATACAGGTACAGTTCACATGGCTTACCATTTTAAAATTAAGCATTCCCTGGTGAATTTTAATTTGGGATGTTTTTTATTTTATTTTATTTTAGCAGAACCAGGGTCTTGCTTTGTTGTCCAGGCTGGTCTTGAACTCCTGGCCTCAAGCGATCCTCCCACCTTAGACTCTCAAAACACTAAGATTACAGGCATGAGCCACCATGCCCAGCTGTATCATTTTAAATTTGCACATAAAGTGAAGTTTATTAACTTCACTACAAGTTTGCAAAGCTTGACTGAATAAAATGTGACCCCATCGTACCTTTGTATCAGTTAGGGATTAAGTTTGGTTGCTTTTAGCAAAAATCCTAGTAATAATGCTTTAAACAAGATAGTGATTCAGTTTGTATAGCTATCACCGGCTCAACCTCTTATGTCCATTCCTGGCGCTCTTTTTTGTTTTTTTTCTTTTTATTTATTTATTTTCCTGGCGCTCTTATGAGTCTTTTGTTTTTTACTTCTTGGTGGCAACATGCTCTAGCCACAGGTATCATATCTAATTGCCTAGGAAACAGGATGCAGGAAGGACCAGTACTTAAATCAGGCATAACAAAATTTTTCCAGAAGCCCTTGCTTCTTCCATCAAAATCAGTTACTTTTTCAAAGAAAGGGAGAATGGATCTTAGCAGGAAACGAGTGTCTACCATAGCCTTTTATTGATTGGTCTCACATTCATCTCCAGTTGTTTCACATAGGAGGATCATCTGTCAGAAGCCTGTTCACCTAGTAGTCTCACTAAATCATTTCTCATTTTAAAATATCATTTGAAATACTGACTCCTCTAAGCCAAGTAAGTATTTGGCTCCTTCCTGAAAAATGCATGTCAGGATACTTTCTGCCTGACAGTAAATAATTTGTTTACATATAACATAAAGGACAAGGAGTGGAGGAAGACAGCCAATATTTGAGCTCCAGGCACTGTGCTTAGTGCTTTACATGTTTTCTTATTTAATCCTCACATCAACCCTGTGAGCTTATTACAGGTGAAGAAACTGGAGCTCTAAAATGTGAGATAATCTTGCCAAGGGTCACACAATTCTAAAGTAGAGCTAGTGGAACTCAAACTCTGATCCATCCAAATCAAAATCTTCTGTATTTTCTATCATACTCCTAAAGTCTTCATCACATAATCATATATAGTCTAAATATCTTCTACCATTTGTCCTATATTTGCATCCTATAAATACAGTTATCTGAAAATGTAAACCTTAGGAGGATAAGAACCAGAACTACATGGTGCTCTTACTAGTATGCACAATGGCAAAAGTACTTAATAAAATGCTTTAATGATATAAAATATAGTTTTTAATATTTTGATTGATTCCTTTGTAATTATTTGATCGTCTCTGATTGTTTACAGCAAAATGAGACTGAGAAATGATCAGTACAATGTTGCTATGATTGTACCCAAAGAAGTTAATCCTAGAAGGAAATAGTAATATATTACATAAAGGTGAAAATATTAAGGAAGTATTTTAGGGTTTGTTTCGTTTTCTTTAGTGATTTGAGATTTTTTTCGTTACTGTTTTTAGTCATTACAGACAGGACATTAATATTATGGTTTGAGTCTCTGTTCTTCACAATTACGAATTTCTCTAGTGGAACTCATAGTGTTCTTTCCCTCATATTAATTATAAGATGTAAATTTTGTTTTCTTTTTAAACTTTATATCAGGATATGGTCATACAAGCTCTTCAGAAAACGAATAACAGAAGTATAGAAGCAGCAATTGAATTCATTAGTAAAATGAGTTACCAAGATCCTCGACGGGAGCAGATGGCTGCAGCAGCTGCCAGACCTATTAATGCCAGCATGAAACCAGGTGATTAATCAACTTTTTTCTAATCTTTTTTTTACTGTATAGTTTAAAAATACTTAAGTATATCAAATCTTTGGTCTTAGAAATTATTAAAAGCATCTCAGCAAATGTAAGTCTCTAATTAAGATGATAATGTTATAGTATTATACCAAAATGAATTTAAGGGAAGGGTCCTTACATTTAAAAGTTAATAGGTAATTCTGATAAGCAGCAGTCTAGGTTGAGAACTACTTTATTGGCTATACTGAAACTGAAATATCTTTCCCCCCAATAACATTAATCAAACTGTTCCTTTTTTCTCTTTATAACTTTTATATTTTATTATGAGAGTAAAATACGTTCATCATAGACTTTTTGGAAAGCAAATAAACAATAAAATAAGATACTGTTAATAACCACAATATTTTGGTGTGTTTTGTTTTCCAGTCTTTTTTCCTGTGGGAAACCTGAGTGGGTTTATGTATGTATAGTGTGATTCTTGTTTTTTAAACAAAAAATGAATCATACTACAACCTACTTTATTCATTTAATATACTCTAACTTTCCTTGCTAGTAAATGTTCTAAAAAACATGTTTATTAATATTAAAATAGATTTATCACACACTTTATTTAACCAGGCACCCGTTTCTGGGACATTTGCCTTGTTTTCTTTTTTATTTGCTATTATAGACAGCATGGCAATAATTACCCTTATAACTAAAGCTTTGTACATACTTGATTTCCTAAAAGTAAACTTTAGAAGACTTGCAAAACTTAAGGCTTTTCATGGATATTGCTGTCTAGAAAGGTGGTACCAACTTATATTCTTCCTGTCAGTCTACTTTGAGAATGCCTAAATTTGTAAAGCCTGGGTATTACCATTTTTGTCTATTTAATGACTGTGGAACACTGTCTTATTTTACATCACATTTCTTTGGTCACTAATGAGGTTAAACATTTGTTCATTGGTTATTTTTAAATTGCCATTTAAGCTCTTTCTGCATCTTGTGTTTGTCTTTTTAAAAATTTATTTATAAGAAGGCTTTACTCATCCCTCTTTTCAGTCAACAAATTTCTATTGGTCAGCCACTTTTCAGGCCCTTTGCTCAGTATTAGGTAAGTTCATAAGTTCATGCCCTTTTATGGAGCTTGCATTCTAGTAAAGAAGATCAAATAATCACATAAATACATATTGAATTATAGCTGTGTAGGTGTGAATGAAGAGAGGAGAGCTTCATAGTATTGTGGATTCTATAATATATAGAGGTTTTTTTTTTAAACTAATCAGGAAGATTAGAGAAAACCTTCCTAAGAAATTGGTATTAGAGCTGATATCTGAAGAAATACAGGGTAACTGGGGATGGGTTGAGTGAGGAATAATGTCCCTATGCAAGGTTGCTTTGGCAGGTTTTGATGCCACAAAGAACTGAAAGTGACTAGAGCACTGAAAACAAGAAAGTGAGATGTGACTGGAGATGTCCATAGGAGCATAACTGCAGGACTCTTTTATTAATTTTATCCTAAAAGTAGCAGAAAATTATGGAAGCATTTCAAGCAGGGTATTGACGTGATTAGATTTGTTTCAGAAAGATAGCCGCAGTGGATGAGAATGGATTAGAGATAAGCAAGGGAGGATACGGGATAGGCTTGATAGGAAATTTAGTAGTTCATGAGAACTGAAGGTAATTTGAACTAGGGAGATGCCGTGGAGAAAAGTGAATTAATTAAGAGGAATAAGAGCAGGGAAATTGACAAGGATTTGGTGATAGATTACACATGAGAGATAATGATGGAGGGGGATAACTCTTAGGTTTGGCTTAGAAAAACAGATGGATAGTAGTACCCTACATTAAGAAAAAGAATGTTAGGAGAGAATGAGATTTAGTAGGAAAGATCATATGTCTGGCTTTGGCCGTAAGTTTGAGTTAGATTCATGGATTTATCTGAGTGGAGATGTCAAGGAGGAAGCTGGATATGTATGTGTGAGCCATGCATATGAAATTGGTCACCTAAGGGAGATAGCACAGATGAAAATGTTAAATGATGGCCTGCAATCAAGCCTATTATTTAATAGTTGGTAGGGGAGGATAAACCTGCAAAAGGAGACAGAGAAGAATTAGCTAAGAAGGAAGGAAGAAAACCAATAAGGTTTTTAGTGTCTAGGAAGCCAAGGGAAGAAAAGGTTCCAAAAGGGGAAAGGAGTGATCAAAATGCCAAATACTACTAAGAAAGAGACACTGGGCTGGGCTCGGTGGCTCAGCCTGTAATCCCAGCACTTTGGGAGACCGAAGTGAGTGGATTGTCTGAGCCTATGGGTTCAAGATTAGCCCAGGCACCTTGGCAAGACCTTGTCTGTACAATAAAGCTAAAATTACCCGGGTGTGGTAGCATGCATCTATAGTTCCGGCTACTTGGAAGGCTGAGGTGGAAGAATTGCCAGAGCACAGCAGGTTGACACTGGGGTGGCTGTGAGTGTACCACTGCATTCCAGCCTGAGCAACCAAGTGAGACTCTGACTCAAAACAAAAGGAAAAAAAAGAGAGACTGACCAAGATGAGAGCTAGAAAATATTTTGTTGGCTTTAATGACATGGTGTATTAGTTTGTTAGGTCTTCCATATCAAAATACTACAGACCGAGTGACTTCAAAAATATAGATTTATTTTCTTATAGTCCTAGGAGCTATAAGTCCAAGATTAAGTTGCTGGCAGGTCTGGTTTCTTCTGAGGCTTCTTTCCTTGGATTGCAGATGGCCACCTTCTTGCTGTGTCCTCACCTGGTAGTCCCTCTGCATGTAAATGTACCTGGTGTCTCTCTCTCCATGTCCAAGTTTCCTCTTATAGGGACACAGGCATATTGCATTAGGGCCCACCTCTAATGACCCCATTTAACCTTAATTACCAAATATATAGTCATATTTTGTCGTACTAGGGCGTTAGGATTTCAACATATGGATTGAGAGTTCAGCCCAAACAAATGGGGTAGCTTGCTTCTGTCCAGTTATGGGAGCATAATTAAGATTAGAGTGGGTTGAGGACTATGGATGTGAAGTAGTAAAGAACACAAATGGAATTTCTTTGAGAAGTCTTTATATGAGGAGAGAGTGTGGACATTGGCAAGAGTAGTGCTTCTCAAGCTGTCTGTCATTGATCTTTGAAATTTCCAATTCATTGTGAATTAATAATTTCTTGAAATACAATAAAAATAAATTCTTAGAAATTTAAATTTTAAGTGACCTACAAAATATAAGTTTAAATATCTTATTATTAGATTTAACAGACAAAATTACTGTGAGATTTCTCAATCATATTCTCAACTTTTATACTTATCTCATAGAGGTGAAGATCAGGTTATGGACACTCACCAAGTAACATTTTGAAGTCTATGTATGGGAGTGAAAGGAGAATATTAATAATAATATTATCATCATCATCATCATCATCATCATCATTATTTTTGCACTGAGGTCTTACTCTGTTGCCCAGATTGGAGTGCAGTGGCACAATCATGTCTCACGCCAGCCTCAACTTGCTGAGCTCAGGTGATCCTCTTGCCTTAGACTCCCAATTAGTTGGGACTACAGGCACAGGCCACCATACCCAGCTGATTTTTAAAATTTTTCATAGGGACAGGATCTCATTATGTTGCCTAGGCTGATCTCAAACTCCTGGGCTCAAGTAATCTTCCTTCTTCAGCCTCCCAAAGTGCTGGGATTACAGGCGTGAGCCACCATGCACAGCCTTGTTTTTTATTTTTTTTTTAAAGGAAAGGCTTAAACAAGTTTCAAAGATGATTGAAGACTTGAGTTAAGAGAATAAAATTAAATATTCAAAAAAGGAAGATCAAGTAAGGTTCCTGAGAAGCCATAGTATAAGATAAAGGATGATTAACCTTAGATGGAAAGAGGAACAGCCATTCTTCTCTAACAGCAGCAAGCCAGCCTAGCTTATATATGAAAAGGGGGGACCCAAAAGACAACCCAGAATTTATTTACAAAAAATTGTGTATTTATTCTTACGTGTTAAAATTTCAGTCACCTTCACTCTCTATTTGATGCAGTATACCTATTTTTCCACTGCTCAAAATAGTTTTTGAACTCGTCAATTTTGATGCTCTTTAGTACTTTGGAAAGTTTTTGTTTCATCTCTTCTACATTGGCAAAATGTTTCCCTTTAAGGACTTTTTTCATCTGGGGAAACAAACTAAAAAAAAAAAATCGGTTCTGGGTGAAGTGGGGTGAATAGGGAGGGTAGGGCATAGGGACCGTGTCATTTTTTGGTCAAAAACTGCTGGAAACTCAGTGTGATGTGGTCAGGTTGTTCATGTAAATCGCCCATCTTGAAATGGGCAGATGCATGGAAAGAATCTCCAAAAAAAATTCCCTGAAGCCATTTGCAGCCTCTCACAACAGCACTAGATGGTACACTGATTCTAATAGGTTCCTAGAACACTCATCTAGTAGAGGAAGCCCGTACCACAGGGAGCCCAGCCTCCAAAAGATAATTCTGGATTTTTTGGAGGTCCCCTCTCATAGGTAAGATAAGGAAGTTACTTTCTGATGTCATCTGTTTTGTCTGAAGTATAAAATCAGGTCATTTTCTAAGAGTGAAGCTTGATGAACAGGGCAAGCAGTTTGAGGAGACGGAGGACTGGCAACAGTGGAGACCAAAGAAAGAGTAGAATTTCCTGGTGGTCTGAAGCCACCAGGTTCAGGTTGCTGATTATGAATTGATAGTAGAGTCAGGCTACCATTACATCCCCTTTCTATAGGCGTGGAAAAAAAAAAGTTGGAATTACCCATGACTGGAATTCTACTAAACAAGAGCAAAATAAGATAGATAATATTGCTGAAAGAGTGATTTAAATCCTTAATCAGAGAATGTTCCTTCTATGCTTTTATTGGCTTCTCGTTTCTTCCAGACTCCTGTCTGTGGCCTAGCTTCCTCCCAAGAGCCCAACTAGTACACTCTTTTCCACACTTACTGCTCTCTAGTCATGCCAGATTTCTTTTTGTTCTTGGAAAATACCAACCTCCCACCTTAGGATCTTTACCCCATCTTGGGTCATATGTTGACATCTCAGAGGAGCCTTTTCTGACACCTGAATCTCCTCCCTTTCTGTCCTCCTGTTACTGTCTATCTTCTGACAACATTTATTTTTCATTCATACAGCGTTTATCACACCCTAAAGTTACCTTGTTTATTTATTCATTTATCGTCTGTCTTCTCCCCTAGAATGTAGTTCAGTAGGGCCAAGGGTGTTCACTTGTTCCCCAGTGTACTTGGATTGCTTAGAGCAGTGCCTGGCATACAGAGGAAACTCAATAAATAATGAATGAATAGAAAAGAGAGGAGAAAAGGAATACAGAGAGAAGAAAGAAGTGATGGTCCATGGGTTTAAATTGCATAAAGTGTGTCATAAAGAAAAAAGGAGGAGGACTGGTGAAGTAGAGGATTAATCTTGGAGATCTTGATGAGGCTGGAAAACTTTTGTAGTAGGAGTAAACAAAAAAAGGGGAAGTGTGGTCTGAGAGTACAAACTTTACATTAGTGATTCTGAGAGAAGAGCAGATATAGGTGATATCAGAATTTGAAATACAATCTTAGGAGTGGTACTTGACATGGAGTGGAGGAGGGGAGGTCAAGAAGCTAAGAGATGAGGGCAATGGATGGTTCATCCATGTGGATGTTGAGGTTACAGTATGATAGCAGGGCTCAGGGCAGACCAAATGCCACAGTTGTGGGTGAATGAGAAAGCAAGTAGGAGCTCATTAGGTGAGAGAAATGAGTGTGACCTACCGGATAGCATGCACTTCAAAAGAACAAGTTTTTTTGTGTTGTTTGTTTTTTAGAACAGGCTTTTTAAAAGGAATAATAATGACCTGGAAGCATAAATGACAGTAGAACCCTATCTTTTGACCCAGTTTATTTTTAAAGAAAACCGTAATTTCAAATAGCTGAAAGGAAAGTAATGTCAGCAGAAGGAAACCAGCTTTACGGAGGTGGCAGAAAAGCTTGGGAGCAGAGGTTTGTGGTACAGGAGCATTTTCAGGTTGTAAAGAATGGGTCTAGAGGCATAGTGGAAAGGACTGGGAAGTAGCAGAACATGGAGAGCTCCATGGGAGGTACAGAACAGCAAGGATGGCCATGAACTCTAAAAGCTGGGTGAGTGACGTGGTGTATTTGGCCTCAGCTGGCCATCTAAAGAAAATGAGACAAAGCCTGGTGGCCAGAGGACCTGTCTGGCTTGCCCAGAATGATGATTTTCCCTGAAGTCACAGTCCCAAAATGCTGCCTAGCCTAGATGAAAGGAAATGTTAAACTGTACATTCTGAACACATACTGCTATTTTTTCATATGAGTTATTTAATATATTTTTGCCCAGGGTGATGTTGACTTTTCAAGTGTATGGATTTTCTTGTTTTACTTTTTTTTTTAGTTTGTGGTTTTACTCTGTTGCCCAGGCCAGAGTGTGGTGGTACAATCATGACTCACTGTAACCTCGAACTCCTGGGCTCAAGCAGTCCTGCTTCCTCAGCCTTAGTAGCTAGGACTACAGGTGTATACCTGGTTAATTTTTTTTTATAGAGATGAGGTCTTGCTATGTTGCCCTGTCTCAGTTTGAGGCTGATCTCAAACTCCCAGGCTCAAGCAATCCTCCCCCCTCAGCCTCCCAAAGTGCCGAGAGCCTGTTTACTTTTAATGGTGATAAATGTTTTATGTATTTAGACAAAAGTAGAGACTTTTGTCATGCTTGGGAAGACATTCCCAAGAGATATAAAAGAAATACCCCAGTATTATTGAATGTTCACTTGTTTGTCCCAGTACTTTATGATTTCATCTTCAGTATTTAAATATTACTCTTCTGGAATGTATATTTTTATGTATTGTCTTTTATACTAATGTATTTTATATGTTTCTTAAATGCATCCTATATTTTTCCTAAGTGACTAAACTATTCTATTTTAAACACTTCCTTTTTTATTGTATATTTTCTTGCTTGTTTTATTTATTTGGAAATTCTGTTTAAGACAGAGTCTGTAAACTCTGCCTTATTTAGTGCTCAGTGAATTACCACCTACTATTTTTCTGTTTTAAGAGCCATATTAAAATATGTTTAAAATTACTAGTTGTATCTATTAAAATTACAAACAGACATACCCTTTGGTTCAGAAATGCCACTTCTAATAATTTATCTAAAAATATATATATGTATAGATATGAAATTATACCTGTACAAAACTTTTCATTGCTGCATTTTTTTGTGTAAAGGAAAAGTCTGGAAGCAACCTAAATTTCCATCAGTAGAGAAACTTATTAAATAAATTAGAGTACATTTATACAGTGAAAAACTATGATAATATTTTTTTAAATGAGGAAACACTTTATATGCTAATAGAGAATCTTCATCTTTATAATGAAAAGAAGTCAGACACAGTAGTACATATAGGAAGTATACTCCTAACTTGTATAGCCTTAAAATATCTTACTGCTGATATTGCTTACCTGCAAAGAAGGAAACTGGTTGGTTAAGGGACAGAGGTGGGTATCTTTTTGTACTTTGTGAATTTTGAGCCACGGGTATATTACCTAGTCAAAAATAAATAAGATTTTAAAAGGTAAAATGAAACTACATATTGAAATATTTTTATTTTTTATTTATTTTTTCTAAATTGAGCTAATTAACATATGCATTACCACACATGCTTATCTTTTTTTGTGTGGTGAGAACACTTAAAATTTACTCTTAGCAGTTTTCTCAGAAGTACAATTCATTGTTATTAACTGTAGTCATCATTTTGTATAGCAGATATCTTAAACTTCTTCCTTTTTTTTTTTTTTTTTTGAGTTGGAGTCTCACTCTGTCGCCCAGACTGGAGTGCAGTGGCCGCTTCCGGCCACCGCAGCCTCGACCTGCTGGGCTCCGGCGATCCTTCCGCCTCAGCCTTCCAAGTAGCCGGAATTACAGGCATGCACTACCATGCCCGGCTGATTTTTTTTATTTATTTATTGTAGAGATGAGGTCTCGAACCCGCAGTCTCAGGCAATCCACTCACCTCAGCCTCCCAAAGGCGTGGGATTACAGGCTGAGCCACCGAGCCCGGCTTCTTCCTATTTTTATAATTCTAGAAAGAGAATGGAACAATTGAAAATTAGTAGTGTCAACATTTTTTAAAAAGCCAAATTCCAAGCTAAAATTTTCAAAGATGAGAGGTTAAAAATTTTTCCCCCTCTCTCTTTTATAACTACAGGGAGTGTGCAACAATCAATTAACCGCAAACAAAGCTGGAAAGGTTCTAAAGAATCCTTAGTTCCTCAGAGACATGGCCCATCACTAGGAGAAAGTGTGGCTTATCATTCTGAAAGTCCCAGCTCGCAGACAGATGTTGGAAGGCCTTTGTCTGGATCTGGTATAACATCATTTGCTCAAGCTCACCCTAGCAACGGACAGAGAGTGAATCCCCCACCACCACCTCAAGTAAGGAGTGTCACTCCTCCACCACCTCCAAGAGGCCAGACTCCTCCTCCAAGAGGTACAACTCCACCTCCCCCTACATGGGAACCAAACTCTCAAACAAAGCGCTATTCTGGGAACATGGAATATGTAATCTCCCGAATCTCTCCCGTTCCACCTGGGGCATGGCAGGAGGGCTATCCTCCACCACCTCTTAACACATCCCCAATGAATCCTCCTAATCAGGCACAGAGAGGCATTAATTCTGTTCCTGTTGGCAGGCAACCAATCATTATGCAGAGTTCTAGCAAATTTAACTTTGCACCAGGGAGACCTGGAATTCAGAATGGCAGTGGTCAAACTGATTTTATGATGCACCAAAATGTTGTCCCTGCTGGCACTGTGAATCGGCAGCCACCTCCTCCATATCCTCTGACCCCAACTAATGGACAAAGCCCTTCTGCTTTACAAACAGGGGGATCTGCTGCTCCCTCATCATATACAAATGGAAATATTCCTCAGTCTATGATGGTGCCAAACAGAAATAGTCATAACATGGAACTGTATAACATTAATGTACCTGGACTGCAAACAAATTGGCCTCAGTCATCTTCTGCTCCAGCCCAGTCATCCCCAAGCAGCGGGCATGAAATCCCTACATGGCAACCTAACATACCAGTGAGGTCAAATTCTTTTAATAACCCATTAGGAAATAGAGCAAGTCACTCTGCTAATTCTCAGCCTTCAGCTACAACAGTCACTGCAATTACACCAGCTCCTATTCAACAGCCTGTGAAAAGCATGCGTGTGTTAAAACCAGAACTACAGACTGCTTTAGCCCCTACACACCCTTCCTGGATACCACAGCCTATTCAAACTGCTCAACCCAGTCCTTTTTCTGAGGGGACCACTTCAAATATGACTGTTATGCCACCTGTTGCTGAAGCTCCGAACTATCAAGGGCCACCACCACCCTATCCAAAACATCTGCTACACCACAACCCATCTGTTCCGCCATATGAATCCATCAATAAACCTAGCAAAGAGGACCAACCTAGCTTGCCCAAGGAAGACGAGGGTGAAAAAAGTTTTGAAAATGTCGATAGTGGGGATAAAGAAAAGAAACAGATTACAACTTCACCCATCACCGTAAGGAAAAACAAGAAAGATGAAGAGCGAAGGGAATCTCGTATTCAAAGTTATTCTCCTCAGGCATTTAAATTCTTTATGGAGCAACATGTAGAAAATGTACTCAAATCTCATCAGCAACGTCTACATCGTAAAAAACAATTAGAAAATGAAATGATGCGGGTAAAACCTTTTAAAATGTCCATTTTTATACTTGATCACCTGTTTGCTGTTTATTTTAAGATATTGTGCTGCACTACCTTTTTCTTCTTAAAGCTAAATACAATACATTGTCAATTACAGAATTTAAAAGTGAGTAAATATTAAAGTACTTTGATTATAGTATTTTATTTTAGTGTTTCAAGATTTACTCTGAATTTCCTATAATAAAGTTCTTGTGTAAATTTTTAAAAATACAATCTATGGCATGCAGTTTAGGCACATATAATCCCTTTATATGGAGATTCGAGCAAGGGTTGTTTTCTAGACTTTGTACATTATCTTACAACATTTTTTAAAAACTAGAAATATGTCGGTCCCATCACTTGATACACTTATAAAACATTTCTTTTTACTTATAGTACGTTTTGGGGCTTATAGGTTTTATTCGTCACATAGGTCTTATTAGAAAATGTCATGGTTAAAATGATGAATTTTATGTAAATTTCACCTTAATTAAAAACAAAATCAAGGGGAAAAAAGTGTCAGAGAAATCTCCCTTCTAATTTAATTTTTATTAGGTACTAAAGAAAAATGTGCTGAAATTATTAAGCCAAACTATACTAAAAGGAGACCAGAATAAGTGAACATTCACTTTAATCTGTATGTGATTCTCTTTCATCTGTATGTGATAGAACTTTTTACTACATATTTTGGTATTGCTATCATCATCATCATTGTTGTTATCATTACATGCTCAGAGTTCATAGATTTGACTCCAAATCTTACATCTGTCACTCAAAATCCAAGTTGAAACCTGTGCTTGAACTTATTTACATACTTGACAGAGCTATTCTTCTAAAATGATTTTTTTCCAAATCTGATTTTATAGTATTATTTCTGCTATAAATTGAATTTTGTTAGATGACAAGTATCGTGATAATCTCTATGACTTATTCATATTTTAGTTCTTAGGATTTCTTACTAAAGTCTATCTGTATGTATTTTCTTAGTTTATTTTTCCTTTTTCCTCTTCACTTTCACTAATAGCTGATTTAAACTTTTATGATGTTGGAAGCTTTGCAGACTTCTGTAGTCTTCATTACTGTGTAGGCAAGTAAGATTTTAAGAGAAACAGTTCTATACTAAGTCTAGCATGCCACACATCTTAAAAGATTTTGCATGCAAATGTGCATCCTAACAGAAGCATGAGGTTGCCATATTTTAATTAGTCTTGCATTTCTAGTATTAGATCTTACTTTTCCAGTTGACTTCCTTTTCTATTTAAACTCTTTAATTAGTTCATTAATTAGCCAAAAGAAACTGCTCCACTCTGCTAAATTCAGATATTCCATATCTATCTAAAAGTTGACTTTTGTTTTTATCTGTTTTTTGGTATTTTCAGAAGTCACACTGACTGTTCTTTTAAATAAGCCAAAATATCTACCAAAGGTACCTTGTAGCCAAATAGGTTGTTCCTTTTAAATGAGATAGGAGAAACCCTTTGCATTTTGTGTTAGTGGTAGAATGAGTCCCACCTTTACTCTAATGCCCTATTGACTATTATGTATTTATTGAAAATGGGAAAAGGATTGGTGGGCTAGAAAAAGGATTCTTTTGTTGTTTTTAATATGTCCATTTTTTTTTAGAATAAATGAGCCTGGAGTAGAATAATTTTTATTTATGAAGGATAAAATAGGAAGACTATTATTTGAGGAAGATTATCTAATCATATAATTTGTGTTGAATATGCATGGAGAGATAGATGAGGATGCATGTTCACAGATGTTCATGTCACACTAGGAACATTTTTTTGGAGTGCATTAGAGGAGAGTAGAAAGCTGACTGTCGTATCCTCTTCTTGCTCCCCACAGCTGAATTTGCATATATACTCATTTTGTATATCCTGATAACTACCTCTTAAGCCGTACTTTTGATCATTAATTTTCTCTGAAATGTATTCTAGATTTCTAACATGCTTTATTAAAAATTATGCATTTAACCTTTAAATATATGCCTGAATTTTTTCCAAGCTATTTAATACTTAATATTGAAGAAGTTAATTCCTCATTTAACATGTAGTTTATTTGCCTAGGTTGGATTATCTCAAGATGCCCAGGATCAAATGAGAAAGATGCTTTGCCAAAAAGAGTCTAATTACATTCGTCTTAAGAGGGCTAAAATGGACAAGTCTATGTTTGTGAAGATAAAGACATTGGGAATAGGAGCATTTGGTGAAGTCTGTCTAGCAAGAAAAGTAGATACTAAAGCTTTGTATGCAACAAAAACTCTCCGAAAGAAAGATGTTCTGCTTCGAAATCAAGTTGCTCATGTTAAAGCTGAGAGAGATATCCTGGCTGAAGCTGACAATGAATGGGTAGTTCGTCTATATTATTCATTCCAAGATAAGGACAATTTATACTTTGTAATGGACTATATTCCTGGGGGTGATATGATGAGCCTATTAATTAGAATGGGCATCTTTCCAGAAAATCTGGCAAGATTCTACATAGCAGAACTTACCTGTGCAGTCGAAAGTGTTCATAAAATGGGTTTTATTCATAGAGATATTAAACCTGATAATATTTTGATTGATCGTGATGGTCATATTAAATTGACTGACTTCGGCCTCTGCACTGGCTTCAGATGGACACATGATTCTAAGTACTATCAGAGTGGTAAGTAAACTCATAAAATTTACTTTAGTGCCAGGTGCAGTGGCTCACGCCTGTAATTCCAGCACTTTGGGAGGCCAAAGTGAAAGGATTGCCTGAGTTCAGGGGCGCCTAGGCAACTTGGTGACACTTCGTTTCTACAATAAATAAAAAATTTAGCCATGTGTGGTGGCACGTGCCCCTAGTTCCAGCTACTTGGAAGACTAAGGTGGAAGGATCACCTGAGTCCAGCAGGTCGAGGTTGTGGTAGCCATGATCGTGCCACTGCACTCCAACCTGAGCAACAAGAGTGAGACTATGACGCCAAAAACAACTTTTTATTTGAGTTCATAATAATGTGATTTATTGATACAGTAAAATATAAAATGGTATCATCACTGGATGGGAGCCAGAAGACCTGGGTCAACTCTTGAGTCTATTGGGTAGATCCTTCAGGCGCTTAGAATTAATAAATGAAAAAATGTGTTACATTTGATTACTTCTAAATATTAACATTTTTTAGTTAAACCCTTTATATTGTGTTATTTTGAAATGTGTCAGACAAAAACATTTCAAAAATAATTTTTAAATTAAGCTCCATATCCACTCGAGTTTAAGAACTACAGTTATCAGTACTTTAGGAAGCCACTAAACAATCACTTCCCCTTTTCTTCTCCACAGATAATCAGTGTTTCATAACTTTGTAGTTAGTTCTTTATTTTTCTCTATACTTTTACCACATATGCATACATACCTGAGCAGTATATTATTTCATTTTACCTACTCTTGAGTCTTTATTTAATCGTAATCATTTTATATATCTTCTTCATGTTGACTTCTTTTACATATGTTTGAGGATTCTCCATGTTATTGCATGTAACATTTATTTTCATTGCTTTTAGTATTCCATTATGTGACTTATACAACTTATTTAACCCTAAACATTTCATGTACTTGATTCTGTTTAATCCTCACAGTGTCGCTGATGAGACAGGATAAAGAAACAGACCTAGTCAGTTGAAGTAACTTGCCCAAGGTCAGACAGAAATTTAAGTGTAAGGGCTAGGCTTTAAAC
Organism: Cephalopachus bancanus; assembly: GCA_027257055.1. Taxonomy (NCBI): domain Eukaryota; kingdom Metazoa; phylum Chordata; class Mammalia; order Primates; family Tarsiidae; genus Cephalopachus; species Cephalopachus bancanus. Next base: position 1,555,467 of record JAPVLO010000006.1, read on the forward strand.
CCAGGTTTGTCTGATTACAGGGCCCATGGTATTTCTACTAAACCACACTGCCTCCCAAGATCCCCTCAAGCACTAATGGAAGTGTAAGTTGATCAAACATTGTTGAAAACTTACGTAGTACTATGTACTAGATTCTTTACATGCAGTATATTCTAATTTAATGTTCACAACAGTTGTCTGAGGTATTAGCATCCTGGGCTTCTCTGAACACAAGTAGATTGACATTAAATGGAGATAGAATTGAGACACCTGAACCTCCTTTAATGTACAGCATAATGGAATTTTAGTGTCTTCATGGATTCACCTGAATTATTACTTGGAGATCTTCTTTAAAAATGATTCCTAACCGGGCTCGGTGGCTCAGCCTGTAATCCCGCGCCTTTGGGAGGCTGAGATGAGTGGATTGCCTGAGCCTGCGGGTTCGAGACCCGCCTGGGCAGCGAGACCTCATCTCTACAATAAATCAAAAAATCAGCCGGGCGTGGCAGCGCCCGCCTGTAATTCCGGCTACTTGGAAGACTGAGGCGGAAGGGTCGCTGGGGCCCAGCAGGTCAAGGCTGCGGTGGCCAGAAGCGGCCACGGCACTCCAGTCTGGGCGACAGAGTGAGACTCCAACTCAAAAAAGAAAAAATGATTCCTAGGTTCTATTCCAGTCTTTTAATAAAAAATCTTCACTGGAGGATGGAAACCATATTTTAATCAAGCATCCTAGATGATTATCACCATTATATTAATTTCAGATACATTTCTCTAGGTGACTTCATCCTATTATGACTTTCAATACCATCTATGTCAATAACTTCCAAATCTCTCTCAACAGAAAGTCTTTCCCAGAAATTCCTATTTCTCTATCCAGATGCTTAATGGATATCTTCACATGGATTTCAATGGGCCTTTCAAACTTAATATTACCAATAAAGAACTCTTAATTACCATCCCATATCTGCTCCTCTTTAGTCTGACCCCCATTTTAATAAATTGTGCCACCACAGCCCAACTAATTGTCTTGTTTCTTTTTCCCATGCCCTGTACATCTAATCTATCAACAAGTCCTGTTTACTCCGCCTCTAAAATCCTGGAATGCACATCCTATAATAGCCTCTTAATGTGTCTCTGTTTTTTACTTTTTTTGTCCTCATAAACTTCTCCATAGGGCAGCCAAAGTTTTCTTTTTTTAAATATAAACCAGATCTTTTCATCTTCTTGCTTCAGACTCTCCAATATCTTTTTATTGTACTGGAAATAAAAGGCAAACCATTTCTATTGCTTGCAGAACCCATATGCATTGGCTCCTGCTCCATTTTCTACCATTATCTCCTTATTCTCTCTGTTGCTGTTGCTTTTGTGTGAAATGTCTTACCCTGGTTTGCAAATGGTTTGAGTTCTGTAGCAAATGTTATCTTCTCAATTGATCCCCAGCCATTCAGTCTAATGCAGCTATTCAGTCATATTTGTCATATCACCTTGTTGATTCTCTATGTAGGACATATCACTTTTTCTTGTGTTTCTTTCCCTACTGGAATATAACCTGCCTGACAAAAGAACTTTGTCTTTCTTATTATCAATGGCATTTGTTGAATAAAACGCTGATCTAATTTGTTTGAAAGTTTGTTTAGAGTAGTAATGGGGAGTGGTCTAAAAAAACTGATTCTTAATCTACTCTTGACTTATGCTGCTGTCATTTAACGTTAATTAAATTACTGGATCTTGAGCTAATTTTTTTTAATGTAAAACTTTTGCTATTGATTCTCTCAGAAAGCAAACTCTAGTCGGTAATAAACACCATCAGTGATTTGGCATATGTTGTGTCTTAGTTTGTCACAAGGGAGAATGATAACCCTAAACCATGATGTTAAAGACTTTAGATTTACTGTTGTTGTTATTTTTTACTGTACAGGTGACCATCCACGGCAAGATAGCATGGATTTCAGTAATGAATGGGGTGATCCCTCGAACTGTCGATGTGGAGATAGACTGAAGCCACTAGAACGAAGAGCTGCACGCCAGCACCAGAGATGTCTAGCACATTCTTTGGTTGGGACTCCCAATTATATTGCACCTGAAGTATTGCTGCGAACAGGTAGAGCACTTGTTTCATAAATAATCTCAGTAGGCCTTTAGACCAGACAAAACTTACATTAGAATATGCCTTATTTTTCATGTTTATAATAAAAATATTACTTTTAGCTAGGCTCGGTGGCTCAGCCTGTAATCCCAGCGCTTTAGGAGGCTGAGGTGAGTGGATTGCCTGAGCCCGCAGGTTTGAGACCCGCCTGGGCAACTTGGTAAGACCTCATCTCTACAATAAATCAAAAATTAGCCAAGCGTGGTAGCGTGTGCCTGTAGTTCCAGCTACTTAGAAGGCTGAGGCGGAAGAATCTCCAGAGTCCAGCAAGCCGAGGCTACAGTGGCCAGGAGTGACCACTGCACTCCAGTCTGAGTGACAGAGTGAGACTCCAACTCAAAAAAAAAAAATTACTTTTACAGTATAAATTGGTGATTTAATAATAATTTTAATTGTATTCTGAGAATTTTTTAAGTGCTTATGAATAACAATAGCTTCGGTATCTTATTTCAGGATACACACAGTTATGTGATTGGTGGAGCGTTGGTGTTATTCTTTTTGAAATGTTGGTGGGACAGCCTCCTTTCTTAGCACAAACACCATTAGAAACACAAATGAAGGTAAGGTATAGAATCTATCTCAAAAGAATTGTCACAAAGTCCCTACACTGTAGACATTAATTTATTAGTACTTCACTTAGAACATTTTAATATGGAGTTAAATAATGAACTTGTAAGCATATATGAACCACTGATATTGCATGAATATTGTGTGAACTCAGTCTCCATCATCCTGCTGTCACCATACTCTTATATCCTCCCTCACTCGCACACTGTGCTCATTTCATTCTTAAAAAGTCTTTACTCCATTTTGAAGATTGATTCCAACTTACTCCTTGTAAGCCACTGCCTTCTGGCTTTGTCTTCTTCCATGTACATTCTAGCCCCAAACTACAAACAAATGTCTGTGTCTCCACTGGCACTTAAATGAGAAGCTACCCACAATTTTGACCCTATATTATCCCATTTAAAACCCATTAGTGGGCCAGGTGTGGTGGCTCACGCCTATAATCCCAGCACATTGGGAGACAGAGGCAAGAGGACTTCCTGAGCTCAGGGGTTCAAGACCAGCCTGGGCAACTTGACTAGACTTTGTTTCTACTGTAAGTCAGAAAAATAGCTGGGTGTAGTGATGCATGCCTGTAGTTTCAGCCACTTGGAAAGCCAAGGCAAAAGGACCGCTTGAGCCCAGCAGGTTGAGGCTCTGGTGGCTATGAGCATGCTACCACACTCCAGCCTGGGTGGCAGAGTGAGATACCAACTCTAAAAAACAAAAAGCCCATTAGTGATTCCTTTGCCCATGGGTTAAACTCCCAGTTTGCCCTCTGTTAACACCATCTACTCTGTCTGGAATGTCCTACCTCCTTCCCTCCCTTCTCCCATCTTCTACAACTCTCCTTCCTTTCTGAAGCCTGGTTAACTTTTGATCTTTCTTAATTATTCTTTGAGAGTATCCTGAGATAACTTTTCTATGATTTCTTCCTCTCTTTAAGTTGTAGCTTCTTCTATCATTGCATTTAATATATTATATTTTAAAAGATTTTAGAATTTCTTGTTGTGTAGGTCTGCTGATAATATATTCTCTCAGATTTGTGTCAGGTATATCTAAAAATGTTTTTATTTTGCCTTCATTTGAATAAGTGTGAAAGAGAAAGAGAAGTTGTATACTTTCTCCCTAAGATTGAGAAAAGGCATTCTCATCAATTTTGTGTTCTGGAGATCTTAGCCAATGCAGTACAGCAATGGAAAGAAATAAAAGGCAAAATTGGAAATGAAGAAATAAAAATTTCTCCTGTTTACACATGACATAGTTTTCTATATAGAAAATCCCAGGGAATCTACAAAAAACTTACAGGACCAATAAGTGAGTGAAGCAGGTTGTAGGATACAAGTCTAATACATAAAAACCTATTGTATTTCTACATTGAAGCAATGAACTAGAAACTGACATTTAAAAGCAATACTGTTTATAGTAGCACCTCCAAAGTGAAATAACTTAGGTATAAATCTAACAGCATGAACCAGATCTCTATGCAAAATGCTACTGAAAGAATTAAAAAAAAACTCTAATTAAGTGTAGGCACATACCTTGTTTATTGATTGGAAGAGTCAATGTAGTAGGCTGGATGCGGTGGCTCAAGCCTATAGTCCCAGCACTTTGGGAGGCCAAGGTGAGAGGATTACCTGAGCCCACAGGTTCGAGACCAGCCTGGGCAACATGGTAGGTGTGGTAGCGTGCACCTGTAGTTCAAGCTACTTGGAAGGCTGAGGCGGAAGGATCGCTGAGCCCAGCAGGTCAAGGCTACAGTAGCCGGGATTGTGCCACTGCACTCCAGCCTGAGCAGCAGAGTGAGATTCCAACTCAAAAAAAAAAAGTAGTAAAGCTGTAAATTCTCTAATTAATGTGTAGACTTAATACCAATAAAAGGATTCAGTGGGAGTTTTGTAAATTTAGCTGAACTGATTCTAAAATTTATATGAATGGACAAGGGAAGTAAAATAGCAAAAACAAAGTTTATTTTTTGAGACAGAATCTCACTGTGTCACTCAGGCTGGAGTGCAGTGGCACAGTCACAGCTCACTGCAGCCTCACCCTCCTGGGCTCACGAGACCCTCCCACCTCAGCCTCCCAAGTAACTGGCACTACAGGCATGCACTACCACACCTGACTAATTTTTTGAATTATTTTGAAAAATTTGGGGGGAATTTTTAAGAACAAAGTTGGAGGAATCAACTACTTGATTTTAAGATTTACTATGAAGTTCCAGTAATCCAGACAGTGTGATAGTGACAAAAGGAAACATAGATAGATCAATGGAAAAGAATAGAGAATGCAGACATAGAACCACATCAGTATGGCCATTTGATCCTTGATAAAGCTACAAATAGAGAAAGAATAGTCTTTCAACAAATGGTGTTGGAAAAACTGGTCAGCCATATTTTAAAAATTGAATCTCAGCTGACTTCACATCTTACACAGAGGTTAATGCAAATTAGATCATACATACAGATTAAAAACACAAAGCTAAAGCCAAGCATGGAGGCTCATGCCTGTAATCCTAGCACTGGGAGACTAAGGTGAGGGGGTAGCTTCAATCCCTGGGCTCCAGACCAGCCTGAGCAACATAGTGAGACCTTATCTCCATAAAATAGAAAATTAGCCCGATGTGGTGGCTTGCACCTGGAGTCCCAGCTACTTTGAAGGCTGAGGCAGGAGGATCACTTGAGGCCAGGAATTAGAGGCAGAAATGAGCTATGATTGTACCACTACACTCCAGCTTAAGTGACAGAGTGAGACCTTGTCTCTAAAAAAAAAAAATTTATAATACTTTAAAAAGAAAGCATAGGAGAAAATCTTTGTGGGCTGTCAGGTAAAGAGTTCTTAGAAATGACACCAAAATCATGATCCATAAAAGAAAAAGTTTATCAAAATTAAGAATTGAGACATAGTCAAGAGAATAAAAAGATAAGCTACAGACTGGAAAAAATTTTTGCAAATCATATCCAAGAAAGAGCTTTGTCTACAGCATATAAAGAACCTTCAAAATTCAACAGTAACAAAACAACCCAAACCAGTGTCTTGACAGATTTCCTTGAAGGTCTTGGGTCAAAAAAAGGGTCTCTGTCTCTAGATCTTCCACAGTGAGTAGAAAGGAAAACAGGCATCTGAGCTGATCTCTCAGGGAATCACCAAGACCAACCAAAATGTACAATCTCAAATTTTTGGAGGGCAAAGTTCTTACTGCCCACCTTGCTACTAGCCACTAACCAGCTGCCCCAGGAAGGCAGGCTGTGGTCTTTGTGACCACAAGGAGACTGAGGAAGGGCGGATTCACACATATTGATGTCTTACCAAATTTTAGCAGCCTCTCCCTTTATGAAGCACTTCCCTGGTTGCTGTAAGTGCCTGATCAGGTTCCAGAGTTCCAAAATTGTTTGTTCTGATAGTCTTTCCAGTTTAATGATTGTTTTTATGGAAGGGCAAACCCCTTGTACTTCCTACTCTGCCATTTTCTTTGGCATCTCCCTCCATTGTATTTTTTACTATTATCTCTTTGTACAGTTTTGTTTGTGCTTGCTCTGATGACTACAAAATACATACTAAATTTTCCCTGTCTTAGAATTGATATTTTACCACTTTTAAGTTCAGTGTACAGCCTTACTGCCATATTGGTCCCTTTGTTCTCTTTGTTGTAGTTATTTTATACATTACATCTACATTGGTTTAAAACAACATCCAGCAATGTAACAATTTTTGCTTTTCAACCATCAAGTTATTTTAAAGAACTCAAGATGAGAATAGTTATTTATACAGGATATTTAGCGTTTTCCTTGATCTTCCTGCCCTGCGTTCTATATATACTAAAAAAAGTGTGTGTGTGTGTGTGTGTGTGTGTGTGTGTGTGTGTGTGTAAGGCTGGGCACGGTGGCTCAAACCTGTAATCCCAACACTTTGGGAGGCTGAAGTGAGAGGATTACATGAGCTCAGGAGTTCGAGACCAGCCTGGGCAACTTGGTGAGCCCTCATCTCTACAGTAAATTAAAAGAGTATATATATGTACTTTTTTGGGGGGGATTGGGATCTTACTTTGTCACCCAGGCTAAAGTGCAGTGGAAAGAACATGGTGTACCACAGCCTTGACCTCTGGACTTAGGTAATTCTTCCACCTCAGTGTCCTGAGTAGCTGGGACTACAGATGTGCACCACCATGCCCTGCTGATTTTTTTTTTTTTTTTTTGTAGAGACAATGTCCTTCATTATGTTGCCTAGGCTGGTATTGAACTCCTGGGCCGAAGTGATCCTCCCATGTTGACTTCCCAAAGTGCTGGAATTACAGGAGTGAGCCACCACGCCCAGCCTTGGCTTTCATAATTTAATGAGACATCTGCATTTATTCAAATCCCTCAAGTAGTGCATTATGTTTCTCTAGGTGCTGTCAATTTTTCTTTAGCTTTCATTATTATAATTATGATTTATCTGGACATGGAACTCTTACATTTTATCCTATTAAGTGTTCACCTAGCATTTTGAATCTAGATTTATGTCCTTCATCAAAATTAGAGCATGTTCAGCCATCATTTCTTCAAGTATTTTTCTGTACCACACTTTTCTTGTGACTTAAATTACAGGAAGTATATCTTATGGTATACTTCCAGACTCCTGAGGTTCTACTCATATTTTAAATCCTTATTCTCTCTGCTATTCCAGATGCATAATTTCTATCAACCTGTCTCCAAGTTCACCAACTTTTTCTCCTGACGTCTCCTTTCTAATATTGAGCCAATTCATTGAGTTTTCTATGTTGGTTATTTTTCAGTAATAAAATTTCCATTTGCTACTTCTTTGAATCTTCAACTTTGCTGAGACTTTCTGTCTTTCATTTAATGAGTGTTCACCCTTATTTGGAGCATTTTTATAATGGCTACTTTAAAGCCTTTGTTAGAAAATTCTAATATCCGTGTTATCTGAACACTGACTGTCTTTTCCTATGTGAGTTGACATTTTCCAAGTAATTTTTGGTATGCCAAGATTTTTTTAATTCAGTCCTTCTGAATGTTATGTTATGAGACTGGATCTTGTTTAAATCTTATGGAGAATATTGACATGGTTTTGGCAGACATTAAACGTGGCTAGATTCAAGCTACAAGTTCCAAACCAGCCTTGTGATTTCAGTGTCAGTTTCATTTTCAAAGCCTTTTCATTGCTAGGCAGATCTCTCCCTAGGCTGTGCTCTTTTCTTTTTTTTTTTTTTTTTTTGAGTTGGAGTCTCACTCTGTCACCCAGACTGGAGTGCAGTGACCACTCTCGGCCACCGCAGCCTCGCCTGCTGGACTCCGGCGATCCTTCCGCCTCAGCCTTCCGAGTAGCCAGAATTACAGGCGTGCGCTACCATGCCCAGCTAATTTTTTTTTATTTTATCATAGAGATGAGGTCTCGCCTGCCCAGGCGAGTCTCGAACCCGCGGGCTCAGGCAATCCACTCACCTCAGCCTCCCAAAGGCGCGGGATTACAGGCTGAGCCACCGAGCCCGGCTGCTCTTTTCTTTAATTCGGTTTTCAAAGTCTTTGGTATTTTCTTTAGGATTAGATCCATGTAGGTGTAGTTTAGAGGGTAAGCCTACAGTTCATAAACAATGTTATGGGGTCATTCTCCCAGTCCCCCCCTTCTCTATGACAACCCCTGTATTTTCCAGTTCCCTAGGGTGCCCACTTTTAGTTCTTTGACCAGAAAGTGAGGCTTTATTAACGTCACTCTGCCTGCCATACATGCCTTGTAACTGCAACTGAAAGGACAAAATGGCAAGAGAACAGAGAGAGAAAACAAGCAACAGAGTTTTAACCTATAATCTTGGGACTCTGTGCTGTATGATTTTATTTCCAAATGAGGAGGAAGTTTTCCCTCTCAGAGGTTTAGGCACATACAAGCCCATATTCACCTCTGTTGCATCCAGGGAACTCCTTTTCCACTCCCTGAGCCTGAAGTAGAGAGGCTTCTCCTGGAGTTTTTCTGTCTGTGCTGTGCCCCTTGGAGGTTTTAGGCTAACATGAGTCCAGGCTGGAGGATATTAAAGGGAAAAAAATGGAGCTGGATACTGTGGCATGTACTTGTAGTCCCAGCTACTCGCTGGGAGGCAGGAAGATCACTTGATGCCGGGAGTTCAAAACAAGCCTGGGCAACACAGCGAGATCCCTGTCTCTTGTAAACTCACTACCAGGTTCAGTGACACTTCAGATTCTCATCTTCTTTCCCAGTCTGCCTGTTACTATTTACTTTTCAGGGTCCTCATATAGCTGCTTCATGCATTCTGTCTAGGTTTTCTAGCTGCATTCAGTGGGAGAGACAGGAGATAGTGTACGTAGTACATCTTACTCAGAACTGGGACCTCTCTCTGGCTACTGTTAGGATTTTTTTCTCTTTATCTTTGGTTTTCTGCAGTTTGACCGTAATGTACCTATGTGTAGTTTTCTTTGTATTTTTTGTCCGAGGTTCACTAATCTACAGGTTAATGACTTATCAGTTTTGGGAAATTCTCTGTGTTATCTCTTCAGTGATTTCTTTTGCTTGCTTCTCTCATTCTCAGACCCTAATGATTACAAATATGGTATTCATTTGATATTGCCCTCCATTTCTCTTATGCTTTATTCTTTTTATATTGTATTGTTTATCTCTCTGTGTTTCAACTTACATAATTTTATTCATCCATCTTTGTAACTGAATCTTTTCTTTTGCTGTGCCAGTATTTTCTTTCACCTTAAACTTTAAAATCTTGAATATAAATATAAAATGAAAAACGTGTCCAACTGATTGTATATTTTTATTTTTCTGATTGAAATAAGCAATAGAACTAAGTGAATTAAATAACTATTACTGGCCAGGCGTGATGGCTCACACTTGTTTTTTTTGGGGGGGTTTTTTTTTTTTTTTGAGTTGGAGTCTCACTCTGTTGCCCAGACTGGAATGCAGTGGCCACTCCCGGCCACCACAGACTCGACCTGCTGGGCTCCAGAGATTCTTCCGCCTCAGCCTTCCAAGTAGCTGGGACTACAGGCACGCCCTATCATGGATGTCTCACACTTGTAATCCCAGCACTTTGGGAGACCAAGGTGGGTGGATCGCTTGAGCCCAGGAATTCGAGACTAGCCTATACAACATAATGAAACCTCATTTCTACAAAAAATAAAAAAAATTAGCTGGGCATGGTGGCATGCATCTATAGTCCCAGCTATTCAGAATGCTGAGTTGGAAGGATCGCCTGAGCCCAGTAGGTAGAGGCTACTGTGAACTATGATCATTGTGACCACACCACTGCATTCCATCCTGGGTGACAAAGTGAGACCCCCAACTCATAAACAAGCAAACAATCATATTACTAACTATATCATGATTTTTTTTCCAAAAAGAATTTTTAAATATTCTGTCATTAGTAGTGGTTTCTCCATTTTTCTAACCTGGGATAAGACTTTAAAATGGGCTGGGCACAGTGGCCCACACCTGTAATCCCAGCACTTTGGGAAGCAGAGACAAGAGGATGCCTGAGTGTAGGGTTTCAAGACCAGCCTAGGCAACTTGGTAAGACCTCATCTCTACAATAAATAAAAAAATTAGCCAGGCATGGTAGCACACGCCTGTGCCTTGCAGTTACTTGGAAGACTGAGGCAGAAGGATCACTGAGTCAAGCAGGTCAAGACTGTGGTGGCCATGAGTGTGCCACTGCACTCCAGCCTGGGTGACAGAGTGAGACTCCTACTCAAAAAAAGTAAAATAAAATAAAATGGACCAGGCATAGTGGTTCATGTCTGTAATCCCAGCACTGTGGGTGGCGGAGGTGAGAGGATTGCCTGAGCCCAGGGGTTCAAGACCAGCCTGGGAAACATGGTGAGACCTTGTCTCTACAATAAATAAAAAAAATTAGCTGGGCGTGGTGGTGCACACCTGTAGTTCCAGCTACTTGGAAGGCTGAGGTGGAAGGATCACCTGAGTCCAGCAGGTAGAGGCTGCCGTGGCCAGGAGTGTGCCACTGCACTCCAGCCAACGTACAGAGTGAGACTCTGGCTCAAGAAATAAAAATAAAAAAGACTTTACAAGGAACATATAATAGAAAAAAGTGTATATTTTTCTTCCCTCTATGGTAGCTTACTACCTCCTATATGAATAAGGAAGAATGGGGTTCATTTATTCACTCATTTAACAAATGCTTATTGGATGCCTGCCATGTGACAAGTTGAAGATGTCTTATCTAGGTTAAATAACAATGCATTCTACCACTTAACAGGGCTTACCCAAAATCCATTTAACATTGTACTCAGAAGCTTATACCACTTCCCCTGCTTCCGGGAGTTCAGGGGAAAGACTAAGTAATCTAGCTTCACTTGCCCTTTCTTCTTTTTTCATTCCATTTTATTCAAAATAAGAACAGAGATTTATTAAATACCTCTTAATTATGTGCCAGGCAATTTGCCAAGCACTGGGAAATGCAAGGCCCATGAAAACATAGTTCCTAACTTTAATGGAATTCTATACTCTAGAAGAAGGACATGGACATAAATAAGTTCTACAGGGTATTAGAAATATTATGATAAAAATAAACATATGGTGCAGGGGAGGCAGAGTGAAAGTAGTAATTTCTACCAGAAGCAGAAGGGCTTACTTACCAGGGGAGATAAAAACATACAGTGAGTCTTGTAATGTGAGTGTAAGTTGCCTGGAAAGAAGGGAATCAGAGATAAAGTTATCTCCCAGTAGTTATTCATTATTAAAAGTACAGAGGGTGAAATGATATGCAATTTATTTAAAATACACAAATAGTCCAATAAGACTTTTGGTATAAGACTTAGAGGAAATGTTTGTTTTTCTAATCTTTCTTCCTCCTAATTTTAAAAACTCTTTAAAGGTTATCAATTGGCAAACATCTCTTCACATTCCACCGCAAGCTAAACTGAGTCCTGAAGCTTCTGATCTTATTATTAAACTTTGCCGAGGACCAGAAGATCGCTTAGGCAAGAATGGTGCTGATGAAATAAAAGCTCATCCATTTTTTAAAACAATTGATTTCTCCAGTGACCTGAGACAGCAGTCTGCTTCATACATTCCTAAAATCACACACCCAACAGATACATCAAATTTTGATCCTGTTGATCCTGATAAGCTATGGAGTGATGATAATGAGGAAGAAAATGTCAATGACACTCTCAACGGATGGTATAAAAATGGAAAGCATCCTGAGCATGCTTTCTATGAATTTACCTTTAGGAGGTTTTTTGATGACAATGGTTACCCATATAATTATCCAAAACCTATTGAATATGAATACATTAATTCACAAAGCTCAGAACAACAGTCGGATGAAGATGATCAACACAGAGGCTCAGAGATCAAAAATCGAGATCTAGTATATGTTTAACACACTAGTAAATAATTGTAATGAGGATTTGCAAAGGGGCCTGAAATGCAAGGTGTTTTGAGATTCTGAGAGTAAAATTATGCAAATGTGACAGAGTATTTGTGCTCTGTGTACAATATTTTATTTTCCTAAATTATGGGAAATGTTTTTAAAATGTTAATTTATTCCAGCCTTTTAAATCAGTAACTTAGAAAAAAAATTGTTATAAGGAAATTAAATTATGAACTGAGTACTATAGTCAGTTCTTGGTACTTAAAGTACTTAAGATAAAAAAAAAATAATGCTTTGTTTAAAAGGAGAAGCCTGGTATCTATTTGTATATATGCTAAATAATTTTAAAAGACAAAATTTTTGAAAGACAGTTTTAGTTTTATTTTGCTTTAACCAAATATGAAGCATAGCCTGTATTTGCAGAGCTCTTTGTTCCCCCATAACCTTGTTTTGTTTGGTACAACATAAGTTAGAGAATTTAAGCCATCATGTTGGTGAATGTTCCTATGCTAATGATAATCTGTATAATTCACATCCTGGAACTAAGAAATACAGGGTTGAAACAATGTAATACGTTCATCAGAAGGAAAACTAATGCAGTTTATCTTTTTGTTTCCCTCTGTGAAATATTTATCTTCTAGCATTTATTCTCAAGAATTACTGGCTTTAAAAGAAGCCAAAGCACTATTAGTTTTCTTTCCATATTGATATTTTTAATGCTGCTTCCAGTTTGAAATAGGAACAAAGCTGCCATAAGTCAAAATTTTCAATGTGTTTCAGTGTTTCCACCATCCTAAGCAGAGAAGTTATTTTTAGTTTCATATAAAACTTGGAAATTATTTGGGGGTACTCACTAGAAAAGTACTTTTCCTATATAATTACTGGTTTTGATTATGTCATCAATGTTATAGGTTTTCTCTTTTAGAATAGTGCTGCTTATACAGATTGTTATTGGCAATGGAAAATCTGAATATTTGGCAATATTTTACCTAAGAGCAGATTAATTGGTGGAAAAAAATGACTCTTAATTGAGACAGCCATTAATAATTAGGAAGAGTTCTTACTGGCCTTAGAAAATTCAAGTCCTCTTAACTTATTCAAGGTGAAATAATATGTTTTCAACATATCTGTTACATATAATGCTTAGGTTCTAAGGAAAACTCATGGTTCATACCAAAATACATACATGTAGCTTATCTTTTAGGAAGGGGGAAGGGGCTCTATTCCGACCATAGTAAAGTTTATATATTTTTTTCTTTCTCTTAAGCTTCACTGATATGGACTTGTGTTTTGTTTGTTTGTTTGTTTATCAAAAGTTACTTTTTGTGGATTAGAGGCATAATTTTAGTGATTTTCAAACTTTTCACTTTCTCCATATAAAAGCTAATAGAAACCATACACGTAGTAAATTTAAAGGCAAAGCTGTTCTAGCTGAATTGGAGGGGCAGGGCCAAGATCATTTAAGAGCTCACACTTCCCACCTCTCCACAGGAGGTCCTCTCAGAGCTCAGCTTGAAAACCAGTGCTGTGGGTCTTTTGGGGTCACTGGTTCTTTTGAGAATCTGATGAAAGCTGCAGGCTCTTCCCAGAAAACACACACACACATCAAGACATACACATAAAATGTTGCATGCAGTTTCAGGGAATTTTAGACACGTTGAAACATGTCACAGACTCTAGGTTAAGGACCTCTGTCCTGTAAGAAAATTGATCTATTAAAATAAAAACTTTGCTTTTAATTTACTGATCAGTACTCAAATTAGCACATCTTGTATAAACTGATAATTTCTGATGAAAAAGGTATGTAGCATGTGATAAGATGACTTATGAATGCCTCTCTCTTGCTGGTACAACACTAAGATGTTCTAAATACATCATTCTGAGGGCACTGAATTGTGTGGCTTATTACATGTTTTATACAGAATTTGTTTTTTTTTTTTTTTAGTTGGACTCTCACTTTGTTGCCCGTGCTGGAGTGCAGTGGCACGCTCACGGCACTGCAGACTCAACCTGCTGGGCTCAGGTGATCCTTCGCCTCAGCCTTCCAAGTTGCTGGAACTACAGGGATCTGCCACCACGCCCAGCCAATTTTTTGATTTGTTGTAGAGATGAGGTCTTGTCAAGTTGCCCAGGCTGGTCTCAAACCCGTGGGCTCAGGCAATTCTCTCACTTCAGTGTCCCAAAGTGCTGGGATTTTAGGTGTGAGCCACCATGCCCAGCCCAGAATATTTTTGAGGGATTTTTGATTAAAGAATTACAAGAAAATGCACTATAATGAGATGGCTGTCTTCACCTCATGGAACATTTGATTAGTCCCATAAAATCCTATGCAAAACAAAGTAGTTTGAGAATTTTCAGCTTGGTATTCACATTTATAAGATAACCCTCTTGCTCTTTTGCCTTTTTCAGATTTATTTAAATTTTCATTTAGTTATTTCACTTCTGGACTATGGTGCAATACACTAGAAAATAATTTTGTTACATTTACATTGTAGGAATACTAAGGTGCTGTCTGCTCTCCTTTCTCTTCCCACACAATCTGGATTGCCCCTGTTCCTCAAATGTAACAGACACTACAAATTTTGTATTATTTTAAAATTTCCTCTGACAGTGTAAACCTTTTGTGTTTATCTAAAGCAGTACACAAGCCTTTGGTATCTGCAGTTTTAATAGTTTGGATATACATACTAGCTTATCTTATTCCCAAACTACATCCAGTTCTTCCAGTATAGAATCTGGTGCTTCCTGAACAAAAAGATGAGAACAACAACATAAAACATAGAAGCTCTCAGTTGAAATGGAGTGAAAACATTGGTTCTACATGTTTTCTTTTTAAATAAATTTCTCATTTAAAAAATTTGCTGTCTTTCTTATACTTACCCCTTTTTATGCATATCAATAGTATTTATAAAATGTATTCTATAATTATGTAATTGTAGATACTGTTATGTATTGTCCAGTGACATCCTAAGGCAGGCCCTATTGCTGTATCTTTTCTACCTTCTTATTTGTAATAGAAACTAGAATGTATGACTAAGAAGTCACTTTGAGACTGACTTTTTAAAAAAGTTATTACCTTCTGCTGTTGCAATGTGCAAAACTGTGAGTGGAAATGTTTTATTCTGACTTAATAATATGTTAGAAATTAGAAAATACAGTGGGAGGATTTTTAGACATTGCTGCTGCTGTTACCCAAGGTACTTTAGAAAAACATTTTTTAATAAAAATAAACAAAAATCCCTTTGGTATTTAAAGTGAAACATTTAGCCTGTTCATTTTAATCGAAAGCAAAAAGTAATTTGGGTCAACATATTGGTATATTTGTAAAGCGCCTTAATATATCCTTTTGTGGAAGGCACTACACAGTTTACTTTTATATTGTATTGTGTATATAAGTATTTTGTATTAAAATTGAATCAATGGCAACACTACAGTTTTATAAAGTCATGCTTTGTTAGAAAAGGAATTACAGCTTTGAAATATAACTAAATGTTTTGCATACTTTTGAATGTAATAGATATGAATAATCAGTCTGTTTTTAATTAATCTATTTGTATTTTCCCAATCATTTTCTCTAGTGTAATGTTTGCTGGGATAATAAAAAAAAAAAAAAAAAAGCAAAATTCAGGTCTTTAGTTATGTGTGGAAAGCTAATTTTAGGCTGCTTAAGTATTTTGATTTTTTAATTCAAAAATGTATTTTAACCTTTTATTCTCTGATAAAATGTATGATTAAAAATTTAAAGGTTTAAAATTATATATATATATATATATATATATATATATATATATATAAAAACTAATGATAGTGCCTAGTTAGATTAAGGCAAACTGAATATAGTGTAAATGTCACATGTTTCCATTTAAGTGTTTCCATTTTGTCCAGTATAAGTACAATAAATATTTCACGTTAAAGGCTTCCTTCAGATCACAGGTTTAAAACTTTTTAATTATTAAATTCTGTATTTGGTATCATTTGAGTACCGCTTACAATTTAAAAAATGTGTGTTACTGGTTAATCTGTTTGCTTTATTTACAGTGCTTTATCACATGAAAATTTTTTTTAACTTTTAATTTCTTATTTTAAAGAATGTGGGGTACGATTCAGGGTATGAAATTCTTACCAAAGTATATGTATGTTGATGTTATGTCTTATATCAACTTTTTGTGTATGAACAGATGTTAAGTTTTTATTCCTTTTTTTCAAGCATTACTATCACTGATATGTCTCCTTTTATCTCCTTGTTTGCAGTCCCTTGTAAATGTATATATGTATGTATGGTCTACATGAGGCATTGCATTAAATTTCCTGTGATTATTTTGCTACACTGTAGACCCACGTTTGGCATGCTTAAAATTGTGACTCTACTCTGCTGTGCCAAATAAGCCAACACGCATATCTGCTCATGTATGTGATAGGTAAAGGAAGGTTGCCAAATGTATGTTTGAAGCATAGATAGTTTTATTCCCAATATGCAATCTTTCCTTCTGCCTTTCAGCAATAGAGCTATCCAGAGATTCTGAACATTTTGCTGGGTTCAGACTCTCGATGGAATTTTAGATTCTTTCCCCTGTGGAGGGGTTAAGTTTGTTCTGTGGCAGGGAAAAAAAAAAAAAGATTCTTATAAATATTTAGCTCCCATACGGGATGACTAATGACACAGGCTGCTTTTGTTCCCTAGTATACCCGTTCTTCCATTCTTCCTTTTACTAACAGAGCCCCTATCCCTCTCTGAGTTTTGACTACCCCGCTGGAGTCCATGTTTGTTTGTTTCTTTTTTCTTTTTTTAAGAAACAAGGCCCCACTCTCTCACCCAGTTGGGGTAGAGTGACATCATAACTCACTGTAACCTCGAAGTCAGATTTAAGCAATCCTTCCATCTCAGCATATACTACCTACCACATGTAGCTAATTTTTTTTTTTTTTTTTTTTGGTAGCAATGGGATTTCATGTTGCCCAGGCTGGTCTCAAATTCCTGGTCTTTTTTTTTTTATTATTTTAAAGATGTGAGGTACAATTCAGGTTAGGTATGCAAATGTTTATTATGCAGGTACCCTTGATGAGGTGTGCCATGTCACAACCTCCCCCCCCGAAATTCCTAGTCTTAAGTCATTTTCCCATTTCAGCCTTCCATAGTGCTGAGATTACAGGCATGAGCCACTACTGCGCCCAGCGTAGGTCCATGTTTTTTATATTCCTTTGTAATTAGGTGTGACCTCATGACTAAGTTTTGGCCTTTGGGATATGAGCAGACATGATAGGTCCAAGTTCTACATACACTTAAAGTTGATACTGCTTGCCCACCACTTGCTCTTTCCCTTTTCGCACAGAATGGAACATGTACATAGTGGTGACTTTATACTGACCATGAAAATCAGGTAAACAGTATAATTACAGTGGATCAACAAAATTAATAGAACCTAGTCATCCGAGATTGTGTGAAGCAGGGTCATGTGTCCAGCTTGGACTGGTCAACTGCAGAATGTTAGAGAAAATTACACATAAAACTCCGTTTGTTACTGCTACTGAGCCTATACCCTAATTAATACAGTGTAATTTGTAATATTGTATAATTTGATTTGCAGAAGAATTTGAGGAAGTCACTTTGTACTTTAACCATGTCTATGCAATCAGTGATGAAATTCAGTTACTCTTAGGTTTTTTCCTAATTCATCATCTTCATCCTCGTTTTTACTAATTTGGTTTAGGTCCACATTAGACTGAATTATTTTAATAACTTTCTAACAGGAGTTTTTTTTTTATTTCATTCTGGTACCTCAAATTTATTATTCAACTTTTCACCCAAGTGACCTACTTAAAAGACAATCCT
Organism: Cephalopachus bancanus; assembly: GCA_027257055.1. Taxonomy (NCBI): domain Eukaryota; kingdom Metazoa; phylum Chordata; class Mammalia; order Primates; family Tarsiidae; genus Cephalopachus; species Cephalopachus bancanus. Next base: position 1,573,314 of record JAPVLO010000006.1, read on the forward strand.
AGACCAGGTATGGTGGCTCATGCCTGTAATCCTAGCACTTTGGGAGTTGGAGGTGAGAAGATTGCTTGAGCCCACAAGTTCAAGACTAGCCTAGGCAACTTGGTGAGACCTGGTCTCTGGTCTCTACAGTAAAATTTTAAAAATAGCCAGGCGTGGTGGTACATGCCTGTAGTTCCAGCTACTTGGAAGACTGAGGCAGAAGGATCACCTGAGCTCAGCAGGTAGAAGCTGTGGTTGCCCTGAGCGTGCCACTGAATTCCAGCCTGGGCAAAAGTGAGACTCCTACTCAAAAAAAAAAAAAAAAAAGAATATACATAATTTTTCCAGTTAAAAGAGGATTCATTTTTATTGAAAAATTCAAGTATTTAAGCCAAGCACGGTGACTCACACCTGTAATCCCAGCACTTTGGGAGGCTGAGGCAAGAGGATTGCCTGAACCCAGGGGTTCAAGACCAGCCTGAGCAGCTTGGGCAAGACTTTGTCTCTACAATAAATCAAAAAATTAGTCGGGTATGGTGGCATGTCTGTAGTTCCAGCTGATTGGAAGGCTGAGGTGGAAGGATTGCCTGAGCCCAGCAAGTTGAGGTTGCAGTGGCTGTGTATGTGCCACTGCACTCCAGCCTGGGCGTCAGAGTGACTCCAACTCAAAAAAAAATTAAAGAATTCTAGATTCTGCTTCTAGCATGACCAATCCACCTCCTAATGGGTTTATGCCATCACATCTAACAACTATAAAGTGGGGAAGAAAAAAACTAGAGATACTGGAGTGAAACCAAGACCAGGCAGATTCTGAAGGAGAGTTGATCATTGGAGGAGAGGAACGGCACTCAAGCATTCCATTTTCATGACAGCTGGCCTGAGAAAGGCCCAAAGCTGAATCGTGAGCCATACATGTGTAGGGGAGAATTCAAATATCCTAAAAATAAAAGAACTGACTTGACATGTGAGGTGCTACCCAAGAGAAAAAGAGCCACACCAAGTTAATTTTCTGCATAACAAAAGAACCACCTTCAGAGGTATAACACAGAAACCACAGTATCTACAGCATAACATTTCCAATGTCCAGGATACAATCCAAAATTCCTTGACGTATGAAGAAATATAAAAAATATGACCTGTTCCCAAGAGATAACACAATCAATGGAGGTCAACCTCCAAAGTCCTATTAACCTTTGGAATTGGCACATCAAGGATATTACAATGGTTCTTCTAACTATGTGCAATGATGTAAAGAAAATATTCTCATAACAAATGCAAAGATATGAAATCACAGCAAGGAAAAAGAAACTATAAGCAAGTAACCACAAAAATTCTAGAAATAACATCTGATATTTTTGACAAAAATGAAAATGACAGGAAAAATAAAATTTGAAGATAGAAATTATCCATTTTGAAGGATAGAGGAAAAACGATTGGAAAAAATGAACAGTTTATGTAAGACAATACCTAAAGATTTAGCATACACATAATTGATATGTGTTTCTCCTAGCAGGATAATGGGGCAGAAAAAATGTGAAGAAATAATTATCTCCAAGTTTCCTAGATTTTATGACAGATGTTTGTTTTTAAATTGGAGTCTCACTCTTGTCTTCCAAGCACATTCATGGCCAGTGCAGCCTCGACCTGCTGGGCCTAGGCAATCCTTCCTTCCTCAGCCTTCCAAGTAGCTGGAACTACAGATGCACACGTGTGTGTGTGTGTGTGTGTGTGTGTGTGTGTGTGTGTGTGTGTGTGTGTAGCTGGAACTACAGATGCACACCACCACGCCCAGCTAGTTTGTGTGTGTGTGTGTGTGTGTGTGTGTGTGTGTGTGTGTGTGAGAGAGAGAGAGAGAGAGAGAGATTTATTGTAGAAACAAGTTCTCACCAAGTTGCCCAGGCTGGTCTCAAACCCCCGGGCTCCCAAAATGCTGGGATTACAGGCTGAGCCACCGCGCCCAGCCAATTTACTGGTTTAAGAAACCTAGGCAATCTACAGCAGAGGGAAAAGAAGACCACATCTAGATACCATTGTCAGTTGTGAAAATGAGCCACTCAGATCTACTGTGAGGAGCAAACTGATAGCAGTGAAAGTCTGAACTAATGGGTAGAGCGAGACATATAACTGCAATGGGACAGGCAAAAAAATAAGTTTCAGGTGGGCTGAAAGGCATGAAATTGTGGTGCATCGGTCTTCATAGTAGTGTGATTTTTCTCTGTAGCATTCAACAGTCTGTTGGTAGCAGATCAGTGAGGGAAGCTATTGTTTAGGAAGATGGCGTATAAGGTTAGTGAAGGGCACTTGGTGGATCTGTCCCAGTCTCTTACTGCAGCTATGAAGTGGCAATCTAAAAATTAGTCAGCAAATCTTACTTATAGTTAGAATTTTCTAGTCTTATACATATGCTGTATCTCAAGAAATGGCTCAAATGTTTGAAATATGTAGAGAGGAGTGCTAGATGCATCGACCAGGTGAGTGAAGTTAATAAACAGGTCCTGGGCCAGGCTTGGCAACTCAGCCTGTAATCCCAGCACTTTGGGAGGCTGAGGCGAGTGGATTGCCTGAACCCACAGGTTCAAGACCACCCTGGGCAACTTGGCGAGACCTCATCTCTACAATAAATCGAAAAGATTAGCCGGGGGTGGTAGTGCACGCCTATAGTTCCAGTTACTTGGAAGGCTGAAGTGGAAGGACCGCCAGAGCCCAGCAGGTAGATGCTGGGGTGGCCATGAGTGTGCCACTGCACTCCAGCCAGGGAGACAGAGTAAGACTCCGATTCAAAACTAAAAAAAAAAAAAAAAAAAACAGGTCCTGAAAGCCCTTTCAGATTTCTCTGATGAAATGTAAAAAGTGGCTCTAATTTTTTTTAATTATTTTATTGATCCTACAGATATCTAAATAATATCTACAATATACCAGACATGGCAGTAGGCTGGGTTCCCCAACTCCCAGAAGCTAACAGCTCACTGCAGCCTACACCACCTGGGTTTAGGGATCCTTCCATCTCAGCCTCCCAAGTAGCTGGGACTACTGTGTGTGCCATCACACCCAGCTAGTTTATTCATTTATTTTTATTTTTTATTTTATTTATTTATTTTTTTTTTTGAGTTGGAGTCTCACTCAGTCGCCCAGACTGGAGTGCAGTGGCCGCTCCTGGCCCCCGCAGCCTCGACCTGCTGGGCTCCGGCGATCCTTCCACCTCAGCCTTCCGAGTAGCCGGAATTACAGGCATGTGCCACCACGCCCGGCTGATTTTTTGATTTATTGTAGAGATGGGGTCTCACTGCCCAGGCGGGTCTCGAACCCGCGGGCTCAGGCAATCCACTCACCTCAGCCTCCCAAAGGCACGGGATTACAGGCTGAGCCACCGAGCCCGGCTTATTTTTTATTTTTGAGAAAAGATCTTGCTATGTTGCCTAGGCTGGCCTCGAACTCCTGAGCTCAAGCAATCCTCCCACCTTGCCTCCCAAAGTGCAGGGATTACAGGAATGAGCCACTGCACACAGCCAGCAACATAATCTTATATATAGAAAACCCTAAAAGCTCCATCACAAAATTCTTAGAACTGATAGACTCAATAAAGTTGCAGGACCCAAAATCAGCCTACAAAAATCAGTAATATTGCTGTAAACCAGGGAGTCCTGGTCTGTGGCCTGTTAGGAACCAGGCCACACAGCAGTAGGTGAGCAGTGGGTGAGACAGCAAAGCTTCATCTGTATTTACAGCTGCTTCCCATCGCTGGCATTACTGCCTGAGCTGCATCTTCTGTCAGATCACCACGGCATTAGATTCTCACAGGGGCACGAACCCTATTGTGAACTGCGGATGCAAGGTTGCACACTCATTAGAATCTAATGCCTGATGATCTGAGGTGGAGCTGAGGGTGATGATGCTAGCTCTGGGGAGTGGCTGCAAATTCAGGTTAACATTAGATTAACATTAGCAATAAGGTTTGCACAGAAACCATAATAAATCAATTGCTCATAGACGCTTCAAAACCCTATCAGTGAGTGGCAAGAGAGTTAATATACTTGAGTTGTATAGCTGCATCTGGTGGCGGCTTTAAGTCAGAATCCAACACTTATTTTAGTCCATGCATGACCTGCCCATTATTTGATTTACTACTTCATCTGCGTCTCTCACTTTTCAATGGTGAGTTGTATAATTATTTCATTTTATGTTACAATGTAATAATAATAAAAATAAAGTGCACAATAAATCTTATGTGCTTGAATCCCAAAACCACCTTCAACTTCCCCTTCAGTGGAAAAATTGTCTTCCATGAAACCAGTCCCTGAAGCCAAAAAGGTTGGGGACTACTGCTCTAGGCAAACAAAATATCTGACTTCATTAAGTTTACCTGCTGGGGCATGAGACAAATTTATAATGTCAAGAGGTGGTCTTTATAGCCATTCCCCTCTTTTATAGTTCTAAAGATCATAACTCCTCTTGCAGTCCCCTAATCTAATTCTCCCCTCCAAACCATCTATTTGTAGCTGCCAGACTAATCTTCCTATTTGCTATATAACTTATGCCTTCATTTGAAAACTTTCACTGGCTCCTTTTTGCCTCCTGAAAGTTTAAACTCTTTAACTGACACCTTCCTTTCTACCTATTTTCCTGTAACTTCTATTCATGTGTCCTACGATCCTGTCAAATTAGTCTGACCATTTACCAGCGAAATGTAACCTCAATTTTCCGAGTCCCAGATTGGACACAATCATTCTAGAATGGTGGCGGTTGTAGAAGTCACACTAAAAGAAGTGACTAGTGGAGTAGTCATGAGGGTGGTACACAAATACTCCTTCAGGGCAGAACCCCCTCTTCCCCTACCCCCACTCCCCTCCCACTCCTTTGAAGTTGTGCTTGACCACATGAGTGGCTCTGGCCAATGAAATGTAGGCAAAAGTAACATGTATCACATGCCAGCAAAAGTTGTGCAATTTATCTCCTTTTTTCCACTGCCAAAGGTCCCAGTACCAGTGTCCGCTCTGCTGTGAATATACAGAGTAGATAAGAAAAAAATCCTGTTGTTGAAGCCTCTGTGATTTAGGGATAACAGCATAACCTACTCGTCCCTGACTAGTATAACTAGTACAGAGATGGAATGAATGTTTTTGCCTTTCTACTTTAAAAATCTTCGTTGAGGAATAATTTACATACTCCTCAAAGAGCAGTTGTTTTGTTTGTTGTTTTTTTAAATTTTCATTTTACTTTAAAGATGTAGGATACAATTCAGGGTTAGGTATACAAATGTTCATTATGCAGGTACCCATGTTGCTGAGGTGTTTCCCCTCTCCCTCGGCCCATTCCCACTCCACTACTGCCAATCCTGTCCACGCCCCCCCCCCGCTGCACGCACTTTGCTTCTTAAGTATTACGATAATTGTTCAAAGTCTGCTTCTGAATGGGAACATGTCACTCGGTTCTTTGTTTCTGTGATACATCACTCAGTATTATAGACTCTAAGTCCATCCAGGTTACTGTGTGTGATGTTCATGATTTTGTCCTTCTTTATGGCTGCATAATATTCTATCATGTATATGTACTACTTTTTAAAAATCCAGTCCTCTTTTTATGGGCAGCACGGTTGGTTCCATGTTCTTGCTACTGTGAACAATGCTGCCATAAACATATGTGTGCAGGTATCTTTTTTTATAGAGTGATTTGAGTTCTTCCGGGTATATTCCCAGTAGGAGTATTGTGGGGTCGTATGGAAGGTCGATTTTTAGATCTTTTAGGAATCGTCACACTGTTTTCCACAGAGGTTGTATTAGTTTACACTTCCACCATCAGTGTAGAAGTGTTCCCTTTTCCCTGCTCAGTGAGTTTTAATAAATGTATAAACCTATGTAATCGCTACCCCAATGAAACATTTCCTCTCTCCCATCTCCTAATCCAGAAAAACCAACCATTGAACAGCTGTTACTAAGATAAGATTTATCTGTTCTAGAATTGTCTATAAATAGAATCATACAATATGTATTCATTTTGTGCCTTTGAGAAGTTTTTAAACTTTAAACTGGCTTTGTAAATTAGCATACCTTTACATGCATATAAAAGACAAAAGTCAAATTATTCACCCAATTAGGGTAATTCATCTGTACCTCTCTGAACTGATTTTTTATTTCCAACATCTATCAGTTTCTTATGTTTCATTACAATAAAGTATATATCTACCATAGTGAAACTATTATTTTTTACTGAGTTCAGTTTACAAGACTTTAAGCCCCATGAAACACTCTAGTCTGTTGCCCACTGTATACTCGGTGCCAAAGGCTGTGTCTGACTGATAGTAGTTGCTCAATACATATTTGTTGACTGAACATATTTCCCTTCAATTGCTTTTATATTTATTTTTATTGTTTAAATTTTTTCAGTGAGAATAAGAAGAGCTTTATTGACAAATCTGTTATGCAAATGTGATTCTATCACAGTGCATTATTGGCATTCTTATTATCTGGAACTACTATAATCCTGCCCTCAGCTCTCTCCCCCAACTACCTCCTTTTATCCTTGCGCTGATGGTTCTAGTAGAAAAACTGCAGACTACAATACTTCTTGGATTCATGGATAGGTAAAAATCAGCTGGAAGATGCCTTCCCATGTGTTGCCTGAATGGTAAATAAAGCAGGACTTCTGTGTCCCACCCGAGTTTCCTGAATTGCTTTTATATGTCTTTGTTAAGCGACTGGGATGCTTTAATGTTAGAAATTTAATTATCCTGCACTCCTTTAGGAAAACGTGTCTTAAGTGCCTCTATTCCACCTCAGGTGATGGCAGAGAATGGAGACTGAGGACAGGAGGAAGTGTGGCCAATAACACTCTGTAAATCGTGAAACATCATAATGTTTGTATTAAAAGTGACCAATAAAACAGAATTCCACCAGCAGCGTGTCCGAATATCTTCGTGTACCTCCTCCCTACTGCTATGTCGTGACAGGGGACCCAGTCGAGGAGTTCTGAATACGAGGTTCTAAAACAAGATTTGTCATAAACGAATTGCTTGACACTTGACGCTCCCCTGTAAAATAGATACTGATTTCTTAATCTCTGAAGAATACGAGGAAAATCAAATGGGAGGGAAAGTAAGCAAGCACTTGGAAAATACTCCGAGGCACGTGCACCAAAAGTACCAGTTTCAGTCAATATCACCTCTAGTCTCTGCGTCCGGCCGAGGCGGCGTCGCGGGACTGCGCACGCGCGCCCAACCCCCGGCCACGCCCCCTCTCGCCTGGCCCGGCGCGCGCACGCCGCGCGGCGTCCTCGCTCCCGGGGCGTCGCCCCGCGTGCGCCCGAGTCGCCGAGGCAGTCAGTGGCGCCGGAAGTGGCCGTGGCGGGGTTGCCTTCAAATTTTCCGCGAGCCGTAGCGGCGCCCGGGGGGGTTGACTGTTGAACCCGGCAATCCTGGGGCCGCGAGCGGAGGGCCAGGCGGTTGGGGCTGGACTGAGCCCTCTTTCCTCGCTGCCGGAAACCCCTCTCGGCCCTTCCCCTGCGACTAGCGGTGGGCGGTTTCCCGAAGAGCCTGGGCCGCCCCAGGTGAGTGTTCACTCTCGCGGTGCTCTGGAGACCCCCGAGTCCCTAAGGCCCGACCGGTGGGGGACTCGTGGGGCCTGTAGTGAGAACCCGCTGCGCATCCTGCCTTAGGTCCTTGCTTTTGTCAATGACACTGTGTTTCAGGTGACAGTCCCCCTACCTGTGGAATCGGGGCTCCTCTCGATTCATTGGTTCTTCGCTTTTTGACTGGTCCTCTCCTGACTCTGTCCACGTCCCACCCCTCTAACCCCGTCCCGAAACCCATTCCATGAAAACTCCGAAACATGACATTGGGATGCAGCTTCCTTTCTTACAGTGTATTAGGTTGGTGTGATCTTGTTGGGGATGCTGTTTCATATTTGGTTTATTCTAGAGCCCGGCGTCCTCTGGGAGGCGTATGGCCCAAATTTTGCTTAGAGTTGGTACCTTTTAGAAAAATCTTCTCTCGAAGCATTTGTTTCTTACGTGCATTATATGGCGACAAAGTTAGAGATAAACGTGGATCCTTAAGTACCTTACGATGGATAATCTCAGGTCTTTAATCAAAATAATTTCCTCTTTTAACTGAGAAGTGCTACTTTTATGTTAGTTACTTCCAACAGCACGGTGCTGCATCCTTTTCTCTTGAAAGCACTAATTTGTGCACTCCTCTTTGAAATCAGACCTTTAGCTACTGCTGAAAACATTCCTGATGTTTTAGAACGTGTGCGATAGATCTTTGCCACGTAGTCACAATGATAGTCACCTTAGTAGGTGTCAAGACAGATTGTCGTATTGTTTTTTCAGGCCTAAATGTCTCAATATAAACCCCTATTTTCTTTTCCGAAAGACTTGTTTTTGTAATCAGTAAATTCTTATACCAAGAAGTAGGAGCAAAACTCTTTGTTTTGCATTGAGGTTAACAAATTGTTGTCTGTAAGTGCCTTAAAAAACAAGACAGTGCCAATCACTTTGCAACATTCCTAGACTATGAAGAAGCCATTTTATGACATTGGTTATTCCAGAATCTTTTACATTTTATAGATGCAGTACTAGGCATACTTGTAGGTAGTCTACAAGGGATTCTGCACCTTATTTTTAAACTGGTAACAGAATTCTGAAAAATAGTGAGGATTAGAGAATCTTGTAGAAGAATTTACTGTGTTAACTACATTGTTGAATTTGTTTACAACAATGGTTTTGGTTTTTTGTTTTTGTTTTTGTTTTTGCTACTTGACTGTTTAGAAAAGATAACATTATCACATCAATATGGTCAATGTTGATAACATGTTAAATAGCTTTTGCTTGTGGCTTTTTTTTTTTTTTTTTTGAGTTGGAGTCTCACTCTGTTGCCCAGGCTGGAGTGCAGTGGCGTGCTCACGGCCACCGCATCCTTGACCTTCAGGGTTCAGTAGATCATTTCACCTCAGACTTCCAAGTAGCTGGAACTATAGGCATGTGCCACCATGTCTGGTTTATTTATTTATTTATTTATTTATTGTAGAGATGAAGTCTTGCCAATTTGCCCAGTCTGGTCTTGAACCCGTGGGCTCAGGCAATCCTCTCACCTTGGCCTCCCAAAGTGCTGGGATTGTAGGTGTGAGCCATTGTGCCCAGCGGCTTTTCTTGTTTTCTTTTTTTTTTAAGAGATGGGAGTCTCACTGTGTTGCCCAGACTGGTCTCAAACTTCTGGGCTCAAGCAGTCCTCCCACCTCAGCATCCCAAAATACTGAGATTACAGGCATGAGCCAGCACACTCGGCCAAATACGGCCTTTTTTTTTTTTTTTTTTTGAGTCAGGGTCTCACTCTGTCACCCAGGCTGGAGTGTAGTGGCATGGTCATGGCTCACCACAGCTTCAACCTGCTAGGCTCAGTCTCCCAAGTAGCTGGGGCTATAGGTGTGTACCACCACACTTGTCTAATTAAAAAAATTTCTTTTTCGTAGAGACAAGGTCTTGCTGTGTTGCCTGTGCTCAATATGGCTTTTATTTTTATTTTTATTTTTTTGAGGCAGAGTCTCACTGTCGCTCAGGCTGTAGTGCAGTGGCACATTCACGGCCACTGGAACCTCAACTTGCTGGGCTCAGCCTTCCAATAACTGGAACTATAGGCACACACCACCACGCCTGGCTACATTTTTTATTTGTTGTAGAGAAGAGGTCTCGCCAAGTTGCTCAGGCTGGTCTTGAACCCCTGGGTTCAGGCAACCCTCTCTCCTCAGCCTCCCAAAATGCTGGGATTACAGGCATGAGCCACCATACCTGACCAATGTGGCTTTTAAATTACACTTTAATTACTATATTCATTGATTTTCTTGTTGTTGTTGTTCTGTTTAGGCAAACTGAAAGAAAGCTTACCAAATACATGTGTAGTGGACGTTTTATATATATATGTGTGTGTCTGTGTGTGTATATATATATATATATTTTTTTTTTTTTTTTCCTTGAGTACTTTCTTTTGGTGCTTTTTAAAACTTTTTTGCACTTGAGTATTGTACTGGAGTATATGATGATTATAAAGGTAAGAAAAAAATGTATGCCAAAAAAAAATGTATGCCATGGTCATGGGTCACTCATTTATTGTGCTTATTCATAATCATCAGTGACTGACTAAATTAGCATATGGGTTCTTTCACATTTCATAGATGAACATTCTGAAAATTGCTTACCAGTGTATTACCACTTTTAAAGTCACATAGACTTGGTTTATTAAAATGCCTTAGGAGGATGCATGAGTGAGTTTCAAGATCTGTTTTTGTTTTAGGAAATGCATTTTACAGTTAAATATTTTTTTAAACATTTTCAGCTTCCAGCAGTCATACTGACTTTTTAGTTTATGCCCTAAGAATATTCTATGCTTCTCTCCTCTTACTAAGCAAAGGAAAAATAAATAAATAAATAAAGTGATACTCCTTCCACTAAGCTTCAAGGATTTTAAGGTCTACCTTATTTTTGTCTTCAGTGCAATTCCTTGCAGCTCAGTTGGTGCTCCTTAAATATTTCTTGAATGAAAGACCTGTGCGCTTTAGGTTAAAAAAAAACTTCAGTGCAAGTGTTGGGTCCCCGCCTATGATTCCTTAAAACATTAAATGTGCCTTGTATCCTCTCCAGGTGTGGATTGAGGAGGGCCCTGTATTTGCTGTTCAGAGAGAATAAGAATTTTAGAACTCAAATTTTGCATCTGTTGCCAGCTCTTTCTTAGTCCCTTTGATCATTTTTTTTCCTAATCCTAGTCTCTTTCTGGAAATACAACACTGCATCTCATGTTTGATAGAAATTTTGCTGTACAATGGAGCTTTTGGTATTTCGGGTTTTTTTTTTTTTTTTTTTTTGAGTTTGAGTCTCATTCTGTCGCCAAAGCCGGAATGCAGTGGTACGCAGCTCACGGCTACTGCAACCTTGACCTGCTGGACTCAGGCATTCATTCCGCCTCAGCCTTCCAAGTAGGTGGAACTACAGTGCGGGCCACCACACCCAGCTAATTTTTTGATTTATTGTAGAGATGAGATCTCGCCAAGTTGCCCAGGCTGATCTTTTTTTTTTTTTTTTTTGAGTTGGAGTCTCACTCTGTTGCCCAGACTAGAGTGCAGTGGCCACTCCCGACCACTGCAACCTCGACCTGCTGAACTCTGGCGATCCTTCCGCCTCAGCCTTCCCAGTAGCCGGAATTACAGGAATGTGCTACCACGCCTGGCTGATTTTTTGATTTATTGTAGAGATGAGGTCTCACTGTCCAGGCGGGTCTCGAACCCACGGACTCAGGCAATCCACTCACCTCAGCCTCCCAAAGGCGTGGGATTACAGGCTGAGTCACCAAACCCGGCTCCAGGCTGATCTTGAACCCATGGACTCAGGCCATCCTCTTGTCTCAGCCTCCCAAAGTGCTGCGATTACAGACTTGAGCCACTGCACTGGCTAGGCTAGTATTTAGTTTTAAATTGTTGATTCTGTTACTTGAGTTAAAATGTAACATTGCACCTAGCTTGGTTTAAATAAATTAATTTAGTCATTAGCTAAATCATAAGTACTCAAACTATGTAGACAAAGGGGTGGTTCTGTTAGAATAGTGTAAAGAAAAAACTTGCTGTGAGATAAAGCAGGCATAGTCTGTGTTTAGCTTTCTCTCTGTGTAACCAAGAGTCTGAATTTGGGGCAATCTTATTTTTATGTTTTTGTATTCATCTTATTTTTATAAGTATTCTATCAATGGTGAACTAAGTAGCGTTCATAGTTCATAGTGCTTAAAATTTGGTTTATCAGCTTTTTTTTCAAATAGAGTTATTTCTTCAAATATTGCCAGATATTGTGCTACGTAGACCCAAGTTTCTGTCCTCCTGCAGTGGAATTTTAGCAATGATAAGGCCATGCTCTTGAGAATTGGGAGACTTTCATAATCTTACAGTGTTGACATTCATTTGAGAAGGAGGTTTTAGGCTTAAAGAGTACTAAAGGAATGGGGAAAACTGTTTTTGTCTTACATTTCATGAACTAAGGGTCTAAGGGTGCTTTGATACCATTTTCTTTAAAAACATTGTTTCTTTGTTAACTAAGAATTTTTCAGATCATTTGTTAATGTGGCTGTGTGGCCTTGGATTGACTTTATATTTATGTTTGTTAGAAAATGTTTCATTGGCTCCTAAGGAATTTTACCTGTCTAGAAAGAGGAGTTTAAAAAAAAAAGAACCTTTAAAGAAAGCCTAAAGTGACTTCTGTGAGTTTTAGGTCATTGAACCATGGCCTGCAAAAGCAAAAAAACAAAGAAGAGAACCACCTATAAATAAATAACAACATAATTTAGATTGTTTTTAGTGGGAGAAAGAAAATAAAGATTTGGAGGGAGTCTGTTAAGGAAAAGAGTGAGAGAAAGCCATGATAATCTAAATAATCTAAACTCATCCAGATGAACTGTATACTTTCAGTAACTGGCCCCGATTATAGTCTAACACTCTTGCCCAGCCTAGGCGTCACTACCGGGCATGTATGGCTTCAAGGCAGATGTAATCACACAGGAATCAAACTGTGATTCCAGCTTGGTAGTGATGAGCTAAGGATGTGAGCATGCGTCAGGAACTGGACAAAGGTAAGAAACCTTAATTATTAAGGCAAAAACCTGCAGTATTCATTCATTTAAATATTTATTTTATTCTATTTTATTTTTTGTGTTGGAGTCTCACTCTGTCACCCAAGTTGGAGTGCAGTGGCACACTCATGGCCACCACAGCCTTGGCCTGCTGGGCTCAGGAGGTCCTTCTGTCTCAACCTTCCAAGTAGCTGGAACCACAGGCATGGGCCACTATGCCCAGGTGAATTTTTTATTGTAGGGATGCGTTCTTGTCATGTTGCTCAGGCTGGTCTTGAACCCCTGAGCTCAGGCAATACTCTCACCTCTGCCTCCCAAAGTGCTGGGATTATAGGTGTGAGCCACCACACCTGGTTCATTCAAAGATGTATTGAAGCCGGGCTCGGTGGCTCAGCCTGTAATCCCGTGCTTTGGGAGACCGAGGTGAGTGGATTGCCTGAACCCGTGGGTTCGAGACCCGCCTGGGCAACTTGGCGAGACCTCATCTCTACAATAAATCAAAAAATTAGCCGGGCGTGGTAGCATGCCTGTAGTTCCAACTACTTGGAAGGCTGAGGTGGAAGGATTGCCGGAGCCTAGCAGGTCTAGTCTGCGGCCAGCCACCGCACTCCAGTCTGGGTGACAGAGTGAGACTCCAACTCAAAAAAAAAAAAAAAAAGATGTATTGAGATCTACTGTGTGTCATCATAGTTCTAGGTGCTGGGGCTATGTCAGTAAATAACAGAGACATAGTCCCTGTCCATGAAACTTTTATTAAGATGGAATATTATCACTGGTCATCAATCCAGGAAGTCAGTGTTTAGGTCATGGGATTTAATCGTTTTCTTGTGGACCTCAGATGCCCAGTCTTAAGTTACTCATAGACTTCAGTTCACAGTTGTATTGCTTCATAAGAAATTACCCCAAAACTTGGTGACTTAAAACAACAGATATTTATTATCTCAGTTTCACTGGGTCAGAAATCTGGATATGACTTAGCTGGGTGCCTCAGATTCTGGGTCTTTCTCAAAGCTGTGATCAAAGTATCTGCCAGGCCTGTAGTTACCTCAAGGCTCAAGTGACAAAGGGTTCTCTTCTTTCAAGCTCACTCACATAGTTGTTGGCAGGATTCAGAAACTCAGGGTCTCAGGTCTTCACTGGCTGTTTGCCTGGAGCCTACCTCAGTTCTTTGCCATGTGATCCTCTGCACAGGACAGCTCACAACATGGTAGCTGGTTTCCCTCTGAGTAGGTTAGCAACTGACAGTGAGTAAGATGGAAGTGACAGTCTAATCTCAGAAATAACATTCCCTTATTTGTTATAAATGTACCTTCAAAGACAGGTAACTACACATGGATATGGATACCAAGTATCAAAGATCATTGAGGGTCATCTTAGAAGCCCGCTGCAATTATCCATGTATATAAAGTCCTTCTTTTATTGTATTTATTTTTTGTTTCTCCCCTACCCTTCATCCGGTTTCTCCACACACATTTTCCTCCTTACCCTTCGTAGACTCACTGATACATTTAATGTACGTTTTGGATATATATGTATCCTTTTAAAAAGAATGTTTTCGCCGGGCATGGTGGCCCATACCTATAATTCCAGCACTTTGGGAGGCTGAGGTGAGAGGATTGCCTGAGCCCATAGGTTCAAGACCAGCCTGGGCAATTTGGCGAGCCCTCATCTCTACAATAAATCAGAAAAAGTAGCTGGGCATGGTGGTGTGTGCCTGTAGTTCCAGCTACCTGGAAGGCTGAGGTGGAAGGATCACCTAATCCCAGCAGTTCAAGGCTGCAGTGGCCATAAGCGTGCTACTGCACTCCAGTGGGCAACAGAGTGAGACTTGAACTCAAGAAAAAAGAAAAGAATGTTTTATATAGTTTATGTATTTTTAATTTATAAAATGGTATTGGTATAGATTTTGTTCTAGGTCTAAGATTTTTTTTTTTAACCCAACCATGCATTTTGATGATCTACCCATGTTGCTATTTGTAAAAAATTATACTCATAACTTCTATCTGCTACATAGTATTTCATACCATGTTGCTATCTGTAAATTGTGTTCCTTGCTTCTGTCTGCTACATGGTATCCCATAGTATGTATCTACCACATCCCCTAGCATGAAGTAGATCTATTGGCTCCAGCTTCACTTTTTCTCAAATCAAATTTCTCAGTCACTAACATCCAAAAAGAAATTTCTTTGTGGATTTGTGTGAGACTTTGCCTGGAATATTTATGGAAGAATGGGATTACTGGGTCCCTAAGTACTGCTAGATTGCTCTAAAGGGTTTCCTTGCTGGGTACGGTGGCTCACACCTGTAATCCCAGCACTTTGGGAGGCGGAGGTGAGAGAATTGCCTGAACCTAGGGGTTTGAGATCAGCCTGGGCAACTTGGTGAGACCCCATCTCTACAATAAAACAAACAATTAGCTGGGCATGGTGGCATGTGCCTGTAGTTCCAGTTACTTGGAAGGCTGAGGCAGAAGGATCACCTGAGCCCAACAGGTTGAGACTGCGGTGGCCATGAGCATGCCAGGCATTTTGGCCTGGGTGACAGAGTGAGACTCCAACTAAGAAAATCAAATAAAAAAATAAAAAGTTTCCTTTTCCCCACATCCTTGCCAATACCTAGTATTATTGGACTCACTAATTTTTAAAAAAATCTGGTAAATAAAAGGAGTCTCTCACTGCTTTAGTTTGTATTCATTTGTTACTAATGTCTGTACTTGTTAGCCATTTGGGTTTTCCCTTCTGTGAATTACACTTTATATTCCTTACCCATTTTTGTATGTAATGCTTTTTTCATTAGTATGAGAAATGATAAATTTTCTGTTCTTAAGTCATCCTTGCATTCCTGTGAGAAATCCTTCTTGATTGTGGTATGGGTGTGTGTGTGTGTGTGTGTGTGTGTGTGTGTGTGTGTGTGTGTGTGTGTATTGATGCATTGTATAAGCTGATGTATTGTATAAATATATTTTATTTAGGATTTCCATGTTCACAAGTGAATGGCCTTGTATTTGTTCTTGTTCAGTTCACAATGGAGATGACCCCAGCCTCATAAAAAAGAATTGGTCAGCTTTTCTCTTGTTTTCTGCATCAACTTTTCTGTGCATTGGTATTCTTTCTGTTTAGAAATTTGGTTTAAAAACTCACCTATAGGGGAGGGAGGGAGTTAAAAAAAGAAAAGAAACTCACCTATAGGTCCAGGTGTGGTGGCTCTCGCCTATAATCCTAGGACTTTAGGAGGCCAAGGCAGAAGGATCACTTGAGCCCAGGAGTTCGAGACCATTCTGGGCAACATAGTGAGACCCTGTCTCTATTAAAAACAAAAACAAAAACCTATAAAAACCATTCGGGCCTGGAGTTTTTTAAAGGGAGAGGTCTTTTATTAAATTTTTGTTTTTTAGGCAGTAAGAGAAAAAAAATTATTTTCTTTCCATCTCAGATCTGTCTAGTCATTTTCTGTTTTCTGTATTGTTTATTTTTTTGCTCTCAATCAGTCTTGTCAAAAGTTTGTTTATCAATTTTCAAAGACCCAAATTTTGGTTTTATGAATTTTGTCTGTTGGATTCATTTTTATTTATTTATATTTGCATTTGGCCTTTTTCTTTTTCTTTCTTTCTTTTCTTCCTCTCTCCCTTTCTCCTTTCCTCCCTCCCTCCCTTCCTCCCTTCCTTCCTTCATCTTTTTTTTGTTTGTTTTTGTTTTTTTGAGTTGGAGTCTCACTCTGTCACCCAGACTGGAGTGCAGTGGCCGCTCCCGGCCACCACAGCCTCAGCCTGCTGGGCTCCGGCAATCCTTCCGCCTCAGCCTTCCAAGTAGCTGGAACTACAGGCACATGCTACCACGCCCGGCTAATTTTTTGATTTATTGTAGAGATGAGGTCTCGCCAAGTTGCCCAGGTGGGTCTCGAACCCATGGGCTCAGGCAATCCACTCACCTCATCCTCCCAAGTCGCTGATTTACAGATTGAGCCACCGAGCCCGGCTCTTCCTCTTTTTTTTTTGAGTCGATGTTTCATTGTTTCCCAGGCTGAAATGCAGTGGTGCAATCATGGCTCACTACAGACTTAACCTCCAGTGCTCAGGCCCTCAGCCTCCCTAGTAGCTGGGATTGCAGTCACACACCACCACACCCAGCTAACTTTAAAACATTTTGTTTAGAGACAGTCTCACTATGTTGCCAAGGCTGTTCTTGAACTCCTGGCCTCAAGCACTTCTTCTGCCTTGGCCTTTCAAAGAGCTGGGATTACAGGCCTGGCCTTACTGTGCCTGGTGTCTGTCTCTCTCTCTCTCTCTCTCTCTCTCTCTCTCTCTCTCTCTCTCTCTCTCTCTCTCTCTCTTTCTCTCTTTCTTTTGAAAGAAGGATGTATTGAGAGGACAGAAAAGCTCCCACAGTAGGAGAGGACCCAAGGGGTTGCCCACATGCATAGATTTCTTAATTTTTTGCCTGCCTGCCTGCCTGCCTTCCTTCCTTCCTTCCTTCCTTCCTTCCTTCCTTCCTTTCTTCCTTCCTTCCTTCCTTCCTTCCTTCCTTCCTTCCTTCCTTCCTTCCTATCTACCTCTCCCTCCCTCTGTCCCTCTGTCTCTCTATCTCTCTGTCTTTCTCTCTTGTATTTTTTGACTCACTCTGTAAATTTTTTGAGTTTCCTGAGTTAATGGCTTTCTCAGTTGTGTTCTACAATGATAGGGCATAGTGAGTCTCTGCTGTTACAGTCAACCACTCCTCATCATTTTTATATTGTGCACTCACTCCAGTCCGGCCATTCAGGGTACTTGCTGTTTCCTAAGAACTGTTTTTCTCAGTTATCATCATCTAGCCTAAGGTAAGCAGAATAGTGACCACTTATAGGAGTTGCTGTGTTGACCTCTGTTTTTTTTTTTAATCGGCTCCCCAACTTTATCCAGGTCTAGGTTTACCCTGCAGTACGCTAT
Source organism: Cephalopachus bancanus (assembly GCA_027257055.1). NCBI lineage: Eukaryota > Metazoa > Chordata > Mammalia > Primates > Tarsiidae > Cephalopachus > Cephalopachus bancanus. The sequence continues at coordinate 1,590,809 of JAPVLO010000006.1, forward strand.
TGTTTATATCTGGTACTGGGCTAGCACTGCTGGCTTGTTGTCCTGTGTTGGCAAGGATGCTCAGGTGAGCAAAGATTGGTCAGGGCAGTGAAAGTCAGAAAGGACACAGTTAGAAGAATAGCTGTGAAATACTATGAAATACACATATTTGGATATCCACTGACATACAAAAGAAGTCAAAAATAATCTTATTAGCTGGGCTCAGTGGCTCAGCCTGTAATCCCACGCCTTTGGGAGGCCGAGGTGAGTGGATTGCTGGAGCCCGCGGGTTCGAGACCCGCCTGGGCAGCGAGACCTCATCTCTACAAAATTCCAGCTACTTGGAAGGCTGAGGCAGAAGGATCACCGGAGCCCAGCAGGTCGAGGCTGCGGTGGCCGGGAGCGGCCACTGCACTCCAGTCTGGGTGACCGAGTGAGACTCCAACTCAAAAATAATAATAATAATCTTATTTCCTTCATACTTATATCTCTTCTCAGCTCTCCTGTGTTCTTTTATGATTTCTTCCACTTTTTTAGTCCCCTAGGCTTGAAAATTTTCATTTTCAGCACCTTCTCTACATGAGTTCATAAGTAATCTCAGTAGTTTTTTCACGACTGTGTTTCAGATTTGCCTCTTTTAATTTCCAAAGCCACATTCCTAATCCAAATCATTGCCCTCTCAAAAGCTTGCAGATCTTTCCAACTTTGAACTTCACTATGCTATTTACGGTTAATAAATAATAGTAATCACTGTCAATATTAACAAAGCTGATATTTATCAAGTGTCTACTTCTAATACTTTACATCTATATGTATATATCCATATCCTACTGAGTGCAAAGATTGGACTAGGTTCTTGTTTGTAGAAAGTTTCAAGGAAGATGCATTTAGCATTTATTGAAGAACTACTCTTTGCCAGGTAATATACTAGATACTTTATTTATTTATTTTTTTTTGAGTTGGAGTCTCACTCTGTCGCCCAGACTGGAGTGCAGTGTCCGCTCCCGGCCACCGCAGCCTCGACCTGCTGGGCTCCAGCGATCCTTCCGCCTTAGCCTTCCAAGTAGCCGGAATTCAGGCGTGTGCTACCACGCCTGGCTGGTTTTTTGATTTTATTGTAGAGATGAGATCTCACCTGCCCAGGCGGGTCTCGAACCCGCGGGCTCAGGCAATCCACTCACCTCAGCCTCCCAAGGCGGGGGATACAGGCTGAGCCACCGAGCCTGGCTACTAGATACTTTAAATAGTCATTTATTCTGTGAAGTGCATCTCTCAAAGGTAGTTACTATGCCAGTTCTGCAGATTTAAAAACTGAGACTTGCAGCCATAAAAAAGAATGAAATCATGTCCTTTGCAGCAACAAGGATGGAGCTGGAGATCATCATCCTAAGTGAACTGACTCATAAACAGAAAACCAAACACTACATGTTCTCACTCATATGTGGCAGCTAAACAGTTACAAAGATGGAAATAATAGACACTGGGGACACTAATAAGTGGAGAAAAGGAGGGGAGTCAGGGTTCAGAAACTACCTGTGGGGTACAATATTCATTATCTGGGGAGTGGACCACCTGAGACCTAATCCCCACCACTAAACAATATGCCATGTAATGAATATGCATGTGTACTCCTGAATCTAAAATAAAATTAAAAAAAAAAAATACAAACTCTATGGATTCTCCCCACCACCACCAAAAAAGAAAGAGAGACCATAGAGTTAATTTTGTCCACCTCTCAATGCACAGATGAAAAAGTAAGACTCACACAGCAAAAATACTTGACCCAAGTTTGAGATTTTGTTCGTGGTAAATTGAGAATTTGAATGCATGCTCTCTGACTCTTGATTAATACACCAGAGAATACAACTGTACTAGCTTCATTTGAGTCTAGTATCCTATCCCTTTTTTTTTTTTTTTTTTTTTTTTGAGTTGGAGTCTCACTCTGTCGCCCAGACTGGAGTGCAGTGGCCGCTCCCGGCCACCGCAGCCTCGACCTGCTGGGCTCCGGCGATCCTTCCGCCTCAGCCTTCCAAGTAGCCGGAATTACAGGCGCGCGCTACCACGCCGGCTGATTTTTTGATTTATTGTAGAGATGAGGTCTCGCTGCCCAGGCGGGTCTCAAACCCGCGGGCTCAGGCAATCCACTCACCTCAGACTCCCAAAGGCACGGGATTACAGGCTGAGCCACCGAGCCCGGCTTCTATCCCTTTTTTAAAAAAATTACAGGTGATTTTTAATTCCTTTAATGGAACTCCACGCAGTGAAATTTTTGCCATAAAAGAACAGCATACAAATGAAAAAACTAAAACAAAACTAAGATTTACATAAAGAAGAACAAAATCATGTCCTTCATAGCAACACAGATGCACCTGGAGACCATCATACTAGGTGAACTATCACAGAAAGAAAGAACTGAATACCTCGTGTTCTCACTCATAAGAGGGTCCTAATCACTGGTCACATGAGCTCAAGGGTGGGATCAGCAGACACTGGACACTGCTAGGGGAGAGAGGGAGGTAGGAATGATGGGGACCACACAGTAACTCACTAGGTACTAGGTACATTATCGGGGAGAGAGGCCCTGTTAGAAGTCCAGACTTCATCTGCTTGAACTTACTTATGTAGTAAACCCTCACATTTATCCCACAACTCTAAAATAAAATTTAAAAAAATAAAATAAATAAAAACTGAAGTTTAGAAAAAAGTTAAGAGGTTTGACCAAGATGGTAGATTTATAATTCTAGCCAAGAATTATAATTCTAACTTCAAAGTACATATGCGTTCTGCTAATCCATACTGTCTCCAAATAATGTATCTTAACAGTCAATATTCATTTTGCAGATGTTTAATAAGGATATAGTCTCTGAGGATATAATCGCACACCTTTTAGATGTAAATCCTGCTCTCAGAGAACGTAGTCTAGCAGAGATAAGACATATATAGTACACAAATGCCTTGAGGTGAAAATCACGGTGAAGTACCAAGAGATTTTAGAGGAGATAAAGTTTATTTTGAACTGAGGAGTTCAGGGGATAGACATACCGAAAGTACTGCCCTCTGAGCTTTGGCACATAGGTAGGGTTTGGATGCGGGAACTAAGGTGTTTCTTTGAAGGAGTTGAAATGGCCCGAACAAACGTATAGAGATAGAAAGCACAGTGTGTATGATTGTGAGCTTCTTGAGGGAGCCCTGGAAAGTATACTTTTAAAAAAACTGTGGTACTTATTTTTAAAAGACATGTAATACAAAAATGTTTTTTCTTCCTTTTTTTTAAGCTTACAGTTAAGCATGAGTCTTCTTATGATTAGTGAGAATGTAAAATTGGCTCGTGAATATGCGTTGCTGGGAAACTATGACTCTGCAATGGTCTATTATCAGGGAGTTCTTGACCAAATGAGCAAGTATCTGTACTCTGTCAAAGATACATACCTCCAACAGAAATGGCAACAGGTGAGACTCATAGCTACTTTATGTTTTAATGGCTTAGGTACTCAGAAAAGAAGATTTAAGTTGATTGCCAGTGCTGTATGCAGGTATACATAAAGAGTGTATGATTTATTGCATGAATGTACATACAGTGTTACTTGAAATTTATTTTATTATAATAGTCTACTTTACCATCAAAAGTATTACAAGTTATACTCAATTATTCTAATTATTGGAATCTAATAGATTTTTTAAAGCATGGTTTGGTTTTTTTTTAAGATCAGATTTTTACCTGATAAAAACAGAACTGATTTTATTAAGCTGTTGTTGAAACTGCAAATGCCATGTGCATCTTAACGGTACTATATTCTCTGTAAAACTTTGTAATCAGATCATATTTGAATCCCATTTGAAGAACTTTGGTCATTGAGGACTAAAAGAAATTTACAAGTAAAAACTAGAACTTACAGGTCCAGTTGAAGGTGGCATTCACAGCAAGGTTCAATCAACTATGTCATAAGAGGAAAAAAATGTTAATAAATTAGTAGTCTTTTAGAGCTCATTTTCTAGGTAGAATATTATTCTTCAGATTCTACTGAACTACTTTTTAAAATACTGTTCCATATTTGTCCTTCATTTTTTTGAGAGAAACATCCTGTCTCTTTGAACATAATCTGTTTCCCTAAATCTGCCCCTCTGTATCATTTACGTTCCCAGAAAGGGAAAATGTTTTATTTTATAAGGAGTCTTAAGTTTGTCACTGAAAGACTTTTTAGATCTTTTATTGTTAGGCCAGAGACTTGTACTTAAGAAGTCTACGCTTTTGTATAAAGATATTTAAAATTAAATCATCTAAGTTGCAAAACAAAACATTATCAACATATATTTCATTTCAATATTACACATATGTTGTTTTTTAACCAATTTTAAAATTTTGGTAAAATACACCTACCTTCAGTTGTATTAAACACATTTATAATGTTGTGCAGCCAATCATAATGTATAGTTTTTAAACTGAGACAAGCCCCAATACTATAATACAATTTAGTCAAATGTACCTGTAGTTTTAAAATTGAGTCAAGACTGCTTTTTAAGCAGTATCTTGGTTGTATGTGAATTGAGACACTAATCCTGCCGGGCACGGTGGCTTACGCTTGTAATCCCAACACATTGGAGGCGGAGGTGAGAGGATTGCCTTGGTCCGTGGGTTTGAGACCAGCCTGGACAACATGGCAAGGCCTCGTCTCTACAGTTAATCAAAAAATTAGCTGGAGTTTGTGGTTCATGCCTGTAGTTCCAGCTCTTTGGAAGGCTGAAGCGGAAGGATCACCTGAGCCCAGCAGGTCAAGACTGCGGTGGCCGTGAGGGGACCACTGCACTCCAGCCTGAGCGACAGAGTAAGACTCTGACTCAAAAAAAAAAAAAAATTAACCGGGCTCGGTGGCTCAGCCTGTAATCCCGTACCTTGGGAGGCTGAGGTGAGTGGATTGCCTGAGCCCGCGGGTTCGAGACCCGCCTGGGCAACTTGGCAAGACCTCATCTCTACAATAAATAAAAAAATTAGCCGGGCGTGGTAGCGCACACCTGTAATTCCGGCTACTTGGAAGTCTGAGGCGGAAGGATTGCCGGAGTCCAGCAGGTTGAGGCTGTGGTGACTGGGAGCGGCCACTGCACTCCAGTCTGGGTGACAGAGTGAGACTCCAACTCAAAAAAAAAAAATTCGTCCTTTGAAGCCATATTTTTCAAACTGTGGGTTGTGATCTATTAGTGAGTTATAAAATTAGTGGATTCTGATAAATGTTTTATTATTTTTTAAAGGTTGTTCATTTACTGATATATAATAGTTGTACATATTTGGGGGGTGCGTGTGATATTTTGATACCTGTATTTAATGTCTAGTGATCAAAGCAGGGTAATTGGAACAATCAGCATTTTAAAGTTTAATTAAATAGCATAAAACCCACCAAAGTACGACTTGCAAAAGTATTATTTTTTTAACTTTAAAGTTACAGCTAACTTTTAATTTTATTATACAATTTATTTATTTATTTATTTATTTATTTTGAGTCGGAGTCTCACTCTGTCACCCAGGCTGGAGGGCAGTGACACGCTCCTGGCCACCTCAGCCTCAACCTGCTGGGCTCCTGCGATCCTTCCGCCTCAGCCTTCCAAATAGCTGGAACTACAGGTGCACGCTACTGTTATACAATTTAAATAGGAACTATAAGCCGGACATGGTGACTCATGCCTGTAATCCCAGCACTTTGGGAGGCAGAGGTGAGAGGATTGCCTGAGCCTAAGGGTTCTAGACCAGCCTGGGCAACTTGGTGAGACCTTGTCTCCACAATAAATAAAAAAAATTAGCTGGGTGTGGTGACACATGCCTGTGGTTCCATCTACTTGGAAGGGTGAGGTGGAAGGATCACCTGAGCCCAGCAGGTCGAGGCTGTGGTGGCCAGGAGCGTGCCACTGCCCTCCAGCCTGGGTGACAGAGTGAGACTCTGACTCCAAAAGAAGTCAATAGTTAGCCAGGATATTTCACGCATTTTATTATAACTAATTTTGCAGCTGCAAACATTAATTAATTAACTGTTATTAAAATGTTGACAGAATATCTTGATGTGTTTTACTGAGTATCTAATATTAAAAAGGTTTCTAGCATCTCTAATAAATAGCCCTATTTTAATCTTGGTAGTGATTTATTAATTATAGAATAAAGAGTTATATTCTTCTTTGAAACCAGGTTTGGCAGGAAATAAATGTGGAAGCTAAACATGTTAAGGATATCATGAAAACGCTAGAGAGCTTTAAACTAGACAGCACTCCCTTGAAAGCTGCACAACATGAACTTCCAGCTTCTGAGGGAGAAGTCTGGTCCATGCCTGTACCTGTTGAACGAAGGTAAGTGGAGACCTTTTGAGAAACCAGCTATCCCAAGAAATTTACAGCATTAATTAATTGTATCTAGGAGGAGAACTGGGTGACTGAGAGACAAGAATGGGAAGAAATGTTTTATTGAATATTATTCTCTTATGACTCTTAAATTTTACATCACTGTGTGACCTATTTCAATAAATAAAAGTTATGCTTTTGTGAATGAGTTTGAAGTAGTAGAGATAGTGTTTTCTTGTGGAAGGAGAATGGGGCTAGGAATTGAAATATCTGGGTTCTGTTTCTATCTTTACCACTATCTGCAGCTTTGGGAAAATAACTTTTGTATGCATCAGATTTTTATGTAAAGTGAGGGAGTTAGAATAACAGTGGTTTTCAAACAAGTTATTACAGAATTCTGCTTTTCATCAAGTTATTCTGCTGCTAAAAAAAATTTTTTTAAAGGTCTTTTTAATTCACAGAGAAAAATAAAGATCAAATGTTATGAATTCTTCCCCCAGCTTCCCACTACCAAGTGCCAGCAACTGAACAATTTCTGTAAATAGTTTGTTGTATCATTTTACTATGTATTTTTTAACTAACAAGTATGCAGATGGATGTTAGTTATCTATTTCCTAGTTTGTATTATAGATTTAAATATTGAACATATCATGAATTTCTAGAAAGAACACTTGTGACTTCCAGGTTCATTGTCCCCTAACTAGTTTGAGAACCTTGTGTTAAGGATGTTGCACAGATGTTTTCCAGCTTTAGCCATCTATCACTGTAACTCATATATGTGTGTGTGTGTGTGTGTGTAAATTTTTTTTTTAACAGAGTCTCACTCTGTCACCCAGGGATAGAGTGAGGTGGCACGTTTCAGCTCTCTGTAACCTTGAACTCCTGGGCTCAGGCAATCCTCCCCACCTTAGCCTCCCAAAATTCTGGGATTACAGGCGTGAGCCGCCATGCCCAGCTATCACAGTAACTCTTAATTCTTGGTTGTATTTTATAATCATAGATGCTGCATATTGAGCATTCATGGTGTTCTGAACACTATTTTAGTCTATAGGTGTTACTAATTTTTTACAATAAGCCTACCAGATAAATCATATTTTTCCTGCATTACAAATAAGACAGCTGAGGTGCAGCAGTGCAGTGAGTTTTGGGTAAACTTTTCGTGGTATCACTAAACTAATAACTGGTAGAGTCAGGATTTGAGTCCAGATATATTGTTTTTTATAATAATGATTACAAAGCTGGCACTCTTTGCCATAATAGTCCTTCTCAAACCAGCATACATAACAATCTCTTGGGGACATTAATTAAAAATGTGAATTTGGGGCAAATTCAAAGAGTCTGATATTGCAGACAGTAGGTGGAACTCAGGAATCTGCAGGTGATTCTGATTCAGGTGGCCATAGGTCACACTTTGAGAATACCCATACCAAAATGTTCCTGACGTTTAACATCAGTTAGTGGGTATTGATCTTTTATTAGTCACTTTAATTTTCTTCAGCTCCAGATAAAGGTACTGTTAATGTTCTGTTATTGACTCCTGATATCTTTTGTATATTTAGTAAAATTCTTCCTTGCTCTTTAGCTTGTTAATATAAATTATATTTTCTTCTCTGTTTAATAATTCATTTAAAAAGGCACAATAGGTCATTAAAGAAAAATAGAAAAATTTATAGAAATGGGGGAATCACACAGTCAGTTTATTTCCTTCTAGTCTTCTATACATTGTTTATTTTCATATTAGCGATTGTGCCATATTTGCAATTGACAACATTGTAAACTTTTTAAAGAAAAATCTTAATAATAGGCAATAGTCATTGTATACTTAATGTGTCCCAGGTACTATGTTAATTCCTTTACATATATTATTTAATTCTCAAAAAAAACCTTAGACGGTAGGTACTAGTTTTGTTTCCCCAGTTTCTGATGAGTAAACTTAAGCTTAGATAGGTTGTTTACTCTTCATATTGTAAACATTGATGATTTATATAAGCCATATCAAAGCTTTTTCTCTACAGTTTTTTTTTTCTTTCTTTTTTCCAAATCAGAAGCTCAGTAGCTTTTTAAGGGTTATTTGCTACTATTCTGAGTGGTATGTAACCTACATAGTTAACCATGCTGTTATTGGTTGTTTTCCCTTTTTTCATTTTTGTAAAGTTGAAATGAATATTTGTGAGTAAAACTTTTTTCACGTTTGTGATTGTTAATTTCAGAAGTAGAACTAATAATAGATGAGTCAGATTGTATTTTTGTTTTTTATCTTGCTATTTATTCTCTTCTTTTGTCCTTCTGGAGAATAATCACTTGGACTTTGTGTAATTCTGCTTGGGCTACCATAACAAAATACCATAGACTGAGTGACTTAAAAACAGAAATTTGTTTCTCACCGTTCTAGAGACCGGGAAGTTCAAAATTAAGGTATGGCCAATTTGGTTCCAGGTGAAGGCTCTCTTCTTGAGCAGACAGCTCCTTTCTCCCTATACCCTTACATGGCAGACAGAGCAAGTGAACTCTCTGGTGTCTTTTATAAGGACACTAATTCTGTTGGTTCAGGGCCTCACCCTTATGTCCTCATTTAACTTTCTTTTTTTTTTTTGAGTTGGAGTTTCACTCTGTTGCCCAGACTGTGCTCAATCTGTCCGTCTCGACCTTCCAAGAAGCTGGAACCACAGGAGCATGCCACCATGCCCAGCTAATTTTTTGATTTATTGTAGAGGCGAGGTCTCGCTATGTTGTCCTGGCTGGTCTTGAACCCTGGGCTCAGGCAGTCCTCTCACCTCATCCTCCCAAAGTGCTCATAGGTGTGAGCCACCATGCCCAGCTCATTTAACTTTAATTACTTCCTTACTCCAAATAGTCATTTATAGTCCAAGTAGGGTTAGAGTTTGAATACATGAAATTTGGGAAGAACACATACGCATTCAGTCTGTAATAGCCTTATAAATCCTCTCTCAGTTATTGGGAAGATCTTTTCAATGACTAGATATACCCAGTAAAATATCACTTGATTCTGAATTTAGTGAAGTATTTATTTGGTCACCTCAGCCTGACAAACAGAAGGATTCTTTCTTAGGGACAGTGGGACATTAAGCCCTAAATAGTGTTCCTTCTTACTTTCTTCAGTGTCCCTGATTTTGAATGCCCTGGATTATTATTAATTTCTCCTCTTTGATTTTATTTGTTTCTTTCTATAATTTATTTTATTTTTTCCCTTAATTGGGTGTTTTTCAAGATACTTATTTTTTTCTCTTGGTTTTCATTTGCACTCATGACTAAGAGAGTCATTCTTTCTTCAACTGTGTTGATGATTCTAACCTTGCATCACCTAAATTTTAGTCTCATTTAAAGAACAGATTCAATGCCGGGCTCGGTGGCTCAGCCTGATGAGCCGCGCCTTTGGGAAGCTGAGGTGAGTGGATTGCCTGAGCCCACAGGTTCGAAACCCACTTGGGCAGCGAGACCTCATGTCTACAATAAATCAAAAAATCAGCCAGGCATGGTAGCTCATGTCTGTAATTCCAGCTACTCGGAAGGCTGAGGCGGAAGGCTCGCTGAGCCCAACAGGTCGAGGCTGCGGTGGCCAGGAGCGGCCACTGCACTCCGGTCTGGGCGACAGAGTGAGACTCCAACTCAAAAAAAAAAACAGGTTCAACTGATTTAGTATTTTTATCCAGTGCTGTGTACAAAAAAATGCAAGTACAAGTAGATTCATTAAAGCCTTATAGAAAATATTAGAAATAGCTTAAATACTGCTAGATATGATTCTGTGAAATCTCTTTTAAAAGTCAACTGATGTCTCTCAAATATCTTCTCAGCATGCAGAATAAAACTCAGAGTTTTCATGTCTTTCAAGACTATGAGATTTGGTTCCTCATAACCTCTATAACCTAAGTGCTTACAACTCTCTCCCTCAGTCACTGTCCTGTGGCCTACTTGAACAAGCCAAGCATGTGAATGCTTCAGTCCTTTCACCTGCCTTTCCATCAGCTCTGATGTTTGGCTTGTTCCCTCATTTTGTTCAGAACTTGACTTAATTGTCACCCCTGAAAGGCCGTCTCTGCCTACCCTACCTAAAATACCACCCCATCACCCTATAACCCCTTACCCTGCTTTCTTTTTCTTTTTTTTTTTTCCTTTTTCTTTTCTTTTCTTTTTCTTTTTCTTTTTTTTTTTTGAGTTGGAGTTCACTCTGTCTCCCAGGCTGGAGTGCAGTGGCACACTTACAGCCACCACAGCCTCGACCTACTGGGATCAGGTGATCCTTCCATCTTAGCCTTCCAAGTAGCAGGAACTACAGGCATGTGCCACCATGCCCAGCTAATTTTTTTTCATGAGGTCTCACCAGGTTGCCCAGGCTTGTCTTGAACCTGTGGGCTCAGACAATCCTCTCACTTTGGCCTCCCAAAGTATTGGGATTATAGGAGTTAGCCACCATGCCAGGCTTTGTTTTTCTTGATAGCACTTAACATCATTTGATATACTATTTATTTCTTCATTGATGCTCCCCAATGCAAATACTTGTATGTAAGTCTATGAGAATAAGGGGCTTCATTAAAATTATTTTTAATTTTATGTCTCTAATGCATAGAGTAGTGCTTGCCAATAGGAGGAGTTCAGTACATGATTTTTGAATGAATGACTGGCTAGCAGTAAGACATAGACATGTGATTTTAAGTGACTTGCTATTCATTCATTTATGAGATGATGTAGAAAATATCTCAAGATATGATAAGAAAGAAATATGATAGAAATATAATAGTGTATGTGTGTATAATGGCTCCAGTTTTTTTAATGAAAGGTAACTGTGGGAAATAGACTAATGTATTAATTGGTTAATTTTGGATATAGTTACAGATAACTTTTTTATTCTTTATATAGTTGTTCCTTGTTATCTGTGGGGGGTTGTTGCAAGACCCTCACAGATACTAAAATCCATGGATGCTCAGATCTCTTATATAAAATGATGGAGTAATTGCATATAACCTATGTACACCCTCCTGTATACTTTAAATCATCTTTAGATTACCTATAATACCTAATACAATGTAAATGTTATATAAATACTTTTTTTTTTTTTTTTTTAGTTGGAGTCTCACTCTGTCGCCCAGACTGGAGTGCAGTGGCAGCTTCTGGCCCCGCAGCCTCGCCTGCTGGGCTCCAGCGATCCTTCTGCCTCAGCCTTCCGAGTAGCCGGAATTGCAGGCATGCGCTACCATGCCCGGCTGATTTTTTGATTTATTGTAGAGATGAGGTCTCGCTGCCCAGGTGGGTCTCAAATCCTCGGGCTCAGGCAATCCACTCACCTCAGCCTCCCAAAGGTGCGGGATGGCAGGCTGAGCCACCAAGCCCGGCTTCAACCATCCGTTTTTAAGAAATATTTTCGGGATGGGTACAGTGACTTATGCTTGTAATCCCAGCACTTTGAGAGGCCAGGGCAGAAGGATTACTTGAGCTCAGGAGTTCAAGACCAGCCTGGACAACATAGTGAGACCCCATCTCTATACAAAATTAGCTAGGCGTGGTGGCACATACTAGGGTACTCGTGAGGCTGAGCCATTGTGCTCCAGCCTGGGTGACACAGTGAGACCCCTGACTCAGAAATTATTTTTGATTGGCAATCGGTTGAATCCATGTATGTGAAATCCACAGATACAGGGGCTGACTATACTTTATTACATTTTACCATCTCTATTTTGTACTTTTCTAATGAGGGGGAACATAAATATATATTTTATAGAAATATTTACACTTGGCAATCAAGGTTTCTAAATCCAAAATTGAACTCCTGTCATTGCTTCACGTACATGTTGGTTTGGCTTTATCATCCTCCCCAATTCTGAATCTCAACTTTCTGTATCTAGAAGTCTTCTTTAATAGTAAGTCCCTAGGACTCTTCTCACGGTTACTGCCTTAAGCTAGGCCCTCATCTCATGTGTCAGTAGCATTTGTAACCTATAAACATCTCCCTGCTTTCTGTGTTTTATCAGTATAGCTTTTTCAGTAGTAGACTGATCTTTCTAAAATGTTTTCAGTGAATTCTTGCTGGCAGTTAGCTAAAAGCCAAACCTCTTAAACTGTTATTCAAATCTACTTGCCAAACCACCTTTTCTGTTCAGTATCACCTCTTAGTGTTCACCATTATCTCTTAGACTAGTGTCTTTATAATTCTTTACATACAAAAAAGCTCATTTTAATTTCTTTGCTTTTCTTTATTGATTTTCTTGTCTATACAAGAAAATCAACTATAGACAAGAAAATTTATTTAGTTTGACTGCTGTTTTTCTAGTTTGAGTTTATTTTCTGTCTTCAAGAGACCAGTCCCCTTGCCGTAGCACTAGATCTGTTTCACACCTTTTAGTATACTCATCTGGTTTTACATACCTTCTTACTATTTAACTCTACTGTGATTTACTTGAGAATAGGACTCTGTCTCTCTCTCTCTTTTTACTTTGCTCCTTTTAAATTGCCCCAACCAAATATAGGAGTACAGTAGGAGCCTAATATTTGAGGGTCTGAATTCTGGCACAGAAATCATGATGAAATGAGGTGATGTCTACAAACATAAAACACCATACATGAGTTCTTGTAACTATTCATAGCTAGTGCTTATGTCAGTTATTTTAAATGGAAAAATGATTACATTTTATTAATTAAAACACAAGAATTATGATATAGGTTGAGCATCCCTAATTTGAATATCTGAAATCCAAAATGCTTCCAAAGCTGAAACTTTTTGAGTACCAACATGATGCGCAAAGATTATGCTCAAAGGAAATTCGATCACTGGAGCATTTCGGATTCTGGATTTTCACATTAGGGATTCTCAGCCAGTATGTGTACACAGATATTCCAAAAATCCAAAATACTTCTAGTTACCACCATTTTGCATGAGGGTTACCCAACCTGTATATTCTAAATAAAATGATACCAAATAGCACATATGCCAGTGGATAAATGGAAATTGAACATTTGTACTGTATTATGGTTGTTTTGATAAAACCTTCTTCTTTGATAATTGCTCTTTTCAGTTTCTAACATTCAGACTAGTTTTTCTTTTTCTTTTCTTTCTTTTCTTTTTCTTTTTTAATGAGAAAGCAGGATCTATTAACAGGATAGAAAAGCTCCCACAGTGGGACAACCTGAAGGAGTTGTCCCATTCAGACTAGTTTTTCATTTATCTTTGATACATAACAATTTCCTAAGTAGATGTGGCCATTACTTCCGTTTATTATTTCTTCTTCCTTCTCCTTCTTTTTCATCATGATCAACAGGCCTATAAATCCTTACTTTATTTCTATAATATGACTATTCTGCATTCCTCTCATTAAATCACCACTGATAACTATGTTAAATTTAGATTTTAGATCTTAGGTTTCATCATCCTGAAATTTATTCAGTCCTGTCTTGTGTTCATTTGTTGCTTTGGCTTTTTAGTTCATAGATTCTAACTTACACACTTTGTTTTCATCCATATTTAGAGTTGATTATGATTTTAATGATTTTTTTTTGTTTGGTTAGACCCTCACCAGGACCTAGAAAACGCCAGTCTTCCCAGTACAGTGACTCTAAACCACATGGTAACCGTCCAAGTACAACTGTCAGAGTTCACCGTTCATCTGCACAAAATCTTCACAATGACAGAGGGAAAGCTGTTCGTTGTCGTGAAAAGAAAGAACAGAATAAAGGAAGAGAGGAAAAGGTAAATGTTATTGATATTCATAAATAAAAGTTATTATTGACCTTAAAAATAAAGAGTGTTCAAATTTCAGTAAGTTCTAATCATCAGTTTGCCAGGGCTGTCATAAAACCTTAGTTGTACTATACCTCAGGTGTGATTTTCCCCACTCACCATTCAACAAATATTTTGACTTTTTCTTTAGCTATCTTTATATTTTGAAATAATTTCAAACTAGCATAATTGTAGGAATGGTGAGGAACTTCCATGTATTTTTAACATAATTTTACCAGTTGTTAATATTTTGCCCCCTTTGCTTTATCATTTTCTCTGTGTACCTTCTTTTCCAAACCGTTTGAGACTAAAATGCCCCTTTACCTTTTAATACTTCAGAGTGTATTTCCTAAGTACTAGGACACTCTCGTACATAAAGAAATACAGTTATCAAAAGCTATAAATTTTACATTGATACAGTACTGTTATCTAATCCACAGACCTTCATAAAATTTTGCCAGTTATCCCTATAAGTCATTTAGAACCTTTCTTTCCCTTCTACTCCAGGTCATAATATAATATAGAATCACACATTGCATTTAGTTGTCCTGTTTTTTTAGTCTTTTTAAAAATATGAACGTTTTGCTTTTGCCTTTTTGGCCTGGCATTTTCGAAGAGTACAGGCCAGTAATTTTGTAGAATTTTCCTCAGTTATGGTCTGTCTGATATCTCCTCATGATTGGATTAAAGCTATACATTTTTGTTAGTGATACCACTGGTAGGATGTTTTGTTCTCAGTGTATCATGTAAGAAGGCACAGGATGTCTTGTTTGTACTATTACTATGGTGATAAATTGGATCACTTGGTTAAGGTGGTATCTGCCTAACCTTTCCACTATAAAGTTTCTTTTTTACCCTTTGTAAAAATTTGTGGGGAGATACTTTAAGACTATAAAAAATCCTATTTCTCACCAATCTTTCATCTAGTAGTTTTAGCGTCCAGTAATTTTTGACTGAATAAATTATTTCAACACTAATTGCAAAATCATAATTTTCTAATACCATTATTGCTTCTATATTAATTATAAAAGCTGAGTATAAACCTTTTTTCTATTTTGCATTTATTATTTTTAGTTGACATATAATAATAATAATACATATTTGTGGGATACAGTATGATCAATTCAGTACACATATACAGTGTGTAATGATCAAATCAGAGTAATTAGCGTGTCTGTTATCTCAAACATTTTTCATTTATTTTTGTTGTGAACATTCAGAATTTGTTCTTCCAGCTATTTGAAAATATAAGTAGTTAGTAATAGTGACCTTATAGCGCTATAGAGCACTAGAGTTTATTCCAGCTATCTAGCTGTACTATACCCCACCTTCCTTCTACCTGTCCTAGACTCTTGTAACCATTATTGTATACTCTACATACATGAGATCAACGTTTTTGGCTTCCACATATAGGTAAGGACATGTGTTATTTATCTTTATGTGCCTGGCTTAGTTCACTTAACATAATGTCCTCCAAGATCATCCATGTTGCCATGAAGGCAGAATTTCATTCTTTTTTGTGGCATTTAATTATTCCATTGTGTATATGTACCACAATTTCTTTATTCATTCATCTGTTGATGGACACTTAGGTTGATTCCATATCTTGGTTATTGTGAATAGTGCTGTAGTAAACATGGAAGTGCAAATATCTCTTTGACATACTGGCTTCCTTTCCTTTGGCTATACCCAGTTAGTGGGATTGCTGGATCATATGGTAGTTCTATTTTTAATTTTTTAGAGAAACCTTCATACTGTTTTTCATAATGTCCATATTAATTTACAATCCCAGCATCAGTGTATCAAAGTTACCCTTTCTTTGAATCCTTAGCACCATCTGTTGTTATTTATCTTTTTTTATGGTAGCCATTCTAATTGAGGTACAGTGATACTACATTGTGGGTTGGGGTTGAATTTCCCTGATGATTAGTAATGTTGAACATTTTTCATATGCTTGTTGGACATTTATATGTCTTCTTTTGAGGGATAGCTATTCAACTCATTTGTTCACTTTAAAAATCATCATTACTTGGGGTCTTTGTTTTTTTGTGTTTTTTGTTTTGTTTTGTTTTGGTTTTTTTTGCTGTTGAGTTCCTTGTATATTCTGGATACTAATCCCTTGTTGAGTAGTTTGCAAATATTTTCTCCCATTCTGCAGGTTACCCCTTCACTCTTTTGATTGTTTCCTGCTGTGTAGAAGCATTTCTGTTTCATACAATCCCATTTGTATGTTTTTTAGTTGTCTGTGTTTTTGAGGTCTTCTTCATAAAATCTTTGTCCAGACTCGTATCTTGAAACATTTGCCCTGTATTTCTTCTAGTAGTTTTGTAGTTTTAGATCTTACATTTATATCTTTGAGTTAATTTTTATATATGGTGGGAGATAGGGATTTAGTTTTATTTTTCTGCATGTGGATATCTAGTTTTCCCAGCACCAATTATTGAAGTGATTGTCCTTGCCCCAATGCATGGTCTTGGCACCTTGGTCAAAAATCAATTGGCTGTAAACATGCAGATTTATTTTTGGATTTCCTGTTCTCTTCCATTGGTCTGTGTGTTTTTATGCCAATACCATGCTGTTTTAGCTACTATAGCTTTGCAGTACATTATAAAGTCAAGTAGTGTGATGCCTCCAGCTTTGTTCTTTTTGCTCAGGATTGCTTTGCTTGGAATATTTTTTGATTTCATATGGATTTTAGGATTGTTTTTTCTATTTCTAAAAAGTATATTGTTGGTATTTTGATAAGGATTGCATTAAATTTGTATATTGTTTTTGGTAGTATGGTCATTGTCACAATATTAATTCTTTCAGTGTGTAAACATGAGATGGCTTTCCACTTTTTTGTGTCCTATTCATTTTTTTTCAAGTGTTTTATGTTTTTTTTTTGCAGAGATTTTTACCTCTTTTGTTAAATTTATTTCTAGGTGCTTTTTGTTTGTTTTGTTTTTGTTTTTTGAGGAGGTAGCTATTATAAATGGGATTGCTTTCTTGATTTCTTTTCTGCTGGCTCATTGATGGTGTATAACAACACTCCTGGCTTTTGTATGTTGATTTGGTGTCCTGCAACTTTATTGAATTTATCAGTTCTAAGAATTTTGTGATGGAACTTTTAGGGTTTTCTATATATAAAATTATGTTGCTGACTGGGTTCAGTGGCTCATGCCTGTAATCCCAGCACTTTGGGAGGCAAGGTGATAGGATTGCTTGTACCTAGGAGCTTCAGACCAGCCTGGGCAACATAGTGAGACCTTGTCTCTACAAAATAAAAATTTAGCCAGGTGTGGTTGTACATGCCTGTAGTCCCAGCTACTTGGGAGGCTGAGCCAGAAGGATTGCCTGAGCCCTTGTGATTGAGACTGCAGTGAGCCATGATTGTGCTATTTCACTCCAGCCAGGGCAACAGAGTGAGACCTTAGCTCAAAAAGAAAAAGAAAAAGGAAAAAAAGATCATATTGTTTGCAAACAGGGACAATTTGACTTCTCCCTTTCCAATTTAGATGCCCTTTCTTTCTTTTCTTGCCTAATTGCTCTGGCTAGCATTTGTATTACTAGTACTATGTTGAATAAACATGGTGAAAGTGAGCATCTTTGTCTTATTTTAGTTCTTAGAGAAAAAGCTTTCTTTGCCCTGTCCAGTATGATGTTAACTGTGGGATTGTTGTATATGACTTTTACTGTTTTGAAATATAATGCTTCCATATCCAATTTTTTTAGAGTTTTTAATCTTACAAGGACATTGAATTTTTCTGCATCTATTGAGATGATTATATATATGGCTTTTGTTCTTTATTCTGTCAATGTAATATATCAAGTTTATTGATTTGCATATGCTGAACCATCCTTGCATGCCTGAAATAAATCTTATGTGTTCATGGTGAATTATTTTTTTGATGTGCTTCATTATTTGGTTTGTTAGCTTTTTGTTGTTTTTTTTTTTTTAGGATTTTTACATCTTTGTTCATCAGGGATATTAGCCTGTAGTTTTCTTTTTTGTGTGTCTTTGTCTGGTTTTGGTATAAGAGTAATGCTAGCCTTATATAATGAGTATGGGAGAATTCCCTCTACCTCAGTTATCTAGAATGACTTGAGAAGGAAATTTTTAATTTTGATGGAGTCCAGTTATTCCTCTTATGACTCATGACTTTTGGTGTCTTTTAACTCTTTGCCTAGCCCTAGATCCTGGAACATTTCTACTTTTTATCTAAAAGTTTTATACTTTTACATTTAAGTTCATGATTCATTTTGTATAAAGTGTGAGAATTAGGGTGGGGTTCTTTTTTGATTATGCATATCTGATTACTCCAAAACCATTTGTTGAAAAGGCTGTTTCAGCTGGGCTTGGTGGCTCAGCCTGTAATCCCGCGCCTTTGGGAGGCTGAGATGAGTGGATTGCCTGAGCCTGTGGGTTCGAGACTTGTCTGGGCAGCAAGACCTCATCTCTACAATAAATAAAAAAATTAACCGGGCATGGTAGCGCGCACCTGTAGTTTCAGCTACTTGGAAGGTTGAGGCAGAAGGATTGCTGGAGCCCAGCAAGTCGAGGCTGCGGTGGCCAGGAGCGGCCACTGCACTCCAGTCTGGGTGACAGATTGAGACTCCAACTCAAAAAACAAAAACAAAAACAAAACAAAAAAAAAGAAAAGGCTGTTTCTTTCCCTGAAAACTGGAACAAGACAAGGCTACCTACTCTCACCCCTCTTGTTCAACATTGTGTTGGAAGTCCTAACTTGAGCAGTTAGACAAGAGAAGGAAATCAGAGGAATCCAAATAGGAAAAGAGGAAGTAAAGTTATCCCTCTTTGTCAACGATAGGATCCTATACCTCGAAAATTCAAGAGAATCTGTCAAAAACCTGCTTGCACTGATAAAGGACTTTGACAAAGTCTTGGGGTACAAAATAAATGTGCAAGAGATAGTTGCATTCTTATACACCAACAGCAAGCAGGTGGAGAACCAAATAAAAACACAATCCCATTCACAATAGTCACAAGAAAAATGAAATACCTCAGCATCTTCTTAACCAGTGAAGTGAAAGACCTTTACAATGAGAATTACAAAACACTGCTCAAAGAAATCCAAGAAGACACAAACAAATGGAAAATATTCCATGTTCATGGATAGGAAGAATCAACATTGTTAAGATGTCCATCCTACCAAAGGCAATCTACAGATCAGTGCAATATCCATTAAATGACCAACATCATTCTTCTCAGACCTGGAAATGACAATACAGAAATTCATGTGAAAGTGTAAGTGACCACAAATAGCCAAAACAATCCTTAGCAAAGAAACCAAAGCAGGAGCTATCACACTTCCAGACTTCAAACTTTACTGTAAGGCTACAATAATCAAAGCAGCCTGGTATTGGTACAAGAACAGGCATACAGACCAATGGAACAGAATAGAGATTTTGAAAGCAAAACTTCAATTTCTCAACCAACTAATCTTTGACAAAGCCTCCACAACAACCACTGGGGAGAGGGGAACCTATTCAGTAAATGGTGCTGGGAAAACTGGCTGATCACATGCAGAAGGTTGAAACAGGAGCCCTACCTATCACCATACACAAAAAATTAACTCTAAATGGATCAAAGACCTAAATGTAAAACCTCAAACCATAAGAACCTTAGAAAATGCAGGAGACACCCTTATGCTACCCTTATGGCAACCAATTTCTGATCAAAACACCAAGTGCCCATACCATAAGATAGACAAGTGGGACTTCATCAAACTGACAAGCTTCTGCAAAGCAAAAGAGGATGGGAGACAGCCCACAAAATGGGAAAAAACATTTGCTAACTGTATATCTGACCAAGGCCTAACATCTAGGATCTACAAGAACCTCAAATGTGCCAAAAGGAAAAAAACAAACAACCCCATTTAAAAAGTGGGCAAAAAACATGAATAGACACTTCTCAGAAGAAGATATACAGACAGCCCCATTTAAAAATGGGCAAAAGACATGAATAGACACTTCTTAGAAGAAGATATAGAGACACATGAAAAGTGCTCAGCCTCACTAATCGTCAGAGAAATGCAAATCAAAACCACTTTGAGGTACCACCTAACCCCAGTAAGAATGGCCATCATTAATAAAACAAAACAACAACAGATGCTGGCGAGGATATGGAGAAAAAGGAATGGTTCTACGTTGCTGGTGGGAATGCAAACTAATGCAACCTCTTTGGAAGACAGTGTGGTGATTTCTGAAAGAGCTAGAAATTGACCTTCCATATGACCCAGCAGTCCCCCTATTGGGAATATACCTGGAGAAATGCCAGTCATTCTACCAAAAAGATACCTGCACATGCATGTTGCAGTTTTGTTCACAATAGCAAAAACATGGAGCCAACCATGCTGCCCATCAAAGCTAGACTGGATTTAAAAAATGTAGTACGTATACACATGGAATATTATGCAACCATAAAGAAGGACAAACATAAGGACTTCGCAGCAACTTGGATGGATTTAGAGTCTATCATACTCCATGATCTATCACAGAAACAAAGAACAGAGTACCATATGTTCTCACTTATAAGCAGACCTTGAACAATTATCATAATACTATAAGAAATAGTTTGGCGGTAGTGGGAAACTACCAGGAGAGGGGGAGTGGGGTTGGCATTTGTGGGAAACTACCAGGGGAAGGAGGGGCACACCTCATCAACAAGGGTGCCTGCATAATGAACATTTGTATACTTAACCCTGAATTGTACCCCACATCTTTAAAATTAAAAAGAAAAATAAGTAAATATCCAAAAAAGCGAAAATAAATACACAAAAAAGAAAAGCCTATGTTTTTCTAATGAACTGCATTTATTCCTTTGTCAAAAATCAATTAGGCATATTTTCATGGGTCTGATTTTGAGTTCTCTATTACATTTCACTGGTAGGTATCTACTTTTCAACCAATACTGTAGGTCTTGAAATTGGGTAGATGATTTGTCCCATTTTATTCTTCCTTTTCAAAATTGTTTCCACAATTTTATTTCCCTTATTGTTCTACATAAATTTTAGAATCATTTGTCTACATCTATAGAGAATCTTGCTGAGATCTTGATAGGAATTATGTTAAAACTGTATCTCAATTTGAGGAAAATTGGTGTTTTTTATGTTGATTCTTCTAACTCATACACAGTGTATGAATCTCCATTGTTCAAATTGTTGATTTATTTGATGAGTGTTTCATAATTTTCAACATGTAAGTCTTGTATATGTCCTATTAGATTTTACACCTAAGAATTTAATTTTTTTTGCGACTATAAGTGGTGTTGTATTTTATTTAATTTCAGTGTCCATGTGTTCATTGCTAATATAGGGAAATGCAGTTGACTTTTTAAAAATTATTTTTTTAATGTAAAATATATATAACATAAAAGTCACCATTTTAAATATTTTAACTGTACAGTTCAGTGATACTAAGTACAATCATTACTGTTCTCTATTCACAGAACATTTTTTATTTTTCAAAAATCTTCAATATTTGTAAGGTGGGAGCTTAGATTATTATTTAAGATGTTTTTTCTCTATTCTGATATATGCATTTCATGCTATAAATTTCCTCTCAGCACTGCTTTTACCATGTCCCAGAAATTTTGGTATGTAATATCTTCATTTTCATTCAGTTTAATGTGTTTGTTTGTTTTTTTGAGTCGGAGTCTCACTCTGTCGCCCAGGCTGCAGTGCAGTGGCACACTCACAGCCACCACAGCCTCAACTTGCTGGGCTCAGGCAATCCTTCTGCCTCAACCTTCCAGGTAGTTGGAACCACAGGTCTGTGCCACCATGCCTGGCTGATTTTTTGATTTATTGTAGAGACGAGGTCTCAATATGTTACCCAAGCTGGTCTCTAACCCCTGAGCTCAGGTATCCTCTCATCCCCACCTCCCAAAGTGCTGGAATTATAGGTGTGAGCCACTGTGCCTGGCTAATATGTTTTTTGATTGCCATTTAGACTTCCTCTTTGACCTAGATTATTTAGAATTGTGCTATTTAGTTTCCAATTGTGTGGAGATTTTTTTGTTATCTTTCTGTTTTTGATTTTTAGTTTGAATCTTTATGTTGGAGAATATGCTTTCTAATATTTTAATTTTCTAAACTTGTCTTAAGTTTATTTTTAGCCTAAGATTTGGTCTGTCCTTGTATATATTCTTTGAACACTTGAAAAGAACGTGTATTTTACTGTTGTTGGATGGAGTTTTCTATACCATGTTGATTGCATTCTGTTAGACAATGGTGATGTTGAGCTGTATATCCTTGCTGATTGTTTTCCTAGTATTTTATCAATTGTTGAGAGAGGGGTGTTGAAGTCTCTATTTCTCCTTTTAGTTATATCAGATTTTATTCACATACTTTGCAGCTCTGTTTGGTTCCTTTTTTTTTTTTTGAGTCAGAGCCTGCACTCTGTTGCCCAGGCTGGAGTGCAGTGGCATGCTTGCAGCCTCGACCTGCTGGGCTCAGGTGATCCTTTCACTCAGCCTCCAAGTAGCTGAACCACAGGCATGTGCCACCACACCCAGCTAATTTTTTTATTTATTGTAGAGACAAATTCTCATCATATTGTCCAGGCTGGTCTCGAACTCCTCGGTTCAGGCAATCCTCTTGCCTCCCCTTCCCAAAGTGTTGGTATTACAGGCATGAGGCACCATGCCCAGTGGAAATATTAATCAAAGGAAAGCATATATCTTTTTCCTTTTTTCTGTTTCCAGTCTTCCTGTATAATATATTAAACTTCCTGATGACCTAACAGGTAGTTAGTTCATGTTTTTAAATCCGTTTGACCAGTCTCTAATCTTTTATTGGTATGTTTAGACCAATTACATTAATGAGATTTTATGTTAGGGCTTAAGTCAGTTATGTTATTTTTTTGTTTTCTGATTGTTCTGTATTTTTTGGTTTTTCTTGGTATTCTGTTTCTGGCCTTCTTGTAGATTACTGGAACATTATTTAGAATTTCATTTTTACTTCTCTGTAGTGTTTTTTAATATATCTCTTTGTATAGTTTATTTAGTGGTTGTTGCTCTAGGTTATAAATATGTGTGTATATATGTAACTTATTTTTCACCTACTAGCTCATATTTTCACTTAGAGCAAATTAGTGAATAAATGTATACATGAAAGAAATTGCACCAATGAAACTCCATTAAATGTGCCAACATTGGAAATTTCATATATACACATATATATAACCTAGAGCTATATATATATATGTATATAGGTTTTATATATATATATATAGTCACACACAGATATATATGGAACTTCTGATTTACTGTTGGTAGCGTTTTATGAGTTGAAGTGAAGTATAGAAATCTTATCTCTGTATCCTTTTAACCTTCCAATTAATAATTATCTTAAACATTTTCTCTCCATTCATTTAGAATGATATCAGACAATATTAACAACTTTTGCTGGGTTGGGCCGGGGCCACAGCTCTTGTGTTGCTTGACTGGAATAGAGTGTTATTGTCTAAAAAGTTCTCTCTTGCAAGGTTGTCCCCTTCTTGGCTAGAGAGCACAGCTTCTGCTTAGTGGAAGGAATACTGAAAAGTATGTCTGCTCTATCTTCCTGGAAATGAGTGCCCAGGTGTTATTTTTTTAAAAAATTTTTTAATTAACCCTTTTAATT
Source organism: Cephalopachus bancanus (assembly GCA_027257055.1). Classification (NCBI taxonomy): domain Eukaryota; kingdom Metazoa; phylum Chordata; class Mammalia; order Primates; family Tarsiidae; genus Cephalopachus; species Cephalopachus bancanus. The sequence goes on from JAPVLO010000006.1 coordinate 1,614,458, forward strand.
GAGGTAATAGATTTTGTGTTTATAATTTTGCCAACTTTAAAAATAACTTTTTTTAAACCCAGGGACTTATGTTCTGGTTAATTGGTCCATCTGCAACTTTACTTATTTTCCACCTCCTACTAGCTTATATTTTCACTTAGAGCAAATTATTGAATACATGTATACATGAAAGAAATTGCACTAGTTCAACTGATAAAAATAAAATTCCATTAAATATGCCAACATTGGAAATTCCATAGCTCCCTCTGGCTGACCTTTCATAGCACTGTTTCTCCTTTCTCCCTAACTTAAAATTGTTTTACTTTGTTTGCAAACATTTCTTCAGTACTGTATCCTAAGGGAGAAAAGAAAATGTCTTCTATTTGTGTCTTTCTCTACTTACATCATATGTTTCTGATAGTAAGGAACAGTGTCTTCTTTCTGTTTCCCATTGTTGCTAACACAGAATAGATATTTAAGATATCCATAAATAAATAACAACTTTATGAGTACTTATATCTCTTTTATATCTTACACAGTACCTTTCTTGAGTCTTTTAAGTTAGTATTTTGTATCAGTCTGTCTTGCATTGCTATAAATACCTGAGGCTAGGTAATTTATAAAGAAAAAAGGTTTATTTGGCTCACAGTTCTGTGGTCCTGGCATCTGCTTGGCTTCTGGTGAGGCCTTAGGAAGCTTTTACTTGAGACAGAAAGCAAAGGGAACCAGCAGGGGAGTAGACATGTCACATGGCAAGAGCAAAAGTAGGAGAGGAGGAGGAAGTGGTGTCAGGCTCTTTTAAACAACCAGTTCTTGCTTAAATTAATAGAGCAAGTACTCACTCATTACTGTGTGATGAGTGAGCACCAAACCATACATCAGGGATCCACCCCAAAACCCAGTCACCTCCCACTAGGCCCCACCTCCAACATTGGGGATCATATTTCAAAATGAGATTTGGAGGGGACAACAATCCAAACTGTATCTGTGTTGGAGGCTGGATATAAACATTATGAGACAGATATTTATTTGGCCATCTGGTGTAAGACTTTGAATTTTATGATTATTGGTTAAGTATAGACATTACTAATGGCACTAGCACCAGCTGACTTTTTTTGTTATGTGCAAAGAAATGTTATGGAGATTGAGTAATGATCCTAGTACAAGGCAGCGTAAATGATTATTTACCCTAATGCAGATCTTCATAAGTTGTCTTGGCTTATAAAATATATGAGTATCTCAGTAATTTTTATATAGCACTTCTAAGCCAAAAAGATTACCTGTCTGTTTATGAAAAAGTTAGGTTCAAACAACTTATATCCTAACAGCTTAACATGGATTAGGCTCTACAGTTTCTCAGACCTTGCAGTCAGTGTGGCCTTTCCACCCTCATTCCTCTTCCACATTGATTTTCTCACTGTATCTTTTTTCACAGCAACGGCCAAAAATCCAGTTTCTCAAAAATATGACATCACTGTAGAGGAGTATGGCAGTCTCATGTAGGAATTGTTAACTACCTCAAGATGGTAGTTCATACAGTGTTCAACAGATGTCGCTGTGTTTCTCTCAAAAATGTAAACTATTCTGCAGTGCCCTGTGAGTTTGCCATTGTGCCGTGGGTACTTCAGTACACAGTATGGGAACTGTGGCCCTAATGCCTGTCATCACAGGAATGAGAAGCAGGTAGTTAGTGGGAATAATGAAAAGGAATCTTTTTAGCAGCATTGTTGAGGACCCAGTAAACAGTTAAAGACTGAGCCATAGTCTTGGCAAAATAAGCCATCTGTTCTTAATTAATCTTATCTCTTATAAAGCATTGAGATAAATTTGTACATATCTAATAATTCACTTGTGACTACAGTTAGTCTCAGTATTAATTTTTGATGCCAGCCAGTTTATATGTATGGTAATTTTGTTATTTTTCTTTTATTTGTCTTTAATATTTTGTCAGACTTTTTATGTAAAAATAAAAGCTAGTGTGAAACTGATGTTGATATAGAAGGATGGCTTAGTCTTTGATTCTATCCTTGACTTATATTAGCTTTAAAGGAATGTTACTTAGTCCAATATTTGTTTCTGATTCACAGAAACAAAATATAATTTTTGAATCAATCAAAAACTCTTGGTTTTCTCCCTGATATAGAACAAATCACCTGCTGCAGTTACAGAACCAGAGACAAGTAAATTTGATAGTACTGGCTATGACAAGGACTTAGTAGAAGCTTTGGAAAGAGATATAATTTCCCAGAATCCCAACATTCGATGGTAAGTCGTATCACAACAAAATAACTGTGTACTGATAGTGATTTTTGGAACAGAAAATGAAGCATATGTAAGCATGCACTGAAGATTAATCATTGGGACCAGAACCAGAGCATATACAACATGAGCATGACATATAAAAGCTTCACTTTGTTCTGGCGGTACCATTTTTTTGTCTGAGATTTTTTTTTTTTTTTTTGAGTCAATCTCACTCTGTCACCCAGGCTGGAGTGCAGTGGCATACCCACAGCCACCGCAGCCTCTATCTGCTGGACTCAGGTGATCATTCCATCTCAGCCTTCCAAGTAGCTGGAACCACAGGTGTGCGCCAGCACGTCCATCTAATTTTTTGATTTATTGTAGAGATGAAATCTCTCCAAGTTGCTCAGACTGGTCTTGAACCCCTGAACTGAGGCAATCATCTGCCTTCACCTCCCAAAGTGCTGAGATTACAGGCATGAGCCATCACATCTAGCTTGAGATTTTTTCAATGTTATTATTTAAAAACCCATGTATGTACAAAAAATAAAATAATTTTTAAAAATTAAAAAAATAAATTGCAAAAACAATGGGAATAAGATCACACAGATTTTATCTTCTTTTGGGGCATCCTCTAATGCTGAAATCAGCTTCATAGGCAATGATATTTATGCGTGTTGCCTACAAAGGAGGATCCTCAAAAAACCCAGGATTTATTTATTAAAAATTGTATATTTATTCTTACATGTTTAAACTCACTTTCAAAGTACTCTCTATTTGATGCAATATACCTATAGAGATTCTTTTTCCTCTGCTCAAAACGGTTTTTGAACTCATCAGTTTTGATGCTTTCTACCATTTTTTGTTTCACCTCTTCCACATCAGCAAAATGTTTCCCTTTGAGGACTTTTTTCATCTGGGGAAACAAAAGAAAAGTCACTTGGGGTGAGATTGGATGAATAGGAAGGGTGGGGCATGGGGATCATACCATTTTTAGTCAAAAACTGCTGAACACTCAGCGTAGTGTGGGTAGGCTCATTGTCATGGTGGAAGAACCAGTCAGCTGTTTGCCACACTCTAGATGTTTCTTCTGCAATGTAGCCTCTCACGGCAATGCTAGTTGGTACACTGATGGCGATAGCTTCCTAGAACACTTACCTAGAGGGGGAAGCCTGTTTCACAGGGGCCCACCCTTCAAAAGATAATTCTGGTTTTTGAAAAGTTCCCCCTGTAATATCTGTAGCATCCTATAAATGTTGCTTTTATTTTCTATTAGCACGGTAGTTCTCAACTTTGTTAATATTACATCTAATCAAAGATCTGTAGCATCGCAGTGAATTATAAAAGCTCACTTTCCCACAAAGTCAAGTATATTCTATTATATATTTATATATTTTCTTTGTGTGTGTGTGTGTGAGAGAGAGAGGGAGGCAGAGAGAGACAGGGTCTCGCTCTGTCACCCAGGCTGGAGCACAGTGGCATGATCACAGCTCACTGCAGCCTCCACCTCCTGAACTTAAGCCATTCTCCTGCCTCAGTCTTCCGAGTAGCTGGGCCTGTATATGGGCATGTGCCACCATACCTGGTTAAATGTACTTTTCTTTTACTTTTTCTTTTTGTAGAGATAGGGTCTTACTGTGTTGCTCAGGCTGGTCTTCAACTTCTGACCTCAAGCCAGTCCTCTTACCTTGGCTTCCCAAAGTGCTGTGATTATAGGCGTGAGCCACCACACCCAGACTATTTATATATTTTCTGTTAAAACATTAATGATTGTTAGGTATGGATTTGGATGATAGTACTTGATATTTATACAATGAAAATAAATTTTCTTAACAAAAATTGCCATATACAGCAGCAAGAGGTAGCAGCAGCAGCAGTAGTAGGTGTTCTAGTGTTTGGGTAGACTTCATAGCATGAAAGATACTCTTTCTTTTTGAATCTCTGCTTCTTTTTTTTTTTTGAGTTGGAGTCTCACTCTGTCGCCCAGACTGGAGTGTAGTGTCTGCTCCCTGCCACCGCAGCCTCAACCTGCTGGGCTCCGGTGATCCTTTCTGCCTCAGCCTTCCAAGTAGCTGGAACTACAGGCGCGCACTACCACACCCGGCTAATTTTTTATTTATTGTAGAGATGAGGTCTCACCAAGTTGCCCAGTCAGGTCTCGAACCCACAGGCTCAGGCTATCCACTCAGCTCAGCCTCCCAAAGGTGCGGGATCTCTGCTTCTTAATAGAGTTGAAGGCATAGCAGCAGTATTGGAACCTATCTCTGCTTTATATCCTTTGTATTCTTTATGCTTTTTTAAAAAGGGTTCATTGTCTCTACATCATGAAGGTTATGAAATTACCATCATAAATGAGATGGTATGATAACACTTGAGAGTGGGCCTGTGGACCTATGTTCTCATGAGCCACACTGAAAATCATTACTGCCAAGAATTGAAAACATGACTGCACTCTTTATATTCTGGTTGATATGGTAGGCCTCACTGCAGTGTGTTAGTTCACCGGTGTCCAGAGAGAGACTTAGCATTCTGTCACCAGTGTAAAATCCAATGGTTCTCAAGAGTGACTACAAAGAGTTAAACATGTAATTTTTAAGGGATTGTTGATAAAATGTCTTTCAGGGATGACATCGCTGATTTAGTAGAAGCCAAAAAGTTGCTTAAGGAAGCTGTGGTGTTACCAATGTGGATGCCTGAATTCTTTAAGGGCATTAGGAGACCATGGAAAGTAAGTTTATTACTGATGACATTGTCAAAGTAAATGGCAGTGCATGCTATAGAGAGCCAATGTTTATCTATACTGGGGAAAGTTGAGTGAGAAAAATTTTAAATTAAAAAGTATACATTGTGCTGTTGAGAATTTTGTTACACCAAAAGCTATTGCAGGGTTTTTAGAAATCAGAAATACAGAAATCAGAAATAGGTAAGCCGGGCTCGGTGGCTCAGCCTGTAATCCCGCGCCTTTGGGAGGCTGAGGTGAGTGGATTGCCTGAGCCCGTGGGTTCGAGACCTGCCTGGGCAGCGAGACCTCATCTCTACAATAAATCAAAAAATCAGCCGGGCGTGGTAGCGCATGCCTGTAATTCCGGCTACTCGGAGGGCTGAGGCGGAAGGATCACTGGAGCCCAGCAGGCGAGGCTGCGGTGGCTGGGAGCGGCCACTGCACTCCAGTCTGGGTGACCAAGTGAGACTCCAACTCAAAAAAAAAAAAAAAAGAAAAGAAAAAGAAATAGGTACAATGTGGTCTTTAGAAAGTTGAAGACACAGCATTTAGAATTTAAAATTCACCTCATTTGAAATGATCTTGTTTTTGCAAATATGACCTAGTGAGCTAATGCAAAAATATTCCATTTTATGTGTCATGTTGCATAACTGGTAACATGTATTTTTGGAATCATTCTTAAGAAATTTAATGAGGGGCAGATAGCAGACTTTCTCGTTGCTGTCCAGCCTGTCATGCCCTTTACAATGTTTTTTCCCTTTAATAAATCTACCTTTCATAAATAAATAAATAATACTTGCATCTGATGGGTGTTTTTTAAAGTCATGGGATGATCTAAAAAAAAAAAACTGTCAAAAAAGTTTCTTGGATTTAGAAAATGCTAGTGAGTAACTCTGCACTTAGTAATAGTTTTAAAAATTCCTTAAATGTTAAGTGTTAAGGAAGGTACAAAATTGTAGACATACCTTGGGTAAATTATGTAAAAATAAAAACAGACCTAATTTGAGCAAGAGGACTAGCAGGAAATACATGGAAATGCTAATGGTGACTATGTTAGGGCATTGATGTTATAAACTACTTTTTTTTTCTTTGCATTCTAAATTTTTAATAATGTGGTTATACTCCTTTCATAATGGAAAAAATAATCTTTGAGTATTCTCTTGGTTATCTTTCTGTTTGTATTTCATTTGTCTTAATGTATAAGTTGGTTGAAATTCTTGTGAATTAGAACAATGGCAGATAAACCCTTTGCTTATGCTCTTATATTCTCAACAGGGCGTATTGATGGTTGGCCCACCTGGCACAGGAAAAACCCTGCTTGCCAAAGCAGTCGCTACAGAATGCAAGACAACATTCTTTAATGTCTCTTCATCAACTCTGACTTCCAAATACAGAGGAGAGTCTGAGAAGCTTGTTCGTCTTCTGTTTGAAATGGTGAATGTTTGAGACAGCTCTTATGATTCTTTTCTTCTCTCCAAAAGGAGAGAAAGTGATTTGTAATTATCTCCAGTATATGGAATAACTAGGTAGGATGACATTTTTCCTGGAGTATGAGTCCTGTGTCCTTGAAACTAGCATCCTCACAGACGTGAATAACTTGTGTTTCTGTTTCTCCTTTCCTCCAGATGTAGATCCGTATCTGCTAGTTTATGGATGTGCTTATGTTATGGAATCTGCATTACTAATCTGCTATAGGAATCTGAAATTATTTTTTTTAAATCAGTAGACTTAGTTATAATGTGAAAAATGCAGTATTGTAATACTGATGCCAAAAAGTGAGAATCATAAGTATTTGTGAAATTTAGGTCATGTCCAATCTTTTTGTTTTTGAATTGGGGTGTCACTCTGTTGCCCAGGCCTGGAGTGCAGTGACACAGTCATGGCTCACTATAGTCTTGACATCCTGGACTCAGGTGATCCTTTTGCTTCAGCCTCCCAAGTAGCTGGGACTATAGGACCATGCCATCACGACTGGATAATTTTTTATTTTTTATTTTTTTGTAGAGATGAGGTCTCGCTGTGTTGCCCAGGCTGGTCTCAAACTCTTGAGCTCAAACAATCCTCTTGCCTTGGCCTCCCAAAGTGCTGGGATTACAGGCATGAGCCACCAAGCCTAGCCGCCAATCTATTGTCTATATCATATACCTTCAGTTTAATTACCTAAATCTTTGCATTAAGTTCTCTGCTTCTTTGGGTTTTATTTTCTTCCACCTGAACAAATCCAAGGACTAATAGAAGAAATGTAATTCAGTAAGTTCTGGTAGGGTGTTTAGATTGAATTCAACAGCCTTTTAAACTTCACACTTTGTTAAGCTTCACTGATTACTTCGGTCTTGCCTCTAAGAAATAGGGAAGTTATATGTATTAAAATATGGATAGTGACAAAGACGTGAAGTGTGTGTGTGTGTGTGTGTGTGTGTGTGTGTGTATGTGTGTGTGTGTGTGCGTGCGCGTTTGTGTGTTGTAATCTCACACTGTTGCCCAGGCTGAAATGCAGTGGCTCGATCACACTACTGCAGTCTAGACCTGTTGGGCTCACGCGATCCTTCTGCCTCAACCTTCCAAGTAGCTGGATCTACAGGCACACCCCACGCCCAGCTATTTATTTGTTTGTTTGTTTATTGTAGAGATGAGGTCTCCTGTGTTGGTCTTGAACTCCTGAGCTCAGGCCGTCCTTTCTCTTCAGCCTCCCAAAGTGCTGGGATTACAGATGTGAACTATCATGCCCAGCCACAGTTGTTTTGTCTATAAGAACAATAATATAGGACCTATTTCTGTAACATTAGGAGGGTAAACTTAGCTAATATGTGTAAATTGCTTAATACGAAACCTGACTCATAAGTGTTAATATTAGCTGTTATTATTTAATAAGTATGTGGTATATTTTAAGGTTTTTTATTCAAGAATGCTAAACCTTTTCTTCTGTTGGAGGAAACTTCTTACTAAGTGCTCATTTGCTTCATTTTTTATAATAATGTTTATGAAGCTATATCAAAGAGCATTATTTTTTACTGACTTTCTTGGAGTTGCTTTGGAAAATCTTAACCACTGTTAAATAAATTCCTGCTCATCTAGAGTATGCTATTTTGAGTAGCCCATTTGAACACTGGCTTAGTCACAAACCAATGCCTGCTGTTTGGAGCTTCTGCCCTTGTGACCAAAAGTTAGGGTTCATATTGCAAACCAGCTTGCTTTTTTTTTTTCTATTCATAATATGGACTCTCTCCTTCTCAAGGAGTAAAATTCTACTGCCTGTCATATCTTGGTTTTTACTCTCTATAGATGATTACCTCTCTTGAAGTGCCCTCCTCCTCCCAGAACCCCTCAAAGTGAATTTTGAGCATGCCTCTAGGCCTTTATTTTAAATAAGACCACTTAAATTTGGTGAGAACCTATCCAGGAATTTTCCCATGACATGGTAACAAGTATATACAAAAACTTAATTGTATAATTTTTGCTGTATTGTTAAGAACTTTTTTTTTTTTTTTTTGAGTTGGAGTCTCACTCTGTCACCCAGACTGGAGTGCAGTGGCCGCTCCTGGCCACCGCAGCCTCAACCTGCTGGGCTCTGGTGATCCTTCCGCCTCAGCCTTCCAAGTAGCCGGAATTAAAGGCATGCGCTACCATGCCCAGCTGAATTTTTGATTTATTGTAGAGATGAGGTCTTGCTGCCCAGGCGGGTCTCGAACCCGCGGGCTCAGGCAGTCCACTCACCTCAGCCTCCCAAAGGCGCGGGATTACAGGTTGAGCCACTGAGCCCGGCTTGTTAAGAACTTTTATTTTCAAGTGTCAGAAGTTCAATCAAATGAGTTTAAACAAAAAGAATAATATATTGAGTTATGTAACCAAAAATTTTTAGAAGTTACTTTTTAGATTTGTAGGCCTAGTGTGAAACAACAATTCAGACATGCTGAGGAATCTTTGTCTCTGACTTTGGTTCTTTTTACCTCTGTGTTGGCTTTGACTTTAGGCAGGCCCATGTGGTGGAATTTTTTTAAGACAGGTTCTCACAAATATTGCTCAGGCTGGAGTACAGTGGCTATTCACAGACATGATCATGGCGCAGTCATAACTTACTGCAGCCTCAAATTCCTGGCCTCAAGAGATCCTCCCAACTCCACCTCACAAGCAGCTAGGACTACAGGCGTGCACCACCACACCTGGCTTTTAAAACTTTTTATGGTTCTTATGGTAATTCCAGAGAAATTAGCCCTCATTTCATCATTGTTCCAGCTAAAGTCCGAAGACTGATGTTTGGCCAGTTTTGAGTCATGTACCCATGGCTGAACCCATTGTTTTGGTCTGAAAATGGAGTGATCTGATTGGCTAGGCTTGAATAATACCCCTGGAGTTCCAAGTAGAGTTGACTTTTTTTGAAGTAGTGGAATTAGAATAAAGAGAGATGATTTTGTGCGGGGGGCCAGCCCCTGCAAAGAGATTTAGAGGGTCCCTGGAAGGTGTGGTGGCGTCGGCGATTGTTCCTGGGAAATAAAGAGAAAGAAAGAGAGAGACTGGGGGAGAAAGAAAGAGACTGGACTCTATCTAGTGCAGAAGCCATTTTAATGGGACGAACCGTAAGCCTTTTATCCTAAAGTTTCACAGGTTAAATCACAAGACTTTCACGTGAACACAAAGCCAGGTGGGTGAGGGGCGTCCCCCTCCCACCAGGTGTTTCCTCAGGCATGAGGAAAAACAATCACAAAACTTTTACATAAACATAAAGCCAGGTGAATGTGATAACCATTACACTACAGAAACTCTTAATTATAGCCCAAACCAGTTCCTATGGAATGTGGCCCAGCCCAAAGTTTGAGCTGGGCCATTTCTAGTAACTCTAAATAATTATCTATATTATTAAGATTGAAACAGCACTTTATATGTATATACTAATTCTACAAATATATCCTTAAATCTTACAAAGCAACTTGTACCATATTAAAGGCTCCCAAATGTGACCTGAGTTTGAATTAAGTTTGAAGCCAAAATCACAGTCTGTGAGAAATGGGAACGATGGACTCCTAAAGTAAGCCATGCCTGTCTCAGAGCTTCATGTGTAGATCATCAAAGTTCCTTCTAATGAGACATGCTAAATGGCAAAAAGGGAGGAGGGAATGGGCCAACAGCTCCTTAACACATCCTAGTGGTCTCAGGGTCCACAGCCTGCCTGGATCCCTAATGCTCAGGTGGGCCTCCTCGGCCAGCTCCCAACAATTTCAAATGAAAAAGAGACTTTTTTTTTTTTTTTTTTACATCAGAGGAAGGGTGCTATGTAGGAACAATCAGTGGGTGTTCACTATAGATCTCTCTACAGTACATTCCTGGGCCAAAGCCAATTTTGTATGTGTCACATAGCCTCTACTTGAAGTCAGACCATTCTGCATACCCTCAGTGTTTGGGAAGAATCAATATAGTTGTTTTGTGCTTGGTGTGGCAACAGACAGATTGAAATTCAATTTTTGTTGACATAGGTTCTGCTGGTGGTTGGTTCCTAGCTAAAATTTCAAGTGAGACTTTTCTTGGATGCTTTAATGATAATAAGTTCATTCTTTCCCTCTCACCATTTCTTGAAACGGTATAAAAATATTTATACATAATACCTAAAACCCAAATAATTACTGTTTATTAAAAATGAGAGCCGGGCTCGGTGGCTCAACCTGTAATCCCACGCCTTTGGGAGGCTGAGGTGAGTGGATTGCCTGAGCCTGCGGGTTCGAGACCCACCTGAGCAGCGAGACCTCATCTCTACAATAAATCAAAAAATCAGCCGGGCGTGGTAGCGCATGCCTGTAATTCCAGCTACTTGGAAGGCTGAGGCAGAAGGATCGCCAGAGCCCAGCAGGTCTAGGCTGCAGTGGCCGGGGAGTGACCACTGCACTCCGGTCTGGGTGACAGAGTGAGACTCCAACTAAAAAAAAACAAAACAAATAAACAAACAAAAAATATGAGAAGATCCCTTTGGAGGAATTAGATGATGAACTCAAATTTTCAACTAGAATAGAAAGTGGGTTTAAATATTTGGATTTTCCAAGTGAGTATACTAAATCAAAACTTTGGAGGCATAGCATTTTCACAGTTAATAGATTATAACCTAATGGTTCAAAGAATAGATAGACTCAGTACAATTGCATGTTTAAGTCTGTAATGTTCATTTGCCATCATGGACTTTTATTTTTAGAAAAATCTTTAACATGCGGTTTGTTCTTCCAAATTCTGTTTTCTAGAAATCTTGGTCATAATATTTTTGGTTTAAACTTTCTTGTGCGGTGATTCTATAAGTTTGAGTACTTGGTTAAAATATGATTAATTATAAACTTTAGTTTCTGTACTAAATTGCTCTCCTCTTTTTTGTTTTTTTTTTTTTTTTTTTTTTTAGTTGGAGTCTCTAATGTCTAGGCTAGTAGCATGATCGCAGCTACCACAGCCTCAACCTGCTGGGCTCAGTCGATCCCTCTGCCTCAGACTCCTAAGTATCTGAGAGTACAAGAGTGTATCACCACACCCAGATAATTTTTTGATTTATAGTAGAGACAAGGTCTCACCATGTTGCCCAGGCTGGTCTTAAAGTCCTTAGTCCTCTGCCTCCCAAAGTGTTGGGATTACAGGTGTGAGCCACCATGCCCGGCCCTAAATTACTTCCTTAATCTCAAGAGAAGGTGATACTGTTGTTTTAGCTATTTATTAGATAACTACTTGACTGAAACCTATGATTTAATATATCATATTAATCTTCCCTATTATGTTGTGAAAAGGGTGATACTGTTGTCTTAGCTATTTATTAGATAACTACTTGACTGAAACCTATGATTTAATGTTCATATAATGGAAATGAATGCATTTAAGATAGAAAAGTAAACATGGAGAATAGTATTCAGCTATAAAAAGGAATGAAGTACTATATATGCTACACCATAGCTGAACCTTGAAAATATGCTAAATGAAAGAAGCCACACATAGAAGGCCACATACTATATGATTCTATCTATATGAAATATTGAGTACAGGCAAATCTGTAAAGTTATAAAATAGATTGGTAGCTTTCAGGAACTGGGGGATATGAGGAGTATAAGTTATCTTTTGGGGTGATGAATATGTTCTGCAACTAGATGGTGGTGAAGGTCGCACAACATTGTAAATATACTAAACACAGAATTATACACTTTAAAATGGTTACAGCCAGGTGTGGATTACACCTGTAATCCCAACACTTTGGGAGGCTGAGGCAAGAGGATTGCTTGAGTCTAAGAGTTCAAGACCAGCCTGGGCAACATAGCAAAACCTTGTCTCTACAAAAAATTTCAAAAATAGCTGGGCCTGGTGGCATGTGCCTTTAGTCCCAGCTGCTGGGGAGGCTGAGCTAGAAGGGTCACCTGAGCCTAGTAAGTTGAGGCTGTGGTAAGCCATGATCATGCCACTGCACTCCAGTTTGGGCAACAGAGTGAGACCCTGACTTTAAATAAATAAATACTTGTGAATTTTATGTTATATGAATTTTATCTCAATTTTTAAACCTTGGATGTATAAATGTACTCTTCTAATTTACTACTTAGGAACACTAAAATATATTTGTTGTTAGTCAAATAAAATAACAAAATGGCAATTTAATTAGAATTTCTTGGTGGGAATCTGTGGTTTTAGGGTAATGGTTCTCTCTTTTTTTTTTTTCTTTTGAGTTGGAGTCTCACTCTGTTGTCTGGGCTTGACTGCAGTGGCATACTCAACGGCCACCACAACCTCAACCTGCTGGGCTCAGGTGATCCTTCCACCTCAGCCTTCCAAGTAGCTGGAAATACAGGTGTGCACCACCACACCTGGCTAATTTTTTTTATTTCCCGTAGAGGTGAGGTCTCACCAAGTTGCCCAGGCTGGTCTCCAACCCCTGGGCTCAGGCAATCCTCTCACCTCTGCATCCCAAAGTGCTGGGATTATAGGTATGAGCCACCACACCCAGCCAAAGTCATGGTTCTCTCTAGCCAAATTTTTTCTAGAACTTTAGAACACTTGCCAGTATCTGTAAATGTTTTCCTAGCATAGTTATCCACATAATTGTAGTATACAGGATTATTCTGTATTTATATCACTCAAATAAATATGTATGGTTATATTATTGAATGCATCAAAAATTGTCATATAATATTAATTCTGCATTAGAAGCTGTATTTTAGCTGTTCTATATTTTGTTAAGAGGGAGAGATGCAGGGTGGCAGCCTCCTCAGTTGTCTTCTAATTGCTAACCTGTAGATTATTCTAAAATGAAATAAAAACTTGGTGTTGCATGGTTTCTTTCTTTAGGCTCGATTTTATTCTCCAGCCACCATATTTATTGATGAGATAGATTCCATTTGTAGTCGCAGAGGGACTTCTGAAGAGCACGAAGCAAGCAGAAGGGTGAAAGCGGAGCTGCTGGTTCAAATGGATGGTATATTTATATACATGCATGAAGTGACTTGGGGTGGGGGTTGTTATGTGTCTCCAGCTCCAGCGGGTCCAGCTCTACCCATAGTGCTAAACCAAGTCTTTTATTAGATGTTTGTAACGCCAGATGCAATTGAGGAGGGTGGCAAGTAGTTCCTGAGATTGATAGTAATAAATTTGGTACACTGACAGTGGTGACATGCCAGAAATAATGGCTTCCCAGAGGGCACCCTTTAACATATACAGTGATCTGTTTTTGCCATGAAATAGATATAAATGCAGATAAATTGGCCTTAGTGGTTTTATATGTGGTTTTGAAAAAATTGTAAGTGGATATGTAGGCCAGGTGCAGTAGCTTATGCCTGTATACCCAGCAATTTGGAAGGCCAAGGTGAGAGGATTGCCTGAGCCCAGGAGTTCAAGACCAGCCTAGGCAACATAGTGTGACCTCATTTCCCTTAAAATAAAATAAAATAAAATAAAATAAAATAAACAGTATAGTTAGGTAGATAGATGCATAAATGGATATGTAGTTGAGCTGATCTGGTTTTTTGATTAAATCTATTTTGAGTCATATTTTTGCATTTTAAAAAACTAAATTTCTTAAGATTACTAATTCACATATGTACCAGTTACCTAAGTCTTAAAGACTAAACAACATGTATTGTTGTGGTAAATATTCGATGATCTTTAAATTGCTGAGCTTTATTTGGTGCAACATGCCTTACTGTCTATTTTCACTCTCTCTCTTTACCCTTATTTAAGGTGTTGGAGGTGCTTCTGAAAATGATGACCCTTCCAAAATGGTTATGGTTCTGGCAGCTACTAATTTTCCCTGGGATATAGATGAGGCTTTAAGACGACGCCTTGAGAAACGAATTTATATTCCTTTACCATCAGGTATCTTCATTTAAATCTTGTCAGAATGCTCCAGTTAACTTTCAGCTGGTTTTGTTTAGAGAATTTGATATTTGGTATTTATTAACCTTCCTTAAAGAGAGAAATGTAGAATATCTTCCCTTATATTACTATATGGGCTATATGCCTTGATAGCAGGAGATTTAAAAGTAAGGAATGGCTCTTGGAGTATTAAAGCAAATGAGTCCTAAGAACTGGAAAACAACTCTTTACACTAAGTAGATTTGAGAAACAATAGCATACTATGTTTATGTTGAAGACTTATTTTTAAATGTGTTTCTACCTTTAGCAAAAGGCAGGGAGGAGCTATTACGCATAAGCCTTCGTGAACTGGAATTGGCTGATGATGTTGACCTTGCAAGTATAGCAGAAAACATGGAAGGTTATTCAGGTGCGGACATTACCAATGTGTGCAGGTATGAGTTCTTTTGGTAGCATAGGTTTTTGTGGGTATGAACTTTTATATGAAGTTTTTGTGCTGAAGTGATAGAGGGGCTGGGTGTGGTGGCTCATACCTATGATCCCAGCACTTTGGGAAGCCAAGGTGAGAGAATTGCTTGAGCCCAGAAGTCGATACCAGCCTAGGCAGCATAGCGAAACCTTGTCTCTACAAAAATATCTAAAAATTAGCTGGGCATAATGGTGTGCACCTGTAGTTCCAGCTACTTAGGATGCTGAGGTAGAAGGATCACCTAAGTCCAGGAGATCGAGGCTGCCATGAGCTGTGATTGTCGTGATCATGCCACTGCACTCTAGCCTGGATGACGGAGTGACACCCTGGCTCAAAAAAAAAAAGATAAATGAATAAAGACCCATATAATAACCTGTTGTCAGAATCACAAGTTCTGGTTTTAAGTTAGTGTTAGCAGGTGCTAATAACATATTTAGGTATCTTCATGTCAGTGAAGAGTCTATAGGTCATTTGAAAGTTACAAGTTCAAGCAGCTAATGTTATAACAATTTGTTTAAAATAAAAAGTCAATAATTGTCTTAGATTTTAAAAATTGTTTTTTAAAAAGTTGCCAATGCATTCCTTCACTCTACTGTGAAAGAGAGGTTGATCGCAAAATGTATTGACTTGGCATATGCACAGAGTACAGTCTTGTGCTCAGTGAACATATCCCAACTGTGATGGGAACAGCAGCAAAAAAAAGACTGCCTCTAGTTCAACTGATCTAAGTATTATCGGGGGCTTGACTGTACTTATTTCCTCATCTCTAAGTGAGCATACATGCAGGGTTATGAGGATTAGAAATAACGTGTTACGCATCAAGCAGCTATATTGCTGTCCCTTTGCATAAATGGTGGCTGATATCCAGGATGAAAAGTGGTAAAAGGAAAGAGATTCCTGAATCTGAGGTTTCTCTTTTTTTTTAAGAAAAAAAAAAGCACAAATATAGAAGAAAAGGAGAAACCACTTAATTTGATCATCTAACTTTTACTCTACAAGGAGAAAATATTTTTCTAGTTAACAGGTTATCTTCTAACTCTGTGATGTTTATTTTTCATTTTATTGACTGCGTATAACAAAATTCAATTACTAGTTTCTTTATTGTATCCTTTAACTTTTTCTGGGGTTTTATATTCAGTAGTAATTATTTAAATTGACTGGCATCCTTATTTCATCATGCAAGATCTAACTACTAAAAAAACACAATAGACTTTGTAGTCTAATAAGATTCTATGCAATACTGTATATGAGGAAGAATCCAAAAAATCCCAGAACTTATTGATAAAAAATTGTCTATTTATTCTTGCATGTTAAAACTTTAGTCACTTTCAAAATACTCTGGGCTGGGCGTGGTGGCTCACACCTGTAATCCCAGCACTTTGGGAGGCTGAGGTGACAGGATTGCTTGAGCCTAGGGGTTTGAAACCAGCCTGGACAACTTGGAGACCTTATCTCTACAATAAATCAAAAAATTAGCTGGGTGTAGTGGCACACCCAGCTGTGTTTCCAGGTACTGGGAAGGCTGAGGTGGAAGGATCACCTGAACGCAACAGGTCGAGGCTGCAGTGGCCATGATCATGCCACTGCACTTCAGCTTGGGCAGCAAAGTTAGACTGACCCCCCCAAAAAAAATGTACTCTCTGTTTCATGCAGTACACCTATTGAGACACTTTTTCCACTGCTCAGAACAGTTTTTGAACTTGTCGATTTTGATACCTTTGAGTGCTTCTTTTTTGTTTCACCTCTCCTACATTGGCTAAACATTTCCCTTAGAGGACTTTCTTCATCTGGGAACCAAAAAAAAATTTTGTTGCTTGGGGCGAGACTGAGTAAATAGGCTGGGTAGGGTATGGGTGTCATGCTGTTTTGGGTCAAAAACTGCTGAACACTTAGCACAGTGTGGGCGGGTGCGTTGTTGTGGTGGAAGAACCAGTCACCTACCTGTTTATGCCACAACTCTGGACATTTCTTCTGCATTGCAGCCTCTCACAATGCTAGCTAGTACATTGATGTTGATGGGTTCCTAGAACACTTTCCTAGCAAGAGACACCTATACTACAAGGGTCCTGCTCTCCAAAAGATAATTCCAGGTTTTGGGGGGTCCCTCCCTCATATGTAATTTAGATCATGACTGGAAATGCTACAATAGATGCATTGAATAATTTTTCTATGCACAGGTTTTCATTCAATGAAGATAACACTTTGTGGTGTTTTTTTTAACTTAAAACCTAGGGACGCCTCCTTGATGGCAATGAGAAGGCGTATTGAAGGTTTGACCCCAGAAGAAATCCGAAATCTTTCAAAAGAAGAAATGCACATGCCTACAACTATGGAGGATTTCGAAATGGCTTTAAAAAAGGTTTCTAAGTCAGTATCTGCTGCAGACATTGAAAGATATGAGAAATGGATATTTGAGTTTGGATCATGCTAAATTCTCACATGTAAACTGTGAGGAATCATCCTTAAGTGTTTGAATAGTAATTAAATGTAGTAATTCATTGCACTGAGTGCTATATTTTTTTAAACTTTCATAATGGTAAGATTTTTTAAAACCCTTGTGATTCTGAATAAAGCCAATATTTTTAAGCTGAAATTTTGTTTTACTTTAGCATTACAGATTTCTATTTCACTGATCACAAATGTTACATGTTACTTGGCTTGGAATACTGTCTTTTTTCCTTTCCCTATTTTTTTTAAGACTTATGTTTCTTCCAACTGAATTGGCCATTTGCACTGGGATACTGAATAGCCAACAGACCACAAGGAAGTCGTCATTCTTTGCTCCTGTTTGAAACCAACAGCTACAACAGCAAACCACCACTGTCCTGTTGCGGGGCCTAGAAAAGCTGTCTTCATAACGCACTTCTAAGTGCAACCTTTTATTCCCCACTGTCTGCTATTGTTATTCCTTCTAGGGAGGAGAATAAGATTAGCTCTGACTCCTTAATGCCTAATTTTCAGATAACTGAAAATCCCTGGGCATTTTCACACAAGTAGCTAATTAAAGCATGAGCCAGGCCAAATATGCCTTCCTTCCCACCTGGTGTTATGATAGCTTCCCTTCCTGGGAGAGTTTTAAAGATTCTTCATTTTACTGTACATTTATGAAGAAAAAAACACAGTCTAGGCTAACTTTTATTCTGCCTACATAAGAGGCGGCATTATAGGCAAGTAGGTAGTTCTAGGCTTTTGCTTCTTATTGTACTGTAATCTAATTCATGAACTCATGTGTACAAAGTATAGCTAAAGAAATAGCTAATGGTATAAATAAAAGTTAATGGTACCAAACTTTAGTTAGGATTTCCTTTTAGGATTATGTATAAGAAAATGACGTATTGTAGCATAACAACCACAGAAAAGAAAACAGTGCCAGGAGATTGCATGCCTTGCTATAGCCCCAAGTCTCAATAGGAAGGACAGAAGTTGGGATAGGAATCTGCTAACTGCATAACCTATGCCCTCCAAGATACCATGTAAACTCCTAAAGTTGTTTCCTCACCAGAACCTGTAAGCTTATGGTTAATGGACGAAACAAGACCATGTCATCGTTTGGAGTTAAAACTGGTATTTCTAACAACTTAATGAATGAGAATGGGCATACAGAAATAAAGTGTTACTAGCTAGTGCAATTATAAATTGCATGCTATTAGTTTTCGGCAATAAGGAGGTAGGAATAATAGGCTTCTGTGAGATGTAATACTAAAGACAGCTTAATGCCTACTAAATACTAAAACAAAACATCATTCCTTCATTCTACTACATCATCCCCCCCCCCCACATACATATCTATTTAGCCTAAATATAAAGGAATTTAAAAAACCAATCATGACTTTTTTGGACAATGTTTTTTATTTTTTCTTAGTCATAGTCTCACTCTGTTGCCCAGACTGTGGAGTGCAGTGGCATGATCACGGCTCACTACAGCCTCAACCTCCTGGGCTCAATCCATCCTTCCACCTCAGCCTCCCAAGTAGCTGGGACTACAAGTGCACACCACCATGCCTAGCTAATTTTTTTTTTAATTTTTGTAAAGACAGGTTCTCCCTATGTTGGCCAGACTGGTCTTGAACTCCTGGGCTCAAGCAATTCTCTCACCTCGGCCTCCCAAAGTGCTGGGATTACAGGTATGAGCCAATGTGCCCAGCAGCAACATTTTTAAAATGATGGGTTGCAATCAAAAATATTTTTTAATGAAACAATAGAAAGTATTACATGTAATAAGTTATATGTCCTAGGTCACATTGTAAAATATGTCAATATGAGTAATGGTTTAAAAAGGTAAGATAAAAACACTTGTAGCGTAAATAGCACAATCCTTAGAACCACAAGACCAAAGGTACACTCTAACTCCATGATCCTGAAGGAAATCATTAACCGAGACTTGGTTTCAGCCAATGTAAGTGAAAGGATCTATACTTACACCTGTATCCAGGTAATTCTCACTGGGGCCAAGTTTTTATACAATTGTAACCAAACCAGCTATACTTTTTTCCTCAAAAAGTTTATTTTAGAGTGAGAACATGTCACTACAACTTTTAAAACCTGGTGCATTCAAGGTGAGTAGTCTTGGTACAGGATACAATCAAATCATTATATACTTTAGTGATTTTATACTGAGTCACATACTTAATATAAAGGCACATTGTACTGTATAAAAAAATAAGTGTTATTAAGTTCTTGAGCTTTTAAATTAGAATTTTATAAAGTGCTTTTCATAAAGTCTTATATATTATAGTAATTAAGTGGATATAATTTCCTTAACAAAGGCACCTTGAAAAGTTATTGGCACATAACATTTTGTCTTGCCTTTTTTTTTTTTGGTAATGTCAAAAGTCTCTTCCTATGTCTTCTCCTCCACTTTGTTTAAATTTTCCTTAACTATTCTTCATCTGAAAAGCCAGCCCTTTTTAGAGAACAAGGTGAATGTTAACTTGGCACTGTAAAGGTCAATTTTCAGGCAGTCTTGGGAGTCAATTTCTCTAGTGTATAAACTGATTCTTAATGATCTGAAGAAAATTATATTCAAGTAGCAAATTTGGAGTCGAGACTAATTCAGAGTCCATGATGTGAGATGGCGTTTTAAATACATGTTTTATCTTCAAGGTTGTCAGCTGTTTTCTCAGGACCATCTGGATATAAGTTGATAGCTGTCACAGGTAGAACATTCACTTCATCCAACTCAAGAATTCCTCTGAAATATAAAATGATAATTACTATCAAAATTAGATATTTCCTCTGCCTATAGTTTGGTGGTAAGATAAGGCTTCTTCAAAGTTATAATTACATACCTAAGGTTAGGTGCTTTTGCTTCAGTCTATGTAATAGTTTATAATGGTTGTACAAACTCTGAGCCCACAGTTACCTTAACCAAAATGAGGGAATAGAAAGGTACAGAGGAAGTTCATTACTTAGTACTATAGGGAAGCAAAGGCTGGGGTAAGTACAGATCTCCAAGGTAGAGAGTTAGGTCCCCAGATATACTCTGGTTGAGCAAAAAGACTAAGCCCATGATGCTTTCTAAAAAATATCACTGAAACACAACCTTAGGGCTTTAGACAGTAGTTTTTTGTTACTTAAAATCCCTGACCAGAGAGTTGGTCTATGGATCGCATCCAAAACTCTGTACTGTAAATTCAGTGCTATCCCAATCAGAATATCAACAGAGGTTAGTTGTTTGTGGAACCAAGCAAGCTGATTCTAAAGTTCACAGGAAGAAACTGCAAGAATAGCCATAAGAATTTTTCAAAAGAAAAATGGGAAGAAGAGAGAGTTGCTCTAACACGCTATCAAAGTTTTTATTAGAACATTATAGTAACTAAAACTATGCTAGTGGCATAGGAATAGACAAGGAGATCACCAGAGCAGAAGAATTCAGAAACAGGTTTCCATACACAGATTTAATTTATAATAAGGTAACATTCTAAATCAATGGGAAATTACTAATGGAACAATGGCCTCTGTCTGGGAAATAAAATCATAACTCTAGCAAACTATATACAAAAGTGAAGGTAAAAAGAAAGTTTTAAGAAAACACATGACTTTCAAATGCAAAAGGTTGGCCTACTTAAGGGGGAAAAAAACCCTAGAAACCAGAGGAATAACATAAATTGCTTAGACTCCAAATCTAAAGCTTTTGTATGCTATACCATAAACAAGAGCAAAAGGCAGATGGTAAAAAGTAAGAAATCTACAATATACATTATATAACAGATGAAGGAGCCCCTATATGATTATTACAAAAGGCAATACAATTGAAAAATAAAAAATGTGTCAAGTGTGGTGGCATGTGCCTATAATCCCAGCTACTCAGGAAGCTGAGGTGGTAGGATCTCCTGAGCCCAGGAGATCAGGGCTACAGTAAGCCATGAAAGTGGCACTGCACTCTAGCCTGGGCAACAGAGTAACACTCTGACTCAAAAAAGAAAGAAAGAAAAGTAGACAGCAGGACACAGTTGGCTCACGCCTCAACCCCAGCACTTTAGGAAGCCAAAGTGAGAGAATCACTTGAGCCCAGGACCTTGAGACCAGCCTGAGCAACATAGAAAAACTCTTGTCTCTACTAATAATAATAAATAAAATTCAAAATAAAGGGAACTATGGGGGACAAAAAAGAATACATTTATATATATATATTGATAGGAAAAGATCTTAAGTCTGTGGTTCCCAAACTGCACTGAGGCCCCTGGGTTGGCACAGCAAACAGATGTACCACAGAAAATTTTCAAGAGACTTCATGTGTAATACTAGCTTGAGGGTAGTTCATGGTTTTGACTTTAGATTGCAAAACATTCAATGAAGTCGTTTTTCCAAAGCAGAGTTGCTGGTGGAGCTATAATTTGGAAGTTTTGTCCTCTCCAAACCTCATGTTGAAATTTGATCCCCAATGTTGGGGGTGGGGTCTAATGAGAGGTGTTGGGGTCATGGGAGCGGATCCCTCAGGAACAGATTAATGCCCTCCTTGGAGAGTTGGTGCCTGAGTTCTCTCACTCTATTCCTACATGAGTTGGTTATTAATATAAAGAGAGGCTGGCACCTCCCTTTCTCTCTCTCATTTCCTCTCTCTGCACACACTAGCTCCATTTGCTTTCCCCATGAGTGGAAGCAGGCCGAGGCCCTCCCTAGAAACCAAGCAGATGCTGGCACCAGGCTTCCTGTACAGCCTGCAGAACGATGAGCTCAATGGACGTCTTTTCTTTATAAATTACCCAGTCTCAGGTATTCCTTTATAGCAATGCAAAACGAACTAGGACAGGTAGTTAATATGGTAGAAAGCAAATACTGTTTAAAAACTAATGTTGAATAGGAAATGAGGTTGCGTGTCTAATCTGGTTCCAATATATGAGGTACTGGTAGTGCCCTTTAGGCACAAACATCGCATGAGTAATCTCGTAACGTAGTAATTTAAGAATGAAATAAAATTATTTTTCTTCTTTAAATCTTTCTTTTGGCCTATGTGGAGCATAAAAAAAAAATTACTGGCACACTAAGGATTCTGTAAACCTACAAAGTTTGGCAACCTCTGTCCTAAGTGAAAAATGCAATTTGCAGAACAATTAAGAGTCTGAGTTGATAAACAGTTATAACTAGCATACATTTACATCAGTACATAGAAATTAGATAAAAAGCGCCAACCCAAACAGCTGACAATGACTACCTCTAAGTAGAAGAATAAGAAAGAACAGAGAAGTGAAAGGATATTTCCAGTTCCTTGCTCTCTACAGGTCTATATTGACAACATATTTTTCTACCAACAAGTATCCTCAGTACAATCACCATGATAAAGAATGCTGCAAGTGGGGACTAAAGGGAGGCCCAAACTTTACCTGTACGATGTCTAATTGTATACCTAATCCTGAATCGTGTCCCACATCTTTAAAATAAAATATATTTTAAAAAGTACATTGCTAATTTGGTTTTTGATTTTTCTTTTTTTGAGTTGGAGTCTCACTCTGTCGCCCAGACTGGAGTGCAGTGGCCGCTCCCGGCCACCGCAGCCTCGACCTGCTGGGCTCCGGCGATCCTGCTGCCTCAGCCTTCCGAGTAGCTGGAACTACAGGCACGCGCTACCATGCCTGGCTGATTTTTTTGATTTATTGTAGAGATGAGGTCTCGCTGCCCAGGCGGGTCTCGAACCCGCGGGCTCAGGCAATCCACTCACCTCAGCCTCCCAAAGGCGCGGGATTACAGGCTGAGCCACCGAGCCCGGCGGTTTTTGATTTTTCATTGAATCTTTTCCTGCTGAGGAGCCCATAACAACACAATGGGGAAAAAAACAAGGCGGATTCAGTGGCTCATGCCTGTAATCCCAGGACTTTGGGAGGCCTAGGCAGGAGGAATACTAAGCCCAGGAGTTTGACACCAGCGTAGGCAATATAGCAAGACCCTGTCTCTTCAAAAAATCAAAAAGAAAAAAATTAGCTGGGCATGGTGGTACACACCTGTAGTCCCACCTACTCAGAAGGGTGAGGCAGGAGGATGGCTTGAGCCCAGGATTTTGAGGTTGCAGTGAGCTGTGATCATGTCACTGCACTCCAGCCTGGCAGCCTGGTTGACAGAGTGAGACCCCCAACTCAAAAAGATAATAAAAAACAAATTACAATAACGTTTTCTATGCAAGGCATGCATAGTAAGGTTTAAAAGTTCTGAGCTTCCTGGTAGCCAAAGGGAATAGGAAAAAACTGTTAAATTACAGAATGTCACTAAAGGTTGAGCATACCTAATCTCAATCTAAAATCTAAAACGCTCCAAAATCCAAAACTTTTTGAGTGCTAGCATGATACCCAAAGGAAATGCTCACTGGAGCATTTCTAATTTCAGATTAGGGATGCTCAACCAGTAAGTATAATGGAAATATTCCAAAATCAGTACACTTTCAACCCCCTCCTAAGTATTTCAGATAAGGGACAGTATCAGAAAAATAATGGGAATGCCAATTCTTCAGGGAAGATGCAAACTAAAAAGATGGGAGGGGCACTAACATTTCTTCACTCTGCAGGTGCTTTGCTTACATTGACTTTGCCCTATAACAATCCTTATAGGAAAACATTAGTTCATTGTACTCCTGAAGAAAGGGGAGTTTCAAAGACCTCATAACAAGCAAGTGGAAAAGTGAATGTTCAAATCAGGCTTTTCCTGTAAATCCTGTGATACAACATAGTCAATGTAATATCACTAAGCAGAAGCCATGGTCGTTTCCATTGAGATTTGTTTCTATGAAGAGGCTAAAATGACTAATTGTTTAACCTGTGAAAATGCTAATAATTTACTTTAAAATTTACTATAAAATAATTTATTTGATTAAAAAAATTAAATATAAAAGGAAGTAAACATCAGTCTCTCCACTCTGACCTCATTCCCACTCATTACATGTAATTTATTTTCTCATTCTGGAAATTTTCTATGCATTTATATACATGTAGTACATACAATATTTTGTTTTACCCAAACGTGACAGTATTGTTTGCAACTGAAAAGAGTTAAGAAGGTTCTTATTTTGTTTTGTTTTCTGTTACAAACAATGCTGCAATTAATATCCTGCTAGTCTTCTGAAATTAATTACATTTTAAACTGATACTTTGGGGTTGAAAATACATAGTGAAGTCCTTGTTTTATTCATCTCTGATCATATACATTGCACTTCCCATTACATATTTTTGTTTCCTTTCTCTCCCTACTAGACTTTAAGTTCTTATAGAGCACAGTTTGTCTTATTCACACTTTTCTTTCTTTCTTTTTTTTTTTTTTTTTGAGTTGGAGTCTCACTCTGTTGCCCAGGCTAGAGTGCAGTGGCAAGCTCACGACCACCGCAGCCTCAACCTGCTGGGCTCAGGTGATCCTTCCACCTCAGCCTTCCAAGTAGCTGGAACTACAGGTGTGCTCTACCACACCCAACCTATTTTTTTTATTTATTGTAGAGATGAGGTTTCACCAAGTTGCCCACACTGGTCCCAAACCCCTGAGTTCAGGCAATCCTCTTGCCTCGGCCACCCAAAGAGCAGGGTTTACAGGCATGAGCCACTGTGCCTGGCCTTTTTTTATTTTTTATTTTTTTTTTTTGAGTTTGAGTCTCACTGTCACCCAGGCTGCACACTTGAATATTTTTAAAGAGTACCTTGATCAAAACAGGCATTCAATAAATGTGTTTCAATATTGCTAAAGTTGGAACGGGATAAAATAAAAGTAGGCATTGTTTTTCCTTCCCACTTGTCTTACTCTCGCTAATTTTTATATTTTCCACTCTATAGTTAATATCTCACTTTTTAATCATCAAAAATATTAACATTTCAGAAATAAGAAATACTTACTTGTATTCAGAAACTGGGAACAGCACCTTTAAGATGGTTATCACCACAGCCGCTCCTACAATTCCAACCACCATCACATTCAAAAACATGAAGAACACTGGGGAAACACTGCTCCAGAACTTACACAGATCTTTTCTAAACTTTTCCATCCACTGACACATTACCTAAAAAAGGAGTTTTGATTAGATATGCACATTTCATTGAGCTCTAAGGATAAACTTTAAATTTTTTAATGTTTTAGCTTTGGGGTGACAAAGATATCCACCCCAAAGCTAAAACGGTGGTGATGGTGATGGTGGTGGTTACATAGGTGTTAACATTTGTCAAAACTAACTGTATATTTAAAACAGGTGCATTTTATTTTAAAATGTGCCTCAATAAAGTTGTTTACAATTTAAAAAATTATGTTCTGGCCAGGAGCAGTGGCTCATTTGACAGGCCGATGCAGGAGGATCACTTGAGGCCAGGAGTTCAAGACCAGCCTCAACAACACAGTGAGACTTTGTCTCTACAAAAATTTAAACATTAGCCAGGCTGGGGTGGGAGAACTGTCTGAGCCCAGGGGTTCAAGACTGCAGTAAGCTATGATCATACAAGAGTGAGACTCTATCTCTAAAAAACTAAATAAATAAAAATAAAAATTATTTTCTAACAATGTAGGCACAGAAATGCTAATATCTTTTAAAATTATTTATGTTGTTGTCTAACTACAAATCAAGTGAAAATTTCTAACTGACAGGAGATTAGTTAGCTATAGTTCACTATAAACAAAATGAACCAGAGCCAACTATCTGTTGCCAGTAACCTAAGGACAGGAGAAGGAAAGAAAAGACAAAAAAGCAGCAGCTTTTAGAACAGATGCAAAGTACATTATATACAAAACGTATTTCTATACTTGAAGAGCAAATAAAGAGCCGAGGGCGGACACTGGCGGCATGGGCTATGAAGACAGTCTGCTCTGAGGCAACCTGCCGAGGAGTCGGGGTGGGCAGGAGGAGGGTGCCACAACCCAGACCACCACAGTGGCCCCAACAAAGCAATCCCAACCTTCAGTGACCTTCTACTTTGCGATTGACCATAGGCCCTGCTCATTTAAATGGAAATTATTTTGGATAGGGGCCTAGCTAATATATATAGAGATCAGGATACTCAATCTGAGCGTGTATCTGTCCTCCTAGTGAGCGGTACAGATGTCATGAGTAGTACATGAGAACTTCATAGGTGCCAGTGCATATTTAGATGTAGCACCCATCTGATTTAATCCTTAGAACAATTTCATGAGATAGTTAACTAATTTACAAACCAAGTGTTGCCCCACTATACAAATAAACTGAGGTTAGAGAAATTAACAATGTGTCCACGATCACACAACTAGTAAGCAGCAGAACCAAGTTTCAAGCATAGGCAGTCTGACTCCAGAACGTGTTCTCTCAACCACTGTGCTTAGCCACTGAACAAGATTCTGAGGGCACAATGCATGTGTGTGTACGCAAGGTAGGAGTTGCAGGATACAGAGGAATAGGGATATGAGAAAGAATTCTGGAACCTGAAACTCCAACCAAACAAAATCCAGTGCCTTGATAATCGTGATCTGACTATATTATTAAATGAAACTTGAAGAAGAAAACAGGAATAGCTGAGCATATCACTATCACCAATGCTCCATGGTTCTGGTTTTCATGGTTCCCACCTCATCTTAATTGCCAGGATCTATGTTCTTAATCACAACCATCAATGCTCCTGCTAACACCAAATACTTGATTTACCTTATAAGAAGATGGAGGCTCTGCTCTGAGGGGGGTTTCGGGTAATTTGCCAGGCAAAGCATCTTCATCTACAGTGGTTTCCACATTCCTGATAAGGTACTGGCTGGTGGTCTGCAATGAACTAACACTTTCTACTGAGAAGAAAAAGCAAAGTTACCAAAGTTACCAGGGGCATGCTGGCATCTCTCCTGCTAGTCCTAAGGTTACTATACCAGTAACATTTAGGGTAGTACGAACATATATTTTACCATGGGAGAAAAAAATCATATTTAATGTTTACCTATTCAAGTGCCAGAAGGGAAATATAAACTAAGACAGTTACAAGGGGCTAAAGCAGTTATGATTTTGTTACACAGAAAGCCAAAATTTAAACAGTTCTATGTTTCAGTGAAAATGGAGTAGTTCTCCCTCTAAATGAACCTTCATCATAGTCTTATTATATATTTTGTGATGAGTACCCACAGTAAGAGTGAATAAATACTGAAAAATGTCACTATGGAACCAGCATTGATCACATTCTACTCAGGTTCAAAATAGATTCCTAAAGTTCTTAAGTGGACATATAAAGTAATATAAGTTATAAAGCATTTTTGAAAGAAGCTCAAACATATTATCTATAATTAAAGATATATAGTAACTATTGCAAATAATGTAAAAATTACAAAGTTCAAGAGTATATAAATGTATCATAAGGAAATAAATGGTCTTTTAAATTACCTTTTTTGGAGAGGTTTGGCAGGGTAACTAAAATGTCACTGTCTCGGGAAATAGAGTACAGCATGCTTTCTTCTAA
Source organism: Cephalopachus bancanus (assembly GCA_027257055.1). NCBI lineage: Eukaryota > Metazoa > Chordata > Mammalia > Primates > Tarsiidae > Cephalopachus > Cephalopachus bancanus. The sequence continues at coordinate 1,642,044 of JAPVLO010000006.1, forward strand.
AGGAAGAGTATAGTTCGAATGTCTGAGTATTCCTTGGTTCTTAACTAAAATGTCAATTTCAGTGACTTCCTGTTGTTGAGCCTATAAAAGAAAAAATAAGGGATTACATTTTATTTTCAATAATGGCACAGCCCCATAAGAACCTAAAAGTGAATTTTCCTCCCCAATTTTTTAACTGAAAGGACTTGTCCTATTCAGATAACTACTCTCTATTCTCTCCCACTACTCCCACTTAGGGGCACTAATTGCAACTTTAATAATATTCCTGTCTGCTTTAGCACTCATTTTTAAAAGTTTAATCTCAGTTCCATTTCATTTACACAGAGGGACTTGGAGGAAATGGGAGCAGAACGATGAACCAAATTCAGCCTCTTCATTGACTTTCTGTTTAATAATGTTCACAACAATTTAAAGTGATATAAGCATGTATGAATATGATTTTGGTTTTTTTTGAGTCAGGGTCTCACTCTGTCACCCAGGCTGGAGTGCAGTGGCACAATCGCTGCTCACCGTAGCCTTAACCACCTGGCCTTAAGTGATATTCCACCTCAGCCTACCAAGTAGCTGGGACGAGAGGCGCACACCACCATGCCTGGCTAATTTTTTTGATTTTTTGTAGAGACAGGGTCTTGCTATGTTGCCTAGGTTGGTCTTAAAGTCCTGGCCTCAAGCAGTCTTCCTGCCTCAGCCTTTCAAAATGCTGAGATTACAGGCATGAGCCAGTGCACCCAACCAAGAAAATTTTTTAAAAATATACTTGAAGGCTAGGCTCAGTGGCTCCTCCTGTAGTCCCAACACTTTGGGAGGCTGAGGCGAGTGGATTTCCTGAGCCCGTGGGTTCGAGACCAGCCCGGGCAACTTGGTGAGACTTCGTCTCTACAATAAAATAAAACAAAATAGCCAGGCATAGTAGCGTGCTTCTGTAGTTCCTGCTACTTGGAAGGCTGAGGCAGAAGGATCACCGAAGCCCAACAGGTCAATACTGGGGTCGCTATGAGTGTGCCACTGCACTCCAGCCTGAGCGACGGATGAGACTTCAACTCAAAAAAACAAAACAAAACAAAAAAAAACCACTTCAAATGCTAAAATTAGTATACAAAAATTTTTAATGGTTGGATACATAGCAACAGAGTAACTTCTTATCTAGTCAAAAACAAAGTGAGCACATGCATAACACCTAGCACAAATTTAAATCCTTATAATTTAATTCCCAATTAATAAGCATACTATCTTACTTGTTTTCCATCAATCTCTACTACCTCTTCTTGAATGACAATTAGTTGCAAACTGGAACCAGATGTCATAGGCCACTCATGAACTAAAATCCTTACACTGACAATTCCAAAATATTCTTTTTCCTCCAAATTTTCCAGACTTTCATTCTTCACTATAAAAAGAAAGTAGTGAAAGCATTGAACACAAATTTACCACCAAATCTGTTACTGAGTTAGACTATTTTGATGACGTTTATATGGAACAAGACAGCTGTAAGCCACTTTCTTTGGCTTTCTTCATTCCTGATTCAATGCCATTTCAGACTCACAAAAATGAAAACAACTTGACAAATTCTTATGACTACTTACACTCATTTGAAAGGTTAAAATGCATTGATCTTTGTATTTTTGCATGACATACCACATGAGCAACATTTTTCCTATTCTTTTACACAGATTGACAATGAGGACCCAGCGTGGCACAACGATTTATAAAGCAGACACAGCCAGATGACACAATCAAGCCCATGTTTTACAATATAAGCACTTGCATTCATCCACAAACTACTGTGACAGAGGCAGTAAGAATACTGAGTTTTGTTCTCAATCCTTTCCCCCAAAAGGTGACGTTTTAGTGTTGGAGAGGGCAAGAACGGGAAAAAAGGGTGGGAAAAGTTGCAGCTGCCCTACTAATGGATGACTGGGTAGGATGCACTTCCGGCCATGTTCTTCTCCAGCTAGGGCACCCCGCCCCCCCATAGAGATGGGTGTAGTAACTGCAGCTGGCTTATGAGCCAATGGCTGTTCTATTATGGCAGAAAGCAAGGTGGCTCAAGCCTGTAATCCTAGCATCGTGGGAGGTCAAGGCAAGAGGACTGCCTGATACCAGGGGTTCCAGACCAACCTGGGCAACTTAGAGAGACCTTGTCTCTACAGTAAATCAAAAAATTAGCCGGGTATGGTAGCACATACCTGTAGTTCCAGCTACTTGGAAGGCTGAAGTGAAAGGATAGCTTGAGCCCAACAGGTCAAGGCTGCAGTGGCCGTAAGCGTGCCACTGCACTCTAGCCTGGGTGACACAGTGAGACTCTGACTCAAAAAAAAAAAAAAGAAGAAGAAAAAGACAAGGCAACACATATCAGTGAAACTGACACAAACAGAGCATTTAGTTTCTGTCCCTCAAATAATCAGGATTATTTGCCAATAGGAACCCAGATGTACAGTCTGATTAGTCTGTTTAAACAGACTCTGTGCTCAGGTCTATTCTCTTTGTCTGGAACATCCAATATCTAGTTCATGAACCACTTACTATATATCATCTACCTGGCTATTCTCCCCTCCTGAATCCCTTCCCCTCCAAACCATTCACACAACAGTGTCCAACTAATCTCACTATGACGGAGTTTTAATATCACAGCCTCTTGCTCAAACACCTTCAGGGGCATCCCTGTGAGTATCCTGGTAGTTCTCTGACTGGGAACTCCTTCGGGCTCCTCATCTGGGTACTTGCTGCTCCTCTCTGTTGTGTGCCTAACCTCCCATACCATTCAAAGCTCACCACTGCCAAACATCCCCTCTCATGGTCCATCTCTGCATTTCAGTTGACCACTGGTCTCTCTCACAGAACAGAGGGCGTCTTGTCAGCATGTCTGTATGCCCAAAGATGAGGGCACTGGGACTCAATGGGTGAGAAAGTACAATCATAAAAATTATCCAAAGCGGTGGATCTTCAGTTCGCAAACTTGGTACCTCTACTATAGAATAAAACATAAACAACAAAGCCCCTCATATTCTGACTTCCTTACTGTGGTAGTCAGTTTTTAAAATAGTCCTCAATGATCCTTGCCACCAAACATTCATATCATTGTTTAACTCCCTCTCCCTGAATATGGGCTGGACTTAGTGACTTGATTTTGTTTTCACTTTTTATTTTAGTTTTTAAGAGACAGAGTCTCACTATATTGCCCAGATGGTCTTGAACTCCTAGCCTTAAGCAATCCTACCAGCCTCCTGAGTAGCTGGGATTACAAACGTCTCGCAAGACACTATATTGGGTCTAGTGACTACTTTCTAACAAACAGAGCATAGCACAAGTGATGGAATGTCACTTCCGTGCTTAGATGATAAAAGACTGTGACTTCTGTCTTGTTCGTACTCATTCTTGCTGGCAGACTCTCTTGTCATCTTGATGATGAAAACAGCTGCCATGCTGTGAGATGCTCTACAGAGACGTTCATGTGGCAAGGAACGGAGGGAGGCCCGAAGCCCATATCTGGTGAGGAACTGAGGCCTCCATTCAACAGTTCAGAAGGAACCGAATCCTGCCAACAACCACATGAATTCGCTAGGGAAGCAAACCCTTCCCATTTGAGCCTTAACATGACGGTAGCCTTGTGAGAGCCAGAGGACCCAACTAGGACAAGCTCAGATTCTTGATCTACAGAAACTACGAAATAAGAAATACTGTCCTCGGCCACTGGCTTTTGGGTTAAATTGTTACGTAGCAATAAATAACAAACATGATACTAAAGAAAAAAATGTTTTAAGGAATTAAAGATTTGTTGTTGCTGCATTGAATGTTTTGAAGATACAATTGTTGTAATTGGATAAGATGAGCATTTACTTCAGCTATCAAAGAAACAAACTCAATGCAACAGCTGAGATGACTAGAAAGATTGCCATAATAAATGGAGCAGCTAGGAATGCATCCAAGTCTAATTCCCAGGGACTATACCACCAAAAGAATTATTATTTGTTTGTTTCTTTGAGTCGGAGCTCTCACTTTATCATCCAGGCTGGAGTGCAGTGGTATGATAACAGCTCACCACAGCCTCGACCTCCAAGGCTCAGGTAATCCTTCTGCTTCAACCTCCCAAGTAGCTGGGACTACAGGCACACGCCACCATGCTTGGCTAATTTTTTTATTTTTTATTTTGTAGAGACAAGGTCTCGCTATGTTGCCTAGGCTGGTCTTGAGCTCCTGGCTCAAGCAACTGTGAAGGCTGAGGTGGGAGGATCACCTGAGCCCAGGAAGTTGAGGTTGCAGTGAGCTGGGATTGTGCCACTGTGCTCCAACCTGGGCAGCAGAGTGAGACCCTATCTCGAATTAAATAAATAAATAAATAAATTTTTTAAAGAGTTAAATATATATGTGATAATAAACCCAAAGGCAAAAAGGGAATAAATGGAATTTCAGTGTTCTAAAATTCTTGCAGTTTGGGAGGGAATAAAAGTATGAATGTATTGATATCAAGGGTCACCACTAAATGAATAGTAAAATTATGTAAAACCAACAAGACAGAGGGGAACTATGAAACTAAAGCTAATTAGGTACAAAGAAAGCAAAAAGGGGAAGAACAGAAACAGAAATAGAACAAGTGGGACAAAGAGAAACCATTAAGGAAGAGGATTTAAATCCAGCATATCAGCAATTTTAAAAATGTAAATAAATCAAAATCCCAATTGTAAGACACAGAATGAATTTATGTATTTATTTATTTATTTTTTGAGTTGGAGTCTCACTCTGTTGCCCAGACTGGAGTGCAGTGGCCACTCCCGGCGACAGCAGCCTCAACCTGCTGGGTTCTGGCGATCCTTCCGCCTCAGCCTTCCAAGTAGCTGGAACTACAGGCGTGTGCTACCACGCCTGGCTAGTTTTTTTTAATTTATTGTAGAGATGAGGTCTCGCCAAGTTGCCCAGGCAGGTCTCGAACCCGCGGGCTCAGGCAATTCACTCACCTCGGCTTCCCAAAGCGCAGGATTACAGGCTGAGCCACCAAGCCCAGCCCAGAATGAATTTAAAAGCAACAACAAATATATAAGATATATTTGTTATAAGATACTCACTGTACTTATGCTTATAAGATACTCACTGTACATACAAGGACCCAAAAAGACTGAAAGAAAATGGAAGCCATACCACACCACAAGCATGAATAGGGGCAAAGAGGGACATACTATAAAGCTAAAAGAGTCACTGTGCCAGGAATACGTAACAATTTTAAGTCTGTATGCATTCAATACTGTTGTGTCAAAACATACGAAGCAGAAAATGAAAGGAGAACAAACAAATTCTCAGTAACTGACACAGCAAACAAACAACACAAATCAGGAGCTCCACAGCATATATCATATCCAACAAATTGCATAATTTATTTTCAAGTACACATGGAAAGGGATATTGATTAAAACTGACCATATGCTAAGCCATAAATCAAGTCTAATTTCAAAGGCAATTTTATCTCTGACAATATTCCTAGATTCTATAAAAAATCCCAAATATTCGGAAATTAAGCAATATACTTCTAAATGACCATTTAGAAAAGGAAATAGCAAAATCGATAATTAAACAACATTTTTCTAAATTATAATTGAAAATATATAACAAATCAAGTATACAAGTACTTAGAGAAAATGTACTGCCTTAAAATATAGGTAATAAAAAAATTCCATATATTCCTCCCATTTGTTATTTCATTCAAATAATATGGTATATTCCAATGTAAGATATCAGCTTGCCTTTAAACAACTCAAAATCTTTTTTTTGGTAGTTGGAGTCTCACTCCATCACCCAGGCTGGGGTGCAGTGGCACACTCGTGTACGCCAGACACATGAACTAACTTATTGTGACTGAACATGTGATTGACCACCCCAGTGTCGACCTACTAGGCTCCGGTGATCCTTTCGCCTCAGCCTTCCAAGTAGCCAGAACTACAGGCACATGCTACTGTACCTGGCTAATTTTTGATTTTTTATTGTAGGTCTTGTCAAGTTGCCTGGGCTGGTCTTGAACCCGTGGGCTCAGGCAATCCACCCGCCTCGGCCTCCCACAGTACTGGGATTACAGACTGAGCCACCAAGCCCGGCCAACTCGAAATCTTAAAAGGTTAAAACGAAAAAAAATTTTTCTCTCAGAGAAATAAGAAAAAAAAGAAAAAGAAAAATGTTTATGTAGAAGAAGCTGAAAACTAAACAATCACACAATTCATTTTCTCTTTGTTTTTCACAATTTTGGTGAGCACCTCTCCAGGGTGCTGGCTCTTGCCAACCCACATATTACCTCTCTGCACATTCTTATGTTGATATCAACCTACCAGAAGTACAGTTCTATCAATACTGTCCTCATGAAAGAAAATAAGTGAATATGCCAAGTGTAGCCAATATAAAATAAGAATAGCATTTTAAACATATTAGTGTTATGATACACTCTGAAAATGATGTATACAGTCCCCTACTTACAAACCCTCAAATTGCAAACTTTCAAAGATGTGAATACATGTCCAATCACAATAAGTTAGTTCATGTGTCTGGCATATATCCTCTACAAGTGTTTGTGCTTTTGTGTACTTTACTGTATAGTACTGTAGTACAGTATCTTTATTTCAAGCCCAGGCTGACTGGAGACAAGCTTAAAAGCAGTGGTGATGTAAGTGGTACTGTAGAGTCGATTTAGTTAGTGGGGTACCTAGAATAATTTTGTTGGACTTACAAACAAATTGGATCTACAAACATGCTCTGGGAATAGAACTTGTTTATATGTAGGGGACTTACTGTGTATGTGCATGTATATATATATGTGTGTGTGTATATATATAATTTTTTTCTATATATTTTTAGAAATAGTTCTAAGTCCCAGGCTGGAGAGCAATAGCGCAATCATAACTCACTGCAGCCTTGAATTCCTAGGCTCAGGCAATCCTACTGCCTTAATGACACAAATTTTACTTTAAAATGGAAATATATAACATCCAAGAATTGTTTTACTAATTTGGTATTATTAAAAACAGAACAATTATGTTTGAAATAATTTAGTAGTACTCACCTATCAAAGTCTGACAGCTTATTCGTGTTACACCACTATTTACAGGGAAGCCATTTACATATACCTGTCCACTCTCATAGGTTATGTTAAGAACAACCTTAAAATAAAGCAGCATAAACATTAATTCCAATATTTATAAACAATAAAAAGCTCTTCATGTCAAAAATAAATTAACTAAATTAGATGGGTAGGTAAAATTCAAAGAGGCAGCATAACACCTAACTAAATGAAATATTAAAAACATCAAAGGAGACAAACCTGTTCTTTGGATACTTCTCCATCATCTTTTAGGGTAGTTACGTTAATTCTGATGCCATCCTGCAAAACAAATATTATATAAATCGAACATGTATGCATTTCACAGACTGAGAATAACTCATCTCTTTCTCTTTTCCTTGCAATTATATTTATTGTACAATTTACTTAGGACAGCATTAAAAAAATATTTTCAGGCCAATTTTATTTTTATAGCCTTTTTACACCCTCATTCACAATTCCAACTTTTTACAATCTATAATTTTTCCATTTAATTGTGAAATATATCAGAAGTATATAGTGTACAAATAAAGTTTATAAGATTAACACTCATGTACCTACAACCTAAGTTAAAATCTAGAATATCACCTGTGCCTTAGAAATCCCTACATGATTCCCCCTCCTCTCCTAAGAAGAAGTCTCTACAGTGACTAACTTGTTAATCATTTCTTGCTTTTCTTTATAGTTTTACTACCTGTGCATCTCTCTCTAAATATGTTTAGTTTCACCTGTTTCTGAGCTTTATGTAAGTGGAGTAGTATTGTATCTATTCTTCTGGAACTTGTTTCTTTTTTTAATTTTTTTTGAAATTTTATATTTTTTAAATATGTGGGGTACAATTCAGGATTAGGTGTACAAATGTTCATTGTATACGTACCCTTGTTGATGAGGTGTGCCCCACCCCCCAGGCAGTTTCCCACTACTGCCAGTCCCGCTCCCACCCTCCCCTGGCAGTTTCCCACTACTGCCAGTCCCTTTCTTAAAGTATTACAATAGTTGTTCAAGGTCCGCTTATGAGTGAGAACGTACGATACTTGGTTCTTTGCCTCTGTGATAGATCACTCAGTATTATAGCCTCTTAAATCCATCCAAGTTGCTGCGAAGTTCATAATTTTGTCCTTTTTATGGCTGCATAATATTCCATCATGTATATATACCACATTTTTTTTTATCCAGTCCTCTTTTGATGGACAGCACGGTTGGTTCCATGTTTTTGATATTGTGAATAATGCTGCAATAAACATGCATGTGCAGGTATCTTTTTCATAGAGTGACTTGAATTCCTCCGGGTATATTCCCAGTAAGGGGATTGTGGGGTTGTATGGGAGGTTGATTTTTATAGATCTTTTAGGAATCACCACTGTTTTCCACAGAGGCTGTAGTAGTTTACACTCCCAGCAACAGTGTAGAAGTAGTGTTCCCTTTTGTTTCTTTTAGTGAAATTGTTGATGCACGTAGCTAGCTGTAGCTATAATCACTTACTAGCTAGCTGTAGCTATAATCACTTACCATGCTGTGTAACATTCCATCTGACTACCGATTTACTATTCATTCTACTACCCATGCACATCTGCGTTACTTCCAACTGTTTTGCTTTTATAAACAACGTGGAGCTGACCCTTTCTTAAATGTGTCCCTTGGAAAAATATATGCAGTGCTCCGGTTTCACTGCCTCCCAAGTTATGATCAAAAGCACTCAACCCAAATAGTTAAGGGTATTGATGGCATACTTTCTACTGAGAAAAAAAGCACTATTTTCAGAAGTATTCACTAGTGACCACAGGAACTACCATCTGCCATTTGTACATTAAATCCTTTCTTAAGTTTATTCACAGGCATTGTTATCCTGGAATAAAAACAATACTCCTCTCAAATATTTTTTCCTTGAAATTGTATTAACTTTGAAAAAAGGAACAATGTTCATAAACATCAAAAATAATATATAGGCTGGGCACAGCAGCTTATGTCTATAACCCCAGCACTTTGGGAAGCCAAGACAGGAGGAAAACTTGAGGCCAGGAGTTCAAGACCAGTCTGGACAACATAGCAAGACCCTGTCTCTACAAAAAAATTGAAAAATCAGCCAGGTATGGTGGCTCACATCTGTAGTCCTAGCTGCCTATAGGAAGCTAAGGAGGGAGGATCAAGTTAGCTCAGGAGGTCAAGGCTATATTGAACTGTAATCTGCTCCAGCTGCCAGTAAGACCGTCTCAAAATAAACAAACAAATACAAGTATATTTATTGGCAGTGTGAGTATCCTCAATACTGTAAACATAATTTCCAACAAATGAGAGAATAAGACTGACGAAATATTAATGAGGTTGAGCTGATTCCAGGGATAACCTGTGGAACAGGATTCATACCACATGAGGCCTACGCTGTCCATTTAGGCTGACCTTGATGTATTTCCCAATTAGAAGCCTAGTTAGCAGCTTTCCAGCTAGCAACTGTGCAGAACCACCCAGGCTTTCTCCTCTCCCATCCTGATCTAAATTAAGCTTGGGTTAGAACCAATAGTACCTCTAAAACAAATCAACATCAATAAGCCATCAAACTGATAGCTTTATCGTCTTGTGTCCAAATTTCAGTCAAATGTTTTTTACAAACTAGAGGATCTGTTAACAGTAAACTACTATTCTAATAGCCCATAGGTAAGTCTCAATGATGTTCTTCTAAGAAACCATCAGCCTTTTAGCAGTGAATATATACTATATTATCAGTAATTTACTGCACTTCCATGTATCACTTACCTATTAAAATACAGGATTTGAGAAAGACAACTAATGACACCAGACTGTACTTCCCAGAGAACTGTTTTTTTGGTCTCATTGCAGAAAAGAACTGCATTTCTTACTGCCTCCAGACCGGGATTATGGAACTAGGTCATATTTATTGCTCTTTCTGAGAACCGGAAGTTCAGGATTGTGAGCTGGAAGTTCAGGGTTGTGAGCCAGGGTCATGTATACGTAGAAAGTGCTTGGAGACACTGAAAAGTTTCTCCCCGACCATTTTCAATTCTTCTAATTCCTTCATTCATAGGATGCCCATCTGGGACGCAATTGGTGTCCAAAAGATAAAGGTAATAAATACCTGGTTTAAAATAAGTAAGTCTGAGGGAAATACATGAAACATAGTTATGCATAAAAGAAAATGTCCTTTGAATACCTCTCTTTGGTGACCAAGTTATCTTAATATTAGAAGAATATACTATAAAACCTTTTTTTTTTTTAAGAGATGGAGTTTCCCTCTGTCACCCAAAGCTAGAGTGCAGTGGCACAATCATAGCTTACCACAGCCTCGAACTCCTGGGCTCAAATGATCCTCCTGCCTCAGCCTCCCAAGTAACTGGGACTATAGGCATGCACCACCACACCTGGCTAACTTTTTGTTTTTGCAGAGATAGGGTCTTGCTATGTTGCCCAAGTTGGTCTCAAACTCCTGGCTTCAATCTGTCCTCCCACCTCAACCTCCCAAAGTGCTGGGATTACAGGCCTGAGCTACTGTGCTGGCCAAAAACGTTTGTTATTCTTCAATCTTGTGTGCTATCTTATGTGACCTCAACTTCTGACAAATGCATACATAAAAACAGAAAAATGCTTATAATCCAATAAATCTGAATCACTGAAAGATGATAGGGATAATTTAAAGAAAACTTCAATCAGTTTTCTTAAATCTACATGAGACTAGATACATGGATGGACAGATTTGTGTTAAAGTAAGTAAAATAACCTGTTAATGGCAGTCTAGGTCTGAAGTGTTCAGTATGGTACCCATTAATCATAACTAAACTTTAATTAATTAAAACTAAATAAAAGTTTAAAAACTCAATTCCTCACTGACACTGGCCACATTTTAAGAGCTGAGTGGCCACAGCACTCTAGTGGCTGCTCTAATGAAGACAGCAGAACTAAACATCACTGCAAAAAGTTCTACTGGACAGCACTTATGTGAGGAAGCACTGTAAAATTCTTTCAAATTTTCTATACGTTTGGATATTTTTCACAGTAAAACATTGAAAAAAAATTAGATCAAGCGGCTTCAGCTTCCCACATAACATATTCCAGGTAATGAGATTCTCCTTTTAGTTGTTTAGCATTCATTTAAGCTGTAAAATTCCTTTTTTTTTTTTTGAGATGTGATGGGTCTTGCTATGTTGCCCAAAGTTGTCTCCAACTCCTGGTCTCAACTGATACTCCCACTTCAACCTCCTGAGTAGTTGGGATTAGAGGCGTGAGCCATGAAACTGTTTATTCTGTGAAATTATGAGTTTAGATCTAGACTTTCCAACAAATTGAAATGATGAAATCACTATTTTAAGCTTGTAGTCAACGTGTATTTTTCTCAGACTATACCGATAGAACCAAATGTCTCCTGGACACATAAATGTTGATGATGAATCTTTAAATTTTAAAAGAGAAAAATAACATCTATATTTCCAGAATTTTAGAATTTCTTCATTTTTATTTGGTCTCTTGGTGCTTGTCCCTTGCATTCAGATTTTTTAACCAGATGCAACTGTGATTCACATATAATTTCAGATATAAGTGGTCTCTGGAATGCCCAGCAGAATTGAAAGGGGAGATATGCTCCTCACCTTTGATTTTTTTGTTTTTGTTTTTGTTTTTGAGTCAGTCTCACTCTGTCGCCCAGGTTGGAGTGCAGTAGCACACTCAAGGCCACCGCAGCCTCGACCTGCTGGGTTCAGGTGATCCTTCCGCCTCAGCCTTCCAAGTAGCTGGAACTACAGGCGTGCGCCACCATGCCCGGCTAATTTTACTTGATTTATTGTAGAGACGAGATCTTGCCAAGTTGTCCAGGCTGGTCTCGAACCCCTGGGCTCAATCCTCTCGCCTCCGCCTCCCAAAGTGCTGGGATTTCAGGCGTGAGCCATCGCGCCCGGCTGCTCCTCACCTTTGTACCCACATGGAGCAATGCCATTACCTTAAAACATTAAAAGTAAAAATAAAAGCGACCGTTTACCATGCCTATCACCTTTGTTCTAATTACAGTATTCGTATTCGAGTCTTGACTGGTAAGAAAAGGTATACTACTGTAGTTTCTCATCATTCTTAAAAAATTTGCACTTCAAAATATTCAAACTTTTCCCTACCATATATTCAACCACGGCAAAAATGGTGAGAATCAGTCACCTTTTAACACCATGAAGCAATGGTTCTCGAACTTCAGCCGGCATCCGAATGGCCTGGAGGGTTTGCTGACACCGAGCGCTGGACCCCGCCCCCAGAATGGCAAAACCTGGTTCCCAGGGGATGCCGATCGCGACAGGCCCGAAGAATCACTTCTCCAACGTCAGACAAAAGACGAAGGCGGGTGAGGACCAGGTATCCAGCCTCGCCGCGCTTCTCCGGCCCCGCGAAGCCCTCAGCCTCGGAAGGCGCCTTCCCAGCGCATCGCCGAGCAGGTACAGGTGGCCTGGAAAGGCGCCCTCCACTTTTGCAACTTCCACATTTCCACTCATTCCTGTCCCGGTGCCGGGCTCAACCTCAGGAAGCCGCGATGGCAAAGCCTGAGATCACGAGTGATCGCGCACTTTCCACGGTAAAGTCTCGTGTGGGCAAGCAACAGTTTGGGCCGCTCTAAAAATCGCTAAATTTAGTGGCCCGAGGCTCAATCCCATAGTAACAGGCCCCCTTCGGACCCTTCCCTTTTGCCCTCTCGCTTCCCCCTCCCACGCTGTCCGCATTTCCTTGGGAGCTTCTCCCCGCTCCCCTTTGGGGGGTCCGGACCCCCTCCCCTGCCGGCCGGCGGGACGTGGAAGGTGTCGCTGTGGACGGCCCGGGACACCCGGGAGGCCCGGGCCGAAGAATAGCAAGCCGTGCCCGCCCTGTCCTACCTGAGGGGCTCGGGACAGAGGCGGCGGCTCGGGGATGCCCGTCGTTAGCCACCCGGCGACCGGCAGCGCCAGGAGCAGGAACAGCCGGAGGGCGGGAGGCGCCAGCAGAGCGCCCTCCATCTTGGACGACCCAAGCCGTAGGCGGCAGACGGCGCGGAGATGAGGGCGGAGCCGGCCAGAGGGCGGGACAGATCTTTCCGAGGGCGGGGGGGGCGGGGCGGGGGGCGGGGCTGAAGTCTTGGTCGCAGGAGAAAACCAGCTGCGGCGTCTCGCCACGCTACTTCCAGGGGCGGAGTCAATTCGAGAAAGTACGACCCGGTCATTAGACTGGCCTGGAGAAGAGTTCCAAACTGAACGAGGCAAATGTCTTCGTTGTCATTTTAAAAACTAGCTAGCCGGGCTCGGTGGCTCAGCCTGTAATCCCGCGCCTTTGGGAGGCTGAGGTGAGTGGATTGCCTGAGCCCGCGGGTTCGAGACCCGCCTGGGCAGCGAGACCTCATCTCTACAATAAATCAAAAAATCAGCCGGGCGTGGTAGCGCGCGCCTGTAATTCCGGCTACTTGGAAGGCTGAGGCGGAAGGATCGCCGGAGCCCAGCAGGTCGAGGCTGCGGTGGCCGAGAGCGGCCACTGCATTCTAGTCTGGACGTCAGAGTGAGACTCCAACTCAAAAAAAACAAAACAAAACTAGCTTATATTATATATACACATATATATCTGTGTGTATATATGTACATGTATCTATAAGATGAAAACAATGGTAATATTTCAGAACGCTGTTATACATTAAAAATGAAACGTCACGTTAAAGGGGATTTTTGTATTAAATCTGTAGTTTCCACCCTTGACTGCACGTGGGAATCTCCTGGGCAGTTTTAAAAAGTACTCAGATCTCCCCGGGCATCCCAGTTTCTGGTTTAGTTAGTTTGGGCTGTGGCTCGGGCACTGGTAGTTTTTGAAGTTTCGCATTGTGCGACCAAGGTTGAGGATCCGCCACGTATTAAATGTCCAGCATTCGGGACGACTGGAGGTTGCCAAGGAAGCCAGCCCACCTGAGCTCACAGAACCTTTTTAGTCTGCATCCTAATTTGTAAAACGAAGGTGTTAGACTTTTCTTACAACTTTTGTTTTTTTAAAAAATGTTATGAAACCCTATTAGCAGAAAGCACCAAGAAATTAAAGCATTTTAGATGAATTAGATGGCATATTGATTAAGAAGAGATTAGAGACACGACCATTCAGGCATAATAAGAAGTATACTTAACCTTTCTTTGAAATAAAACTGTGGACATGAAAAAGGAAACCAATCTCTATGTCTCTCTTGGAGCCCCCTTTTCTCCTTTGAACACCCCCTCTCCCGTGTGCCTGCTTTTTTTCCTTAAGATAAATCATAAAATGTTTGGCCAAAGGTTCACTCATTCAACTAACTCCTGGCCCACTCTAAAATGCCCCACATCATTACTAACTTCCGTGTGGTTTCACAATGAAGTCTCACCCACTTCTGGGCTCCGGTTGCAAACATTGGCCTTTTCACTTTTTTCACACAGCTAGAGTTAAAAATGAATCTGGAGATGGTCACATTGACATGTGCCTGTAGTTCCAGCTATTGGGGAGACTGAGGCAGGAGAATTGCTTGAGTCCAGGAATTCAAGGTAGTAGTGTTCTAAGATAGCGCACACATACACAATCTGGAAATCAGAAAAATGACAGGTGGAACAGTACAATTTGAGTCAGTAACATATATATGAAGTTCTAAAGTAGAGAGATATGAAAAGACAACACATAAAGGAAGCAGTCTGTTTTCTTTTTTTTTTTTTTTGAGTTGGAGTCTCACTCTGTCATTCAGGCTGGAGTGCAGTGGCACGCTCACAGCCACCACAACCTCCACCTCCTGGGCTCAACCTTCCAAAAAGCTGAAACTACCACGCCCGACTAATTTTTTGATTTATTGTAGAGATGAGGTCTCACCAAGTTGCCCAGGCAATCCCCTCACCTCAGCCTCCCAAAGTGCTGGGATTATAGGCATGAGCCACCACGCCTGGCCGGTAGTCTGTTTTCTAATAGAACCTTTCCCATAAACTGTACATTATTCTTTTGCTTGTCTGTCTCCTCAGATAGATCTGAGCTCCAGGGAAGGGGAGGAAGAGTCAAAACTTAATGCACACAGCTTGCTAGAGTTGGCACTCTGCAGGGATTTGTTGGGCAAATAATATCTAAGTAGTTGACAGTATATTATTTTTGAGTCAGGGTCTCAGTCACCCAAGCTGGAGGGCAGTGGCATGATCAAAGGCCACTGCAGCCTCAACCTTCTTGGCTCAGGTGCTCCTCCTGCGTCAGCCTTCTGAGTAGCTGGGTCTGTAGGTATGTGCCACCACATCTGGCTAATTTTTTATTTTTATAGAGATGAAGTCTTGCTATGTTGCCTACACTGGTCTCAAACTCCTGGGCTCAAGCAATCATCTCGCCTCAGCCTTCCAAAGTGCTAGGAATATAGGCATGAACCACCATGCCTGGCCAAAAGTATTACTTGATAATAAACAATTTTACTGGAGTAAAATAAGTTCCCTTTAGGCCATTGTCTTGCTGTATGCAAGCACGAGTACTGTGGGATTTTATGTTTAAAAAAAGTCCCATCATTTAGTGAGACCCTGTCCCTATTTTTTAAAAAATAGAAAAATTAGTCAGGTGTGGTGGCACTCGCCTGTAGTCTCAGCTACTTGGGAGGCTGAGGTGGGAAGATGGCTTGAGCCCAGGAGTTTGAGGCTGCGGTGAGCTGAGATCATGCCACTGCAATGCAGCCTGGGCAACAGAGGGAAAGCCTGTCTCAAAAAAAAAAAAAAAGTCCCGTCATTTGAAAAAACACTGTACCACAACACTGATGAGTTATAACAAAACTTGTTGCAGGATTCTACTCACTTATCATCCATTGGAAGACACAGCATGTATACTTAGCCTTCACATTAATCAGTAAATAAAATACAGAATTAATTACCGGAAGTGGTGGTTCACACCTAACCCCAGCACTTTGGGAGACTGAGGTGAGAGGATTGCCTGAGTCCAGGGGTTTGAGACCAGCCAGGGCAGCTTGGCGAGACCTCGTCTCTACAATAAATCAAAAATTAGCCAGGTGTAGTGGCATGCGCCTGTAGTCCTAGCTACTTGGAAGGCTGAGGCGGAAGGATCACCTGAGCCCAGCAGGTCAAGGCTGCAGTGGCAATGAGTGTGTCACTGCACTCCAGCCTGGATGACACAGTGAGACTCCAACACAAATTTTAAAAAAATTAACTTGGCAATTGCTTCCATGACAAAGAATCTATCCATATTAACACAGTACTTTGATGCTCTTTTGAGTCAGGTCATGTCCACTTGATTTCTTTGATTGGAAAACCCATTCAAAGGGTTCGATTTGCCTAAAACAGCAATCCAGTGTAGCTCTGTGCACATCAGATGCTTTATGCTCTTTGATTCTACTTTCATATAGCAGAAGATATTCTAAAAATGTTCTAATACTTTAGAAAAGAAAGCGTGTAATATATATTTTTAAAATACACCTTTAGCCAGGCCTGGTGGCTCACACCTGTAACCCCAGCACTTTGGGAGGCTGAGACAAGAGGATCACTTGAACTCCGGAGTTTGAAACCAGCCTGGGCAATATAGTGAGACTTTGTCCTTACAAATAAACAAACAAACAAAAAATAGGCACAGTGGTTCACGCTTTTAATCCCAGAACTTTGGGAGGCAGAGATGAGAAGATTGCCTAAGCCCAAGAATTGGACGTCACCACACCCAGCTAAGTTCTATTTCTTGTACAGACGAGGTCTTGATATGTTGCCTAGGTTAGCCTCAAACTCCTGGGCTCAAGCAATCCTCCTGCTTTAGCCTCCCAAAGTGCTGGGATTACAGGTGTGAGTCACCATGCCTGGCCCATGTATATTACTGAAGCCTCACCACTGTCTGATGATATGGTTACAATTTATGATCTCAATTTTTGGGCAACTTGGTGAGACCTCTCTCTACAATGAATTAAAAAGTTACCCAGGCGTGGTTGTACATATCTGTAGTCCCAGCTATTTGGAAGGCTGAAGTGGAAGAATCACCTGAGCCCAGCAGGTCAAGGCTCTGGTAGCTGTGACTGTGCCACTGCACCCCAGCCTGGTGGCAGAATGAGACTCTGACTTAAAAAAACAAATATAAATAAATAAATAAATAAATAAATAAAAATATGCCTTTATTCTCTCCTCAAATAATACCCTTTGGGCCAGGCACAGTGGCTCATGCCTGTAATTCCAGTATTTTGGGAGGTCGAGGCAAGAGGATTGCCTGAACCTAGGGGTTTGAGATCAGCCTGGGCAACTTGGCAAGCCCTTGTCTATACAAAAAATATAAAAATTAGCTGGGCTGGAGGCATGTGCCTGTAACCTAAGCTATTAAAAACAAGCAAACAAACAAAGAAACTCTTTGACTCCAAACCTTGATCTGTCCCCTTTTTCAGCAACTGACTTTATTGTTGTTTTCATCATTCCAACAATCCAAATTTGAATTCATCTTTTTCTGCAATTCAAAGCAGGTTTGACACCAAAGAGAAATCTGGGATGTGAGCTGTGTGTGTCTCCAATATCTGGAAGAGAGTGAGTCACTGCACCTCTATTACAACAAAGTCTACTCCTGGGTTTTCCGGAGTTAGTCATCCGCATGCTTTTGAACCTCTTGAAGATCCCCAGGAGATGACAAGAGGGAGACAAAAAACAAAGATATCCTTTTTACATCTTCAGAATCATTCACAAAATTTATCTTATTTTTTTCTGACATTTTAAAACTGCTCTTACTGTAACCTTCTTCTCTGTACTTAGAATTGAATTTAATTAGCCCCATGATCATGGGAGATGCTTTTTATATGAAGAGCAACTAATTCATAGAAATGTTATCATTGCAGCAGTCAGTATTTATTGTGTTAAATATGTTAAGTGCTGTTTGTGTGTGTGTGTGTGTGTGTGTGTGTGTGTGTGTGTGTATTTTTTGAGTTGGAGTCTTACTCTGTCACCCAAACTGGAGTCTGGTGGCATGGTCATGACTCACTGCAGCCTCAACTTTCTGGGCTCAGGCAAGCCTTCTGCCTCAGCCTCTCAAGTAGCTGGGACTATAGGCACACATCACCACACCCAGCTAAATTTTCTATTTCTTGTAGAGATGAGATCTTGATATGCTGCCTAGGATGGTCTCAAACTCCTGAGCTCAAACAATCCTCCTGCTTTAGCCTCCCAAAGTGCTAGGATTACAGGTGTGAGCCACTATGCCTGGCCCATGTATATTACTTAAGCCTTACCACTGTCTAATGACATGGTTACAACTTATGATCTCATTTTTTATATACAAAACAGAGGATTACAGAGATTTGCGCCGAGTTATAGAACAGTAAGTGAAGTTGTGGTTTTTAACCCTGGCATGCTAAACCAACACAGTATAATAAAAGCAATGCTGTTGTAATTTAATTTTTCTACATTTATAGAGATGATTATGAATTGTTTCATTCATTGACTGTCTAAAAATATAAGCTGTGTTGGAAGAAATGAAGAAACAGAAGAGTGTGGGAGATCTATGCCTTCTTCTCCATGACTCCAGCACTTTAGAAGGCTGAGGCAGGAGGATTCCTTGAGCCCAGGAGTTTGAGACTAGCATGGGCAACATAGCAAGAACTCTTCTCTACAATAAACCAAAAAATTGGCTGAGTGTGGTGGCACATGTCTGTAGTTCCAGCTACTTGGGAGGCTGAGGTGGAAGGATTGAATGAGCCCAGGAGGTCAAAGCTAGGCGACAGAATGAGACCTCGACTCAAAAACAAAACAAAAAACAAAGAGAGGACAAAGTATAATAATTGACAAGGACAGGAAGATAAAGAAGCAGATAAAGATTGTTTCCAGAAAGGGCAGATTATTCTGTTTTCTGGCCAGCCAAAATGTTCTCTCAAGCGCCTGGACCTGCCACTGTCCCAAATAGATTTCTCACTATAAATGTAATAATAGCTGTAACTGGTATGAATCTCAGTTCACCAAACTGGATTTCCTTAGGATGTGAGAGAAAAAAGGAGGAAAAGGAATGAACATTAAACAAAGGAAATCATACAGGACTTGTCAAACAGTGATATTTTTGTACCTTATGTTAATATATGAGCATAAGTATGCACAGTTTTGTTGTATATACAGTTAGGTAGAAGATAGCTTATTTAATGCAGTATCAGGATTACACTTTCGGGAATTTTAGTAGGGCTGCAAACATTTGACCACGGTTGTTCAGAGTAGGCATATGATGTCAAAATTAGATAAATTTATCATGATGGTTGGTGATGTTAATATTTGTGTTTTTACTTATTTTTGTACAAATTTATGGGTTATATCTGAAATTTTATTTCATGTGTATAATGCATAGTGATCAAGTCAGGGTATTCAGATTATCCATCATCCAAGTACGATACATTTTGTTTAACTGTATAGTCACCCTACTCTGTTAATGTAATACAGTAACCCCAAATCTGAGAGGGTTTGCATGTAATGCTTACCTATTCCAAAGAAGTCACCCAGAGTTCCACCAGGGAAAGACGTTGGTGTATTAAAACTTATGGGAGACACCAATGGTGGCTGGCCGGTGAAGAATCCGTGCCTCAGGACAGTACAGCAAGCTATACAATTACATTGATTAAGAGTGATAGCTACGTTGTTTTCAGTTTTTCAGGATCACCTGCATCCCATGACTCATTACTGGGAATATACATTTCCTTCAGAGACCAGACTTGGCCAGAGGCCACTCCCTGAAGGAGCAGGAAGAAAGTAACCAGGTATAGGGGCAAACAATCTATGTCCGGGCAAGACCTCAGAGCGATCAAACACTGAATGTATTCCTTTTATCTAACTGTATGTTTGGACCCTTAAACCCACTTTGTTTCATCCACCCCCACCCCTTTACCCACCCTTCCCAGTCTCTGTTATGTCTCTCCACTCTATCTCCATGTGATTCAGTTTTTTAGCTCCCATACAGAAGTGGAAAAATGCAATATTTGTCTTTTCTTTTTTAATATTTGTCTTATAGTGCCTGGCTTATTTCAGTTGAGATAATCACCTCCGGTTCCATCTACATTGCCGCAAATGACATTATTCCATTCTTTTTTAATGGCCAAATAGTATTCCATTATGTATATATACCACATTTTCTTTCTCCATTCATCCATTGATGGGCACTGGGGTTGATTCTTAATCTTTGCTACTGTGAATAGTGCTGCAATAAACATGCAAATGCAGGTATTCTTTGGTATATTGATTTTTTTTTTTTTTTGAGTTGGAGTCTCACTCCATCACCCAGGGTGGAGTGCAGTGACATGCTTACAGCCACCCAGCGTTGACCTGCTGGGTTCAGGTGATCTTTCCACCTCAGCCTTCCAAGTAGTTGGAACTATAGGCATGCACCACCATGCCCCGCTAATTTTTAGATTTATTATAGAGATGAAGTTTCGCCAAGTTTCCCAGGCTGCTCTTGAACCCGTAGGCTCAGGCAATTCTCTCACCTTGGCCTCCCAGAGTACTGAGATTACAGGCCTGAGTCACTGCGCCTGGCCCTTTGCCTGCTTTTTAACAGTATTATTTGTCTTTTTCCTGTGGAATTCCTTGATGTGAGCAGTGGCAATAGCAGTGGTGAAGCAACCCAATGGAACCCATGTAGTCTGTGCTGGTGTTGGCAGTGGCTATGATGGGTTGGGCAGGCTAGTCCTCTGAACCTGCTGGTAATAAGTGTAGGTGAGTGCCAGCTGTGATGGCATCCGCAGGTTGGGTCAGCTCAACCTTAGACCCCAGCAGGAGTGATCAGGTACCAACTGTGGTGGCCCGTGATGGGTGAATTCCAGGCCCCCCTATGGTATGCTTGAGTACAGGGGGAATGGGACCAAGCCGGCAGACTCAGGCCCCTGGTAGTGCGTTCAGGTGCTGGTTGTAAAAGGTGGAGGCAGGGTGGTCTCCAGGCCACAGGCAGAATGCTCAGGTGTGCTGCAGACCTCCTCTCTCAGCTGCAGTAGCACAGGCAGGCAGCTGTAGGGAGTGCCCTTTGCCTGTGCCTTGGCCCCACAGCAGCCCACAGCAGCAGTGATGGTATTTGTCCTAAATGTGCCCAGCCTTTCCCTCTCCCTCTTCTGCCCAGTGGTGGCAGTGTCAGCATCGGTTTGGCCCCATAGAAGGGCAGAAACCCTCACGGGCTAGGCCCTTGAGAATGGTACCAAGTTTTAGCTGCTCTAGGTTCAGACGCCTGTGGGACTTTACATGAGTTCCCTCTTTAGAGCCAAGTCTCTGTGCAATCTCTAGGCAGCTTCCTATGTTAGGTTCGAGGCCCATGAGGAGTGAAGGGTTCTCCTGTAGCCAAGATCATAAAAGATGACGTTGGGGCCGGGAGTGGTAGTTCACACCTGTGAGTTCAAGACCAGTCTGGGCAACATAGCAAAACCTTGTCTCTACAAAAAATAAAAATAATCATCCAGGCATGGTGGCACAAGACTGTAGTTCAGCCCGGGTGACAGAGCCAGTCCCTGTCTCTGAAACAAAAACAAGAAAAAGTCCATGGCAGGAGTGTTGAGCTCTAGGGTTTTCTCCCAGCTCCCAAGCAAGCTGCCTGGCTTCTCGCTCCTTAGTTACTTTTGGTGCTTCCTGTCACTTTTCTGTTGAATTTCAATGTTCTCTCTCAGATAATCTAGTCAAACATCAATTTGCTGTTTTTGTTCTCCATGGAGGAGGCATGCCCTAGCTGCATCTAGTCAGTCATCTTGAACCCTCTCCCTGTTGTTATTTGGAAAGCAACATACTAATCTTGTTCTCCAGACTCAACCTACTTTGTTATTTACATTTGGTAGAACTGTGAAGGATTTAGTTCATTTCTTTTCACCTATGTAATTGGTGTACAAAACAACTTCAACATATTTCAATATTTTTAGCATTAGAAACTCAACGTAAAAGGGGTGCCGCCCCCAAACTTGGAATTATCTTTTGGAGGGTGAGCCCCTTGTAGTACAGACTTCCCCTGCTAGTAAGTGTTCTAGGATCCCTTGGCATCAATGTGCCAGCTAGCGTTATTGTGAGAGACTGCATTGTGGAAGAAACATCCTGAGTTGTGGCAAACAGGCAACTGGTTCTTCCATCATGACAACACATCTGCCTACATTATGCCGAGTGTTCAGCAGTATTTGTGTGTGTGTGTGTGTGTGTGTGTGTTGAGTCGGAGTCTCACTTTGTTGCCCAGGCTGGAGTGCAGTAGCATGCTCACAGCCACCCCAGCATCGACCCGCTGGACTCAGGCAATCCTTCCGCCTTAGCCTTCCAAGTAGCCGAAGCTACAGGTGCGTGCTACTATGCCCAGCTAAATTTTTATTTATTGTAGAGATGAGGTCTCACCAAGTTGCCCAGGCTGTTCTCAAATCCTTGGGCTCAGGCAATCCTCTGACCTTGGCCTCCCAAAGTGCTGGGATTACAGGCCTGAGCCACCGTGCCCAGCCAGTGTTTAGCAGTTTTTGACCAAAAACAGGATTGACCTCTTGCCCCCTCTCCCTATTCACCTGATCTTGCTGCAAGTGACTTTTCCCCCTTTGTTTCCCTGCATAGAAAAAGTCCTCAAAGGGAAACGTTTTGCCGAAGTGAAAGACGTGAAACAAAAATTGGCAGAAGCACTAAAAGGCATCAAAACTGACGAGTTCAAAAACTGTTTTGAGCAATGGAAAAAGCATCTCAATAGGTGTATTGCATTGAACGGAGAGTACTTTAAAGATGACTAAAGTTTAAACATGAAAGAAAACACTTTTTTAAATAAATGATTTTTTAGGGGGGTCCTCCCAAAATATAAGATAGAGACACATATAAACTATATAATGATAATGAAATGGTATTCCTCCTATAAAGGTAAAACATTTTATATTTAGGAATATAATTAAGTATAGCTTAATTTAAAGATGCTGTAAATTACACACTGAATTATGAATAAGGTATTCTATGTAGGGTTTATGATATCCATATCCATATCTTGGTATAGCTTCTTCAAAACAATCTGGCAATATCATATGTGGTCATTAGCGAATTACTCCAGATGTGAAATCATTCCTCATATTTATTATGACACTGTTAAGTTCTCTTTGAATAGTTCAAATTCTTCTTTAAAAATAGATTTTTCCAAATCCTCTCTTTTTTCCCTAAGACCTATAATATTTATTTTAAGCACACACATAATTTTACCAAACATTACTCTTTATTGCTATCTCTAGTCTTATAGTTTAAGATCATATTACGGAAAGATTATGTGAGTTATCTACACAGTATCAAGCAATTAGGTTGAACTAGTGTTTTAATTTTCAAAGATTTTTTGAAAAATAATTGTTACAAGGTAAATCCTATGGATTGCTAGTGTTTCAGTACATCTTATGAGCAAGATACTGACTGCTCTTAGTTCTAGACTTCCTTCTCAAGTGGTATTTATAGTTAGTTCCCTAAATATGAATGAATTCCATTCCAAGAGTGCGTTCATGAGTCCAATTTGTTCATAAGTCCCACTTTGGGAGGCCAAGGTGAGTGGATTGCCCGAACCTGCGGGTTCGAGACAAGCCCGGGTAATGTAACCTCGCCACATTACTTCCAGTAGTTCTGGCTACTTGGAAGGCTGAGGCAGAAGGATCTCCAGAGCCCAGCTGGTCGACACTGGGGTGGCCCGTGAGTGTGCCACTGCACTCCAGCTTCGGCGACGGAGACTCCAAAAAAAAAAAAAATCTTTGCACAGACATGTACGTTTTCAACTCATTTGGGTAAATATCTAGAAGTTCAACTGCTGAATGGTACAGTAAGGCATGTTTTGTTTTGTAAGTGCCAACTTATCATTCAAAGTGGCCGTGTACCATTCTGCATTCTCACCAGATATGTGTTGCTTTAATTTGCATTTCTTCATTCATTCATTCAACAAGTATTTATTTGTCTATTTTGTGCCAGGCTGTCATAGGCAGTAGGAACACAGCTGTAAACAAAATAAACAACATTGGCTATTCTTCTGGAACACACATCCTAGTTAACAACAAATTCACAAATAGCATGTTACATTGAAAAAGTAGTATAGAGAAAGGCTGTATGGAGAAAAAGAAAAGTGTACATATGTGTGGTTAATTTTAATTATGGCAGTCAGAAAAGGCCTCACTGAGAGGATGACTTATAAGCAAAGCACCCAAAGGACATGAAGAAGACCCGTGCAAATAACTGGGGGAAGAAGGTTCCAACCAGAGGTGACAGAAAGTGAAAAGGCACTGAGGCAGTATGTCAGTGTGTTCAGGAAATAGCAAAATGTCTAATATGGTATCGGGAGAATAAGAGATAAGACAGGAAGATGGAGTAGGTAAGAGGATCTTGTAAAGTCTTGTGAACCATTATAAAAACTTTGGTTTTGTCAGATAAGTTACTTAAGGTTACAAGTATGTATAAAATGTCATAAAACAGAGTGACAGGTTTGACCAGGAGACTGGGGAATAAACTTGCATGACAAAAATGTTAGTTCTTAGGATGGGAATCCCCTCAGTAGAGGCCAAAAGTAGTTTTGTAAGTCTTCTAAGTTACAATATTGATAATGCCGGTAGAGATTTGGGGCTGAAGCCTAACCTACTGTCTTTTTAGTTTGTCGCACAAAGTACCCACCACGTCACGTCTTGCTAGAACAACTACAGTCCTTGTTCTATGTACTATATAGTACAATGCCCTAGACACGACTAGCCAGGGAAAGACTCCCTGGTTTTTTCGTTTTTTGTTTTTCTCTGAGTCGGAGTCTCATTCTGTCCGCCCAGGCTGCAGTGCAGTGGCACACTCACAGTTACCGCAGCCTCAACCTGCTGGGCTCAGGCGATCCTTCTGCCTCAGCCTTTCAAGAAGCTGGAACGACAGGCGCGCGACCACTCCCAGCTAATTTTTTGATTTTATTGTAGAGACGCGTTCTGGCCAAGTTGCCCAGCCTGGTCTCGAACCCCTGGGCTCAGGCAGACTTCTGTCTCGGGCTCCCAAAATGCTGGAATTACAGTTGTGAGCCACCTCGCCCGACTAAAACTTCCTGTTACTTACTGTTCTGGGTAGCAAACTGTGCCCTTAGGGACGACATTTTTTATTCTGGGGGAATAGGAGTTTGATGAGGAAACTCCAGGAGTCGTCCCCAAAAGGTGAAGGGAAGACCTGCTCGCGGCCGCCCTCTGGCGGATAAAAGAAACGGCCGCCCTATTCTTGAGAGACACAAAAGGGGCAAAGAAGGGCCCTCTACTAAAGCCCTTCTGAGCGACAGACTCCCGCGCAAGTCGCCAGGTGCCCACCAGACCTTTCAAAAGTGCCGCGCCGGAGACGGGACCCACCTCCACGCACGTCAGCGAGGCTTGCCTTGCACCACCCCCAATTCCAAGTCGACCGGAAGGAGTCTCCCGGAAGTGGGCGGTGGCGCCGGGGGGATGACGCAGAGGGCGTCGCGCCGAAGGTGACGCGTGGCGTAGCCGACTCCGCGTTGAGCCTGTCACCGCCCCCCTACGGGGCTTGTTGCGGAGGATCCACCGGCGCCATGGCGGTTCTGCTAGAGACTACTTTGGGCGACGTCGTCATCGACTTGTACACGGAAGAGCGGCCGCGCGGTGAGACCTGCGCCCCGCTCGCCTGTCGCCGGGGCCCCCAGCTCGTTTCCCTGCTGTCCTTTGCGCAGTCCCCGGCGGCGATTGGCTTGCGCCTCTGGGCTGCTGGTGCCCGCGGTCGAGCTGTTTTATTAGCCGGCCTTAGTTAGAAAAGTTTCCATGAGTGAGAGTTCGTTTGATCCCCAGCAGCCCTTCTCCCGTGTTCTTGGGTTGGCCAGTTGAGGGGACGGTGCTTGCAGTCATCAGTTGCCCCTGGGGTCATGTGTGATGCAGACTGCATATACAATACCCATGGCATTTGTGGCTTTTACTTTGCTTTTTCGTGAGAGGAACACAACTGTTGCTTGGTGTGTAATCCCAATTAAGTCTTGATGGAAAGCAAGTAGGATGTGCTTGGCGTAGCGAGTGTGGACATCCCCCCTGGGTGGAGCAAGGAGTCGTCCGGAGTGTGGACCGAGCCTGCAAGGCACTGGACTAAGTCCTGGGCTTGGCGTCTTGACCCTGGGCGACCGGGAAATCGACGCAGCAACCCATTTTAATTTTGTTAAGTGTCGTGGTAGAAGGATGTAGGCTGCCATGGAAACCAGAGGAGGGAGTAATTCACAGGTAGAGGTGGGAGAATTCGAAGCGAGCGATGACTGTAGAATTTCTTTGCTTGGAATTTTCTGAAAACAGCAAGTAGTTTGGCGTGGCTGGAAGGAAGGGTATTGCTTTGAATGGCAGACTGCGAGTCTGATCAGATACGTTTGGGCCAGGCGTGAAATCTCGTGTGCCCTGATGATCAGTCTTTGACGGTATTTAAAGTAGGATTGAGGCATTGTACTTGTTTGAGGTTGCAGATAACAGCAGTGCGGAGAATGTATCAGAGTAGGAAGAAACCGCAAGACCAGGAGAGACTAGTTACAAACACGGCCCTGCCCCCGTTGGATGCAGAGCCAATTAAAGAGATGAAACAAACTGCAGTACTGTGCAACAGTTGTCCCCTGCCATACTACACTGTCTCCCACTCTTCCCCCAATAAAACACTACCAACTCTCCCATGCCGTCCTTGCCATTCTCTTCCTGTTGCCTCAAGCCAACACTGCTCTCCACTCTTGGCAAACATCTTGCTTGCTTACATTTTAGATAAAGCATGAGCTCTTCTGTGAAGCTTTCCTCCTCCCTAAGCAGAGTTACCTGTTTCTTCTGCTTTGTCTCAGGTCTTTTTATAAACCACACGACGCAAATTTTAGTATAACATTTGCCCATTATCCTGAAATTATTTGCTAGTCTTGTCTCCTTTCAAGATGGTAAGCTCCAGTGAGAGCAGGAACTGTACCTTTATTATCTCTATATCTTGAGTACCTCCTACAATGCCTTCTACTTTGAGAGCACACACTAGAAGTTCATTATGTTGACTAATGCATAACATAAATGTGTTGTGTTAGTTGAGACTCTGGAAGTGATAGAAACCCAATTCAAATTGGCTTAAAGGAAATGATTGATTGCCTCATGTTACTGGGGTAAGGTTAGCTTTTAAGGATGACTGAATCCAGTGGTTAAAAAGATATTATAGGGAATTTTGGTTTTTTATCTTTTATCTTTGAGTTTCTTTGACCCCCCCCACCCCAATCTCCATGTAGAGAAGAACCTGGCAAAATGAGTGGGCCTTTTTCCCCAGGGTTGTGATAAACTAAAGGGGAGGTAGGACTATCTCACCTAATTAACAAGCCGTGGTTTTGCAAAGACAGCCTGGAACACTAGAAACATAAGCCCACTCTGTGTGTACTTATCTGTCAGCATATGATTGGATATCTACGTATATGTGAACTTAGCAATCTGTAGTAAGCTTATGTGAGCTTACCTTTCTTCCACCCTCTCTTTCTTCCTTTTCTTTTTTTGCTTTTTATTATATAAAATTTAAGATGTACAGAAGTAGAGAGAATAATGTAAATGAACTCTCATCTCCATGACCAATGTTGTTTAACAGTTGTTAACACATTGCCAATCTTGTTTCATTTATAATACCCCCCTCCACTGACTTTATTTAATCTTTCATTACTGCAGTATGTATCGCTAAAAGATAAGGACCTTTTAAAGAAAGCAGAATCATAAATCATTGTCACTCCTTAAAAAAATTGGCACTAATTCCTTAGTATCGTTTAAACTTTCTTATCTCATGAACACTTTTAAAAAATGGTATTAGGCCAGTGGCAGTGGCTCATGCCTGTAATCCCAGCACTTTGGAAGGCTGAGACAGGAGGATTGCTTGAACCCAGGAGTTCAAAACCAGTATGGGCCATATAGCAAGACCTTGTCTCCACAAAAAAATCAAAAAGTTAGCTGGGCATCATACTGCACACCTGTAGTCCCAGCTGTTCAGGAGACTGAGCTGGAAGGATTGCCCAAGCCAAGGAAGTCGAGGCTGTGGTGAGCCATGATCATGCCACCGCACTCTAGCCTGTGCTACAGAATAAGACCCCAAGTCAAAAGAAAAGAAAAGTTGTAATTAGGAACAAGGTCTGTATATTATATTAGCTGATATATCTCTTAAATAGTATGTCTTAATCTACGAATCCCTCACCCTCCTATTTTTCTTGAAAAAAATCTTGAAAGAATCTGAGTCGTTTGTATTGTAGAATTTTTCTTATTTTTGGATTTGACTATCTCTGTGTTGTATCTTTTAACATGGTCCTCTATCCCTTTTATTTCCCATAAGTTGCTACTTAGATCTAGAGCCTTGATCAGATTCAGGTTTAACGTTTTTTGGTAAGAATGTTTCATAAAAGACCACCTCTACTTTCAGCTGCATCAGGTTCAGGAGGCACTTGATGCCTGGTTGGCTCTATTTGTGAGGTTAAAATTGGTCAGTGGGTTTAAGCCTGGTCAACCTAGTAAAATGTTCCCATCAGCTTTTCACCTACAGATTTGGCAGCCACTGATGATCACTGCCAAGACCCATAATTTTTGTGTTCTAGTGAAAGCACTACCCCTATTTGCCTAACTGTAAGCCCAGAAATAAACTCAAGAAAAACAACGGAAAGCCTCATACTCAGCCCTCTCCATCATCTTGGACCCTCATCTCTCCAGCCTTTTCACCCCGTTACTCTGTAATAACATAGAGTATAGAACTTCGACTGGTCTTTTGGACTCGCCCCAAAACATTTAAATACCCACTTCCAGGCATTTTCATAATGCCTTACCAGCACAAAATGCTCATTCTTTACCCAGTTCTTTTAGTGCTTGCCTTAAGCCTTCATAGGGTCTTCTAATTTCCCCAGCCAGAAACAGTCTTTCTTTTGAACTCTTGTGGCATTTTAAAAATGACTTTTAACTGTTTGCCTATTTGGCACAAATGGTATTATTAGATTTGCCCAGTACTGTAACTACTTATGTTGAGGTATAAAGGCCCTAGTTTAATGTAATCTCCTTGAGGGCAGGAACTACCTCACATGGGGGGGGCAAAAAAAAACCCTGGAATTTATTTATAAAAAATTGTATATTGTATATTTATTCTTGTATGTTTAAAATTCAGTCACCTTCAAAGTATTCTCTGTTTGATGCAATACACCTGTGGAGATGCTTTTCCACCACTCAAGTTTTTGAACTCGTCAGTTTTAATGCCCTTTAGTGTTTCTACTGTTTTTTGTTTCACCTAGTCCACATTGGCAAAGCGTTTCCCTTTGAGGATTTTTTCCATTCAGGCAGACAAAAAAAGTCACTTATGGCAAGATCAGGTGAATAGGGAGGGTGAGGCATGGGGGTCATGCCAGTTTTGGTTAAAACTGCTGAACATTCAGCATAGTGTAGGCAGGGGCATTGTCTTGGTGGAAGAACCAGTCACCTGTTTGCCACAACTGGGATGTTTCCTCCGCAGTGCAGTCTCTCACAACAATGCTAGCTGATACATTGATGGTGTTGGGTTCGTAGAACACTTACCTAGTGGGGGAAAATCTGTGCTACAAGGGGCCCACCTCCCAAGAAGATAATTCTGTTTTTGAGGGTTGCCCCTTATATATCTTACTGTCTGGTTTCTAACTTAGTGCCTGAAGAACTTGTTGGCAGTCCTAGACTGTACACTTGTTGAAGGCAGGGACCAGGGTTTAATGGCATTTGTGATGGCAGTGCCATGCATCTTGAAGGTACTCAGTAAATATTTGTTGGATAACCAGATGAGTTTATATGGGAAAGCTTCTTCATGATAAGTGTATGGATTTTTGGGAAGGGCTATTTAACTATTGTAAAAAAAAATTGTCTTTGAATGTTTGACTTTTTTTCTGATTTATATAATCTCTGCCTATTTGCATATATTCTACTAGAGCCTTTCCCATTATTATTCTCTTTAATTGTTCTTTTTTCTTTTAATAAAACCAATCCATCAGTAAATTATTGTAGGTTTATCTCAGATAAGTATCCATTTCCTACATCAACTCAGATGCCCAAAAAGTCCTAAAAAAATGAAAATAAAAGATAACTTAAAATGTGTTACTTTTTTTCTAGACTTGCTACTTTTTTTATGGCTTTGAACATTTGGACTTTTAAAAAAATGGTAGTTAAGAAATTTAAATAACTGTATTTTAACCTGTCTAAAAATTTGTGGATTATCATGATAAATTTAGTATTTACTTTCTTTCAGCCTGTTTGAATTTCCTGAAGTTGTGCAAGATAAAATATTACAATTATTGCCTTATTCACAATGTACAGGTGAGTTGGTAGATATTAGTCATGTCCTTTGTTATGGGAACTTTCTAGCAAACTCTCTAATTAATAAAGAATCCTGTGCATTATAGAGGGATTTTATCATACAAACCGGTGATCCTACAGGGACTGGCCGTGGAGGAGAGTCTGTTTTTGGGTAAGTTATTTGATATTTATTTATTTATTTATTTACAGTCAGAGTTTCACTCTGTCTCCAGGCTGGAGTGCAGTGGCATGATTACTGCTATGGCAGCCTTAACCTGCTGGACTCAGGTGATCCTTCTGCCTCAGCTTTCCAAACAGCTGGCACTACAGGCGTGTACCACCACACCTGGCAAGTTTATATGTTTATTTACTGTAGAGACATGGTTTTGCCATGTTGCCCAGGCTGGTCTCAAACTCCTGGACTCAAGCAATTCTCTTGCCTCAGCCTCCCAAAGTACTGGGATTACAGGCACAAGCCACTGTGCCTGACTGCTCTTTTATTTTTAAATGAGGAAAAGTAGAATTGTTCATGTTTCAATCTATATTTTAAAATAAAGTTCTAATTTATGTTTTTTTCTCAAGTTCCCTAAATGTCTATACCAAAAAAGAATGTTTTGAATCATAGTGGCATTTCTATAGATAAATTTGTTTTTAATCCTATTTG
This sequence comes from Cephalopachus bancanus, assembly GCA_027257055.1. Classification (NCBI taxonomy): domain Eukaryota; kingdom Metazoa; phylum Chordata; class Mammalia; order Primates; family Tarsiidae; genus Cephalopachus; species Cephalopachus bancanus. Next base: position 1,672,947 of record JAPVLO010000006.1, read on the forward strand.
TTACTAGTACTACTATATTTCATTTTGAGAATACTTATGTTTCATAACCTTATTATATGTATTTTCAGTCAACTGTATGGTAATCAAGCAAGCTTTTTTGAAGCAGAAAAAGTACCAAGAATTAAGCACAAGAAGAAAGGCACTGTGTCCATGGTGAACAATGGCAGTGATCAGCATGGATCTCAGGTTAGGAAATGGGTGAGGAGATGAGGTTTGCTTAGAATAGGAGGACTGGACGGAGCCCACAAGGTTATCTTCTTTAACTATCCTGTAAGGAGGGAGTTTCAATCAAAGATACTTGTTAGGAGAAAAAAAAATGCTCTTTTTTCTGTATTAAAATAAAAACATTTTGTTCTTTTAAGTGTAATGTATGCTCATTGTGAGGCACTTATAAAAAGTGCAAAAAAGTACAAAGAAGGAAATTACCCATAATCCTATCACCCATGATTATCATTGTTCACATTTGTGGCCTATTGCCTTTCAGTGTTTATTACTTATTCTAAAATAGGTTATGTTGCATACCTTTCATTTGTTGTCTTGTTTAATCCTAATAACCACCCCATTAGGGTAGGTGCTTTTATTTTCCACTGTATACACATGGAAAAACAGCCATGGTTTGTCCAAGTACTTTTTATTCGTTTATTTATTTATTTTTGAGCTGGGGTCTTATTCTGTTGCCCAGGTTGGCATGCAATAGCACAATCACGGCTTACTGCAGCCTTGACCTCCTGGGCTCAGGTGATCCTTTCCCCTCAGCCTCCTTTGTAACTAGGACTACATGCACACACCATCACATTCGACTAATTTTTTTGTAGAGATGAGATCTCGCTGTGTTGCCCAGACTGGTTTTGAACTCCTGGGCTCAAGCAATCCTCTGTGTCAGTCTCCCAAAGTGCTGGGATTACAGATTCGAGCCACCATGCCAGGGGAATCCAAGTATTCTAAACAATCAGGGAAACATCTGTGTACATGTTGATATTTTATATACAGGCATATCTTGGAGGTATTGTGGTTTAGTTCCATACCATTGCAATATAGTGAATATTGCAGTAAAACGAATCACATGAATTTTTTGGTTTCCCAGTATGTATAGAAATTTACACTGTACTATGGTCTGTTAAGTGTTCAATAACAGTATGTCTAAAACAATGTACTTCCCTTAACTTAAAAATACATTGTTGCTAAAAAATGTTAACGATCATTTGAGCCTTCAGTGAGTTATAATCTTTTTGCTGGTGGAAGGTCTTGCCTTGACGTTGATGGCTGTTGACTGATCAGGGTAGTGGTTGCTGATGTTGGGGTGCTTGCGCTAATTTCTTAAAATATGACAGCACTGAATTTTGTTGCATTGATTGACTCCCTTTCACAAAATATTTCTCTATAGCATGTGGTGCTATTTGATAGCACTTTATTCACAGTAGAATTTCAAAATTGGATTCAGTCCTCTCAAATCCTTCTTCTGCTTTGTCAAATAAGTTTATATAATATTCTAAATCCTTTGTTGTCATTTCAACAATGTTTTCAGCATCTTCACCAAGAGCAGATTACATCTCATCAGACCACTTCCTTATAAGAAGCAACTCCTCATGCATTTAAGTTTGATCATGAGATTGCAGTAGTTCAGTCACATCAGGCTCCACTTCTAATTGTAGTTCTCTTGCTATTTTCACTACATCTGGAGTTACTTCCTCCACTGAAGGCTTGAACCCCTCAAAATCGTCCCTGCGGGTTGGAATCAACTCCTTCACACGTCTATTAAGGTTGATATTTTGACCTCCTTCCATGTATCAGTGATGTTCTTATTGGCAGTTAGAATGGTAAATTATTTCTAGAAGATTTTCAGTTACTCTGCTCAGATCCATCAGTTGAATCACTGTCTAGTAGTTAAAGCATTACAAAATGTGTTTCTTAAATAATAGGACTTGAAAGTTGAAATTGCTCCTTGATCTACAGCCTTCATCTCCTTGTACAGCTCCAACAGAGCTCTTGGGTAATGAGATGAATTGTCAAGGAGAAGCAGTATTTTGAAAGGAATCTTTTTTTCTGAGCAGTAGGTTCAGTAGTGGGCTTAAAATATTCAGTAAACAGATGTGCTGTCATCCAGGTTTTGTTATTCCATTTGTAGAGTTGAATTAACATAATTCTTAATTCACAGGCAAAGTTGAATTAACATAATTCTTAAGGGCCTTAGGATTTTCAGAATGGTACATTTGGCTTCCACTTAAAGTTACCAACCGTATTGGCCCCTGTCAAGAGAGTCACCCTGTCCTTTGAAGCTTTAAGTTCAGGCATTGACTTCTCTCTAACTATGAGAAATATGAGGCGTGTCTTCTTCAGTATAAAGCTGTTTCATCTACTTTGAAAAGCTGTTGTTTTGTGTAACCACCTTCATTAATGATCTTTACTAGGTATTCTGGGTAAATTGCTGCAGCTTCTATATATACCTTCTACTTACTGCTTCACTTGTGCTTTTAAGTTATGGAGATAGCTTTCCTTAAACCTCATTAGCCAATCTTTGCTTATTTCACATTTTTCTTCTGCAGCTTCCTCAATTCTCTTAGCCTTCCTAGAATTGAAGAGAATGGGGCCTTGCTTTGGCTTAAGAGAATGTTGTGACTGGTTTAATCTTCTATCCAGACCACTAAGCCTGTCTCCCTATCAGCAATAAGGCAGTTTCACTGTCTTATTTGCATGTTCACTGGAGTAGCACTTCTCATTTCCTTCAAGAACTTGTCCTTTGCATTTACAACTTGGTTAACTGTTTGGCATGAGAAGCCTAGCTTTTGGCCTGTCTTAGCTTTTGACATATCTTCCTCCCTAAGCTTAATCATTTCTTTTTTTTTTTTGAGTTGGAGTCTCACTCTGTCACCCAGACTGGAGTGCAGTGGCCGTTCGACCTGCTGGGCTCAGGCGATCCTTCCGCCTCAGCCTTCCAAGTAGCCAGAATTATAGGCATGTGCTTCCACGCCCGGCTGATTTTTTGATTTATTGTAGAGATGAGGTCTTGCCTGCCCAGGCGGGTCTCGAACCCGCGGGCTCAGGCAATCCACTCACCTCAGCCTCCCAAAGTCGCGGGATTACAGGCTGAGCCACCGAGCCTGGCAGCTTAATCATTTCTAGCTTGTTATTTAAAGTGAGAGGTATAGGCTGGGCACGGTATCTCACTCCTATAATCCCAGCACTTTGGGAGGTGGTGGTGAGAGGATTGCCTAAGCGCTCGGGTTCAAGACCAGCCTGGGCAACATGGCGAGACCTCTACGATAAATAAAAAAATTAGCTGGACATGGAGGCATGTGTCTGTAGTTACAGCTGCTAGGAAGGCTGAGGCAGAAAGATCGCCTGAGCCCAGCAGGTCGAGGCTGTGGTGGCTGTCAGTATGCCACTGCACTCCACCCTGAGTGACCGGGTGAGACTCTACTCAAAAATAAAATGAAATAAAAAATAAAGTGAGAGGTGTACCTCTTTCTTTCACTTGAACACTTAGAGGCCATTGTGGGATTATTAATTGGCCTTAATTTCAATATTGTTGTATCTCAGGGAATAGGGAGACCCAAGGACAGTTGGAACAGCTGGTCAGTAGAGCTGTCAGAAAACACACAACTTTTATAGATTAAGTTCACCATCTTATATAAGTATGGTTCATCGTGCCCCGAACTAATTACAATAGTAACATCAAATGTCACTGATCACAGTGACGTTTGATATCACCATAATGAATATATAATAATGAAAAGGTTCAGAATATTGAGAGATTTACGTAAATCTGACAGAGACACGAAGTGAGCACATATTATTGAAAAAATAACAGTGATAGACTTGATCAACACATAGTTGGCACAGAACTTCAAAACAAAACAAAAACCCCAACATCTGTGAAGCGCAATAAAGTGAAGTGCAATAAAACAAGGTGTGCCTGTATACACTTTGTACTTTTTACTTATTTCTGGTAACAAATGTGTAAAGAATAGTGTAGCAAATAGAGAATCTTCTGTGTATTTTTTTTTTTTTTTGTCAATCTGTAACTGATTTCAGTTTGACTTGTATACACACACACACATATATCTGTATTTATTATGTTTGTCTTTATAGTTTCTTATTACCACGGGAGAAAATCTAGATTACCTGGACGGTGTTCATACTGTGTTTGGTGAGGTGACAGAAGGCATGGACATAATTAAGAAAATTAATGAGACCTTTGTTGACAAGGATTTTGTTCCATATCAAGACATCAGGTATGGTTACAGTTCACTATGTGAATATGCTAGAATGTTTTAATACTGTGATGTTTGACATGTAGTGGTATGGACTGGTTTCTTAATAATTCCAAAATGTGAATACAAGGCTATGATAATTCTTATAATAAAAAGAACCCCCTTCAAAATAATTTTTAAAAGGGGGGGAGAGATGGAGTCTCACTGTGTTGCCCAGGATGGAGTATAGTAGCTATTCACAGGTACAGTCACAGTGCACTACAACCTTGAACTACTGGCTTCAAGTGATCCTTCTGCCTCAGCCTCCTGAATGCCTTATGTTTTTTCATACTTGTATTATTTATAATTTCTTATACTGAGAGCAGTTATTAGCATTGTAATTTAGTTTGTTTTTAATACAAATTATTGAGAAATAGGGCAAAAGTACTAAGATTTGACGTATACATTACATCTTGAAAGTCATACAGAGTAATAAATATATCAAACAATGAAAAACAGTGGCACTTATTGTCAAAGCATATCTAGATTAGTAATATCCTTGTGTAATATGTTTTCTTGGCATTAGAGATACTTAAGTTGTTATCTATGAAAAGAAGATATGGATTCTGAAATAACTTAAAAATGTATCATTTGGCTTGGATTTATTTTGCAAGGATAAATCATACAGTGATTTTAGATGACCCATTTGATGATCCTCCTGATTTATTAATTCCTGATCGATCACCAGAACCCACAAGGGAACAATTAGATGTAAGTAGAACCCTCTTATGATTAAATTTACATATATAATGATTTACGTGGATTTAGCTTTTTTTAATCTATTTAAAGCTTATTCAGAATGATTATCTCGCTTATCAGTTATACTAGGAAAAGTTTAGAGTTACTCATTTTTCTAGCTATCTTTGCCCTAGTTTCCTTTCTTCAGTTTCTATTGCATCAGAACAACCTTAGCTCTGGAAGCTTATAGGAACACCTTGGGAAAATGTTTTTCTTATTACCTAACTCTAGCGTAGCTTCAAGGCCAAATTAAATTTTTGTCTTGTGAGGGAACTTTTGAACTAGGGATACTCTGTAGCCAGACTATCCATAGATTTCTGTGGAGCAGCACAGATTTATCCCTCAGATATCTTAAGGTATGGATTTCTACCTATGAGGATTCCTCAAAGCCAAATTTATCTTTATGTTTGAGATTAGTGCTTTATTCTAAGATCATTTATCTTCATCATTCAGCACTTAGTAGAATAGCAGAAAGTGTTCATTTTGCTTTTATAATAAATCAGAAGCCTAGTCTGGCTAATATTATAGAATTAATTTAAATCAATTTTTAGAGGTTTATAAGTTTGTTCCAGTTGCTATTTTAGCACACTTGCTCTAAGTAAGAATGAAGCATAATATCTTCCAGGTTTCTCACCCTTTTAATTCTTTAAATATGTATATCAGTAACTTCTACCTTACAGAGTGGTCGAATAGGAGCAGATGAAGAAATTGATGATTTCAAAGGAAGATCAGCTGAAGAAGTAGAAGAAATAAAGGCAGAAAAAGAGGCTAAAACTCAAGCTATTCTTTTAGAGATGGTAAGATAATTATCTTTGTTTAAATACTTCTGCAGTATATTTAATACATACTGATAGTTCATCTGTTTCTGGCTCTTTGATAGTCTTAAAATATTAAAAATTTAGTTGAATTTTTTCTGAATTAAATTTGGTATGACACAATAATACATATGAAAGTAAACAAATTTGGTTCCATCAATATAGTGTTAAGTGTCTTTTTAAAAAATGGAAAGTAAGCCAGGTATGGTGTCATGCACCTATAGTCCCAACTACTTGGGAGGCTGGGGTGCAAGAATCCTTTGAGCCCAGGAGTCCTAAACAACATAGCAAGACCCTGTCTTTTAAAATAAAATGGAAAGTGGGCATCTAACTTATAAATCTTAATTGAATTTCATTTGTTTAATATCTCATTTTTAGAGGGTGTTTATAAGCTGAATTTTATGTGTTAAAGAATACTTCTTCATTGTACCATTCAGTTATTGATATTAAATAGTAGATAGTGATCAAAGGGTAAAATTTCCTGGGTGAAAATTGAGCACTCTAAAATATGTTGCTTCTTCATATTACTAATAGTATGAAGTCATTTGGGGAATAATTATTCAGTTCATGATTAATTGATCTTGTAGGCAGTTTTTTTTTAATTTCTTATTTTTGTGGAATAGGCATACCTATCATACAGTAGATGATCAACAAATACTTGAATGAATTAATAATAATTTTTATATAAGAGCATTCAGATTTGTAGTCTGTTTTAAAATTTATATTAGCATCACCAATATGAAAGGCTATAATTCAAGAAAGCTTTACTGCAATGCAAAAAATTGAAAATACCTTTTTTTTTGAGTTGAAGTCTCACCCTGTCACTCAGGCTGGAGTGTAGTTGCATGCTCATGGCCACTGCAGCCGCAACCTGCTGGGCTCAGGTGATCCTTCCACCTCAGCCTTCTGAGTAGCTGGAACTAAAGGCGTGAGCCACCACACCTGACTAATTTTTTTGATTTATTGTAGAGACGATGTCTTGCCAAGTTTCCCAGGCTGGTCTTGAACCTCTGGGCTCAGGCAGTCTTCTTACCTCAGTCTCCCAAAGTATTGGGATTACAGGTGTGAGCCACCATGCCTGGCTGAAAATACCCATTTTAATGAGCATGCTATTTGAGAATAGTGATCTAGAACAACCAACATGAGGACAAATTCTAAGAAAATTACTGGACTTAGAGGAACTAGGCAAAAAGAGTAAGTCACTTATAAGGGAAAGAATATTAAGTAATTATCACTTTTCAATGGCAGTGACTTAGGAAGTTTATACCAGAAGAAAATGTTTTAACATATTTTTAAAACTTTGTTTTCAGATAATTTCAAATTTATGGAAAAAGTAGTGCATAGAACTTCTATATACCTTTTACGCAGATTCAGCAATTTTTTTACACTTTGCTCTATCTACTTTATATTTGCTCTATCTACTTTATTATTCTCTTGATTATACATGCATGTAAACGCATACATTGTTTTTTCTGGGCTGTTTCAAAGTAAATTGCCTGTCATTCTCCTTTACTGCTTAAGCAGTGTGTATTTCCTAAGAGCAACAGTATTACCCTACATATTTATAGGATAGTTATCAAAATCAGGAAGTTTAAAATGGATAGAAATTATAATTCAAGCTGGGCAAGGAGACACATGCCTGAAGTCCCAGCTACTCAGGAGACTGAGGGCAGGGATAGAGGATCACTTGAGCCTGGGAGTTGAAGGCCAGACTGGGAACATAGTGAGACCTTGTCTCTAGAACAACAACAGTAGCAACAACAACAACAGATTACAGTTTATAGTCCAGTTTTGCCTGTTTTTTCAATAATATCCTTTATAATTTTTTCTTCTCCCATCTAGAAATCAGCTCATAATTGACAATCTGTTGCATTTAATTGTCATGTCTTTTTAGTCTCTTTAATTTGGAAGAATTCCTTAACCTCTCTGTTTCTCATAACATTTGTGAAGAATACAGGTCGTTTATAGAATATTTTTCAATTTTGGTTTACCTACCTTTGCTTCATGATTGAATTCAGGTTATGCACCCACAGCCAAAATAGTACATTAGTGATGTTGTGTCCTTCTCAGATTGCCCTATTTGGAGGTGTACAACATCCATTTACCCCTCATTGGAAGATGATCATTTTAATCACCTGGTCAAGTTAATCTACTGCCTAGTGTCTCCAATAAGCAGTCTGGCAAGACACTTTTGAGACTTTTTAATTATTTTGTTCTTTGTTGAATGTCCCCCCTAGATTTCTCAGCCGTTATTGATTCTTGCCTGACTCATTCTTGGCTCTGATGAATGAAAAGGGGTAATTTTCCAGCTCCAACACCCTTTCCACAATTATTAGCCTGCCTTCTACTGTAAGGAAGAGTCTTCCATTTCTTATATGCTTATTTATCTATTCATTATCAATGTGGACTCATGGAATTCTTTTTTGCTTATGTTTTTTGGTAAATATACTTTATGTTTTACAGCAATTTTATAGTTATAGAAAATTTTAGCAGAAGGTACAAAGGGTTTCTATGTACCCCCTCCTCTTTCCCTCAGTATCATCTATTATTAACCTCTTCCATTAGTGTGATACGTTTGTTACAATGGATGAGCCAATATTGATACATTGTTAATAGCTAAAATCCATAGTTTACATTAGGCACACTCTGTGTTGTACATTCTATGGAATTGACAAATGTATGATAGCATGTATCCACCATTACAGGATCATGCAGAATAGTTTTACTGCCCTAAAGTCCCCTCTCCCCCTAGGTCCTGGCAGCCACTGATTTTTTTTACTGTCTGCATAGTTTTGCCTTTTCTAACATGTCATATAGTTGGAAAATGTCATATACAGTATGTAGCCTTTTCACCTTGACTTCTTTCACTTAGCAAATGCATTTAAGATTCAACCGTGTCTTTTAGCAGTTTGAATCGATATAACACAGTTTGTTTATCCATTTACCTATTAACAGATATTTTGGTTGCTTCCAAGTTTTGGCATTTATGAATAAAGCTGCTATAAATATTTGTGTGCAGGTTTCTGTGTAGGCATGTTTTGACTGCATTTGGGTAATGGAGTGTTATTGCAGGATTATATGGTTTACTTTGTAACAAACTGCAAAACTGTCTTCGAAAGTGGCTGTACAGTTTGCATTTCTACCAGCAGCCAATGAGAGTTCCTGTTGCTGCACATTCTTGCCAGTATTTGGTGATGTTATTGCTTTAGTGTTTAGCCATTCTAACAGGTGATCCTGTGTCCTTTTGATTCTCACTGTTAACATGTTTCATCTTCTGGTTTTTTAAAATTTAATATAATTTAATTAATTAATTTTTTGAGTTGGAGTCTCACTCTGTCGCCCAGGCTGGAGTACAGTGGCATGCTCATAGCTATCGCAACCTCGACCTGCCGGGTTCAGGTGATCCTTCCGCCTCAGCCTTCCAAGTAGCTGGAACTACAGGCATGTGTCACCATGCCCAACTAATTTTTTTATTTATTGTAGAGACAAGGTCTCGCCAGAAGCTGTTACTTATTGCACAATAATGTGGAAAGAATTGGGTATTACAAATCGTAGAAGGCTAACTTCAGTATGATAATATTTTTCAAAGTTCAAAAACAGGCAGTTCCTTAGGGATGCATGCATATGTAGTGAAACTATAGGTCTACAAGGGAATGTCCAAAACAGGAAACCAAAAGGCAGGGTATTTATCATCTCTGATGAGAGACAAGGATGATAGAATCAGGGGACATTCTGGTTCTTAAGCTAGCTGGTAGCACCATAGGTGGTTTTTATATTCATGCTTTATAACTTAGATATGATTTACATAAATTCTTCTTTTATTTATATTATTATTATTTTGAGTTGGATCCTCACTCTGTCGCCAGGCTGTAGTACAATGGCCTGATTATGGCTCACTGCAGACTTGACCTCCTAGACTCAGGAGTTCCTTCTACTTCAGCCTCCCAAATAGCTGGGATTACAGGTGTGTGCCATCAAGACTGGCATATTTTTAATTTTTTTTATAGAGATGAAGTCTTCTTATGTTGCCTAGGCTGGTGTCGAACTCCTGGGCTCAGTTAATCCTCCTGCCTCGGCCTCCTGAAGTGCTGGGATTATAGATGTGAGCCCCTTGCCTAACCTTCTTTTAAGAAATGTATCAGATACTTGAAAAAAAAAAAGTAAGGATAACATTGGGGCTTTGAAGCCAGGTAGCCAGATTAGGGTTCAAATCCCAACTCTTTTGCTTACTGCTGTGTGGGTTTGGACAATGTGTTTAACCTTTTTGAATTTCACTTTACTTGTCTTAAAAGTGGAAATTGGAGGATTGTTTTAAGAATTAGCAGTAATGCATTTGAAGCCCTAAGCACAGTGTTCACACAAAGTGTGAGTCAGATAATATTAGCTATTCATATTGTTAATACCAGGAACAGTGTAGTTACAAATTTTAAAATCTTATTTAGATTTCTTTTTTTTTAGCCTGCAGTTTATAATGTAAATTTAGATGTTTTAGAGAAATCAGTAATGTGGGTTTGATTAGGATATTTAGAATGGAAACTAAAAGAAATTGATGTATGTTCTTGTTTGTTTGTAATTTAGGTGGGAGACCTACCTGATGCAGATATTAAACCTCCAGAAAATGTGTTGTTTGTGTGTAAATTGAACCCAGTGACCACAGATGAGGATCTGGAAATAATATTCTCAAGATTTGGGCCAATAAGAAGGTAATCCCCAGAATTAGTGAGAGAGAAATTTAGAAAAACTAGGTATTAGTTGGTGGTTTTCTAATGACTTATTTTTTGGTGAGTCTATGAACTCTGGGTGAATCCAATTTTGGTGAGTCTTTGTAGATAGAGAAGAAAAGTGTTTTTTTATACATACACACACACATACATAGATAAATAATTGAATGATACTCCCACTACCAACACAAACATTTTTATTCTAAAACAGGAATCGAATGGAACACTTCAAGTCTGTTTTTGTAATATTCTTAGCAGCCTTCTTTAATATTTAAATAATCTCATTTAATCAACTCCTTGTAGAATTATCAGAAATCTATGTCAAAATTTATTAGAATCTGAATTTTCCAAAATTTTTTTTTGGTTAATTTTCCCTGCATTATTAGCACAAAAGTTTATGAAGTTAGTATTTCTGTGAGAAAGAGGACTATTTTTTAATCGATTAAAAAGTATTATGAGCCGGGCTCGGTGGCTCAGCCTGTAATCCCGCGCCTTTGGGAGGCTGAGGTGAGTGGATTGCCTGAGCCCGCGGGTTCAAGACCCACCTGGGCAGCGATACCTCATCTCTACAATAAAATCAAAAAATCAGCCGGGCGTGGTAGCGCATGCCTGTAATTCCGGCTACTCGGAAGGCTGAGGCGGAAGGATCGCTGGAGCCCAGCAGGCAAGGCTGCGGTGGCCGGGAGTGGCCACTGCACTCCAGTCTGGGCAACCGAGTGAGACTCCAACTTAAAAAAAAAAAAAAAAGTATTATGTTTAGAATCCTTTCCTTTTTGTTTATTTGTTTATTTATTTATTTATTTATTATTGAGTTACATCTCTCTGTTACCCAAGCTGGAAAGTAGTGGCATGACCACGGCTCACTAGAGCCTCAGCCTCCTGGGTTCAGGCAGTCCTTCCTCCTCAGCCTCCCAAGTAGCTGAACTACAGATGCATGCCCCCACACCCAGCTAATTTTTTGATTTTTTTTTTGTAGAGATAAAGTCTTGCTGTGTTGCCTAGTATAGTCTCAAACTCCTGGGCTCAAGCATTCCTTCCACCTCAGCCTCCCAAGTGCTGGGATTACAGGCGTGTACCACTGTGTCTGGTCTCATTTCATGTTTATAAAATGAATCCTGTGCCTTTGGGAGGCTGAGGTGAGTGGATTGCCTGAGCCCGCGGGTTCGAGACCCGCCTGGGCAGCGAGACCTCATCTCTACAATAAATCAAAAAATCAGCCAGGTGTGGTAGCGCATGCCTGTAATTCCGGCTACTTGGAATGCTGAGGTGGAAGGATCGCCGGAGCCAAGCAGGTTGAGGCTGCGGTGGCCGGGAGCGGCCACTGCACTCCAGTCTGGGCGACAGAGTGAGACTCCAATTCAAAAAAAAAAGATATATGAGGAAGAGGCAAGCCAGGTACTTTCAACTCCAGCTTATTTGCACTTTCACGTATGGTAGATGAGTTCTGTGTTATAGCTATACTCAAAGCATTAAACTTGAGCTTGGATTATATTAAAATTCAAAAATTTCAAAGCGTAAATTTACTAAACATTTATATATGTATATATGTATATAAATGTGCATGCATTATTCTACAGTAACAGTAGATATTCTATAATTCACCTATATTTGGACTAGAAATGCACTATGACATTAAAAAAATGCTTAGCAGTAGTTTACTTTTGCCAAAGGACAATTAAATATTTTTATGCATCCTTCAGTGTTTGGGAATTTAGGACTGTAGGCTTACATAGGACATTTAGAGCACAATTTAAATAATTTAGTTACTGGACTGGTGAACTATTTTTAAAAATTATTATTGAAAAAATTAGAAAAATACTCTGAGTTTAACTTTGCCTTGTAGTAACTAGGCAAATTTTGTTCTAAAGTTTTGCAGAGTGAGACTTTGAAGAGCTTATTTTTAGAGTCACTTTTTAAAATTTTGTTTCAGTTGTGAGGTTATCCGGGACTGGAAAACTGGAGAGTCCCTCTGTTATGCTTTTATTGAATTTGAAAAGGTATGTCATGTATGTTTGGTATTTATTTTGTTTTTATGTGGTATTATGATGTGAAAGTTATAGAACTTTTTCTGGTTTCTAGGATTGCCTTTTCTTTAGACACCCAAGAAAATTAACTTTATTGTATTCAAATGGGGATACATTCAACATCTGTTGATATTAATATATGTACCTTTACTTTAGGTTCAGGTGCAGTCTGCCTGCATGTATCTTTAGAACTTTTCAAGTTTTAGGTAACATTCTTCACAGATTCTTAATGATTGTTCAGTGTTACTTAGGTGGAGATATAATTGAGAACTGGACTGGGTATTAAGATCTAGATATTAATCCATGTTTTGTCACTAGCCAGCTATTGTATGATATTTGGCAGTTTAGTTAACTCTTCTTTCTAAACCCTACCTTCCTTATAAATAAAATTTAGATATGAATTAGATACTCCCTTGTAGGTCTATAATAATGATGATAGCTTATGTTGCTCAAGTACTTTAAACCAGGCATTATATTACTTTTCCTGCATTTAATCTTCACAAGTCTATAGGATAGGTTCTATTCTCTTTTCCAATAAGTAAACTGAGACACATAGTAGTAATGTGATTTGTTCAAAATCATGCACCTAGTGAATGTCATAACTGGAATTTGAACTTAGACATGTCTGACACTTTTCCCATCGAGCTTAGCCACTGTGCTTTGCTATGCTATTTCTTTTTTTTCCCCTTTTTTTTGAGTTGGGGTCTCACTCTGTCACCCAGGCTAGAGTGCAGTGGCACATTCACGGCCACCACGGCCTCAACCTACTAGGCTCAGGCAATCCTTCCACCTCAGCCTTCCAAGTAGCTGGAACTACAGGCACATGCCACCACGCCTGGCCAATTTTTTAATTTATTGTAGAGATGAGGTCTTGCCAAGTTGCCCAGGCTGGTCTCAAACCCATGGGCTCAGGCAATCCTTCTACCTCAGCCTTCCAAGTAGCTGGAACTACAGGCACACGCCACCACGCCTGGCCAATTTTTTAATTTATTGTAGAGATGAGGTCTTGCCAAGTTGCCCAGGCTGGTCTCAAACCCATGGGCTCAGGCAATCCTCTCACCTCAGCCTCCCAAAGTGCTGAGATTATAGGCATGAGCCACCACGCCCAGCCTTGCTATGCTATTTCTTTATGCAGCTTTGTGCTGAGTGTATCCAATAATGGCACATTCTAAGTTATAGTTATCCCAAAGCATTTATCGAACACCTATGTTTCAGGCACTGTGATAGTCCTCTAAAGATATACCTCTCTAAACTTAGAAAATGGAGATAATAATAGATAGTATTTCATGGGCTTGTCACCAGAGTTAATTGAGATAATAGATATAAAGCATTTAACAGCATCTGATGTGTAATTAATATTCAAGTACTAATTTCAGTAACAACAAGTGTTCTGTATTTTCAGTATTCTAGCTACAGAAATATTTTCCATAAAGATTTGTGCTTGAGTTTTTTAATTATTATCAGGAAGAAGATTGTGAGAAAGCATTCTTTAAAATGGACAATGTACTTATAGATGACAGAAGAATACATGTAGATTTTAGCCAGTCTGTTGCAAAGGTTAAATGGAAAGGAAAAGGTATGTTGGTTTGTCTTCCTTTGTTTCTTTTTTGCTTTGCATGCTTATATGTATAACCTTTGACTCAGTGCTTTTAATTAGGAGAAATGTTAATTAATGTAACTCCTGCCATTTATGATTTTACAAAGCTGCTATCTAGAGTCCAACATAGAGAGTATGTGCACCTGTGTGTGTACTTTAACTGATGAAAACTATGTTTGTATTACAAATTACTTAAGATTATTCACTGCAGACATGATTTGTTTCCAAAGTAACTATTATGACTTGATGGTGGTTTGACTTTTTAATGCAGCTTTAAGTTTGTCTCAGTTGTCATATGATGCAAAGTGGATTTTCAGTAATCCATGAAAAGATAGCTGATTAAAGTCTCTTCCATTCCTGCTCCTCATACCCACTTTCTCTTCCCAGAAGTATCTGCTATGACCTGTCAGTACTAACTTTCCCCTACATTTTTTGAATACATATGCATAATACATACATACACACACACACATATATATTTCTCTTTTTAAAAAGTAAAATACAAAGGATGCATACTATACATACTGTACCTTAACGTTTTCCATTTAACAGTGTATCTAAGAGATCAGTTTGTATCAGCATATAAAATGCCATTCTTTTCAATGGCAGCTCAGTGTCCTATTGAATATATATATCATAATTTATTGAACCAGACCTATTAATGGACATTCAGGTGTCCATTATGGTATTATGTACTATCCCTGTATATATGACATTTCCCACATATGCTTACATATATGTCAAATAAATTCCTGGTAGCATGCCAAACTTAAAGTTGGAACTATTATATACTGAAATAGTATGAGTTTTTGACTTCTGATGAAGTGTCTTTAAAAATTTCACTTTGCGGCCGGGCTCGGTGGCTCAGCCTGTAATCCCGCGCCTTTGGGAGGCTGAGGTGAGTGGATTGCCTGAGCCCGCGGGTTCGAGACCCGCCTGGGCAGCGAGACCTCATCTCTACAATAAATCAAAAAATCAGCCGGGCGTGGTAGTGCATGCCTGTAATTCCGGCTACTTGGAAGGCTGAGGCGGAAGGATCGCCGGAGCCCAGCAGGTCGAGGCTGCGGTGGCCGGAAGCGGCCACTGCACTCCAGTCTGGGCGACAGAGTGAGACTCCAACTCAAAAAAAAAAAAAAAAAAAAAATTTCACTTTGTAGTTATTCACATGAAATGCTAAATTTTACTAGGAATTTCAGGATTACTTTCTTTTCTTTATGTTGTTTTTACTTCCATGATTTTAATTACCTCTTTTTTTGTTTGTGTTTAATGAGAAAGAAAGAGGGAGTACTTTGTAGTAAAGTGCTGAATTATTTGGTAGATTATGCTGCTTTATGAGAGTTAAGAGAAGGGAGAAATTATTAATGACTGGAGAAGGCAAAGCATACCCAGGAGAAGCCGTGATCCCTGTGGTAGGAGAGAGAGTGGCTTAGATTGGAGTCCTGTGTACTAATAGTTTCTTCCAGGAAGCCTTCCCACTGTTAGAACACATGGCAATTTTTTGATAGCGGTGTCTGTTTTGAGTGATACATGAAAGGTAAGTTAAAGTACTAAGATATGTTTTCACTTGTGATAGCTTCATGAACAAAAGATTGAAATGCAGTAAGTCCCCTATTTACAAACGAGTTCCTTTCCAGGAGGACGTTTGTAAATACAATTTGTTCATAAGTCCAACAAAGTTAGCCTAGGTACTCAACTAACACAATCAGCTGTGTAGCACCAGCTACATCACTACTGCTTTTACACTTGCTTCTGTACATTCTGGGCTTGAAATAATGATACTGTAACAGTACTCTTTACTGTACTATATAGAAAAGTACACAAAAGCGCAACCACTTATAGAGGATGCATGCGTGTGACAATGTACACCAGATATGTGAACTAACTTATGTGATTGGACATGGGAACACACATTCGAATCTTTAAAAGTTTGCAAATTGAAGGTTCATATGTAGAGGACTCATTATAGGTATATTCGGGAACTAGTGATGAGCTGCTGGCCAGTGCAATGTTGTTCTGGTCTAGTAATACTGTCAAGTGGCTCGTATGTGGAACTTTTTTTCCAAAGAGCTAATTTAGTTGTATCATTTGGGAAATGTATGAAACAAATATAATTTTTTATTATAGATAAAGAATTTGAGGCATAATCTGACATAATTTACACAGAGTCACATATACTGATAATTTAGACAGACCCTAAATCTGATTTGTTTTTTTTTCCTCTGTCATTTCTTCTTTCCAACCCATCTACCTATTGAAGAAATGATACTACTTTTCTAAGTTGTTTCAATAAAGTTTATTTAGAAGATAATTTTTAAGTGAATTTTTTCATTTTTTCTAAAATAAAGTGTTATGTAGAGGAGAGATACTTTGGTTTTATATAAGTTATCATAAACATACAGTTTGTTGTTAATTTCAGTTAATTTTGAGGTAATTATATATATGTTTTTGGTTCACATTTTAAACATTAAATGTACCATTCAGAGTACTAAGTATGTTCTCTTATGTCTGATGATTCCAGCAGCTCAGTGAAATGTTATTATTTTCAGTTTCAAAAATGAGGAGAATGAGTTGCAGAAAAGTGAAGTGTCTTGCCTAGGACCTCCCACTTGAGTCAAGATTTGAATCCAGAACTTTCCCTTTAATCCGTTGCCCTTTCTATTTCACCATAACTCCTAATGGCATAATGAGGCTCCTAATGGCAGACAGGTGGCACATAATTTTTCAATGATAAAGTGATGACTGTTTGTTACTGCTAACTTTTTTTTTTTAAATTCTTGCAGTAGTGTGTTTCACATTTATATGAAACATTCTCTGCTGGCCATTTTTATTTCCAGAGTCTCTGGAATTGTCAAGTAGATGCGCCTTGTCTTTGATGCTTACCCAGTGTTTTCATTCCTAGTTTTCCTTTTAAACCCCAACAATCACGGTATATATAAGATCACAATCAAACCCTCTCTCTGTGTACCTTCAGTTTGCTTTACTTGTACGTTTAATCTAGGACCCTTCTGTAGGGAGCCTTCCCACAAGAACCATTTCCTAGTGGTAGTTGAGGGGATAGGAAAGGCAAGTCAGTCAGCAGGGGTGGGCCATGGGTAGAAACTGAATCCTTATCTTGTAGGAAACTAGGCTTAAGAGTGGAGAGGCTATGAATGCACCTCCTTTCTGACTCTGCCACTCTAGGCTAGTCAAGATGTATTCTCCTGAAGGGACTTTTGGCACTTGAGAGAATTGAAGGTTCCCCTAAGCCAGAGTTTCAAAGCAGAGGTAGTTTGTCTCTGGTGCTCTCACCGTCCTCCTTCTCTCACAGCTCTAACTTCTCCACGTGTCCTCTGCTTGCTGCCCCTTTGCAGTTTGGCAGCCGAGTATCTCCTTTGTCAGATCTTCAAAGGTCTTTGAAAGTCTCGTTTCTTCCAAACTTGTTAAGTCTTTCAGATTCAAACTCAGGTCCCAAATCTTCAGTTTGCCATTGGACTGGATGCATTATTGGTGTGCAATTTATTTGGAGTTTGATGTTGTAATATTCACATATATCATTAGGTGGCAGCATGTGGCTGCCTAGCAAAAGAGATATCTGCCGTCAGTTACATTAGTAAGGAGATGGAATTACTATGGTTCTTTTGTTCGCTTCTTAACTTTTTTCTGTCTCCGGATATATACCATTTATAAGATAGCTCATACCTTTTATAAAATGATATTGTTCTTGATTAATCCAGTAACTTTTCTTACTAAGCTCTTTTTTTTCTTAACTAATAGGTGGGAAATACACCAAGAGTGATTTCAAAGAATATGAAAAGGAACAGGATAAGCCATCTAATTTGGTTCTGAAAGATAAAGTAAAGCCCAAGCAGGAGTATCCTTAACAAGAATCAGTCAATATGTATTGACTGTCCACTACATGTAGAGTGCTGTGCAATATGTTATAAAAAGTCCCAAAGGCTATTGAAGACAAGATTCCTGAATCCAGATTGTTTGTGATAAAATAACTTAGTTATTGTTAACTCTTTCCCTTTTCAACGGTTTATCATTATCTCTTTTCAAGGTCTTACATATGCTTTGCTTTTGTATTCTATTCTATTGTATGGAAAAAGTTAGA
The DNA here is from genome assembly GCA_027257055.1 of Cephalopachus bancanus. Classification (NCBI taxonomy): domain Eukaryota; kingdom Metazoa; phylum Chordata; class Mammalia; order Primates; family Tarsiidae; genus Cephalopachus; species Cephalopachus bancanus. Next base: position 1,691,185 of record JAPVLO010000006.1, read on the forward strand.
GTTGGAAGAAATTGTTAGTCTAATTATTTTACCTTCCTACCATCTTAGGTTAAGTACCTTCCTACTTACCATATTCTCAGAAGATCTTCAGGTAAGATTTGTATTTCTTGTATATAATTGTAATGCTTTAAATTTCTTATAATCAGACGTTTTTGTTATTACTGAACTAAATCCTTTGTGCTAATCATTCTTGTGTGTTTAGTGTCCCTATCTAGATAGCAAAATCCTGTAGGTTTCTGTTACAAGATTAGGTCATTTCAGCAACAAATATTTATTGGACTTCTATTGAGTGCAAGAGTTCATCTTAATAGGATTAAAAAGAAATTATTGACTTGACCAATTCAAGTTTTTCAAAGTTTTAGGTTAAGGCAGGTAAAAAAACAATGAAACATACTATTTATATTATCTCATTTTAATTTGTTCACTAGTTTTTCTCATTATAAATCTATCACTCTGCACATTGCAAAGGCTATTTCTTTTGTGATTCTTTCTGGTAAATGGTGTCTTTGTTTCCTTGTTTTTGTTGGTATTTCAAGGATATTTCACCCTATGCTATGTAGCCATTTCTTTTCCAAGTATTTATTCATCACGGAAAGATGAATATCAGGTTGACCTGTTGTATATTCGTGTTTTAAGTTGTGTTGACTGTCTGCAATGTGTGAAGCATTGTGAGATGTGAGAGCTAGATCAAGTCTGAAAGATATTGACAAAATCAGCCAGAGGAGAAGCTTTCACATGCAGACAAGCCAAACAAGATGTGGCCTATAAAGATCAGCATTAGAGGGCATGTGATTGAACTCTCAAAATCAAAAAAGGTATGAATGAACTACACTTGAGATTTATTTCCCAAATCTTTGAAGTTATGTTTAGCCTAACCACTAGGCTGGACGAAGGGGAGTATATAGGACAAATAAAAGAGAGGTGTGGAGCATAAAGAAGAGGGAAACATCTGTTTCCCTGTAGAGGTAGTTTAGACTGAAGAGAAGGAGTATGAAAATATTTTAAATTCAAGAGGTAGATTACCAAGAGTTAAGAAAAAACTAGGCATATTTGAGAATAAATCTTTAGTTCAATACTTTCTGCAATGATAGAACTTTCTGCAGTGATGAAAATGTGTGGTCTCTCCACTGTCCAGTGTGGCTACTAACCACATGTGGCTGTTGAGCATGTGAGATAGTCTGAGAAACTGAGTCTTTTTTTTTTTTTTTTTCCTGAGTTGGAGTCTCACTCTGTCACCCAGGCTGGAGTACAATGGCACACTAATGGCCACCCCAGCGTTGATCTGCTGGACTTCGGCGGTCCTTCACCTCAGCCTCCCAAGTAACCGGAGCTACAGGTGTGCATTACCACATCCAGCTAATTTTTTAGTTATTGTAGAGATGTGGTCTCGCCATGTTTCCTAGGCTGGTCTTGAACATGCGGGCTGAGGCAGTCCACTCACCTTGGCCTCCCAAAGTGCTGGGATTGCAGACTGAGCCACCAAGCCTGGCTAGAACTGAATCTTAAATTTTGTTCAATTTTAACGAAGGGAAACAACCACATATGTCTATATTGAACAGTACAGCTTGTAGCCTTTTGTAGTTGAAGACAGACATGTCCTGGTGTGCACCACAGTGAATCATTCTCAAGTGATTAACAGGATATTGAACAAGAAAGGAAATTCATTAATCTGACCGAGTAGGATAGTCTTTATATTCTTGGTAATTGATAGGTTTCATTTTAGTGAGGCATTTATAATTTTAGGTAGACTATTGGAGGGACAGACAGAGCACATGTTTATTATATGTAAGATTCTCTTTCTTATGTCTTCATACTATATGTTATCTAATTACTTGTGTCAAGAGAAGGAGAGTCAGGGAATAGTCTAATGTGCAGATAAATCATCTTAAGTCAATTAAAAGGCTTGATGGGAATCTACTTTATGGGTCTTGAGAAAGAGAAATTACTATAAATATAGATTATTAATCAGAAGTATCAAAAATAGAAGGAGAGGAAAGTTTAACATGGCCCAACTAAACCTGGGAGAAATTGGAGAAAAGAGGTCAATGAGATCATAAATTTGTGTTTTATTTAAAAGATTTTAGAGGGATTTAGTGGATAAGTAAAGAAGATAAAACAAGTGTCTTGGTGACATAACAAGTAATCAGCAAATAGCATCTGTTATATATCTGCTTTAGAAATGAAGGCTGTTAAGTCCCTGTCCACATGGAGCGTACATTTTATTGCTGGGGGGGAAACAGACCTTAAATAATTACTGTTAATTAAGTATGTTTAGAGTAGTGCAAAGAAGTACATTTGTGGGATATGGTACTTACAGTAGGGGATGAGGGATTAGTGAATACCCTCAAGTAACACCAAAAAAGTAACATAAAGCTGTAAATCAAATATGGAAGTGAAGAAGTTTAAGGTGGGATGCTATTTTCTTTACCTGTGATCCATCATTTAGGAAATACAGTTTATATCTTAACCCAATACAGTCATAGTACAATAATTTTCTTTGTCTTTCTCTCTCTCTCTCTCTCTCTCTCTCTCTCTCTCTCTCTCTCTCTCTCTCTCTCATACACACACAATTGAAAAAAAACTTCATAAAGGGTTTTTATTAGATGTCAGGTATTCCATTTTCTATATTATTATTTTTTAATGCTGGTTTGGATTTAAAAACTGAATGGATTTTGTACCCCATTGATGGATGGCAAGCATCAGTTTGAAAAACACTGCTCTAAAGCAATTTGGACAGGAGGGCACAGATAAAATCATAAGCAAGGGTGAGTGACTATGTATCTGAAAGAGGAGAGCTAGAAGATACTCTGGAAACAATGTGTCTTAGTGTAAAGGAGAAAAGAAGTTAAAAGTGTGACATCCTGAGGAAAGCATTGAGCTGTGGTATTATGAAAAGGGACGAGAGGCAAGTCCTGAGGGAAGTGTATCTGCCTTTACTGAGGTCCCACTTGCAACTCAAACAGCTGTGCCTACTGGGCTTCCACGTAAGCTTTCTTTTGAAAACCTCTGTTCCAGCCCATCAGCCTTCCTCAAGATCCATTTTAGAAATTGAGATTATTTTCAGCAGAAGTTGTAATCATTTTATTTTTTCTCTTATTCTAATGCATTTGAGTATATCTGAATTAAAACATTATTAAAAATTTTCTTGGCAGTTTTCTTTGCTCATGTCAGTTCTGGCATGTCACCCTGTCTTGTCTCTCTTCTTTCTCTAATAAAACTTTGAGAAGGCCGGGTGTGGTAGCTCAGCCTATAATCCCAGCCCTTTGGGAGGCCAAGGCTAGAGGATTACCTGAGCCTGGGGGTTCGAGACCAGCCTGGGCAATTTGGTGAGACTTCATCTCTTCAATAAATCATAAAAACTAGCTGAATGTGATGGCATGGGTCTGTAGTTCCAGCTACTCGGAAGGCTGAGGCAGAAGGATCGCCTAAGCCCAGCAGGTCGAGGCTGCAGTGGCCGTGAGCCTGCCACTGCGCTTCAGTCTGGGTAACAAGAGTGAGACTCCAACTCAAAAAAAAAAAAAAAAAAAAATTGAGAAAAAAATGTTTCTTTGAACTGGGGTTTCACTCCGTTGCCCTGGCTGGAGTGTATTGGTACAAATCACAGCTCACTGCCACCTTGATTCTTCTGCCTCAGTTTCCTGAGTAGCTGGGACTTCAGGTGTGTGCCACCATGAATAGCTTATTTTTTTTTATTTTGGTAGAAGCGAGGTCTCATTATCATGCCTAGGCTGATCTCTAACTTCTGGGCTCAAGCAATCCTCCCATCTCAGCTTCTGGATGTGCTGGGATTGCAGGTATGAGCCACCATGTTGTTGTTAAGGGTTTTTTTTTGTACATTTATCTTTTAGGAAGATTCACAGTTCCATCACCTAGGCAAATGATACTTTTTATTGCTCCATGTTCCTTTCAAGCCTTTATCTCACATACAGTTATAATCACTGTGTAGCATATGTACTTTTTGGTTCAAGCTTTTTTCACTTTTCCCGGAATTTTATTATAATGTACATTAGCATTTTATTATAGCCTGAAAAAAATGCATGATAATTATTGAAGTTCCCAGGCCACAGATAAATAAGAATGAATATTTTTTTATTTGATAAGTTGAGTATTTACAGTGTATAGAGCACTGTAGATGCCAAAGATTTAAAAAATGGATAGCAAAGACCTTGTCCTTAGGATGTAGCACACTCACATGGGGAAATAAGTCACATATGTTAATAATGAATGTAAACTAGTAAAGATTTTGTTCTGGGATGAACCATAGAGTCTTTCTTGTTGGGAAAACTAAAAAGACTGTTCCTGAAGGAGATGGCCTTTGAAATGGACCCTTTTTTTCACTTTTAATTTTCGTAAACACCTTTCCAGGATTTTTCATAGCATTTATTATTGTTAATAACTTCCTTTATAACATGTCATATTGAAGTGCTATAATGCATTTAAGTATATTTTTATAACTAGATATTTTGGTGTTCTCACTTTATGATATTAAAAATAATCTTATTATGTAGATCTTTGTTCATTTAACTTATGTTAGTTTTTAAACAAATTCTTATTAGAACTTAAACATGGTAACTGTTGGTATGCATTGTTAAATTTTCTCCTGTAGGATTAAACTAAAAGAAGAGTCATAAATGTGCCTATTATCTTATATAGCTCCTCTGGGCATGGGGTTTATAATATTTTAATTTTTTTTAGTTAAAGATGTCTCTCATTTTCTAAGTTTACATTTTTTTCATTATTGACAAACGTTTCCTAAATTTTTATGCTACTTGTATTTTTTTTATTTTTTTATTTTTTACAATTGCTCTAGAAAATACTGGAAGCTACTTATATTTTCATTTGTGGATAGATTTATTTTCCCCTCTATATATTTTGCCTAGTGGTTGTTAGTTGTTTATTTAAGATCATGGCTCTTTCCATTTCTCCTGACTATGTAATGAAAGAAAATGTTAATTTTGTTTTAGAACTATGCACTATGATTTTTGCTTTAAAAAGTTTTGTTTACCTTATAGTCTCCTTTGTTTACCAGATTCTTAACATTTTGATGTCTTATCAGTGTTATTTCTCACATCTGTCCTTAACTGACTGCTGCAGTGCAAAATATGATCTTATACTAGATGAACAGGAAGAAGAGTCAAAATCAAGTCACTCACACACAAGTAAAAAGCACAAGAAGAAAACCCGTCACTGCTCTGAAGAAAAAGAAGATGAGGACTACATGCCAATCAGAAATACCAACCAGGTACTTCTAATGCCCTGACTTAAATGTGGAGAAATAAGTATTTTATCTCTATGTAAATTACATCTTAGTGATATAATTTAGGAGGTAAGGGATAGTTCTCAACAGGGATGGGTATGCAAAGCATAGAATGGTTGAACTGGGGTATTGGACTTTCATTTTTAAATATATATATATATATATATGTCACAAGTAGTACAAAGTTGTTTTCAAAGTAGCATAATGTATCCTATACTTCCACATTGTGAAGCAGGAGTGATTTTCATACCTGTAGGTACTCATTCTCATCAAAAACAAGTATGATTTTGTGGAAAATTTGTTCTTATTGTCTGCTAAATTTTTTACCAAGCGTTTTGTATAGCACTTGCAACTCTTGCTGTTTTATGACCTGGAAAGCGTATATGTTTTTCCATATCGTATATGTGAAATAAAAACAGCACTAGTAATTAACTTGATCATCCTAAAAGTTCTCCTGCATAGCACATTTTTAAAAACAATTATAATAAAAGCTCCCTAAAGAAAATTGATGGTGAAGAAATCGTTTATTCACAATTGATTGTGAAGAAACCTGTATTTTGGGTCCTAGTTCAAAGCAAATTGAATCGGGCATCCCCTTCAGGTCCCCTTCCACTGTGGGAGCTTTTCTGTCCTCTCAGTAAATCCAGCTTTCTAAAAAAAACAAGCAAATTACACCAAGCCCCTTACTTTCATTTTGCCACATAGGGACATTTGAACTTGGGCCCTGGTGGGGATCTCACCACCTTAAACAAGGATCTCAGTGAGCTGAGGTGAGGAGGGAGGGAACCTAAGATGGTGAGGATGTCAATCAAAGACAGAAATGGGCTTGGTGTGGTGGCTCATGCCTGAAACCCTAGCACTTTGGGAGGCCAAGTGGGAGAATTGCTTGAGCAATTGTTTGAGACCAGTCTAGGTAACACAGTGAGACTCCATCTCTACAAAAAAAAAGTTAGCTGGGCCTGGTGACATATGCCTGTAGTTCCAGCTACTCAGGAGGCTAAGGTGGGAAGATTACTTGAGCCTGGGAGTTTGAGGCTGCAGTGAGCCATGATTGTGCCACTGCATTCAACTCGGGGACAGAGACCCTGACTCAAAAAATAAAAAGACATAGAAACGGAGAAATGTAGTATGGTAGGCAAAGTAAAGGATTTGCTGGCAGGAGAGTTGGGTTTGCATTTCTACATTGATAGTCATCAATGTAGACAAGTCATTTAACTTTCTGAGCCATGGTTTCTGGCTTCTGTGAAACTGAGATAATACTTCACAGGCATATTGTTAAGATAAAGTGAAAAAAATGTGTGTGCAGACATTTTCTACCCTGGCTATTAGTGTTACTACCTTTTTTTTTTTTTACTATTATATAGCAAATTACTATGTTTTAGAGTTACTTAGCTAATTCCTCTATGTTGCTATGACTTGCCCATAGTTTTATATAGTTAGCCAGTAGTGGAACCACAATTTAAGCTCATACTTGGACTCCTGACTACTCTACTGCTGTTCTTAACCTGGGATGTATTTCTGTCAGTTTTCTCTCCTAAATTATATTATTTAAATAAAATGTGTCCCATATTCCAGTGTGCTCTACTAGGAATGTCTCCTTCTTAATTTTTATACTGTTTTTACTTTAGTTGAAGACCATTCCAATCTATTTTAATGGTGGCTGTATCACATTCCTATTAATATTTGGCATGTTTTCCACTAAAAACTTCCATCCCATTGCTTTTAGCTATAGCTCCTCAAACTGTACTTGTATGTGGACTCTAGTGCATTCAACATTGGCGTGTTTAAGATATTAAGAGGTCTAAAAATGTACAAAAACTAGCTATGTTTAAGTCTAATTTCTACCCCTTTTTGTGAATTTTTTGATCTTGCTGTTAGATTACTTTAAACCTTAGAGTAGCAAATATACGACTTTTGTGGCATGGAGTAAAAAAGCATCAAGTGTTTTAAGCAATGGTGTTAGTATTTTCTAAAGTATTTTAAGGTTGTTGGCAACTATGAAATTGTTAAATCCTGAATAATATTCTCCTGATTTTGTTTCTCTCCTCAAAGTGTATTAAAGTATGTGTTTTGATTTTGTACTTTGATTTAATATAGCTACATTAGTTTTCTTTCTAATAAAACTCAGCATCAATATATAAGACTTCAGTGGGCCCCAGTTTGATATATTTTGATTATTTTTCTTTTGATATCAATCTCAAAAATATAATCATTTAAGGGATTTTCAGTACTAGGTAAATTTCAGATGTAGCTCAGATTTTCCTATTTGTTGGTATTTTGCTGGGTGAGTCTGGTTAAGGAAACCAGACTCACCCAGCAAAATAAGAACATTTTAACTTATTTCTTCTAATTCTTTGTTTCTTATTGAGTGATGGCCTTACTATTCAATTCGAAAACATCTGTTTGATTTTCCACCTCATGTCTTAATTCCAAAGATGGTTTTTGTGTTGTTGAAGTTTGGGTTTTACTAGGTTACAGGAAATGAGTATTCAGCTGAGGGTTGCCTTGCTGAGAAGTATTCATGCTGGTTGTCAGTTTTCCACTGGGGTTTTCATGGTGTTTGTATTCTTGTAATTTAGAACTCTATTTGTGCTGTTATTTTAATTATTTAGTGTTGTTTTAGTGATTTAGATTAAATAAATCTTTGATGGTAGTCCCAGAGACCTGAGTAAGGATAACTTTTAGTTAGACTGTTTTTTTTTAATTGCTTTATGTTAAGTCATTTGCTAGATTGTTGATTGCTTTACATTGGCCATTTTGTGCTTTTTGTGTTGTTTCTTTCCTATTTGGTCACATGGTAGTTTAATTATCTGTTTTAAATGTATAAAATAGGCTGGGCACGATGGCTCATGCCTGTAGTCCCAGGTTGAAGTGGAAGGATTGGTTGAGCCCAGGAGTTCAAGATTAGCCTAGGCAACATAGCAAGACCTAATCTCCACAAAAGATTAAAAAATTAGCTGGGGATGGTGGTGCACTTTTGCAGTCCCAGCTACTCAGGAGGCTGAAGTGGAAGGATAGCCTGAGCTCAGGAGGTTGAAGCTATGTGAAGCCATGCTTGTGTCACTGCACTCCATCCTGAGCAACAGAGTGAGACTCCTAACTCAAAAAAATAAAATAAAAAATGCATAAAATAACAGAATTCTTAAAAATCTAAACTGGAGAGGACTTAGAGTTTATCCAATTTATTCTCTTCTTGAGATACGAAGATGATGATCTACAGACCCTTAGACCTTTCTAGTTTAGTGAGAGACCGTGAACTTTAACATTTGATCAGTCAGCTGTTGGGTTTTTGTTTTTTTTTCATTATTCTGTGTTACCTCCCCTTTTAAATTGTGTGTGCAAAGTTACTGATCAGTTAAATAATTATCTTCAACCTATGTAGATCTGTTGAGTCTCTGTTTCCTTATGTCTAGAATGAGGTAACATTGCACTCCTAAAGCATGCAGCACTGTGAGTGTATACTTAGAGGATCTGCCATTACGTGGGTTCACCCAGCCACCTGAGTTCTTCTCCTACCTACAGCACTTATTTTGTCTTGCTTTTCAGTTTTCGCTGACACTACTTTCATTAGCCTTCTTTCTCCAGCTTAAGCCCAAACCTACTTATCCTTTAAGGCTCAGCTAAAATCTTAACTTCCATGAAACCTTCCCTGATAAATCTAACTTCAAAAGTACTTCCTGTTTGATACATTTCCTAAATGGCAAAAGCTTTGACCCAGATCTGCCTGACTTCAAAGCTTGTATAGCTTTGAAAACTACTTCCGAGTAGGAGTGATTTTAAAGTTTCAGTCCAATGCAGATGGACTCAATTTTTGTTTAAATAATTAAGTACTACATAACTTTTTAATCTCTCTTTTATCTTAAACACTCAGAGCACTTAAGTGCCTATTTGTATAATAATGTGCTAAGAATTTTAGGAAGTTACACATCAGCTAACAGTCTCTGCATTTAAAAAGCTGTCTCATCCAATGTAGAAATAAGTATGGTGTACAGACATAATAGTATGTAACTATTTATATTTTGTATTTGTTATGGGAAGCACAAAAATAGGAATGTCATATATTGCTAGAAAATAGATGATGAAGGGCTAAACCAAAATACTTACTCATTTTTCTATCTCATGGGCTCCTATAGAATGACAGGAACTATTTGGATTATGTGGAAAAATCACAAATCAGTTTATAATGTTGTACTCCACAACACTGTGATATAACAATCAGGTTAGGTCTATTTTCACATACTGCAAACTCAGTGCCAGGTATAAGTTTACAGTATCTAGACAGTGTATGGAATAATTAATCATTTGCTTAAAACCCTTAACCACGGGTATCTGTCACTCTGCATTTTAAGTCTTGACATTTATGTCTACTGTAGTAATGTCTAATATTAGAGTTGGGACCTTTGGGAGCTCAGTCCTTAGAATTTTGCTTTTCCTTTGAACACTTTTTTTTTATTTGAATCAGAGTCTCACTCTGTTGCCCAGGCTGGGGTACTGAGACACACTCACAGTCACTGCAGCCTCAACCTGCTGTGTTCAGGTGATACTTCTCCCTCAGCCTTCCAAGTAGCTGGAACTATGCCACCATGCCTTGCTATTTTTAAAATTTATTGTAGAGATGAAGTCTCACCAAGTTGCCCAGGCTAGTCTCAAACCCCTGGACTCAATGCTCTTGCCTCAGCCTCCTGTAGTGCTGGGATTACAGCCATGAGCCACTATACACAGCCCGAACAGTCTTTTAAGACAGTGGAATTTTAGAAACTCTCTTGAAGGAGCATTGACTCTAGTCTCTAAGATTCCAGTCATTTACTAAGATACTTCTAATTAAAGATAAGACACAAACAGAAATAGAATTGTTTTTAACTAGCCCTCTTCTGTCTGGGAAAATACTATTTGCTATTTAATTATTAAGGCTAGAATTCTAGTCAAGGCAACATAACAAGACTTTATCTCTACAAAAAAATCAAAAAAGGCCGGGGTCAGTGGCTCAGCCTGTAATTCCAGCACTTTGGAAGGCTGAGGTGAGTGGATTGCCTGAGCCCGCAGGTTCAAGACCAGCCCAGGCAACTTGGCGAGACCTCTTCTCTACAATAAATCAAAAATTAGCTGGGCGTGGTAGCGCACTCCTGTAGTTCTGGCTACTTGGAAGGCTGAGGCAGAAGGATCTCCAGAGCCCAGCAGGTCAATGCTGGGGTGGCTATGAGCATGCCACTGCACTCTAGCCTGGGCGATGGAGTGAGACTGCAACTCAAAATAAAATAATTAGCAAGTTATGGTACTGCACACATGTAGTCCTCACTACTTGGGAAGCTGAGGAATTGCTTGAGCCTGGAGGTCAAGCGGTGAACTTGCCCCTGCACACAAGCCTGAGTGTCAGAGTAAAACCCTGACTTGAAAAAACAAAAAAAGACTAGAATTAAACTCATTTTATTGTCTATGGAACAACGGATTTTTTTAGTCAAGGTCTCACTCTGTCACCCAGGCTGGAATGCAGTGGCATGATCACAGCTCACCACAGCCTAGACCTCCTGGGCTCAGGTGATCTTCCACTGCAGCTTCCCAAGTAACCAGCACTACAGGCACATGCCACCACACCTGGCAAATTTTTCATAGAGATGAGGTCTCATTATGTTGTGTAGCTTGGTCTCAAACTCCTGAACTCAAGCAGTCCTCCCGCCTTGGCCTCCCAAAGTACTGGGATGACAGGTGTGAACCACTGTGCCCAACCAGAAAATGTATTTAAAGATCTAGAGAGGGGAGCTGTTGTAAAATAAACACTTTAAAAATTAATCATTCAGTCCAAAGTATACAATATCTATTTTCATTTAAAACTTACTGACTTGCTGGCCATGGTGGTCCACTCCTGTAATACCAACACTTTGGAAAGCGGAGGTGAGAGGATTGCCTGAGCCCAGGGACTCGAGACCAACCTGGGCAACTTCGCAAGACCCATCTCTACAATAAATCAAAAAATTAGCTGGGTGTGGTGGCACTCCTATAGTTTCAGCTGCTTAGAAGACTGAGGCAGAAGGATCCCCTGAGCCCAGCAGGTTGAGGAGGTGGTGGCCGTGAGTGTGCTACTGCACTCCAGCCTGGGTGACAGAGTGAGGCTCCAACTCAAAAAAAAAAAAACTTACTAACTTGTCTAACACCAGTTCCTGCTTTGTTATTTAAGTGATATTTTCTTACAGGATGCCTATGAGAATTTTAGTATTGTGCAGATTAATGATAGAACCACAATTTTGGTGAGTAGAGGAAGGGGAGGTGGAAATATGACTGTACATATTGAGAATTTTGGATATAGTAATTTTGCTCTAAAGATCTGTTCTAATTTTAGTTCCATGTTTTTGAATCTGATCCTTCAGTTCAGCCAAAGCAATAGACACATAGCAATGAGATTGTTAAGAAAAAATGGTTAAATCTTTTTCTGGATTATTTTTGCTTTGTAGTTTCCAAGATTCTTGGCACTGATAGTAGTGTTCAAATTTGAGCTGTGAAAACAGCCTGCTAATGGTAGATTTTTGTTTTATTAATTGATGGTGCCCACAAAATGATTATTTTACTGATCCACTTATAACTTTCTCTTAATTCCTTTGACAGGATATCTACAGAGAAATGGGGTTTGGTCATTATGAAGAAGAAGAAAGCTGTTGGGAGAAACAAAAGAGTGAAAAAAGAGACCGACCTCAGAACCGAAGTCGTAGCCGATCTCGAGAAAGGGATGGCCATTATAGCAATAGTCACAAGTCCAAATACCAAGCAGATCCTTATGAAAGGGAAAGGAATAAAAAGAGAGACCGAAGTAGAAGTCCAAAAAAATCCAAAGATAAAGAAAAATCTAAGTATAGATGAAAGACACAGAGCATAAATAAGTGGTTAACATATTTTACTCTTGTCTAAGCAGATCTCAGATTTTGTGTCAAAGCAGCTAAAAACTCTGCTTGTTTTTTTTTTTCATGCTAGGATGACGGCCCTTTTAGAGTAATTCTGACTATGTAGGGCACTGAAAGATGAAGAATTGAACATTTTCCTTGTATACTTTTTTTTACACTAATTTTATTGTTATACATAAATGGTAGTCTTCATTTTAAAGTCTTTGACATTTTCAACTTCTTTTTGAATAAGTATTTCATACTCAAAAAATACACAAACATGTATATACAAGATATAAGGAATAATAAATGTAAATATCTGTATACCCATCGGTCCACTTAAAAAATAGAATGTTACCTACATTTTAGACATCCCCTAAGTGCCCTCTATCTCAAGTAATTGTTCTGAATTTTATTTTTGTCATTTGCTTGTTATAGTTATATTACATGTGTATGTATCCCTAAATGAAAAGTTAATTTTGTATGTTTTTGAATTTTATATAAATGGCATAATGTATGTTTACTTCTGAGACTTCCTTTTTTCAATTTAGAATTTTTTAGGAGTCATTCTTTTTTTTTTGAGTTGGAGTCTCACTCTGTTGCCCAGACTGAGTGCAGTGGCTGCTCCCAGCCACTGCAGCCTCGACCTGCTGGGCTCCAGTGATCCTCCCGCCTCAGCCTTCCAAGAAGCTGGAACTACAGGCGCACGCTACCATACCTTGCTAATTTTTTGATTTATTGTAGAGATGAGGTCTCACTAAGTTGCCCAGGCGGGTCTCGAACTCGCGGACTCAGGCAGTCCACTCACGTCAGCCTCCCAAGGCACCGGGTTACAGGCTGAGCCAGCAAGCCCAGCTGAGTCATTCTTTTTTATTGCTATGTAGTATTATATGAATATACCACCATTCTTCTGTTGATGGGCATTTAGGTTTTGTTTGTTTTTGTTTGTGTTGAAACAATGCTGCTGTGAACATTGTCTAGGAGTGGTATTGCTTGGTCATGTGATGGGGGTATCTTCATCTTTACGAGATAATGCCAAGTTGTTCTCTGAAGTGGCTGTGTCAGTCTATACCCCTGTCAGTGCTGTGGGTTTCTTTTGTTTCATATCATCTCCAACACTTGTTAATTTCAGACTTCAAAAATTTTGTTAGTAGCCGGGCTCGGTGGCTCAGCCTGTAATCCCGTGCCTTTGGGAGGCTGAGGTGAGTGGATTGCCTGAGCCCGCGGGTTCGAGGCCCGTCTGGGCAGGTGAGACCTCATCTCTACAATAAATCAAAAAATTAGCCAGGCATGGTAGCGCGTGCCTGTAATTCCGGCTACTCGGAAGGCTGAGGCAGAAGGATCGCCGGAGCCCAGCAGGTCGAGGCTGTGGTGGCCGGGAGCAGCCACTGCACTCCAACACACACACACACACACACAAAAAAAATTTTGTTAATCTTATAGATGTTACCAGCCAGAAGACTGTATGGCAGATGTCATTTTTCTCTGGCTGCTTTTAAGGTTTTCTCTTTTTTTTTTTTTTTTGAATTGGAGTTTCACTCTGTTGCTCAGGCTGGAGTGCAGTGGCACTCCTGACCTACTGTGTTCAGGTGATCCTTCCACCTCAGCCTTCCAAGTAACTGGAACCACAGGCTCATACCTGCATGCCTAGCTAATTTTTTTGATTTATTGTAGAGATGAGGTCTTGCCAAGTTACCTGGGCTGTTCTGGAACTCCTTTTTTTTTTTTTGTGAGTTGAAGTCTCATTCTGTCACCCAAACTGGAGTACAGTGGCATGCTCCCAGCCACCGCAACCTCGACTTGCTGGGCTCCGGTGATCCTTCTGCCTCAACCTTCCAAGTAGCTGGAACTACAGGCATGCGCTACCACATCCGGCTAATTTTTTGATTTATTGTAGAGATGAGGTCTCACCAAGTTGCCCAGGCGGGTCTCGAACCCGCGGGCTCAGGCAATCCACTCACCTCAGCCTCCCAAAGCACTGGGATTACAGGCTGAGCCACTGAGCCCGGCTTGTTCTGGAACTCTTGGGCTCAGGAAGTCCTCTTGCTCAGCCTCCCAAAGTGTTGGGATTACAGGCATGAGCCATCGTGCCTGGCTAAGATTTTCTCTTTATCCCTGGTTTTAAGCAATTTGATTATCATGTGCTCGGTGTGGTTTTTTCTTGTTTTTTTATGCGGCACTGTTTACCTCCATATTTATTGTTTCCATCAAGCTTGGAGATTTGGGGGCAGTTTTTCTTCAGTTATCTTCTGTCTCTCTGGGGCTCCAGTTACCTGTATGCACATGTGGCCACTCAAAGTTGTCTCACAGCACACTGGTCTCCACTGCGTCTTTTTACAGACCTCTTTTCATGTTGGGTAGTTTCTGTGTTTCATGTTGGGTAGTTTCCGTTGTCATGTCATTAATCACCTCAGTCATTCTGTTTTTAATCTTCAGAAGTTCTATTTGGGTCTTTATCTTTCCCATCTCTCCTTCACAGGCTCATGCTCTCCTCCATTTTGCTTAACATATGGAGTAGATTTGTAATAGCTGTTTTAAGTACTTGCCCATTCTGTCATCTGTATCATTTCTGGTCTGTTTCAACTGATTGATTCCCACTGTACTCCACCACCGTCCACCCAACATTAGGTTGTAATTTCCTTCTTTACATGCCTGGTAATTTTAGGTTTTTACATTGGGTGCTGAAGTTTCTGTATTCCTTTCAGTACCTTGAGTTCTGTTCTGGGACTTAATAAAGCTGCTTGGAAAGAGTTTGACCCTTTCATAGCTTGCTTTTAGGCTTAGTGAGATAGGACCAGAATGGCCTTTCATCTAGAGCTAATGTGACCCACTACTAAGGCAGGACTCTGAATAATCTTCCCTGCTATACTATTTTCCACACTGGCTGCTGGAACGTGAACCATTCTGAGCCCTATGTGAGCTCCCAAATTGTACCTCCTGGTTTCTTTCCCAGGCTTGGGAAGTTTTCTCACATGCATACACTCTGTGGTATTTGGCTGACGACTCAAGGGGAGCCCTTTGTAGCTCCTTCCTCTCCATATCTTACTATCTTACTCGGCTTCCCTAAATTGTTTACACAGGGAGATTCCCAGACTCTTGTTGGATTCCCTTTCCCTACTTTAGTGCTACACAGTAGAACCCCATGTAGTCAGTTTGGCAATTGTGGGGCTTTCCTTGTTTATTTTCCTTCTCAAGAGTCACTGTCCTGCACTGGCTGTTCCATGGCTGAAAGAATTTGTTGTATACATTGTACAGGTTTTTAGTTTAACATGGAGAAAGTAAATCCTGCCTCTGTTACTCCATTTTGATCTAGAGTGGAAGTTAATTGTCGTTTGAATTTGTGTTTTCTAAATGCTACAAGGATGAGCATCTTTTCACATGTGCATGATATTTATTTCTGTTTGCTCTGTGAAAAGCTTGTTTCATGTCTTCTGTCCATTTATATTAGCTTATTGTCTTTTATTTTTGTTTTATTAAATAGAGGTGGGGTCTTGCTTTGTTGTCCAGGCTCGTCTCCAACTCTAGCAATCCTCCCGCCTTGGCCTCACAAAGTGCTGGGATTACAGGCATGAGCCACTGCTCCTGGTCAGGTTGTTGTCTTTTTCTTACTGATTTCTTTAAGGAGTTTTTTTTAAAAATAGATTGTGGATACTAAGAATAAGTTAGGGGATGTTCTCTCTCTGTCTCTATTCTCTTTGAAGAAAAAAAGGTTTAAATTATCTGTTCCTTAAAAGTTAGGTAGAGCTTGCCTGTAAAATTGTATGAAATTTGTATTTTCTTTGTGTGACAATTTCTTAAGTATTGATTAGATTTCAAAGATTATAGAATTATTAGTCTTTATATTCCTTTAGTGTTAGTCATTTTTATTACATTTTTCTGCGAATTTGGTAATTTTTTAAAAGTTTTTAATTTATTGATGAAATTTCTCATAGCTGGTAGAGTTTTACTATCCTTTTATTTTTACTTTATTGATGAATGTCTTTTTTTTATAGCAAAAAGATCTTGCTGTGTTGCCTAGGCTGGTCTTGAATTCTGGGTTTCAAGCAACCCTCTCACCATGGGCCCCCCCACAGTGCTAGGGTTACAGGCATGAGCCACTGTGTCCAGCCTTGATAAATGTCTTTATGTTTTTAGTATGTCTCCTAAACAGTATATAGCTAGATTCTTGTAAAATCTAATCTTAACTTTAACTGGTGAGTTTAGTGCATTTTGATATGTACTGATAATATTGGGATTTTTTATTTCTACCATTTGGATTTATTTATTTTGTGCTTTTTCTGGCCCGCCCCCCAACCCCCCACTCATTCTTTTGGGGGAATTAATATTTTTAAATGTTTCAATTCCACTCCTTCTCCCTTGCTTTTGAATCTTACCATTCATACTTAGTGTAATGCTAGTGTCTTTACCTTCCTTTCTAATTGTGAATCTTGGAACTTTTTAGGTCACCTCTCTTAGAACTTTTGTATTATAATCATTCAGTATTTTAGTCTTAGCTTGTGATTTTTAATCTTAAAGTTAGACCTTGAGCTGTGCATGGGGGCACATGCTTATAGTCCCAGCTACTGAGAGGCTGAGGCAGGAGGATCCCTTGAGGCCAGGACTTTGAAGCTGCAGTGAGCTATGATCATGCCTATGAATAGCCACCATCCAACCTGGGCAACATAGTGAGACTCTGTCTCTTAAAAAAATAAATAAAATTAGACCAGTGACAATCTGTTGATGGTAAGCTCTTAGTTTCTGTTTATAAAAAATGTTTGTAATTCACCCACATCCTATAAAGTTGATTTTTGATATGCATAGTTCTAAATTGACAGGTTTTGTTTTTTTTTCAGTACTTTGAAGGCACCATTCTACTGTCTTTTGACTTTTATTACTGCTGTAGAGAAATCTTTTGTCATCCAAATGCCATTCTTTTGGATGTAATGTGACTTTTCTTTGTGGCTGCTTTTTTGCTGTTGTTAATTAAACTTTTGATTTTGAAGTTAATTATAGATTCACATGCAATTATAAGAAAGAATTCAGAGAGACTCTGTGTACCCTTTACTAGTTTCTCCCAATGGTGCCATCTTATAAAACTATAATACAATGTCACAGCCAAGATGTTGACATTGACACAGTGAAGATACAGAATGTTTCTATCACTGTAAGGACCTCTCGTGTTGTCCTTTTATAGCCACACCTACTTGCTGCTGCTTCATTTCCTCTTGAATGTGTAGCTGATCTTCTCCACTTACTTCACTCAGACTCATTACTGATCTCTGGAAACACCCTCAGAAACATTCATACTAGAATACCAAGTTTCTGTGTGTTCCTTAATCAGTCAGGTTGGCACTTAAAACTAAATCCAAAAGTCCACCCTTTGTCAGTTTGGTGCCCATACATATCCCTTAAACTGTCTTTCATTCCCAAATAAAGATAATAACAAAGCAGTAGTTCTGCTTAACATGATGCAGCTGTCCTGTAACTGTGATTTTCAGGATTTTAGACACTAAAACTTTTAGACTTTAAGAATTTAGACTTTAGGGGTTTTGATCTTTCAGGATTTCAACATTCAGGATTATGGTATTCAGGATTGTGTCTTTTGGGATTATCCCCTGCTAGGATTGACTTTGTTTTTCCCCGACTCTGGAAGTTCTTCAGGTTGTTGCATGTATCAATGGTTCGCTCATTTTTATGGTTGAATAGTATTCCATGGTATGAATATACCACAGTTTGTTGAACCATTCACTCACTGAAGGACATTTGGGACAATAATGAATAAAGCTGTTGTCAGTCTTTGTGTGAACATAGTCTTCATTTTCTTGGATAACTGCGCAGGAGTACAGTCGTTAGGTCCTGCGGTAACTGAATTGTTTAAAATTTTTCTGGAACCTCTCTGCCATTTTCTTTTCAAAATTTTCTCTCCCCTATTCTGTGTTTCCTTTTGCAATCTTTATGTAAAGCTTTCTTACTCTTTCTTACTCTGTTCTTTGGTACCTCACTGCTCTTGTTTTCCGTATGGTGCATTCTGAATAATTTTTTTTAGGTCATTTAGCCTTCATATAAGCCCAATCTGCTATTTAACCTGTCCTCTGAATTTCAGCGATTTATTTTTATAATTTTATATCTTCTGCTTGATTCTTTTTTGAATTTGCCTGGTTATTTTTTATTTTCTGTTGTTCCTTGCTCATTTATTTCCACTCTGCTTTATTTACATTTATTTATATTGTGTTTTTGATCATTTCAATATCTTAATTTCTTGAGAATTAAAAAAATTTCTACTGACCTTGGCTTCTTGTGTATTCTGGATTATTATTTTTTTCTTACATTGGGAGTATGTACTTTGGGACTTCTAAGGCACCTGAGTCTAAGAATACTTTTCTCCAGAGAGGATTTTTATTTACCTTTCAGACTCCAGGGGATGCAATCACCTGGGGCCACTTATTTTATTGGTTTGGAGTTTCCATGTACAGGCATAGTGTACTTTTGAACCCTAGACGATGCATAGTGAGAGTTGACAAAATATCAGGGAAAACATGTCTGCTATTAAGGTCTCCCATCCATACCCCATCATTGCAGAACTGGGGAAAGTGCTTGCAGGTGGTTTTTTTCTAGCTTGGTCTTTGATGGCGAGCCTTTCTCTCCTGGCTTTATGTGAAGATCTTGGATGCAGCTCCCCAGTTCTTTTTAGGCACAAAGCCTCATCTTTATCAACATACCCTCATTAATGTGACTTGAGGACCTTAGTCCTCAGCGCTGAATGTCTTGCAGTCTCATTAGTACATGCTAAAGTGTGATTATCATAACTTATTTGACACATGGAAGAAGAAGTAACCTTACTGATACCTGAAGCTTGAACTCGATAGATCAATAGAGTCAGTGGGAAAAATCAAAATATTAAAATTTCGAACCTAGCATTTCAAGGAAAAAGTGTCCTTAATTGCAAATGTGGTATTTTAGGTATGACAGACTGGCTTTAACAAATGTATAGAAGCACCGAGATATTCATCAGAAAATGTCTTTACTTCCATCATAGTATCCTTGATTAGACCCGTCTTGCCTCTAGGTTACTTCGATATCTAGGGTAAGGTGATCATGTTTCCTGTTTCTTTTGTTTTGCTTCTCTAGGTTTTAAGTGAACTCTTAAAATCAGGCTGCATTGATATATCCTATCCTGTTGGCTTTTGCTAAAACTGGGAAAAAATTGAGCTGTTGGTAGTCAGATTTATTTAATTAAAAAAAGTTATTTGGAGCCTGCAATTTCTTTAATTATTATAGCTTCCCTGTAAAGTTGCAGTTTAATCTTTCTTACCAGTTTAATTCTCAGAGATCTATCAGAATTAGTAAAGACTAAATAAGATAAACTTTAAACAGTCAGCAATCATACTTTTACAAGTGTCTTTTAATAAATTGGTTGCTTTATAGTTACTGAAAAATACATTTCATCTTGTTTTCCAGCCATCATAAGCAAATTTAATCTCCAGTTTGACATTTCTTACCCATCTAGATTGAGTCACAAAGAATGCATGATAGTAAAATCGAAATCACAGAAACCTCACCTTTCAGTGGCTGCTGCTATGAAACCATGTTTTGATGGGAAATTTCAGAGAAGCTTGTGCTTCCTGTTGTTCAGTGACAGCATGTGGAGATCCCCTTCATCTTCAAAATTGTCTCTTTTTAAAGCAAGTCATCTTCATTATGCTACTCAAGGGAAAATCTTTTATCCTTACTCATTTTACCTACACTGGACTATTAATTAGACTTAATTTACCTTGCTAGGAGAACTGCCAAGTGTGAACAATTGTATGCTTTGCCTCCTCTCCCATTCCTCATTCACTGAATGGGCAGATGGGCAGGGCTTTTGAGGGATGTCTCATGGATAATTAAAAAGTATTGCTGTTATTGACTTTGCCTAGAACACTAGGAAGCTCCACGCACTTAAACATTTACAAATATAGTAACATGCTAGCAAGAGAACTTGTATAAAAAGAGAACTTAAGGCCAGGCGCAGTGGCTCATGCCTGTAATCCCAGCACTTTGGGAGGCAGAGGCGAGAGGATTGCCTGAGCCCAGGGGTTCGAGACCAGCCTGGGCAACAAGGTGAGACCTCCTCTCTACAATAAAAATAAAAAATAAATTAGCTGGGTGTGGTGGCAGGCACCCATAGTTCCAGCTACTTGGAAGGCTGAAGCAGAAGGGTCTCTGAGCCCAGCAGATAGAGGCTGCCGTGACATACCACTGCACTCCAGCCTGGGCGACAGAATGAGACTCCGACTAAAAAAAAAAGTTAAAAAAGTGCTTCTTTGTTGCTGTGAATCTAGAACAAGGACACGAAGACCTCTGGTTCCTGAAAAAGAGAAAAGTTTTATTTTGGTTTGTTTGCCTGGTTTGGTGGAGAGAGCTCAGAAAACTTGAGTCAGGAACCAGAGGCACATTGAGGGTGATAAGCACGATGCAGAGGGAGAGCATAAGCTAGACCAGCTAATGCCTGTGAAGGGTGAGAAGGGTCAGAGAGGAGGGAATCAGGAATGGGAGTGCACTGAATGCAAAACTGAGAGGCTTCTATTCGATTTGTCACAGTAGAAAATTGGAACATTCTGAAGGAAGGAAGTGACTCTGGGATAGTTGAGAAGAGTGACTCTGAGAGTTGCCGATAGGACCTTCACCAAGAGTCAGCCCCAGATTCCTCAGATGCCACCGAACATGATTTCATTCACTATCCTTCGCACACCAAACCCCGAGTGCCGACTTACACCCATGTCATCTTCCCAGAGGAGACGAGGGACAAGCTGAGTCCTATAGCTGATGCCCCCAGGTGCGTGCAGTGCTAGAGCATCGAATGCCATCACAGCACTAGGAAATAGAAAAGTCACCTGGTCTTTGCCACATAGTCATGTGGCATTATAGAAAACAAATCACCTGTGTGTGGAATGGCCATGGGTGGGTATGGTTTTAGTAAGGCTTCTTTGGCAGGGTGTGAGCAGGTTCAGAATGGAGACCACCTGGTTGGTGGTGGTCTGTGCTGCATTACTGGGATGTGCAACCGAGGGCTAGTCCAGAAGCGTCCTGAGGACAGGCACCTTGTCAGATTTATCTTGGTGCGTCTGGCATGCTGGGGAGCACCTCATGCCTCGCAAATACTGCAGTCTCAGGGTATGGTCGTGTGTGTGTGTGTGTGTGTGTGTGTGTGTGTGTGTGAGAGAGAGAGAGTTGGGGGTCTCATTCTGTCACCCAGACTGGAGCGCAGTGGCATGATCACAGCTTACTGCAGCCTCAAGCTCCTGGGCTCAGGCAATCTTTCCACCTTAGCCTCCAGAGTAGCTGGGACTATAGTTGTGTGCCACTACGCTGGGGTAATTTTTTTTTTTTTTTTGTAGAGACAAGGTCTCGCTATGTTTCCCATGCTGGTCTTGACCCCTGGCCTCAAGTGATCCTCCCTTCTCAGCCTCCCAAAGTATTGGGATTACAGGTGTGAGTCACTGCACCCAAATATATTTTTAACTTCATTATAAGTGACGTGTCTTTATTATAGTGATCATTTTCTACTACTCTCTAAGAACAAACCAAGGACACATGTTCGTGGCCCTTTCCCCTAGCATATGCTTGTAGAAAGTAACATGATAGGCCTGACCGTGAAACTTGCTTAATTTTCAGATCTGTCCTAGGTGTCCCACTCGCTGCATGCCCTCCCAGCAAGTGCAGGCACAGGCAGTGTTACCTCACATGTGGACAGTTGCTCTTTGGCCTGCCAGCCAAGCCTTTAGGCACCAGGATTCACACTGTAGCTCTTCGACTGCCTTCCCACTTAACTGAGAGTGAGTGATCACAACTAAGGGTTCTGAGGGAGGGTGTTTGGGTGCTTTAAGTTTCCTAGGACTGCCATAACAAACTGGGTGTCTTAAAACCACAGGAACTGATTTTCTCACAGTGCCACAGGCTGCAAGTCTAGATCAGGCTGTCAGCAGGGCCATCATCCCTCTGAAGGCTCCAGGGAAGGATCCTTCCCTTCCTTGCTTTTTCCTGGCTTCTCATCATGTTCCTTGGCCTGTGGCTGCATCACTCTAATCCCTGCCTCTCTCTTCACCTGGCCTTCTTCTCTGTGTCTTCTCTGTTTCACTATCCCAATCTCTCTGTCCTTTCTCTGATACAGACACCAGTCATTGGTTCACCCTAATCCCGTATAACTGATTCTTAACTTGATTAAATCTGCAAAAACTGTTTCCTAATAAAGTCACATTCATAAATGCTAGAGGTCAGGACTTGAACTTATCATTGGGAGGGGTGGGGGGAGCAATTTAACCTCCCACAGGGAGAAAGGTGTTTGCAGAGCTCAAGAACACCCCTACAGCACCGGCCAGAGGTTACAAGACGGTGAACAGATACTGAACTGAGCATGAGAGCCCAGATTTCTAAACATAGACTGTTGCACATGTTGAGGTGTGACCACGTACAAGCCAATCATGTTAGCCTGAAGGGAGGTGTTTTGTATTCATGTGTAGATCATTACTCATTCCTCTTTTCTCTCAAGCAAGGTTCCTCTGCCTATTTCCCATACTCCTGGCATCTTTTTTCCATAGTCCCTCTTCCTTGCAATGGATACAGTGTTGATACAGACCATCTCATATCTCCCTTGGGGCTTTATGTTAGAGAATTAATTATAGACTCCAGAAAAGGGGGTTCCTCTGAGTCAACTTCAATCCATAGGAGCTGTGCATTGTAGTGGCTTTAGGGAGATTTTCTAAAATGCCAGTTTATTTCGGTTATATAGACCCAAGTAACCTAGCTATTATCTAAGTGGAGAATGTCTCCATGACAAAAGTAGGGCAAGCAGTTGAGCCCTAGGTAAATCAGACATGAAACAACAGAGCGATGACTCCTGTAGCTAACTAAGACTGAAAGAGCAGGATAAGATGTCCTGGCAGATTGTTACTTTTCTTACTATTAGTTGGCAAAGTCTTAGTCCCTCAGAGGTTGGCCAGTCTTTGGAAGCCAGGCTGTGCTCTTGGCTGCAACCAGGTTATCAACCTTGAGCATTTTAAGACTGTCAGTTTTCCCAGCCTGATGGCTTCATGATGGCCTAGAAATGGAAATCATTTTATTTCAAAATCTTAAAAGAGCCTGTGTTTGAAAGATATTGATGATTTGATTGATTTTATTTTTAAAATAGAAATGTTTTTTAAAAACTTTGTAAAGATTTTCTCAAGCTGAGTTAGCTCACCACAAACTGTGGGCCCAGCCATCTGGGTCACGCCTTGCTTCCTTGTGCCGCTGAATCTACGCCTAGAATTTTCCTCTACCCGGAATGTCCCAGAACCCCAGACTTGTTCATCTAGAGCACTCCAACTCATCCTTTAAAGTCAGCCGAAGCAGGTCAAGACTGTGGTGGCTGTGAGCATGCTATTGCACTCCAGCCTGGGCGACAAGAGCGACACACCAACTCAAAAAATAAAGTCATCCAAAGCCAGGAACTATGGCCACGCCTGTAATCCCAGCACTTAGAGGGGTGAGAGGATTGCCTGAACCCAGGGGTTCAAGACCAGCCTGGGCAACATGGTGAGACCTCATCTCTACAGTAAATTAAAAAATTAGCTGGGTGTGGTGGTGCACAACTGTAGTTCCAGCTACTTGGAAAGCTGAGGCAGAAGTATCACCTGAGCCTAGCAGGTTGAGGCTATGGTGGCCGTGAGCTTGCCACTGCTCTCCAGCCTGAGTGACAGAGACTGACTCAAAAATCATCATCATCATCTTAATAAAGTCAGCTGAGCCTCCATTTATTCTTCTGCTTCTTCACATAGAATCAGGTGCTTCCTTTTTTTTTTTAAAGACAGTTTTTCTCTGTTACCCAGGCTGGATTGCAGTGTTATGATCACAGTTTACCATAGCCATGACTTTCTGGGCTCAGGTGATCCTTCTGCCTCAGTTTCCTGACAAGTGGGGACTATAGGCATGTGCCACCCACCTAACTTTTTTTTTTTCTGAGTTGGGATCTCACTCTATTACCCAGGCTAGAATGTAGTGGCACAGATTACAGCTTACTGCAGACTCGACCTCCTGGATTCAGGCAATCCTCCTGCTTCAGCCTCCCAAAGTTCTAGGATTACAAGCATGAGCCACTGCAGCCAGCTAGATTTTATTTAATAAACCAAGTTTGTTTTTAAATATACAATTGTTAAATTAAATTATTGGGCTAAGCTAATAACAATTGTAATTGGGTTATTGGCTAAGCCAATAATATGACAACTGCCTCCCCACTTGCTTCTCTGTGTTTATTGTGGGGCACACATTTCTTTTTTTTTTTTTGAGTTGGAGTCTCACTGTCACCCAGACTGGAGTGCAGTGGCCGCTCCCGGCCACCGCAGCCTCAACCTGCTGAGCTCCGGCGATCCTTCCGCCTCAGCCTTTCAAGTAGCTGGAACTACAGGCATGTGCTACCACGCCTGGCTAGTTTTTGATTTATTGTAGAGATGAGGTCTCGCCAAGTTGCCCAGGCGGGTCTCGAACCCACAGGCTCGGGCAATCCACTCACCTCAGCCTCCCAAAGGCGCGGGATTACAGGCTGAGCCACTGAGCCCGGCTTGGGGCACACATTTCTAGTGATGACTGGGGGAGGTAGTTTTACTTTTATGTGTAGTCCTCTGATAATTTTTCAGTGTTTCCTGGGTGCTGAATTTTGCCATAATAAATTCTAGTAATGCTACCCTCATTAAAGCTTTTGCTTAGGCCAGGCATGGTGGCTCATGCCTGTAATCACAGGAATTTGGGAGGTCAAGGTGGGAGGATTACTTGAGCCCAGGAGTTCAAGACCAGCCTGGGCAACATAGCAAGACCCAGTCTTTACCAAATATATATAATATATATATTACATATATACTATATACAGGCACATGATATACATTACATATATACTATATATGTAATATATATATTATATATATACACATGCCTGGTGTGTCATGTGCCTGTATATTATATATATACATATATATAATATATTATATTATATATATACACACACGCCTGGTGAGGTGTCATGTGCCTGTAGTTCCAGCTACTTGGGAGACTGAGGCAGAAAGATCACTTGAGCCCAGTAGTTCAAGGCTACAGTAAGCTATGATGGCTCCACTGTGCTCCAACCTGGGCAACAAAGCAAGATCCTATCTCTAAAATGAAGCTTGTACTCAAAATAATGACAGCTATCTATTGAGCATTTAACATATACCAGGTATTGTCCTAAGCACTTTACATACATAATCAATTTAATTTTCACAGTATCCTTATGAGATAGATAAGATTATTATCTTTATTTTACATATGAGGAAACTGAAGGACAGAGAGGTTAGATGATTTGTTCAAGGTTACACAGCTAATAAGTAGCAGAATAGTCGGGCTTCAGGTTCATGACACCAAGCTGCCTACCATAATAAGCTTAGATTTTTTTTTCTCATACCATTCTTCAGAATAAATTCCAGAATATGATTAAAGACCTGATTATGAAAAAGCAAAACTTTACGATTTTAGGGAAAACACAGGAAAATGTCTTTTCAATCTCAAGATAGGGGAGGATTTTTTAAACAAGATTTAAAAAGCATAAATTATGAAGGAAAAAGCAATTGTTTTAACTACACAAAAGTAAAAACATCCATAAGCCCCCAAAACATCATAAAGCAAGCTAAAAGATGCGTGTTAGACTGGGAGCAGATGTTCACAGCATATACAAATGGTAAAGGGTTAGTATAAAGAATACATAAAAGTTATTACAAATAAAAAGGAAGAAAAAAGACTACTTGTAATGACTCACACTTGTAGTCCCAGAACTTTGGAAGGTTAAGGTGGGTGGATCACTTGAACCTAGGAGTTTGAGACCAGCCTGGGCAACATAGCCAGACCTCATCTCTACAAAAAAATTTTAAAAAGTAAGCTGGGTGTGGTGACACATGACTGTACTCCCAGCTACTCGGGAGGCTGAGGCAAAAGGATCACCTGAGCCCAGGAGGTCAAAGCTGTGGTGATCCACTGCACTTCAGCCTGAACAACGGAGTAAGACAAAGACAAAAAAAAAAAAAGAAAAAAGACTAAATAGGAAAATGCACAATAGAGGGGAAAAAAGAAGAACACTGCACAGTCAATAACACATGAAAAGTGTTTCTCAAATTTGGCTGGGCTCGATGGCTCAGCCTGTAATCCCAGCACTTTGGGAGACCAAGGTGAATGAATTACCTGAGTCTGCAGGTTCGAGACCAGCCTGGGCAACTTGGCAAGACTTCGTCTCTACAATAAAATAAAAATAAAAAAATTAACCGTGCGTGCTAACACATGCCTGTAGTTCCAGCTACTTGGAAGGCTGAGGTGGAAGGTTCGCCGGAGTCCTGCAGGTCGATGCTGGGGTGACTGTGAGCGTGCCACTGCACCCTAGCCTGGGCAATGGAGTGAGACTCCAACTCAAAAAAAAAAAAGGATCCTCAAATTCATTAGTAACCAGGCAAATGAAAGTTAAAGTAACCATGATATGCCATTTCTCCGTCAGATTGGCAGAAAGCACTGGGAATGTCTCAGAATTCCACACATTGGCGGGATTCAGGGAAAGGGGAGTCCTCACACCTGCTGGTGCACAAGTCATTGGAAAGCAGCTGAGCATTTTCCAGGAGGGCCCAGCCTATGCATGTCCATGTCACCACTGCCAATAGCTAGCTGTGCTCTTTCGTAGCTCACCGAGGAAGCAGGATGCACAACAGAAGACTGTTGATGCTGTTCACTGATGCTGTGGGTGGAAGGAGGCAGCCATGCCCAGGGGTCCCAACCTGGGCCCATAGATGGGCTCCCAAGGCCTCAGGGACAGTGTTCTCTACCTGCGTGTCTGTGTCTTCCTCCTTGGTGAAGGTCTGTACCCACATGCCTACGATCCACTGTCCCAACACCTCCAGGCCACTTCCTCAGTCTCACCACAAGGGCCAAAGTGGGCAGAAACAGCCTCAGGGCAGACTCAAAGCTACTTTTCAAAAGGGCAGAAGAGGGAAGTGTGTGAAGCTTGTCCCACTCTCTTTTTGACACCTAATGCATTTAGAGATGTGTAGATATGTGCCCAACTGCCACTGCAAGAAGCAAGCTGGGCCTTCTCTTCAGGCTCCCATAGGGAGGCCTAGTTTGGGGTAAGAGGGTAACTAAAATGGTCACCTCTCCCAGGCCTTATTTCTATTTATTTATTTATTAGAGATGGGGTCTCACTCTGTTGTCCAGGCTGGAGTGCCATGGCAAGATCACAGCTCACTGTAGCCTTGACCTCCTGGGCTCAGATGATCTTCCTACCTTAGCCTCCTGACTAGCGGAGACGACAGGCAAGCACCACCAGGCCTGACTAATTTTTTTGATTTTTTGGGTAGAGATGAGGTCTCACTATGTTGCCCAGGTTGGTCTCAAACGTCTGGGCTCAAGTGGTCCTCCTGTCTCAGCCTCCCAAAGAGCTGGGGTGACAGGTGTGCAGTGCT
Organism: Cephalopachus bancanus; assembly: GCA_027257055.1. Lineage (NCBI taxonomy): Eukaryota > Metazoa > Chordata > Mammalia > Primates > Tarsiidae > Cephalopachus > Cephalopachus bancanus. The sequence continues at coordinate 1,718,772 of JAPVLO010000006.1, forward strand.
ATGTCCAGCTTCATCTTTTGTTAAATGTATAATGTGATGGCACTTGGTAATCTCCTCAGAGAATTTCTTCTTTGATTGGTTTTAAAAAATGTGGCTCTGAGTCAGGTACAGTGGCTCACTCCTGTCATCCTAGCATTTTGGGAGGTCAAGGCAGGAGAATTACTAGAGGCTAGGAGTTTGAGACCTGCCTGGGCAAGATAGCTAGACCTCATCTCTACAAGAAGAAAAAGAAAAAAAGGTGTGACTCAGTCATTTAGTATTTGAAAGAGATCATCCAAGGAAGCCATTGCAATTTGGGTCTCAGTTTGGTTGCTTTATTTGGTAAATCAGAGAGCAAGGCTCTTGGACGGCATTAGCTCATTTCCCCATGGAAATGCCTTCTCTGAGTTGAGGTATAAGGTTATACCCTCAGCTTTTACTGGGACTTCTGGAAAAGAATGAGCATTTGTAGCCAACTTGGCATCTTCTACAGCACTTGAGCTGAAGATACTGCCTGATAAGTTACTCAACATAAAGATTTAATGTCTCCTAAAGTTTAACACCAGGAAAATATTTATTTCTCTTGAAAACCCTGCATGCTTTTTTTTAGGGGTCTGGGAGCTTAGACATAAGGTGTGGTTGTGTAAAAGCATGTTTTGGAGGTTGAAGGCCCTGGATTTCAATTCTGACTCAAAACTCAGTGAGTGAACTTAAGCAGATTAGTTACCCTTTCTCAACTCTGATGACCTCATCTTGAAATGAGAATAATTATTCTTATATCACTGAGCTGTTGTGGGAATGAGGACTTTGATCTAAAGTACGAAATATACTGCTGGTGCTAGACAAATGGGAGTTGTTGCTAGGAAACCCATTGTGCCAGAAAAATTAAAAACTAGGATTCTCTGGACTTTGCCTGTAATCCCAGCACTTTGGGAGCCTAAGGTGAGAGGATTACTTGAGCCTAGGAGTTCAAGACCAGCCTGGGCAACATAGTAGACCTCGTTGCTACACATAAAAAAAAAAAAAAAAAAAAAAAACTCTCAGTGTGTGGTGGTGCATGCCTGTAGTCCCAACTACCTGGGAGGCTGAGGTGGAAGGATCACCTGAGCCCAGGAGGTAGAGGCTTTGGTGAGCCATGATCATGCCACTGCACTCCAGCCTGGGTGACAGAATGAAACCCAACTCAAAAAACAAAAAATAAAAAACAAAACCCCTAGAATTAGCATTGCAATACAGTGACTATTCTAATCCAGCTTTCTAGTACACCATTTTTTGTTTCTTCTAATGATTTCTGATTGCACCTTTCATTTGTAATTCAGTTGATCCCCTTCTTGGTATGTTTTCATATTGTAGACTGCTTCAGACCTTCTTTGGGAGACAGGTGGGGCATGAATAAGGCGAGCAACCTGTTCCCAAGATCTTGTACCATCCTTATTCCTCAGCTCCACTCCCGGACTTTATCCCCAGCTTGATCAACTGACTGCCGTGTGCTCTCGGGCAAGCCACTATCAGAGACACAGTCGTGTGTTGGGAGGTGGGCTCCTGGGCAGTTCGTGTTTCTTCTTCTTCTTTTGACCGCTGATGGGCTTTACCAAATTCAGGAAATAATCACAGAATTCTGTTTCTGTTGCCTGTACCTGCTGAGGCTGGTGGCAAGATGGCCTGCAGAATGCTGTGGTCAAGTGGGCCTGGGGTCAGACATCCCGGCCATAGTAGAGAAGCCACTGCCCATCCCACACAGAGCAGAGGTAAGGGAGTCACAGGGCCTTGTTATCTCTGACAAGCACCCTGGCCCCCTGGTGGGAAAGACTTCCTGACTTGCTTGAGATTTCCCCCTTTGTGAAGGCGGGGACAGAGTGTGCCGTTTCCCCTGTGCACCATATCCCCATAGCCGCCTGTGTTCCCTCCCTTGCCCTGACACCCTCCTTCAAGCTGTGTTTGGTCTAGCAGTGAGCACCAACTTTGCTTAGATGCAGCTGGGATCAGCTGAGCTCCTTAACTGAGGCACGAGCGGGAACTCAGGACAGAAGTTCCTCTCTGTCCCTTCCTCTCTCCTGTCGGCCAGCCCAAGCTGCCGCCCTCACAGAGAGCTTGTTTTGCGTGTAGCTGTTGAACTTTGGCTCAGTGACTCATGCTGAGGCACCAACTTCAATCCCCCTCCCTCATTTGATGGCTTTCTTCCTTTCCTTTTTTTTTTTTTTTAAACCCAAAGCAGAACTACCTTTGCAGCTAAACGTGACTGCAGCGTGCAGGAAGCAGAGCGCTGGCATGAAGTGGCTCCAAGCCGCCGCGTGGCACAGACCAGCGGTGTTCCCCTGACTCCAGTGGCACCTGGAGGCCTGGCCTCTCTCTGGCAGGAGGACTTTTGTGTGGAGGCTGCAGACAGCTGGGCCAGCGTCCATTGTGAGGACCAGAGGGACACACCCTGCTGGTGAGTGTGTGGCTCCCCGGGTCGCCAGTGTGGCCAAGGCCATGCAGACTTCAGCCCAGGAGGTGGGAGGCGAGACTGGGACGGGGGAAGGAGGGGGACAGGTTTAGAAAGCAGTCCTCGGGAATTGTCCTGAATAGTCTCACCCCCTAAATTATTGTGAGTGCTAAGTAAAAAAAATAAGGTAAGCCTCTTTCCTTTAGGTGAAATTCTTGCTCATTTTAGCAAAAGTTTAATTTCCAGATGAATTTATGGGAGGGAGATTAAGCAAAGGAAGCTCTCCCCCAGCTGTGACTTTTGAAGATATTTTGATGTTACTGTTAGGAAATCAGAAGGAGTAGATCTCTCAGGCATATTTTAGCCCTGCCTCTATGCTCATGAAAGTATCTTCTAGACAAGATATTGATTTGGGGGTGTCTGGTTTCCTGGCCAAATGCAGACCAGGGACTCTTGGCAATGTCTCTTATAGAGGATGGCTCTGTGGGCTTCAAGGAGGCCAAAGAGGAAATTGAACTGAGTTGTTTTTTTTTAATGTTTTTAAGAGTCAAGTTCTCTATCTGTCACCCAGGCTGGAGTGCAGTGGTGCAATCATAGCTCACTGCAGCCTTGAACTCCTGGGCTAAAATGATCCTCCTGCCTTAGCCCTCCAAGTGGCTGGGACTACAGGCAGGCATCACCATGACTGGCTAATTTTTTTTTTTTAAGTTTGTAGAGATAGGACCTTGCTATGTTGCTCAGGCTGGTCTCTAGCTCCCCGCCTCAAGAGATCCTCCTACCTTGACTTCCCAAAGTGCTGGAGTTACACGCTTGAACCTCCATGGCCGGCCTGGAAATGGAACTAAGTCTTAATGTGATTACAATAAAGATAACTTTGACTAATTCATGGCAGCCATTAGAAACTTCAGCTGTGGCCCCCAAGATTATGAAATCCTCTCCAATGCTAGGGTGCCAATCCTGGACACATGAATAGGCTGGGATGTGGATTACAGAAGAGCTGCTCTGGAGTATAGATCAGGGCTTAAATTCTTGTGTGTACTTTCCTAAGTAACCCATAGCAGGGCAGAAGAGCAGGGGACAAGTTTGGGGAGAAAGCCAAAGGCCAGGCTAGTATACCCATGTGCATAGCAACATTGACTGGACATGGTGGCTCCTGCCAGTAATCACAGCACTTTGGGAGGCCAAGATGGAAGGAGAATTTTGAGACCAGCCTGGGCAACACATCAAGATTCCATTTCTACTTATTTTTTTAAAAAAAGAAAGAAAAAATCATGGCAACATCCTTCATGGAGGCCCAGAGGCAGAAACAACCCACGTGTCCATCAAGAAGTGAATGGATAAACCAGTTGTGGTCTATACATATAAAGGAATGCTATTCAGTCTTAAAAAGGAAGAAGATCCTAATGCATGTTGCAAACATGGATGAACCTTGAAGACACTATGCTAAGTCAAATAAGACGGTGACAAAAGGACTAACACTGAGTCATTCTCTTATATGAGGTACCTAGAGTCACCAAACTCATAGAGACAGAATAGAATGGTGGGTGCTGGGGGGCAGGGGAAAGGGAAACGGGGAGTTGGTTGATGAGCATATTTCAGTTTTGCAGGGTAAAGAGAGTTCTGGAGATGAATGGTGGTGATGGTTACATCACGGTGTGAATGTACTTAATGCTACTAAACAGTGCCTTAAAATGGTTAGAATGAAAGATCTATGCTATGTATATTTTACCACAGTTTTTAAAAATAAAAAAGAAAGTTATAAATTCTCTTAAAAAAAAAAAGCTGGACCAAAAGGACAAGTCCTGTGAGCTGAAGTCTTTGCTTCTCTAAGACTTCCTCAAAATCTCACTGACAACTCCACTGAGGGCTTCTAGATTTGAGCTGAACCGGAAACTCTCTGCTTGGACTGTCAAGAGCTGGGGCCAGGACTACTTCCTCCTCATCGTGCTGCTCAAGCTTTGGAGGCCATAATTTGTGGATTTCTGTGGAGCTGGCAGAGGTGACCTGGGAATGGATGTGGGGGGTGGGGCAAGGTACTGAATGTGCTCATCTGGGGGCTGGTGCGTGGATGGTGACGGGTGGCACTGGGTAGCACCTGGGCAGCCCTGGCTAGTGCCCTCTGACCTGGGTGGTGGTGGGAATCGCCACCAGTGGGAGTCTTGTCTCTCCCATTTACTAGCTGTGGAACCCTGGGTTTATCACCCAAGCCCCTCTTTTCCTCAGCTTCCTCACCTGCAACATGAGTAATGAGGTGGTGTTTCCCACTTCCCAGGGATGTAGGGATTCCCACAGATAATAGACAAGGCCGTGCCATTGCTTCTCTGTCCTTCTCCTTTTCTCCTCTTTCGGTTTCTCTTTCATCCTTTATCCTTTTCCTCAGGGGCTCTTCCAGTCAGAGGTGACGGACCTTTGGTCTAGGAGTCCTCACGGGATTGGCTGGTTCTAAAACAAGGTGATCTGATCTGATTCCCGTTGCTTATCTGTGAAGTTCCACCTGCCTCCTTCCCCTGCCTTCCCCTCCTGCTATTTTGTCTCCAGCTTTGGTACCACCTGAACACACCTCCCTGGTCCTGGCTGCCAACTGCAGGAAAGCATGGCCGTGCTGACCAGGAAGCTGAGGAAAAGAGAGGCTTGGGTGACATGCCCAGGGTTCCACAGCTAGTAAATGGGAGAGACCAGACCCCCAACGGTGGTGATTTCCACCATCACCCAGGCCAGAGGGCACTTTGAAGATGTCTTCAGCGTGGCTACTTATCTGCACTGTTCATGACTTCCAGTCAAGATTGAGGAAGAAAAACTGAAATGAAGTTGTTCATGCTTTCAAGTCTTAAAAATAGGAAGGAAAATGCAGCAGTTGGTGGTGTCGCAGCTCAAAGACCATCACATCCGAAGGGCAGGGCTGTGACCCAAGGGCCCAGGGACACCTGAGAACTGCAACCCCCTCCCCCACCTCAGTTTCTGCTTTATTTAGGTTTTTAAAAGGAAACAAAATTGATTTTAAAGTCTCACGGGGTCTGGGGAAAGCCTCTGAAGCAGGTGAATTCTTTCAGTTAATTTTATGTAAAAACAGCTCTCCTACCCTTTTGAAAATCTCCTCAGAAAAGGAGCTATGGGCAACTATGTTGCAGCCTGGGCAACATCGTGAGACTCCCGTCTCTACAAAAACATAAAAAGAATTAGCCGAGCGGGGTGGTACCTGATTCTTAGGCCAGTTACTCTGAAGGCTGAAGCAGGAGGATTGCCTGAGCCCAGGAATTCCAGGCTGTGGTGAGCTATGGTTGTGTCACTGCACTCCAGCCTAGGTGACGGAGTGAGACCCCGATTCAAAAGAAAAGAAAAAAACAGGAGATGTGGACTGGGATTCCAGTACTCTGAGGAGAGAAGCTGTCCCCTGGACATGGACAAAGGCCTCATATGGACGCTCTGCCTGTCCCACCCCGGGTGAAAGACCCGCCTTTCCATTTTGGAAGCCTTCATGTTTCTGTCACACGAGAATGCAAAGTAACCAAATAAAGGCCGTCCCTCCTCACAGCTATTCATTTGTGACTAAAGAGAAGTCACCTGACCCAGTCATCTTTTGGTTTTTCCACTTCTGCAGTAACAGCCTGCTGCCTCCATCCTGAACACAACGAAAGCGACAAATTATTTTCAGCACCTCCTGACTGTCAGTCTCTGCCATTTACTAGCTCTATAGCTTTTGCTCAGTTCTGAGCATTCTGAGCCTCCCCCTCTGAGTTTCCTCCTCTGTGAAAAGTGAATGCTTGTATCTACCCTGTCTTCCCACCAGGGATAACAGGGCATTCATGGAAGGGTCTCTATATGAAAGCGATGTGGAGTTGAACCTCATGATGATAAACTTTTATGTTCCTGTCACTTGTTACTGTCTCTCTTCCCTTCCCTCTCTCTCTCTCTCTCTCTCTCTCTCTCTCTCTCTCTCTCTCTCTCTCGGGTCCCTACCCTCTTTTCTTTCTCTCACCCCTCCTCCCTCTTCCCTTCTCCCTCTTTCTTCCAAACTCACATAAGTGCTATAGCACATGCGTAGCAGGGGCAGCGGTGGCGTGTAGACAGGCTACCAGCATTGGGAAGGTTTCACGGAGGATGTGACTGTAGGGTTCGCCTGGGGACAGGTGTTCTGGGTGAGGGGAGAGCCTGCAGAGGCCTTTAGGGGTCAGTGAGCACCCCTAGTGTGAGACTGGTCTGCCAGACTGGGTGAGTGTCCTCTTCCTCCTTGGAATTTGGACCAATACTGGTCCCCAGCCTGAGGGGACAACCGTTCTGAAAGAGAGGGACGGGTCACCAGTCAGAGAAGAGGTGAGACCAGACTAAAGGCAGGTGGCCAAGAGCCTGGAGGGTGTTAGGCCCAATTGTGATGATGCCACAGAGTGTGACACAGACCTTCTATTTGCCAGAGTCAGGCCTTCCTGCACGCCCTCCCTGGTGCCTCGAAAAAAGACAAAACATTCCTCACCTGTGTTTTGAAAGCATGTTTTTCTAACTAAAAGTATGTGCTTCTCTTCATGATCCACGGCTTGTTGTTTACATTTTTTTGGTCTGTTTTCCTGAGAATAGACTGTAAACAAGTTGAACTTGGATTGGGTATTATTTTGTTTTCATAGAACTGGGACTCCACACAGTACTGCTACTAAGTAGATGAGCAGTAAATGCTTGTTACATGAAGGAGTGAATGAACTTGGGTGTTGGTGGGATGAGTATAAAGGGAGGGTGGCTAAGAAAATGTCCAGGAGATAGAGTTATTGACGAGTTGAATTTAGGAGTGAAAGGAGACTTTGAGATTTCTTCCTTGGCTTCTGGGGGAGCCATTCAATGAGACTGACAACCCAAGGAAGAAACACTTGAGGAGGGAAGATAACTCCAGCTGTGGACATTTATTTTTAAAAAATCTATCAGGACACAGTGGTGCACACCTGTGGTCCCAGCTACTCAGGAGGCTGAGGCAGGAGCATTGCTTGAGCTTAGGAGTTCAAGTTCAGCCTGGGCAGCATAGTGAGACCCACCAATACTTTAAAAAATAAGCAAAAACCTATTATACTCTTCAGATATACTAGGTACCATGCCAGGTGCTGGTCATTCTGGGGCAATAGGTCAGAATACCTGAGTAGTTCAGTTTCTTGAGAAATAGATAAATGACAATTCATTGTGTCTTAACAGAGGTGTGAGCAAAGTACTGTGGTGCATGAGATGACCAAGCTGCTCATTCTGTCTGTAAGGTCAGAGGTGATTGCTCTAAGGGACATTTGAGTTGAATCTTGAAGATTGCCAAGCCAAAAAGAGCATTCCAGGTACAGAGGAAATCACATGCAGAAAGAAGCACAGTGCTGAGAGCATTCTGGAAGTAGGGGGAAATTCAGCATGGCTCTAGAGGAAGGACCAGGTGAGCCAGGGGTGGGTGGGGAGGTGGACGGCATCAGGGCTGCATTGTGACAAGTTTGGCAGCCTGCCCAGAAACCTGATGTCTTTCTTTCAGTCACAGGGGGCCAGAGGATATGGCTAAGTAGAGGTGACACAGTCAGACTTGTTTTGGAAATGTACTTCTGGCTACAAGCCAGCTATAAGTCAGATGGGCTTGAGGAGGAGATGGGCCTTAGGAGATGGCTGCAGTCCTTAGGCACAGGATGGAGATGGCAAGACTGGGGCCTGGGTGGGGCAGGGGGCAGTAGGAGACGGCTTGAGAGGACCAGACTGAGGGGCAAAAGACACTGGGCTTTCTGTGCTGGGGCCTGGGAAAATGGTGGCACGTCTATAGGCCACCAACATGGGGCAAGCTATGTGGAAACGTGTTGGAACAGCTCCCAGTTTAAGAAGAAACTTTTTGGTTTTTGGTCAGACACAGTGGCTCACACCTGTAATCTCATTACTTTGGGAGGCTGAGGTGGGAGGATTGCTTGAACCCAGGAGTTTGAGACCAGCCTGGGCAACATAGCAAAGCCTCATCGCTACAAAAAAAAAAAAAAAAAGAAAAAGTTTTTGGTTTCAGAAATCCTTTATACTCTTAAAAGTGTTAAGGACACAAAGAGTTTTTGTTTATGTGGATTATATCTATGAGGGGATAAGTACTTTATTATGAACTAAAACTAAGAACTTAAAAAATTAATTTATTTTAAATTAATAATAAACCAGTAACATGGACATAAATGACATATCCTCATGAAAAATAACTTCATTTTCCGAAACAAAAAAATGAGTAAGAAGATCAGCACTGATTTACATTTTTGCAAATTTCTTTAGTGTCTGGGTTAATAGGAGGTCCACTGGATTCTCATGTCTGCTTCTGCATTCAGACTGTTGCAATATCACATGACATGTAGTCTCTGGAGTATTCCATTGTACACTCATGAAAGGAGGAGAGTGAAATAAACAAATTACATCTTAGAGTTATTATGAGAATAATTTTTAATCTTGAAAACTCCCTGAAAAAGTCTCGGAGTCCCCCAAGGTTCCCCAGACCACACTTTGAGAACCACTGAAGCAAACAGTTCAGCAAATGTCTACTGAGCAACAGCGTTCTGAGTTCCCATAGCCCTTTATCTAAATAGCATGTGTAGCATGTATCTTATGGATTTATAACTGTGCCTGGTGCTCCACAGGAGGCCTGAGCCAGACATGCAGCAGGGCTCATTGAAACACGGGGACTGGGGGTAGAACCCCAATACTGAAGGAGTGAACACAAAGGAGAGAGCTAGACAGACAGGAGGAGAATCAGGCCAAGTTACACAACCTGAGGGAGCAGAGAAGGGGCAGCCCATCATTCACTGATTTAAAATAACAAGTCAGGGAGTGGTCCCCAGTGTCAAACCCGGCAGTTTTTGCACAAGGTGAGGACTGTGGAGCTGCTGTTGGATTTGACAGCTAAAGGGGACTGGTGACCTTGGGGGCAGTTTTGGTGCTTCGGCGGTAGTGCCCGCTGTCAGTGGGCCAAAGTGGAGTGGGGGGTGAGCAGGTGGAGGCTGCAGCAGAGGCCTCTCTGTCCAGGAGGCTGGCTGTGAAATGCCCTTCACCTGCCAGACCCCGTCATTGTTAGATCCGCTCTGGCTCCTGCGGTGTGGGGAGAGGCCCACAGAGAGGCCAAGCCAACGCGGGAACGTAGCCCAGAGATGTGAGTGACACAGAGGAGCAGACAGGAGCAGGAGCTGAGGTGAAGATCCTGCAGTGCTGGGATGGGAATGGGCCGGGAAGGCAGATGGGCAAGAGTGTTACCTGAGCATGCTGGTAGCAGCAAAAAGTGGAAGACGAACTTCTGTCGTTGGGCATCTGGTTAGACACTGGTGAACTCCACTCATTCTTTCATTCATTTGTTTATCCATCAATACATATACATATAGGCACTGTCCTAAATGCTGAGGATACATTAGCCAGTGGAACAGGTAAACCAGCATGAAGAGATTTCCCAAATGAATTATTTTATTTACTTATTTATGAGTTGAAGTCTCACTCTGTCGCCCAGGCTGGAGTGGAGTTGCACAATTATGGCCACCGCAGCCTCCACCTGCTGGGCTCAGACGATCTTTCCACCTCAGCCTTTCAAGTAGCTGGAACTACAGGCATGTGCCACCATGCCCGGCTAAATTTTTTGATCTATTGTAGAGATGAGGTCTTGCCAAGTTGCCCAGGCTGGCCTTGAACCCCTGGGCTCAGGCAATTCTCTCACCTTGGTCTCCCAAAGTGCTGGGATTGCAGGCATGAGCCACTATGCCTGGCTCCAAAATGCGTTTTTAATCAGAAAAGCAAGTTGCTAAGCAATATAGTATACCATTTATGTAAACATAAATCAATTCCAGAACAATGCTTGTGTGTACCTATTAGACACGCAGGTAAATGTGTGGAGAGAGTGCCGGATGAATGCAAGCAGATAGCTAGCTGGAGAGGTAAGTGGGGTTTGGGGGTATGCATGGAGATACATTCTATCTTTTTATTCTTTATACTTCTGCACTGTTGGAATTTTCACATAAATATGTTTTATGATTATTTTTGTATTTATAATGTTTTTTGAAAGCTGTGGGTCTTTGTAGAAAAGAGAGAGGGACCCAGTCTGTCCAGAGTGTTCTCTTGGCTTAGTCTTCTTCCCTTTGTAAACATCTGTCAGACCCTTCCCAGGCTGCCCCACAGGTGTAGACCAGGCTATGGTGCCTGGATGCAAAAGATCAAATTCGGGTCAGGACCTTCTATTGTAGAAGTTCAGTGTTCTCTGAAGTAAACCCCAGGGAAGGCTGTGCAGTGCACAGAGCTGAATTTGGGTGGGAGCATTGCCTTTCTGGGAGTAGAGTTTACCAGGTGCCATTTGGCCCTGTGTGGGCCGAGGTGTTCGTCTGCTGAACTGCCATAACCAAACATGACAGCCCTGGGTATATGTTCAACACCGGAAATTGATTATCTCACAGTTCCGGTGGCTGGAAATCTGAGTTCATGGTGTCTGCAGGGTTGGTTTCTCGCTCCTCCCTGCATCTTCACATGGCAGTCCGTGTGTGTGTGTGTGTGTGTGTGTGTGTGTGTGTGTGTGTGTGTATGTGTGTGTGTGTGTGTGTGTATGTGTGTGTCTGTGCCCAAATGTTCTTTTTTTTGAGTCTGAGTCTCACTGTGTTACCCAACAAGTCAGGGAGTGCTCTGGGGCTCCTGCGGGGTCCCAGATACCACCCAATGGGACCTGGGGACAGCCCCAGAAGAGAACTTTGAAGGTCCAGTCAGTTCCCATAGTAATTGAGGCTGGAGTGGCACAGTCACAGCTCATTGCCGCCTTGACCACCTGGCCTCAGCCTCCCAAGTAGCTGGGATTTACAGGCGTGCACCACCACTCCTGGCTAATTTTTTGCTTTTACTGTAGAGACAAGGTCTCACTATGTTGCCTAGGCTGGTCTCAAACTCCTGGGCTCAAGCAATCCTCCTGTCTCAGCCTCCCAAAGTACTGGGATTACAGGCATAGGCTGCTGTGCCCAGCCCAAATTTCCTCTTCTTATGAGGACACCAGTCATATTGGATTAGGGACTTTCTTTTGAAAGTCCTAATTCCAAACAGTCACACTCTAAGCTACTGGGGGTGAAGATTTCAACATGGGAATTGGGGGAAGACATCATTCAGCCCACAACAGAGCCTCAGCAACATGTCCTGCCTGTGCCGGGTGCCCGCTCAGTCCCTCATCCTGGCGTGTGGCTGTGGGCGCCACGTGGGGTGAAGGGCTGAGAGGCACTAGTAAAAGCAGTGTGATTGCATCTCCCTAACCACATGAGCAGCTGAAAATCCCCCCGGGGACCAGTTTTGATATAACTTCCTGATAGATAAGGCCGGAGGGAGGGCGAGTATGAGTTTTGCCCTCTGCCACCATGCCCAGCAGCCTCACCCCAGGCTGCCTAGGAAACCCCTGATGGATGCCCTTTCTCTTTAGCTCATGCCTGCAGGGCTCTGCCAGGAGGAGGCTGGGGCTGAGTATGGAGCGCCCCAAAAGGATGGAGTTCTTCCAGAAGCTGGGCTACAGCCAGGAGGACGTACTCAGGGTGCTGGCCAAGCTGGGGGATGGCGCCCTGGTTAACGACGTGCTGCAGGAGCTCATCCGGACGGGCAGCCGCCCCGAGGCCCCGCAGGCCCAGGCTGCACCCCGGCTCGTGGCTCGGGGCTCCTGTGGGGTCCCAGACACTACCCAGCGGAGCCTGGGGACAGCCTTGGAAGAGGACTTCGAAGGCCCAGTCAGCTCCCTGCGACCTGTAGTGATCGACGGCAGCAATGTGGCAATGAGGTAGTGTACCTTCACTCGGTGGCGGGGAGTGGGGCCCTAAGGACTGTCCCTCTTCCTTGCAGTGTAGTCCAAAGAGCTTTGGGACCCATGAATTGGGCTTTGCATCCCTGGATTCTTAGTAGCTGTGCAGCCTTAAACGAATCACTTAACCTCTCTGAACCTCCCTTTCTCCATCTATCCTGCTGGCGTAAACTCCCTAGATGGTAGCTGTGAGAATCACAGCTGCACAAAATGCTCAGGACAGTGCCTGACCCAGAGTACGTGTTCAACAAGTGTAGCTATTATTATCTTAACCCAGAGGAACAGCCGTGTTCTCCGGGAAAGGCAGTGGTAAGGGGGAGAGGAGCCAGGGTCAGGTGTTGGCTGATGGGGCTTCTTGTCTGGAGTCTGTCCCCAGCCAACTGCATGACTCTGGGAAAGCCATAGTACTCATTTCCTCTTCTGTGAAAGAGGCCGATATCTCTTCTCTCAAGGTTATGAGAGTCAGGTGGAGAAATGAACTTGAACCATGGAGGAAGCTCTCTTCTGGCCTTGTGGGGCTTTTGGTAGGTCTGAGAGCTATGTTTATGGCCCTTGAGCTAAAAATCTGACAGTCTAATATTTTTGTTTGTTTTTAGTTTTTAAAAACATATTTAAATAAGCAAAAAAGAAAATAAATTATGTATCCAACATAGGAAGTTAGAAAAGGAACAAAGCAAGCCTTAAAAAAAATAGATGGAAAGAAAGAACACACAAAAAAGTGAAAATAACTGGATTAGAAAACTAAATCCTTCCAGGCATGGTGGCTCACACCGTAATCCCAGTACTTTGGAAGGCTAAGGTGGGAGGATCACTTGAGCCCAGGAGCTCCAGACCAGGCTAGGCAACATGGCAAGACCTCATCTCTACCAAAAATTAGCCGGGCATGGTGGTGTGCACCTGTAGTCTGTCTGAATGTTTGTGTATGGGCACCTTCATGTATTGGGAGGATGCCAGCCTCATGCCCTGAGTTGCCATCCGGCTGGTCTTGGCTGAGCCCCACTGTAATGGAATTAGAATGACTGCAGCTTCCTCACACTCCCTGCTGGGCTAGGAGGGGGATTGCTCTATCAAGTGGATAATTCAACAACTTGGCTTAGTGACAGCTGGGCAAAGGGCAGAGCCATAGGAAATTGTTCACTCACAGCTTAAATACGTGCGCTTCCCTTTCCAAAAGCCAAGTGACTCCCACCTGCAGGTCCAGAGAGGTGATTCTCTGCTCACTGGATGTGTCAATAGAGCATCCCCTGGGGATTGGGGCTCTCTTTGGATTTGGCTTTGTGGGACAGAAATTGGGAATGGTGTGACCCAAGACGGCACAGCCTCGGGGGCTGTCCCTACATGCCCCTCATGGTGTGTACTGAGAATGTTTGTTCAGTCTTGTAACCAACCACATCTCCGACTTTGGCCATATCATCAGGTGATTAGACCCTTTCTTCCCTCTGAGATCTAAGGTTTGATCCATAGGGTCACTATCATAATCTCACCCTGTCCCCCTGTAGGAACCATACAGATAAGCCTATGATGACCTGCTCAATTTAAGGTCTCTGGGGGTGATAAAGGAATTTTTAAGAATCCAGGAGGTTCCGAGGGTCCTGGAATGTCTGGAACGGGTTGTGAGAGGGGGTCCTGGCCTCTGTATGATCTGTACAAGACACTTCTCTCTCTGGGCATCAATAGAAAGAGAGTTTGAAAGCAGGATGGTATTGCTTAAATGAGAGATCTTTCCAGCCCTAAGATTATATGAGTTCTGTGATTCCAAATCAAAACAGCAGAATGACTGTCAGGTAAAAAGACTACCTCAGGTGCTATGGGACAACGTCAGCATTCTCTCTTGGGGGACCGGGCATGTTTTAGGAATTGTTATCATAGAGTGGTGCTGGAGGGTTTTGTTTTTATGGGTGTCTCCACTGCCGCTTGGAATTATTATTATTTTGAGACATGGTTTTGCTCTGTCACACAGGCTGGAGTGCAGTGGCACAATCATAGCTCACTGCAGCCTTGAACTCCTGCACTCAAGTGATCCTCCTATCTCATTTTCCCAAGTAGCTGGGACTACAGGCATGCGCCACTACACTTGGCTAATTAGAAATTTTTTTTAGTAGAGATGGGGTCTTGCTGTGTTGCCCAGACTAGGAATTCAAGCTTAAACCACATTCTCTATTAGTACGTGACCATGATGTGTCCTGAGTAAATCCACCTCCCACAATTGTAACCAGTTTAACTCCTTCACGCTTAGTCCGTGTCTGTGTGGTTACAAATGGAAACCCTCACCCAGACTTCTTAAGAATGTGTCAGAGCATAAATGCTTTTGCATACTGGCTATCTACAAAACATTTCAGTTAACCAGAATACATGTGCCTATGTGCATTGTCTGTGTGTGTACATATATGTGTGCACACACAGCCATCCCCACCCTGTCACTCAATTCCAATAGTTAGGAAAAAGACAAATTCAGGCTGAACATGGTAGCTCACGCCTGTAATCTCAGCACTTTGGGAGGAGAAGGTGAGAGAATTGGCTGAGCCCAGGGGTTCAAGACCAGAATGGGCAAATTGGCGAGGCCTCATCTCTATAATAAATAAATTAACCAGGTATGGTGGCATGTGCCTGTAGTCCCAACTACTTGTAAGGCTGAGGCAGAAGGATCACCTAAGCCCAGTAGGTCGAGGCTGTGGTGGCTGATTGTGCCACTGTACTCCAGCCTGTGTGTCAGTGAGAGTGAGACTCCAACTCAAATTTAAAAAAAGGGAGAGAGACAATTATCACCTGATCTTGGACTTATTTGTTCCTTTCAGAGGCAAACTCTGGAAGAGGAGTGAGGCATGAGGTTCTATTCTGTCCCCATTCCCATCTCCTTCCCCTTCGACAATGATGTCTACTATGTCCTCTAATGGTAGTTTCCACAGGACCCACGTCCCTCAGGGTCTGCCGGGTCCTTCGTCGTGAAAGACAGATTCAAGAGGACACTTAGCTTTTGCTTGATGAATGGTTGAAATCCAAAGTGGTGTCTCATTATCTATTGACCTTAAAATTCAGTTAACTTCAGAAACGTGGTTTCTGGAAACACTCACTGAAGTTTTATAGTATTGCAGATATTGTCATTCTCTGTCTTTGAAGGTGATCATGGTTCACCGTCTGGCTCTGGAGTGGTTGGAAGGACCTCAAAGATTGAGTGGAACATATGTCCTTTCTACTGCGGGGGGCCATGGCCATAGACCCTGTAAAGGGTTGCTGAAAAATTGCTGGCATGGGGCAAGATTGATAATGGGGGAAAAGCATATGTATTTTAATTATTGTGTATAGACGGGGCCTTCAGAATGAAGACGCAACTTCCCAATGAGTTCCAGAAGCTTAAATACTATCTTGGAGGTGACACAAAGAATGGGGGCTTGTGCTCTGGTAAAATAAGTGAGGGGAGGGGAAGGAAGACAATTCTATTGAGTGGCAACAAGTGATTGGAAGGATGAAGGGATGGGGGAAACAGAATGACCTGCAAGCAGTTCTCCTTGGAAGCCAAATGAACCTGAGAAGCAGGCATTCTTTAGTAAAATGGTTCTTCCTCTTCATGTGATGGATACTTTTAACAGGGAGAGGAAGCAGCTTGGGAGAGACCTTGAGGCAAAATGCCACATTTTGGGGTGAATTTCCCTGTGCCTCTTCAATACCCTGAGCTGATGAGAAGTGTGTCTTCTGCTACCACAGTGACTCTTCCCTCCAGTGTCTCTGTTTCTGGCTGTGGCTCTGTCCCTGGGAACCTGGGGTGGACTTCTGGAAGCTTTAGGACAGAGTGTATTTTTGTCTTTTCCAGCTTCTAGAGGTTTCTAGAGACTGCATTCCTTGGCTCATGCCCCCTCCCTTCTATCTTCAAAACCAGCAATGGCCTGAAATGATATACACAATATGGCATGTATGTGTACCTATGTGTGTTTCTCTGAGGGGAAGATTCATAGCTTTCAATATTTACTTAAAGGGTCTGTGATGCCCAAAATGTTAGGAACCACTGATGTAGAATAAGAAATTACAGCTGGGTGTGGTGGCTCATATCTGTAATCCTAATGCTTTTAGGAGGCTGAGGTGGGAGGACTGTTTGAACCCAGGAGTTTGAGAGAAGCCTAGGCAACATAGCCAGATCTCGTCTCTATAAAAAATAAAAAAAATTAGCCAGGTGTGATGGCGCATGCCAGTAGTCCTAGCTACTTGGGAGGCTGAGGTGGAAGGATCGCCTGAGCACAGGAGGTTGAGACTGTGGTATACTGTGATTGTGCCACTGCACTTCAGCCTGTGCAACAGAGTGAGACCCTGCCTCAAAAACTAACTAACTAAATAAATAAATAAATAAAAGAAATGACGTAATGTCATGCTTTATGGCCAAGGATTTCTTTCTTCTCTGCCTTTTAGAGGTACTAAGCCACTTAGCACAGAGAAAGTGAGAGCAGGCCATCCATCCTTGAATCTGACCCTCTCCGTTGCACAGGAAGGGATTTGAAATGAATGGTTGAAACCTGAAGTGGTGTCTCATTATCTATTGACCTCAAAATTCAGCTAACCTCAGAAACATGGTTTCTGGAAACTTTCTCACTGAGGTTTCATAGTATTGCAGACATTGCTATTCTCTGTCTTTGAAGATGATCAAGGTCAACACTGTTTAGAGTTAGACCCTAACCTTCACTGGTGTGTTCTCTGGCCACTGTAGGCAAAAGTTTCCATGGGCTTCTCTCCCCAGTGTTTCAGAATGTTTAACCCAAGGCCGTTGAGCCTGGGAGGCCTGGGTGGTGTTCTCTGGAAGTCAACAGAGACTCTTCTAAGCAGGACTTGTAAGTGGCAGGTGAATGACATGAAAACTCTGAGTGGCAATGTGGGTGCTGTGCAAGACAGGGACCTGGGAAACAGGCCTGGGCCTGCCCCTTAGTTTTGCTGAGCCACTTGTTGGACCCCATATGGGCCGAGGGCCTGAAGATCTGAGTCCTGACCTCTACCCCAGGGTGTCCAGTACAACTCCCTGCAACGAGGGAGAGTTCTGTACCTGCACTGTCGCCACAGCAGCACTTGCCACATGTGGAATGTGGTTAGTGCTGAATTCTACATTTTATTTAATTTATTTTTTATTATTATTATTTTTTTGAGTTGGAATCTCACTCTGTCGCCCAGGTTGGAGTGCAGTGGCACACTCATGGCCACCCTAGCGTTGATGCTGGGTTCTGGTGATCCTTCCACCTCAGCCTTCCAAGTAGCTGGAACTACAGGCATGTGCTACAACACCTGGCTAATTTTTTTTTTGATTTATTGTAGAGATGGGGTCTCACCAAGTTGCCCTGGCTGGTCTCAAACCTGAGAGTTCAGGCAATCCACTCGCCTTGGTCTCCCAAAGTGCTGGGATTACAGGCTGAGTCACTGAGCCCGGCCTTATTTTATTTTATTTTTTAACTAAT
Source organism: Cephalopachus bancanus (assembly GCA_027257055.1). Classification (NCBI taxonomy): domain Eukaryota; kingdom Metazoa; phylum Chordata; class Mammalia; order Primates; family Tarsiidae; genus Cephalopachus; species Cephalopachus bancanus. The sequence goes on from JAPVLO010000006.1 coordinate 1,736,368, forward strand.
TTGAATTTAAATGTGAATAGTCAGATGTGGTGAGTGGCTACAGATTAGACTGGACTTTCACTTTGTCCTCCCTCCCTCCCTCCCTCCCTCCCTCCCTCCCTTCCTTCCTTCCTTCCTTCCTTGATACAAAGTCCAAAGTCTGGCTATGTTGCCCAGGCTGGTCTTGAATTCCTGGTCTCAAGCAATCCTCCTGCCTCAGCCTCCCAAGGTGTTGGGATGACAGATGTGAGCCATTGTACCTGGCCATTTCCTTCCTCTCTCCCTCCTTTTCTTCCTTTTCTATCTCTCTCTCAACTGCCCCCCCTTCCTCTCTCTCCCTCTCTCCTCCCTTTCTCTCTTTCCACAGGGTCCCACTCTGTTCCCCAGGCTGGAGTGCAGTAGCACAATCATAGCTCACTGCAGCCTCGAACTCCTGGGCTTAAGCAATCCTCTCACCTCAGCTTCCCTAGCAGCTGGGATACAGATGTACACCACCGTGGCTGGCTGATGTTTTTAAAAAACTGTTTTTTGGGAAATGGGGTCTCACTGTGTTGCCCAGGCTGACGCTTTTGCTTTTCAGCCTACCAGCTGTGTGGCCTCCAGTGAGTCACCTGAGTTTTTTAACCTTACACAGTTAAGAAGTTGGACAAAATCATCTTAAATGGCTTTTTCATCTCTAACATGTGGAGACTGAAGGTATTTTATGTATGCTTAAAAGAAATAAATACATTCTTCTTATAAAGGAATTTCTCTTCTTCTTCAGAGGTTCAGAGAGAGTAAGTAACTCGTTCGAGGTCACAGAGCACTAAGTGCCAGCTCTGAATCCAGTGCTCCTTCTGAGGCCTTGTGTTACCCCTGGCAGTTCCTTCAGTTCCTCCCATCCAGCCTTGGAAAGGGCCGCAAGGTAGGGGACCCTGACCCCTTAGGCATATGTCCTGCAGCCAGAGCCTACCACCTGTGCTGACCAGGGTCCTCCCAAGCGGGAGAGGCCCTGGACTTGCCGTCTGCAGGCAGGACATGTGAGGCCCCCACCCCTTCACAGGGTCCCTCTGCAGGGCTGGCACCCAGGACCCACTCCTACTGTCAGCGCTGGGGCCCCTCAGGGTGTCATGTGTGTTTTGAATGGTAGTTCTGATCAAGTAGCAACCTAGAGGCCAATTTCGAAGTCCAGTCCCCAGACCTTCAAGGTAGGGTGTATGTGTGTTTATGAGAGAGAGAGAGAATTATTAGCTTGGGTCACTCAGCTGAATACCTTTTTTTTTTGAGTCAGGGTCTCACTCTGCCATCCACACTGGAGTGCAGTGGCATGATCATGGCTCACCAAGCCTCTACCTCCTGGGTGCAGGTGATCTTTGCACCTTAGTCTCCTAAGTAGCTGGGACTACAGGCATGCAGCTATTTTTTTTTTTTTTTGGTAGAGATGGGGTCTTGCTCCATTGCCCAAGCTAGTCTCAAACTCCTAGGCTCAAGCGATCCTCCCACCTCAGCCTCCCAAAGTGCTGGGATTACAGGGATGATCCACCATGCCCAACCTGTCCAGCAACTTTTAAAAAAGAAGACAGCATCACATGAAGCGAATTATCACAGAAACAGAAAACTGAATATTGCGTGTTATCTCGCATAAGTGGGAGCTAAGTGCTGGATACACATGGGCACAAGGATTTAACAACAGACATTGGGGACTGCTAAAGTGGGGAGGGAGGGAGGAGGAGTAAGGGTGAAAACCACTGCGGGGTAGTGTGCTCACCACTCCGGGCGTGGGCTCATCAGAAATCCAAACCTAAGGCCGGGTGTGGTGGCTCATGCCTGTAATCCCAGCACTTTGGGAAACCAAGGCAGGAAGACTGCTTGAGCCCAGGAATTGGAGACCAGCCTGGGCAACATAACAAGACTTCGTCTCTCCTAAATATATATATTTTAAAAAGCCCAAAGCTCACCATCACGCAATAGTCCTATGTGACAAACTCACATAGGCACCCCTTCAATCCAAAATAAAATAAAATAATATTTACTTTGATATTAGAATGTAAAATTAAAAGATGAGGAAAAACTAGAAAAGGCAGTTTTCACCAAAAGTGTGTTAAAAGCTGCATCACGGTGTCTGGGAGGAACATGGGTTCTCACCAGCCACCCACGGCAGCATTTCCCTGCAGGTCCGGCAGACTCACGAGTGTTGCCGGTTTTACATTCTCTAGGCAAATCTCAAAAAGGCGGGATTGGAAGTATGGGATGGGGGGAAACCACCTGATAATTTCACATCCTCTTACTGCCCCAGAGGAGTTTTCTCTTGAATGTGTCCTCATTTTGAAGTGTACAGGACTTTTTGTTTGGGTTGTTGTTTGCATTTATTTAAAATTTTAATTTTGGGCCGGGCTCGGTGGCTCAGCCTGTAATCCCACACCTTTGGGAGGCTGAGGTGAGTGAATTGCCTGAGCCCACGGGTTCGAGATCTGCCTGGGCAGGCGAGACCTCATCTCTACAATAAGTCAAAAAATTAGCCGGGCGTGGTAGCGCGCGTCTGTAATTCCGGCTACTTGGAAGGCTGAGGTGGAAGGATCGCTGGAGCCCAGTAGGTCGAGGCTGCGGTGGCCGGGAGCGGCCACTGCACTCCAGTCTGGGCGACAGAGTGAGACTCCAAATCAAAAAAATAAATAACTAAATAAAATAAAATTTTAATTTTGTAGAGGTGGTGTCTCACTATGTTGCCCAGGCTGGTCTTGAACTCCTGGCCTCAAGCAATCCTCCTGCCTTGGCCTCCCAAAGTGCTCGGATTATAGGCATCAGCCACTGCACTCAACCTTGTTTTACATTTTTAAACTCCTAGTACACTCAGCAGACTTCAGCTATCCTGGAGTAAGAATGTTCCAGGGAAGAGAGAGTTCGGGCTTGAAATCACGCCTGTTTTCATCCTGTTTCTCTCAGTGTGCTATGAGTAGGCAGGAAAGTGACTGGTGGGGGTTTACTACTGGGGTAGGGGTCAGGCCTGCTTCTGAGCCCCTGAATCTGCTGTGTCTGATTTTAGCCTTGTCTTCTACCTGTCTGTACCCATTTCTCCTCATGTAAGATGGAGGCACCCAAAGCAGCCCCTGCTCACCCTCTTTCCCCCATGGCTTGAGCTGGGGAGAGATCTCCTGGTGAGAAGGGTCAGTGTGTAAACAGAGTGGAGGCTCATGCCTGTAATCTTAGTGCTTTGGGAGACTGAAGTGGGAAGACAGTTTGAGGCCAGGAGTCTGAAGTTACAATGAGCTATGATTGTTCCACTGCTCTCCAGCCTGGGTGACAGACCAAGATCCTATCTCTTAAAACAAATAAAATAAATATGGGCATGGGTGACAGAGTGAGACTCCAACTCAAAAAATAAAGAAAAAAAATAAAGAAACTGAGTGGAGGCCGGGCACGGTGGCTCATGCCTGTAATCCATAATCCCAGCTCTTTGGGAGGCTGAGGCGAGGAGATTGCCTGAGCCTGTGGGTTCAAGAAGAGCCTGGGCAACTTGACAAGATCTCATGTCTACAATAAAAAAAAAAAAAAATTAGTTGGGTGTGGTAGCATGCGCCTGTAGTTCCGGCTACTTGGAAGGCTGAAGCAGAAGCCCTTCAAGTAGGGCTGACCTGAGCCCAGCAAGTTGACGCTGGGGTGGCCGTGAGCGTGCCACTGCATTCCAGCCTGGGTGACAGGGTAAGACTCTAACTCAAAAAGAAGAGAAGAGAAAAGAAAAGAAACTGAGTGGAAACAGCATTGTCCCTTCATGTCTCAGACCCCTAAAGAATCATAACTCATCGCCTCCCTTCCTCCCACCCACAACCACATCTTGCTCCAGTGGGACTGTCGTGTGAGCCCCTAACCTCTGTAGAGGCTTCTTGGGCAACAGTCAAGGAGACAGTGGCTACAATCAGATTGTCTAGTTACTGTAAGTGGCCTACATTCTAACTGTAGTTGACCAGGCACAGTTGTCATGCAGGCACAATTGGCCCCAGGCACCAACCCGCTTCCCCTGTCCATCTCCCGCAACTCAAACCTCGGACTCTGGTTTCCTTTTCCCAGGGCCTGGCCCAGGCTCAGCAGCCTGCTGAGGCCAGTTCTCAGTGCCTGTTAACAAGGGCGTGAAGCCCCATAAGCCCCCACCCCTCACCGTGCATGGTCGTTTTAACCTCAGGCAACTATTGCCACAAAGGGGCTCCCATGGGCCTCTGTGGTAGACACTGGGGAGGGGAGGACCAGATGGCCTTCAGGAGACCCGAGAGGAAGAGTTTGTAGCCCACCAGGTGGGACCTTGGGGGCTGCCACAACATCAGAGAACTGAGCACACTTCTTTGCTTGTTTCCACAAGGGTAAAATGCGGCAAAGTTCACTTCCTGTAGGGTTTGTTGTAATGGTGAAAGAAGGTGAAATTGTGCCAAGTGATCTGGCAGACAGAACTCTCCAGAGATCTAAGCAACGAGCGCCAAGAAGCAGGTGGCTCCTCCTAGCACCCAGCACAGAGTCTTGCTGGAGTGGATGTTTGTGAATCGCTGTTGAACCCAGGAAAGGGTGCACATGGAATGGATGCCTTTGGCTTGTGCATTTCCCTCTGTTCCTGGGGTGATGAAGGGGTGCTTTAGTGCATGACTAGGATCTCTGCAAGGGTTCAAGTCCCTTCCGCTCCCTCACCGCTGAGCACTAACCCTCCCATGTGCCAAAGGTGTTGAGGATGAAAAGATGGCTTTTGTATGGTTCAACAAAATTAGGCAAAGAGTCTCAGAAAAGAGAGCAATTCAGAAACAATGTAAAAAATAATTTAGTAATGATATTTTCCCTTGAGAATTGACTATAGATAGACTTTGTAGCACTCAAGAGATGTATGTGGCCAGGTACAACGGCTCATGCCTGTAATCTCAGTGCTTTGGGAGGCTGAGGTGGGAGAATCACGTGAGAAAAGGAGTTCAAGACCAGCCCAGGCAACACAGTGAGACTGTGTCTCTACACAAAAAAAATTTTTAATTAGCAGGGTATGGTAGCACATGCCTATAGCATCAGCTACATGGGAGGCTGAGGCTGTAGGATCACTTGAACCCAGGAATTTGAGGCTATGGTGAGCTATAATCATGCCACTATACTCCAGCCTGGGCAACAGATTAAGACCCTATCTCTAGAAATAATGATAATAATTACAGTAGTGATATTTTTCCTTGAGAGTTGACTAAAGATAGACTTCGCTACAGTCAAGAGACGTATGCGGCCAGGTGCAGTGACTCACGCCTGTAATCCCAATTTGGGAGGTGGAGGTGGGAGATCTTCTGGGCCATTCAGGCTTTGTGTTTCTTCTCTCTACCCTTGCTTCCTCTCAGATGGCCTCTGGGGGTTTTGAGACCTGTGTTGGCCGGAAAAGCGGGTCTTGGGCCCTCACTGGACTCTGCCGCAGAGTGGCTGGGCTGACCTGGCCTCCGGAACAGGGAACATGGAGGTCCCGTCTGGCCTTCTGGGGAGCCACATGTTGGCTTAAAGTGCTCTCCCTTCACTGGTGCCTGTTTGTCCATCCCCAGGCCTCAGACAGTCCCCCAGGCCTGGCGGCATGCAAGGTGTCAATCCAGGGTGTCGCTTCAGGCTCGCCTTCCAGCCGCAGCAGCCCTGCGGAAACCAGATTTCTCCGAGGGGCTTGCAACCTGCCCAGGCTGTGCTGGCAAACAAGAGGTCAGCCTTCTGTTCACATGGGCCTGATGTTTCTACGTCTCCGCTCTCCATCCTAGGGCAAAGCTGGTGGGGTGGAGTTGGGGGGGTGAGGACCCGATGAATGACCTTCTCCTTACCCCCCACCTCCCTTCTTTATCAGCTCTGCTGGGATGGAAGGGACCCATGGTCTGCTTCTCTTCCTTCTTACCACAAGCATCCCCACTGGTATTTTCTCCTTCCTGTCTGTACAAGCCTCAGAGTGCAGCCTCAATGACCAAAGGGACATTTATTTTCTCTAAACTGGAAGAAACCCCAGATTTAGGCAGCAAGGCCTGGTTCCTCATATGTTTCTGGAGCTGAAGGGATTTAGAAAGTTCTCTTGTATCCCCACACATCCTGACTTCCAGTAACATTTCCAAAGACGTCCTTTTTCACTTTATAAATCTGTGACTATCTTAATCTCCTCTGAGAAAATAGCAGCAAGGTTCTCACTCAAGAGAATGGTCGTGAAAATCTATAGTGTTATCCTCGTGTTATCCTCCAGCCCACACGGGCGGGCTGCTGGGCTTTACAGGAGATGGCCGGAGTGTCGTCTTGGCCCTTGGCTTTCTGAGAACCTGTCCCTGCCTCTCCCTCCCACCTCACAGCGGGCAACTCTAGCTTTGGCCCACTCTGTGTGCTTGTCACAGTGTTGTCTCTCTGATCCCTAGGACACCCCAGTAGTGCCCATGCGAGGGTCTTTCCAGTTGCCTGTTCCCTCTGTCTGGGCTGCTCCTCTTACAGTCGCTTAGAAGACAGGGTTCTTCTCAGACATTCATTGACTCAACACTTTTTTATTGAGTCCTTACCAATAATTAGTCACCATGCTAGGCACTGAGAATTTTGTGGCCAGCAAGAGGAGTTCATCCCCTGGGGTGACTGTGAATATTCCTAAGTGCCAGGAAGGAGCGGCCCAGTTCACTGAGAGCTTGTCATGGGGGAGCAACAGAGTCTGAGGGGTCAGGGATGTTTTCCTGAGAAACTGAAGACGAAGCTGAGATGTAAAGAAGGGAAGAACTAGACCAAGAGGGAAGGAATAGCTGGTGCAAAGGCCCTGTGGTGCAAGGAGGCAGGTGCATACTGGTATGAAGGGCTGAAGGATGCCCAATGGGTAGGGTAGAAGCAGTAAGGGAAGAGGGATCTCATTTGAGCCTGGGCTCTGTTCCATTTGTGAATAAGTCCAGTTGATTTTGTCTTCTCAATATCTCCCGTCTACCTACTTGTCTCTCTCTAGCAAAACCCCATGGACCCTGTTGACTAAGTCTATGGGGGTATCTTTAGATGTCACCCATCTGTCCCTCGAGCAGTGTTTGGCTGCCTCCTTCCCACGGCTTTTGTGATGCAGCACTCGCTAGTTTTTTTTTTTTAATCTTCCAGAAAACCACGATTGATCCCCTTCTTTCTTCTGTGTAAAATTGCCCTCTCCCCCCTGTAACCAGCTATTTCATCCCAGAGTTCCTGCAGGCCCAGCCCTAGGCCACTCACTTTCTCTCCAGGTAACTAGATTGTTCTGTCTACGCTTTGGCTTCAGTCATTGCTGAAACAGAGATGACCTTCAGCTTCTGTCACTCAGTCCTGTCCTCTGAACCCTAGCTGTTTACCCGACACTTCCTTGGAATGGAAATGTTAGGCAAACAGCTCAATAGGTATCCAAAACCAAACTGGTGATCCTTCCCTCTAAACCTAACCCCTTTCCAGAATGCCCTGCATCAACGACTAGCCCACCCTCCCCTTATACAAACCAGAATCTTGTTTTGTTTTGTTTTGTTTTTTGAGTCAGAGTCTCACTCTGTCACCCAGGCTGGAGTGCAGTGGCATAATCATAGCTCACTGCAGCTTGATCTTCTGGGCCCAAGCAATTCTCCTGCCTTGGCCTCCCAAGTAGCTGGGACTACAGGCGCATGGCATTATGCCCAGTTATTTTTTAAAATTTATTTTTGAGATAGGGTCTCTAAAAACATTTTTTTCTCATGCTGATCTTGAACTCTTGGGCACAAGCAATTCTCCTGTCTCAGCCTCCTGATTTGCTGAGATTATAGACGAGAGAACTGTCTTTAAAATGCAGATATATATGGTTCTGTCTTGATTATGTTACTGTGATCTAGGATAGTCCCTGGGGAAATCATTCTTAGGAATGCTTTCTGAGTCTCTACACATTTCTCTGTTTTCCCATTGTAGCCATGGAAATAAAGAAATCTTCTCTTGCCGGGGAATCCAGCTGGCTGTGGACTGGTTCAGGGACAGAGGACATACCTACATCAAGGTTTTTGTCCCATCCTGGAGGAGAGAACCACCAAGATCTGATACTCCGATCAGAGGTACACTGGGACAGATGGATGCTCAAGAAGTGCTATGCACTTTGCCTTGGTAGTACTCCTTACAACACTAGTCAATTATCTACTTAGTTTTCAATTTGATGATATCTGTCTTTTTTATGGCACTGTGCATTCCATGAGGGAACTGATGATGAATGTTCACTGCAATGGTCCTAGCACCTAGCTTAATACCTGGCATATAGACCAGGTGCTGTGGCTCACGCCTATAATCCTAGCACTTTGGTAGGCCAAGGTAAGAGGATTGCCTGAACCCACAGGTTTGAGACCAACCCGAGCAACTTCACTAGACCTCATCCCTACAATAAATCAAAACAAAATTAGCCAGGCATGGTGGCACGTGCCTATAGTTCCAGCTACTTGGAAGGTTGAGGTGGAAGGATCACCTGAGACCAGCAGGTTGAGGCTGCAACAGCCATGAGTGTGCCACTGCACTCCAGCCTGGGCAACAGAGTGAGACTCCAACTCAAAACAAAAATAAAAGCAAAAACAAAAAAACCTTGCATATAGTAGGTGTCCAATAAATAGTTGAGTAGATGAATGAATAAATTACTCTAGCTTTTAGTATGAATGATGAACAAGAATAATTGTGTCTGACAAATTTTAACACCTAAAGGAAGATTGGATCTTTATTCTAGTAATGGGATTTGAATGAGACATTTATTTAATTAGGTCATATTTATTTATTGAATACCTAGTCCAATCTTTTCATTTAAAAAAAAAGGATTGCCTGAGCCCCTGGGTTATCAATTAGGGCAATTTGGTGAGACCTCGTCTCTACAATAAATAAATAAAAATTAGTTTGGTGTGGTGGCATATATCTGTAGTTCCAGCTACTTGAAAGACTGAGGAGGAAGGGTTGCCTGAGCCCTGCAGGTGGAGGCTGTAATAGTCATGAACATGCCACTGCACTCTAGACTGGGTGACAGAGTGAGGGGGAATAAAAAAAGGACAGAGATCCAGGGAATTTTTAATTTTTTTTTTTTTAATTCTTAAATCAGCTGGGAACATTTTAAGCTACAACTATTAGAACCCTCTCATTTAAATAAACAGGTTTCTGTTTGACTTTCTTATACAGGTTGAGTATCCTTTATCCAAAATGCTTAGAACCAGAAGTGCTTTGGATTTAGGATTATTTCAAATTCTGGAATGTTTGCATTATACTTTCTGACTGAGCATCCTTAATCCAAATATCCAAAGTCTGAACTACTCCCATGAAGTGTCATGTTGTTGCTCAAAAAGTCTTGAATTTTGAAGCTTTTTGGATTTTAGATTTTTGGATTAAGTATGTTTCACCTATAAGAAGAGGTCAGATGCTAAGTTTTTGCTGGGATTGTCTTGGTGATTCTGAGAGGTTTCCTTGACTTCTTCCAGCCTTTTAAAGGTTTTGTTTTTGCTTTTAATTCTAACATGGGTTACCAATTACTTCTTCTTTTCTCTCTGTTACTACATGCTATTCTTTTTTTTTGAGTTGGGTTCTTACTCTGTTGCCCAGGCTGGAGTGCAGTGGCATGATTACAGCTTACTGCAGCCTTGACCTCCTGGGCTAGGTGATCCTTCTGCCTCAGCTTCCTGAGTAACTGGGACTACAGGTACATACCACCACGCCTGAATTATTTTTTGAGTATTATTAATGTTTTTGTAGAGATGTTGCCTAGGCTGGTCTTGAACTCCTAGACTCAGCAATTCTCCCACTTCAACCTCCCAAAGTGCTGGGATTATAGGCATGAGCCACCTTGCCTGGTCAACATGCTATTCTTGTTTCATGGATATGGCACTTTCTTGAACATTTCTATATTAAACTGGACTTTTAAAAAAATTCTCTTAATTTCTACACATTTTACCTATTTTTTGGACTCAATTCTCTTTGTTCATCTTGGTCTCTGTCTCTTTCTGGTAGATTTTCCTCTCAAAAGTATGGTGATCATTTTCAGTTTTTATTGTAAACGAAGAACTAGATTGGTTAAATATACAGTCAGGCATCACTTAGTGATGGGGATACAGTCTGAGAAATGCATCATTGGGTGATCTTGTCATGGTGCAAACATCATAGAGTGTACTGACACCAGCCTAGGTGGTGTAACCCACTGTACACCTAGGCTATGTGGTATAGCCTGTTGTCCCTAGACTACATACCTGGACAGCATGTTACTATCCTGGATACTATAGACAACTGTAACACAATGGTATTTGTGTATCTAAACATACCTAAATATAGAAAAGATATAGTAAAAATACAGTACAAAAGAGAAAAATGACACACCTGTAGATGCTTACCATTAATGGAGCTTGCAGGAGTCAACGTTGCTCTGGTGAGTCAGGGAGCGAGTGGTAAGTGAATGTGAAGGCCCAGGATACTTTCTACTACTGTAGTCTTTATAAACACTGTACACAGGCCACAATGAATTTATTTAAAAAATTTATTTCTTCAATAACAAATTAACCTTAGCTTACTGCAACTTTTTTACTTTATAAGCTTTTACATCAAAAAAAATTTTCTTTTGAGTTGGAATCTCACTCTGTTGCCCAGGCTGGAGTGCAGTGGCATGCTCACGGCCACTGCAGCCTTGACCTCCCAGGCTCATGTGAGCTTCTGGCCTAAGCCTCCTGAGATGCTGGGACTCCATGAAGAACATAGCAGGAGGCTGGAGTGGAGGTGGGAGCCATTTCCCTGCAAAGCTCCAGACTCCAGTGGAGGCAATGGAGACAGAGTGGAAGCCAGGCAGAGGCAGGATGACAACTTGCGGGTGAGCCACTCAGGCCAGCTACCTCCAAGAGCATGGACTTCACTCATTTCCTATCCCTGTCACCATAAAGAAAGTCACCACAAAGAAAGTCACCACACCTGGCTAACTTTTTTACTTTTATGTTTGCAGAGACAAGGTCTTGCTATGTTGCTCAGGATGGTCTTGAACTCCTGACCTCAAGCAATCCTCCTGTCTTGGTCTCCCAAAGTGCTGGGATTACAGGCATGAGCCATGGCACCCGTTATCTATTATAACCTATGTGGGGGGCCTGCCTGCCATACATTCCTATGCCGAAATGATGATGGTTTTATTCTGGGAGGTCAACAGTCACAGTGGGAGGCTTCCTCCTTCCTGGTGGTTGTATCTTCACTTTTTTTATTTTTGAGTTGGCGTCTCACTCTGTCGCCCAGCCTGGAGTGCAGTGGCCGCTCCGGCCACTGCAGCCTCGACCTGCTGGGCCCCCGGCGATCCTTCCGCCTCAGCCTTCCAAGTAGCTGGAACTACAGGCGCACACTACCATGCCCGGCTAATTTTTTGATTTATTGTAGAGATGAGGTCTCGCCAAGTTGCCCAGGCGGGTCTCGAACCCACGGGCTCAGGCAATCCACTCACCTCAGCCTCCCAAAGCATGGGATTACAGGCTGAGCCACTGAGCCCAGCACTTTCTTTATGGCGACTGGGATAGGAAATAAGTGAGGTCCATGCTCTTGGAGGCAGCTGGCCTGAGTGGCTCACCTGCAAGTTGTCATCCTGCCTCTGCCTTGCTTCCACTCTGTCTCCACTGCCTCCACTGGAGTCTGAGGCTTTGCAGGGAAATGGCTCCCACCTCCACTCCAGCCTCCTGCTATGTTCTGGGCTGAGTTCTGTCCACGCTGCAGGATCAGTATGATCCTCTTTGCTCCTGCCTTCCTAAAATATGTCAGAATCCTAGGTTTGTGGCTGTCTCCCACCCCACTTTTAATGTGATCCCCTTTTGTGCTTCTTTATTGTCATTAAAATGGGACTATGAGAGGATGAGGGATAAATACTTGTGTTCAGTACTCCACCATGACCAGTTACCCCAAATAACTCTCTATGGTCTGAACATGCAGCATCCTTTCAACAGTTGTATAATATTTAGATACAATATTGGTAAAGAGTAAGGAAATTGTTTTGAGGTAGGGAAGGAATTTTTAAATAAGCCACAAGTGCAATTCTATAGGGGAAAGATGAATAAATTTGACTACATTAAAATAAGAGCTTCTAGCTGGGTGTGATGGCTCATGCCTGTCATCCCAGCACTTTGGGAAGCCAAAGTGGGAGGATTGCTTGAGCCCAGAAGTTTGAGATCAGCCTGGGTAGCATAGCAAGACCTCGTGTCTATAAAAAATATCCAGGAGTGGTGGTGCATGCCTGTAGTCTGAGCTACTACTTGGGAGGCTGAAGCAAAAGGACTGCTTGAACCTAGGAGGCTGAGGCTGCAGCTGTGATAGAGACCTTGCACTCCAGCCTGGGCAACAGAGTGAGACCCTGACTCAAAAAAACAGAAAGAAAAAAGAAAACTGCCATTCATTATTGGACATCACACACACAAAAAAGAAAAGGCAAGCCTCAGTCTGTGGGGGTCTGTCCTTCAGATACTACTGATGAAGGATAACTTTCTAGATCTAGAAAGAATGTCTCCAAGTCAATGAGACAAAGATGATGAACCAACAGAAAGATGAGCCAAAGTATGAATAAAACATTCATTGAAGAGAAAGCATCAATGGCCAATAAACATATGAAAAGAGGCTCAATCTCATTAGTAACCAGAGAAATGCAAAATAAAACCACAATAAGAGGCCACTTTGTACTCACCAGATTGGCAAAAATTCAAAAGCCTGAACATGCCAAGTGTTGGCAAGGTAGTCTCATATGCTGTGTTGGGTATGTGACATGTCATCGCCACGCTGGAAAACAATTTGGCATTATCTTGTGAGGTGCCTTTCCCTACAAATCAGCAGTGTCCACTCTTAGAGATATTCTATAGGCCTAAACTAGCAGTAATGAACACATTGACATAACCAGACCTCACACACTCAAGGATAAAGGAGGATAAAGTCCAATATGCAGTAACCACATTGAAAATGACTCTCATACATATGTATTTTTTTTTAAGCAAGAGAATGATAAACACAAAGTTCTAAAACTGCAAGGGGCAGAGGGGACTTCCAAATATGGGCCACCTGCCATTTCTCAAAGAGGGTGATGCATATGTTGGCATTTAAAAGTTGTTCTTTGTGGTTGGGTGCAGTGGCTCACGCCTATAATCCAGCACTTTGGGAGGCCGAGGTGAGAGGATTGCCTGAGCCCATGGGTTCGAGACCAGCCTGGACAACTTGGTGAGCCCTCATCTCTACAATAAATAAAAAAATTTGCTGGGTGTGGTGACACATGCCTGTAGTTCCAGTTACTTGGAATGCTGAGGTGGAAGGATCGCCTGAGCACAGCGGGTCAAGGCTGCAGTGGGCATGAGCATGCCACTGTACTCCAGCCTGGGTGACAGTGAGACCCAACTCAAAAAAAAAAAATTCTTTGTACTATAGATGCATTATGAACTTTTTTTAAAAAACAAGGTCTTGCTCTGTCACAGCTCACTGCAGCCCCGGTCTTCTGGGTTCAACTGATCCTCCCACTTCTGCCTCCTGAGTAGCTGGGACTACAGGCACACGTCCCTGTGCCTGGCTAATTTTCACATTTTTTGTAGAGATGGGGTTTCACTATGTTGCCCAGATTGGTCTCAACTTCCTGGGCTCAAGCTATCCTCCAACCTTGGTCTTCCAACACTCTGGGATAACGGGTATGAACCACAGTGCCTATGCACCTTTTAAAAGCCTGGAAACCATGTCATATAGGAAAGGACTTAAACTTGAGGAAGGGAACAGTTTACAGAGAGTATGCTAATGCTCTTCTAAATTCTGAGTAACTATTATGTATTGAAAGGATTTTTTTTCTTTTTCACACGTCTCCAAAGACAAAACTAAGATCAAGCAGTAGACCTTCCCGGGATGTGGATTTTAGTCCCTGATAAGACCTTGTACAGTTTGTACCACCTGAGACATGTTTCCATCCTTACAAGTGTTTGCAAGAACTCTCACTCACCTGAGCTTATTCAGTCTATTCACAGACACTCTGAGACAGGTATAGGAGGTGTTAGCAACCTACCTTTATAGATGTAAAACTTGACATGAAAACAAGAACTGGAGCTCAGTCCAGAATCCAGGCTGTAGATTCTTAATCCCAGACTGTTTCTGTTGTATCCTTGAGTCCCTCAGATCTGTCAGTCATAGGACGCTTCACCCCAAAGGTGTCCCAAGCAGATTTCTGTATAGTGGGGGAAGACAGACCATGGCTATCAGCTGGGGGCCCAGGCAGGAGCCTTCCAGGTGGACACAAGGCTCCTCCTCATTGCTAGGGCATTACCAGGGTTTCACTTAAGATAGGAATGTCCTTTTCCAGAAGGCCTCTGTGTCTGTGGTCGGGGCACTGTGACATGGAGCCCTCAAAAAGGTAGGAGCTGTGGCAGAAACCTTCCTTCTGTAGCGACTCTCCCCTGTTGGTGCCCTCCTCTGGACTCCTGTCATGAGGCCAGCTGACCTCTTGACCTCTGGCTGCGGGCAAATTCAGTGACATTAAGTGCGTCCCCGTCCCCCCTCCCCAGCTCCTCCCACCCCTCATCTGCCAGGCTGGGAAGCGGGGCGTGGGGAGGCAGGAGGGACTCAGGAAGGGGGACCCCGGGCCGGCTCTTGGGGTGTGGGGCCCTGACACGTGGTCTCCGTCCGGATCCCAGAGCAGCACGTGCTAGAAGACCTGGAGCGGCAGGAAGTGCTGGTGTACACGCCGTCGCGCAAGGTGCACGGCAAGCGGCTGGTCTGCTACGACGACCGCTACATCGTGAAGGTGGCCTACGAGCAGGACGGCGTCATCGTCTCCAACGACAACTACCGGGACCTACAGAGCGAGAACCCGGAGTGGAAGTGGTTTATCGAGCAGAGGCTGCTCATGTTTTCCTTCGTCAACGACCGGTAGGGGGGCGGGCGAGGGTCCAGACGCGGGAGGGCGGGGCTGAGGCAGAGGCCCGCCCACGTCTCGGCAGGGGCTTGGAGTGAGGGCACAGCCTGCCCTGCAGACAGAGCTCCCCAGGCAGCACGGTCACCTCTGTCCCTCCGGGTCTCCTCTCCTTCCCGGCCTGCCTCCTCTGCGGGCACTTTCCCCAACAAGATATTTTGTCTGGGACGAGCTATTCCCATGGCCACGTCTAACTGACATCACAGAATTGGCCAACAGGTGGGCCACTCACGGGCTCATGCCACCAGTTACTTTTTTCAGGGTGTCACTCTGATGCCCAGGCTGGAGTGCATTGCTCTGATCACAGCTCACTGCAGTCCCCATCTCCTGGGTTCAGGTGATCCTTCTGCCTCAGCCTCCTTTGTAGCTGGGATTACAGATACCACCACAGCTGGCTAATTAAAAAAATTTTTTTTTTTTTTGTAGAGACAAGGTCTTGCTGTTACCCAGGCTGGTCTCAAATTCCTGGACTCAATCAGTTCTCCTGCCTCGGCCTCCCAAAATGCTGGGATCATGGGTGTGAGCCACTACACTCATCCTATTTTTTTTTTAATTTAATACTTCAAATAAGAGCATTGAGATAGTCATCATGGAAACAAATCTGAATTTTACTGTATTGCCCTTTATTTCAGGTTTTTGGCTGTTGTTTGTTTTTGAGACAGCACCTCACTCTGTCACCCAGGCCTTGAATGCAGTGAAGTGATCATAGCTCACTGCATCCTCAAATTCCTGGGTTCAAGCAATCCTCCTATCTCAGCCTCCCAAGTAGCTAGGACTATAGGCAAGCGCCACCATGCCCTGCTAATTTTTAGGATTTTTTTTGTAGAGATAGGGTCTTGCTATGTTGTCCAGGCTGGTCTCCAGCTCCTGGCTTCAGGAGTTACTAACCCCTTTTTAAGGTGAAGAACCTCTTGGCTCAGCTCCTCAAAATGGTGGTATTACAGGCGTGAGCCACCATACCTGCCTTTGACTTTTTTTCTTCTTAAGTTTTGAATTACATATGGCAGTGAACAACAGGATCTTATTCTTTTGGGCCATAAAGATCCTTACCTGCCCAGCCCTGTCTCCATATCTGTGGGGTGAAATATTCAAAAGAATATGGTTTGTTCATCTAGTCCCCAAATAGTACCCCTCGATCAGGTCCACCGGGAGCAACCAGCTACAGTTGGGAGAGGGGAAGGGATATCAGGGTCAACAGGTGCTGAGGGCAGACCTTGGGAACCTGGCAGGGTGGACAAGGACCTGGAGACTAGATTAGTGTGGAACTAGGTGGGGTGGGCACAGCAAGCTGGGACGTTGCTTTCATTTCAATAACTGTTCTGGGCAGTGTAGCTCGGCCCTCATTCTGGGGTCTCCGACTGGCTTTTTGGAATGTGGTTTGACATACACTCCCAGCTCTGTGAGGAGAGGGACTGTATCTGTCTTACGTGCCATGTCCCCAGTGTGCCTGGCACCTAGCAGTCATGCCATGACTACTAGCAGATGGATGAATGAGGGAATGAGCGGTTGTGGCCTGGGGAGGGGCAGCAGGGAGAGGGCAGGAGGTTCTGTGGTCGGGGCTCCAGCCACTTGCACACGCCAAGCCTGGGATGTGGTGTGGTGCTGTGGACACAGCTCAGCTTTTGAAGCAGTCAGGTGGAGTTTCCACCTGAGGCCCTGCCACTTCCTGGCGATGTGTTGTGGGGGAGTCACTTAGCTTCACTGAGCTGAGCGTTCTTCACCTTGAAGAGGGATGAATAGCATCACCTCTGAGACCGCTATGAAGACTGCAGAGAACTGTACCCTAGAAGTGGTAGTGGGTATTCTCAGGCCAGACCAGGACTTGGTGTTGTGGGGGGCACTGTTTGTACCTGCTGCTGCCTGTTCCTGCGGCCCTGGGAGTGGAGGCACCCTCCTGAGCTCCAGGGCAGATGCTGGATGCAGCGCCCTGCAGGAGCCCCCATGGTCACATCCAGATTCAAAAGGCCAGCGGCTCTTACTGTCCAGCTTTGGTCTGGAGAAATCTGGTGACCGTGGGTTCCAGAAACCCTCACTGAGGTCTGATGGGTCATGGCTGCCACTGGCCTAGTGACAGCCTGGGGCCTGAGCCAAGTCCTTTTGATGCACTGGCCTTGGCTAAGGGCCTGCCAAAGGTTGCCTGGGCTGCCAGAAAGTAGCACTTGCCACCCGCCTGTGAGTGAGGGCACCCTCCCGGTGCCCAGGGCACGTCCACAGGGCCCCCTTGGCATAGCTCCCATTCCTGAGAAAGCAGATGGGGAAGGCTTTGGGAACTTGTAATAACCACAGTGGGCAGCTGTCCACATACTTGGTCAGGGCCTAATTCTGAGAAGCTGGCTGTGCAGCTGGGAGCTGGGTCACGGAGGCCACATGGGGCCAGGAAGCACCCAGCTTCCTGCAGGGTGAGATAGCCAGACTCCTGACTCTTAGAGGCCACCAACCCATGAAAATAGCCCCTTGGCTGTTTAGAATCCACCCCCCCATCAGATCCTTTGCATGACCTGGAACTGTCTCCAGGAACAAAAGTATTTATATAAAAAAGTGGCTCTCACTAAAAGAGGGGGGTAGTCTTCCTTCTGACGAAAACTCCAGCCTTTCCCCTTCCAGCCCTTCTTTGGTAGGGCTCAGTGCTAAGTGGGGGGAGGGGACGGGTAGGGGTGGGATTGTGTCAGAAAATGGCTTGTACAGAGTCAGGGCAGCCTTGGAAACAGTCCAAACCCAGTGCCCCTGGGGCTTGCCGAGGAGGAGGTCGAGTCTTCAAGGATGTTCTATGTGCAGCCGGCACCTGGGATCTGCTTCCTCTCTGGCTCACTGACTAATATTTCAAACTCTCTGTTCATACTGGTCTTTACCTGGATATGCCCAGAACTGTGTTTGGCATGGGGTGAGACACAGGAGAAGTGGGACCTAAACCTTGAGGAGTTCAGACAACTCTGGAACCTTCTGGGACTGTTGGTTGCCCTACGGAAGTTTTTTTTTTTTCTTTTTTTCAGAGTCAGGGTCTTGCTCTGTTGCCCAGGCTGGAGTACAATGGCACGATCATAGCTCACTGAAGCCTCGAACTCCTGGGCGCAAATGATTCTCCCACCTCAGCCTCCTGAGTAGCTGGGACGACAGGTGTGCACAACTGCACCTGGCTCTTTTCTTTTTTGGGAAAGATGCTGCTCTATATTGCCCCACTGGTCTCAAATTTCTGGCCTCAAGCAGTCCTCCCATGGAGGTTTTAACTTTGTGTTGAGGACACTGAGCAGCGAGGGGGGCCCTAGAGCAATTATGCTTTGGGGTTTTTTTCTAGATAAAAATCACTAAGGAGGTTGCTAAAATGCAGATTCCTGAACAATCTCAGATTCTGACTAAGCAGGTCTGTGTGAAGCTCTGACTGCATTGTTGTTGTTGTTGTTATTTGAGACGGGGTCTCTATCACCTAGGCTGGAGTACAGTGGCAAGATTATGGCTCACTGCAGCCTCGACTGCCTGGGCTCAGGCATTCCTTCCCTTCAGCCTCCCTAGTAGCTGGGATAACAGATACACCACACATCCGGCTTATTTTTTTATTTTTATTTTTTTTGTAGAGACAAGAGCTTGCTATGTTGCCTAGGCTGGTCTTGAACTCCTGGGCTCAAGGAATCCTCCTGCCTCTGTCTCCCAAAATATTGAGATTACTCCACTGTGCCTGGCCTGAGACTGCATTTTTAACAAGTGCTAGTTGACTCTGACCCTGCTGGCTTGGACCACAGCAGGACAAACACCCACTGGGTGTGCTTGTGTACTTTGTTCTGTGTGGGGTTCAGTGTGAAGGGAGGGCTTTGCAGCTTTAGGACACTTTGACAAGCCCCCTGTGTGGCTGGTATGTGCGGGTCCAATGCAAGCCTGGTGCTCACTGGATGGTTGGGCTGCAGGTACCAGTCCCAGTTGGCCTTAATAGTTCCCCCGTGCTTATTTTCCAGGTTCATGCCTCCTGATGACCCCCTGGGTCGCCATGGACCCACCCTGAGCAACTTCCTGAGCAGGAAGCCGAAGCCCCCAGAGCCATCCTGGCAGCACTGCCCCTATGGTGGGTAGTGCTCAGTGCTTCGTGGGCTCTGTTCTGGGCCTTGTGGGGGGCAGCACAGGGGCACAGCCAAAAGCGCTGCTGGCCTGGGGGTCAGAAGCTGCGTTCTAGCCCGAGTTCTGCCCTTACCCAGCTGTGTGACCCCGGAGAGGTAAATTAACCTCTCTGGACCTCTGTTTCTTGACAGGGTTATTGTAAGGATGAACTGACATCCTGAATGGCTTTGCATGGGTGCGTTTGCCAGGGCCAGATGCAGGGGTCACACATAGGGAAAAGTTGTGTCTGAGAAGTGGGGAGGCTGGGCTCCCCCCTAGCTCCCATTCTCAGTCCCTTTGCCTGGTCCCTGGCACCTTTGTCCTCACTTTGCCCTGCCATCATGGACTTTGGTTAATGCTGTCCATGGACAGTTAAGGATTTTGTCCCAGAGCCCTGGGGATGCCAGCCTTCTAGTCAGCTCTCACTCACTTGCTTTGGCAAATTATTCGATGGCCTCAGGTCTTGGTTTTTGTGCTTACCGAGATTCAGTAAAGCCTTGGGTGACAGTCACAGTCATTTCTTGTTAGAATTAAGGTGACCAAACTTACACCCAGGTTGGGGCCTCCTGTTCATGCCTTGTGAGTTTCATTCTCAGAACTGCCAGGGATTGGATGATAACTCACTTGGTCACTCCATCACGACTCTGTTAGAACAGCCTAGGGAGGGAGAGGGCAATGGTTAGCAGGAGGGATGTGGACGGTGGTGGAAATGGAGGCAGCACTGGAGGCATAATTCTATGTCATGAGCGCCCACTCCCCACCGCCCCCTCCCCACGGTTGGCCCTACCCACAAGGTCCCTGGGGAAGTGGAGGCTGAGGGTCATTGGATACAGAGATTTGGTTTCAGTCCCTGGTCAAAGGGAGTTCCTGGACCGACACTCCTCTGCTGACCCACCCTCGCCCATGCCGCCCTCGCCCCCGGGCACTGCCCCCCACCTCGGCCCCGCGCCCAGATCCTGAGGCGTTTCCGGGGCGCCGAGGCCGCGGCATCCGGAGCAGCCTGGAGGCCTTCGGAGAGGAGTCTCCGCGGAGAAAGGCCGCGGGCGGGCACTCCCGGAGCACCGGGAACAGTGACGGCCTCCCCGCGACCCGGGCTCACCCAGCTCCCCTCTGCCCCCGCCCCTTCCAGGCAAGAAATGCACCTACGGCATCAAGTGCAAGTTCTACCACCCGGAGCGGCCGCACCACGCGCAGCTGGCGGTGGCGGACGAGCTCCGAGCCAAGACCCGGGCACGGCCGGGCGGGGGCGCCGAGGAGCCGCGGCCGCCGAGCGCCCCCGGCGGCCCCTTTGGAGCCCGCCCCGCCCCCCGGGAGCCCCGCGCGCACGGCCTGCCGCCCGCGGACCTGGCCGTCCTGCGCGGGGGGTTCTCGCGGCTGACCCTCGGCGACGACCCGGGGCTCCTCGCACCGCGGCCCGCGGGCCCCGCCTGCGGCGTGGCGCCCCGGCCCTGCGGGCCCGGCTGGGTGTCCGCCGGCCGCCTGGCGCCTGGGGTCTCGCCGTCCCGGCGGGTGGGGGGCGCTGCGCCCCCAGACCCGCCCGGCCTCGGGGCGCCGGGACCCGGCCTCCCGAGCCCGCAGGGCCCGTTCGCCACTGGGGACCACCCGCCGCCACCCGGCCCGCAGCGCCAGCCGCGGGGCGGACCCCGCCCCGGAGACCCGCACAGCGATCTGCTTCCCTCGCCCGGGCCGCCCGTCGACCCCTGGGCTGGTCGCTCGAGCTCCGATCGCTTTCCGGGCCGCTCGGCCCGGGCGGAACCGGTCTGGAGCGACTGTGCCTTTGGGGGTCTTTCCGGATACGCGGGCGCAGATCGCGAGGGGGACGCGCGCGTCCGGGCGCGCACCGCTCTCTGCAGCGTCTTCTCGCCGGACCAGGTGGACCACGTGGTGGCCGCGTTCCCAGCGCTTTCCGACCTGGCCAGGCTCGTCCTCCTAGTGCAGAGATCCCAAAAGGCCGGGGCGCCGCTGGGAAACCCCTAGGGACCAGCCCGCACCCCGTCAGGAAGGGCCTCACCTGACCTTGCAGTTCAAGTGGGCGGGCCAGTGCTGGACTGGACCCGCGTCGGCCCCTTGTGGGGCCCCGTTTTCCTGAAAGATGGTCAAGGAAAACCCCTGGTGGCACTTGGTGATCCTCACGGAGGCCGGGGGCCGTTGCGGGGACTTCCACCCACTTCCATGGAGGGATTGATGTCTGCTGTGTCGGAAGACTCTGCAAGTCCCCAGGCAGCTCCAAGGTTGTGTCCTAACAGCCCTAGGCTGTTTGTGCCACTTGCAATTGGAATCCACAAGAAGTGGGTCACAGAATCAATTTAGTGGGTCACCACCACAGATAAGAACGGCCAGGACACACCCTGCACGGCCAGGCTAAGTGCGAACTCTTGTTACCCCCCCCCCCCCGCGATTGTCCTTACACCCTGGGTAGCCACAGAAACTTCATGTGGGTCACGTTCACAAGTTGAAAAAGACTGGCGAATGGTCTTGAATTTCTTGGCATCAAATAATATTTGAAATATGTAGTCAGGTGGCCAGGGGAGGTTTTGGTATCTGGAAGTGTTTGCATTAGCTAACCTCTCCCACAGAGGGTACCCAGCCTCCATGTGTGGCCTCTGCTGTCACGCTGAAATTGTATGGCTGTGCCAGGCTGGGCAGGAGCAGCAGGGGCATTTTATCTTGAGGGCCAGCTTCCAGGGCCTCTTTATGCACACACACACCACACCATGCAAATGTCGCATGCACACACAAGTACACACACACCGCGAGGCTCAGGGTTAGGGGTCTCTGTTTGTTCAACCATCCTCAAACAGCAGTTTCCAGAACCATCCTCCTCTTTTCTTTTCTTCTCTTCTCTTCCCTTCCCTTCCCCTCCCTCCCTCCCTTCTTCCCTTCTCTCCCCCTTCTTCCCCTCTCTCCTTCTCTTTCTGAGATGGAGGAGGTCTCACTCTGTGGCCCAGGCTGGTCTCGAACTTCTGGGCTCAAGCAATCCTCTCACCTTGGCCTCCCAAAGTACTGGGATCACAGGCATGAGCCACTCACTGCACCCGGCCTGACTGAGCCTGGTAAGTCACTCCTTACGGCTAGACTGGGGCCAAGTGGGTTGAGACTTTTGCTTGAAACCTGCAGGTAGGTCAGTGGAGAATTGGGAAGAGCTCAATCTTGAGGGTTTTTTGCCAGCTTCCCGATGCTCTTTCTCCCAGCCAGCTGCTGGCTCTGCATTTGAGAAGGGGCCGCCCATTTGCAATGGCCAAGAAGTGAGCCCAGAAGGTTGAGGCTGCCAGAGGATGGGGCCTCCACACCCTCAGGGTCCCTGGCATCTCTGGATGGCATCTATTCATTCTGGTCACCGTGCCAGCACTCCAGGTTGTGGCTTCTTTGTTCATCAGAGACTAGGTAGCTCGGCCACTCAGGGAGAGTGTGGGGCACCTCCCAGGGGAAAGCCTGGCCCAGCCCTGCAATCTTCCTGCGGCCTGCAAGCACAGAAGGAAATACTTCAGTTATTATTAGGTGGGGGGAACTGCTGGCATGACCCAGGGTGCACCTCAGGGAGAATGTTCATGATTAATGCCACCCCTGGGAGAAACAGTGATGTTAGGGCTTCCTCTGACTGACTCTTTTGGTCTTTTTTTTTTCTCTTTGAGTCAGAGTCTCACTCTGTTGCCCAGGTTGGAGTGCAGTGGCACGATTATAGCTCACTGCAGCCTCAACCTTCTGGGCTCAAGAGTTCCTTCCGCCTCAGCCTCCCAAGTAGCTGGGACTACATGTGCATGCCACCATGTATGAATCATTTAAAAATTTTTTTTTGTAGACCACAAGGTTTCGCTATGTTGCCCAGGCTGGTGTCGAACTCCTAGGCTCAAGCAATCTTCTCACGTCTGCCTCCCAAAGTGCTGGGATTCCAGGTGTGAGCTACCATGCCTAGACTCCTTTGGTCTCTTTAAACTAGATTCTTAGCATGGCTAAAACCAGACCTGTTCCTCAGCTCCTTTTTTCAAAGAGGACACTGCACCCACAGTTTTACCTTATCATATTGGGATCTTAGTCCTGTGGGGTCCCACTCTTTCTAGATAAATTGGATTTCCTTCTGATGGCTGTGTGTGTTTCATTTGGAGAAGACATGCTTTTTGATAGAGCTGCTTTTTGTCTCTCTGGTTCTGTCTTCTAATGTGGAATTGTTGTGTTGCTGATTTACAGTTAGAAACCTTTAAACTACTTCCTTTGAGGACAAGTTTGAGTTGTAGTAAGCTGTAAAGCTATTTTATTTAGTTCACAGTGATTGAGACAAGTACAAAGAAAGGTGAAGAAACAGCACATTTCAAGTGTAATCCCCTTTGGAATTTTTCCAAAGTCTTAGTATGTCTTTGTGACACAAAAACATGGATGGGACTGGTAAATGAAATGTTCCTATTTGCATAGCTGTTACTGTGCTCCAGAAATAAATCACTTTTACACACTTGGACTCTGCTGTCAAACTGTGTGTCAGTTTTTCCTACTGGCTTTCCCCCTAGATTGGTTTGTCACGTTAAAGATCGTGGCTGTGAAGACTGAGGGCAGTCTCAGTCGTTGTGGTTTGGTGTTGTCCTTCTGTTGGGAGGGCCGTGAGGAGCTGGAATCCATCTTTTCCAAGAGGAGAATGTGCCTCTGCTGAATGTTAGCAGGCTGTTCACACAGGCTGCTTGCTTGTTTCTCGACTATAAAAACTTCATTGCAGAACTACAGTGCTCTCTCATAAAAGCAGCTCTTCTTGTTTAAACCTGCAGCAGAGTTCTTGACTACTCAAACCCGAGACCAATGTTGTCTTGGGTTTGCCATGGAGCAGCTTCCCAGAGGCCTCTGGGAGGTGGTTAGAGACAACTTTGGCAGAATGGCTAGGACCAAGGGGTTGAAGCAAGAGAAGCTGTTCCTGCTGATATTGTTCCAACTAAAACGAATCTCAGTTTGACTGGACAGAGCACTCAGTGGGGGGCAATGAAGCTGTTGTGACTGGCATGGGCCTCCAATGAGGCCATAGAGGCTGTGGGCTTCTGGGAGAAAAGTCCATCTATGGGGTGGGGTAGGGAGGAGACCATAGAGGAGGGAGGGAGGGAGAGAGGGGAAGACATGAGATGGGATGATGGGAACTGGAGTAATCACTGGGACCTCAGATCCATCCCATCAGGAGGAAAAGCACACAGCCAGGACCAGTGACATAATTTGTGGGGCCTTGTGCAAAATCAAAATGCAGGGTTCTCTGTTCAAAATGTTTAAGGTTTTCAAGGTGGTGGCAGCAGTGTGGGGCCCTTTTAAGGTCCTGCCTGGGAAGACAGCCTTGCATGGAGTTACCAAAAAGACAAGCAAGAGAACATTCTCAATACTCAAAACATTTAATGAAAGAAGTCAGAGCCCAAGACGCACACACTCTATAGCTAGAAAAGGCCATGTGCACCCTGGGCAGGTGCTGGTACTCTACCCGAGGATCTGCCCACTGCATCCACCTGCAGGACTGACACTTACTGACAAGGCCAAAGTGTGGTAAGGGCCTGTGGCTGTTGGGAGTGAACACTCACATAGGATTAGCAAACCATAATAGTTTCGACTTGATCTGCAGTCAACTTACCTTCAACATAACGTATGTCTGATTGCACCAAGCAATATTAAAAGCCTCCCATGCTTTTCCTGCCCACCCTCCAATGCAAGGGGCCGCCAAGGGGAAGAAGTCGAGAAGCTCATGCAAATCATAGCCTGAGTCATCCACTTTCAAAGGGTAAGAGATACCAGTTAGGTCAGCTCTAAAATTCTACTAGTTAGGATTAGGCAGGGTTCTTTGGCTACGAGCGTGGTTCACAAAACCCACTGGCAGGAGGCCAGGGGTGGAGGTGACTGTGAGATTGACAGGAATTAGGGGCTCAAAACCCTATCAGGACCCTCTTCTGTTTTCTTCTACACCTGGTTTCTTCTGTTTATTCTCTTTTAAGGATTTTCCCACACAATGAGAGCCATTCTGCTGGCTGGCGTAAGCCATATCCTTCCAGCAAAGGTCTCAAGAGGCAGTCTCAGAAAAAGCTTGGGGAAGGATTCTGATTGGCCTGGCTTGGGTCATGTGCCCATCCCCAGACCAATCATTGCAGGATAAGGAAGTACTACAATTAGTCCAACCTGGGTCTCATGCCCATCTCTGGTTAGCATAAGGACATATGTGCTGTAATTGTCACCCTCCATCCAAACCCACGTGGTTGGTGGGACTTGGGATGTGGAGATGAGCAGTGCCTTCAAAGACGGGGGGACATTGTTCAGACAGAAAACATACATGCCCACAACCATGTGCAACCCTGGGGACTGGGCATGAGGCACGATGCGCCCCCACCCCAGCTCTGATCCTATTCAAGAAAGGAGCAGCTGTGCTAGGAGAACCCTTGCGTCTCCCCGTGTGCAGACAGCACAGCCTCCCGTGGAGGAGGGGAAGGGCCTGCTGCTGCAGATCTCAAGGTGTCATCGTGTAAAGGAGCAGGCCCTTCCCCTCCTCCACGGGAGGCTGTAGTTCTGCAATGCCGGGATTGTGGCCAGGTGAGCACTTGGTGGAACACCACCAAGAACTCCTGCGGGGGAGGAAGAGGCAGAGTCAAAAGGTGACCTTGTTTCCCTTGACTCACTTCGGAGCAGATGCTCTAGAGTCCCAGGGAGCTCCCAGGACCAGCAGCTCAGCCCAGCAGCTGGTGGTCAAGTTGGAAGTGAGGGGCTGGGGGCCTAATCTGGCTTGGTAATTCATTTATCTAGAGTTCCTGGGGACAATTCTCTGTCCTCGGGAAGGAATGACACACCTATCCCAATGCTCAGACACAGGAAAGACACAGGAATGATGGGTAAGTAAACAAAAGGGCAAGTGGGTTCAGCATTCAGAGCCAGCTGAATGCAGTGCTTATTACCTGGCTGACTGACTGACTGACATCGACTGACTGACAGATACTGACACTAACATTGACTGACAGGCTGCTGACACTGACTCACTGATGCTGTTTGACTGTCCAGCTAACTGACAATGATTAATAACTGACTGACACTGACTGACATTGACTGACCAATGGACACACACCTAATTGGCTAGCTAACTGACATGGACTGACACTGAGTGATTGACTGTCACTGACTGGTGGGCTGACTGATCCTGACTGACACTGACTGTGGCTGGCACTGACTGACACTTGAGTGACTGACACTTACCGACAAGGCCGAAGTGTGGTCAGGGCCTGTGGCTGTTGGGAGTGATCATTACTCACATAGGATTAGCAAACCACAATAGTTTTGACTTTATCTGCAGTAAACTTACTCTTGAACATAGCATATGTCTGATTGCACCAAGCGATATTAAGCCTCCAGGGTTAGATTTCATCGAAGCCATTCCTGAGTAAGGCATGTGCAGAAAAGTCCCCACCCCCCCAGAGGCACCAGACACAGGAGGAGGACAAGCTTCCTCTCCCAGCAGCAGTGATTACACTTTTTGCTCTCTCAGAGGCCGCCCCCAGGTCTCATTTCTTCAAAGTGTCCACTCCACACAAGCCAGCTACTCGGCAGTCCCCTGGGTCCTGTGTTTTGCTTTTTTGCTTGATCATAATCCCTTTGCTCTCCCTTCCTCCTCTGTCTCTTACTTGCATCCCCCTCAAGTCTCTCCAGTCTCAGAGCCCTCCTCTTGACCCTTCCTCCATGAAGTCTGGCCAGGCCATTCCAGCGCCATGAGCCCCCTTCCTCTCAGGCTGTTTCAGAGATGTCCTTTCAGGGATGGAACATGTCCACACTGCTCATGGCAGCCTCACGACGGTTTTGCTTTGACTGGCTATTTGTTGCTCATACTTGAACTCTTCCCTTGTAGTTAGGCTGGGCTTGTCCCGCTAGGCCACACATATTTGGAAGGTGAGATTCAGTCTTAACCTTGTCTTGCCATCAGCCTTGAGGCTGGTCGGTCAGGCAACATAGCCCTGAATCCCAATGGTTATGACCACCAACTCTGTCTTTCGTTTATGCCCACTGTAGGTTGGCTGGAGCTGTGCATGCAGACAGCCAGGCTGAGGGAGGCTCTGTCTCCAACTTCACATGGGTTAAGTCAGGGAAAGAGAATGTTCTGAAATGTATAGTGGTCACGAAAACTTCTGCCCAGATGTAATCGCTGTTCTCAGTTCTTTGGCTCAAATAGGCCACATGGCAATTCTTAAGTTTCTAAGGACACGAAAGCATGATCCCACTGGGATATCTGCATGTGGTAGACACATTTGGAGAATGGCACTAATGACAACTGACCTGTGGTGGTCTAGAAAGAAATATTTATTGATTGAAAACCCAAAGGAGGGAATGAGTTACATGAAGCGTGGCATGTCCATTTAATGAAATACTATAAACCATTAAAATGATATCGTCAAAGGGTGCTAATGACAAGGAAACTGTTGAGCATACATTGTGAAGTAGAAAAATGGATTATGAAAAATAATTAAAAAGAAAAAATGTTAAAAAAAATACATGTTATATTTACAGAAAAGAATCCAAGGAAATTCACTAAAAGACCACCAGAATATAACTGGTAACCTCATATTCAGGCCCCCCAGGAAAAAATTTAGAATGAAGAATGGTGGGTCAGAGTTTAGTCCCTGTTCCCCTTATCTGAGGCCCACGTGCCTGCAGATCTATTTGATGGGAGTCCAGGTCCAGGTCTGGGTTTCTGAAAGACAGTTCAGGGATGTATGTTAAGATGTTATCTTTAGTTTCCACAGCGAAACCAAACACCTCTGGAACTCTACTTCCTTGACTATTGTTTTGGGTTACTATTACCTTCCTGTTTAACAAGTTACTTACTTCTGGGGCTAGCTAGGTGCCTGGAATTTCCCTTAAAGGAACTTGGGATCTTCCTTTATTTCCATGCTTAGGAGGTCAGCAGGCCCCTAAAAAGCTCAATCTCACCCCCAAGACCATGGACATTGTCCTGGGTTCTTCTACATTAGGGATTATATATCACAAGCATAAGCTGGCAGGCCTCGCTGTGGACTCTCGGCCCTGGGACCTCACGGCCCTGGGACCTCACGGCCTAGACTCTTGGGAGAGGAGGAGGAGGAAGATGGACATATCCCTGTTCTCTGTTTGAGCTCTGTGAGTTGACTTGCGCTAGGGATTTTTTTTTTTTTTGGCCAAGTTATTTTCAGAATAATTCTTCATGATCTGTTTGGGGCAAAGGCAGTTGATTTATGACTTTGCCGTCCTTGGATTTGTTGACAAAGCTTTGCCTGAGGCCCTGGGGAGGTTTTCCTTTGCTTATTTACCCAGAGTGATTTAGGAACCGCAGTGCCGAGAGGTTTCCCTATTTCTTCCGCCCTATGACCTGACCGCGTGGTTGTTGTCATCAGGGTTCACACCCCGGCCGGGGCCCAGCCTCATATTTTATGGGAAATGGCAGTTATCCTTTGGACGCCCTGGGCCATGTCACTCATAGTCTGGTCTGCAGCCCCACTGAGAATTCCCCAGGAGAGTCCCAGGAGCTGCTGGTCTCACTGAGCCCTGCTGCCTATAGCCTGGCCTCTTCCCACCTCCTGGGCTTCCGCTGCTGAAAGGCAGAAGAAGAGCAGGATGAATGATGATGATGATGATGATGATGTATTCTGACGAGTTAGCCTCCTCAAAGTCTGTGAGCACAGTCCAGGCCTGTGGTGCCCATGGCCACCTGGGCTGGTTTGTGAGGAAAGCGGGCCCATGGGGCAGAAGAGTGACCCTGGGCCTCTATCTTTGGGCTAGTAGGTGAGGGCGGTGTACTTAGTACACTCATGTGTGACTTAGTACATTCATGTCAGGGTTGAGTGGAGAGGAAGTTAAGAGGTCCTTAGGGCACTCCCGCCCAGAGAGGCCTAGTCACTGGCTGAAGGCACAGGGGTGGGGGGTGGGAGGGTGGGGGGTGTTGGGAGCTTGTGGCCCTAGGGCTATGCTGTCAGGTTAGGGATTTCTGTGTGTGGTTTAATGGTTTAATCTATTTATTGGCTTTTTTTTTTTTTTTTTTTTAGTCAGGGTCTAATTCTGTCATGAAGGCTGGAGTGCAGTGGCATGATCATGGCTCACCACAGCCTCCAACTCCTGGTCTCAAGTGAGTCACCCTCCTCAGCCTTTTGTGTAGGCGGGACTACAGGCGTATGCCACCATGCCTGGCTAATTTTTTCATTTTATTTTTTGTAGGGTCAAAGTTTCGCTATGTTGCCCAGGCTGGTCTTGAACTCCTGGGTTCAGGTGATCCTCTCACCTCAGCCTCTCAAAGTGCTGATATTACAGATGTGCACCACTGCACCCACCTGGGTTCTTAACCTTAAAAAAAAAATGTTGTTTTTGGCATCTGGTGAGACCCATGGACCCATTCTGAGGTTACAAAGGATCCCGATCAAACTGAAATACAGTTACCCAAACTGTTTAAATTTGTTAAAATGACTAATTTGGGTTATAGTACTCTATTTGCTTTAGTGTTGGTGCATTGAATAGAAAAATCTAGTGGGATGTAATAAACACCTGGCTGCTATCTCTCGATGCCAGTAAATTGAGAGGCAGGGAACTGGCAGAAAGAAGTTTATTTCTGAATTCAGAATTCAGGGAGATAGAACCTGGCTTCAGGCATTTCTGGAACCAGTCTGCTTGCCCCTTAGGTTCCACAGTCCGTTTTTATAAGTTTAGGGTTGCTGGTACCTATACAGTGACTACATGACTGACAGCATTGTACAGACCTCAAGTCACAGCCGCATTTTGTTAACAGTAACATTTATGGTGCACATTTCCTGGCGCCGGCTACCAAAAGGTAGCTCACAGTGTTATCAGTAATGCCAGACTGAAGAGTTGAATAATCTTGCCAGAGAGTAAGGGAGTTAACAGAGCCTATTACAAAGTAAAACACGATTCGCTATGACATATTGTTGATTAGTATTTATAACACACAAAAAGTTTATATAAATTACAAGGCTTATGGGTCCACGGGTGCTATATTTTCACATTTGTGACCACCGATAAAAGAAGTGAATAGAGATTCATTTCTCTCAGCTGAGTGAGCACTGTCTGCAGGGGGTTGAGGGTTCTTTGAAGTGACTTAATGGGGAATGTGTAGGAGATAAGAGAAACTCTTTTGCTAATTCTCAGGAATGTAGGTATGTGCAGGCCCACTTGAATGCTGGTTATGCCTTTCTTTAAGGGGTGTGGCATATGGGTAGACACTAGTGGCTTTCCACATCAATGACTAATGTGATTTCTCATGTCTTGTAACTGCTAAGAGGTGATGAACATACCTGACACTTTGAGATGTCTGTACCAACTACAATGTGTTATGAGAACATCAGAGGTTTGGCAACCACAGGTACTTTTAATAAGAACCACAGAGGGTTGTTGCCTATATTTGGAAGAAAATGCTAAATTTCAGTTAGAAACCAGAGAAGATAAGGAAGTTTCTGAACGGTCACTGGGCAGGAATGGGAAAAAGTTTGGCCTAGACCAAACAAGTCCGGACTTTGGCAGTGGGGATATAGTCAGCTTCCTTGAGCATGGGACTGCTTGTAGGGGAGAGGGAATTCTAAGCAAAATTGAGATTTTCACAGGGAGGAGGAATGGCAGTGTGGATGCTGAGTTGATCCCCCACGAATGTAGAATTTAGACAGAGTAGGAGAGAAAGGAGCAGTCTGCTCACAGGGCTGTGTCATGTGATTTCAGATGTGATTAGCCACCTTTGACTGTGGTTTGAGAAACAGAGAACATAGGTCTGCAGAGAGAGAAAAAGGAAGCAGAGACACAGACAGAAGATAGAAAGAATGTGCCTGTGTTCAAGTTCTCTCTGAGATACAGTTGCCACATCCAGGCGTGGGTGGCTCTGAAAAGCACTCCAGGTCTGGATCATAAAGTTCCTTTTTCTGTTTAAGCAAGTCTGGAGGACTTCTCTTCTCTTCTTTTTTATTTTTATTTTTTAAAGTCTGGGTCTCACTCTGTTGTCCAGGCTGGAGCGCAGTGGCATGATCGTGGCTCACTGCAGGCAATCTTTCTATCTCAGTCTTCTGAATAGCTGGGACTATAGGTGCGTGCCACTGTGCCTGGCTAGTTTTTAATTTTTTCAAGAGACAAGGTCTTACTATGTTGCCCAGGCTGATCTCAAACTTCTGGACTTGAGCAATTTTCCTTCCTTGGCCTCCAAAGTGCTGGGATTTCAGGTGTGAGCCACCATGCCCAGACCTAGGAGGATTTTTTAAATTTGCAAATAGGAGCTATAACTCAGAGAAGGAAAATCTTGAGGTCAGGAACTATGTGTGTTTCTTAACTTTTTTGTTCATTAGTCTGTCTGTGGCACATTGTAGAAACTTCTTTTTTTTTTTTTTTTTGAGTTGGCGTCTCACTCTGTCACCCAGACTGGAGTGCAGTGGCCTCGACCTGCTTGGCTCCGGTGATCCTTCTGCTTCAGCCTTCTGAGTAGCTGGAACTACAGGTGCGCACTACCATGCCCGGCTACTGTAGAGATGAGGTCTCAACAAGTTGCCCAGGTGGGTCTCAAACCGCAGGCTCAGGCAATCCACTCACCTCGGTCTCCCAAAGTGCTGGGATTACAGGCTGAGCCACCGAGCCCGGCCTGTAGAGACTTCTTAAAATGCTTTTAGAGTGGGATAGAATTGAAGTTGAGAGAAAGGCAAGATATAGGCTATAGGAAGCCCAGTACGGGGTGAAAGTTTGTCTTTTTTTTTTTAAGTAGTAGAGACAGAGTCTTTCTATGTTGCCCTGGCTGGTCTTAAAATCCTGGCCTCAAGTGATCCTCTCATTTTGGCCTCCCAAAGTGCTGGAATTACAGGCATGAACCACTGCACCTGGCCAGTTTGTTCATTTTTAAATTTATTTTCTGTGGGAAGAACTTGGAGCACGTCTAAATGTCAGTAGACAACAGGAAGTAGCAGCTCCGGGAAACAGAGTGTATAACTGAGGGACCAAGCTCTCTGTGGGAGGAGCGGGATTCACCCAGCCTGTGGAGGAGGCATCAGCATTCGTTAGGAGGAGGCAGAAAGGCCTGGGTCTTTCTTAGAGGGTGATGAGGGGAGAGCATGGGCACTGACTTGGGTCTGAAGGAGTGAGCGGTGGTCGGTGAGACAGGAAGCGTAAGGATTTCTTACTGATGGTGACTTTCTTTGTGAAGCAGAAAGCACGGCTGCCAGCTGAGACCTCTGGGTAGGTGGCAAGCCTCTGGCTGGGGCTTAGGATGGGCCTGCAGGGTGGGCTGCTAGGCTTACTTAAGCCAGCAATCATCATCCTTCAAAGGGCAGGGACTGTCATGTGGAACATTCTCACTGAATGCAAAATGGCAGGGTGGAGGGATGGGACCCTGACAAGGGCTGAATAGTGTGTGGCAAAGACCACTTCGGCCCTTGACAAACTGCCAAACTGCTCATAACAGGGGCTGCGGCCTCTCTTCCACGAGGGAGCCTCCCAACAGGTCCAGAGGACAGAATGGAAACCAAACGCCACCAAACCCTGTATAGGACAGCTGCTTTTGACAAAGGTGCAAAGACATTTCAGTGGAGAACGGGTAGTCTTCAACAACTGGTGCTAGAACAACTGGACATCCACATGCAAAATAAAACAATGACTGGGCTCAGTGGCTCAGCTTGTCATTCGAGCACTTTGGTAGGCCTAGGAGAGTGGATTGCCTGAGCCCATTGGCTTGAAATCAGCCCGGACAACTTGGTGAGACGTCGTCTTTACAATAAAATAAAAAATTAGCTGGGCATGGTAGCATGTGCCTGTAGTTCCAGCTGCTTGGAAGGCTGAGGCGGAAGAATTGCTGGAGCCCAGCAGGTCAAAGCCAGGGTGGCCATGAGCCGTGAGTGTGCCGCTGCACTCCAGCCTGGGCGACAGAGTGAGACTCCAGCCCAAAGGAAAAACAAAAACAGAAACAACAAAACAACGCAGATCATTCTGTGCTAATGTGCTAATATAACAATTAATTCAAAATGGATCATAGGCGAGATCTGAGACCTAAAAAGATAAAGCTGCTCGAAGTACATTAGCAAATGACTGTGACTTTGAGCTCCATGAAGATTACTTAGGTATAACACTGAAAGCATGATCCATAAAGAACAAGTTAATACAATGGGGTGGCCAGGTGTGGTGACTGACTTCTGTAATCCCAGCTCTTTGGGAGGCTCAGGAGTTCCAGACCAGCCTGGGCAACACAGTGAGACCTTGCCTCTACAAAAAAATTTTTTAAAAAGTAGCCGAGTGTTGTGGTGCATGTCTGTAGTCCCAGCTGCTTATGGGACCGAGGCCCAGAAGGCTGAGTCTGTGGTGACCTCTGATCATGCCACTGCATCCCAACCTGGACGACAGAATGGGATCCTGACTCAAAAAAAAAAAAAAAAAAAAAAAATTGGAGTGCTCTTTGAAAGACACTGTTAAGAGAATGAAGACAGACCACAGACTGGGAGAAAATATTTGCAAAGCACATTATCTGTTAAAGGATGCATGTACAAAGTACATAATGAACTCTTAAAGCGCGATCATAAAACAAACAAACCAATTTAAACGCTGGATAAGACTTCACCAAAGAAGAGACAGATGGCCAGTGATGCGGTTTGGAGGTTTGTCCCTTCCAAATTTGATGTTGAATGTGGTCCCATTGTTGGGGGTAGGGCCTGGTAGGATGCGTTTGCGTCATGGGTGCATCCCTCACGAGTGGCTTGGTGGAAATGAGTTATCGCTCTATCAGTTCAAGGCTCTATCAGTTCACGTGAGAGCTGGTAGATTGAATGAGCCTGGTACTTCCTGTCTCTCTCTTTTTCCTGCCCTTGCCATGTGACTTGCCTCCTCCCTCTTCACTTTCCTCTGTGCTTCCCGAGGCGCTCGCCAGAAGCAGGTGCCAGTACTATGCTTCTTGTAGAGTGCAGAATCGTGAGTCAAAATAAACCTTTTTCTTTATAAATCACCCAGCCTCAGGAGTCCTTGATAGCAACGCAAAACAAACTCGTACAGCCTGCAAGCCCATGAAAAGAGGCTCACCATTTTGAGTTATTAGGAAAATGCAAATTAATAATAAATTAATGCAATGAGATACTGTCACATATTGGAAAGGCTAAAATTAAGAGACAGATTGTATCAAGTGTTGACAAGAACATGAGGTAACTAGAACCATCATTCAGGGTTGGTGGGAAAATAACCTGGTATAACTACCTTGGAAAACAGTTTGATAATTTCTTAAAAGTTAAACATTCACTTTACTCCTAGGTATTTACCCAAGAATGATAAAGGCACATGATCATACAAGGATTTTTACGCAAGTATTCGGGTAGTTTTATTTGTAACGCCCTCAAACTGGAAACAATCCAGATGTTCATCAACAGGTGAATGAATAAACAAATCATAGCATATTCATACACCGGATACTATTCAGTGTTATACCTAATATAGAGGAATTAGCTGTTGGGACATGCAACATAAACGAATCTCAAAACAATTATGCTGAGTGAAAGAAGCCAGTCAAACAAGAGTACATACCGAAGGGTTTCATCTATATAAAACTCTGGAAAAAGCAAACAATTGACTCTTGACAGAAAATAGAAGAATGGTTACCTGGAGATGGGGGAGTGGGGAGAGAGAGATTACCAAGGTGCATGAGGCGACTTTGGGGGCAATGGGTATATTATTGTCTTGATTGTAGCGATGGTTGTTTCATGGATGTGTACATAGGTCAAAACTCATCAATTGTACACCTTAACATGTGGCGTTTGTAGTACATCAATGATACATTAGTAAAGATGTTGAAAAGGAAGAAAAAATCCTGTATAGAAGAAAGGGTATTTCCAGAAGGAGGAACTCTCCAGAGTTTAATGTGGGTGGGCTTTCCGTGTGAGTCTTGTGAGTGGGTCCCAGCTTCCCCTGTCACCCTTCTGTCCTATACCCAGTCCAGCAGGAAGTGGCCCTGTGTTGTCTGTCCCTGTTGGGGGGGGGCTGCCCGAGGGTGGTGTGGGCCCATCTTAGCCAAATGACAGACGTGGGGGAGGAAGAGACACAGTGGTCTGTCCCGGCTATTTCCAGGCTGTCAACATCTCCTCGAGGTGGGGTCCTCCCATGCTAGGCTGCCAGCTTCAGAGTTAGGCTGTGTGCCAGACCTCTCCTGACCTCCAGTGAGTCCTTGTCTCATCTGAGGCCTCCTTCCCTGCCCCTTCATGGACACCCCCATCTGCCCCCAGGGAATCCCTGAGGGTGA
Source organism: Cephalopachus bancanus (assembly GCA_027257055.1). Lineage (NCBI taxonomy): Eukaryota > Metazoa > Chordata > Mammalia > Primates > Tarsiidae > Cephalopachus > Cephalopachus bancanus. Next base: position 1,771,485 of record JAPVLO010000006.1, read on the forward strand.
TGCCCCTCCTATTTCAGGCCCAGCCCCAAAGACCACCAGAGAGGATTTGGAAGAGAGACAGGAAGGGGAATGCAGACATCCTACTAAATAAGGGCTCAAGGAACAACCAAAAAATGGGGATGGGATAGAAAGTGACAGCAGAGAGAGAGAACGCAGGAGAAAATGCCCCTTCCCGGGCTGGCCATGCGCAGACCCCCAGTAGAACTGTGGACTTGGCTTTCTCCTTACCTGGTTTCTGCCTCCCCTGTTTTATCTAGCCCTTCCATAAGCGGCAGAGTCTGTGAGCCCTGGGTGATGTTAGCTGCATGTTTTCAATGTACAGTCAAAGAAATGTGCAAGTATGTGACTAAAGCTATGAGCAGTGGTCCCCAACTTTTTTTGGCATCAGGGACTGGTTTTGTGGAAGACAATTTTTCCATGGGAGGAAGGGCGGGGAGGGGTGCCGGGGGATCATCAGGCGTTAACTTCTCATAAGGAGTGTGCAACCTAGACGCCTCACATGCACAGTTCACAATAGGGTTCGTGCTCCTACGAGAATTTAATGCCAGCACTGATTTGACAGGAGGCAGAACTCAACTTGCCCACCACTCACCTCTGGCTGTGCAGCCCTGTTCCTAACAGGCCAAAGACTGGTACAGTCTGCAGCCCCGGGGGTTGGGGATCCCTGCTTTGGAGACAGAAAGTCGATTAGTGACTGCCAGTGGCTGGGGATGACAGTGGGAGGGGGCAAGGAGTTGACGGCCAAGGGGTATGGGATCTCTTCTTGGAGTGATGAGAATGTTCTAGAATTGATTATGGTGTTGGCTGCACAGTTTTGTGAATAAACTGAAAATTATTGAATTGTACACTTTTTTTTGTATTGGGGGTATCACTGTGTCATTCAGGCTGGAGTGCAGGGGCACGATCACAGTTCACTGCAGCCTTGAATATCAGGCCTTAGCCTCCCAAGTAACTGGTACTACAGGCATGCACCTTCATGCCTGGCTAATTGTTTATTTTTTGTAGAGACAAGGTCTCACTATGTTGCCCAGGCTGGTTTTGAACTCTTAGGCTCAAGCAGTCCTCCTGCCTCAGCCCCCCAAAGTTCTGGGATTATAAGCACGAGCCTCTATGCCCGGCCGAATTGTGTACTTTAAGTGGGTGAATTGTACAGTATCTAAATTGTATTCCAATAAAACTGTTATTAACAAAAGAAAGTAAGTTGGCGTGGGTAATATCCCGAACCATCCTCCCAAGGATATCCAATCTGTGGAAGTCCTTGGCTACAGGCTTCCACAGTCCCTGTGCTCTGATATCGCAGGGCCCTCGTTAAAGCTGCCCAGGAGTAAGAACTGAGGGGTGCCCTGGGCTGCCACCACCAGGAACCAGTTGCTGTGGTTCCAGGATAAGTGGGTGCAGTCAGCTCATCTGGGGGCCGAGGGGACACGGGCTGGTCTCACCCAGGGAAGGGCACTGTGGTGGCAGGAGTCTCAGTGTAGCTTTGGGTTCCAGACAGGGTTTTGGCTGCTTGGGGACATCCTGGGGGTTATGGCCCACAGCAGTGTAGTCACCACATCAAGGGCTGTAAAAGCTGCTGCCAAGCGTCTGTCATTCTCACTCCCTGGAGAAAACATCTGGCATCCTGAGTCACAGCTGACCCAGTCTCAGAGCTGCTGGGCCACAAGGCCACTTCACACTTTTGTGGGTCCAGGGCTGACACCATATCTAGATGGAGAGGGACAGAGAACTGGAGCCACTTGAAGCCCCTCAGGCAGGGTAGGGGTCCTTGGTGACCCGTCACCCCAGGTCTCCCAGCACCGTCCCAGTGCTAGCACTGAAAGTCCTGAATCCCGGGAGACCCTTCAGTCTTGGCAAACCAGATGGCTGGTCACCCCAATTCCTCACAAGCCCATGACCCCTGAAGGCAGATGGCCAGGTAGAAAAACTCCTGAAATGCTCCAAGAACTGTCTTTCGCCCTCTTCCCCTCCTGTGTCCACTGTGACAGGAACATCTGGAGAGGCTGAGAGAAAAGTCTTGATATGAGCCTTGGAAAAGAAGCAACGAGAAGCCAGACAGCAGGACATCAGGGCCTTGGCCAGGACAGCCGGCTATGACAGGCCTTGGGGTGGGGCCTGCTCTCTCCTGCTCTGCTCACACCACGACTGTCAAACGCAGCTAAGTTGTCAAGGAATGTGTCACCACCAGCCCTGGGCAAGAGGGAGATGTGGGATAGTGCACGTAGGGCCCTTGGGTGACCCCATCCTCTCTTCATGTCCTTGTCAAAACCTGCTCTCTAGAAAGACTAGGAAGGGAGGATGGCTTAGGGGCAAGAAGATCTTTCCAAGTTCTGGGTCCACACCTGGAGTGAGGGAGCGGTGCTGTCTTCTCCATCAGGACTCACTGGAGCTGAGGTCATAGTAACTCGTGGGCAACAGGGGAGCCTTCTCCCACGTCCAGACAGAGAACCTGCACTTCCCCTTCAGCGACCACTTCGCAATGACCACAAGAATACATGTCTTGCTTTTATTTTCTACCATGTTGGTTATAAAACGTACATACAATATTTTATCTGCTATGGCAAATGTCATTTTAATCACATCACATTGTCTATGCCCAAACCCACCTTAGTGGATCAATATCATCATTTTATCCAGTAATGGGTCTATTTAAATTTTTAAAGAAGAGGTTGGCTGGACACAATGACTCACATCTATAATCTCAGCATTTCCAGAGGCTGAGGCAGGAAGATGGCTTGAGGCCAGAAGTTCAGACCAGCCTGGGCAACATAGCAAGATCTCGTCTCTACAAAAAATTTTTAAAAATTGCCAGGTGTGGTGGTGCGTGTCTATAGTCCCAGCTACTCAGGAGGCTGAGGTAGAAGGATGGCCTGAGGTGGAAGGATGGCCTAGGTGGTCAAGGCTGTAGTAAGCTGTGATTGTGCCACTGCACTCCAGCCTGGCAACAGAGTGAGACCAAATTAAAAAAAAAAAAAAAAGAGAGAGAGAGAGAGATTTACTAAAAGGCCAATGACTATTAATGGAAAAAAAAAAAAGGCAACATAAACACCCAAATCATGTCTACTGATTCCACCACCTTAAAGCAGCCCCGAGACGTCATGGCATCCATTCAAAATGGCTCATAAAATTAAGAACCAGGACAAATGTCTTTTTTTTTCAACATTGTATCTGGTGAAAATGGGTCAGGAATGACATTCTGGATGATCAGAGTGTGTACACAAACACACGTCACAAGACCATACATAAACAACGTTTCAGAAGTTTTTCTGAGTAAAAATAGTCATTGTAGCCGGGCTCGGTGGCTCAACCTGTAATCCCGCGCCTTGGGAGGCTGAGGTGAGTGGATTGCCTGAGCCCACGGGTTTGAGACCCGCCTGGGCAACTTGGCGAGACCTCATCTCTACAATAAATCAAAAATTAGCTGGGTGAGGTAGCGAGCGCCTGTAGTTCCGGCTACTTGGAAGGCTGAGGCAGAAGGATCGCCGGAGCCCAGCAGGTCGAGGCTGCGGTGGCTGGGAGTGGCCACTGCACTCCAGTCTGGGTGACAGAATGAGACTCCGACTCAAAAAAACAAAACAAAAAAATTATCATTGCTAAGCAGCAGCTTCCAAAATAGATGAACTTAAACTAGGGGGAATAATGATAACATATTACATATAACACCGACACTTCACACATTCCATGGACTATTTTATATAGTTTTTATATTAATTCTTGGTGCTGTGCAGTGGGTTTTGAACCCCATTTTATAGATGGAATAAACTGAGATTCACAGGGGTGACTTCCCCACAGTCACTAGCTAGTAAGTATTGGGTTTCAGCTGTGAAGGTCAGGGGCCAATCAGAACTCTTCCTGTGGTATCTGCAAGCAGTGATGGATGAGCCTTCTTTGCCATCTGCTGCTTTGTGGCTAAGCCAACTACCCTTGGCCTTGGCAGCCTCGCTGCTAATCTCAGCTCCACTTCCTACCATTGGCTGTGTATTCTTTTTCTTTTCCTTTCTTTCTTTCTTTTTTTAAGAGACTGGGTCTTACTATTCTGCCTCGGCTGGTCTCAAACTCCTGGCCTCAAGAGATCCTCCCACCTTGGCCTCCCAAAGTGCTGAGATTACAGGCTTGAGCCTCTGCACCTGACCAGCTGTGTGTCCTTAGGAAAGTACTTTAGCTTATCTGAGTCTCGATTCTCTCATCAATAAAATGGACACAGAGAGTATCTGACAAATGGGATCACTGAGAAGATTAAATGAACTACTGTAAATAGAACTCCGAGTACAGTGTTTGTCAGAGTTATTGCACAAAATGTTGGCAATTATTATTACATTGTTATTCCAAGCAAATGATAAAACTAACTGAAGGCAGTGACTGGCGGACACTGGCCTCTGTGACCATGAGTTGCACACAACTGGTGCTTCATGAAGTTATTGATTTTCAATAATTGTGAAGGGCAAAGTACTCAGGTTGTTGATAATTTCAGGGTCAAGACAAGTAGGCAGTCAGTTTCATTAGTGGTTTGTTGCGCAGATTTAGAGAATTTATACACGGCCATGGAAGGAGAAAGGACTGCCTCTTCACATGGTGTGATGCTTGTTTTGGGAACATGTACTCATTTTGTGTGTCCTGTGTGTAGGGTTAGAAACACTAGTATTATTGGGCCAGTTTTGTTCTTAATCACATGTATATTCTCGAACATTTTGACATTCAGATGCCTTCTGGGGAACGGGCAATATACCGCTAAGGTCTTGTCTGGCTCTGACAGTCTACGGTTTTAAAAAACCTTTCCAACACAGGGATGCAGCGTCGCTGAGCAACCCGGATTGAAATGGAAAAAAGTGTGTGTCCCCACTTCGTGCAGGCTTTGCCCACCCAACTACAGAAATGGTTCTCCCCCTCAAATCTCACTTCCCATAAAGGCTTGAGGGGTTGTCTTAAAGGACTTCAAACATGGTCTCAGCGCTGGGGAGGATGCTGGGGGGACGCCCTCCAGAGCCCTTCTGATTTAAGCCCAATCTAAATCTTCTCAAGCAGTGCGGGTCTTCTGGCCGGGGGTGGGTTGGGGTGGGAATCCGTCTGCTTCGGCAGTCCTAATCCACTGCAGTCCTGAATCCTCCATTCTCTTCCACACGGAGTCACTAGAGAAACAAGCCACCAAACACACCAGGCCGTGTCGGGGCGACGGTCCCAGCCCTTCAGGCCGTAGAGCGCGTGTGAGTACCATCACCGACCACGAGGTGTCGCTGTTGTAGCACACCATGCAGTGACCTAGGCTGGAGACAATTCGGACCCGCTCCGAGTTTGACATTGACTTTCCACGTGATCATGCGGTTCCCACAAGTCTGGTAGCGCTGAGGGTGAGTCTGATAACCAGAGAACAAATGATGATGATGATGATGATGATGATGATGATGATGATGATGATGATGATAATGATAAAATAATACACCCACACTTGCCCTCTGGGGGTTACAGCTCTTTGTGAGGGAGGAGGAAGAGCTGTGGGTTTCCCAGGCTACTGGAAAGGCAAAGTAAATAGATTTCCACGTTGCGTTTTAAAACTCATAAACGACTTCGAACATAAGAAAATCACAGAATATAACAAATGCCTGAACTGAATTTGAACATTTTGTCATGTTTGCATCATTTTTTTTCTTTCTTTCTTTTTTCTTTCTTTCTTTCTCTCTCTCTCTCTCTCTCTCTCTCTCTCTCTCTCTCTCTCTCTCTCTCTCTCTCCTTTCTTTCCTTCCTTTCTTTCTTTCTTTTAGTCTTTGAGGTGGGGTCTCACTGTCACCCAGGCTACAGTGCAGTGGCACCATCAGGGCTCACCACAGCCTCGATCTCCTGGGCTCAGGCGATCCGATCCGATCCTTTTGCCTCAGCCTCCCCAGAGAGCCTCCCTGGGATTATAGGCGAGCCAACATGCCCAGCTAATTTTTTGAATTTGTGTAGATACTGGTCTCGCTATGTTGCCCAGGCTGGTCTCAAACTCCTGAACTGTGATCCTCTTGTGTTAGCCTCCCAAGAGTGCTGGATTATAGGTGTGGGCCACCATGCCCAGCCAGTATTTTATTTCTTTTTAGTAACGAGTTGTAATTTTCTCTACAAAGGTATGAGTGTATATTTTATTGAAATTATTTTTGAGCACCTTATCATTTTTACTATTATGAATGAATTATTTTATCCTTTACACGTTCCTGTAGTCTGTTACTGGTGTATTTATTTTTGCATGAATAAATCTTGAATTCTCTGAATGCTTTGTCTACATCTATTGAGATGATTCGATTTTTCTCTTCTGTTAATATGCAGTTGATTTATTTTATTATTATTATTATTATTATTATTTTACTGAGTTGAGGTCTCTGTTGCCCAGGCTGGAGTGCAGTGGCATGATAACGGCTCACTGCAGCCTCTACCTCATGGGTAATCCTTCTGCCTCAGCTTCCCAAATAGTAGCAGGTGTGTACCACCATGCCCTGCTAAGTTTTTTTGTTTGTTTGTTTTTGTTTTTTTGTAGAGACGAAGTCTCGGCTATGTTGCCCAGGCCGGTCTTGGGCTCCTGAGCTCAAGCAATCCTCTCACCTCAGCCTCCCCAAGTGCTGGAATTACAGGCATGTGCCGCCACGCCCGACATGATTTATAATTTTTATTTCTAATAAAAATTTTAGTTATTTTTCTCTCCCCACCCCACAACAGGCTGCCCTCCAATTTGTAATTTTTAATGTTGGCCAGCCGTGGTGGCTCATGCCTGTAATCCCAGCACTTTGGGAGACCAAGGCAGGAGAATTGCTTGCGCCCAGGAGTTTGAGATCAGCCTAGGCAGCATAGTGAGAGCTCATCTCTAAAAAAAATTTTTTTAGTTAGCTGGGCATGGTGCCTGTCGTCCCAGCTATTCTGGAGACTGAGGCAGGAGGATTGCTTGAACAGAGGATATTGAGATTACAGTGAGCTATGATCACGTCACTGCACTCTAGTCTGGATGACAAAGGGTGACACTGTTTCAAAAAAAAAAAAATCTTAAAAAAAATGTTGCACCATCTTTGCATATGAGTAAACTGGTTAATTTTCTCTGTTAGTTCAGACCAACAGAAGTTTCTGCAATAAGGAAATGTTCTGCTCTGTCCAAGAGGGTAGCCACTAGACATATGTGGCTATTGACATGTGGTTAGTGTGACCGAGGAGCTGAACTTTATATTTTATTTCATTTTAATTAATCTAATTAGAAATGTAAATAGCCACATGTGGCTTGCGGCCGCGCTGCCAGACGTGCAGTGCCCTGCCAAGCCCAGCTGTGTGTCCAGTGCTGGGCTGCCTGTGCCACTGCTGGGTTTATCTCCTGCGTCCCTGCACTGGCACGGGCTCTTGGCTGGTGGCTTCTTGAGTCACTCTGTCACGCGTGATTTCTGCCTGTCCTCTGCAAGTGTAGTAAAGAAAGCAAGACCACCGCTCTCCCCAGGGAAAGATAACAGATCAGTTGAAGCTGGACCTGATCCTGATGCAGTGAGAAAAGTCACATGACCTGGCACGTGTCCTTGACAATGCTGGTGCGTTCACCACGCCAGGTCTTCAGCTCCGCACTCCTTTTCACAAGCAGGGGACGGTGCCCTCCCTCGCTGCGGACCTCCCTGCAACAGTGAGCACATTCACATTTAGAGTGAAAAGCCCAGTTTTTCTTCAGGAAAAAAAAGCAAAAAACACAAAGGTGCATGTGGATTCCATCATTAAAGAAATATATACCCTACTTAGAAAACACAGTCCAGGCAGGGCACAACGGTTCACACCTAGCCTGTAATCCCAGCATTTAGGGAGGCCGAGACGGGAGGGTTGCTTGAGCCCAGGAGTTTGAGACCAGCCTGGGTCACATCGTAAGACCTTATCTCTAATGAATGAATGAATGAGTGAATGAATGAATAAATCACAGACCATAAAGAAAAGTGACAAGAAAAAAATGCAACCACTTAACATTTGGTATATCACCTCTAATATGTTCTTAATGCGTAAGCTTTTTACAGTTTCTAGGTGTGTGGTTGAAATCATTTTGTAGATATAATTAAAACCCTGTTTTTAAAAATAATACTATAACCTGAGTATTTCCTCATCTTTTTATAAACTTTGTGAAGGTAATCTGTCAGAACTGTATTTTTTTCTCATGGAGAGACTATAATTTACTTAGTAAACATTACTTATTTCTCTTTTTTGCTATTATGAGTAAAAATATATTTGGCATACAGCCTTTCATTCTTCCAGAATTTACCCAAAGTGGAATTATCAGATGCAAGCAAAGTCACCAACGTTTTAAGGCCTCTGACGCCTGTTGCCAACTGCTTTCCAAAAAGGCGAGCAATGTATACCATTCCCTGTAACACACTTCATTGTCACGCCCTCATCAGCAGGAGTTCGTTAAAAACAAACCCCAAGCTACCATCGGAAGCACCACTCCAACAATTTGATGGGAAGAGGCTTCACCTCCATGTCTTTGATGAACTCTTTTTGTGCATCTGTTAACACGTCTTTGATTAGCTTTTTTTACATTTTGTGAACATGTTTATTTCCACTTTGGTGAATCATATGTTCAAGTATTTTACCTACTTGGTAATCAACATCTCTGTGTTTTTTTATTTATTCATCGTAAAAACGCTATATGTTGTAGGCCAGGCACGGTGGCTCATGCCTGTAATCCCAGCACTTTGGGAGGCCAGGGTGAGAGGATTGCTTAAACCCAGGAGATGGAGACCAGCCTAGACAACATAGCGAGACCCCGTCTCTAGGTAAAAAGTTAAAAATCGGCTGAGCATGGTGATGTGCACCTGTGGTTCCAGCTACTCAGGAGGCTGAGGCAGAAGTATCGCCAGAGTCCAGGTGGTGGAAGCTATGGTCAGCCTTGATCGTGCCATTGGACTCCAGCCTGGGCGACAGAGAACAACTCCAACTAAAACAACAACATCACAAATAAATAACAACAACCCCCCCAAACACTATACCTATTCAAAATAGTCATCTTTTTTTCTGTTTTATTTATTGTGAATAGTTTCCACTGTTTGCTTTTTAGATGCAGCTGTTTGGAGACAGGGATGTTCCTGGCTCTCCCTATTCTGCTGCCCTCGCCTGCTCTGCGTGGCCTGTGTGCTCGGGGCTCTTCTGGTCTGGCTCTGGTTCCTGTCCTCGGGTCCTCTTAATCCGACCTTGAACGTCACTGACAGGCGGCTGCCTCTCTCTCCTTGGAAAGCACTTTGAGGTTGCCCCCTCCTGGCTCTAATGGAGGACCCCTGCATCACGATGCTTCGCACACCCACTGCTCTCTGCGATCCCTGTTTCCACAAACCAACCACCACCTGCCTGGCCACCCCTGCTGGAAGCCGGGACACACTAGAGACTCTCCTCTCCCTTTCATCTTATCCAACATCCTGTCCGTTCTGTCCCTGCCTACCCACTGCTTCAACCCACTGTGGAATTCTCTTCCGGGCAACAAGAACCATCTTTTTGCCCCTCGAACTAACTTTCTCCCCTCCCCTCCCCTCTCCTCTCCTCCCCTCCCTCTCTTCCTCCCCCCTCCCCTCCCCTTCTTCCCTCCCTCCTTCCTCTCTCTCTCCTTATTTGAGTCTCACTCTGTTGCCCAGGCTAGAGTGCAGTGATGTGATCACAGCTCACCGCAGCTAGGACCTCCTGGGCTCAGACGCTCCTCCCAAGAAGCTGGGACTACAGTTATATGTCATCATAACCCAGCTAATTTTTTCATTTTTTTGGTAGAGAGGGAGTCTCACTATATTGCCCAGACTGGTCTCAAACCCCTGGACTCAAGTGATCCTCTTGCCTCAACCTCCCAAAGTGCCGGGATTTACAAGTGTGAGCCACTGTACCCAGCCCTCAAAGTTTTGTAATAAAAAATTTTTAAATATATAAAACTGCAGAAAATGTTATAATATATGCCTCTGCATCCACCACTCAGATTTCATAAATGCTGACATTAGCCACTAAATGCATTGATTTTTTTAAAAAATGAGAATATTATAGAAGTTACCGAAACTCTCTTTATGACTTTCTGGACCCATCCTCTCTTAGGGGTCAAGACATCTCAAAGCTGGTGTGTATCCTCCCATCTATTTTTATTTATTTATTTTTCAGTCAGAGTCTCACTCTGTCGCCTAGGCTGAAGTGCAGCGGCACAGTCATGGCCACCGGGGTCTCTATCTGCTAGGCTCAGGTGATCCTTCCACCTCACCCTTGCAAGAAGCTGGAACCACAGGCACACACCATGGCGCCCAGCTTTTTTTTTTTGGTTTATTGTAGAGATGAGGTCTTGCCAAGTTGTCCAGGCTAGTTTCATACTCCTGGGCTCAGGCAGTCCTCTTAACCCTGTCTCCCAAAGTGCTGGAATTACAGGCGTGAGCCGCTGTGCCTGGCCATGCCTGGCCAATTTTTAATGTCTTCAATATCTCCATATATGTCTCAAAATATAGTCTTTTGCATTAAGTGGTACCAAATGCCATTTAACCTCTGTCTGCAACTTGCAACTTCACTTAATATTGTATATTGAAGATTTGGCTCTGTTAGTCCAAGTGGCTCCAGTTTATTTTAATTGCTGTATGGATTCCACAGCTTGAACTTATCCCAGTTCACACATCTGTTCCCCTATAGGTGCACATTTGGGTAATTTCCCCCTTTTTAAAATTCCGTCAGGGTCTCACTCTTTTGCCTAGCTGGAGTGCAGTGGCACGATCATGGCTCACCACAGCCTCCATCTCCTGGCCTCAGCCTCCCAAGTAGCGGAAACCACAGGCGTGTGCCACCATGCCCGGCTAATTTTTTGATTTTTCCAGTAGAGACATCTCGCTATGTTGCCTAGGTTGGAAGTTATTTCCCTTTTTTGCATTGCAAACCACATTTTAATAAACATTCTCACACGCCTCTCCTTCAGCTCACTTACAAGTTTCCACAGGGCTCTTCCCTGGAAGCACAATTGCCCAGAAGACACATCCTCAGCTGCCTCTGATTCTACTAGTTGTTCTTCAGGGCTGAGAGCTTCTTTTCTCACATCGTCACCAAAAAAGGTATTGACCCAGGCTTTGCCACTGCTGCTACTGTGATGGGTGTGAACTGTATCTCACTGTGGTCTTGATTAGCATGTTCCTGCTTGCAAGGGTTGGAGCCTCTTTTCTTTTGGACACCGGATGCTGTGAGTTCCTGGTCTGCAAATGGCCTCTTCACCTCCTTTGTCCCAGCGATGGCCTCTCCTGCTCCGACCCATCTCTACACTTGCTGTCAGAGCCAGGGGCTGGAAAAGCCAACTCTGACCGGCACCTTCAATCCCTCCATGCCTTCCAGAAGAGACACTAGTTTTCTAAGGTGGCCTCACGCCTGCACACAGGAGTGGATTGTCCCCTCCCACCACCACTTCCCTTCTTCACTCTGGACTCCAGGCTGCTTGGACATGTGTTTCCTTGAATGGCTGGCCATGCTCTTTCCTCCTTAGAGCCTTTGAGCTGAAGTTTTCTCTGCTTGTGCCTTACCTTCTTTTCCCAACTCCCACGCTTTTTAACATTCAATTGGCAGTAAGGAATCTCCGGGTCCCTTCACCAAGGACCTGTGTGCTTGGCCAACGCATTCCTGCAGTCACCTTTCCTCGGGGCCCTCACAGCTCCCTCTGACCCTGGACCGATCATCTTGTTTATGGATGTATCTTTAGTGCCTGGCACTGTTCTGATAACTGAATATCAACTGAGGCGCAGAGTGTAAGTGACCCACACGAGACCACGCAGCAGCCTCATGCTACCTCACAGCTTCTAGGATTGAACAAAGAACCGGGACACTAGACCTGACTCGGAGACTTTCTTGAGGGAGGCAGCCCTGGGCAGGGGTGAGGAGGAGGCTAAGCGGACAGGCCCCAGGCTCCACACACTCACGCCAACCACAGCAAGTTCACCTTTGATCTGTTTTACCTATTGGAGGTTTTGGTAAGATTTTGTTTGGAGAAAGAGTTCAGCTGCTAGAATTTTTGAAAACCACTGCTTGGGATCAAAATTGACCGTCAACTCCCTTCCTGTTCACTGCAAATTTCTGGCCAGCAATGGAATTTACAGAGAAGTAGGGTCTTCTCAGTGTAGGTCTCTTCTCAGCCAAAGGTTGCCTGCTGGGGAGGCCTGGAGGTGAAGGTGCTTGTGTCACTGTGCAGTGAGGGTGAGCACAGAGAGATTCTAGATGACGCCTCCTTTGTTAGGGGACTGCTACTTCCTCCCAAGTAAAGCACAGACAGTTCAGGAGTAAATAAGGCATGGGACATCGTTTTAGCTGACAAGAATGAGAACGGTGGAAAATCTGGAAACATACCCTATACTAATGGGCCATGAGGTCAGTGCTTCTCTGTACTGGGGAGAAGGGGTGGGAGGAGTCCAGAGGAAATGCCCTCCCTGCTCCTATTTGAGTGCTCCCTATATCGCAGGCATTGTGCCGGGTGTTTGTGTACCTTATCATTTCAGCCCTGCAACTAATCGTCAGGTGGATTTTTGTTTTGTTTTTGAGTAGAGGTCTCGCTCTGTTACCCAGGCTGGAGAGCAGAGGCATGCTCATGGCCACCGCAGCCTTGATCTTCTGGGCTCAGGTGATCCTTCCTCCTCTGCCTCCTGAGTAGCTGGGACTACAGGCATATGCCACCAGGCCTGGATAATTTTTTATTTTTTGTAAAGCCAAGATCTCGCAGTATTGCCCGGGCTGAAGTGGGTTTAAAGATGATAAACTAAGGCAGACAGGGGTTAAATGGCTTACTCAAACTCTCTTTTCAGAAACTATAGCGACTTTTGCTGCTCTGTCTGCATTCAGAACATTCCCACAAGCCCCGAGCAGTCATCCAGTCAGTGCTCTACTGCGCTTCTTAGGAAGCCCAGTCTTCTTCCTGCCCATGCTGTGGAGACATGTGAAAGGCATGGGGAGAGTGGAAACTGCTGTCTCTGCTAAGCTGCACTGAGGGCCTGGTGGAGAGAGGAGAAAACCTAGTGAGCGGCCTGGAGTGGGAGCCAGGGGCCCTCTTTTTTTTTTTTTTGAGTTGGAGTCTCATTCTGTCGCGCAGGCTGGAGTGCAGTTGCACAATCATGGCCACTGCAGCCTTGAACTGCTGGGCTCAGGCGGTCCTTCTGCCTCAACCTTCCAAGTAGCTGGAACTACAGGCGTGCACCACCATGCCTGGCTAATTTTTTTATTTATTGTAGGGATGAGGTCTCGCCAAGTTGCCCATTCTGGTCTTGAACCCCTAGGCTCAGGCAATCCTCTTACCTCCACCTCCCAAAGTGCTGGGATTATAGGCATGAACCACTGAGCCCAGCCTAAGAGGGCCTTTTTGATAGTTTTCAAGGATGCCTTCATCTCCTGTAGAGAAAGAACAGACACAGCAGATTGAGGATCTGTTAGTCACGGGTCAGCGTGGTACATGGGTGCAAGCTGAAAACATATGGTGCCTACATGACAGCAGCACCCAGAGGTGCCCTCGAGTATCAATGGAGAGGGAAAATCTTGCCCCTGGGTGGAACTGTGAGTAGGGCCTCTGACCGTCCCTGTGAGTGGAAGGAGACATGGCTCAGGGTGGGGCTAGATGTGGATCCCTGGGCTATGGCACATGGCCTGGTCGTCTGGCAGGGGCCTGGAAAGTTGTGGACTGAAAGGTGAGAGACAAGGAGGTGTGGGGTATAGGCATGTGATGGGCACGTTGGGCGGGCACGGAATGTGCCTGTCAGAAGGCGTTCAGCATGGAAGAAGTGGAGCAACCAAGCAGACACAATGACATTAGTCTGACTGTGCCAGTGACCCTCCTGGAACTGGCATGAAGGGCACAGGAATGGAATGGACCTAGGGGCAGTGATGGGGCTCTATCTGTGCCCAGCATGGACCCTCACTTGCCATGGCTGACTTAGCTGCCTCTGACTTCTCAACCCGCCAGCAACTGAGGCCAGAACTGAGCCCCTGATGTGGGACTATTTCTCAGAACCAGCAACTGGCCCCCCAACAGCAAGTGATTCCATTGGCCCAGTCTGTCCTGGAAGGCCCGGGGCTCTTCCTCAGCAAGATCATCTTCTTCTTGGATGGGTTTGCCTTTCCTGCCACAGAGCACCGGCCAGCATCACGACCAGGGGGCTTCTGAGAGCCTTATCCGCAGGTGCCAATTCCACCCAGCACAGCAGACAAGACCCCTTTGCAGTGATAGGGCAGAGGAGCTGGTTCCTGGATCCTGCTACCCACCAATCCTATCCCGCACCGCGCCACCCAGCAGCAGCAGGCTGTGGAGAGCACTGGAGGGCTGTCTGAAGGCAGAGCTGGAACACCAGCTTAGCAGTTGTGTTCTGCAGAGATGGTCCCCCACCCTTCTGGAAGCACTGCAGGCGTGCGGTCAGAGGTCTCTACACGGTGCTGTGTCTCCAGCAAGGATGTATGGGCATAGACGACAAGGGATGACCTGGAAGTGGCTCCACATACCATGACCCCCATTGACCCCCCGCCTCCGGGAGATCTTTGGCTTCTTTTTCTTCCTCCCAACTCTGGGCTGTGCAGAGCTGTGGTCCTGGCCCAGAAAGGGAGAGCACACTGGTCGGAGCACCCAGCACGGGTCCCATGGAGTCCAAGGCACAGATGGGGCAGGGCACTTTGAGTCATTGCTCCAGTGACTGGCAGGTGAGGGGTCACCATTATTATCAGTGGGAAGAGACAGGGCTTCTTTATTTTTTATTTATTTTTTTGAGTTGGAGTCTCATTCCGTCATCGCCCAGGCTGGAGTGCAGTGGCATGCTCATGGCCACCCCAGCGTCAATCTGCTGGGCTCCAGTGATCCTTCTGCCTCAACCTTCCAAGTAGCCTGAACTACAGGTGTACACTACCACACCTGGCTAATTTTCTGATTTATTGTAGAGATGAGGTCTCGCCAAGTTGCCCAGGCGGGTCTCAAACCCGTGGGTTCAGGCAATCCCCTCACCTTGGTCTCCCAAGATGGGATTACAGACTTGAGCCACCGTGCCCAGCAGGGCTGCTTTTAAAGACGGGGTAAAGGAGGACTGTGTGGAGCCCAGGAAACGCACTTGGCCAGCTCTGAGTACCCTCCTGCCTCACTGTACCTGCAAGGAGACATTTGCAGCCAGCCTGGGAAGGTGGATTGTCAAGGACCCAGAACTCCAGGAAAGGAGGTTTGGGCCACACGCCAGGTGTGCCCCTAAGACTTACTGGGGTGCAGGCTGAGGGTAAGCAGAGCTTGGAGGGGACACAGAGGAGGGACAGGATGAGGATCAGCCATGGCCTGAGACCACCTGTCCCACTGACCTCCCTCTCAAGGAGAGGCCTCTGGGACCACAGAGGAGATGCTGCCCAGGCTTACGTGAGGAGATCAACGGAGACCAGCCATGAGAGTCCCTGCTTGGGTGTCCTGCAGGGGGAAGACCCATTGCCACATTTGCACCATGGCTTCCTGCAGGCTGTTTCCAGCCACGGATGGAGCACTATGAACTCAGGCCGCCAGGAGATGCTGTCTCCTGTGGGGCTCTGCTCCCCAGCACTCCCACGGCCCATAGCACCTCGCTGCAACCTGGGAGTCTGTCTGTCCGATTCCTCTGCCCCCAGGCAGCAGGTCTGCCTGGAGCTCCTCAGTCTGCTTGCCTCCTCCCACTTCTTCTCTTTATCTCTTGCGCCTCTAACCAGGTCTTGGTGGTGACTGCAATGAGCAGAGATGCTCTTTGGATTTAAAAGATCTACTGTGGGCCATTTCTCAAGGGGGTGAGGGGGTCTATTAAAAAATGTGAAAATAAAGTTAGAATAAAAAGCAAGCTTTAAAAATATCCAGTTAGGTCAGGTGTGGTGACTCGCACCTGTAATCCCAGCACTTTGGGAGGCCAAGCAGAACTGCTTGAGCCCAGGAGTTTGAGACCAGCCTGGGCAACAGAGTGAAACCTCATCTCTACAATGAATGAATGAATGAAGAATGAATGCATGAATGAATAAGTAAACAAACAAGTAAATAGTTTCAGATTTATGGGAACTTAGTACAATTTTCTCTAATTTTTTTTTCTGTTTTTGCTGCAGATCACTGAAAGAAAAATTAGTATCGTATGGAAACAGTTTGAAGCCTGGTATCCAAGAGCTGCAGGTGTAAAACCAGTCTAACGGGCACTCCTGGTTTCCCCAGCATGGGTGCTGCACTTCCCTGTGCTGAAATGTGAGACCCATTCTGCCCTTGTAACTGTGGCAGTAACGATGTATTTTTCCCATTTCTGCTGTGTGGATAGGCAGAATGGGTCTCACATTTAAGCACCCTGACACAGCAGGCGGAAGTGGCCAGTAACTGCCCATGGCAGAAAGGACGTCTTTCTCATGCGGTCGAGGCAAGGGCTTCGTTCCGGTTTTCGAGCTGCCTCTTTGAGATGGAGTGGAGAGGGGACAATGTGGCGGCCTCGGTGGCGCCCACTCTTGGCCGGGGCCCCCGCAGTGGAGTTTTTTCCCTGCGCGCAGTTCTCCTTTCCTGTGATCAGCGTGAGTCAGGTGCTTTGAGGCCGGCTGGGCCGAGTTGCTGCTGTCTTTCGGAATTCATCAAAACCGTAATCCTCTGCTCTCGTGGCTCCTTTTGAACTAAGGAAATAACCCCCTCAGAAAATATTTCCACAGGGTACACTGAAAGTAGCTTAAACTTTTCTCTGTCAAGTTTTTCCGGGTGAGCAACGTTTTCAACTGAGAATGTTCCCTTGTAATTATGCCTCTGCCTGTATTTGTGCTTTTCTTTTGCTCGACTTTGATTCTGTTTATTCAGCAGTGAAGGGCTCTGCCACAGTGGTCAGCTGACCGAGAGACATCCTCACGATGTGCTTAGAAAGCAGGAAAGTAGATCCCAAATAAAGAAAGGTGGTGTATCCTCCCTAGCACAGCAGCAAGTGAGGAAAGGAGGACACTTGGGGAGGAGAGGGAGGGGAGAAAGGGGAGAGGGAGGGAGAGAGGGGACAAGGAGAGAGGGAGAGAAAGAAAGGGAGAGAGAGGGAGGGGGAGGGAGACGGAGAGGGAGGGGGAGAGCGCGAGCGAGAAGGAGCAGAGAAAGGGAGAGAGGGAGGGGGAGAGAGAAGAGAGAGAGGGAGGCAGAGGTGATACAAGCATGCCGTAGTTCTGAGGTGCCCCTAGTGCAGTACCCAGAGGAGAACGCACCCAGCCGTCAGGGAGTGGTGACGCCAAAGCTGTTATCCCCCATTTTCCTTTCCACCTCACCTCAATATCACAGCTCAGATCAGCAATTTCTAAGCATTCAGCAATACCTCTTGACTAATGAGTTTCCCTGTTGTATTACAAAAGGTACATCTAGAAAAAAGCTTTAAAATTAAAAAAAAATTTTTTTTTTTTTTGAGTTGGAGTCTCACTCTGTCGCCCAGACTGGAGTGCAGTGGCTGCTCCCGGCCACCGCAGCCTCGACCTGCTGGGCTCCAGCGATCCTTCCTCCTCAGCCTTCCGAGTAGCCGGAATTACAGGCATGCGCTACCACGCCCGGCTGATTTTTTTTGATTTATTGTAGAGATGAGCTCTCGCTGCCCAGGCGGGTTTCGAACCCGTGGGCTCAGGCAATCCACTCACCTCAGCCTCCCAAAGGCGCGGGATTACAGGCTGAGCCACCGAGCCCGGCCAATTTTTTTTTTTTAATTTAAAAACAATTTGTGGAGTCGGGGTCTCTTTATGTTACCCAGGGTGGTCCAGAGAACTCTTGGGTGTAAGTGATCTTCCCTCCTGTGCCTCCCGAGTAGCTGGGACTATAAGGCGTGAGCCACCTCCTGGCCAAAGCTTTAAGGTTATAGTTTTTCAGTAAAGGTACTGTTTTTGTACATTTAGAATGCTCCTTGTTCTTCGGAATTAAGGATTTGCTGCTAAAGAGAGAATCTAAAATGAGAATACAAGACCACTCTCAAAGCACGTGGCTAAACACAAGCAGGAGCATCACATGCAGAGGCCTCACATGCAGCCCAGGCCTGGGAGTGGGCGGGGGAGGGGAATGTTGCGCGCCTGGGACACGTGTCTCCTTCACCATGATCTCCCCAGGCCAGGCTCATGGAACTGCACTGTGAATGGACAAATAATAGATACATTTTCTAAATCGAGGTCTAGCTCTAGAAAGCGGGGACAGCATATAGCAATTTGGGATTTGCTGGGCGGCACAAGATGCTACAGACTGAGTGTGACCAGAGATGTTTTATATACAAGAGAATGGCTAGACATACAGTTGGCCCTCCTGATCCACAGGTTCTACACTGTATTCAACCCACCGTGGATTCAACCAACTGAGGATTCAACCAACTGCAGATTCAATTCGCTGTGGATTCAATTGAGGATTCAACCAACCTTGGGTCAACAATATTCAGAAAAAAAAGCAATAAAAAATACAAATATAAATCAATGCAGTATAACAATGATTTACATAGCATTTGCATTGTATTGCCATTATAAGTGATCTGGAAATACACAGTACACAGGAGGGCTGGGTGCGATGGCTCACGCCTGTAATCCCAGCATTTTGGGAGGCTGAGGCAGGAGAATAGCTTGAGACCAGGAGCTCGAGGCCATGGTGAGCCGTGATCGTGCTGTTGCACTCCAGCATGAGACCCCGACTTAAGAAATACATAAGTAAGTAAATAATAAAATATATAAGAGGATGTGGGTAAGATATATGCAAATACAATCGTTTATATCAGGGACTTGAGCATCCAAGGGTTTTGGATCAAAATCTCTCTGGATTTTGTGGGGGTCCTGGAACAAAATCTCTCTGGATTCCGAGGAATGACTGTATACTTTAATGACAAGGGACTCGGCAGTAGGAGCACTGAAAGGACATATCATGGAGTCAATAAAGCCAATGAGCAGCCATTTTGACATTGCTTAGTTCCATCATGTTTCTCTAGCAGTTCACTTTAATTTACCCTCTAGTCACTAGCCAAGGACAGAACTGGTTCCTCAGAGGCAGCTATTGAAAATTGTTTTACAACTCACTCCCCAGCTTGTTTATACTAATTAGCTTTTATGTTTCAAGAATTTGCCTCCACCCATAAGACCCAAGTTAACTTAATCAGCCCTTCGTTTGACCTCATGACATAGACAGACTCCATCACTATGGCAGCAATCATGTGACTAACTCACTCTCTGCCTGCCATCCATCACCTGATGTCAGTACCTGCACTTATCTGCCCCTGCATGACCTCCATGGCCGACCCCGCCTACATGGCAACAGTCATGATTGGGCAACCCATCTGCCTGCTGTCCAGCACCTGACGTCAGTACTTTTGTGTGCCTGCCCTCTGTGATGATATGAAGCAGACCACCACCCAATCACCTTAACGACCTGCCCCCATCAAGGGAAAGGTTCAGAAGGATTCGACTTTGAACAGTCATTCACCATTGCCTTGCTAAGCTATGGTCTGTCCGTGTGTTCCTTGAGTTAGGGCCAGGCCATGTTTTCCTAAGCTTTGGCCCCGTCTCATACCTTAGGGAGGTGAACTTTCTCTCTCTCTTTTACTCTCTAAATAAACTATATTTTCCAATCTAACTTCTATGCAATTCTTTGCATCTTTCATATGGCACTGGATTGCTCCCACACACCCCCGTTGGGCCTGACCTAACATGTTAGAGGGCCTAATGGAATTTTTAACCTAACAAGCTCTAAAGTAGGCAGTCATCTGTTCTTACTGCAGAATCTAAGCTATGAGGGTCCAGAGGCTGTGCCCATAAGATGTCCATCCCTGACAATGGCATCCTTTACGGGCAATACAGTTGATGGCTGTGTGGTGGTGTCCATGCCACCAGGACAGGGCAGCTCTTTTCTCCCTCAGGAAGAGTGATCCTTTGGAAGCACCAGAAAACCAAAGGACAGGGATAGCATGGATCTTGGTATACACATGGCAGTTTTCACTTGGACACTTCCAATGTGTTGCACTGAGCTCCCTGAAGAAAATGATGACCACACAATTCTCCTAACACAGAGCGACCACAAGCAAGTATCCTTCTTGGCATTAATAGTGTTATGGTTTGAAAGAAAATCATACAGATAGGCTGTGATATAGAGGAATTGGCAAATGTACTCTTCATATGAAGTAAGTTTTAAATAAAACCCAAGAAGTAACAGTAAAAATAATGGAAATTGGCTGAGCGTGGTGGCTCATGCCTCTATCACTTTGGGAGGCTGAGGTAGGAGAATCTCTTAAGCTCAGGAGTTCAAGACCAGCCTAGGTAACATAGCAAGACCTCATCTCTACAAACAATTTTTAAAAATAGGTATGGTGGTGTGCGCCTGTAGTTCCAGCACTTTGGGAGGTCAAAGTGGGAGGGTTGCTTGAGCCCAGGAGTTCAAGACTAGCCCAGGCAACATAGCAACAGCCTATCTCTACAAAAAAAAAAATTTTTTTTTTTAATTTGCTGAGCGTGGTGGCACATGCCTGTAATCCCAGCTACTTGGGAGACTGAGGCAGAAGGATCACCTGAGCCCAGGAGATCAAGGCTGTGGTAAGCTGTGATCATACCACTGCACTCCAGCCTAAGCAATAGAGTAAAATATTGACTCAAAAACAAAACAACATGAAAATTATTGCACAATAGAATGTCTGTTAGTCTTTGGCTTTAGATGTGACAAGGTTTTATTTTATCCCGGATCATTACTAAGGTAATATCTAGTTGGTAGCTTGTTTTGTTTCTATTTTACCCTTATTTGCCCATCTTAAGGCTGTTTATTAATCAGGATGGGGGCAAAGTATTGAAATATATTAAATATTTCTTCCCCTAAAGCTTTTAAGAATTACTGATTTTTAAAAGCTATGGTCTGAAAGTTTGCACCCCTGCCAAAATTCATATGTTGAAACCTAATCACCAAGTTGATGGTATTAAGAGCTGGGACCTTTGGGAGGTGACCAGATCACGATGTGATTAGAGCTCTAATAAAAGAAATCCCATAGACTGGCATTGCCCTTTCCACTATGTGAGGACACAGTGAGAAGGAGGCATCTGTGAGCCTGGAAATGGCCCCTCACTAGACACCAAATCAGCTGGTGTCTTGATCTTGGACTTCCCAGCCTCTAGAACTGTGAGAAATACATTTCTGTGTACCAGCCACCCATTGAATGCCATTTTGTTATAGCGGCCCAAAAAGGTCCGAAAATATACTGTGCAATGTACTCATATAAATTGTATAGTTTGTACATAATAAAATGCAGTCATTTGAACATGAGTTTTAACAAATGGTTATGCCCATGTAACTTTACTGCAATCAAGATGTAGAATGTTTTTCTCACTCCAAGTCTCCTTGTGCCCCTTTCTCTGACTCCTAACCCACTGTTCTCTGCTTTGTGCACTAGCGATGAGTTTTGCCATTTCTATAATTTCAGATGTGATCACACAGAATATAATCTTTTGCATCTTACTTGCTTCACCCAAATGCATAAAGTATTTGAGATTCATCTGTCCTGCTGCCTCAGTATATGTGGTTTTTAATGCTGAATTACATTCCAATGTATAGATATGCTAGAATTTGCTTATCTATCCATCTGTAGATGGATATCGAGGTTGTTTCCAGTTTGGGCCACTATGAATCAAGCTGCTTCCAATATTTATGTTCATCTTTATGTGGACTTATGTTTTCATTTCTCTTGGGCAAATCACCTCCAAACTTTTCATGGCTCATGTTTACCTATAAAATTAAAAACGCTCATTTATCTTAATTTTGTTTTTGAATTGGGGTCTCACTCTGTCGCCTAGGCTGGAGTGCAGTGGTATGATCATGGCTCACCACAGCCTTGACTATCTGGGCTCAGCCTCTGAGTAGTTGGGACTACAAGTGTGTGCCACCATGCCTGGCTAGCATTTTTAGTGAGTAGGCACATTCACAAACTGCGGGGGTCCAGCTCCACAAGGGTCATGGCTTGAAGGAGAGACGGATAGGCGAAAGACGAAAACATTATACTTGGACACCTGCTTCCTGAATAGATGACAATTTAATGTTAGTTAACACAGAGTTTTTATACCATTTGTAAAGGGGCAAGACAAAGATAATTCCTTCACGTACATATCCTCTACAAGTTACCACCATCTAGTGGTCTTAGCAACAAACAAGCCAAGAACCCTATAAACATTCAGACAATGCGTCTTATTCATAAGGCCAAAGATGATAGTTTTAGTTCAAAGTCCTGAATTACAGTCCTTGAACTGTCTCCAGAAAGTTTCCAAGTGTAAAGTTCTTCATGTAGCAGTTTTCCTTCTGGGGCTTTATGACCTTCAGAACTTTGTAATCGTCTTTTTTGTCCAGGTGTCTTCGTTACTTTTCTCTTATCCTGTGGTGTTTATTTCTAAAGAGAACTCAAAAGAAACTTTTAGTAGTGTTTCCCAGGCCCCCAAGGTTGCTTTCTGTCTTTAGCTAATCTATCATAAAAGTGTCTGATTAGTATATTATGAGTTCAGTGAAAACCCACTTTATAAATGTTAACTTAGAGTTTTAACTATTGAATTAAGTAAAAACCTTAAAGATAATCTTTATCCTAAGTCAGTGAAAACAGTGTTATACTCACCTACATAACTCCTATATAAGTGTTAGAACTTATAATGAATTCATAATGAACTTACTATAAACTTGTGCTTCTAAAAAACCTTGTCTAAACACTAAACTACATAATTCTAAATCAAATGAGTGAATATACTTATATCATTTATTACTTAAGCAATATCTAGTAACTTATAACCAAGTGAAAGAAAGCATTCTTGATATGCTTCAGAGTTTAACCCTTGTATATGTTAGAAAAGGCCAAGCGGCATAGTGGGAAAATGGAAAAATGAACCATGATATTCTCAGGTTAGCTGTGAGTACTTCGCATAAACATGCCATTTTCTTCTTCCAAGACTGCACAGAATTCTTCAGCGGTACCAAACAGCAAAGATGGAAGACAGAAGGGCCTCAGCTGCCCAGACTCGCTTTGCGGCCGGAAGGGTCCTCAGCGCACCTGGACTTTGTCAATCAGGCGGGCCTCCGAGGCTGGCTCCCAACAACAAACCATATAGAACCCACAAATAATAACTGATGGTACTCACACATTTACTTCCTCTTTGTGAGCTCTAAGTCGGTCACTTTATCTCCTATGTTATCAAACACATTGCCTGGCTTCTGGGAGGAATGAGATGATGAAAAGCATTTGGGGGAAAAATCATACAGAACTAAAGTTAGACTCTGTCACCAAATTTCTAACATTTGCTGTCCACCTCCTACATGCCAAACCCAAGCTGGGAGCAGGTATACAGAAGTGGCCAAAATGAGGGAGACTGCAGTAAGACTAGGAGCAAGTAGCAAAAGCTGAAAGGCAGAATATCTCCTGAGACAGAAAGATGATTATGGAGACTGAGAGCTAAAACTTGCTGTAGCTCCCTTGGAACAAACAGGAGGAAAGGCCCCACTGCAGTCACTCCTGAGAGTCTAAGCACTGCGCCAGACTGCTGGATTTTGAATTCTGGCTCTGACACTTACCAGTTGTGTGATCTCAGGTGAATTACTTGACCTTTCCTTGTCTCAGTTCCCCCTCAGTAAAATGGGGAACAGCACCTGATGGAGTAAGCACATGTTAGACATGTCATATTTGAGACAATGACACAGTACTCAATGTATCTGCTGAAGAAGCAAATCTCGTCAGACTGATTTGACTACATTTGTGAGAAATAGAGAAGTGGAAACTGAGTTCGTTACTTCTACTTGGCATTCTTGTTATCAAGCTAGGAAAAGGAGGGTCTTGACCACCCAGGTGAATTATCTAGTACAAGGTATGCTCAGAGGGCAGAGCTGTTCTGATACTTCCTGTAGGACAAGCCAAAGCTCAGAATCGCCATGGCTACCCTGCTTGGTCTCTTGGTGAGTGACACACAAGCTAGTGAGGAAATGGTCAGACGTGTAGACAAGGATTAAGTTAGGATGGATTGTTAGCACTGAAAGGAAAATTAAGCCTTAAATAACAAATCAGAAAAAAACGATTTGTTAAAAATAGCATGACGTGGCTGGATACGGTGGCTGATGCCTATAATCCCAGCACATTGGGAGGTTGAGGTGGGTGGATTGTTTGAGCTTAGGAGTTCAAGACCAACCTGGACAACATAGCAAGACCTTGCCTCTACAAAAAATAAGAAATAAATTAGGCTGAGCTTGGTGGCTCAGCTGTAATCCCATGCTTTGGGAGCCCTAGGGATCGAGACCTGCCTGGGCAACTTGGCAAGACCTCATCTCTACAATAAATCAAAAATTAGCCAGGCATCGTAGTATGCGCCTGTAGTTCCAGTTACTTGAAAGGTGAGGCTGCAGTGGCTGGGATCGGCCACTGCACTCCAGTCTGAGTGACAAAGTGAGACTCCAACTCAAAAAAAAAGAAAGAAAGAAATTAGCTAGTTGTAGTGGTGCACATCTCTAGTCCCAGCTACTCAGGAGACTGAGGCGGAAGGATCACCTGAGCCCAAAAGGTTAAGTGCTTGTGCCACTGCTCTCCAAGCCTGAGCAGCAGACTGTTACTCCGACTCACACACACACACACACACACACACACACACACACACACACACACACACAAAGCACGATGTAATTATTCACAAAGTAAAAGCACTGATGGATGAAAAAAGAAACAACACAACAAAAGCAAAAATAGAGGGTGTGATGGGTGGATGGTAGGACTTGAAGAGTCAGCTGGGACCCATGAAGTCTCTCTGAAAAGTCCAGGCAGAATACCATGTGATGAATGCTGTGGAAAAAAGTCTCCAATGCGGCCCTAGCATGGGACCAAAAGCACACAGCATGCATGTGCAGCAAACATTAGCTCATTTTCTGAATGAATCGGGGTGCCAAAGGTCCTATGTGCAATCATCATTTATATGTTAGAGGAAGCTCAATCCGAAGGAAGGAATGGAAAAAGACTGCATGAAGAAAGACTGCAGGTATTTGTTCTCTGTCTAGAGAAGAGAAAGTGAAAATGTTACAAAATTGCATTTCTGGACAATGAAAGGGTTTGTTTTTTTCTTAGATTCTCAACATCAGACCTATAGAACACTGAGAAAATAGAGTCAGTGAGGCTCATGACAGCAGTACAATCCTTTTACTCATGGACTGATGAATACTATGAAAACGAAAGCCTCCAACAACTCTAGGAGGGGATTCGAGATCTCTCCACCACAGCAGATGTAGTTTAGACACCAAAATGCATACATTGGCTCAGGGGAAGAAAAATGACAACCGGCCCAAGGTTTTATTGTTTATTTCACTTGTTTCAGAATTGGGAAGTCATTTGTTTCTTGTAACATGAAGCCAGGACATTTACCTGTAACACATTAATAATAGTGAACAGTAGAAAGGAAAACGATTGTGCTTAATAAAGAGAGAAATACAGGAGACAAGTTTTATTGGCTTGATGCATAAGTTTGTAGCTTTTTTACTTCTCTATAGAATGCAAGTGTTGCATGATGGTTGACTGGTCACAGTTCATCACATTCACCGACTCTCGGGCTGACTGATGTGGATCATTGTGGATTAAAGTGTTTAAATGGTCTTCATCAAAGCCTGATGGTCCTCCTGAACATGGAGAATCACTCAGGCCAACGTGGTGCTCTTTGAAACGACAAAATACTTTTCTTGCTGGCTTTCCCCAATGGCATTCTCCCTGGACACGGCAGGAGTATTTTGAGCCACCTCCATTGCCATTACTTTTATCTTAAACAGACTATGTCGGAAGTGCTTGTTTTTTTTCCCACCTGACAGTCCATCTTTCTTAGCCCACAAATAGCACTTTCTTCAAATCTGCAAAACACAAAGCGTATTCACAAGCACATGGTCAAACGATAAACTCCCAACACCACAATGCTGCTGTGCCAGAGACAAACACTACAAACTTATGCATCAACCTAATACAACCTTTGCTGTGTGTTGTTGCCATTTAATATTAAATCTAATTATGTTTTGGGATACTTCATGATCATAACAAAAGACACCTGTTATCATTCCCGGGATTAAAAGGCATAGACTGCTTCTTGATTGTTAGCTTAGCAGAGTCTGGCATCTGAATTAGCACATCCATGTTCTCAGGCGTGTTTGCTGTTCTAACATGAAAAGGACCTGGCACTTCATAAAAAGGCTTGTGAAAGACTCCTATTAAAAACCGAAGTGAGACTTTGACTCAAAACAAAAACAAAAACAAAAACAACCTGAAAAGGTAGTAATTAGGACTTCAAGCCAACTCATGTAATAAAATGTAGACTTCTTTCATGTCTCACTACACAGTCAACCTCTTGGCTATACAGACCCAACTTACAAATCTACACAGTTCCTGCTCTCCTCCATTAATCCTTCAGTCAGAAGCCTGTCTCTCTACCTTTCTTGGGAAAGAGAAAACGAGGGTTATTACATACTTTGCATTCAATTTTCTTTCCTTTCCTCTGTTTTTGACTAGTTTTCTCCAGAAAAGTAATCTTTTTCATTCTTTTCTGCTTAAATTGTGAATCCCTCTTTGCTAAAAAAAAAGTCCACATAAATACCTAGATCTAGGAAGAAACAAACTACATTTCCCTCCCCAATAAACCTTTCATTTATTTAGAAGAAAAAAAAAGGAGCATCTGTAAAGCAAAATAAAGTGAAGCACAATAAAGAGTATGCCTGTATGTCTTTACTGATTTTCTGCCTGGTAGATCTGTCCATTTCTGGTAGAGGGTGTTAAAGTAGCCAAGTATCATGGAGAGGTTCATCTCTTTCGTCTTTCAGTTCCATCAGACTCTATCTCATGTATTTTGGTGCAGTTTGTTAGGCACATTTAGGATTTTTATGTCTTCAGGGAATATTGACTCCTTTATTATTTTGTAATGCCTTTTCCTATTCTTGATCTTTTTTTTTTGTTCTTAAAACTACTGTCTGAAATTAATATAGCTACTTCTCCTTTCTTTTGATTAGTGTTGGCTTGGTATACTTTCCCTTTAATCTACACGTGTCTTTGTATCTAAAATGTGTTTCTTTTAGACAACATATAGTTTGGTATTGTTCTTTAATCCACTCTGACAATGTCTTAATTTTTTTTTACACTTGTCTTTTTTTATATATAGTTAGATTGATAGATACCATATTTGTTACTGTTTTCTATTTGCTGCCCTTGTTCTTAGTTCCATACTATCTGACTTTTTTGGTTTTAATAGAACATTTTATGATTTTATTTTTTCTCCTTTCTTAGTGTATGCTATACTTTTTTTCTTTGTAACTTTGTATAGTATTGCTGAGGGCTTTTCAATATATGTGACAAACTACACTTTGAAGTAAAGTGTGTAAAACAGAATCAGGTGTAAAACAGAATCGGAGGCTTCAATTCCAAATGCCAATTTCTGAATTTTCCAGAATACCCAGGTTTCTAACCTCATTCCTCTCCAGCACCACACAGAAGATAACTGAAACATTATTTATTAATTTCATTATTACATTTATTTATCCCAGTAGTCTACTGTGCCTTATTTCAGTTTTTCCAATGCAAAGCATTCCAGTTAATTAATGGGCAGGCATAGGAACCTATCACTTACAACATTGGTTCTATAGAAAAATAAATACTAAGTTCAAAATGGCTGTACCCACTGGTTAACTTGAATAAACATCAGAAATTAACTTGGCCTTCAAGTTAAGAACCATTATCACCAAAGCTGAGCACAGTGGTGCATGCCTGTAGTCCCAGCTTCTTGGAAGGCTGAGGCAGGAGGGTTGATTGAGTACAGCCTGGGCAACATGGTAAGATCTCATCTTTAAGAATAAAAATAAAAGAATCCTTATCACCAACAATTACTGACCTTTTGCTAGGCTTAAAAGTATCTACTGTGGGAACGCAGAGAAGTATGTCCTGCCAGATTACATGGGCACACCTTGGAAATATTGTTGGGTTGGTTTCTGACCACTGCAGTAAAGTGAATATAACAGTAGAGTAAGTCACATGAATTTCTGGGGTTCTCAGTGCATATAAAACTTGCATTTACAATCTCTGTGGAAAACAGTTTGGTGATTCCTAAAAGATCTAAAAATAGTCCTTCCATACAACCTTGCAATCCCCCTACTTGTAATATACCCAGAGGAACTCAAATCACTCTATGAAAAAGATACCTGCATACACGTTTATTGCAGCATTATTCACAATAGCAAAAACATGGAACCAACTGTGCTGCCCATATACACCATAGAATATTACACAGTCATAAAGACAAAATTATGAACTTTGCAGCAACTTGAATGGACTTAGACTCTATAATACTGAGTGATCCATCACAGCATTAAAGAACCGAGTATCACATTTTCACTCATAAGCGAATCTTGAGCAACTGCTGTAATACTATAAGAAAGGAATTGGCAGTAGTGGGAAACTGCTGGGGGGGAGGGGCACACATCTCATTAACAAGGGTATTTGCATAATGAACATTTATATTCCTAATCTTGAATTATACCCCACATCTTTAAAATAAAAAAGTTTTAAAAAACATAAATTTACACTATATCCCTATTATGTATACAAAAGCACTATGTCTAAAAATACAATGTACATGTCTTAATCCAAAATACTTTATTGCTAAAAAATTACTTCAGTTCACAAACTACAAAATGAATGTTTTGTTAGCAGGTGTACATCTCCTTGTACATCTCCATCAGAGCTCTTAGGCAACCAGGTGCATTGTCAATGAGCAGCAACACTGAAAGGAATCTTCTTTTCTGAGCAGTAGGTCTCAACAGTGGGCTTAAAATATTCAGTAAACCATGCTTACTGTAAGCACATGTGTTGTCATTTAGGCTTTGTTGTCCCATTTATAGAACACTGGAAGAGTAGATTTAGCATAATTCTTAAGAGTCCTATGATTTTCAGAATGGTAAATGAGCACTGGCTTCAACTTATAGTCACCAACTGCATTAGCCCTAACAAGTGAGTCAGTCTGTCCTGAAGCTCTGAAACCAGGCAATGACTTCTCTCTAGCTATGGAAGTCCTAGATGACATCTTCTTCCAATAAAAGGCTATTTTGCCTACATGAAAAATCTTGTTTAGTGTAGCCACCTTCAACAATCTTGGCTAGATCTTCTGGATAACTTGCTGTAGCTTCTATATCAGCAAGCTTTATCTTGCCCTTTTGTTATGCAGATGAATTCTTTCCATAAGCCCTGTGAACCACCCTCTGCTGGCTTCCAAATTTTCTTCTGCAGCTTCCTTACATATCTGTCCTCATAGAATTGAAGAGAGTTAGGGCCTTGCTCTGGACTAAGCTTTGACTTAAGGGAATGTTGTGACTGGTTTGATCTATCCAGACCACTAAACTTTCTCCACATCAATAAGGTTATTCTGCTTTCTTATCATTTGTGTGCACACTGGAGTAGCATCTTAAATTTCTTTCAAGAACTCCTCCTTTGCACTCATAAATTGACTGGTACAGGAGGCTTGGCTTTCAGCTTATCTTGATTTCAACATGCCTTTCTCACTAAACTTAATCATTTTGAGCTTTTAAGTAAGAGACATATGACTCTTCTTTTCCCCAAGCACTTAGAAGTCGTTGGAGGATTATTAACTGGCCCCATTTCAGTGTTGCTGTGTCTCAGAGAATAGGCTCAAGGAGAGGGAGAGGGGGAGCAGTTAGTTGGTGGAGTCATTAGAATACACACAGCACTTACTGATTAAGTGTGGTCTGTTGTTCCCCAAAACCATGACAATAGTAACATCAAAGATTCACTGATCTCCAAGGCAGATACAATAAGAGTGTACATGCTATTGGAAAAAATGGTGCCAGTATGATCTGATACACACAGGGTTGCCACAGACCTTAAATCTGTAAAAAAACATAGTTATCTGTGAAAAGTAATAAATCAACATAATAAAAGCAAAGTATTTCTTTATATAGGTGGAGAGGCCAAAGTAGCAATGAACGCCAAATGGGCAGAAAAAATAGCAAGTGGTAGAAGACAGGGTAGTTTGGAAAGGCCTCATAATCCTGGTCCTGAATCTGATCCTCGAAAGGTTAAACTTATGTAGAGAGACAGGAAAAAATAGTATGGACAAAAGCACACTGGTGAGGATGTGCAAGGCCTACTAAGGGAAAAAATTAGGCCAAGATAATTTTAAGAGGACTCTGTTGAAAAGTAACTCATGATCCTCAAGAGGCAGATAAAAGAACAGACAAGAATCTTACAAGTAAGCCCATGAACAATGGGGAAATAATTAAGATTTCTGAACAGGAGAGTGTGGATGTGGTGTCATCTTTATAATATACTGCAATCTAGCTGCAGAGTGCAAGGAAAGAGTAAGAACTTGGAGGTAAGGGAATCAATTAGGTCACTGTGAAAGGGCACTAAACCTACTAACCACCTACAGATGGGCTCAAAGGTGAAGTGTTTTTTCCTCAAATCTCTGGAGTCAGGCGTGGTGGCATGTGCCTGCAGACCTAGCTATTTAGGAAGCTGAAGTGGGAGGACTGCTTAAGCCCAAGAGTCCAAAGACCCTGTCTCACCACAAACAATCACTGAAAACATTTCCGTAGTAAAAACACTACAGTACTTCTTCACTGCTATGAGATCAATAAACTTTTGGAATGAATCAGTGAGTTGTAATGGTTCCTTACCATGACAGAGGAAGGTCACCCTCAGAAAAGGAAGAAAAGGAGGCAAAGAAGGGGATCCACAAGGAGAGAAGTGTGCTTCAGGTCAATTTTAGGATTAAAACAAACATGCAGATGTGCAAACCCTGGGGTAAGCACTTTCAACCAAGTGTTTATCTTCCCACCAAAATAATTTATCATACTCCACCATGAAATGTACATTCTCTAGATAGTAGGCCATGTAATAGGAATATAAACACACTTGATCTTCAAGCCAGTCTTTGATAGTTTATTATAGTCTTTGCAAAGCAATCATCCTTTAACATTACAAGAGGGAAAAATTCTACTTCAGTGATTGAAACATCAAATTCTTATCCAATGACATGCCCTAGGCCAATTCAGAGAAATAAATAGCAAACTTACCTGTTAATACCGTTGAGAGAAAAATAGCTCAAGACCCATTCACGTAAAAAAAAAAAAGACTCAATCTTAGGATATTGCAGTCCCTAGTCAGCTCAGATGCCAGTTTCACATTTACCCTTAAAACAGAGCTTCCCAAGCTGGGCTTGGTGGCTTAGCCTCTAATCCCACGCCTTTGGGAGGCTGAGGTGAATGGATTGCCTGAGCCCGCGGGTTCGAGACCCGCCTGGGCAACTTGGCGAGACCTCATCTCTTCCGGCTACTCGGAAGGCTGAGGTGGAAGGATCGCCAGAGCCCAGCAGGTCGAGGCTGCGGTGGCCAGGAGCGGCCACTTGCACTCCAGTCTGGGCGACAGAGTGAGACACCAAATTAAAAAAAAAAACAAAAACAGAGCTTCCCCAACCTTTTGGGCATCAGGGACTAGTTGTGGGGAAGGTAATTTTTCATGGACCAGACTTGGGGGCAGGGGGGTGTGGGAGGGGAGGGAGATGGTTTCAGGACAATTCAAGCACATTACATTTATTGTGCACTTACTTCTATTATTACGTTGTAATATATAATGAAACAACTCACCATAATGCAGAATCAGTGGGAGCCCTAAACTTGCTTTCCTGCAACTAGACGATCCCGTCTGGGAGTGATGGGAGACAGTGACACCTGAAGTGTGTTGCTTAAGTTCAGTCTTCTCTGCAATCTTGGTTGCTGTCACTGCAGAAAACCCTGCTTCACAAAGATAGGATGTTGGACACGGAAGCAGGATTTTCAGTGCTGATCTGACAGGAGGCGGAGCTGAGGCAGTGATGCGAGTGAAGCTTTGCCTGCTCCCCTGCCGTTCACCTCCTGCTGTGTGGCCCAGTTCCTTACAGGCTACCAACCAGTAACGGTCTATGGTCTGGGAGTTGGGGACCCTTGCCTTACAATCCTGTGAGGTGGGTTTAACATGAACTTATCTCCATTTAACCAGGAGGAAAAATAAAAGCAAGAAATTGTCCTAGGGTGAGAGTAAATCTATGGAGATGCCCAAATTAGGTCTCAACTTTTCTGAGAGGTCTATGTGGGTAACAGGTTGCCATGGTGTTAACAATGCTCTATGAACATGAGTATATTTCTAAAAAGAATACTGTCAGAAATGCAACTGCTTTCACAGCCTTTCTAAATAGGTTACTGTTATAATGTAACATAACTATCTTTGAATAAGAAATCAATTTATAGTTGCAAAGACATATTACCAAGCATTTTTATCCGATTAACTAGGCTAAGAAAAGCCCTCAAACCAAAAATCAGTCTGTTAGATACCACAAAGGAAAAAACCTAACTTAACAAATATAAAGCTACACAATTGTGTTTTCTTTAGAAGTCTTTCCTCTCAGTTGCCTAGCTATATTTTCAGATGAAAGCAATAAAAATTAAAATGCAGCTAAGTCATTTCAAGTAAAATGGATAGCTGCAAAAAACTTGGAGCCAAAAATATGTTCATTTGTCATAGAAGTATTTTGTAATATTATATGAGAAACTACACTAATACCCAGTGTCTAGACTCTAAATCTAAAATGATCTTTGGTGGCACTAGATTATTTTCTAGGGCAATATAGCCAACTTCAATTACTCATGGGCTAAATATTACCTCTTATACTGTTCACCTCTTACATGCATCCTTGTTCACTAGAACTGCCCATCAGCATTAGACTGGGATACAGAAAATAGATGAAATTCCAGTTAATCTTGCTATTTACAAATACTTTGATTAAAAAGTAAGTTTAAAGTTAATGGCTAACATAGTTTTGAACTGAGATTATGCTGTTCTGCACAATTTCAATTGTCCAATATAAAGTAAGTTAATATCAGACTATAGACAGATTTAGGTTGGTCATTCTAAAAAATGCAAATTTTAAAAGAAAGATAAATTTTCATTTTTTTTCCACAAAAATTTACAATGCAACACTTCTCTTGCTATGTCTGGTTTATATGACCTGCCAGTTCCACTCCTCCCCTTCAGTTCCTCTAAATACAGACAATGTTAGCACTGAGGATAGTTTGTGTCAAGAAACACCTAAAAGTTCATCTTTCCATGGGAGGCTCTTAGACCTGTAATTCTATTTTAGTGCAATAAAATTCCCGAAGGTGGTTTCCAGATGACCAGCACATCCAGGTCTCATATTTCTTGGCAAAAAATATTTTCTTCCCACTAGCTTTAAAAGATCACTCAAGGTAGGCCTTACTACAGTTGTGTCATGAAAAGATCTGAAAATGCTACTTTGCTCTTTTTAAGCTCAGAAAAGCTTGAAACATAATTTTTTGGAAACTGAGTATTTCCCTTTAAGAGAAGCACCCACCTTCCTCAGCACCTATACCACATATCACAAGATAGAGCAAATATTAACAAAATGGCTACTCAGGTTACATGGTCCAAGACTTCATATTTGTTTTCACCAATGCAGTAAATTTTCAAAAAACCAAAAAGAAATGAAAGAAAAAACTCTAATAAACTATGGAAAAAGAATTCTGGAAAACTGAGAAAAATAATGCAAGAAATGCAGGTGAATGCCATGACTTCACAAGAAGACTCTAGAGAATGAGTTTCTCTGGAGAAATAATTAAATTTCTCAATGGTTAAATGTTCTGCTGAGGTATACATTATCTCCTGTCCCACAAACTTTAAAAACAAGTCACAAAATCCACATTAGAATATAAGTTTTTTAATTTTTATAAATAACTTATCTGTTACAAAGATAGTTTACCCAGCTAAATCACAAAACCATCAACTCAAGATATCCAAATTATGTTTTATTAATAAAACAAGTAAAAACTGATTTACCAATCTTCACATAGAACTGCAGATGAAGCTGAAAAACAAGGCCTATTTTTAAAACAAAATGCATCAGATGTAAGGGCTATGGGTTTATTGTCTAATTAACTAGGATTGTCATATTTCTTCCCATATACAAAATGCAAAGCCCGAAAGTCAAGGCCTTGACATTCATAAAGCCCACCTGTATAATCCTGTTCATTTAACACATAGTCACTTGCAAACATTTACAGTGGGTGACAGTTGGTATGATCTCCTATCTTTTGCTGTATTTCAGCACTTCCCCAGCCCTGTTA
The DNA here is from genome assembly GCA_027257055.1 of Cephalopachus bancanus. Lineage (NCBI taxonomy): Eukaryota > Metazoa > Chordata > Mammalia > Primates > Tarsiidae > Cephalopachus > Cephalopachus bancanus. The sequence goes on from JAPVLO010000006.1 coordinate 1,805,566, forward strand.
TAAGCACTGATATACAATTTCATAATTCTGTCTTTTTAAATGCATACTGTATTTCTTTTTCTTGATTTCATTTAGTTATATACATTCCTGATCATCTGAGTATTTATTTTCCTTATAAAAATATATCATCAAAATAAAGAGATGCTTGAGGTTGCTTCAGTGTTCAAGTCTGCTTGTTTTTCTTTTTTTCCAGCTTTTCTTCAGTTGTCCTAAATATGACTAGCCTTGTTTTATAAATACACATGATACTGCCACCAGGTCAGGTTTGGACATGGACTGCCCCAACAGTAACGCATTTAAACTTCTCTCCAAAAAAGGGCTGCAGGTACTGCTGCTGGTGCTGGTTTTGAAACTGTACTTTCCCAATAATAATCTCTTGTGAAAGTCCTGTGGGACACCAAGCAGATGAAGGAAGCCCTTGTTGTGCTCGCTCTTTTGTTTTAGGCTTCCTCGTGGAAGACAAAACACCGTGTTGTGTCACCCACTGCTAAAGTCGGTACATGATGTGACCTACAGACACAATTCTCATAATATTATCTGCATTTCACTGTGCAGCATCTCTATGTCTTCACAGAACATTGGCACTCATGAGGGTAAAGTACAGAATAAGTAGAGGAAAGTTATTCTGTGCACAGTTTCATCTCATTAATGCTCTTTTATTTTAAGGCATTGCTTCTCTCAGGTAAGGCTTAAAAAGGGACATGATCGTGCTTAATCACTAAAAGGAAAAAAGAAAATTAGTTAACAAAAGGCTATTACACTATACATATAGAAATATAAGAAAATAATAAAGAAGAAAAGAAGTCACTTAAAGCAGATTCAAGAGATCTGTACAGTAGGAAAAGCTCTGGGGTATTTCACCGCATGTTTGTACAGACAACGCATGCTGCTTTCCTTTGCATCTTTAGCCCCTAGATGCTGGCTTCACAGAGTGGAGACGTTTTCAGGGAAGACAAAGACAAGGCCAAAAAGTACCACAGATTTGTGAAATTCTCCCCCTATCCAATGGCACTATGCGGCAGCAAACAGTTTTTAAATAGTTAAACCTTGTTCCTTTTCTTCGTGTATGTAGTGTTTCACTGAAAGCTTTACAAATAAAAAAGCTACCATTCTATTCCTTCCTCCTGTCAAAATTCAGTAGTGACACGAGGGAAAAAAAGGTACTGGGAACACCTAGGTGTTAACATCTTGAGAATGATCCATACTGGGATACTGGTAACACTGTACACGGCTAGGCAGTGGGCAACCAAGTCCTTCAGCAGATTACCTTTTTCATGTGATGAATTTCAACTGCCCATGACATTATTCTGAGGTATTATTAGCTCTGTGGGCTGACACTTAGCATTAGTACAACACCATCTTGTCACACCTTCAATCTGACAAAATCCTATGTAGCAGTGAAACTTTTCCCCGATGACAGACTTTAGATGTGGTTTTAGAGAAGATATAGGGCCTTCTGGCTCAGAAATGCCTTGGCATCTCACACTGTTCACAGCGGATTAAGGCTGGATGGTTCAAAAAAGTACAGGCAGTACAATTCCACTGAGCTCCCTCATCATCTTCTGCGTCTTGAGTCTTTGGTGTTTTGATGGTGGACCTCTGATCTATAAGGAAGCAAAAAAATCATTTTAGAAGTAAAAATCACAAAGTCTAAAAAATCACTGGCAACTTTAAACCCCACTTGTGCTGCACAGCATAAAGCAAGCAACTGAAGGATCTAGCTGAAACTGACACACTTGCTCGATCATCACCAACCTCTATCAAGCTGAAAATTCTCTCTCTGGGGAGCAGCAACATGGATATGATGTAATCACCTCCATATCACCTTAAAGGAGAAAATAGCATCATTCTCTCCAATTTGTAACAGGAGAAAGGGTATCCACTATTAAAGATTCCCATAATATCACTTAAGATGGTGAAAAAGTGTCTGACTACAAAACAATCCTGTCAGTGTATTTAAGACTCGTTAAGAGTTTCATTTCCCATTGAAGTAGTGTTTCTATTTGTTTTCTACCAGAAATAACGTTTCTGTTAATACATGTTCTCTATATGCTGAAAATGTAAGCCTTGAGTAACACAAATAAAATATAAAGATGAACTAATTTCTAAAGTCTATTGAACTATATATCAACAATACACTCTGGAGAAGTCAGTATAAAAATGTTACCATACTTTATTTCTTGTTTTATGTTTTTACCACACTGAGTATGCAGAGTAGAAGGAACACAAGGATTGAGAGTTGTGAGAATGGAGTTCTGTTCCAGGCTCTGCTACTAACTTCTGATTTCTTTGCCTTGAAATCTTAGAAAAATCACATCCCTTCCAGGTCTAATGTTTCTTACTTATAAAATAAAGGTCACAGCTGGGCTTGGTGGCTCAGCCTGTAATCCCGCGCCTTGGGAGGCTGAGGTGAGTGGATCGCCTGAGCCCGCGGGTTCGAGACCCACCTGGGCAACTTGGCGAGACCTCATCTCTACCATAAATAAAAAATCAGCCAGGCATGGTAGCGCGCACCCGTAGTTCCAGCTACTCGGAAGGCTGAGGCGAAAGGATCGCCGGAGTCAAGCAGGTCGAGGCTGTGGTGGCCGGGAGTGGCCACTGCACTCCAGTCTGGGCAACAGAGTGAGACTCCAACTCAAAAAAAATAAATAAAATAAAATGAAGGTCACTGTAGTTCTAAGAAGCCAATGTTCTAGAGTATTTAAATGGATAATAGTATCTTAAATACATAGAATAATTATATTCCTCAAAGGTTGTCTCTAATATGAAATTACACTTACAAAACTACTGTTTAAAATTTGAGTCCCATAATGAATTTAACACATTTACAACAGTATTCATACAAACTATTCTGGGGATATTTCAAGTAAAAGGGGCAAGCATTGCTGGACTTCTCTTGTCAAGTTTTATAATTTGAAGATTCAAAATGATGTTAAAACAATGTATATATTAATATGCAAATTATACATCTACTGAGTTGGAAACTAAATGATAACCTTTCTGCTACCTGTTTTAAAAGAGAAACTACTATACCTAGTAGATGAAAATATAGGAAGTTGAATTTTATAACAAATTTAAAATAACTAAGTCATACTTGGTACTCTGTCCCCCTCCAGCAGTACCATATTTACTCACTAGTCTTGTAGACATTCTACTGCAAAGTCTCCAATTTTAGGTACTGGTTTTCCATTGCCATAATTTTTGTCACATACACAAATAAATACTATACATAGTATTTCCCCAAAATTGAATAATTTTAAAACAAAATATGTAATTAAGTCTCATCTTAAGTAAAAATATCTGAAAAATCAAGGGTCTGACAATATTAGTTAGTATGCTATAAAGCACATTATAAAAAACACAATTCAAAGAAGCTTGATTTTTACCATCTAAAATCACTTCATACTCCATATCTGGGAAATATTTCATAGAATAATATTTCATACCTGGGGAATCCATGCTACTTACAAGAATTTTGGCTTCGGGTGTTAAAAAACATTCCCATTGGGCATATTTTCAGCAAAATTTAATTTTTTTTTGTTTAGTTGCAAAGGTTAAAGTTTTAGGAAGAGGGACAATATGGAAGTAACTTTTTACACTTCAATCTATTATTATAATGCCAGTACCTTCTTAATAATTTAAGTAATATCTAAGATAATCAATAAGGGATCTACACAACTTTTTTCAGTGAAAAATCTCTAATGGTTTTCTTACACTGCATAATCTCATTTGGTACTTAACTGCATAATCTCATTTGGTACTTAGAATTAATGAATATTTTTATTGGAGGTATTTGGAAATGAAATAGCCAAAACTAGAAAAAAGAGGACGCTAGATAGCAAAGAATGACACGTGATTTCTACATTTAATTTTAGCTGTTAGAAAAACCTCTACATTGTGAAGCAGATCTGATTTCAAGGACTAATTAAATCAATCTCTGTGAATGAAATTAATGTCTTATTTTAGCCTTAATGCAAAGAAAAAAAATGATACTGTATTTCTGCCCAAACAGCCAGCAAACAAGCTTCTACCTTTTATGCAAAAACTTTTAACTCATGAACTTTTTTCCTTTACTTTTATTACTTTTTATTATGGAAAATTTCAAACATACACAAGAGTAGAAGAGAACAGTAAAATGAACCCTCGTGTACTCATCCTGCTTTAATAGTTGTCAAGACCGATCTTATTCCACCTATATTCCCCCTTCTTCTACCCTAAACTCAGAAGTAATTGTGTAATCATTTCATAAGAAATTCATAAGAAATTTTTTTAAAAGAGAGTAAAAAGATTATATTAAGGAAACTCATTCAGAGTCTGAAAGACCTACCTATATGTTTATTTTAAGGAGTTAGTGCTTATGTCATTGTTTTCTCTATTCCTTTATTCAAATAACATCCAAATAGCATCTAGGATCTGAACACTCACTGTGCCAAATGCCCATCTTACTTCTGATCCTCTGTAACAACTGTTCATAATATTCTAGCTAACTATGTTTAAAAACATTTAAATGAAATGAAACATGAAGACACAGCTAGGCTTAATTAAGCTATACACAAACACGAAGGTGTAGAGAGAGCAGACTACTGAACAAGAACGTGAAAATTCTTGTAACAAACCGAAGAACTATTAACATACTTGTTTTTTCTTGCTCCCATTTCTTTCTTTTTGTTTTCCTCCAATAAAACTTTATTGACAAAAACAGATGGAGGACTGGAATTGGCCCATAGTTCACCAACCCCTAATTTAGAGTCTAGTTTAACACAGTAACCCTACCAGTATGTAAGTATGAACTACAACTGCCTGATTCTTAAAATGCTTTAATTTTGCATTTCTCAACCTCTCTTTCTTTGTCCCTTACATTAGGAACTTAGTTTCTCAACGACAGTAACCATACGTTTTAGAGGGATTCCTGTTAAGTTCAGCCTCATGGGAAAGATGTATTTTCCTATCCATAATTCATACTTTCCTATTTCTACAAATTCTAAAGTTTCTTATGAAGAAAGGGTATAAATTTTTTAAAATAAAAATCTCTGAAGTCATTTGAAAATACACACATATGAAAAGAAAACTGCAAGTTCTGAGCATTTTTTGCAGCACATTAGTGAGAGTTACGTAACCCCACTACTGCCAGCCTGATTCACTAAGGGTTGACTTATCACATTAGAATTTGTGTGAACAAAAGCTGTTGTTTTGTCTTTTGTTTTGTCCACCCCACATGACTTTATTGTGGTATAACTGACAGTTAAAAATTGTATATGTTTAAGTTCTACAACTTGATGATTTGATATATGTATATGTTGTGAAATATTTATTACAATCAAGCTAATTATCATATCTAGCAGCATCTAATATAGTTACCATATGTCCCCCAAAGCCCCTGGTGGTGAGAACACTTAAGATCTACCCTAGCAAATTTCAATTATATAATACAACATTGTTAACTATAGTCACATAGTTGTACACCAGCTCTCCAGAACTTATCTTGTATAAGCTGAAACTTTGTACCCCTTGACCAACATCTTCCTATGTCCTCTTCCCCTAACCCCTGGTAATTACCATTCTACTCTCTGTTTCTAGGAGTTTGACATTTTTAGATTACATGTATAGGTGAGATCATGTAGTATTTGTCTTTCTGTGTCTGGCTTATTTCACTTAGCATAAATATCTTCCAGGTTCATCTACCTTATCACAAATGACAGGCTTTTCTTCTTTTTTTTTTTAGGCTGAATAATATTCCACTGTGTGTTTGTGTATATAGATCTATCTCACATTTTCTTTACCCATTCATTTTTACACAGACTTTTACATAGTTTTCATATTTTGTGAATTATAAAAATATCTGAATGATGCTGAAATGAACATGAGTATGCAGACATCTCTTTTGAGATACTGATATAACATCCTTTGGATATATACTCAGAAGCAAGATTGCTGAATCATCAGGTTTTTAATTTTGTGAACAGCTTCCTTACTGTTTTCTGTAATGGTTGTACCAATTTCCATGCCCACCAACAGTGTACATGGCTTCCCTTTTCTCCACATGCTCATCAACACTTGTTATCTTTCATCTTTCTGATAACAGGCATTCTAATAGGCTCATAAGGTGATACCTCACTGTAGTTTTGATTTGTATTTCCCTGATGACTGGTGAAGTTGAGCACCTTTCCTGCTGGCCATCTGTAAGTCTTCTTTTGAGAAATGTCTATTCAGGTCCTTTGCCCATTTAAAAATCTAGTTATTTGCTTCTTTTGCTACTGAGTTGCATGAGTTCCTTATATATTTTGAATATCTCTTTACTGATTTTCTGTCTGGATATTCTAACTATTACTGTAATATCTATTTTGTCTGATATAAGTATAGACACTGTTGATTTCTTCTGGATACCATTTATGTGAAATATCTTTTTCCATCTTTTCATATGTCTTTAAATACAAAATGAGTCTCTTGTAGATAGCGTATCACTGGATCTGTTTTTCAATCCATTCACCTACTCTATGCCTTCTGATAGGTAATTTAACCTATTCACACTTAAGGTAGTTATTGGTAAGTGAGGACTTACTATTGTCATTTTGTTGTATTCTGTCTATTTGGAAGTTGTTTTGTCTCCCTTTCACTCCCTTGTTGTCTGTCTTTGTTATCTGATGTCTTTTAAAAATAGTGATTTACTTTGGTTATCTTCTCTGTCTTTCGTGAACCTAATTAAAGGTTTTTTTCTAGCCATTGCTTTGTTAAACTCTGGTGTATCCACGTGGCTCTTTGAGCTATGGCCGCCATGTTTCTTGGTTTTGGCCCCCTCTCCTACCTTGGGGAGGTGAATGAATGAATCTATCTTTCTCTTTCTCTCCATTTGTCATTGCCTTGGTCTGGCCATGTGTTATCTGAGCTATGACAAGGTCAGGTTTTCCTAAGCTTTGGTCTCTTCCCCTACCCTGGGGAGATAAATCTCCTCTCCTCTCTCCAAGTTACTTTCTAAATAAATTATATTTTCCAACCTAAAAAAAAAAAAATAACGGTGTTTTTTCTTTGTGGTTAGCCCAAAACGTGAATAAAAAGATCTTTTAATTACATTCTTCTATTTTAAGTTGCTAACAACTTAACTTCAATTGCATAAAAAAAAATTATGCCTTTACCATTCCATCCTTCCATACTTGCTTTTGCAGTCAGAATTTGCTTCTTTTTATATTGTGTATCCATTAGTAAATTTTTAACTTCTAACTTTCATGTAAGGGTTTAAAGCAAATTACATGCCATAGTTACAGTGTCATATTAACCAGTGTATGTCTATATATTTGCCTTCACCAGTGATATTTATGCACTTGTTTTGGTACATATTTTAATGCCTGGATCAAAACACACAGACATTTTGACATTTCTTAGTTTGATGTGCTATAGTCTGTGACTATTAATGATGTAAAATGATAGCAAGTAGAAAATCATTCATCTGGAATTCTGGGTATTTTGATTACTTAGAATTACGAATAAATTAAACAAAACAGAATATTCATGAAATGAAACCTCCTGAAGGTATTTCCTTAGCATTTGTCTAAAATGTTAAAGAACACCAAATTTTTATACACGCACCCCCCCCACATACAACCAAGACCTGCTATTTTATATAACTTATTCCTAAGGTCATGCATATTACTCTTAAAAAGCTAAGTATATTATACCTTTTCACGCTCTTCAAATCCTATCATATAAATGAAAATAAATTAACATCTTTCTAAAGAATTAAGAAAGTCGAAGTTTAAAGTACTTCTAGAGTGGAAGGTTGCTAAAAATAAAAATTTTCTAAAATTTTGTTTTTCAAAATATAACAGTTTTCACACTTAATGGATACACTAACCTTTGGGTTTTGGTGGCACAGGACCTACAAATCCAATATTGTCATAAAAGTTATGAATAGCGCTGGGATTAAAATGTGGTCCTGAAATACATAAAAAGTAAATATATCAGTGTATATATTGCTCAAAAGTACTGAATTTTATTTTCTAAAGCAAGTATAGTATTTCTTTCAAAAAAAAATTCACACGATAAACAGAAAAAATGCTTTCCATTTACTTTGCTCTTCTAATCTCAAATTTTAAGTAAGATTTCAAAATATATTTCAAATATATTAGGTATAATATAGTACACATAAACAGAGGTAAGTGGTAAACTGGGGAAGCAGTTAAATTAATGTGGGAAAGACGTAACAGAATTAACAGATCCTTATTTTGTGATAAATTTTAATAACTTAAAACTTAACAATTTAAATATAATTTTAAGTTATCAAACATGGACTTGAACAACTAAACAGCTTCTTCACTGCTGATAAGTATAAAAATCTTACACTAATTTAATATGATGGTTCATTTTTACATAAGAGGTAAGTTCAAGGATTGTAACTTCTACACCAGCACTAGCTTTTTTTCTCTAAAGTTAAATTATGTCATTTTTTTCACGAATGTTTCAAAATAAACAGTTTAACCGACATTTTAAAAGAAATAAACTAAAACTAATCATTTTTCAGTTTAATGGATTCTGGAACTCACTCAGAAGTGTAATGAAAGACTTGTTTTTTTGTTGGTTTCCTTCTCTTTCCTGTCTTTTCTGTTATATTTCTATTATTTCCTCAACTTCAGAATTAGGCTTAAGGGATACAATTTCCTTTTAATTTTCTATGGAACTGAATTAAATTGTAAATATTTTTTAATGCAACAAGAAATTATTGCTTTACTATAGCTCAAATATATAAAACTATAATTGCTCTAAGAACGTATGAACCTTATTTTTATTTCTTCTCTATTTTATCAATTAAGATAGTGCCACTGAGATGGGAGTGCTTTTTAAATTATATTCGTATAAGTATAATTCCTGAAAAGTAAAAGAAAAAAGGGAAACAGGAAAAAATTACATAAATATATATATTTTCCTCTTCAAAATATTTCAGTAGCAGATTCTACTAATGCATAAAAGCAATACTTCTAACAATGAAGCTAGACATACTAATCATTGTTTCCCTTAACACTTGACTAAAGTGGATTGGAAGGATAAAATATATAAATTACTCCTCAACCAAGTAAATCATAATTTTTTTGGTGGAAAAAAGAAAAAACCCAATTGTTCTTGAGCACTATTTGATTCCAAAGCCAAATGTTCTGAGATAGTGAGATTATGACTGGCAAGTCTGCTTTTAGTCACAGGAACAGTTGGTAGATTAATACAATGAATTTCAGCTGAGTATGCACTGAACTTTACCTCGGGCTTGAAAAAGATCAATTTCTTTGGTTAAGCAGTCAATGTCAATCTGGAGTTGCCTATTACAACTTCTCAACTGCTGCATTTCTTCGAGCTGAAAAATAATTCTATGTAAGAAAGATTTACACCGAATTATCATGTCATTAGTTCATAAGGAGTGGAGTTTGGCAGAGGAAGGTAAGGACAGAAAAAAGAATGAATTAAGAGCATTTGTAGAAAACTAGATCGAGACATTATACTTAAGGCAGATGGGCTGTTCTTATGTTCAAGCACAGAGGTAACAACAGTTACATAAAGACTTACTGAAGGTATTTGGGATATGGAATTTGATCTTTTCAGGCGCCTCCGAGTTAGATTATTTTCCATTTCATTGACCTCAGATTTTAGTTTATCCAGCTTTTTCTTTTGAATCTCAAGTTCTCTTTGAAGTCGTTCCATTCTGGCCTTCTGGTGTACCAAGAGAGCTGCAACACATATTGGTCAACATGAGGACCCCACCCACTTCAGCCAGTTAACCTTTAAGCAGACTTGGGGAAACAAAACGCGTGAATATTTCTGTAACAAACAACAATTTGCCAAGAATTCCAAAGCTAAAACAAACATTCCGAGTTTAAGCATTTTCTAAAATTTTAACTTGAAGACTATAATTAAGCAAATGTCATTTATTTTACTTTTTACACTTTTTTAAGGTTTGGATAAACTACTTAACGGCTGAAGATGGCATTTTTAGCTTACAACTTCTCTAAAGGTTCTAGTTGTGTCAATTAACCTACTTACTGTGTCTAATTCACATGTAACCATCATAAAGGACAAGCCCTTTTACTCCAGAGTTTGCCATGTTTGGTCTATGAATGAGGTATTCTAATATGAAAATTTTATAGAAATTTTAGAAGGAAATGTGGAACGAGTTGAATCTATTTTAATGTATACAGCAAACAAAACAGTGATTTCATTTCACATGAATGTTAACATTAACAAATAATTCAAATTACAAAGTAAAAATGATACTCTTTAGAGAAATCAAACACTTTTTTTTACACTTAGATTATACTTTGTGAAAATATTTTCCCAAGATTTTAAATAAAATTAAAAAATCTTGCAGCATGAACTGCTTGGGAAAATTTATTAATCTATAAAAACTGGTATATGTTCTTGTGATCCGTCCCTAAAACAACATGAATCTCCTCTTTTAGGATACTGAACTGGAAGTGTAGATACCTGAATAAACATTTTTATAAAGAGACAGCTTGGGCTGATTCTACCTTAAGGAAACAGGCAGACTTGGAAAAATACCTTAAACAACTCTGGAAATAAAAAAGTCAGTAAAACAGAGGTCAAATAGACAAATAGTAGATTAGATACAGTCAAAGACAAAGTTGGTGACCTGTCAGACAGATCTAAGACTATTACCCAGAATGCACAGAGGTAATGCAACAGAAAACATGAAAGAGGAGTTGAAAGGTTTCACATACATCTAAACAGTGTTTCAGAAGGAGACCACAGAGAGAATGGACAAGAGTCAAGAATTGAAGAGATACTAGCTGAAAGTGTCCCAAAATTGAAGGAAAAAAAGCAAATAAATTCTAGAAGATAATAATTTGTTCACTTAACTAAATTATTGAATACTAATGAATGAAAACAACTTCAGACAAAGTGGGGAAAATCTAACCACAGATAGCTGCTGAAATAATCACTCAAAATGTGTTTTGATAAGACATAAATTAAATACAAGAAAATGGAATAAGATGAGTAAATCTCAAAAAAAAGATAAACAAGATAGGGATCACTACTAAAGGAAGCTAAATAGAAAATGCAGTTTCTAAATTAAAAGACAAAACACATGCTGGGTACCGACTCACACCTGTAGACACCAACAAAACTCAAACCCAGCTCCACTTCAAACTAAACTGACTCAATTCCTCATAATAATAACCTGACAGAAAAAGAGGTGTCCCCATTTCTAGTTAAATACTATTTACTTCAGTCTCTTCTGTTCCTTTACACACAATGTTTGACATTCAGTAAAAAATTATGAGACATACAGAAAAGAAAGAAAAACCCAACTCGTTATCAAGAGATAAAGCAATCAATAGAACTGTACTTAAAGATGACCCAGAGATGCTAGAACTACCTGACAGGGAATTTAAAAATAACTATGATTAATATATTACAGGATCTAGTTTAAAAGGTAAAAAACATGCAGAAACAGACAGAAAATAGGGAAAAGAGGTAGAAATTATAAAAGGGTCAAATGTTAGAAATTAAAAATACAGCACTGGAGATAAAGAATTCCTTTGACAGTCTCATCAGCACATTGGACATGGTTGGGTCAGTAAACTTGAGAGTTACAGGACAATTATCAAACAGCATATGTAGAAATGGCAATGGAGAAGAGAAAACAAGGCAGGAGAAATATTTGAGTAGATAAAGACCAAGATTTTTCCAAAATTAATGAAGCACAACAAATCACATATCCAAGAAGTCCAGAGATGCTCAAATAGTACTAAAACAAAACACCTGGACACATCATAGTCAAACTGCTGGAAACTAAACATAAAATCTTAAAGACAGAGAATTTGCAATATGTTTACTTCAGGAAAAATTTGACTCTAGGTCAAATATATTATAAGATAAAGATATTTTTTACTTAGTGATAAAAAAGAGAAATATGCTAGTATACGATTCTCATTCTATATGGAAAAATCACAAAAGAATATTTATTTTATAGCTAATGCATCATAAAGCATACTTTCCAGGACAGAGTCAAACAGTCTCCTGGTCACAGCTCTACTAGTAATCCCCAACCTGATATTTCTAATTTTTTTTTTTCCAGAAAAGGAAAGCAAACTATAGAGTTGAGAGATACATAGGAGTCCAATACTGGTAAGAGAGAGCCTTTAACATCAAGCAGAAATATGATTCAAAGAAGATTCAGGAGAAGTGAAGGAGCCATAGTTGCTGAAGGTATAGTTGTGGGATGTTTTAGAAGTTTAAGAGTAAATCTTCAGAATGTTTCTGAAATAGATAAATATTACATCCTTGGGTATTATCAAAGAAATGAATTTTTGCAAAGGTTGAAAACATGGCTTATCTTTGGAAGTTAAGCTAAGATATCTCCTATGACTAGACTGAAGCTCTAAAGTAAAATATTGCAAAATCCACTTACAATTACGTACTATTTAACAGTTATTTCTTTCCAGTTTAAGCAAAATTCTGGAGTGGAGTTATAATGACTATATTAGTTAGAAATAACATACCCAGTTGGTAGGCTACTTAGAATTTCTTAGGTATAACTGTTAATTATAAACAAGCTAAAAATGCAATGAATGTAATAGGAAAGAGATATATCCATTTCTTAGCAATTCTTTCTTCTAAGTGATTGGGTTTTTATATGTCTAGTTCACTATCCATTTGTAATTTGGGATTTTTAGATAGAAAATTGAGAAAGATGAATTACAGAGAAACAAGGGAGTCAACGTGAATTTCTAAATATCACCACAAAAACTCAGCTAAAGTTATTTTTTTCTTGCTGTGAGTAACCTTCACTGTGCAAAATGCAACCCGATACTTGTCCATTATGAAACAATGCTATTAGACTCTTACTTAAGACTAATTATAGTAAAGATACTTTTGCCCTAATCAGACTCTAATAAAGGAAAAAAGGTTGGGTGATGACCGGGAAGGAAAAAAAAAACAAAACACCAGGGCAAGCCCTTTGGGTCCCCTCCCACTGTGGGAGCTTTTCTGTCCTCTCAATAAATCCTGCTTTTGGAAAAACAAAAACAAAAATGACAATTATGCTTCCAGGGTTCAAAAGAAGGGTTGGAAAGAGAGTAAGAAAAGCTTATAAAATGGGGGCTGAAGTTGTTTGGGGAAGGCTAGAAATTTTAAACTCTGTTATGGAAAGTGACTGAGTAGAGACTTGAGAAAAATCAAGTATACTAGCTTTTTGGCTTTTATTTGTTTTGGTAAGTAAAGAAGCTGTTATAAACAAAATCATTCCAACCTCACATATAGATGAACCAGGCTCACACAATCTAATACTTTGTACTCATCATATATGGGAGGGGAGTGATCCACTACATAGACTTTAGAGAAGAATAAAGTCCCTCTATGCCTGTCATTAATTTACACATAGATTAATACTTACTTAAAAGCCATATAAAGTTTCAATTATATTCGTCAGGACTTCTGTTTAAAGGCAGTTGACTGAGTATTGCATTCAAAGAATTTTCTGTCTGCACTAATCCCATTAAAACAACAGAGGAATAAAACAGGTACAATCTGACAAAAATAAAGGAGAAGGCGGCTAGATGTCAACAAGTTACTGGAACACTAAAAGCAGATGAAATGACATGGACTAATGAAAGAGAGTAGAGAAGAAGAACAGAAAAAGAGGCAGCCCATCTGCTCTGCGGAAACCTTAAGAGGCTCTTGACTTTGGAAAATGCAGGTGACAGGAGGCAGAAGTGAGGAATGGGACACAAAACAGGAGCTTAAACTAGCTATCTATATATAGAACAGTCAACCTTTTCCCATTCTGAAGGGCAGGTAGCTCTATGTTTATTTTTAAGCCTCCCTCCACCCACCACATTTTACATCCTGGCCCCCATATACACAGAACACCAGGAAACGATGGTGGAGAGTTCTCTTGTAGCAGTTTATTCCCCCCTATTTATCACAAAGCAAAGTCTGATAAGTGACAAGTCTCACTTTCACACACAGGGTTCTTAGACTTCATAGCACTTCATTCTTAAATATAAACCAACAGTCATGGATCACCATACATTTGAGGAACATCTAACATAAATGTGAAAGATATGGATAAATAGAAAAACTAAACCCAAATTAAGTGAAGATAATTCAGAAGAGCAACGAGAAAAATTCTAATTAATACCATTAACAGATCTGAGACACTACACTACTGCATCCATAAGACAATCAGCCTGTAATCCCGCGCCTTTGGGAGGCTGAGGTGAGTGGATTGCCTGAGCCCGCGGGTTCGAGACCCGCCTGGGCAACTTGGTGAGACCTCATCTCTACAATAAATCAAGATGAGCCGGGTACGGTAGCGCGCACCTGTAGTTCCAGCTACTTGGAAGGCTGAGGCGGAAGGATCGCCAGAGCCCAGCAGGTCGAGGTTGCGGTGGCCGAGAGCGGTCACTGCACTCCAGCCAGAGTGAGACTCCAACTCAAAAAAAAAGAAAAGAAAAGAAAAGTGAATCCGAGAACTAGCTCTCAGAAATTAAAAACATTACTGCTAAAATGAAAATGTCTTACCTGGGTTGGAAAAAAAAATAAGGAAATCTAAAACATAGAACAGAAAGACAAGGAAGTTGAATATACAAGGATATAACAATGAGAAATAAATAAGAAATTGGTCCAGGATGTTAAATAGCTGAACAAGAGGAAGCCTAGAAAGAGACAATGGGAAAACTAGTCAGGATCTGAAGAGAATTTCCTAGGGCTGAAGGAGACACTAGATTTTAAAATGGAGAATTCACTGAATTTGCAAAAAGGGTGATTTTTTTTTTTAAGCTCACACCAAGACATGTCATTGTAAAATTTCAGACTATTAAAGACAAGAGGGAAGATCCTACATATTTTCAGAAAGGAAAAAACAGGTCACTGTGCTCCTTGTACAACGGTACAAGGAGCACAGTGATGTCAGATTTCCTCAGTGAAAAGGAACCCTTAGTGACACATTCTATGGAAAAATGATTTTCAACCACGAATTATATACCCAGCTAAAAAATGAGGGTATTTACAGACATTTAAGACATTGCCACAGAGAAGAGAAGTCTCCTGGGAAGAGGAATAGATGGTATCTTAGAGGTGCTGAAAAAATATGATAAAATCAGACAATAAAAAAATGTAAAATTAAAAGAAAAGCAGAAAGTTATACAAAAGAACTATAATCCAGATCAACCATGTGGCTCTAAAGTGAACATTTACAAGTCTGACTGTCATATATATGTCATTTATTAAGTTTCAGCTTTTATAGTCAACCTATTAACCAAGCACAATGTATTACTGCTATGGTCTAGATGTCTGTGTTTCCCTCTAAATTAATATACTGAAATATAACCCCCATTGCAGCAGTATCAAAATTAGTGCTCTCATAAAAGAGGCCTGAGGGTGCTTGCTATTCCTTTCCCTTTCTATCATATGAGGACATGTAGAAGGTACTATCTATTAGAAATGAACCCTTGCAAGACACCATCTTGATCTTGGACTCCCCAGCCTCTAAAACTATGAATAGTACATTACTATTACTTATAAATTAGTCAGTTAAGGTATTTTGTTATAGCAGCCCAAAGAAACTAACACAGAAATTATGAACAAAATGTAATGTTATCTATTATGGATATATGTAAGTAAAAATAGAAATGACACAACTTGGGAAGAGAAAGGAAGAGAGAGGTGCCGGTGGTCTATGTGTTATCAGTAAAAAGTTCATTTATCATAGCAAGAAGTTAGCAGAAAAATGTTTAAAGTTGATAAATAAAAACCAGTATAAATATATTTTAAAAGCTATATTGAAGCTTTATAAGCCCCTACATAGTAACGCATATGTAATCATATATGGAAACTATATGATGTATTAACATATAAAATGTACACATAAACATATATATTCCTATTAGATATAAAATAATATCTAATTACATACAAGCATTTAAACAACATTAGAAAGACATGGGTAAAGATTGTGCTGTAAGCCGGGCTTGGTGGCTCAGCCTGTAATCCCGTGCCTTTGGGAGGCTGAGGTGAGTGGATTGCCTGAGCCCGCGGGTTCGAGACCCGCCTGGGCAGCGAGACCTCATCTCTACAATAAATAAAAAAATCAGCCGGGCATGGTAGTGCACGCCTGTAATTCTGGCTACTCGGAAGACTGAGGCAGAAGGACTGCTGGAGTCCAGCAGGTCGAGGCTGTGGTGGCCGGGAGCGGCCACTGCACTCCAGTCTGGGCGACAGAGTGAGACTCCAACTCAAAAAAAAAAGAAAGAACAATGTCAGTTTCTTAAATAGAGATTTTTCCTAAACTGTAATTTTGCTGACAAGAGGAATCATATATGTTTCATACACTACAGTATTACTATGACACTTATTTGGTGGCTGAGTCACAAAAGATTTAAAAATGGCTAGTACACCTTAAAATAAAGCAAACTGTTTTCATCTATTTTGCCATTTTAAAAAGCAGTTTGAAATCAGACCTCGCAACAGTGCTGCAACTGGGCCCATAATTTGGGCAACAGATGTAACAACAAAACTATGAGGAATAATGCTTAATACCTGCAATTATTTTTAAGAAGTTTAAATTATTTAGAGGTATAAATAAAAAAATCAGTTGTAGTTATTTTAGCAGAACTGGTGGGGTCTTTTGCTGTATGATTACTTCTTGGTATTTATTTGTACATAATTACAATTCTGCATGCAATCGTATAGCATTAAGATGCTGTCTAAAACTTTCATTTTAGAAAACTGAGGCCTAGAGACCTGAAAAGAACCTCTAAGAAATACGACTGAATGAACCATTATAGGAAGTGCGAGGTATATATAACTTAGAAAGGATTATACTTCAAAAGAGGAGATGGTAGCTGTTTTCAAGTTTTTGAAGGAATGCTATTTGAGACTAGTCCAACATGGCTTCCAGCAGTATCACCATAATTAAAGAAAAAATACAGCCTAAGATTTCTGTTCCCCCCCCCGCAAAAAAACAACCTTAGAATGGGGAAAGGCTTTCTAAAATAAGACACAAATAAAATCTAAAAGCTATAAGCAAAAAAGGTCGATAAGCCTGAATATATAAAAGTAAAAAAATTTATAAAACAAAAAAATGTATTGACCAAGTTAAAACAGAAAATTAGAAAACACAGACTAGGTATCCTAAAAAACAGGCAAGTTCACAAAATAAGAACTACAAAAACTTGAAAGAGAACATATCAAAAGATGCTCAACTCCATTCATATTCAAAGATGAAAATTTTATTTAAGCTCCTAAAAAAATAAAGATGCACACTTTAAAAGACCAAAACAATACACTTTTACCTAGCACTGACAGAGAGGTATTTTTTTCAACCACCTACATATATGGATGAGTCTGGGAGGGAAGGAGGACAGAATATGCTTATAAATGCTGCCAAAAATGTTCCCCATTTATAAAGATGGAAGTATAAACTGGTAAAATTTCAAATTTGGCAGCATTTACTGTGGCATTCATTAGGGTCCTTCATCACATATTTCTGGCTATCTCCCAGGAACGTGGTAGAATTGTTCCTCTCCATTTGCTCAGAATTAGGTGTGGCTGTGTGCCTTGTTTTAGCTGAAGAATAACACGTTTGAGGCAGAAGCTTAAGAAGCCACTAATGTGCTATATTTCCTTTGTCATGAAAGCACAGAAATGAAATTTCTCTGAACCTGGGCTGCTGGTTAAGAATGATGAAGAACAGAGCCCATCAGCTAATCTATATTGGATAAGAAATGTGAGCCAGAAATAAACCTTTGCTGTTTTTAAGACAAGGTTTGTTACTATAGCATAACCAAGCCTAAATGATACATCTATCAAAATTTAAAAAAATACATATCCTTGGACACAGCAGTTTCATTCCTAGTAATCTCTTTTGCCAACATACTTGGACATGGGCACAAATATGTACACACAAGGATTTTTACTGCAGCACTGTTTGTAAAAGCAAGATTAGGAACTACTTTAAGGTCTATCAAGAAAGGAGTGGTTAGATTATTATGATAAAAAATACTATGCAGCCATTTCTTCAAAAATAAATAATCTCTACTTGCTGATCCGGAATCCTCTCAAAGAGATAAAGATAAAAAAATAAAGACAGACAACAAAATACTATTGTCCAACTGTATAAAAGAGGTGTGTGTGTCTGTGTGCCTGATATACAATTCAATTTCTAAGAAGAATACAAAATGAACTGTTTGCGAATAGCCACTGGTTATCTCTACTGAGGGGAATCTTTTTATTATAAACCCTTTAGGTCTGTTTGCATTTTTAAAAAATCAAGTATGTAGAAAAATATATTAATGTAATTTCTATCAGAATCCCAGCTGACTTCTCTGTGGAAACTGACAAGCTGACTCTAAAGTTTATATAGAATTATAAGAGACTCCCATTAGCCAAAACACCTTGAAAAAGAAAAAAGAAAGAGAACTCACACCTCCCAATTTCAAAATTTACTACAAAGTAATGATAATTAAGACAGTATGGTACTGGCATAAGGAACATACAGATCAATGGAGAAGAGTTGAGAGTCCAGAAATAAACTCATGTGTTTAGGGTCAAGTGATTTTCTACAAAGGTGCTAGAAGCATTCAATGGGGGAAAATCATTTCAACAAATGGTGAAGGGACACCTGGAAAGCCACAGGCAAAAGAATAAAGTTGGATCCTTACTTTATGCATGTTGCAGAAATTAACTCAAAATGGATGAAAGACCAAAATATAAGAGTTAAAACTATATACCTCTTAGGAGAGAATATGAGGTAGATTTTCACAATCTTGGATTTGGTAACTGATTCTTAGATAACACACCCAAAGCAAGAGCAACAACAACAACAACAAATAGATAAAGTAGACTTCAGAGAAAAAAAAAAAGTTTTGTGCTTAAAGGACACCATCAAGAAAGTGAAAAGACAGTATCCAGAACAGGAGAAAATAATTGTAAATAGCATAGGGGACTTATTTCTAAAAAAACTCATATACATTTTTTTGCCTACTATATTTTAAGCTATCCCCATTTCAGCATGTATGAATCTATTTCCTTTTGTGTGTGTGTGTGTTGTAATCATACTCTGTCACTCAGGCTGGAGTGCAGTGGCTCAGCTGGGACTATAGGCACATGCCACCATGTCTGGCTAATTTTTTGATTTTTTGTGGAGATGAGGTCTTGCTATGTTGCCCAGGCTGGTCTTGAACTGGGCTCAAGCAATACTACTGCCTTGACCTCTCAAAGTGCTGGGAACGTGAGCCACCATACCTGGCCATTCTTTAAATTAAAAAATTTAGTCATCATTTTAACAGCTTTATTGAAATACAGTTAACATACTGTACAATCCACTTACAGTGGACAGTTCAGTTTTTAGTATATTCACTGAAATGTCCAATCACCACAGCCAACAGTGCAGAACACTTTTATCTTCTCAGTAATAAAGACAACTCAATAATAAAGACAACCAATTAAAATAATACAATTAAAAATAGGCAAAGGATATGAAAAGGCATTTCTCCAAAAAAATATACAAATGGCCAAAAAGTACATGACATGATGCTCAACATCTTTAGCCATTGAGAAATGCAAATCAAAACCACAATGAAATACTTCACAGCCACTAGGATGGCAAGAATCACAAGGTCAGATAATTTTAAGTGTTGATGAGGAAATAAAAACCCTTATACACTGCTGGTGGGAATGTAAAATGGTAGTCACTTTGGAAAACAGACTGGCCATTCCTCAATGGTTCTACATTGAATAATCATATGTCCCAGCAAATCTACTCCTAGGAATATACTGAAGAAAAAGCCATGTCCACATAAAAACTTGCACATGAATGTTTATAGCAGCATAACTCATAACAACCAAAAGGTGGAAAAAATCAGAATGTCCATCAATTGATGAATAAAAAAAGTGCAGTATAGCTTTATAATGGCATACTATTCAGCCATAAAAAGGAATGAACTAATACTTGCTACAACATGGATGAACTTTTAAGTGAAAAAAGTACTAAGAGAAAAGTCAGTCTCAAAAGATCACATAGGATATGATTTCATTTATAAGAAGTGTCCAGGATATGTAAATGTATAGACAGAAAGTAGATTAGTGCTTGCTGAGTGCTGAGGAAAGGAGTAATGGGATAGGAGGGGGTTTCTTTTTGAGATGAAAGTGCTACTGCCTGTGGTGATGACTGGACATATTAGTGAATACACTACAAACTGGCCTGCAAATGAGTGAATTGTATAGTATGTTAACTATATTTCAATAAGCTGTTAAATAATAACTAAAGAACTTTTAAAAATTAAAGAATGAGATAGACTTGTACATGCTAAAATGCAAATTATATTAAGCAAAAAAATGTGTACAGTATATTCCCATATTAAGAGTATATCTATATCAGACATAACATAGAGTATGTATATATTATCCCACGAATCCCATGTGTTCAAATATACCCACTATTTGTACAATGTGTTCCCACTTTAAAAAAGTTTATGTCTGTCTATCTAATAGATGGATAGATATGAGTGAATATAATGGGAAGGAAGATAAAGAACTGCTAATGGAGATGAACTCTAAGAGCAGCTGGAGGGCAAGGGACAGGTCCAGGGTTGGAAAGGAGATACAGTTTCATTATATCTTCTTTTGTTGCTTAAATTTTCTTTCATCATGTGGTATGTGTTATTTTCACAATACTTTTTAAAGATATTGTTCTGATATAAGAAATAAGGTGCCAGCAGGTAGAACTCTCCAAAAATGGAATAAGTTACCTTAGGAGGCAGCTTGTGCCCACAGGTATTCAAGTATAGAATACTTATACTTGAAAAGAATTTACACTTGAAAGAGATCCTGTAGGACCAAGTGCTGAATGAGTCAGTAACTGGATAACCTTTGATGGAGAATTCTACATGACCTTTAAAATCTTTTCCAATCCTGAGATCTACCCCAAATTAAAAAGGCAGCTAGTCTTAAGACTGAGAAGAACTTACAGACAGTTAAAAAAAAAAAATTCTATCAGTGATGTGATGCCAATTAATCTTAATTACTGAATTTATTATAATTATTTAGAGATGGGATCTTGCTATGTTGCTTAGGCTGGCCTCAAACTCCTGGGCTCAGGCCAGATGTGATGGCTCATGCCTGTAATCCCAGCACTTTGGGAGGCAGAGGCAAGAGGATTGCCTAAGCCTAGAGGTTTGAGACCAGCCTGGGTAACTTAGTGAGATCTTGTCTCTACAATTAAAAAAAAAAAGTGTCAAGCAGGCCGAGGCGAGAGGACTGCCTGAGCCCAGGGACTCGAGAACAGCCTGGGCAACTATGTTTGGCGAGACCTTGTCTTTATAATATATCAAAAAATTAGCCAGGCATGGTAGCGCGTGCCTGTGGTTCCAACAACTTGGAAGGCTGAAGCCGAAGGATGGCCTGAGCCCAGCAAGTCGACGCTGGGGTGGCCGTGAGTGTGCCACTGCATTCCAGCCTGGGCGACAGGGTAAGACTCCAACTCAAAAAGAAGAGAAGAGAAGAGTACAGAAGAGAAAAGAAAAGAGAAGATTATCAGCTGGGTATGGTGGCCCATGCCTGTAATCCCAGCATTCTGGGAGGCCAAGGTGAAAGGACTGCTTGAGCTCAGGAGTTCGAGACCAGCAATATAGTAAGACCTCAACTCTATCAAAAAAAAAAAAAAAATTAGCAGAGTATGGTGGTGCACACCTGTTGTCCCAGCTACCTGGCAGCCTGAGGCAGAAGCATCACCTGAGCCCAGGAGGCTGAGACTGTGGTGAGCTGTGATCATGCCGCTGCACTACAGCCTGGGTAATAATACACACACACACACTTGAAGGGATATTACCTATGTACTACTTTTAGTTCGCCGTAATCAGAAGTATCTGGATGCTGATGGTAACCACTTTGAGCACCTCTTGTAATTGCAAAAGTCAAATGTGACTTGTATTTATTTTTTGTTATCTATATATTGAGAAATCATTCCTGGGCTACTGTCATAAAATACACAAAGTAGGCCTTTTTCTCTCCACCATGAAAACTAGTTGTAATGAGTAAGATCCTCCATGTCTATAAATGTCCCCAGTATTACAAAAGATATACCACTACAAATGGGAGAGGACACTAGAAACTCTCACAATACAGTGAATGATAAAGTATTTTTTGCTATTTTTTCAGAAGCTAGGTAGAATGGTGTGCTTTAAGAGGAAAAAAATATAGCTATCTGACTAGTGACATTACAATCAGTAAGAAATATTCACTTCTGTATTTGTTATCCTTAGGGGGTAAAATAAGAATCTTCTCTGTACCTCTAAAACTTTAAACTGATATTTCTCTTCAACTTTGTTTTTTCTATTTGGCATTCATTTCTTTGTCTCTGATTCCTGCAGTACTTTAAGGACTCAAGTTTATTTCCTTTAGAGATAGTGGTAGTGGTGGTGGTGGTGGTGGTAGACTCAGTGCTGATATGACCAGGGCCTTGGCAGAAGTTTTACTAATTTGCTTTGTTTTTTTCTGATCATTCTATAGCAGAGAATATTTCAAACAATGTATCTTTTCATTCTTGAAAATTTGTATTATAGTATTTTTATATTTTAAATGGTATACTAAAAGAAAAAGAATGCATATTGGTTAACAAATTTATTCGTGTATGGTTCCCTCCTCAATTTGGGAAAAAAATTTTCCTATGATTCCTGTGCCTGGCACAAGTTATTTTTCTACTGTGAAACAGTATGTTCCAGGAACTTTAGAAAGATCAGTTTCATTGCAGGAAGCAGAGATATTTCTTTTACCTTTCTTAACCATACCATTCAAGTTAGAGTTAAGAAAAGATCCTTGCTTCAAGATCAGGATTACTTACACCATACCCATTTAGTATTGTAAAGAGTGTTTTATAAAATATGTGCATTTTTCAGCAAAAAACAATCAAAACAATCAAAAGATCCATTTTCCAGCAAAAAACAAAAAACCTTGTCTTGAGTTAAGCCCAAGATTCTGTCACTGGATGGCAGGTAACCTGGGTCAGTATCAGTTACATAGTAAACGAAAGGAAACAAGGGGATAAAAAGTTGCAGAACAGTACCCGCCCTGATACAGCATGCATACACACACATAATGCAAGGGTACACATGGATGTTAAATTCTATTACATGTATGTAGATATATTTAAAGAAAGTGATCAAGGTTGTTATAGCTGTCTGAGAGCTGTCAGTGAAGAGAAGCAATCTGAGTGGTGGATCCTGGAGAAACCCACTTTGTCCGTAGACTTTGGGCTCTCAAATCAGTCTTTACTCATTAGAAATCTTTTTTTAGGCCGGGTTCGGTGGCTCAGCCTGTAATCCCACGCTTTGGGAGGCCCAGATGAATGAACTGCCTGAGTCGCGGGTTCGAGACCCGCCTGAGCAACTAGACGAGACCTCATCTCTACAATAAATCAAAAAATCAGCCGGGTGTGGTAATGCGTGCCTGTAGTTCCAGCTACTCGGAAGGCTGAGGCGGAAGGATCACGGGAGTCCAGCAGGTAGAGGCTGCGGTGGCCGGGAGTGGCCACTGCACTCCAGTCTGGGCGACAGAGACTCCAACTCAAAAAAAAAAAGAGACCTCATCTCTACAATAAATCAATAAAATTAGCCGGGTGTAGTAGCGTGCACCTGTAGTTCCAGCTACTTGGAAGGTTGAGGCGGAAGGATCGCTGGAGCCCACCAGGACGAGGCTGCAGTGGCTGGGAACGTGCCACTGCACTCCAGCCTGGGCGACAGAGAGACTCCAACTCAAAAAAAAAAACAGAAATCTTTTTTTACTTCCAGGTGCTTTCAGAGCATGATCTGTACACCTATCCAGGCTATTACTTTATTGTTTCAATTTATTTACAATCGTTGTTTATTGTGGGTTATTTTCCCCCAATAGTCGCTTGCGTTTTGTTTTTAATTGATCTTTTAGCACAATGCTTCTCAAGTTAAAGCACATGTGCCCCCCTCCCCATGGTTCAGTGGTGAACCATGAAGTTATAAGATACACCTGGAGCATCTTTTCAGAGGGTTTTTCTTGAAAATCTGGAAAGACAGACATCCCAGTGTAGTGGTTAAGACTGTGGCCTCAGCCAGGCTCGGTGGCTCAGCCTGTAATCCCGCGCCTTTGGGAGGCTGAGGTGAGTGGATTGCCTGAGCCTGCGGGTTCGAGACCTGACTGGGCATCGAGAGCTCATCGCTACAATAAATCAAAAAATCAGCCGGGTGTGGTAGCGCATGCCTGTATTTCTGGCTACTTGGAAGGCTGAGGCGGAAGGATCGCGGGAGCCCAGCAGGTCGAGGCTGCGGTGGCCGGGAGCGGCCACTGCACTCCAGTCTGGGCGACAGAGTGAGACTCCAACTCAAAAAAAAAAGATTGTGGCCTCTGTTCAACTTCCTAGTTACTTTACCTCTTGTCCTTTGGCAAGTTACTTTATCTGCTCCTAAGTGTTTTAATCTGAAAAAGTAATACCAGTGCCTATTTTATAACTGATAGTAGGAAATAAATAAGCATTCAGAACAGTACCTAAAACATAGCAACCTTTCAGCATTAGTTATTATATATTTTTTATTAGATTATTTATCCCCCCACCCCTCAGCAAATATAAACAGGAGGAATGGAGAGAGAGGAAATGGTGAAAGGTGAGGGGTAGATTTAGATAGTAAAACCTGGAATGCTGTGTTGAAAAGGTGACTCTGAATAAAGACCTGAAGCACATAAGGGAGCTAACCGTGGATTTGTGGGAGAAGAGAATTCAGACAGCGGGAATACCAAGTACAAAGGCCCTAAAATATGCTTTCTATGTTTAAGGAAGAGTAAGAAGGCTAGTAGAACTGGAACAGTGAGCAGGTGGTGAATAAAAGAAAAAGAGATAGGGGAGGGGCTGCTAATCATGGAAGGCTTCATAGCTTTTACTCTGAATGAAAGAGATAGCTATCATGTGCAGAGTTGTGATACGACCTGATGTATGTTTTTTGTTTTTCTAGTTACAAACCTTGTGTTGAGGGCTGACTTTCAATGGATCGCAGCGAGGGAGCTGCTCTGCTACAAATGAAACCCCGACCCAGAAACAGGTCATCTATGACCAGTTTAGCACCAGGTTCATCACGAACGTGTGGTGCGGGACAGGCAACGGCCGCCTTTCCAGCTGTGCCCGTGTCCTGGGACGAGGGCTCTCCACACCAGACCCTGATGCATGTTTTTAACAGTATGTTCCTAGAGGGCGAATTGAAGGAAGATCACAGTGAGGCAAAGGTGAGAACAGGTAGGCCATTTCAATAATCCACTTGAAAGACGAGGGTGACTCAAACCACAGTGGTGATAATGGGAGGTAAGAAGTGACAGAATTCTTGATATACTTTGAAAGCTGGATCTGACAGGATTTGTAGTAAAATTATTTGTAAAATGTAAAAGAAAGAAGTCAAGGATGTTTCCAACCTAATCACTAAAAAAAGTAAAATTGCCTGTAACTGAGATGGGAAGACAGACCACAGGAAGAGTGAGCCTGGGGGCATGTCAGAGTTGTTTTAGACACAGTAAGTATGAGACACCTATTAAACATCCCAATGGAGATGTTTAATCGGTAGTTAAATAAACTGGCTCTGAAATTCAGGAAAGAAGTCTGGGTTGGTTAGAGTTACAATTTTGAGGGTTATTAGCAAGTAATGTCATTTAAAGTCAAAAAGGCTGAATGAGACCATCTGAGAAATAAGTATAGACAGAAAAGAGAAGAGATTCCAGAACTGAGCTGTGAGGCTTTGATCTCACTAGGAACAAAGAAGTGAAAGGTTAGAGAGATGAAGAAGAACCAGCAAAAAATAAAAGTAGGAATCCTACCCTAGAAGCCAAATGAACAAAGAGAAGAGGTTGATCAAATATGTCAAATGCTGCTCTCTCGCTTAAGAAGTTGAAGGCTGAAAGATATCCACTGATGCAGTAACAATGCTGTCATGGATGACCTTGACAAGAGCAGTTCTGGTTAACTGTAGTGGAGAAAAACCTTGACTGAGTAGATTCAAGAAAGAATAGAAGGGAAACTGGAAAAAGCAAGTTTAAGAAACACTTTATTTTTACATTTCAGCTAAACAGGAAAATCTTTGTTAAATACTTTGCAATATCCAGTTAAATATGAGCGCCTACTTTACTTGAAGATTCCCCTTATCAAATTATCTTCATAAGACATTTGCTCTCCACTTAAGAACCAGCAATTATCTAAACATAGGAAACCTGCTACTTTGACAGAAGGAGAAGATGACTTTGAGAGAAGAAATTAAGTACCAGTAGACAAAATACTATATTAAAATTTATTCACCGCTGAAATTGAATGAAAATGGTTGCAGTTAGTCACAGATCCATGGAAAATAAAAGCTTGAACACAATTTCTTAGGCAATCAAAATCACTCATGAAACACACACACACACACACACACACACACACACACACACACACACACACACCCCTTAGGCTTCACTATTCAGAGACTGAGTAAGTTTGGACTGAGCTCTGGGCACTTAATTTTTTTAAATTTATTTTACTTTTTTGAGATGTGGTCTATGTTGCCCAGGCTGGAGTGCAGTAGTACACTGTAGCTTCAAACTCCTGGCCTCAAGTTATCCTCTCACCTCAGCCTTCCAAAAAGATAGGACTACAGGTACATGCCACTGCATTCTGGCTTTATTTTTCAAAAGCTACATAGGTGATTATGAATTTTGAAAGCTCCATAGGTCAATATGAAATCTGAGAGCACCACAGCCCAATGTGTTGAGAATCACTAGTGTAAAACTGTTTAAAACATAAAATAAGCCAAAACAAACTGGCCCCTCTATGAAACTCAGCAGTTAAGTCACTAACAGAAATTTTCAAAAGGATGAGTGGTACCAACTGCATGCTGCATCAAAGTGCTATTACAGTATTTTCCAACCTACAGCTAATACATGGAACAATTCATTGAAGATACAAAGAAGACTAAGATTATGTCCTTATTTTACCAGACTCAGTTAATCTATAAATTTGCATCAATATTCAAGAAGATAATCAGCCTCCACCTTCTTATCTGAATTAATCTAATAGTTTCCTATTGAAAATTAAGTAATTTAAGGGATCAGATCAAGCATGACAGAAACTGTTTCTACTGGAATTAATACAGACATAGTTTAGCATTATGCCAGTATCAATTAGTCTATTCGAGAAAAGGATAAAGAAACAAAAAATATTTAAAGCTAATGTTCTTATTCACAATTTCAAATAAAAAATATTGCATTAATCAACATTTAAGGGAGGTTAAAAGACAAGCATCAGAAACAAGATTCAAATTTCTCTTTGAAGTAAATTATTCTAAGACCCATGCAGCCAATTTAGACTTTGATATGAAATAAGACTAAAATGTCCTATTAGAAAAATGAAGAAGAAATTCTTTATTCTTCAAATATCCGGTCAAAGAAGGCAGATTTAGCATATTAATCAAGACAGTCAACTAGTTGCTTATTAGAATGTGTTTTCATGAATTTTTATTTGCAAAAATTTTAAAAGGAAAGTCAGTTTCACCACAGATACACAATTAATGAAAAGAAAGCGTTATCAACACTAACCAACAAACTGGAGTTGATTATTCTGAAGAGGTGATAACTCAATCATTCAGATTTTAAGTTTTACAATAAAGTTAAAATTTATATAACTACTCTCCAATGTTAAATAACATTATTTGGGGCAATATTTAAAAGATAAAATAATAATGCTGATGCCCATTTCTGCCATGAAACCAAAGGTACACCAATAAGCCCAGCATGGAAAACTACCCCACCTTTAGGATGAATATTACCTTGTGTGTAGGCAGCATCATCAGATCCCATACTCAGTTTCCGTGCTTCACTTATTCTATCCACATGTGATAAAGTAGGGTCCGTGAGGTGCTGAATATTCTCTGTTTCTACATAATGATCAGGATGGTTTAGAAGATTTGTAAGTTCAAAAGTAGGGGAAACCACCCCTGGTGAAACTGCAGGGGGTTTATTGGGAGAGACTGTAATTTTGAAAGTGTATTTTGTATTAGGTTGAGTGACTACCACTCGAGGAGAAGTTGCAGAATTACTGCCTATTGCTCGACTTTTGGGAGGGTGGTGATGAATAAAGGCAGGACCCATGCTCACTTGCCCAGACATATTCCTGGAGGCAGCAGATGCTCCAGAGTTTGTGGATATGAAGAGTGTGGGCTGATTCCGCATGATCTGTTCATCTCCTGTGGTGGCATTAGCTGATATATAGACCTTAGGTTGGCTACGGGACATCAGCTCATCCGTATTTGGGGGACTGGCAGCTATGTAAACAGTGGGCTGATTTCTATTTAAGGTCTGGCTGTTGACTGAAGAGGAACTGCTGGAGGTTCGAGGTCCAGAAGAACGCAATTTTGAAGAATTGTTTCTCTGTGGGGGTTCAAGTTTGATTTCAATCTGGTTTTTTCGAGGTCCTGTTGAAATATTCTGAATGTTGTATTGGCTGTGGGCAGAAGGCTGTGAGCTACCAGATGAATGAATAGTTGGTGGTTGTGGAGTAGTAGGTGAACTGATGGGCATATAGACATGAGAGGTCTGGTGGCCTTGTGGATTTGGCTGTTGGGCTGAGGTATGTGACAGAGGATTAGATGCAGGATAAGTAGTCCAGGGACCGGGCTGTGAAGGTTGATAGACTTGCTGAGGGTTCATGGGATTAAACTGAGATACCCAGCCAGAGTGCTGTTGTGTCTGCCGAGCTGTACCACTTGGAGTTGTAATGTAAGGCCTAATATAGATAGAATTTCCCTGTGGACTGTTGAGTACAGGTGGAGGTACACCATGTATGTGCAAAGATGTAGGCGTATTACGACCAGTCTGGATATTTGGGGCTAAAGTTACCATAATGGGATTAAATCTGGGAGTTTGTTGAGAAAGGGTAGATGTTCCTTTGCTGCCTAAGTGAAATCCAAGATGTGGTGCTGAATTTGAAGCACCAGAAGAACTGGACATTCCAAAAACATTAAAGCCTTGAGGAACTTGGGCTGGTGCTGTCTGTGGCTCCTGCTGAAATAGTTCATTATTGGACTGACCACCTTGAAGTTGTCCATCACTAATGCTGTGCGTTAGAGTCCTACTTCCATTCATTCTATTTCCTTCTCTTCCATGGTGGTAAATGTTCTGTGACTGCAAGTCCAAGTTGAGAGAAGTCATGTGATTGCGTAGACCAGAAATTCCAGAATCATCCGAAAAATTCAAGTCTCCTTCACCATAAAGATACCTTGTACTCTCCTGAGAGAGAACAGCACAGCAGGCATCCAAGTTATTATTATTCTAAAAAACAAAATAAACACAGCTTGATGTTAACAACCAGAAGCTAATATTTATATTCTCATCACTATAAAAATATTACATGATTAACAAGTGATTGGTTAATACAATTATAACACATATTTGGACTTTTTCAGAACTATTTTTATACAAATAACTGAATTGAAAACCCTCACGTCTAACAATGTAAAAACTCTCAGACTAGCAATAGCTAAAAGTGAATAAAATAATTGTTCTGTTTTAGCAGCTAAAATGAGTAAAATGGATTCAGGCAAATACAGTAAAATTATAACCTACTTTAAAATGCAATCATAATGTTTAACAAAATATAATAATTAAACTTAAGTATATAATACTGTATAATTAAACATTTTTTAAAGTGGAAAAAATACTCTATCAATGCTTGCACATTTGGGTGCATTATACATTCTTTTAAACTAGTAAATAACCATTTAAAAGTTACATTTATAGTATTTAAATTTAAAAAGTTTTAAAATTCATACCAAAATTATCTCACTTCTCACATGCTTCCTCTCAACTTACACAAACTATATACCTATATATGAAATATAAACTCAACATAGACTCCAGAGGAAATAAGTTCATACCTCTGCCTTTAAAAAATCTACTCGAGAAATTTTTAAAACCCCCAAAACAGGTTGTTTTCAAAATTACTCAAAAGAAAATGACTAACCACTAGTCATAAATCATTCATAAAAATGTTTACTGAACACCTACCATATGCACAGCACTGTGTTCGAGCCTGTGGAAGACTCAATGACATAAAACCAAACTTATCCCCTAGAAGAGTTTATATGTCAAATAGGGAGACCAGCTACAGATTTTTGAAAAGGTAATATGAGTATGTGCCAAACAGTAAGTGATACTGAAGTTCAACAGAGCATTAATATTGTAGGCTACAGCAGAAAGGACTGGGTTAATGAGGGAGTTTGGCCTGATAGTTTTCATAGGACATGCAGGACTTGGATAGGGGAAAAAAAAGAATTCTTGGTGAAGGGAATGGCATGAGTAAAGAACATGAGCAAAAGCATGTTCCAGACAAGGTGACTGGAACAGATTTCACTGAAGTGAAAGGTATGTATTGAAAATGTTTTCAATCAAATTGGTGCAAAAGCAGACTGGAATTAAATAATCATGGAGTTTTGAAAAATGAGTCACACTAGAATCTGGATTTTATTACAAGCATTGGGGAGAGCTATTGAAGGACAATGAACAGAGGTAAAGACACAAAGGGTATTCAGGTAGAAGTCTATTGATACTTAAGATGAATAGGAAAAGGAACCTTTGGATAAGACTACAAGTTAAGAGACATGGAGTAATGAATTTAGAAAGACTATAACCAACACAATTTGGCCACAAAAGAAAAAATAATTCAAAGAAGCCTGGAAGACTTGGAGCCTGAAAGAAATGAGGACATTAGACTAAAAAAGATGAATAACCAAGTCAAAATGTCTATAGGCAGCAGTTTGATATGAGATAAAATAGTAACAGAATGAACCGGACTAAAGTCCAGTCATGTTAAGAAATGATAGCCCACATTGTTTGAACAGGTAATTCAAAAGAAAAGGTTAGTGAGCAAGGTTTGACCACCCCTTCCAAGACCAACAATTTAAACCTCTCATGCTATATAAAAATCATTTTTATTCTACTCCAAACTCTGAATTGGTATATACTAGTTTTTCTCATAAAATGGAAATATTGATCATAATTTTCATGGACTCATTATAATTAGACCGTATCTTTTGCCAAACTTGATTAGTGATTTTTTGCTTTAAGCTAACTTTATTGACATTCCAAGTAAATTCTTTTCCCTTCTAAGCCAAAGCTCAGAGCCTTAATCTTCTCTCACCTCCCCTCTGCCATCATTCTCAAACTAAAATGTGTATTTCCTACCAAATTCAATTCCACATGCCCTTTGTAGAAGCTTGATACTCATATTTAGTCTTCCTCTTTAATTCTCTTGAGCTCGCAAAAATCCCTTTAATCCTTTATAACCTCTGATTATTTAATATGTTCATCTTAAACAGCAATATTCTAGTTCCAGCTATACCATAATTTATGTGCCCTTTCATTATTTATCCTATACAGACATCATATTCTTATCAGCAAAACATAAAAACTCACAGGGGGGATTTATAAGGTTACAATAGGGCAAAGGAAAATATACTTATTAAACTTACTTTAGAAAAATTAAAAAATATATAAAAGTAGAGGAAGTATGATAAAATCCTATAAACTCATCACCCTCCTTAGCAATATCAATATATAGTCACTCTTTTTCCACCCAATACATATGCCTCAGCTATTCCTCCCACCAAACTAGATCAAGTCTCAGTCATCATCTTGTTTTCATTTGTAAATACTCCAATATATATCGCTAAAGAACCTAAAAAAAGGTAACCCAATGCAATTATCATACCTTAAAATAATCAATAATTCTTAATATCAACTAATAGTCAAATAGCATTAAATTTCCCTGTCTCATAAAAGTCTATTTACAGTTAGTTTAAATCAGGATCTAAACAAAGTCCACATATTTCATTTGGCTGATATGCCATATAGGTTTATTCTAATAATTAACCCTCCCCTCTTTAAAATCTTTTTTCTAGCCATTTGCTTGTCAAGAAAACTAGATACTTGTCTAGTAGATTTTCCCATACTCTGGACCACACCATACGATGTCAATATCCTGTGTAATTCATTGTAAACTAGTAGTTACAACTAAGGATGTGATCAAGTTCACATTTAAATTTTTGGTACGATCCTTCATAGAGTCTACTATCATATCACACAAAGAGATACAATACTGTATGTTTGTCTTTTTTATTATTTTAAAGCTGACTGGTAGATTCAGATGACAG
Organism: Cephalopachus bancanus; assembly: GCA_027257055.1. Lineage (NCBI taxonomy): Eukaryota > Metazoa > Chordata > Mammalia > Primates > Tarsiidae > Cephalopachus > Cephalopachus bancanus. The sequence continues at coordinate 1,837,749 of JAPVLO010000006.1, forward strand.
CTTGATCCAACTAGTGAATTTTTGCAGTTACTGATGGTCAGTTTAGAAACATCATTAGGGAATGCAAAATGGTGATATTGGGATATCCCAATTATAAGATTCCATCCTCATTTCTAAGCAGAAATTCTTCCTTAAAGACTTGCTTTCTTCAGCTATTTTTGCACAGAAGAGTAGGATAAAGAAATTATTTCTCTTTGCCATTTTTAAAAATAAGTCTGTGCCCTAGCAATCTCCAAAGGTAACTAAGATTTACTTCTAGTATCACTATAAATTCTTGTATCTTTAATATTCGGACGTGTTTCAACAGGTTGTGGACATTATATGCCATCTTTAGGCTAGTGGGAACAGCTTCAAGTTGGCTTCTGGGTCCATATAACATGAATTCAACTGTTGTCCTTTGCCTTCTGATAGGACAACATGTCCAGATCATCATTTACAACTCCTACTCCACACCTGGAATTAGCCATTTCTCAAAAAGCCCTGTTTACTTCTACTGGGAAACTGTAAAGGACCTCCCTTTAAGTGTATAAAAAGGAGTGGGATATGAGTTTTTTAAAAAGCCAAGAATCATTCCTTTTTTTCTATAGACACAGATCTGCTACAAAAATGTCTGAGTCCTTATTTCCAGTTCCTCTTTCATTTTCTCCAAACTCCTGCACAGATACAGAAATTACAGATTGTATCAAAGTCTATCCTATGACCACCTTTCTCAAACTAATTCATTCACTCCTACAACCATCATTTACTGGGCATCCATTAGGCAAGTAAAAAGGAATAGGACTGCTGTTCTCAAGAATCTCTCAGTCTAGTGGAGGAGATTAATGTGAACACAAATGAAATGTACAATAGTAGGTGTTATAATAGAAATATAGATAAGGACTATGGGTGAAAGTTATCTGAGAAGATGGCACTTAATACTAATCTTACATATACTGAATGAATAATACTTAATGTATTGCTTTAAAAAGAAACAGCAATTTTAAACTTACAGATTCATTATATTAAGAGAATTTAAAAATAGTGAAAAAGTTAAAAAAGAAAAAAAAGTGCCAACTATGCATTTTCATCCTCTAAGTTTCTGATTTAATTGCCAAATATAAAAACAAATTCTGGCTGGGCTCAGTGGCTCAGCCTGTAATCCCAGCACTTTGGGAGGCCAAGGCGAGTGGATTGCCTGAGTCCATGGGTTCGGGACCAGCCTGGGCAACTTGGCGAGATCTCATCTCTATAATAAAAAATTAAAAAATAAAAAAAAATTAGCTACGTGGAAGACTGAGGCGGAAGGATCGCCGGAGCCCAGCAGGTTGACGCTGGGGTGACAGTGAGCGTGCTACTGTACTCCAGCCTGGGTGACAGAATGAGACTCCAATTAAAAAAAAAAAAAAGAAAATTTAAAGCTATGAATTACATCTGCTGGTAAATTGCTATCTTAGAGAATCCACAGCACAAAGAAATGATATAAGTTGTTCCAAAAAGAGGGATCTGTGCAATAAATAAAGTCAAGAAGAAAACAACAGAGGATGGATACTTCTGCTCTCTTCCCAGAAGCAGGAAGTTTAAGAACAAGAATACAGAGTGGCAGCCTGGCATGATACTTTACTCATTTCTTAAGACGTACTAACTCAGTACTATAGGGAGGATCTCTCAAGAAAAAGAAAAAAAGTCCAATCAACTGAGAAACGAAAGGCAGCCCTGAAAAAAGAGGCTGTCATTTTGAGGTAGCTTAATTGGCCTTTACAGTTTAAAAATAGTTCTCTAAATTTTGGAAAACTTGTACTCTAGTTGTATCCCGGAGGAGCCCTTCCCATCCCTTTCCTGACAAGTTTCTTGTTAGGTCTGCTAAAAAGTACTTTACCTGGATGCCCAGAATTATCATCAACTCACTTTTCAGAAGTGTGGTCCGCCTCATGCAAGCAAAACAGATTTCATTTCAGTCTCTACTAGGAGTTGAGAAGCATGCAAGAGGAGTTTGCTTTTGTAAAGTCTGAGTAACATAGTGAAGGTGACATTACTAGACACCCAAAGGAAATCCAAAATAATCTATTTTCTGTTTTGGGGTAAGGCTGAAAACACGCTTTATTATTTTTAAATAGTAACTCAATTACACAGATCAAAACAACAAAAAAGATATATCTTGAGAAGTCTCAATTCTAACTCTGTCCCCATCTGGCCCATTCTCTTTTGCCCACCATGGGTAACATCTTTTATTAATTTTATATTTAATCCTTCTAATATTTCTTTATGCAAACCGACATCTGTGCATATGCTAATTTGCCCTGCTCTGTATCATGGTTTCTTAATACATCCTGAAGATAATACTATACGAGTACATTTGAGCTTTTTATTTTTTAAATAAATTAAGTAATTCTACAAAAGGCGCTATGTTTTATTCCCAGTTAGGGTATTTCAAAATCTCTGTGCTATAGGGAAATGTTCTGGGCAATTCTTTCAATATAAAATCTACAGAATTTTATTGAAGAACTTACAATATCTTTGTTACTTTTTAATAACTTACTGAACACTTAGTATAGCTTTATTTTACTACAAAATTCTCTTTTATTTGAAGAGGTACTTGGTTCTAGGGGGATATTATCTTTTCCCACTGCTGCTGCTCCTTCCTCATTATTTTCTTTAACTTTGACTCCATCCTTCTTATATTTTTTTCTCTCTCATTTTTTTTCTTTCACATTCTCCACTGACAAATGTAAATGACTGATTCATTCACCAAATATTTACTAGAGGCCTTCTACTATTATTACTCCTATTAGTATTGGCTGCTAATATTTAATGAATGCTCATTATGAATCAGGTATCCTACTGGTTGCTTTATTTGCACTGTCATATTTAATTCTCTGTGAAATTTTTATATTCCCATTGTACCAATTTAGAAAATGAAGATCACACCGGGCTCGGTGGCTCAGCCTGTAATCCTGCGCTTTGGGAGGCTGAGGTGAGTGGATTACCTGAACCCGCGGATTCGAGACCCGCCTGGGCAACTTGGTGAGACCTCATCTCTACAATAAATAAAAAAATCAGCTGGGTTAATGGTAGCGCATGCCTGTAATTCCGGCTACTCGGAAGGCTGAGGCGGAAGGATCGCTGGAGCCAAGCAGGTTGAGGCTGCGGTGGCTGGGAGCAGCCACTACACTCCAGTCTGGGTGACAGAGTGAGACTTCAACTCAAAAAAAAAAAGAAAAAAAAGAAAATGAAGATCAGGAAATGAGGGTCAGAGAAGATTAATTAAATTACTGCTAGTAACTGTCAAAACTTGAACTCAAGTCTATTTATCACCAAAACATATGCTCTTAGCCATTATATTACATAAAGACTCAGGCATGTTTTGAGAATTCCACGCGGCTCAGATGACCATAGCATAAAGTGTGAGGAGGAAGGACTGGACAAGAGATCAGGTTGTAGAAGACGACAGGATTCCAGAAAACAGACCTCATATGCCCTAGACAAGATACATGAACTTCATTCTGAAGGGTATGGAGAACAATCAAAAGGTTTTAAGCATGAAAATATATGAACGAACAACTCTGAACTTTGGCAGAAGAGGACAGACTGGAAAGAGCAAAACTGGGTTAGACTAAAGGCAGGCAGGACCATTTTTTTTTAAAGCACACATAAAAGGTAGTAAGAGTGTGAGCGAAATGTAGTCACTTAATATCAAGTATAGATTTGACAAAAAATTCATACAATTTCAAACTTTAAAAATCATTTATCAAGAGTAATTATGTTTGACTGAGCCTCAAATACTTTTTGATAGAGATTCCCGATTTAATAAAATGGGAAGGCACAACTGTCACTAAGTATTTAGAATTGTGAATTTCTAAAATTGTGTACACTAAGAACAATGTATAAATTAGAGAGTTAGTGATATTAACTGAAAAAACTACAAATTAAATTTAAAAATACAAAAACAAACATTTTTCTTTAGAATTGGGACCTTGGGCATAGTCTTGTCAAACTCCTTCATTTTACAGATTAAAAAAACAAGGACAAGAGGGCATATTCTTTGCCAAGTACGCCTGGGTTGCCCATTTAAGATCAGAATCCAACTTCCCTGACTCCTTAATTTAACAATTTTTGTCACTTTCATATGAAGATCTGGAATTAGTTGTCCTGGCAAAATAGGAGGGGGAAAAGTAAAAAAAACCGAATGTCTAGAAAGTATGGACCATACATCAAATGCTTTCCATTCAGATCTCATTTAACCCTCACAACTACTCTACAAAGTAAGTATCCATATTACAGATGGGTACACAAAATGCCATCTTGGCAAAAGTCACATGACTATCAGACATCAAAGCTCATCTCTTTTTATCATAGTACACTAATGCCAACAAGAAGATAACTTAAGAGTTTTCTTCCAATGTTTAAAAAAAATACCAGGTTTGCATTAATAAATTCAGAAATCATTGAACACTGACCTGTAACATGCACCTGGATACAACAACTTCAGGTACTTCAGGGAATTTTTGTCGCAGGTCATGTAAAACCTGAAAATCAATTTGGTGGTTTCCTTGGGCCATTCGTATATTGCCCGATCAGGACTATTTGTACAGTAGGCAATTCTAGGCCTTAGTAGAAATAGTACTCATCTCTTCTGTCCAAGCATTTTCTGTGAAAGAAAGAAAAAAAATTTTAATGAGGATTATAAAATGAATATTGTTGGGATTTAAAATTTCAGTACAAAAGGGTATGTGCTTTAGCACTTAACATTTAATATAAACTATAAAAGTATTGTTTAGACCTAAAATGCTTTCCATATAGTTATACTGTCTTTTCAGTATAACTTCTGATGGCAAACTTTTATATTGTCTAATTCAATTCCTATATATTTGTATGTCCTATAATGGCAGAGTCAAAAGGCATTCAGGTAACAAATTGACTCCCTCATTCTTTTAAAAGGGGAGAATGAGTAATTTCATTGATTTTTTTTCTTACAGATTAGAGAACAGCCTGAAGTAAGTAATCTTATTTGCTCTGCTTAAAACTCTTAAAATTTGGTTACTGAAAAAATGTGGTTCTACAAGTGACTTTGCATGCATTGTCTAAACGTAATAACTTATATATCAACTATTTTGCTTTATATTTCAGATATACTTAACCCTTAAATGCACAATCAATTCCTTCTCAGGAGCTTAGTAGTAGTAGTATTCCCTCTGCTTCTATTAAATCAGTATTTGCCCCAATCCTAGAGGTTCTGATTTAATTGGTTGGGAGTGAACAAACCCAGGCATATGGAGTTTTATAAGCTCCCCAGGTGATTCCAATGTGGCCAAAGTTGAAAACTACCTATCTTATTTTTATTCCTAATGTAAACTATGTTTAATGCTGAAAAACCTCCTTGGGATAGAAATAGGGTATAAACCTAAATCAAGTATTTAAAATCATGCTATTTGAAAATTCATTTCATTTTAGGGCAAATTTAACAAGACAATCTCTTTAAAAGTAATTTCTTAACCTAAGTTTAAGAAAATAGACGTCTATAAATTCCATAAATGAAGGAGTTAAGTCTCCTGTTTATTATTGTGTATCTAGCACTTCATAAACAGTTCTCAGTATAATTGTAGATATTAAAATAGTTTTGAGTAGATTTAGTCACGAAAGAATTCCTGAGTCCTCTATAAAATAAATGCTTACTTAGATACTACACACAGTAAGCCATTTAGCTTTTTTTATCATCACTTGATTAAATTTTATTGAATTATCTTGTCTGTGTGACTTCAGCTTAGCTACTTCTCATAGATAAAATCACTGTCAAATCAAGTTATTTGCATTATAGATTTCCCAAAGTATTTCTATGTAAAAACTACCTACACACACACACACACACACACACACATTTTAGCACACACAGTAGTGTTTCTACAAATGGGTTTCAAGAGAAAAGAGAAGTGCTGGAAATTAGTAAATGATATATTAAACTAATTTAAGGAGTGATAAACTGCCCACAGTAAGAAAAGATTCCTTGATTCCTCTCCAACTATTAGCCCATTTCTCTGTCCTTTCCCCCATTTTGGGCTAAACTCCTCAAAAGGGTTGTTTATATGTGTCTTCATTCCTCCCCTCTAAATCTCTTTTAAACCTATCCCAATCAGGCTTTCATAGTTTTTTTTTTTTAACTGTAACTATACTTAACTAAGGCCGCCATACACCTTCAGGTTGTAAACCCAATGGTGAGTTCTGTCGTAATCTTACTACCTGTCTGCTGTCAACCACTCCCTCATTCTTTAAACAATTTATTCGCCTGGCTTCTGAGACTTATACTTTTCTGGCTTTCCTTCTATCTACTGGCCTATTCTCAGTTTTCTTCACTAGATCATCTTCCTCTTCTGGACATCTATATGTTGGTGGTTAGCAGAGTTCACATCTAGTTCTTTTCAATAATACCTACATTTTCTTCGTAATTTCCTTAAAATACACTGTTTTAAATAGCATCTATATACGGAGGCTTGGCAAATGATTATCTCCAACTCCAATCTCTTTCTTGAGCTCCAGACTAATATATCCAACTGCCTATCTGACATTTCCTTTTGGATATCAACTTATTTCAAATGTAATATGTCAAAACTTGAACGCTTAATCTCCCCCATCCAAAGCAACCCTTTCCCAGTCTTTTCCAATGCAGTAAATGGTACCACCATTCATTCAGTTGACTGTTCCTCATCCTACGTCCACAACCAGTACTGGTTCGTGGCCCGGGGGTTGGGGACCCCAACTACATTACTACTGTAAAGGTCTCCTAAACGGGTCTCTTCCCCATCTTCATTCTTTGTTCTGACAGCCCAAATGGCTCTCTGGTGAGTTCTGAAAGAAGACAAACTCATTCTTCCCTTAAGGCTTTTGGACGTACTGCTTGCTCCCTTACTCCTAAAACTTTCCCTTAGATACCTGCATGGCTTCCTTTCTTACTTCATTAAGGTCTTTGATCAAACGTCAATTCCTCAGAGACAGCTTCCCTGACCAATTCTATCTAAAATAATGTTACACATCTTCCCCTCCCCTTCATCACATCCTCATCCTGCCTTTTCTTCATAGCATTTATCAATACCGGAGACATATGTATTCATCATCTATCTGTTCCAAAAATGTTAGCTTCACAAGATCAAGGATTCTGAAGTTTATTGCTCTATCCTCAGGATCTAGATCATTCCTGGCTCACAATGATGCAATATATACTGGATAAAATGAAGGTTTTACTGCAAGATTTCTACATACTTTGCTTCTAAAACACATTTCAAATGATCTGGATTTGGAAAAACATAAATAATACACAATTTGAGGGAGAGGGAAATAGTCTAATGTGATACATCTTTATTATTTAAAGGATAAATTATGAAACAAAATTCAACTTATCCTATTATTAAAACATATACTGAACTCTCTTACCACATGTGCCTGCTTTTCTAATAGACTAACAAGTACACAGATGAGAACATTCCTCAACTGTACAATTTTAATTTATGGTTCCATTTCCTGTAATGGTTGAGTACCTCTTACTGGACCAAATCTTTCACAAATAACAACTATAAGTGCTAGAAAAGTACAAAAAATGACTTGAAGGCAGAAGCAAACAGGTGGGCGGGAGGAAGAAGGAAACAGCAAGGATGACACATCTGGCTTTTACCCACAGAACAGGTTTGGTAGCTAAAACCCAGAAAAGAAAACTTGCAACCTTACTTGCTTGATGAGCCAAAGCACAAACTTTGGCATGACCAAAACAGCTGAAAGCTTACTGAATAAATCATGGGAAAGAGAGGATCACAGAGAGAAAGCCCCAAATTCTGTGTATAAACTCCGTATATGTTTCTGATCTCCAAACAACACATAATGTGAGACAGGCTAAGGTTAAAGTAACTGAACTGTGATGTCAGAGTTTGTAGATAGAGTTTAGTGTAGTCGTTATCGGCCCACTAAAACAAACCAAACATCAATATTCACTGGAGGAACATAACAGAATCCAGAGTCTGTACGCAGTATTCATAATGTCCTGAATACAATCCAAAAGGATTACACAGAAAAAACGGACCCATACTCAAGAAAAAAGCAACAAATGGAGACCAAGCCCGAGATAAGCCAGCTGCTAGAATTAGCACTTAAGTATTTTAAAGCAGCTATTTTAACTATACTGAAGGATTTAAGAGCAAATATGCTTGGCCTTTTCAGCAAAGAAATGGAAGCTATTAAAAAAACAAAACAAAGCTGGGTGTGGTGGCTCATGCCTGCCTATAATCCCAGCACCTTGGGAGACCAAGGTAGCAGGACTGCTTGGGTCCAGGAGTTTGAGACCCGCCTGGGCAACATAACAAGATCTTGTCTCTACCAAAAAAAAAAAAAATTAGCCAGGTGTGGTAACATGCACCTACAGTCTCAGCTACTGAGGAGCCTGAGGTAGAAGGATTGTCTGAGTTCAGGAGTTCAAGGCTGCAATGAGCCCTGATTGTGCCACTGCACTCCACCAGGGTGACAGAGTGAGACCCCGACTCAAAAAAAACCCCAAACCAAAAAACAACAACAAAAAATAAACAACCAAATGGAAACTTAAGAACTGAAAAATATCTAAAATAAAAAATTCCCAGCAAGGACTTTGGAAATAACAGAATAGTTATTGAACAGGAAGACAAAGCAATGGAAATTATTCAATTTGAAGGATGGAAAGAAAAATGCCTGAGGAGGGAAAAAAGAAGAGAGCCCTGTGAGCTACAGTGAAGTATCAAAAGCTCTCACTATTTATAATTGGAAACGCAGAAGGAAAGGGGAGAATAAACGAGGTAGAAAAAAATATTTGAAGAAATCATGGCTAAAAAGTTCCCCAAGTTAGTAAAAGATATAAACTTATAGATTTAAGAACATCAGCAAACCCCAAATAGAAAAAAACCAAAGAAGACTACACATAAGCCCAACACAAACTGTTGAAAACCAAAGAAAAAGAAAATCTTGGAAACAGCCAAAGAAATGGCACATCATGTATCAACAATGACAACCTGAATGAATGCTAACTTCTCATCAGAAACAATAGAGACCAGAAACCAGTGATATGACCTAATTCAAGTGCTCAAGAGAAGAAAACCCAACTGCTGACCCACATATTAAGAGTATTAAGAGCTGGGCTCGGTGGCTCAGCCTGTAAACCTGCACTTTGGGAGGCTGCGGTGAGTGGATTGCCTGAGCCTGCGGGTTCGAGACCCGCCTGGGCAACTTGACGAGACCTCATCTCTACAATAAATAAAAAATAAGCTGGGCGTGGTAGCGCATGCCTGTAGTTCCAGCTACTTGGAAGGCTGAGGCGGAAGGATTGCCGGAGCCCAGCAGGTCGAGGCTGCAGTGGCCGGGAGCATGCCACTGCACTCCAGTCTGGGCAACAGAGTGAGACTTCAACTCAAAAAAAAAAAAAAAAACAAAAAAAAAACCAAAGTATTAAGGATGAAGACACACTTCATCAATAAGGATACTTGATCTCAAACCAGGTGAAGTGGGCACCAAAGTGAGGCCCAAACTTCACTCATACAATGACCATTTATATACCTTACCCTGAATTGTATGCCACATCTTTAAAATAAAAATATAAGAATGAAGCCAAGGTAACTATTTTAAAATGTAAACTTTGTAGAACAGTACATAATTTGTAAGGGCAACCCAAATGCATTACTGAAACAAATGGGTATTTTATTTAATTTCAGTGAAAACCAAGAAAACCTTATAAATTAAAACCAATGAAAACCTTATAATTTATTCTGGAAAATTATTTCTCATAACAAATAGAGACATATTTTCTATTAAGAAACAAAATAACCATTTTCCTGAAAAAAATAATAAAGACAACTGACTTTATAAAATGCTTTCAGCATTAGGTGCAAAGTTTTGACATCTAAACTTTAGCCAGTTAAAATGATCTAAGAGGACATATTCCTTAAGTATTCTAAATAGTAGCAGAGCACATACAGTACTACAGAACAGTAAAAGCATTGGAAAGGTTTATAAAATGTGCTGTATTCTTTCCTTCTTTAAAGAGTATGTAAACAATTTGGCTTTGATTTCTCAATAATTATTACTATGACAGTGACGAGTACTAAGTTAATGCTCACTCAGACTGCAAGATATGCTTCATGTTTAGCATGGTTTATCATGATGCATGTTCCCAGGACAATAAGTGTATACAGAGCTCACTGTTTACATAAGAAGAAATCATAGTCTCCAGGCAGAGAAACAGAAAAGCAAGAAAGCAATTGGATTTATAGGCCTGATGAAATCTGGGCATTTATGAGGCAATTACATAAGAGTATTTAAAATTGGGACTGATATCATCTATCAATCAACTATGCATGTAAGGAGTGCCTAGATGCAGCATATACCAAGCTGGAGATAGCAGAAATATTAGATCTTATACTATCTAATACCCTGCAGATCACAGAAATTCCTAGATTAAAGGTACATAAATATGAGGGGGGACCTCCAAAAACTCCAGAATTCATTTATAAAAAATTATGTATTTATTTTTACATGCTTAAACTTCAGTCACTTTCAAAGTACTCTCTGCAATAAACCTATTGAGATGCTTTTCCACTGTTCAAAACAATTTTTGAATTCGTCAATTTGGATGCTTCTTCGTGCTTCTGCTGTTTTTTGTTTCACCTTTTCCACATTGGCAAAATGTTTCGCTTTGGGGCAAGATCAGGTGAATAGGGAGTGTGGGCCCAGAGGTCATGCCGTTTTTGGTCAAAAACTGTTGAACTCTCAGCATGGTGTGGGCAGGTGTGTTGTCGTGAAAGAACCGGTCACCTGTTTGCCACAACTTGGGACATTTCTTCTACAAATCATGACACAACCTTTTCTTTTTTTTTTTTTTTTTGAGTTGGAGTGTTACTCTGTTGCCCAGACTGGAGTGCAGTGGCTGCTCTCGGCCACCGCAGCCTCGACCTGCTGGGCTCCGCGATCCCTCCGCCTCAGCCTTCCAAGTAGCCGGAATTACAGGCATGCGCTACCACGCCCAGCTGATTTTTTGATTTACTGTAGAGATGAGGTCTCGCCTGCCCAGGCGGGTCTCGAACCCGCGGGCTCAGGCAATCCACTCACCTCAGCCTCCCAAAGGCGCGGGATTACAGGTTGAGCCACTGAGCCCGGCATGACACAACCTTTTAAAAACTTCCAGATAAAAACCTCTGGTTGACTGTTTGATGTGGAGAAACAAATTCCAAGTGTACTACAAGGGGCCCATCCTCCAAAAGATAATTTCGGTTTTTTTTTGGGGGGGGTCCCCCTTGTAGAAGTTTGTAATGCATAAACTACATAATTTAACTATTTTAACTTGCCCATTATTTTATCTTCTGTCCACCTCCTTCTGCTGCTGGATCTGCTGCCTGCCATCTTTCTTGTTGCTATCACAGCCACTGTTTTCATCTTTTTCACATCATTCCAAAACAGAGATTGGAAGGAAGCATGGCACATTAGGAAAAATTAAAGAAAAAGAAAAACAGGTAGAGCCCAAATCATAAATGCCTTATAAGACATTACAATCTTGGGATTTTATTTTAAGAATAATAGGAAGCCAATGAAGGATCTAAAGCTCAAAGGTAGGAAAGGTGACATGATTAAGAAACCACATATGAAAAATGGCTATAGTATAGAGAAAAGGGTAAAAGATAAGGCTAGTTAGAAAACTACTGTTGTAGGCTAGCCAGAAAATGGTAATAGCTTACACTGCAGATAGCAAAGAAGACTGGGTAGAGAGAAGGAGAAAATTTTACGGGATATTCAGGAAGTAAGCATGTGTAGAGTTTGGTGATGGATTAGAAATTGGAGTGAAGGAACAGGAGGTATCCAGGTTGATTTCTGATTTTGTCGACTGGATGGTGATGTCATCTCTACCCAGGTACTGTTTGTACTCTAGGACCTTTTCCAAAGGAAAGGATTATAGGTTTGGTTTTGAACTTGTGCAGTCTAGGGCACCTTTAAAACATCCAGAGATATCACACAGGGAGTTGGGATATAGGGGTCCAGAGTTCAAAGGAGAGAACAAAGCTGCAGATAAAAAAAATGTGAGAGGCGTCTTTGGTACTGGCATTAAACCTGAGTATAGATGACATAACCTACCATATAATTTAAGAATACCCAAGAAAGCATATTTTTAGTTGTATTATAAATAAAACATTATGTAGTCACTGTTAATTTTTTCCTAAAGGTCAACATTTCTTCTTTCTCCCCCCAAACCCCAACATCATGTTTAAAAACTGATTTTAAAATATCTTAATTTTTTGTTCAGGAAATATATGAACATGTCATTACCCTGTAATGAAAACTTTAAATAAAATTCTAAAGAAGAGAACATGTGCACACCTTAAAAAGTCAGCCAGTACTACAAAGTCCTCAGGGAAGTCAGTTAGTTACTCCTCTGCCTCTCCACCCCTGGGCCCTATTCACAGAGGTGACCAAAGTCCATGCTGAGCTGGTTCTTCACATTCCTACATAAGAGGGTTATTTCATGATTTTTCAATTTTATGTATTATCTATGGATTTCCTATTGTGGAAAATAAAGAGTTGGCTTTAAAATGCAGTCCCTACCCTATTCATATACATACCATACTTCACCTCTACACGCCTCTGCCCAGTTACTTCTTTTACAATTTCTGCTTAATCAATATTCAATGTTTATATTCCTTTTTTCTCCTGTTAGCCAAGATACTTAGTCTATAATGAGGGTGGACTGCACCGCCAAGGTCCCTTTCTATACAAATATTTTGGGAAGAAAAGCATATTAATAAAAAAGTTCTGTAGAATATTAATCATATGTGACCAAAGCTGGTGCTCTGCCAAGTATGATAAAACAACAAAGCTCTCGCTATTCTAACCATAGGAAAAGGGGTGGACTGTGGGGGAGAAACACTACTATTCTATCACTGAAGTTATATGCTTAAATGAGATGTATTACTTTCTAGCAAACAAACTGCTATTGTAAGATATTAAAACAAACATCCAAAACAATGACTATAAAAATATGGAAAAGTCTGTCAAAGATTGAAGCCCCTGACCATTTTCCCCTTCCCAAAAGCACCACGCCAGATGGGATCGTTTCATTAAACTTTCTTAAAAAAAAAAAAGACAATTATTGTATTATTTAAATTGTTCCAAAGTCTAGGCAAATTTCAGTTTTTCAATTCACTTTAAAAAGCTATCATAAAAAAAGTTTCCAAAAAAGGCTATCATCTTCTGACACAAAAATTTAACACATACATAAAAGCAAACAAAACACTTATATACCAGTAGCATTTACTTACAAAAATTGGCACATTTTAAATAAAAGATTAGAAAATGAAGTATAGCAGTTTTACAGTTGAATTTATTATAAGTATCTCAGATAGTTTAACATAAATAAATTTATTAATGTACTTCCATATTAATACAGTTAAAAGAGAATATGTATACTATTATCTCAATAAATACTGAAAGCACATTTACAAAAATGTGGTCTTGCATTGAGGAAGAAAAAAAAAACTCAGCTTCAGTCCTGGCATGACAGTGTATTGAGCTGCTCCAGAACCCCTTCTGTTATGAACCAGAACTACTGAAAAAATTATCTTTGTTTCAATACGCAGCAGAGCTTGCAAGAAAATACGTTCCTTGGTGCTAGAAACAAAGAATTAAAATGCTGTGGTGATGTGGGGGAGAGGAGGAACTGGGAAGGAGAGGGGTAGTAGTCATGAGAACTGGATGTATTAGAACTGGGATTTTAATGGTATGTGGAAAGGAGACACATCATAGGTCCGTGTCAGAAAGATATCTTTATTTAAACGAAATAGTTGTATAAGGCCTAGATTCTGGAAGCTCTTTACTTATCAGTGAAAAAGTAGCTAAAACTCTACCAACTGCCACATACAAACCACAAGAAGAGCTGAAATTCACTAGAGCCATGAGTGGGAAGAAAAAAATCTCCCTTAAAAAATTAAAGTCACAAGGCTGTACCAGCACAAAATGTGGAATCAAAATTTGTGCTACAGGTGTAGAGAAGAAACTCCAAAAGGAAATTAACACTAAAAATTGGTCTGAGATTGGTGACACCATGGGGTTCCTGGCAGAAACAAATGTAAAACCACTACAGAAGAATACTTAAACTTGGGAAGGAAAGGATTCCTAGAAGTTTAAAAAAAAATCAAGTTGAAAATGAGCTCATGATAAATAAAATGCAAATACACAAAGAAATAATCCACCATGAGTAATAATCAGGAGCACTAATTGGACAATTAGAATATGAGAATGTAAGCGAATAGAACAACCTAAAAGATACTATAAAATAAAAAATAAGTAAAATGACTGTAGAGATTAAAAAAGGAAAAAGAATCATAAGATACAAAGTGAAAAGGCAGAATCTGAAAAAGAATCAAACAGAACTTCTGGAAACTATACCATCACTGAAATGCAAAAATCGATAAAACAGGTTAAACAGCAGAAGGTACTTAGAAACAGAGAGAAAACTGAACTGGAAGACAGATATCAGAATAGCAACCAGAAAGCAGCTTATGGGAGAGGAGGTAAGAAAATCTTTCCATTTCAACATTACCTAAAATTAAATTCTGGTTTTCATAGTAACTAATGGAGATAATAATTTTTTCTATAAACCATGGAATTTTGAGTTGGACAGATTCCCAGAAAGTTATCATATGAAAGTAATATAATTTAAGATTTTAGAAAAAAAGGCTTGATGTTCAGTAAACTCCTTGCTAGACTTCCTCTACCCCTAATCAATCCACTTACATTTCACAATCGAGACTCAAAATTCTTGACATACGAAATGTGAGTTCCCAAGTGGAGAGACCATTTTGTTCACTGCTATATCCTAAGTACTTAGAAAGTATATGTCAAGTATATACTCAGTAAATATTTGTTGTAGTAAGTCTCTAAATAATCATCAGAATACACTAGTTTTTAAAGACTACTATAAAGACAACTCAAGTGTTTCCCTTAACCTCAGCTATAAGTGAGTGTTACTCTAATATCTGTTTTGAAAATGTAAACTTGTTCCAATGTAATTGATATATCAGAGAACAATTTAGGCATTAAGTGAATTTTGCAAGAAACAATAGGTGAACACAGAAAGCCATATCCAGTTGCTAAAACAGGCAGCATATGAATAGACAGAAAGTGGACATGAATACACCTCAAGCATTGACCAGCTACTTCAGTTTACAGCATGTGCAGGTTATGGAATCACACTTCGCCACATTTTGAGTTACAACTTTCCTTCTGATTTCAGAAAACCATTTTTCAGCTACACAATAACTCACAAGTCGCAACCTTCCTATGCTTGCTTCCACAAGCAAAGTTCAGGTCTTGCTAAATACAAAGTATAATACTTATTGTGGTATTTACATATTTCTTAACCATTTAACATAAGTAAAACCATGTTTTTCTTAAAGTTCTTACCTGTATTTTTAAAATTTCACAGATGATGTTTGTGAGTGTTGGACCCATAATCCCATTTCCCCCCATAAGCCTTGTGTGGTTTTTTTGCATGATTTTGCATAGCATGGTGATATTTAGTAACAAATAAGTCAATTTTTAATTACTCTGCCTCAACAACTATCAACACAAACCTCTACAGAAAGGGAAGTCAGAACATGTCAACCTATGTATTTGGTGGTCAATATGACAACAACAGGTTTTTATGCTAATTTAAATGTGCCTCTTCTGTGCGCTGGCTGACATTATCAGACTGCAATGAATTACTCTTAAACAATCATGTCAATGTAGAAACATTGATATGTATTGACACAGCTTAATAATGCTACAATTTAAAAAATTATAGTAAGTTTTGAAGACTCCAGACCTCAATGAGGATTTTAAATTTAAAAAATAAGAATCGTATCACCTAAGTACATACACTATTTCAAATAGCTTTCACATTACTGATGTATTACACCAGTATCACATGTGTACATCATATGTCAGTTAGGTAATACCTGGTGTACTTCACATTTGATTATCTCTAAAGGAATTTATAAATGCTGCTAATAACTAAAATTTTTTTAATCAATATTTTTTATTATGATATTGTGGGGTACAGTTAAGGGTTAGGTATACAAATACGCTTCGTTCAGGCACCCTTGTTGATAAGAGGTGTCTCCCCATCCCCAGACAGATATTTACTCCCGTTAATCCCATCTCCCTTAAAAATTTTTGTTTTATTTTATTTTTGAGTCAGGGTCTCACTATGATGTCCAGGCTGGTGGCAAGATCACAGTTCACTACAGCCTCTAAATCCTGAGCTCGAGCAATCCTCCTGTGTCAACCTCCCAAGCAGCTAGGACTACAGGTGCATGACACACATGGCTAATTTTAAAAATGCTTTTATTGTACAGATGTGTTTTCACTATGTTGCCCAGGCTGGCCTGGAACTCCTGGGCTCAAGTAATCCTCCTGCCTCGGCCTTCAAAAGTGCTGGGATTACAGGCGTGAATCACTGCGCCCAGCCTTAAATTAAATTTTTAAAAATTTATCTTTATAGCAAATTATTGGAATTGTATTTTCTTGGCACATGATGTTACAATTCTATCAAGGCAAAGCAAACTCGCAAAAATAAATATGTAATACCAAGTTATTTTTCTAAAATAAAAGGTAAGAATTATAGCTAAGCAATTAAAAATCTAAAATCAAATACTATCCCTATTTAAGATAAAATAGTCAATTTTTACCATAAACTTTATCACAAAGCAGTTATAATATTGAATTACTTCACAATAGTTCTTTGTAAAAATAATATAATAAACATACCAGATCAGTTATACAAATGCAGTTTATTTTAAGTTAGCTATTATATTCAGATTTAGGGTGATCTCAAAGCTTGTTGGGAGGAAAGGATTATGTTACCAAACACCAGATTTCTCAATTTTATAAGCCTACACTAATTTACTTTCTAAAGAAAACAATAAACATTAATAACTGAAGCAACATAATAATCTACACTACCTCTTAAAGAAAAAATTTTCCCAGCTGGGCTCGGTGGCTCAGCTTGTAATCCCACGCCTTTGGGAGGCTGAGGTGAGTGGATTGCCTGAGCCCGTGGGTTCGACACGCGCCTGGGGAGGCGAGACCTCATCTCTACAATAAATAAAAAAATCAGTGGGCGTGGTAGCGCGTGCCTGTAATTCCGGCTCCTCGGGAGGCTGAGGCGGAAGGATCACCGGAGCCCAGCAGGTCAAGGTTGCGGTGGCTGGGAGCGGCCACTGCACTCCAGTCTGGGTGACCGAGTGAGACTCCAACTCCAAAAAAAAAAAAAAAAAATTTTTCCCAGTTTTTTCATTTAATGTATTGCCTCAGGTTACGAATGCTGACAATTTCTTATAGTTAAAAAAAGTTTACCAGTTACAAGTTCTTCTAAAAGAAATGTGAAATTCTGCCACACTTGGCAATTTATTGTGATTTTGTGGTAGGTACTACCATTTTCTAAGGACCAAGAAAAGTGCAATAAATCTGAGATAGAATGGTTATACTTCATTAAAACATATTATATAGTTGGCTACCTTGTGTATTTTTCAATACATACCTCATTATTATTTTTTATTATTATCAGTACCCCTTTAAACAGTTTTTGATAATCTACATAGTGCATAAATATAATCAACAAAACAGGAGCTAATAATAAGTATGATAATAAGTTTCTATTTATGGGTAAAAGGGAAAGGGAGGAAGAAAATGAAAGCACTTGAAAGAATCAGTTTTCTTCTTAGACCAACCATAAACATGTACAACAAATCAATTAACTCAATGTGTGAAAATTATAATAATCTGGCTAACTACTAAGATGGCACTTTTATTATGAAGAGTAAGAGAAAGTTATGAGACGTTTTACCAACTGATCCCACTGCAGTTTCAATCCCTTACTTGGTCCTATGTCTTTTCCTGTTTCTCCCACATAACTGTGCCCATCTTCTTTCTAATGTTATGGCCCTCCACTGACTTTAATGGACTGTTGGCCAGTTGCTTGCGCGCTCTCTCTCTCTCTCTCTCTCCTCTGTGTGTGTGTGTGTGTGTGTTTATTACGCATTGGGAGTGTGACATTAAATTTATGAATTAGATAAAGTGTATATGGTTATTTGTTACTACTAATAAAATAAAGAGTTCTATCCTTTTCATTCTATATATTCCTCCTTCATTCCTTCCCTCCCTCCCTTCATTTAAAGAGGAGTATACAAGGACGGTCATCCCAGTGTGTACTTCTAACAGCAACCTCAATGACCATCAAGGAAGAATAAATAAGTATATTATTGCATAGTCATATTAAGGAATACCCTGCAGCTGTTTTTTAATATATACAAATAATTATATGAAAAGACCTATAAGACATTACTGATTGAAAAAAAAAAATCAGCTGGGCTCAGTGGCTCAGGCTGTAATCCCATGCCTTTGGGAGGCTGAGGTGAGTGGATTGCCTGAGCCCGCGGGTTCGAGACCCGCCTGGGCAACTTGGCGAGACCTCATCTCTACAATAAATCAAAAAATCAGCTGGGCGTGGTAGCGCATGCCTGCAATTCCGGTTACTTGGAAGGCCGAGGCAGAAGGATCGCTGGAACCCAGCAGGTCGAGGCTGCGGTGGCCGGGAGCGGCCACTGCACTCCAGTCTGGGCGACAGAGTGAGACTCCAACTCAAAAAAAGAAAAAAGAAAAAAAATCAAGATGCAGAATCCGGTATAACACCCTTTTGTGTAAACACGTACACACACAAAGATATATCTTATTTTTATATGAATATATTTTTCTATGACGATGATATTTTTATATGAATGTACAGGGAAAATTCTGAGAGTATACTCACTTATTCTGGAGAGTAGGCTGAGTAGAGGGACACATAGATGGAAGGTAGCCCAGGGAGATTTAGTCATCTCTGCTATGTTTTGACTTTTATAATATTCATGTAATACCATATAATTATTCCCTATATATTTCCCCTAACATTACTTGAATTCTGATATGTGGGAGGAGAGTAAGAATAGAATAGAATGAATTATTTGAAAGTACCTGTACTTAGCCAACCACGGATACTTTCAAATAACTGAACGCCTATGTCTATGTTGAAACTGTTAATAGCTGCAGCACTGATTAATTATCAGGATACTTGAAAGATGAAATGTATAGTTACATTTTGATTTAAATGTTACTTATTGATTTATATGTTTAGGTTTATATATGATTAATCACGTCTAAGCTTAATCTTCTAATTTATAGCCCACAGTTAAAACAAAAAAGTCAGGTGACTTTTATCATTCAAAGGCTAACTCAAGGTGAACTAGATTATTACTCAAGTTCTCAAACTGAGGAAGTAGTACTTATCCACCAATGAGATGATTTAATTGATTAGATCATCAACTTTGGGATTATTAATTTTAGTATTCTTGTTACTGTTAAGTTTAAGGGTCTCCCAATAAATACAATACCCATATGGAAAGTTATTATACTATCAGACACAAAGGTAGATAAGACACATTTGCTTTTTCTCAGTCTATAATATAATTACTTTGGTTCTACGCTTACTATGGTCCAAATTCTGTGCTAAATGCTTAACATGTTTATTTCACTTACTTTTCACAATATTCTTGTAGTAAGAATTAAATGAGAAACTGCAAGTGAAACTCTTCACAAATGCCTGACAAATAGAACAATAAATATCCTTTATTAGACATCACTACTGCCCAATCTCTATTCATCAATCCAACCCTCTTTCTACTGCAGAAAAAAATCCACCGACTTACAAGCACCAGTGCTCAGAAATCTTCGATGAGTCATTGCTTTGTTAAACTCTGGTGTGTCCATGTGGCTCTCTGAGCTATGGCCATGTTTCTTGGCTTTGGCTCCCTCCCCTACCTTGGGGAGGTGAATCTCTCTCTCTCTCTCTCTCTCTCTCATTTACTTTCTAAATGAACTATATTTTCCAATCTTTAAAAAAAAGAAAAAGTTCAATGAGTTCCCACGGCCTGCTAAATTAGGTCCAAACTCCTTCATCTGACATTAAAAAACATAGCTCCATCTCCCATCATATCCCTCTGTGTCCCCACTATTCTCTAAGTACACTTGACTGCTCACAATTTCTGGAACATATTATTATATACTTTCATTTCCATAACTTGGAAATACTCTTGCAACTCTCTCTAAAACATTCTATCTATCCTTCAAGGCTCAGTAGAAACATGGCCTCCACAAAGCTGATTCTCTCTGGTACTCTCAAACATGCTGTGGGCATCTCTACTATGATACTTTCCTATTACTTGCCTGGAAGCTCACTAAAAGCAAGGTTAATTTGTTTCTACATTCCTGCTGTGTCTTACACACAATTTACATTCAATACCATAGAAAAATGTCACCATTATTAATAGCACCACTGAAAATTAGTATTAAGACTTGATATTTATATGTAATTCTCTTTCATTCTCCTTCAATTAATGTAACAGTGCTAATGATCCTACTAGTAGCTCCCTTTCTAATTCTAATTCAACACTCAGTGAGACATAAGTCTTTCAATAGCAAGCAAATAATGTGGTACATAATCAGTGACCTGATGCTGACTAGATTGCCAGACTTAAATTCATTATGTATTAACAGTGCAGGAAGGGATATAAGGAAGGAGTTAAGCACATGCTCGACTGTTAGGATTATCTTTTAAATTTACAATCGGGATACAAAATTCCTCTGCTCAATTTTGGGTAATCTCTAACCTAGAAAATGAACTTTAAAATCAAAAGATATATATGTTTACCTACCTGTTTAGTAAAAAACTCATCTTTTATGAGTTAATTGTTTCTAAATCTATAAAAATTGGTAAAAGCAACAAAGGTCCTTAAAAGCTAACTGACCTCAGACCTCTAACCATTCATGAGTAGTTTTTTCTTGGTTAAAATCTAAGGCATTAGGAAACTTCAGTTTTTAGTTTTGTTGCTACATTCTAGGACAATTTCAGCTATTTATGACTTTCTTGTCTGGCTTCTTTTGAGCAATCAATTAAAAAAAATTTTTTTAATATTAAATTATTCCGCTAAAAGCACTGTAATTCTTATGATTTTTAATTACCGAATATATTAACTATTTATGCAAAGGAATTAGTAGGGTGGAAAAGTTGAGGATCTCAGGAAGGAAAACTAGTTTCACTTATTTAATTCACTTATCAAATTACTGCTTGTGCTATATGTAAACCTTTTATAGGAAGATAGTTTTGTTGTTAATATTAACTTTTCAATGATGACTGGGATACTTTTCATACATTTACAGGGCTTAACTCAATAGTATTTCAAATTTATTTTTCTTAAACTGTTTTTGCATTAGTTTGCTACTACTAGCAAACAAGTTAAATTAGGAATATTCAGGCAAAGGGTATTGTTAAATTTGATGCTAGCAGCATGTTACCTAAATGTTAGGGATGTTACTATACTTTAAAGCAAGATGACTACACGCTTTTAAAGTCAAGTTTTGGTTATTATGGATTTCACAGTAAGGCAGTTATACAGGCTAAGCTTGACTGGTGCCATGGACTTTAGCATACCTGGAAATAGAAAAATTCAAATTGTAGCTGTTCTTGGTTGGCCCATTGCCATTTTTGCAGCTTACAAATTTTTAATTAAGTAACTGCAGTGAGCTCATCTCTACTGGATACTTCTTTTCCAGGGCAGGTCCAGGAACTGGGTCTGGAGCCTTGAAAGCAGAAGAGAAACTAGAGTAAACTAGAGGTAGGCAGAACAAGAAACGTGACCAGATAACATTATGAGATCTAATAGCAGTGAGGTAGTCCCCAAGTCTCACATAAAATATTCTGAAGTGGAAAAAGGGTCTCTTAAATTACAAGTTATCAGAGGATGCAATTTACTTTAGTTAAAAGTCACTCTTAACCTACCCAACCCTACTCTGGACTCTCAATTCTAGAAACAGAAAAAGTTGCTTTTATGAAATCTCTAATGGCTTTTAGCAATACACTGTCCAACAGGAGACCACAAAGTAGCTGTAACAGAAAGCTGAGAAAAACAACAACAAAATCCATTTTACTGGTAAAATTGGAATTATAACCTCTTCATCTTCAGGTCATTAGGCTCTTCCTTTTTGCTATCATATTCCAACCATCTTCTAACTGCTCCCCAAATTTCCTACGATCAATTCTCAGGGGTTTCTTAAGAAATGCTTTAGATAAATCCAAGCAATGAATCAAATTTCAAGGTCCAGTTTTTAAAAATATTTGGTAATTCTTAAAGAGGGAGGCAAAGAACAGCTCATAAGATGTGGTTCTTAACCACACTGGAAAATCTTTTTTCCATTACCAAAATAGATTCAATGATTTTTTTCAAAAAAATGTTAGGCCCATATAAAACAAAAACCAAAAACAAACTTGCAACTACAAAAGTTACAGAAATGGGAACATATTAAAAATGGTAGAATGCTGTACTAATTAGATTACTAGGACCTGGAAATGATGTCCTTATGCTTGGTAGGCTGGCATCCTTAAGAGTTTCTCTAAGAAACTAATTCCATAGCAAGCAAAGCAATTGAATTTTCAGTTGTAGTCAAATGATGGCAGATACTGTAAAAATTGTAACAGGACAAAAAAGTAGTAAATAAAGAGATTCAAAAACTCCTTGCATTCCTAGTAACTAACAATATAACAAAACAAAAAAAAGTAAAATAGTTTTTTGTGAAAAGTGTACATTTTCCATCTTTTGTGATGGCATGCTATATAGAAAGAATTTTGGGAGAAAGAAACCTAGGTTCGAATCTGATTTCAGTATGGCCTTGAATTTAAACTCTCTGCACAAGTGTCCCTTCTATTAAATGGGATACCACCACCCACCTCACTGAATTCTCATGAGATTCAGTTAAAGTGTATATAAAGTACCTAAGAGTCTGGCATGTATAGGTATACAACACATTTTCCTGCTTTACTGAAGAATGAAATACATTTTCTTGCCCTAAACATGCAGTTATACTTAAGTTTCCACTTTCATAAAGACTAAAGCAACAGTTATGTAACAAGCTGTTTAAATAATTTAGCTATATCACATTCCAAGAGACGTAACTAATTTATCAATACTGACTTCAGAATAGCTACAAAGCAAATACAGAATATGTGAGAACACTCAATTTTAAAAGCTGATGATAAATTAAAATGTTAACAATTTACATTTAGGATATAAAAAGAATTAGTAGCAAACAAGAAGACATGTACTTCTCTAAGTAAAGTAGAAAATACTTCTGTCAACATGCCTCTTGTTAAAAAGTTATATATAGATCTGGAATACAGTACTTTTTAAAAAAATAAAAGCATGATATAACTTGATCTTTAAATCAGGAAATGCTTTAAGGGCAAAGAAAAGCCTTACATATGGGCAATAATTTTCATTTTACTGATAGAACAGTGAGTTCCACACAAAATTATTATTTACCAAATATGGCTCAAAGATCAGATTACACCTTCTCTGACATTACAGAGTAATAGAGCAAGTATCACAAGCCACAAGGAATTTTAAAAATGGTTTCCTATAAGTCACTTTAAGCATATTCAGTGCCACAACTTTATTTCAAAATAGTTTTTAAAAGTTAACAGAGACGTGTCTTATTCAAAATAGACTAAAACTTAGAGAGGACAAGATTAAATCAGTAGACTCCTCACAAAGGGGGGGAAAAGAGTATTTACACATGAGGCTTTCCATTCACTAACCCATATGGATACACTTTCAGTTTAAAGACCATCAAAGGAAAAAAACACTTTAGGCAAACCATTATTTTTTGTACTTTTATAACTAGCCATCACATGAAGTCTAATTACTCATAGTAATATTTCGGTTGGTTCTCTTGGCTTTTCCAATGTTATCCACAAATGATTTTAAAAACTTCCTCCACTCTTTAAATAACTGTAACTATATTAAATATTTTTTACTGATTATCAAAACTCCAACAAGCATCAGCGTTCATAGCTTTCTAACTTCAGGTTCAGGGTTCCTTCTTCTTTATTGTACTATCTTGACATAACTGATAATTTTCTCTTTGAAAACTTTTCTGGTCAAAAATGCAAAACTGCATTCTCCCGGTTTCTCCTAGTTTCATATTTCTATGTCTCTTCTAAATGTTTGTCAAAAGGACGGTAAGTGCAAAATTATGACATTCAAGTTCTTCTAACCTGTTTCTCTGGCATGTTATCTACACTTACAGCATAATCTAAGAAGAATCTCTTTTAGGTGGTAGTTTAAGTTTTCTATTCTACTTGATGAAACTTAAACATTTGATCTGATGCTGAAAGAAGGCTTACAGATTATGTAGTCTAACATCCTTATGTAATAGGAGAAAAACAAAAAGTTCAAATCATGTAAGTCAGCAGAATCTGAATCAAAGTTTAGTTAATAAAGACAAAATTTGCCTTATTACTTATGAATCATAAAATAAATGCATACATTTATATACAGTAAATATGAACAAAACAAATATTGAGAGTAATTATTGGGCCTCGCTTCCTTTTGTTTAAAGATGTGTCCCTATTTCTAAGATATACTCATATGATAGTATCAATATATAAATCCATTTATCAAAGTGGATTAAAAAATAGAGAATGACAATAAGAGTTAAAACCTATTCACATATTCATGCATTAACTATATTTCAGATTTTTGAACAAAATCGCACTGCTTCCTGTGCTAATACTTTCCATCTGAGTTGATGTCCTGACCTAGCATCTACAAAGCAGGAATAGCAAGGACTGCTTGCTCCAGCACAAAGTACAGTGCCTGGCGGTGGCAGCTCCCACCATTGCTGAACAATTACTACCTCTAAATATATTCACATTCTTATAAATATGGCTATAGGAATGATTCAGCCATACCAAAGAGAACACAGTTGGAGGTGAATACCTCACTCCATTCCTTTTAATCCATTTTCCAGATTTTGTTCCACAAGTAGGGCCCCAGTCCTCACTCATCTAGGAACACCTTCCAATCACTCTCGACCTGGAGACATTTTAAGATCTCAAAATTGGCAGGGTTCAGTGGCTCAGCCTGTAATCTCAGCAATTTGGGAGGCCAAGACAAGTGTGGATTGCCTTAGCCTGTGGGTTCAAGACCAGCCCAGGCAACTTGGTGAGACCTCATCTCTACAATAAATCAACAATTAGCCGGGCCTGGTAGCACGTACCTGTAGTTCCTGCTACTTGGAAGGCTGAGGAGGAAGGATCACCGGAGCCCAGCAGGCCGTCGCTGGGGTGGCCATGAGTCTGCCACTGCACTCCAGTCTGTGAGACAGAGTGAGATTCCAACTCAAAAAACAACAACAAGCCGGGCTAGGTGGCTCAGCCTGTAATCCCACTTTGGGAGTGGATTGCCTGAGCCCGCGGGTTCAAGACTCACCTGGGCAGTGAGACCTCATCTCTACAATAAATCAAAAAATCAGCTGGGCGTGGTAGCGCACGCTTGTAATTCCGGCTACTTTGAAGGCTGAGGCGGAAGGATCGCCAGAGCCCAGCAGGTCGAGGCTGCGGTGGCCCGGAGCGGCCACTGCACTCCAGTCTGGGTGACAGAGTGAGACTCCAACTCAAAAAACAACAACAACAACAACAAAGCAACATCAGAGTCTGTTAGGCTCTCAGTAGGTTGCTGAAAATTTAGAGTTCATTTTTATTTATTTTTATTTTTTTGAGTTGGAGTCTCACTCTGTTGCCCCGACTGGAGTGCAGTGGCTGCTCTCAGCCACGGCAACCTCGACCGGCTAGGCTCCAGCGATCCTTCCGCCTCAGCCTTCCAAGTAGCCAGAATTATAGGCATGTGCTACCACGCCCGGCTGATTTTTTGATTTATTGTAGAGATGAGGTCTCGCTGCCCAGACGGGTCGGGCTCGGTGGCTCAGCCTGTAATCCCACGCCTTTGGGAGGCTGGGGTGAGTAGAGTTCATTTTTAAAAGAAAATTTACACTTCTAAACTTTCATGTGAAGCAAAATATGTTTTTCTTCTTAATTGTGCTTATGTTTAAACTTAAACTCTTCCAAATTATTTCCTTTCTCAACTTCTCATTTTTCTCAAAAGTAGCCATTTTCAGGCTAAAAAGTGAAGTTAACTAAACTCTTCTCTTGCCTTTCTTTATCTTTACCCAACTCCTTCAAATCTCATCCATTTTATAATTAATATTCCTCAAAACGCAACTCCTTACGCTCCTTACTGGCTGCTATAGTCAATACAGTCCACAATCACTTCCCCAGTTCTAAAATCTGAAAAGTTATTAAAAGAATTTTTCATGAAGCTTCATGGGGAAACTCATCTGGTGGTGGCAAATATCTGACTTGAACTGATGTCAGGTTATTTATAGGCTTGATTTAGCCCACTTACTGTGAATATTTCCACCTTCACTGCAGAAATATAGTGTCTAATTACAGGGTAGTGTCTCAAACTTTGCTGGGGAGTTATATAAAACATAATACATACAATATGTTACCATTCCAAAATCCAAAAATGTGTGAATTACAAAACACAGTTGGCCACAGGGTTTCAGATAAGGCACTGTGAGTCTATACAATATTATTCTAAGAATCCTAACTTTAAGTACCCTATTCTTAACTTTCTTCCTGATACTCCTTGACACCACTCTGTGCATTTCAGCCCCCATACCACTAAGGTCTAAAATTTTTCTTCCCAGTATCTCCTGTAATTCTACTTTACCCCTACTGCCACCATGCTATCCCTATCATCTAACATCTAAATGACAAGACCCTCTGCTTACCTACCGACCTCTGCCACCACCGTCTTTCTACTTGACATATAAGTATAGTACAACAGACTCAGAAATGTTATTATATAACCACTTGAAATAGTTCATTCCATTGCACAAGAACGTAATAAACTGAAATATAATAAGAGAGTAAGGACAGTGACTATGGTATCACAGATGAATTTTTGTTATCTTTTAAAATCTTAGCTTATCTATGGTTATGAACTAAGAAAGTTCCCCCTTTTTTTCTAAACTTGTTGAAACATTAAAGTTTTCTAAATTATACTTATTCTGCAATTGAAACAAAACAACAAATGAACAAAACTGGCTTGGATTCTTTTCTGCTTATCACTTCAACTAAAATCCCTCAGTGTCATTTTCAATGCCTTCTCTAGTTTAGTTCCACTAGATCAGAGGACATGAATCCGTTTGACAGTCTGAAGAAACTGACAGGGTCCTGCTCAGAGGGATTTTAAACGTATAAAATACAATACCTAAGATTACAAAGAAAGATCATTTTACTAAAATATAGTTATTTTTGAAAATAGGTTTTAATGCATAAAATATATGTCATTACCAAGAAAATCAATTAGCCTGAAACACAGTTACCAACTGTTTTTAAAACCTTATTTGTAATATATTTATATATGTTTTTTATTAGCATTTAATGCAACAAAATCTAGTAGAGGTCTAATAACAACTATAACTTTAAAGTAATGAGAGAGAGAGAGAGAGAGAGAGAGAGAGAGAGAGAGAAAGAAGAGAGAAGAGAGAGAGAGAGATCCACAATTATAAAGTAATCTGAAAACATCTGTGCTTTTTCTACTAGTAATAAAGATAAAGGTACTGCTAATACTACCATGGTCTGCCATCTAAAATCATAATAGAAGGAAATGCTAAATTTCAGCTAGAAGTTCATAAAAATATAAAGATGCCATTTTTTTTCTTATTCAAATGCATGGAGCCCTCTAAATTCTATCCCCAAAGCCCTTCAGGGTCTTGTAGCCTAGATTAAAACCACCCTATTAAATCTACCTACTTTTATTTCCCATCAGTCCCCATATCCTTAGGTAACCAGTAAAGCTTGCCTGGACATGCTCAACCCCCTCTTCCTTTCTTTCTTTACTATGCTACTGCCTTTGCTTAGAATGCCCTTTCTTTGCCTTGCTGTTTATCATAATCTTAACTACCTTTTCAAAACCAATTCTAGTTTCACCTTCTTGAATTCTTTTTCTCCTGCTTCAGCCCACAGAGATCTCTGTTCTAGAATATCTAATGTACCTGTGGGTCAATGTTTTAAGGTTCAACATTTAATTATTCTCTTATAGTTCTATATGTGTCTCTTCATCTAAATTATAAGATCCCCAGGGACACGTGCTATGTGCTTATCAAACATAGGACACTGACTATACATAACATAAGCACAAACATTTACTCAATAAATAAAGTGCCCTCAATAAATCAAGCATTAGAAAATAATTTGCTTGGCATCTTCAAGTACCAAAACACATATCAAGAGAAAACCAAAAACTCCACTAAGCATTTAAAACAGACATTACAAATTAAGCTTATAGTTCACCTCTGTCAAAACCTAGATACTCCTCTATTTTATTAAAAACCAAAAATTCCACTAAGCAGTTAAAACAGACATTATAAATTAAGTTTATAGTTCACCTCTATCAAAACCTAGATACTCCTCTATTTTATTAAAAACCCAGAAGCTTATTTACTAGGTAGTAATGAATTCCAAGTAATAAATCAGAGAGAGAGTACTAAAGTAAGCACAAAACAATGATTCATTCCACATATTATCTGTTAAGCACCTACTGCATGCCTGTCACTGTTCCAGAGTTCATGATTCAGTTCTCATAAACTTAGTGCAAGGTCGTGGACTAGAACCTGGGGCTCCTGACTCATTCTAAAGCTCTGAAACAAAAAGTTGTCTCTTTCTTCCAGAAAAGGTTTATTAGTATGTGAGGTGGGAGGTGTGGGGGGGAGGTGTCTCTATTTCAGAAAGCAGCAAAGCATGTAAAACATAAAGAAATAGATTTGGAGCTGTAAATATCTAGATCTAAATCTATCTACATATAGCATATATTTTTAAATCTCTGTAACATCTCTAAACAAATGATCTGGGGGTAAAGTCAGTCATCTTAAATATTTATTACCTAATGATACCAGATTTATGAGATGTTGATTAACATTTTAATCACAAAAATTTTATAAAATTTTGTTTTTCTTCAAAGAACTCTGCCAAGTTGCCTCATTTATTTCATTTAAAAATATAAAAACTTATCTACCAATAACCTAGAGGTAAGCTGGGGTGATGGTGATAGATATTATTCTAAGTAATCTTTTTCATTGAGGGGAAGGAACCAAAAAGAGGATAATGAGATATGTGGGTAGGAAATCAAGAATTTCTCTCCAGACATTTCAAATTCTGTTGATTATGACTTTAAAAAAAAAAAAAACCCAAAACAAAACAAAACAATACGTTTCCTAAAGGGAAATTCTTAGACTAAGAGCAATGGAAATCAGAGAGTGAGTGAAAGAGAGAGAAGGCGGGGTGGACCTAGAACAAGTAAACCAACAGCTTGACAATACCATGCTAGCAACCTAAAGTCATCTTGTCCAAAACTCAACTGCCGCCTACTCAATAATGTATTTCTGTTAAAAATAGCATGATTCTGAAGCTAGAAATCTCAGTCATCAATTATTTTCCTTTCCATACAATCAATGGCAAAGTTTCATTGGTTACTCTTACAAACTTTTTTTGCTTTCTTCCCCTTCTATTTCCACCACAATGTCTTTGATCAAGTATCTGTTACATGGACAATCACCTAAAACAATGACCTCTTATCCAACTGCTTATTCTACTCCTAAGTCTTTCTAAGCAGCATTTCACAGGGATAACAGACTTACAAGCTTTCTAAAATATAGGCTGAATCATGTCACTTTCCTCCCTAAGAGAGGCAGGAGATTCTATAGAGGAATACTATACTGATCTACAGAAAAATGGAAAAAAACGCAAGGCAGAGAGAGAAGAGACTTGAGGACCAAGAACTTAGACTAAAAGAGTCAGAAAAGTTAATTAGATAAAAATGCATAAAAGAGTGGTATCAAGAAAGTCCAATGAAAAGTTACTTATAGGCTTATTTTTATAATAATTTTATAGCAATACATTTTTCTATTAATAGCTTACATTTATTAAGTGCTAGCCACTGGGCCAAATGATTTATAATGCACACTACTCATTTAATGCTTCCAATAATCATGTGAGGTAAATGCTGCTATATGAGACTCAGTTTACCTACATATTACTCTGTCCCACTAGAAAAATAATTATTTTTAATCCACCTCTCTTATTCCCCAAGATGCTTAAAACAGAGCACTATATATTTTTATTATATTGGTGTCAACAATACGAGAGAAAGGCATTCTTCCTATAAATTTATTAATTTGTGGACTAACATATTATATATCTATACACATGTATATACAGAAATAAACATACACACACACATACACACACACACACACACACACAATGGATATGGGAATAAAAGAATGCTGTGGTTTTTAAAAATATATAATCTCCTGGTATTTAAATCTGCATTGGACTAGTAAAGGCTCAGGGTACTTTTGTCTTGTAAAGCTCAAAAGTAAGGTACATAAAAATGCTTTTGTAAGCATAATAATTACTGAAGAGAAACTTGGCCTATACTCCTACTATCTACCTGAAAATGGGGGGGAGGACTAGGCAGAAAGTAGACAGATGAACACACCTCTTTCTTTTAAAATGCACACAAGAAATTTTCTATGAGACATGTTCTTATGAACTCAACTCAAAGCCTAGCCTACCATTTGCAATGTGCACTGCATTCAAGAAGTCTGGGCCAAAGTTTAGACAAATTTGCAGAAATCCACTAACACTAGGGAAAAAAGAACAAATAGCAATAGGCAAAATATATGCCTCACTAATCATGGGTTGGTGATGCTGCTACGGATGGGTGCATTCTCTAGGAGTAGAATGCATGTTTAAAAGCATTAGAAAAGACATTCAACCATAATATGTACTCTGAAATCTCAACAATTCGCTTACTTTCAATAATAAACAAGTCTACTAGCTTCAAACTCTGGTAGTCTGTGTTCATTCATTCATTCACAAATATTTACTGAGAGACCAAGTATCAGGGCACTGTATTAATGCTATAGAAACTTACATTTAGTAGGAGAAACTAAAAAGTAAAACAGATAATTATAATACAACATGGTAACTCCTGCAATGGGATAAATATCAATAAGAAAATACCATTAGAGCTAATGATCAGTTAACAATGGAAAAAATCATGGCACTTAAAAAATATTTTCCAACATACATTAATATAAAGTAAACAATCTGAGTGGGGGCCCAGAAGACATCTCTTTTTACTAATTACTATATGACTGAGGCTCATCTGCTTTCTTTACCAGTTTATTTCCAAGAACTTTACCTTTTGCTAGCTACAAGGCTTTACCTTTTGCTAGCTATTTTGCATTCCTGTTTTAAATTTTTATTTTTGATCTACCTCTACTGACTGCTTTTATCTACAAGAGAAATGTGGCCACAGAAAGTCATTTGAACACTTAATAACAGTAAGAAAACCCTTTTCACAATACTTCTAGAGCTATTTCATTTATAAAGATTTACGACAAAGCTCTGAAAAATAGTAAAACACTATTAGATGACCACTGTTCTAGGCATCCACCTATAAAATATGTATAATTAAATACATATTATAGCAAATATCCATCCCCCATATTGTCTCCTAATTACATAATTTCTAGTACACTTAATGTCAGATACACAACCGTTTGTTGATAAACACAACTAATCCAAATTTTCACAAAGTTCTTTACATGCTAGGAGAATCTGGCTTTGTGCTAATAAATAAATAAATGTGTGTGTGTGTGTGTGTGGTGTGTGTGTGTGTGTGTGTGTGTGTATTTTTAAGAGTCTAACTCCTGGGCACAAGTGATTCCCCACTCCTCAGCCTCCCAAGTAACTAGCACTACATCCACATACCACCATGAACAAGCTAAGTTATAAAATATTTATTAGAGACCAGACCAGGTCTTGCTATGTTACCTAAACTGGTATTGAACTCTTGGTGTCAAGTGGTCCTCCTGTCTCAGCCTTGAGTCGCTGGGATTACAGGCTTGAGTCATTGCTCCTTGCTTGCTAATAAATTTTAAATAACAGTAAACAAAAAGTAGTTATAGGTAGTTTTTAACAAAACCACTATAACTTTTCACACATCAGTTCAACAGATTACTCCCAATTTTATACTTTTAGACTACTGAATCTCTTGCCTGAATTCCATTTTGTATATCAAATGAATTGCCTGCTTGATATCACCAATTATATGTCTAAAAGGCAATTCATAGTTAACATGTCCAAATATAATCTCCTGATTACCCAGCCCAATCTAAACTTGCTACTTCACCATTCTTCCCAAACTCAATCAACAGCAACTCCATACTTCAACTGCTTGGGTGAAAAATCTCAGTCATCCTTGAATTCTCTTTTATGTCTCAGATCCAATTTATCAGCAATTCCTGTTCACACAGGGCTTGAAACATATCCAAAATCTGATCTCTTCTCAACCTTTCACCATCCTCGTCCCAGCCACCATCGTCTCTCATCTAGATTATTGAAATAATTTCTAATATAGTCTTGCTTACATCTTTGCTCCATTCCCAAAGTCTACTCTACACAGAGCAGTCAGAGTGAATCTTTAAAAAGGAAAGTTGTTTTGCTTCTGGTCCCAGTGGCAGGTTACAGCGCAGACATGGTCAAGTCCAAGAATCACACCACATACAACCAGTCTTGAAAATGGCACAGAAATGGCATCAGGAAACCCCAATCACAAAGATACTTGTCTCTTAAGGGGTTGGACCTCAAGTTCCTGAGGAACAGGCGCTTTGCCAAGTAGCATAAGAAAGGCCTGAAGAAGATGCAGGCCAACAATGACAAGGCCACGAGAACATGTGCTGAAGCTATCAAGGCTCTTGTAAAGTCCAAACAGGTTAAGCCCAAGATCCCAAAGCATCCTAGCTCCAAGCTTAAACAACTTGCCTACACTGCCCACCCCAAGCTTGGGAAGCGTGTTCATGCCCACATTTTCAAGGGCACAGGCTCTGTTGGCCAAAGGCCAGGGATCAACCTAAGGCCCAGGTGGTAACTTCAGCTGTGTGTTCATGCCCGCATTTTCAAGGGCATAGGCTCTGTTGGCCAAAGGCCAGGGATCAACCTAAGACCCAGGTGGTAACTTCAGCTGCAGCTTCAGCTTGAGTTCTAGCTCCTGCTCAGGCTCCCAAAGGTGCCCAGGCCCCCATAAAGTCTCCAGGGTAGAGGGCTTTGTCTGCCAACAAGAGGACAGAAGGACTGGTGTGATTCCTGAATATTCATACAAATAAACTTGAGGCAGGATTTGTTAAATAAATAAAAATAAAAAGGAAAGTTATTACCAGTTATCAGTTTATTTTTTAATTTTGATATAATTTTATTGTATTATAGAGATGTGGGGTACAAGTAAGGACTAACTATACAAGTAGGCTGCATGCAAGTGAAGTTTGGGCCTCCAACTGGCCCTCACTTCTCCCAGGTTTGGGACCAGGCACCTTTTGGGTTGTTACATGACACTGCTTCCTCCCTTCCTCCCCTAGCAGTGCCCAGAGACTGCTGATCCCTCCCTTGTGCTAATGTGATCAATGTTCAGGTCCCACTTATGAATGAAGACATGCAGTATTCCATTCTTTGTTTCTGTGACAGATCACGAAGTATGATGTTCTCCAATTCTATCCAATTTGCTTTCAAGTCCATGATTTTGTTCTTCTTTATGGCTGTATAACATTCCATTGTGTATAGGTACCACATTTTCTTTATCTAGTCTACATTCAATGGGCAGTAGAGTTTGTTTCAAGTTTTTGCTATTGTGAACAATATGGCTATAAACGTGTGTGCGGGCTTTTTTGTAGAATGATTTATGTTCCTCTGGAATATTTCCAGGAGAGAGATTGTTAGATCACATGGAAGATCAATTTTTAGTTCTTTTAAGGAATCACCACATTACTTTCCATAGAGGTTTAACTAGTTTGCACTCCCCCCAACAGTGCAGAAGTGTTCCCTTTTCTCTGCATCCACGCCAGTTTAAAGAAGAAAAGTCATATGATTGATTGTGTCAACTGATGCAGAAAAAAGCATTTGAAAAAACTTAAGATCCACTAATGATAAAAACTCTTGACAAATTAGGAGTAAAAAGGGAACTTTCTCAATCTGACAAATAGCACTTACAAAAAACCTACAGCTAATATACGCATAATGGTGAAAGACTGAATGCTTTCCCCCTAAGATCAGGAACAAGCTTGTCAACTTTTACCATTATTGTGAAACATGGCAATGAAAGTACTAGCAGAGGAGCAAGGCAAGAAAAGGAAATAAAAGGCATACTACAGACTGGAAAGGAAAAAACAAAACTGTTTCTATTTAGACACATTAGTAAACTTACAAACTGTTATGTTAATTTAGCAAAGTCTCAGGATATAAGGTCTACCTAGAAATTGACCGCATTGCCACATACTAACAATGAACAGCTGGGAATCAAAATGAGAAACATAATGTCACTTATAAATGTTCCATAAATCTAATAAAACATGTACAGGATTTATATGCTAGAAATTTAAAAATGCTGATGAAAGAGATCAAAGATTTAAATTAATGGAGAGATATTCCATGTTCATGGATTGAAAACTCAACAAAATAAAAATGTCTATTTCCCCCAAAATGCAATTCTTACCAAAATCCCAGCAGGATATTTTTATAGATTCTAAACTTTACATGTAAAGAAACTAGAATAGCTAAAGCAATTTTGAAAAAGGAAAATAAAGCTGGAAAAATTTTACTACCTGACGTTAAGATTTGCTCTATAGCTACAGTAATTAAATGATGTGATACTAGTGGAGGAACATACACAAAGATCAATAGAATAGAGAATCCAGGAATCAACCCTTATAATTGTGGGGGTCAGATTTTTGACAAAGGTGCAAAAAAAGTCAATGAAGGAAAGGTGAACTTTTCCCAAATGATGTTGAAACAACTGGTCATCTGCAGG
Source organism: Cephalopachus bancanus (assembly GCA_027257055.1). Taxonomy (NCBI): domain Eukaryota; kingdom Metazoa; phylum Chordata; class Mammalia; order Primates; family Tarsiidae; genus Cephalopachus; species Cephalopachus bancanus. Next base: position 1,872,614 of record JAPVLO010000006.1, read on the forward strand.
CAAAAAATGCACTTCAACCTACATTTTACACCCTATATAAACATTAAGCCAAAATAGATCATACATCTATATATGTAAAATACAAAGCTTTTAAGAAACTTTTAGAACAGGAGAAAATCTTTGGGACCTAAGGTTAGCCAAAGTGTTCTGTGACAAGAAAGGCACAATGGATAGAAGAAAAAATGTGTAAAATGAACTTCATCAAAACTAAAGTTTTTTTTACCTTGCAAAAGACTGTTGAAGATATAAAGACAAGCCACAAACCAGGAGAAAATATTTGAAAACCACATATTCAGCAAAAGACTTAGATCCAGAATGTGTACAGAACTCTCTAAACTCAACAAGGAGAGAACAAATAATCCAATTAGAATATGGGCAAAAGACCTGACAGATACTTCACCACAGACAATAAATACATGGGCAGAAAAGAAGCATATATGAAAATATGTTCATCATTAGCTATTAGGGAAATGCAAATTCATGCTATGATATGTTATTACATACCTATTACACTGGCCGAACACTGGCAAGGATGTAGAGAAACTACATTTCTCATATACTGCTGGTGGGAATGTAAAATGGTATAGTCACTCAGGAAAAGTCTGGCAGTTTCTTATACATACATTTATCACACAACCCAGTAATTGCACTTTTGTGGATTTACCTTACACGATGAAAAGCATTTTCATATGAAAAACCTGTACACAACTGTTTACATAAGCTTTGTTTTTATAGCTCAAAAGTGGAAACTCCAAAGTGCTTCAAGTTAGTGAGTGGTTAAAAAAACTGTGGTACATCCATATGACATACTTCTTAGCATTAAAAAGGAATAAACTATTGACACATGCAACAACTTGGATGACTCTCAGGGCTGAGTTAGAAAAAAAAAAAAAAAGCCAGCTGGGTTCGGTGATTCAGCCTGTAATCCCAGAATTTTGGGAGGTCAAGGAGAGTAGATTGCCTGAGCCTGCGGGTTCTAGACCAGTCTGGGCAACTTGGCAAGATCTTGTCTCTACAATAATTCAAAAATTAGCCAGGTGTGGTAGCACGCACCTGTAGTTCCAGCTACTTGGAAGGCTGAGGCAGAAGGAGCCCCGGAGCCTAGCAGGTCGACACTGGGGTGGCAGTGAGCATGCCACTGCACTCCAGCCTGGGTGATGGAGTGAGATGCCAACTCAAAAAAGAAAAAGCCAATCTCAAAAGGTAATAATGTATAGCTTCATTTATATAATTCTCCAAGTGATAAAAGTATAGTGACAGAACAGATTGGTGGTTGAAAGGGGTTAGGGATGGAGGGAGACCATTAAGGGGTAATACAAAGGAGTTTCTTTATGATGAAATAGTTCTACAACCTGACTTTGAGAGTTACATAAACTCATACACATGATGAATATTACAGAACTATATACACACAAACAATGATAAATAAACCATCTTTTAAGAAGTGAGGGTAGAAAGCGGAAACTATTATCTTAAAACCCTCCAGTGGCTTTCTATCTCACTGTGAAATTTAAAGTACTTATCACAATCTAAACACTCTACATGAAAAACATACACCCACTGGGACCTCATCTACTCCATTGCCCCTCTCCCTCAGCTCCAACTATACTGGCCTTCCTCCCCTTGGAAGACAGCAAGCACGCTCCCACCTAAAGGTCTCTGCATTCGCTACTACCTCTATTTTGAAAGCTCCTTCCCTTTATTGTAATGTTCAGACCTCATCAAATGCCATCTAATTAGAGAAGACTTCCCTGTCTCCTCCAGTGATGTTTTCTTCCTTTTTGTCCCTCTGTTGGCACCATAAAAACCAATCAACAGAACTCAAGTATCTTCCTCACCTGTTACTCCCCTGGTCTGATCTGGATTGGTGAACATCACCACTATTAACTCAAGCCAGGGCATGTGTGATCTTTGCTTTACTTCACACTCAGTATTCCCTTCCCAAATATATCACCTACTCTTCTTAATTACTCCATTATCACAGCCTGAATTCAGGTCCTTGTCAGCTCTCAAACAGATGCTTATAGGCCTGCTTCTTCCTCCCAAGCCTGGCTCTTTTCTGAAGCTCTATGTTGCAGCCAGAGTCTTTTCAGGATGTTAATTTAAGAATCCATCTTCCACCATTTATAAATATAAATTTGCCTATAGGTAAACTACCTATAGGATGAAGTCCGATTTCCTTTACAAAGCATGCAAATATCTTTGAGCTCTATCTTCTAATTTTCTACCTCACTTCCTATTAACCTACCACTGGTGCCTAATGCCCTGTGGAATTACTCAGTTACTGTTCACATGTGGCCCTTCCTCCCCCCATCCTGTATACATGCTGCTTCTCTCTTACAAACTGTACCTCTCCTCCTTGCCTATCTGACACAACTCAGATGAAGCAACACCTTTCCTATGAAGGTTTTCTTGTTATAGCCCTCCTATGGATTCCTGAAGTATTTTACATTTACCATTCTAGCACTTGTAACAGTATATCACACTTGGTTGTATATTTTGTACATACATCTCTCTTTTTATATATTTTATTTTAAAGATGTGTGAAGGACAAGAATTGTATCTTACCTATATGTCCATTCCCTTCACCTAGCAAAGGACCTGGCACATAGTAGCAAGTCAAAACCACTGGATTAGTGAGTTCATTTAAATAAAAAAGAAATTCAGTGAGTTCATTTAAATAAAAAAGAATGTAGAGATGAGACAACAGAAGAACGAGTAAGGCAAGATTTCTTGGGTTATTCAGCTATTCTGCACTGGTGTGTCATAGAACGCATATAAAACACTCTACAGAGTTTCTTTCTATTCTTCTGATCATGTGGTATCCTATAAAAGCTGACGTGCTGATCCACAACTTGGTTCGGCTAAGATCACCAGTTCAATTTTCCCATGAACCAGCTACCTTCCCCAAAAGTGTACTTCTTGTTCCACTTTACAGAACTACAGCAGTGGCTCTGGACAGTCATCCTTTAAATGCAGCCATTGTTCATGAGGGGAAAATCTCATGAAGAGAATGAGGATGTCTCACTCAGGCCAACCAATCACCTCAGACAGACAAATCTCCAAGGACATGGCAAGTTCAACCAATATATGTCAATGCACTTTTATATGCAAAAAAGCAGAATTGCCTATATGTGGAAATGGGAATTTTCTTCTGAAATCCCCATTTCCATGTGCTCATTTTTCCATTTCCTAGAAAATCATCATAAGATTGGCAAACAGTACTTTATAAAGTAAAGAACAATTCAGGTATAAGCACAGGGTAAACAGCAACAGTTACCCTCAAGGCAAATTATACAATACCAGTAATTTCAGCAACTTTTAGATTCCTTGGATGCTTCCTTGAGCTTTTTTCTTCAATTCTAGTAACTACTTAACTGTGATATCTATGTATATCTGCTTAACTACTGAAGAGTAGATGCCCATGTTTATTAGGTCACTAATTGCCTTTTAAAGATTAACCAAGCAGTCGGATGGGGTGACACACCTATAATTCCAGCTACCCAGGAGGCTGAGGCAAGGGGATTGCTTGAGCCTAGGAGTTTGAGACCAGCCTGAGACCAGCCTAGGCAACACAGCAGGACCCCATCTCAAAAAAAAAAAATCAACCAAACAACTCTATCCACAATTTGTACTCAATAAGATTAAAATGGAACACATAATCTGTCCTGAATTCTTTTTTAAAAAGCAACCATCTTCTTGACAATATAGCTATCTTCTCTTTATTTTTTAATGATGGTTTAGTAGCAACAGAAACCTCTAATCCGGAAATGTTAAAAGACAAAAATAGTCCAGAGATCGTCAAGAAGATGGAAATAAGCATCTATACAATAGGCTTTATACCATAAATCTGAATATTGTTAATTTTTCAAGGGCAGTTTCTTTTATTTAAAATTTTATGCAGTCTATTATTGGCTTTGCTGTATAGAAGATAAATTGTAACAAACTGCAAAAAAAAAGCAAAATTAATTTGCTGATCTAATTATTACTGGTAATTAAGTGATCCATCTGAACGGATCTGAAAAGACGTTAGGTTTTCAGAATAATGGTATCTGATTAAAACAAAAATGAAACTTCTGTGTCTATATGTACACAGTACCCTACACAGTACATGCTGGTTTTACTAAGAGCAAAACTTTCAACTTTAAAAACAATACTGAAAAGACCAATATTTATCTTACAATTCCTTCTGCAAAAATAACACCATTTATCCCATGATTAATGCTGGATCGTCATCACTATTTGTGCTTCTGGCTTTATTTTACAGATTACACAAAAATTGCACATGTATAGGACTAAGGGGGTATTTATTAACTCTAGGATAAGAGATTTTGTGTGTGTATCACAGAATATTCTAAGCATAGGTACTTAATAAAATGCCCTAGTTTTTAAAACTATTTCAACAGCAACTACAGCAATTGGGCTTATTTTATTTATTTTAGCAATTGGGTTTATATTTCAGTAATATTGTCTGTATTACTAAAGTGCCAGGAAGAGTTCTGAAGTGTACTGAACAATAAACAAACAATATTATGTTAAAGTACTATTTATACAAACAGTATTTAATACTAATTAATAAAGCAAAATATTCTACAACAATCACACAGGTTTACTCAATGGATTAAGACAAAAAATTTAGAAAAAAAAAAAACCAAAGCAAAAGACAATCATAGTTAATCTAGTGATAAATAGAAAGACAGCACTATTTCCCTTCTGAATGTGAAATACAGAAACAGAAAACAGTTTTACTGAAATAACCGAAAAAAGTTAGCTAGCAATTTAAAATAGAAAAAGTCACAAAGATTATTTTATACAGATAAAGTGGCACATTTTATAGTATCGTATTTAACTTCATCTTTGAAGTGTTTTCAAATCTGATCCATGATAATTTTCTAGTGCTTTTCCTACAAAAGAACTAAATTATGAATCTGTGGACTTATTTTAAATAGAAAATGTGGGCTTTTCCCACAGGCATAGGTAAGAAAATACAAAGAATTAATAATCTGTCTATTTTGTGGTTAAAAAATAATGATGAAGCTGGGCATGGTGGCTCATGTCTGTAATCCCAGAACTTTGGGAGGTGAAGGTAAGAGGACTGCCTGAGCCCAGGAGTTTGAGACCTGCCTGGGCAACTTGGCGAGACCTACTGGGCATGGTGGCATGTGCTTGTGGTTCCAGCTACTTGGAAGGCTGAGATGGAAGGATCACCTGAGCCCAGGAGATCAAGGATATGGTAGCCATGATCATGCCACTGCACTCTAGCCTCGGTGTAGGAGTGAGAATACAACTCAAAATAATAAAAATAGTGATGCTGTTTCAGTTCATTAATTGTTGGTCTAAATAAGTTAAGAGTTACAGTAAATTAAACAGTAAATAAATTATTTCTTTTTCGTTTCATTTAATTCTATTTGTTGAGGAAAAATGAAGTGGACAGACACTCTGAAGAAAAAACCCAACAAAGCAAAATTTCAAATGTAAAATTACTTCCTATTATCTAGGCTATATAAATGTAACTAGAACAAGAATTTACCATGTTCCATGTAATGTAGGCATGGAAAAGTCCATGGCTCAGATTTTGAGTGATGCCCAAGACCACACAGCTATAGCTAGTAGCAGAATTCAGATTTGAATTTGAGCTGATCTGACTTTTTTTTTTTTTTTGAGTTGGAGTCTCACTCTGTCACACAGACTGGAGTACAGTGGCCACTCCCGGCCACTGCAGCCTCAACCTGCTGGGCTCCGGCGATCCTTCCGCCTCAGCCTTCCAAGTAGCTGGAACTACAGGCGTGCGCTACCACGCCTGGCTAATTTTTTTGATTTATTGTAGAGATGAGGTCTCGCCAAGTTGCCCAGGCGGGTCTGAAACCTGCGGGCTCAGGCAATCCACTCACCTCAGCCTCCCAAAGCGCTGGGATTACAGGCTGAGCCACCGAGCCCGGCTTCATCTGACTTTAAAGCCTAGGTCTTTTCCTATTACACCTCACTGACTCCCAACATTGCTAAAATTAAGATATTTTAGCTAAAATGGTGGAGGCTGAGAAGCTAACTAGTTAACAAAGAGATCAGCTCAAAATCAAATCTCAGTTTCTGAGAGAATTAAAACCAGGTCAAATCCCTTTTACTCTTATCTTCCCAACTCATATCAGAATTACTGACTGCTTTTGTTGATTTTTCTGACTAAACAAAATTTGCTTGGTGTGATAACAATGTTCTACAAGGTCAAGTTGCTAAACTCAAGTTTTCATTTGTATTAGCAAGTATTTTCTCTCATTGATGAGGAACAGAAAATCATTCCGTTGAGTTGCCACTGGCTCTATACTGATGAAACAAGCAATAGTTCTCTGGCCTGCCCAGCTGGCAGACTGACAGGAAGCAAACTTGTGATGTGCTCAATTTTGCTAACACTAAAAAGGTTAAATTAAAATATATAAGTTATATAAATTAAAATAATTTTTCTTAATGTGTCAGACTAAAACTGAGGTAAAAGTCAAAATAATAGTATTTTTTAGTGATCCAGATGATAGTTAATAAACCAGAGAATAAGAATTTACTGATCAAAAAAGTATTCCTTCATACACATTTTTTAAAATGGATTCTTCTGGACAATTCTATTAATAACTATCAGCAGTTACATATTTCCACCAAAACCCTTGGTAAAGGCCCCATTTCCATACTCTGGCTTCCTCTCTCTCTGCAGGACCTTTCCAACCCCTACTTTATTATTTGGTTTCTGTAACTTGCCCTAGGAACACTGGTACGAGGCAGGTTTTTGTTTTTCTTAAGTTAAACAAGAATGTCATTTTCTTTAACAAGGCAATTAAAATACTACAAATTCTTATGCTGCTCTTGTCTGCTGTACTTGTTTGTGGTAAATCAGACTTCCTTTCTGAAGCCATTCAACCTGACACCTCGTAGTATTTCTCGCCAGTGGTAGATTGTTACTGTTCAAAACAAGCAAACAAAACATCATAAGAGTATAAAATATTCAGTTATATGTATTCCTATCTCATTTCCAGAACAGTATTGTGGCACACCAACTTTGAAAATAAAGTACCCTCTATATGCTTTGTGGAGGAATTTTTTTTAATCCAAGAAATCTTTGTGTAAATGACTAAAAGTCTTAGAACCTGACAGAAATCTTAAATTTTAGAAAAACTAACATTATTATTCTTTAGGTACAGGATACCTTCAACAGAACAGGAAAAGCTGCTTGGTGCCAAGATTCGAAAAATGGTTACTGTCAAAGTGGGGGATAGGTGTGGTGGGCTGTTTCCTTTTCTGTGAAAACATCAATATTCCCCACATCATAGAAATGCAAATAAGTGATAGAACTATTTAATCCATAAAGCCAGTACAATTCTAGTTTCACGGAAGCTCTCTTAAAGAGATAAGATAAACTTATTCTTTAACAGTTAAGAGTGTAATTATGAATGAATTTTTTTTTTCCTACTCTTAAAAAATTGCTACATCACTTTCTCACTCTGATGTCAATATCATGGGAACAGGCTATGAACACTAGTCTGGCTGCAAATAATTGATTTCTTTCTTTTAATTTCTATTATATTTTTCAAAATTTTGGTTAGATTTTTTTAAAAATGACATTTAGAAGACACTTTAGTCTGTGCTTAAAAACTAGAGATTCAACAACTTAAGTCCAGTGCTGCCACCTTTGAGACTCAGGAGTTTACTACCAAGGAGTTGTGATATACAGAAAAATGATCACTAAGAACCACCCAATATTTCTTGAACTCCTAACTCCAGGCCAAGCACTGAAGATATTGTGAAGTAAAGACTGAAAGGAAAAGAGGACATGGACTGCCCTTGAGAAACTGTTTTTGTGATCTCCCACTCTAAAAATGAATAACTTGAATGGTTATTCCATCCTTCCCTCAAAAAACTCATTCACAACTCTTGCTATTTTCTTTTATCTTTGTAAAAGTTTTCCTTAGTACTTTGTAAATTTTTTGAATTAATTAATTACCCCTCTTCATACAGTAAAGGAGTAAAATAGTGATAAAAGCGAACATTTACTATGTGCCAGGCACTGATTAAGTTTTACAAGTATTTACATGAATTGGAATTTTACAAAATATTTGTTATCTACTTGTCAGAATGCTGAGATCCAGCTCATCAATTTATATGACAGGATATGACACAATGTTCCTTCACCAGAAGAAGATTGTATATTTACTCCTGATATTATATTAACCAGAAAATATGCACAAATTTCCAGAAGGTATTAGTGACTATAAGTTACAGTTGTGTTTTAATTAACCCTAATTAAAGACAAGACTAATTTAGTTGTTTAAATTAAATGTACGTTAAACAATGCCCACACAGTACTTTGAGAGCTTCTTGGAGGGTCACCAACTTCAGCCAAGTTTACTTCAGATAGGCAGTAAACAAAAAGTTACAATCTACTGAGTTACTGCTACATATTAATTTACATAAAATGTATTAATTTAATCATCACAGCAACCTTATAGATATCACCCTCACTTGATAGGGAAGAAAACAAGCTTAGAAAAGCTAAACAATTGTAACTGGCCCCAAATCTAGTGGCAAAACTAGTTAAGTGGCAAACCAGGATAGTAGATTCCAAAATGTTCTATCTAACCACAAAACAGCTTTCTGAAGTACTAACAATAGGAAATTGTTATTGAAACTCTGTAATTGAGCAACAGGAGCTTTTCTGTCCTCTCAATAAATCCTGCTTTCTAGAGAGAGAAAGAAAAAAAAAAAAAACTCTAATTGTGAAGTACAAATATAATTGAGTTCTGAAGTTATAAAGTTTGTCCTTAAAAAAATTATGTTTGTGATAGTCTTTGCTTTTAAAAATCAAGGATAATACTCATTAAGTTTTTTAAAAAGATCAAATAAGTCATATTTATTCTCTGAACTCCCCTTCCTGTTTTATATTTCTCCACAGTACTTTTTTCTCCCAGGCAAAATACATTTTACTCATTTATTGTGTCTTTTACTACTAAAATGTAAGCTATCTGAGGACAGAATTTTGTGTGTGTTATTCACTACTGCATCTCCAGCAGCTGGAAGAGTCCCTAGTACATAATGAGTACTCAATTAATATTTCTGAAAGCCTGGCACAAAGTAGGCATTCAATGACTATTAGTTCCTGCTCTTTACTATGCAGGATATCACTCCCTTAATACCAAATTCTTAACTGAATCTGATGATTAGAAAAGTAGTAAAAATTTCTTATTAAAGTTTTACATTAAAAATGAATGAGGCGGCAGGGCATGGTGGCTCAAGTCTGTAATCCCAGCACTTTGGGAGGCCAAGGTGAGAGGACCGCCTAGGCTCAGGGGTTCGAGACCAGCCTGGGTAACTTGGCAAGACCTCGTCTCTACAATATATCCAAAAATTAGCCAGGTGTGGTGGCATATGCCTGCTGTTCCAGCTACTGTGAAGGCTGAGGCAGAAGGATCACCTGAGCCCAGCAGGTCAAGGCTGTGGTGACCATGAGCTTGCCACTGCATTCCAGCCTGGGCTACAGAGTGAGACTTGGTTCTAGATTAGATAGATAGATAGATAGATAGATAGATAGATAGATAGATAGATAGGTAGATAGGTAGATAGGTAGACAGATAGATAGATAGACAGATAAGATAAATAAATAATGAAATGAGGCAAACAAAAAAGACACATTCAGCAAAGCCCCATGTATCAAGCATCACTAGGAGATAAGCTTTCTACATTAAATTTTGAACACATTAATTTTAAGTTCCACATTTTTAATCGATTTTTATAGAAACCTCTTATTGACATTAACATCCACAAATTTTATTTTGTAGCAATCCTAACTTTGACTTCCTTCTGAAATATCAACTTGTTGGCTATCATTTCTCACTGTGCTCACTCCTTTTCTAAGGATTAGGAAATGAGAAAGTAAGCATTTTCTATAAAATGACAATAAAAATCCAAAGAAAATCTAAGAGAAATGTATAACTTCAATGTAGGAGCTTTGTGACCATTATTCTGGCATTTTTTCTTTTTTCAACTAGAAGATAGTTGAATGTATGTAGGTAAAGCACCACTTACTAAAAACAGGCTTGAGAGATGGGATACTCTAAAAACAAAGAAAAAGAAATCACCCCCTTGCCAATTTCTGACTCTTTCGTTATCAAGATCACAGTCAAGTTTAGTGATTAAGGAGAATGTAAAAAGTACAACTTCTAAGAGTACTAACTCAGCTTTTTTAGCTTTCTGAGTAAGCAGTGTCCTTGATCTTTAAGATCAGAATCATAAGAAACAAAATTTAAAATGCTGTAAGTATTCGAGAAATATGAGCCAGAGGCAAATAAATATGAACATACATGCATAATTTAAATTCCATACCATTTCAATGCCTCCAAATCCTTACCATCTTAATACAGATGGTTTTAAATAAGATGACATATATAGATTGTCAGAGGCTGTGAAAAATTTCAGAGCAAATCTCCTTAGCACAGTTTAGCATGATCATTTTCCTGTGCTTGGCAGCCACTACTACCCACATCTCCACATTCCTTGATGCCCCAAACTGTTCATCGAATCCTCTACCAGCATCTTATCCCCATCTCTCCTCCTCATTACTGCTTTGCCCAGTTTTCACACTTGCCTCTGTTATTATCTCATAATCCTTCAATTTTGAAGAGTCCCAATCTCAGATAAATCAAATAAAGATGAGATAAGTCAAACAAAGCAAAGTGCTACTACTGTTGTCTGGGTCATGGGATCCTGGCCAGTTAGTCATATGATGGAATTAAAACCTTTTAAATTGTAGCTCAATTTAGAAGTTTTATATATGATAAAGATCATCAGAAACTTTTTTCAAAGCATCTGTAGCAAATAAAAGATTATCTTCTAAAATATGTTGATAATCATAAAAATAAACTTTTGGTCTTAATCTGCTTATATAATTTTTTAAAATGCTGATTTTTAGAAAATTCAGACATTCCTCAAGGACTTTTCTGGCATGTAACTCAGAGTAAAATAGTCTACATTATACCTATCTTTCAAAATGCAGTAGGCTCACAGATACAAATGTACACTTTATTGTAACCAGTACTATGTGAAAACAAATTTTCCCTAGAAAGTTAAAAAAGTAGAATAAACTTTTATTTCTCCCACACAATACCAATCATGTTAAGACATTTACCCAAGTGTAAGGAGCTACTATTACTAAAGAAGCAATCCTTGATACTGACACAATTAGGGATTAGGTAGTGCCTGCATAACTATGAGAGTTTAAAAATCTCCCCATTTCACTGGTGTAATTGTACCCGTCTTACAATACCCTTAGCTGAAGGCAAGCGCTTCTTTCCTATAAAGAGAGGGCCAAATCTAGGTGCTATTCCAATCAAATGAGATTAAGTTAAAATTTATTTTTCACGAAACAAGTATCAGATGAGACTCTGATCATTTTACCCAGTTCTTAATGAGTCACAAAAGCACAGGTTTTGCTATGAGACAGTTCACTTAAGAAGGTTCAAAGGGCAGCATTTCATCAGCATCTTTTTACAGGATACTTTTCAACTATGGAAAGTGATTTTGTGCAATCAAGAGGAAAAAGACATAAGAGTATCATCAGTGGATAACTTATTCATCTAATTAACATATTCAACCTTTCAGTCTGATTCTATAAAGATTTAAAACGTAAGTACACCCTATTAGAAACTGATTAGACTTTAAGGGGAAAAACCCAAACAGAAGTTCTGAATCACTGGAATTTTTGTTCTATTTCCTGTTAACACACTGATAGTACCATCATTCAACATATTCATTCCATACATGTTTTTAAAAAGCTATAGAATCCTTCTTAAACAAAGTCCTAATTTAGTCTCTAGTTAGTTCATTAAATAGACAATTCTTCCCATTGTTTCTAATTAAAGTGCTTAACCAAAGCATACAATAAGATGAAAAGCAAGTGCAAGTCTTCTTTAATTAGAAACTGCAATGGCTTCAAAATTTAAAGTTTCAAACTGTCAGGATTTAAAGACATAATTTCATTGTTACAAAAAATTTAAAGGTAATTTAAAAGAAGTGCCAATACTCTTCTACTGTGCAGAGTGTGATAAGCAGTAGTAGTGCAAAAACTGAAAGCAAAAATTCTATTCCATGCCCACCAAAATTCCCGGCCAAATCTGAAATTGCATAAGAAGCATCATATTATTTTGAGTGTGCTGGAGCAGAAACTAATTCCTTTTACAAAACGTCAATCAACTTGACCCCCCACACCTGACACTTTACAAACTTACCTAAAACAGACAAAATGGTCGCAAAATTATACTGCCGTACAATTGCTTTGAATACGACCTTAGCGTTCAAGAACTTTCCAATGAATAAAAGCAATGAACAGCTTTTGCACGGGGACCCGAGAAACCCCGGTGAAGCTGCAAATTCCCTCCACTCTCCTGGAAATCCCTCTTATCAGAAACATTTGAAGAATTTCTCCCCAACAATTAAGCTGACTTGAAGAATAGAAACCTAACATCTCAAATATACTATATATGGAGTGAAACATGGCCAAACACATAAATACAAACCCACACGGCCTCTGACACTCTGGCGTGCAACTCTGCCTGAACATCCCACAGCATCAGCAACAGAGATATCCACCTGTCACCTGTTCAGCAAGGCCAAAGAGACCCTTTCGGCCTCCCTGCCTCAACCACAAGCGTAAGGTTCGAGGCTGACGGCACAGAAAACTAAGACAGCTAAGGGGCCGCATATTCACAGCGGGGCTTGCACCCCACTTCAAAGACGGCTGCAGAAAACCAAGTTCCGAAGGGAACGAGGTTCTCTTTCCGACCCCCATCTAACTCCCCTGTCTCTTCTCCCAACGACCCCCGCCCCTAACTCATCCTGCTCCAGACCTCGGCTCCCCAAAAGGAGTGTTCGCTCACCCGCCCCCCGCACACACACGCCTGGGGGCGGGTCGGGGGCACCGGTGCGGGCAGGGGCCCTCCCCACTCCCTGGCACCCTCCCCCACCCGGGGCTCTCCCCGGCGCTCGAGTCCAATGAATCTCCCCCTCCCCCTCCCCTCCCCACCCCACGGACGCCCCGGGGCCCAGGCCCGGCCCGATGCTCCCCGCCCCCACCGGTGTGGGGGACTCGGGGGGCCTCCCTCTCCGCCTTGCCACGGGGGGAAGGAAAGAGGCGGAGGGAGGGCGAGCGCGAGGCAGAAGCCGGCGCCCCGCGAGGGCCTCGCGAGGCGGCAGAGCCCCTTCCAGACGACGGGGGGGCGCGGGGAGCTGAGGGGAGAGCCGGGCTGGATCCCGCCGAGGCCCGGCAGCGCTGTCCGCTTACCCTTCGCCGCCGCCGCTTCCCCCTCCTCCTCCTCGGCCGCCGCCGCCGCCTCTCCCACTAGGGCAGCCGTCTCCGCCGCCGCCGCCGCCTCCGCCACCACGGCTGCCGCCAGCGCCGCCGCCGCCTCCGAGTCCACCAGGCAGGGGGGACACCTCAGCCCTCCCTCCCTCCCCGCTCAGCCCCCTCCGCTCGGCCGCCGCCGCCAACTCCCTCCGGCCGCCGCCGCCGCCGCTCGTGGCTGAGGGGGAGGGGAGGGGGTCGGGCTGGGTCGCCCCGCCGGCGGCTGCTGCAGATCAAAAACGGTGGCTGCGCGGCGTCGCCGCTCCCCGCTCCTCGGCTCGGGCTCGCTCGGCCTCCCCACCTCCCTCTGCCCCCACCCCCCTCGCGCTCGCCTGCCCTCCCCCCACCCCCCCAGCTCTCGCTCGCTCTCGCCGCGGCTCCGCCAGCCCAGTCCAAATCAAAATACTGCCACACAATATGGCGGCGCGGCGGCCGGCAAACACCGCGAGATCTGCGGCCGCGGCTGAGGCGGCGGCTGTGACGAGGCCTCCCCAAGCCCGGCGGCAGCGGCGGCCGGGGGATGCTCTTTCCCCGCCCTGCGCCCCTCCCCCGGCGCTCGCAGCCTCCACGCCCGTCTTGCGAGACTGGAGGGAGGACGCGGCCCCGCGGCCGTGAGAGGGGGCGCCGGCGCCGACAGCCCGGGGAGGGCCCGGGACCCCACGGGTTTTGAGCTCGGACGCCCGTACTTGGGGAGTGGGTGGGGGGAGTGTAGGTTGCCAGCCGCCCCGCCCCCACGGGTGCCGACTGCACTTTGGGCTGAATGGAGAGAGGAACTCGGCTCCCGGCTCAGCCGCAGCTCGCGCTGGGCTCGCCCGGCCCGGAAGCGAGTGGCGGCGCCGCGCGGGTGGGGACCGGGGCTGCGGCCGCGAGGAGCAGGTGGGCCCGCGGCGGGGGCGGGGGCCCGGGCGCGGCGGGCGAGACACACCCCCTGGAGCCCCGCCGCGCGGAGGCCGCCGGCGGACGCGAGCGACCCGCGCGGGGGACCCGAGTCGTCCGCGGGGCGTGCGGGAGCCTTCGAGCTCGCCGCCTCGAGCCTCGAAAAAACAGCGTTGGTTTCTGACTTTTCTTAAGCGGTTGGGGGGAAAGAGATCGAAATGCTGCGAGGGTTTGGTTGTTTCGATTTTCTTTTAATTGCACGTTCCTAGAAGTCCTAGAAGCAGAGCCAAAGACACTTTAGCTTGAAGGGGAGAAGGGGGGCTTGGAGTTTGTATCTCCTTAAAGAAATATTTGTTTAAATTCTTCCGGGGGGGGGAGACCCCATATTTAACACTCAGACATTTCTTACAATGTAAAATGTTTATTTAAAAATTTAAGCGCTTCCATGGTGTCCAAAACACTACGACACTTTTCTGTCCCTGTCCAAAATGTCCATATCCCTGCCAGTTTCTTCCTTGAAACAATTCGTACTCCCGAGAAAAATCCTGAGGGATCATTTTTATTCCATTTCCAGTGTGCGCGCTATAGCTACAGAAAGAATTTCCTAAAAGCATCTTTTTAGTATAGTCTTCTCTACAGTTAAGGTACTTGCCCCGCTTCCTTTCCCCTCACTCCTTTAAAAATACTTGAAATCTTAGGCTCTAGCTTGACTTCAAATACTTCACCACTTTATGAACCAAAAATAATTGTGATCTACAGTATCAGAATTCTACTGGCGATAGCATTAAGGGAAGTGAAAGTAAGTTAGAATTTTTAAACATGGAAAGATTCTACAGTTTTAGTTTATTCACTGGCAAGAAGACACTGAACCCTAATATTTTACAGCAGTGCTTTCTGAGTAATTATCTCCATGCTCAATAATAAAGTTGATAAGATTATTTTAGAAACATTGAAGCCATTATTAAGTAATTTCACTTGTCTTCGAAACTACTATAAAGCATACAGCCAACAATTGCTTTTGAAGTGATAGTTATGTATTTTATGCAAAAATATTTAGAAAATTATTTCACAAAATATACATGTATATATTTGAATAGAAATATAATACTTTACTAACCTACAAGTATGAGGAATGTGAGTAGGTCAAATCTAAGACCCAATGGGGGGCAGAGAAGGTATGTGTAACAATACATCCTTGCACCAACACTGGAGAACTTTAACTTGGATCTAGTCAGGATGCATCAAAAAAACACAAGTAGAGAAAAACTCTATAGCTAGCCTGTATTCTTAAAAAATTCAGTGTCATATGTAAAAGACAAAGACTGAAGATTAGAGGAAACTAAAGAGACATGGCAAGTAAATATGGTATATGA
Source organism: Cephalopachus bancanus (assembly GCA_027257055.1). NCBI lineage: Eukaryota > Metazoa > Chordata > Mammalia > Primates > Tarsiidae > Cephalopachus > Cephalopachus bancanus. The sequence goes on from JAPVLO010000006.1 coordinate 1,888,232, forward strand.
CCCTGAACTGGATCCTTTACTGCAGGAGACAGTATAAAGGACATTATTGCGATAACTGATGAAACTGGAATATGGGTTATGTATTAGATGAAAGTATTGCATCAGTGCTAAATTTCTTGAACGTGTATGAGAATGACCTTGGTCATAGCAAAACATGCTGAAATACTAAGGAGTTAAAGGACATGATGTATGTGATTTTCTCCCAAATTGTTCAGAAAAATAAATTATATAGATATGTATATATACATATTTACACATGCATACACATTTCTTACATCTGTCATGCGCATACATGGAAGCAGAGAGATTAATAAAATTTAGAACTTAGTAAATCTGGGTTAATTTGAAATTTGGTGAATCTGTTCTATATGGCATCTCTGTACTATTCTTGCAGTTTTTTGGTAAGCTTGAAATTATTGCACAATAGATAATTTTTTAAAGAGAGCTGTAGAACGTTCCTTTATCTCACTAAAAGGAGAAATTTTGTGAGATAGATATAGATCCTTTTACAATGGAACTAGCCATCTGTCCCTCAGTCACAGACTGGAATTGTGGTCATTGAACTTTTTCTTCTTTCTTAATCTATTTGATTTAGGCCAAAAATAGTTAGGAATCCTTACTTATGTATTTGGCAAATGTGATTTCCATGTTTATTATTTCAGTAAATATGCAGTGTCTATTGTCTACAAGACGCTGTGGAGAAAATAAGAAAATTAAACAGACTGTCTTTCAGGTGCTCTCTGTATTGGTTATAGGAAGAAAAAAAAAGCAAGAGCAAGATAGTACCTATATTACATTCAAGAGCTTTTTTTGGCTAGTAATATGTTGTCTGATACAGTAGCCACTCCCTATCTGTGGCTATTTCAATTTAAATTAATTAAAATTCAGGTTCTCAGTTGCAGTAACCACATTTCAAGTGCTCAGTAAACTGTGTTCCATATTCATAGAAAGTTCTATTGAATAGCGCTGGTGGTAGAACAGATGCCACTATATAAATAACATTCATGCAAGATAAACAGTGATAAACACCATCATCAAAGCTTAGGGGAGGAGGGATTGCTTTTGCAGGGGGTGATGCGGGAGAAAGATCAGGAAACCCTTTAAAAAAAGATTGCATATAGGCGAATGACAGTAAAGCAAGAGTATTCTCAGCAGAGGAAACATGAATATAGCAGGAAAGAGAGAGACAGATGCAAAGGATAGCACTTAATTCGGTGTATCTGTGAAACCCCATATGCTGCTGAGCCTGGACTATTCTCTAGGCAATAGAAAGTTACTAAAGGTCTTTGAGTAAGATAAACAGCATGATCAAATAGTTCTTCAGGAAAGATAATCTTGCAGCAGGCAAATGAAATGGATTAAGTCTGAAGGCAAACAGCAGCACTGCAATAGCCCAAATGAGAGATAATGGAGAGTTGATTCAGTATGGTCTATCACATGTAACAAATTTCAGTCCATGATGGCTTAAGTAATAGGAGAATTTTATCTCACAAATTTGGATATATCAAAGTAGAGTAGACTTCACGCCTGAAAGATTCAGAAACTCAGTAGTATCATCAGAGGCCAGGTTCTTTCCATTTCTACTCTGTTATCTTGAGTGTAGACATCATTCTTTCGTTAATAGCAAGATGGAAGATGATAGTGGTAGTTCCAGACATCTAAACCATAATGTCCAGAAGAGGGCAAGAGATCATTTTAAGAGAGAAAATGTCTCCCAGAACTTCTCCTACCCGCCCCCCCCACTGACTTCCCTTCCCTTCCCATCTTAGCCATAGTTGAATCAATACCCATTCCTGAACTAATCCCTGGTCTACACAGTGGAACAAGTGGGTTGAGGCTTTAAAGATGGCAAGATAAGAATTGGAGATAACTCTGAAGGTGTGAGTCAAATACATGCCTAGCAAACAAGGGAAGAGGAAAAGTTATGGGGAAAAGGATGATTTTTTTAAAAAAAAATCAATCCTGAGTTTGAGATGCCAAAGAGATGTCTTTCAGGAGGCAATTAGCTGGTGACAACATGAGACTGGAGCTCAGAATGAAGATCAAAGTTGGGCATGTATATTGGACATCGTCTGCAGAGAGATGATAGATAAAGCTATGGGACTGCCATAGGGAAGGACGGGTGGGGAGGGTCTACAAAAAAAGGAGGAAGAGGTAGAAACAGGAAAGGCGTGGTCAGGGAGACAGGCAAACCTGGGCCATGCATTGTAAGGAAATCAAGGGCAAACGCCGTTAAGTGTGATGGAGAGAGTCAAGAGGATGTAGACTTAGAACACTAAGTTGGCAACTAAATTTCTGTTATTCACAAGACTATGCAATATATAGGAAGTAAAGCAGACTGTGCCTTTCAGGGGCTCTCTGTAGTGCTTACAGGAAAAAAAAGGAGCCAGGCTCAGTGGCTCAACCTGTAATACCGCGCTTTGGGAGGCTGAGGTGGATTGCCTGAGCCCCGGGGTTCAAGACCCGCCTGGGCAACTTGGCAAGACCTCATCTCTGCAATAAATCAAAAAAACAAAAAAATTACCTGGGTGTGGTAGCGCACACCTGTAGTTCCAGCTACTTGGAAGGCTGAGGCTGAAGGTCGACAGAGTGAGACTACAACTCAAAAAAAAAAAAAAAAAGAAAGGATATAATGCTTGTACTACATTCAAAAACCTTTTAGTCGAATACTGTGCTGTCTGATACAGTAGCCACTGGCTACTTACAGCTATAGGAAGACTCCATAGAGTTGTTTCTGATTTAGTTAGCCATTATGACCTTTAAGAGAGTTGTTGCATTAGCAAAGTAAGAACAGGTGCATTGCAGGACTTAAGGGATAAGCAGATAGGTAGGTACAGATATGAAATAGAGACTATTATTACAAAAAGTTTGTTAGTCATGAATGAGGACATTTATTTATTTTTATTTTATTTTAATCAATTTGTTTTAATGATATTGTGGGATACAGTTAAGGGTTAGGTATACAAATATGCTCCATTCAGGCACCCTTGCTGATAAGAGGTGTCTCCCCATCCCCAGACAGATATTTACTACTGTTAATCCCATCTCCCTTCCCCTCCCACCCCCATAGTTTCCCACCACTGTCAGTCATTTTCCTATAGTATTACGTTGGATGTTCAAGGTTCACTATATGAGTGAGAACATGTGATACTCAGATCTTTGTTTCTGTGAGAGATAACTCAGTATTATAGACTCTAGTTCCATCCAGGTTGCTGCAAAATTCATGATTTTGTTCTTTTTTATGACTGTAGTATTCCATCGTGTATATGTACCACATTTTTTTAATCCAGTCCTCTTTTGATGGACAGCATAGTTGATTCCAGGTTCTTGCTATTGTGAACAATGCTATGATAAATATACATGTGCAGGTATCTTTTTTATAGAGTGATTTGAGTTCTTCAGGGTATATTCCCAATAGGGGGATCGCGGGATCATATGGGAGGTCAATATTTAGAGCTTTTAGGAATCGCCATAGTGTTTTTCACAGAGGTTGCGCTAGTTTGCACTCCCACCAACAGTGTAGAAGTGTTCCCTTTTCTCCACACCCTCTCCAGCAACTGTTGTTTTTTGAGTTATTGATAATTGCCATTCTGATTGGAGTTAGTGTGGTATCTCAGTGTGGTTTTGATTTGTATCTTTCTGATGATTAGTGAGGTTGAACATTTTTTCATGTGTCTGTTGACTGCTTGGATGTCTTCCTTTGAGAAGTGTCTGTTCATATCTTTTGCCCATTTTATAATGGGGTTGTTTGCTTTTTTGTTTTCAGCATGTTTGAGTTCCTTGTAGAGTCAGGATGTTAAGCCTTTGTCAGACCTGGAGTTGGCAAATACTTTTTCCCAGTCTGTAGGCTGTCTCCCTGCTCTCTTGATGGTTTCTTTGGCTTTGCAGAAGCTTGTCAGTTTAATGAGGTCCCACTTATCTATCTTATCTCTTATGGCCTGTGGGTTGTGGGTTTTGTTCAGGAATTGGATGCCAGTTCCAATTTCCATGAGGGTATGTCCTTCATTTTCTAAGGTTCTTATGGTTTGAGGTTTTACATTTAGGTCTCTGATCCATTTAGAGTTAATTTTTGTGTATGGGAATAGATAGGGGTCCTGTTTCAATCTTCTGCATGTGGTCAGCCAGTTTTCCCAGCACCATTTACTGAATAGGTTCTCCTCTCCCCAGTGGTAGGTGGTGGAGGCTTTGTCGAAGATGAGTTGGTTGAGAAATTGAGGTTTTGCTTCTGGAATCCCAATTCTATTCCATTGGTCTATATTCCTGTTCCTGTACCAATACCAAGCTGTTTTGATTATTGTAACTTTATAGTAAAGTTTGAAGTGTGGTAATGTGATACCACCTGCTTTGTTTTTTTTGCTGAGGATTGTTCTGGCTATTTTTTGTCGTTTGTGTTTCCATATGAATTCCTGTGTTGTTTTTTCTAGGTCTGAGAAGAATGTTGCTGGTAATTTGATGGATATTGCATTAAATCTGTAGATTGCCTTAGGTAAGATGGACATCTTCACAATGTTGATTCTTCCAATCCATGAGCATGGAATATTTTTCCACTTGTTTGTGTCATCTTTGATTTCTTTGAGCAGTGTTTTGTAGTTTTCATTGTAAAGGTCTTTCACATTTCTGGTTACGAAGATGCCAACGTATTTCATTTTTTTGTGGTTATTGTGAATGGGATTGTGGTTTTTATTTGAGTTTCTGTTTGTTTATTATTGGTGTGAATGAGGATATTTATAGCAATATTTATAATGCTAAAATTGAAAACAACAGAAATTTATGAATATATTGTTTTAAAAATGAGGGGTGTGTACACTCAGCTGTATGTGATACAGTCATTAAAAATAATTATGAAGATTTTGTAGATAGCTGGGTGGAGTGTCACAAGTTTGTAGTCACAGCTACTTGAGAGACTGAAGTAAGAAAATTGCTTGAGCCTAAGAGTTCAAGACCAGCCTGGGCAACATAGCAAGACTCCCAACCCCACTCCTTGTCTCTAGTAAGAAAAAAAAAGATTATGTAGAAATATGGAAAAATCTTGCTCTATGATAGATAAATAGAAAAATCTTTTTTTAAAGGTTTCACATATTTATTACTGAGCCAGCTTACTAGTTCAGAGCATATATACAAAAATAAAATTCACATCCTAATTAAACATGTCTAATTTCCCAAATGTGGAGAGATTTTCAACTTGCTAATGGTAAGATAATGGTGACCGTGATTCAGCATAAACATGTATGCCATCTCATGTGCAATTCCTTATAGACTCAGCTTGTTCCTTCTCCAGTGTCTCCTCTTGGAGTTGTACTGGGTTTTATTACCAGTTTTTATCTAAATCCACTGTGGAATGGGACCATTTTGCTTCTGTCTTGGTCTAGGAATTGCTTGACCCTGAAAAGTCTTGTGAGAAGACATGGCAAACAACAGAATTGACTGCACAAACATTATGGCGGAGAAAGGAAGAGAGCGATAGAAAAATTTTACACACATGCACACACACACACGTAATTTAGACACAAAGTCTTGCACTTGTTACCCAGGCTGAAGGGCAGCAGTGTGATCGTAGTTCACTGCACACTCGAACTCCTGGGCTCAAGCCATTCTCCTGCCTCAGCCTCTCAAACAGCTAGCTCTACAGGTGTGTGCCACTACACTAGGCTAATTTTTAAATTTTTTGCAGGGACAAGGTCTCACTATGTTTCCCTGGCTGGCCTCAAGCCATCCTCCAGCCTCAGCCTCCCATAGCACTAGGATTATAGGCATGGGCACCATACTCAGTCTTTTATTCTATAATATTAAGTGAAGGAAGAAGATAAAAAACTTTTTTGAAAAAAATTCCAAAACACATGGATTACAACACCAAAAAATATACACACACTCATATACATATTCTATAAAGAAATTTATGAAATGATAGATACTAATTTTCTTTGAGTGGGTGAGCAATGGGTTACTTTTCTGTATTTTCCAATTTTATATATTATATAAATTTTATAATTAAAATATATACATATATTTTAAAATGTGTGGCAAAGACAGAGGATGGTAATCTGATGGAACTGTGAGGTTAAAAAAAACATTTGTTTTGGCAGGAAATAAGGAACACTTGGCCATGATTTTAGGCTGAAGGTAATATTCAAAGTTGAGTGAAAGATGGAAGTCCAAGAATGAGATGATGGATACAAAATTTCAGTTAAGCAGGAGGAATAAGTTCAAGAGTTTTATTGTACAACAGGGTGACTATAGTTAATTCAAATATTGTAGTGTCCTCATCAAACAAAGGAATAAGCATGTGAGGTGATGAATAAGTTAATTAGCTCAGTTTAGCCATTCCACAATGTATACATATTTCAGAACATCTTGTTATACAAGATAACTATATACAATTTTAATTTATCAATTAAAAAAAAAACTGGAGGGGAAAAGAATGAGATGATGAATTCTTGAGCATCCGAGAGAAGCACATGGGAAAAACATTGAAGGCACAAAAGGGAAGTTTAACTTTTTAGGAGTAGAGACATTTTCTGAGACAAAAGTAAGAAAGGAAGAAAATCCCAAAATGTGTGTGTGCACATGTGCACAAATTGAAACTGGTTCTAAGATTTATATGGAAATGTAAGGGCCTAGAATAACCAAGACAATTTTGAAGAAGACGAAAGTTGAAAGGCTTACCCTACCAAGTTTCAAAACTTATTCTAAGGCTCAGCAATTAGAACAGTGTGGTATTGGCATAAGGATAGATGAATAGACCAAAAGAACATAATAGAGAATCCAGAAATAGAACTTGATTTACCACAAAGTCACTGCTGCAATTCAGTGAGGAGAGGATAATATTTTGAACAAATAGTGCTGGAACAATTGGCTGCTCACATGGAAAAAAAGATACTTGACTCCTACCTCACTCCATATACAATAATTAATTCAAGATGGATCATAGACCTAAATAAGAAATTTTTTGAATAGCTTCTGTTTATCCAAAGACACAATCAGGATAGTAGGTGGGTAAGAAAAAATATGTTTTAACATCTGACAATGGACTTGTATTCAGATATGTAATAACATCTATAAATCAAATAGAAAAACTAAACAACCCAATTTTTAAAATGGGAAAACGTCTTTAGCAAGTACTCTGTAAAGATGATTTCCAAATGTCCAGTAAGTGCATGCCAAAATGTCCAACACAATTCCTTTTTAGGGAAATGCAAATTACAATTAAAATGACATATTACCACATATCCACCAGAATGGCTAAAATTGAAAAGACTTACTGACAGTGCCAAATATTGGCAAAGAAAAATGTAGAGCAACTTGAACTTTCATACAATGCAGATGGGCGCATAAATGGTTCAACCATTTTGGAAAACTTTGGCAGTATCTACTAAAGCTAAATATATGCCTTTTCTGTGACCCAACTATAATGGTTAATTTTATATACATCAACTGACTGGGCCACGGTGCCCAGTGGTTAGTCAGCCATTGTTCTTGGTGTTTCTGTGAGAATGTTTTTAGTTGGAATTAACTTTTAAATTGGTGAGATTTGAGTAAAGCAGATTGCTCTTCATAATATGGGTGAGTCTCACTCAATCAGTAGAAGACCTAAGTAGAACAAAAAGACCAACCCTCCCAGTAGGAGGAATTCTCCAGCAGATGGTTTCAGAGTTGAAGTGGAACTTTAGTTCTTCCTGCTTTTTTAACCTAATGGCTTTTGACTGGGTCTGCAGCATCAACTTTCCCTGGGTCTTTAGGTTGCCAGTCCCCATGCAGATTTTGGGTTTACTCATCCCCCTATTTATGTGCACCAATTCTTTATAAGAATTTATATATATATATACATGAACATGTACATATTTAGATAGATACCTACATACATATTTAGACACATACCTACATACACACTCTCTCATTGGTTCCGTCTCTCTAGAGAACACTGATACTCATGAGTATAGTATATGCTACTCGGGAGAAATAAATGCATATGTTCATCAAAAAAAATGTACATGAATATTTGCAGTATGTGTATTTGCAGTAGTCAAAAAGTAAATGTTCATAGCAACTTTGTTTTTAATCCCATGTTGGCAAAAAAGTAAATGTCTATCTAGAGAAGGTTGAATACATTGTGGTATATTCATACTATGGAATATTGTGAGCAATAAAAACAATAAACCAACCCTTTTATTTATGATCAATTGATTTTCAGCAGGACAGGATTGTCAAGACTATTAAAGGCAGTGAGAGGGAAGAGTTATTTCAGCCAATGGTGTTAAGACAATTGAATATCTTTATGCTAAGCTCAACTAAGTTGAAACCCTACCTCACACCATATTCTAAAATTAATTCAAAATGAACCATAGACATAAATGTAAGAGCTAAAGATATAAAATTCTTAAAAGAAAATATAGGAGTAAATCTTCATTGCCTGTAGTACCAATGGTTTATTAGATATGACATCAAAAACATACGCTAAAAAAGATGAATTGGATTTTATCAAAATTTAAAATATGAGTATATAATCAAGAGAAATGAAAGCATACACTCAGACGAAAACTTGAACACAAATGTTTATAGCAATACTATTTATAATAGCCAAAATGTAGAAACAATCCAAATGCCTATCAACTTGTGAATGGATAAACAAAATGTGGTATACTCATCAATGGAATATTATTTGGCAATGAAAATAAATGAAGGCCAGGCTCGTTGGCTCAGCCTGTAATCCCAGCACTTTGGGAGGACAAGGCAACTGGATTGCCTGAGCCCGTGGATTCAAGACCAGCCTGGGCAACTTGGCAAGACCTCATTTCTACAACAAATCGAAAATTAGCCAGGTGTGGTAGCATGCTCCTACAGTTCCAGCTACTTGGAAGGCTGAGGCGGAAGGATCGCTGGAGCCCAGCAGGTTGAGGCTGTGGACTGAGACTTCAACTCAAAAAAATAAAATAAAATAAATGAAGTATTAATACATGGTACAACATTGATGAACCTTGAGCACATTATACTAATACACACTATACTGTATGATTCCATATATATGAACTGTCCAGAATAGGCAAGTCCACAAAGACAGAAAGTAGATTAGTGTTGGCCACGGGCTGGAGGGAAGATGGAGGATATAGAGTAACTGCTAATTGGTATTGGGTTTCTTTTTGGAGTGATGAAAATTATATATTGGTGATGGTTTTGCAAATCTGTCAATACACTAAAAACCACTGAATGTTACACTTTAAAAGTGTGAATTTTATAGTATGCAAATTATATCTTATGCTATTACATATTTTAAAAGAACAAATTACTAATATACTGAACAAAATAGATGATCTTTTAGATACTCTGAGAGGAGGAAAAAAAAACATATAAAAAAGAGAACATATTGTATAATTCCATATATATGAAGTTCAAGAACAGGCAAAACTAATTGATAGTGATACAAGCCAGAGCAGTGGTTACCTCTAAGGGCTGTATGGGCTGCAGGGTGAGGAATACTGGTTGGGAGGGGTCAGGAGGGAGCCCACCAGGATCCTAGAAATGTTCTACTTCTTGAGCTGGGTGGCTATTATTTGGATTTATACATATGCAAATATTTATTGTGCAACATACAAGTGTGATTTAAAGTCAGGTGTGACTTTACTGAATGAATTCTGTACTTCAATAAAAATGTTTTTTTAAAAAAGGAGAAAAGATGGATGACAATGTTAAGAAATTTAAACTTGAAAAAGAAGAACAGCAGAGAGGTTGTGGTGGCCTCCAGCCTTTCAGATAGTGGAAAGTGAAGAGTCTTAGGAAGGAGTTTAAAACATAAAGAAAGGAGATATCAATGGATGTGATGTGAAGGAAGAGAGTCATTCACTCTTTTCTCATTGCTTTAAGATAGATAAGGCGGTCTATGTGCACAAACTCATATGTGTCAAAAATATGGTATGTATGTGTTGTGTGACACCACCATGGGGTGAAGCACCAGCAGTTGTTATAAATGATTTAAAAACGTATTTTCGAGAATAATAACAGTGAGTTCCATGAGAAATCACAGTTCTCTTTACCTACTCAGCTACTCTTTGCCTTAGGATTAGACTTGAAAATAGAAGGAATTAGAATGGGCTTATCTCATCTGTCTCTTCTTTTCACCGTATACCTTAACCTCTTTAATAAAAATAAGTTTTTTTCTTGTCTTTTCAAGGTAGCTTTTAAAACACTTGTATAATTTATATTCATACTTGGATTCATAATTTGACTCTAAATTAAGAAAATCCTAAGCAATGGTTGCCTTACTTATATAGTATACTCTTTAATAAAAATAAGTTTCATTCAGAATTTGTTTTTTTTTTTTTTGAATTGAAGTCTCACTCTGTTGCCCAAGCTGGAGTTCAGTGGCACGATCACAGCTCACCACAGCCTCTACATTCTGGGTTCAGGCAATCCTTTGGCCTCAGTCTCCTGAGTAGCTGGAGTTACAGGTGTGAACCACCATGCATAGCTAATTTTTTTAGTTTTTGTAGAGACAGGGTTTCGCTATGTTACCTAGGCTGGTCCCAAACTTCTGGGCTCAAGCAATCTACCTGCCTCAGCCTCCCAAAGTGTTGGGATTACAGGCATGAACCACTCCTCCTGGGCTTGATCTGCATTATTAGCTAACATTTACACTCCATAACAATGTCGCCTGTCTTTAAGCTGGACTTGAGTGCTCAATACATTTAAGGCTCTTCTTCACCTTGAAATAACTATAAAACCATTGTTCAAAAATACTGCTATCTTCCCAATTGACCAACAAAGATGGTTTCTACTTCTGAGACTAAATTCCAATGCAAGATTTTAGAAAATATTGCTATGGTCTGAGGTAGAATATGGCATACTGATACATGGGTGTGATGTGCACATGTGATAGAAACTGGAGGCATGCAAAATTTACTAATTATAAACCAATTACTACCACTGACGTTGATAGTGGTACCCTTACTACCACTACCAATTCACAACTAAAGATCTTGAGGTTCAAAAGGTGCAGTGACTTACCCAATCTAAAGCAGCTAGTAAGTGCACAGTGATGATGTGAACAGATCTTCTGACCCCATATGTCAGGTCTTTGTCACCATACCCTCATGCAAGACATAGTCCCTGTGCTTAAACAATTTATAAACATCTATTAATGGCGATAATAAAATGAGTGAACAGTTTAGGAGAAACAAAGTTACTGTGGGAATTCAAAAGAGAAGATTACAGGAAAGGGTTCTTGGAGATGATATTCCAGATGAGCCTTGAAGAAGATGTGGGATTTCAAATGACAGAAAAAAAACAGGATGGGCAATCCAGGTGTTTGCAATAGCAAGATCAAAAGCATGGAGTCAGAAAAGGCATACATAGAGCATATTTTGGTAACTGTAGGAAAAATATAGGGTAGGGGAAGGAGGCAAGAGAGATAAAGGTAGAATGTGAACTGAATCTGGTAGGCAGTGGTGTACCATTCAAGTTTTGTGAACAATGGAATATAATTGGAGGTGTACTTCATTTATTCTCTATTCAGGTAGAGAAGGAAGAGAGGAGGTAGGGAGACTGTGAAGTTGATAATCATGAGACAATAGTATGGAGAACCTGAACATGCTTGTGGTAACAAAAAGGAAGAGTCAAAAGCAAGAGAAATTTCTATGGTAGATTTTTCCTCTTTATCATTTTGGGCAAATGAAAGAAAGTACAGGGTGAGGGAGAAGGAATATTCCAGCAGACTGTGTGATTTTGAGCCCAAATGGAGAATTGTTATCTTATTAACAGAAACAGTGAAGTAAGGTAGAGAAATTGCTTTTGATGGGAATGATGAATTGATTTTTCATGTCTTGAGGAATGCTTTTAGTTGTCCTGGGGACCTTCTTGATTCTTCTCTGTTAGTCAGATGTATACAGATAAGAGGCTTAACTAAAAGAAAATATGAATGGTCAATAAACATATAAAAGGACTTCTTTCTCGTTGGTAATAATGCAGATGCAAGCTTTTTTAAAAGAAGATATTATTTTCCAGCCTATCACATAAAGACTGAAAAGATAAATTATTCAGAAATAAACTCAAGAAAAATATAGAGCTTATAAGAAGAAAACTAAAATGCTGTGAAGAACACAAAAAAAGCTGGGAAAAAAGAGAGATAAATAATACATAATTGAATGGGAAAGTTTCATATTTTAACATTGAAAATTGCTCCCAACTTTACGAATTTAATTCAATCACAGTCAAAAGATGATAAAATGATTTTAAAGAGCATCTGGATACTTTATTACATGTAATGAAGTAAGTAGGTTGCAGAACAATGTGTATAGCAAGCAATGATTTGTGTAAAGAAAGGATAAATCACACACACACACACACACACACACACACACGAGGAAAATGAGGAAACTGAGAAAGGGGAGAGAGAACGTCATCTCATTTTATCCCCTTTCCTCTCTCTGATTTTGAACATGTGAACACATTATATGTTAAAATTAGTGAAATCCATTAAGAGTAACAGAACAGTTTTTTAAAAGGATAATTGTCATTGGGAGTGGGTAGGATTAGTGCGACATACTCTACTAGTCTTTAATCCTTGTTATAAGGATTAAATGAATGAACATATGAAAAGTGCTTGCAACAATTCTTGGCACACGGAGTGTTAATAAATAGTTGCTGTTATTTTTATCATCTTGATGCGAAAACCATATGACTCAAATGTCATCTCTCCTAAAGAAATATATTGATAGATTTTTACTACACGAAGTTTAGAAAATTTGAATGGGGGAAAAAAGATGAAACAGCAAACTGGGAAAATAAACTTATAACATATGTTAATTGCAAAGTCAGTCATTCCACAAATATTTTGTTTAAGAATCTGCCCTGAAGCAGGCATTACATTAGAAGCTGGTTATCTTATGATGAGGATGGTTCCAGCCCTCATGAAAATTACAGATTACAGAGACTAAAAGTTAACATCCCTAATATACAGAAGGTTATTAAAAATCACAAGGGGGGGGGAAGCCCATAGAGCAACAAAAGATGGACAAAAGAGAGGGGTTTTTGTTTTGTTTTGTTTTAAAGTACTGACCAGGGACACTTGTGATCCCAGCACTTTAGGAGACCAAGGCAGGAGAAGTGCTTGAGGCCGGGAATTTGAGATCAACCTGGGTAACATAGTTAGACTGCGTCTTTACAAAAAATGAAGAAATTAGCCAGGCATGGTGGCACATTCCTGTAGTCCCGGTATTTGAGGGGCTGAGGCAAGAGGATCGCTTGCACCTAGGAGTTCAAAACTGCAGCAAGCCGTGATCATGCCACAGCACTAGAACCTGGGCCACGGAGTGAGACCCTGTCTTAAAGTAAATAAACAAACAAATACATAAATATCACTGATGATTAATAAATATAGGAAAATAAATTCAATCTCAGTAGTCAATTTCACTCAAATAAAACCAATGAGATTTGTTTATTTATTTGTGTGTTTATTAATGGTAAAGAATAATTTTTAAAAAGGCTAAACTCCAATGTTGGCATGGTAGAGACAGAGGCATTCTTCCTTCACCTTGTTTTGTCCTGGGAGTAGGAATATATTCGTGTAAGTATCCTGTAAGGCTGTTTAACAATAGAGTCTGGCATTTTAAATATGCAAACTGTTTGAGCAATTCCACACCTAGGAAGAAATAACTGGACGTATATTTGAAGATACATATCCCAGGATGTTTACCTCAACGTCCTTGTGGTAATAAATAAATAAAAAAATAAAGAAAAGAAACAACCCTAATACATCTAATTGGGTGGTAAGTTAAATTATGGTGCATTGATACAATAGAATATGAGGCAATGATTAAAAAGGACAATTTGACTCTATATACGTTGACACGAGAGGATACCACAATATTATACTACATGACAAAGATAGGTAGATTTCATGACAGAATGTGGAAAATCCCATTAAAAAATGTGAGTATATGTCTGAATGTGGTTATGTGCAGAAAGAAGTCTGGAAAGACAGATTTCAAAATATAACAGCGATTGTCTTTGAGTGGTGACATTAGATTTGATCTTTGTTTTATTCTTTTTTAAATTTAAAATCATCCTATTTTTAATGCTTTTCTTATTTTAAAGATGTGGGATACAATTCAGGATTAGATATACAAGTGGTCATCGTACAGATAAAGCTTGGCCTCCCTTTGGTTCACACTTCACCATGTTTTATTCTTTATACCTTTCTTTGGTGGCATGTTCTGAATTTTTAACATTGAATGTATTCCTAACATATCAATAAACAAAATAAAAGTATTCAAAAGTTGTTTTTAAATTAAAAAAATCCTTTGGGAATAACTTTTGTTTAACTAAAGCCATGATAACTGAAATTTTTATCGTTAGGATTCTTGAGTTTTGCACATTCATATTTTTTCCTGTCCTAAGTCAGCAGGGAAACCTTTGTAAATAATAAAATATTTCAAGAATTTGGAACAAAATGACAATCACAGAGTATTGACCTCATTTCCACAACGGTTACAAAAATTGAAGGAAAAGAAATCCTGACAGGGCAGCAGACAAAATATCTGAGCAGCAATGACCTTTTGAAATCGGTTCCTTGGCAGGGGTGGGGATGCCACAGGATGGAAGAGAAGTGAGGAACTTGCCTCTTCCTTGATTTGCTATTGGTCTTATTGTTCCCCAAACTTCATACATTTCCCCATATGCTAGACTTGCCATAGGGTGCAAGAGATCTCTCCCTGTCTGTCATCCTTCTTTCATCTTGGTTGAATCTCATCTCATTCATTCTATTACCTAGCCTTGAGTCCTCTTGGCTCCACAGCTGTTACTATGCTAAAGTGGCAGAAAAATTCCCTAATTCAACCCACTCTTTTGTGGTACTCAGGAGCCTAACGCCTATCCTATTTGCAACAGAATTGCTCTGTGACTCACAAGCTACCCATCCATGAACAGAGAACAACAATGTATCAGCCTCTGATCTTGTTGCTGGAGAAGGGGCAGCCTCTGGGGACTATGGGGTTATTGTAAGGAATCTGTGATTGCACATAGGTCCTAAGCTTGGCTGAAAATGAAATAGACAAAAGTGCAATTACTGCTGTGTGGGAACCCACATTTTAAAACACTTAGATTTAAAAGGAGTTTTTATTTTCAAAAGTTTACAAACTACAAATTAAGATAATGAACTTTGTATGGTCTTTCCTGCCTTCGTATCTCTGTATATGCAGTTTCCTCTTCCCATCCCCACCTACTTTCTTATCCTGGAGGAACGTGATGCCCCGCACACGGAAGGTTTTCAGTCCAGATTTTATAGACCTGTGGAATAGTCCTTGCCCCACCCCCACAACACTTCTTTCCCTTTCTCTCATTTCTTTTAGGACAAAATTCCCACATGAACTTTTAAGAAATGAAAACAAACTTTGATTGTTGTGGTGCTTGGAGGCGGGGCTAAGGAGCAGCACTAGATAATTTTCATGTTCCTAGACCTAATTATTGGTTTACTTACTAGAAAAATTCACAAAATTCTCTAAACATTTCCTTTCTAAAATAAATGCTGAAACGCTTGCTATTGTAAAATGGAAAACCTTATGAATTCTGAAGAACTTTATAATAATAAGTCTATGTATCTGAATTGGAGGAAAAAATGACATGCTGAGGAAACAACTTGTAGATTCCAGTTTCAGCTACTATAGCATTTCTTTAAATAAAATTTAAAAGAATGTTACCTCAGATTCATGAATAACTGCTTTGTCTATGTTACTTACCCCAGGTCAGCATTTCACTGAAGAACTTTATGTTCCATTGTATTTTTTTTTCTCCTAACTACTTTTCTTTCCACATGGTAATGTCAGGAGTTTTAGTTTCTAACAAACGCATCTATTAACAGCAAAGGACAGGCAGGATGTTTGAGATAAGGAAGAGATTAGGAGGTGCTTTGATAGGTTTAATGGTTCCTGAGTCTGAACAGTCTTGTAGATTTGGATAGGACCCTCAGAAAAAAGGTGACAAGTTAATGCAGAATTTCCATTTTAAGCTTGTAGTGACCCAAGTAACATTATGGGCTCTTGTAGCAGAATTTGACGTTAGATTATGTTAATAAGGCACAGTCCCACTCCAGCTCTACCACACTTTTACTAATATTCAATATTTCAGACACATATTAGAACAGGAAGAATGACATTCTATTCATCACAAAATAATTTTCAGCATTTTTCAAGTGATATTTCCAAACTTGGAAAGACTACATGGCAGTCGGCACTCTGTATCTGCAGGTTCTGGGTCAATGGGTACAACCAACCACAGACAGAAAATATTTGAAAAAATAATACAACAATAAGACCAGGCATGGTGGCTCACTTTGGGAGACTGGGGTGGGAGGATTGCTTGAGTCCTGGAGCTTGAGATCAGTCTAGGCAACATAGCGAGACCTCTTCTCTACAAAAAATCAAAATTAGCTAGTTGTGGTGATGTGCCCTATAGTCCCAGCTACTTGGGAGGCTGAGGCAGAAGCATCACCTGAGCCCAAGAGGTCGAGGCTGCAGCGAGACATGATCATGCCACTACACTTCAGCCTGGGCAACAGAGTGAGACCCCAATTCAAAATAATAATAATAGTAATTAATAACACAACCAAAAAGACTGTAGAACAACCATTTATATATCATTTACCCTGCATTTGGTATTATAAGTAATCTAGAGATTATTTAAATTATACGAGAGGACATGCATAGATGATAGGCCAATACTATGCCATTTTATATAAGGGACTTGAGCATTCTAAGATTTTGGTATTTATTCATGGGAGGTGGGGGTGGCGGTGGTCTTAGAACCAATCCCCTGAGGATACTTAGGGATGGTCGGTCTTACTAAGCTGCAATTAAACAAGTGAGTCTAGTTCTTTTGGTAAAGTTATAGGCCAACTTGTGGGATCCTGATTTTGAAGTATCAGTGTTGTTTTCTATAAGTACATCAGGTGCATGGTACATATTCATAGTCAACTGCTCTGTGAACTGAAGGCAGAATGTCAGGACCTAGCCTTCTGCTATTGTGCCTGCCATTTCTTCTACTTTTACCTATCAGAATTTGACCTATCCATAGCATGTCTTCCTCTGGTGAGCCTGGGCATGCCCTACTTCTGAAGCTCCAGAAAGAGTTGCTCCAACAAAAACAGATATTTTCGGATTGAATTCACAGACTTTTGTAACTGAAGGAATAGAAAGAGCCAGCAGGAAACTGGGCTGTCTGGCAAAACCCACTGTGCCCATCAGTAAAAATGGAGATGTGATCACTATAAAAACCAAGAGCATCTTAAAAAATAATGAATTCTCTTTTAAATTGATAGACGAATTTGAGGAAAACACACCAAGTGGCCATTAAACTAAGAGTACCATAACACTAGATAATGGCTCCCTGATTCAGGGACAAGACTGGAATGGCAAGGAGGCCATAAGGAGAAAGTTGGTGGGTGGGAAGTACCATGAGCAATGTTACTTGAGCTCAGACATCAGAGAGAGTATGAACACACTCAGTCTCACACTAGTAAGCACTCCCAAACTAGCTTTAGGAGAATGATCTATCTGGACATACTTTTGAATGACTGTATGAAACAAAACAGGCTGTAAATTCATAGAAGTTGATTGAAGAGATTTTTCAACATACATACCTGTATTAACCAAAACTATTTTACCAATGGTATGTCTAGTTTTGAATTAAATAATGTAAGAACATAATGAGAAAATATGCCTTAATCCTTCAAAGTTTTCTTATGTTCTCCAAAATGGTAACTTAGTGACTACCAAGTCAATAGCTTTATAAGAATGATTTATTTTGAACTGTAACATGTTCAGTAGTGTTCATTTACAAGTAGTTGTTAATTACATGGAGCTCTTCTTTTCATAATATACGCTACTGAAGATGGGCTAGTATATGGAAACATCCAAATGAAGATACAGTTCTTATGATACAGACAAATTTCACATGGATAACACAAATAAAAAGATTTTAAACACGGACTGGTATTTGTTGAGCTAGAATTTACAAAGATGGGTGATTATATCTTCATCTCACTTTGTTGTTGAACGTGTAAGTGTAGCATGTAGAAATGACCATTTCATTCTTATTCACCTCCTGCAGTCTGCCATTTTTTTTTTTTTTTTTTGAGTTGGAGTCTCACTCTGTCGCCCAGACTGGAGTGCAGCAGCCTTTCCCGGCCACCGCAGCCTCGACCTGCTGGGCTCCGGCGATCCTTCCGCCTCAGCCTTCCGAGTAGCCGGAATTACAGGCACGCGCTACCACGCCCGGCTGATTTTTTGATTTATTGTAGAGATGAGGTCTCGCTGCCCAGGCGGGTCTCGAACCCGCGGGCTCAGGCAATCCACTCACCTCAGCCTCCCAAAGGCGTGGGATTACAGGCTGAGCCACGGAGCCCGGCTCAGTCTGCCACTTTTAAGAAATTCCAATAGCTGGAGATGTAATCTATATAGTGCAAGGTTCTACAACCTAAATGTATAAGTAAGATTATGATTTCCTAAGTACTTTGGCTTAAAATGACCCCAAGCACCCATCACTTGACTAGCATTTTTTCCAGTTTTTCCAACATTGTTGTAGTGTCCCTATTACTGTCTGCTGATGGGGAAAGAACTCAAAGGTTCCTTGAGGCTAAAACTCTGTCACTGCTGGCTCCTTGCTATGCCTTCTGGTTTCAGTCGCCTCAAGTGCCAGGGATTTGCCTGTGGTGATGAAGTTCTGTGGTTGCTGATCACGATGCCACAAGCCCCCACTCTCCCACAAAGATGTGGTTGCTGCCAGCCCCAGCATGGACCTTTGCTGATTAGCTCAGTTCATGATGATTCTAAGGGTGGAGAAGAAAGATGGCTCCTTGTCATCACCCACAGCAAAAATCCTCAAATTCTGAATGATATAGCACCTGATTCAGCAATTTCAATTTACACATAGGTTCATTTTTGTCAAGTTGTGTCCAACGAGTAACTGAGTCAGGATCCTCTCTTTCCACGAAGCAGGGTGTAGTCTGGAACACTTCACTTCAATGCCTTAGGCCCTGAAGCTAAGGATCATTGGTACTGACTCCTTTGGCCCTCTTCCAGTTGTCAGCCCACTCTTCCTGGCCATTACTTCCTTAGGGTGAATTTCCTCAGTCTGACACTGGGTCTTTTTTTTCAGCCACAGTGGAGTGTGTGTGTTGGGGGCGGGGAGGAGTTGGGGGTTAAAGCAGACAGAAAAATGATTCCAAATCCATGACTGGCAAAAAGTTATACTGCATGACACTAAATTATACTCAGGGATTAACATTCAATCTGGAAAAGGCCAAAGGAGAGAGAATGACCCAAAGAGTCATTTTTTAATCCTATACTGAATTTTAAAATAGCCTGCAGAACTGCAAAATTTTATAATTTCATCCAACTATTTTATCTGTGCAAGAACTGATGTGATTTGCTCAAGGACAGAGTAATTGATGGAAACAGTGCTGTAATCAAGATTAGCTGACATGCAACCATGTAATCACGATTCAGCAAACACATTTTATTGTTCAAAACTATTGTTTGATTTTTACTTTTATTACATTCAAACATACCAATAAGGGCTTTGTGAATTTAATCAGAGTAATAGATTAGCAATGTATAGATATTTTAGGATGGATCCCTTTGCCTGGATTCACTAGGATTACAAGATCCAGTGTACCATCTTCCTAGTCCTACGCAAAGTATTGTTCTTATGTTGTTCATATTTAGAGACAAAAATTCTTCAAAAATAGTAAGAGAAAAGAAATCCTTCACAAGCTTCATTTTTATTTAGCAAAAACTTTCTTAGTTTATGTAGCTTTATTTAGCTTCATTTTAATCTAATAAAAACCTGGCTATGGGATAGAATAGGTTTGCCCTAATTTGCACCACACCTTCAGGGATATTAACTTTCTTTCCGATGTGGATTACAATGGTAGCTGGTAAGACCAGTTGGTCAATAGACACTAATATAATTACTATAGTCTCTTGACTATACTTAAATATTTCAAGCCAATTCTATACTCACAGATGAAAACTCACAGATTCTTAACATAGTTTTTCTTTTCTACTGTAATACTTTTCATTTTTGGTTGTATATGGAATACATTAAAATGTTAATAGTTGTACAATCAAGGAAGAAAATAAATCTCATATTCATTTAGCATGAAAAAGTTTCTTTAAGCAAATCCCCAGTGAAAAATTATGATTGATAGTAATAGAGATAGGCATTTTTAAAATTCGAAAATAGCATAGACAGAAGGAATGTACTTAGCCAGTTATGGAATTAATCCCTCTAGTTTGAAATTTAAAAATTTCAAACAGGTTCTGTCAGGTGGGAGAATATAATATCATTTTATAGAATTTGTATCTGAAACAATAAAAATGAACATTTCTTTGTGTTTGTGTATGTCCTAGACTTTGTAAAATGTCTTCCACATTTTGATTCTTCCTTATAATGACCTTAAAGAGTAAACTACAATCTCCAATTTATAAATGAGAAAACTGAAGTTCAGAGGTTAAATGACTAGTTCATGTAGAAAGCAGTAGAGCCTTGATTTGAAATTGCATCTTCTGATTTTAAAACTACATGTCTTACCCCAAAGAAAATATATTTCAATGAATAGAGTGTATGCTTTAAGCGATACCTAAAATAGCAACCACTTTTAACAAAATATTAAAATAGTTATGAATATAATCTCCTAAAGGTCCCTAAGATTGCTTAACTTTTTCTTTCAATTAAATTGAAATTTAGAACCAATGGCTTCATTGGGTGTTTTAAGTTGCTGTCACTGCTTTTTAGGGAAAACAGAGTTAATTGATAATTATATCATGAAAGATAAAATAAATTTAAAATTTTCATAATCCAATGAATTATCATATAAATTATATATTTTTAATAAGCAGGGAATTTGCAGCATAATAAAAAATACTAAGCAGAAATATCAATATTTCATGAATACCAACAATTATTTATTTATTTTGAGAAAGGAGAATTTATTGAGTAGATAGAAAAGCTCCCACAGTGGGAAGGGACCTGAAGGGGTTGCCCAACAATTATTTAAAAATCTGGTTCTTCATTAAAAATATACTGTATTTAAAATTGTATATGTTAATTAAAAAAATTAGAACAAAACAGGAGGTTATAAAATTAAAAGTTTAAGTTCCTCATTATTTGTGTTATGTATTGCGTATGTATTTGTCAAATCTCTTTCTCATCACTCATTTTTAAAATAAGAAGTCATAGACATGACAACTAAATGAAATGCATGATCCTTAATTGGATCCTGGATCTTAAAAAAGATATAAAGAATATTATTGGGATGGGTGGGAATTTAAAATTGATTCTCTATTTGATAATTGTACTATATTAATATTTATCATATTCAGAGTGATAGTTGTACTGTGAATATAAAAGAATGTCTTTGTTTTTAGGAGATATGTGATGAAGTGTTAGGAGTGAATTGTCAAAAGGTCTACACTGAATTGTCAAATGGAAGGGGATGGAAAGGGAAATGGGAGAGGAAGAGGGAGGGAAGGAGCCACGGAGGAAACTAGAGGAGGAGAAGAAGAGAGAAAGAGAATGAGAGAAAAAACAACTGCGGACATTTTACCAATTAGTAAATTCTTGCAACTTCTAACAGTCTAAAATTTTTCAAAATAAAAAAGTGTGGGAGAGAAACAGAAGACATCATAACAACATACTATAATGAAAATTGCCATTTGGTACCAGAAATAATGTGTTTAACTCCAGACTACTAATTACTTGATAGTCAGGTGATCTTGGCTTAGTTATTTAATCTTTTAGGAATTCAGCTTTACCTCCTTAAAATGAAAATACTATCTACCTTGTAGCATTCTTGTAAGAATTATGTGAGAGAAATCCTGACCTACAATATTCTCAATGCATATTAGTTCTTTTTCCCGCTAAACTATTTTTTTAAAAAACCCTCTAAACTTATTTTTTGAAATTAGTAACTTATGTGAGAACTTCTTGTTTATAGGAAAGGTAATATAAATTATTCACATTAACTTCCCCTCTCCTTCTCCTAGCTGAAAACAACTAAAAAAGAAATTTTTAAAAAGAAATTCCTTTTAATTAAAAAGGAATATTTAAAAAATCTCGTGAAACATTGAAGAGATGACAAGACAGTAAGAAATTTTGAGGTCAAACATGGAAGGAAAATGAGAAATCAGACAGGAAAGCAAAAGAGAAGTCATTTTTTCCTTGAAGTCAGTTTATAATTCTGAAAAACTAGAATCTCATTTGGACAGGATTGAGGACCAGAAGAATAAAAATCAAAGACCAAAACTTGCTCAGACTGGGGTGCTGAACCAGTATTGGTCCTCATAATAAGCTGAGGTCTCAAAGGATTGCAACCTGAGAGTGAACTATGAATATCCTAGTCAGTTTGAATATCTTCTGATCTTCAGGAATGTCAAACTTTGAATATGGTGTGAGGTGGTTCTTGGGTGATAGTGCCCCACACCTGGCAGAGGCAAGCATAAATCATCTCTGGAGCAAAGTGCCTTCACTGTAAACCTCAAGTTATTCCTATAAATATTTTTACAAATGCAGTGTAGAGTGCATGGTCAAAGATAACTAGACACAAAAATAGCTGAGAAGAGCAATTATGACATATCTGAAACAATCAAATATAACTTCTGGAAGTAAATAAATATATAAATGAAAATTTTGAACTTAGCGAATGACTTTAACATTGGATTAGAGACAACTAAAGATGGAATTGCTAACCTATAAAGTAGTTCAGAAGAAATTATCCCAAGTACAGCATAGAAAAACAAGAAGAGGATTAGAGAAGATCTAACATATGTTTAATTGGAGTTCTAGAAGGAAGACAATGGAGGATGATAATATTTGAAGAGATAATGACTGAGAATTTTAAGAAATGATGAAAGACACCAATCCACAGATCCCCAATCAATCTCAAACTAGACTTAAAAAAAATCCTCACTTAGACCCATTGTAGTGAAACAGTACGAAACCAATGACAGAAAAACATTCTTAAAATCAAGTACAGAAAAAAAAAAAAACCCAACCAGATTATCTTCAAAGGAGAGAGAGAGTTGAGCTAACTAAAGGTCTAGATGACTTCACTGGCAGTTCTACTAAGCAATGATGAAAGAAATACTCAGATCTTTCACAAATTCTTCCAGAGACTCTTGAGACTATTTTAGAGTCTACCATAGCATCCACTTACAAGGAAAACTCCATTCAACTTTGTACTGGATGTTTTGGCAGTACAGTAAGATGAGAAGGAAAAACAAAAGCATAATGACAAGAAAGATGAAACAAAACCTAAATTTGGATGATACGATTATGTACTTTCCTGTATCTGTGTTATGTTTCACACTAAAAAGTTAAAAAACACTTTATGGTTTTCAATGCATGCTAATGATTTTATTTGATTGTCACAATTCAGTGATGAAACTAAAGTTCAGAAAAGTTTAGTCACAAAGAGGACCAATGAGAAAACTTGCACCATGACCCAGGGCTACTGATATCTTTCCAGTTTGTGAGTATCTTTCTGTGGCATCTATTTCCATCACAATTGTCCATAGAGTAATCCATTTATTTTGGTAATAATTACATCATATGGTATCCTTTTGGTTATAAAGTGCTACCAAACTATGTATGACCTTGGGATTAGACAGTAAGAAGAAGAAACTATAATTTCCCTAATGTAGCTGCTTTACTTTGCTTATCAAAAGCAAAGGTGTTCAGAGTGTGTAGAAGCCATTGATACTGCTAGTATTGTAGGTTGTTCCTCTCACTCCTCATTCATATGCTGACGTCCTGTGCCTCAGTACCTCAGAATGTGATTGTATTTAGAGAAAGGGTCTTTAAAGAGGTAAAATTAAAATGAGTTTGTTATGATGGGCCCTAATCCAGTATGACTTGTGTCCTTGTAAGAAGAGGAAACTTGGACCCAGATGGGCACAGAGGGGAGACCATGTGAAGACACAGGGAAAGGCAGTTATCCACATGCCAAAGAGAGAAACAAATCCTTCCCTCAAAGCCCTCAGGAGGAAACAACCCTACCACCATCTTGATCTCAGACTTCCAGCCTCTAAGACTGTAACAAAATAAATTTCTGTTGTCTAAGTAACCCCAATCTGTGGTATTGTTATGGCAGTCCTAGCAAGCTAATACAGCTGGTGATTAAAAGAAAATAAAGGACATTACTCTCCAGCAAAAGCTAGATATAATCAGATGCTACATTTACAACAATGCTTAGGGTTTTTGGTTGTTTACTTACAACTTTTAAAACTTTCTATTAATTTTTTTTTCAGGGAAATTAACCTCGCTATTGAGTATTTGACATTCACTAGTCTTTTTGCCTTTTCATCATTCAAAAAATTTTTATAATACTATATATTGGATAACTTGAGGTTTTATAGTAAATACATTATTATGTTATAGCAGAATAACTACTTCTATGATGATACTTTTTATGCTATCAAATTATGTAAACGAAGTCATATCATCTGTGAAGTGATCTAACAGCATTTCAAACAATATCATAAATTTCTCTTTAACAGAACATGCTAAGCTGCATGAATACTAATTTATTAACTATTTGAAAAGGCATTGAGGCCCTGTTATTTATGCCCTTCTTATTTTATTTTATTTTATTTATGCCCTTCTTTACCCAGGCTGAGTGTACCTGGAACATCTGGTCTTTCATTCATTAAACTCAAAATTCCAGTGGAAAATGCTATTGGAATGTGCAAAGATTCAAACAACAAGCCAGGACTGCTGCATCTGAGACCAGTTTTATTTTGAAACCAGAAACCCCATGCAAATAAACAACAGCAACACACATAAGTGAATTAATGACAGCTTACTGGCGATGACTCAAAAAAATTTCTATCGCAGGTTCTAGCCTTCTCTTGAGGATTAAAAGAAATGGATTACTGTTCATACTGAATGAGATGGTAGATTTATATAAAGCAAATTTATACTATGTTACATATAAGAAAAAATTCCAGAACATTTTATACTCAATGATTTTTCTAAATAAAAATTCCATTTACACTTAATCTAACATTTCTCTCTTTCTCTTTCTCCTTTTCTCTCCAATTCTAAACTAAGAGGAAGAAATCAAAAGTTTTCGAATATTGTATTGTCATTATCGGGTCCTTGCTAACCAAAGGACTGCAGTCATGAAGCCTGGCCTGAGAAGGTGATTTCTGAAGTTCGTATGGTTGTTTCCACAGGAATAACAGCTCAGCTGAAAACTCCCAGCTTGCTAACATTTCAGTGAGGAAAACTAGCATAGATATGTACCTGGAAAAATTAATTTTTTAATCTGGTCTAAAGTTTTTAATTCAATCCTCATATTTGAGTAACAAGGAAAACTTTTATAATTAGCTTGAGTTATATGCTACTTTTATTAACAAGAGGAAAAGGAATCTAATTAAGATTGAGAATGTAAATAGGACATATGGTTAGCTCTGAAAAAACTCGAGAGTAAGCTCATTGTTGCTTAATTAAGGTGCAGTATACTGATTTGCAAAAACGTTAGGAGTTCTTTTGTTCCAAATTTTTTAAATGCCGGGTTTCTTAATATTTAATTTTTATTTTCCTTTTACCTATTGGAACACTGTAAACAACATAGTTTAGTATTATTTCAAAAATAAATCCAATGACTGGTTCTTCCTCTATTAAAAACTTTTCTTTTACTTTAAAAGTAAGGACAAATTCTAGAGGTACTTCCTGGCATAGTCAAATAGCCTTGAAGAGTGAGGAGCTGCAATGGGGCAGGAAGCCAGTAGTAGTCTCGGTGCCTTTGCTCTCTGCTATTTTGCTTGGGAAAGAAGGAGAAACGGAAAGAAGGGGAACCATGATAACATGTAATCTACTGAAGGACATAAGGGCCATTTTATTGGGATATTTGCACCTCTGGTTTCTCCTCTGGAGATACAAATACCACTTTATAAAGTGATTTGAGGATTAATGAGACAATCCACATAAGGTAGTTTGCACAGTACTGTAATACTAAGTGCATAGTAAAGACTTAAATGTTAACTATTATGCTTTCTTTTTTTGAATTAGATTTTCACCTGTTGCCCAGGCTACAGTGCAGTAGCATGATCACAGCTCACCACAGACTTGACCTCCTGGCTCAGGTGATCCTTTTGCCTCAACCTCCAGGCTCATGCCACCAATGACTGGCTAATTAAAAAAATTTTTTTTGTAGAGACAAAGTCTTGCCATGTTGCCCAGGCTGGTCTTGAACTCCTGGTCTCAAGAGAGCCTCCTACCTCGGCTTCCCAAAGTGCTGGGATTATAGATATGAGCCACTGGGTCTGGCCCTCATGCTATTTCTTTACTGCTTATGTGTTTAAAAACTTAACTAATTGTAACCATAATGTTATTCTTTGCTTAATAATAATTTTATGGTTGACTTCGAACATGTTTCACATTTTAAGGAGCAACTTGAAGCTCCAGATACTATATAGTGAGAAGCTATTTAGTAGAGCTCTGTTATATTGAGATTAATGTTTAAGACCTCCTTTTAAATAATACGTCCCATGCATAGGTACTCAAGGCTTTTATTTACTAATCCACTTCAGAAAATGTTCAGTACTAACCTGCCTTTTCCTGAATTTCTCTCTACAGGGAATAGTGTTATGCAGGTGGGCAGTTTATGCAGGCATAATGTCTTTATTTTTAACACATATAAAAAATAAAACTAGGCACAGTACCACATTGAAAACTAGTTCAATAACAGGCTGACTGAGACTAGCCCTGTGTTTTGTCTGCTGGCTAGGAAGTTATATACATCAGCAGTTTGCATTGAAGGAAATGCTTTTACAACAACTTTTAAAAAGTAGAATTCATTGGTCACTTGAAAAAGTCACAATTGCCTAATACTTTCTTTCTTTTCTTTTCTTTTTTTTTAAAAAAAAACAACCTCAGAAAACTTGCTTGTTGCATTCCTTGTAACGTTATGTATAAGGGAAGTTTATTATTTTTACCCATTTACTATTTCTGAGAGTATTTCTAGTGTCGGCAAAAAATTACACATTTCAGGACCTTCTCCAGTTTTATTTGTTTTAAAAACAAATTATTATTATTTATTATAAAAGTAATACATGCTTCAAGTAAAAAAGTAAAAAGAAAACTCACCTATAATCCTTTCATCTCTTGATAATTCTTGTCAATATTTTAAGTTTTGCTTTCAATCTTTTTTCAGTACATACTTTTTATGGCTAGACTGTTGAAGTTCAACAATATATAAAAAGTTTTTTAGCTTGCTTTTTGCCCTTAATATTATATCATAAGCCTTGTCCTATGCTACTGAAAATTCTTCATTTTTAAGGGCTGATAAATATACCAATGGATGCCTATAGCACAACTTACTCTGTGAGTCCCCTATTTGATCATTGAGTCAATGAGTTTTGCTATATAAATAATGCAGTGATTAACATTTTTGTGCACAAACTTTCTGTCTGGTTTCTAGAAGAGGAATTAATAGGTCAAAGGGTCGAAAATATTTTAGGGGTTGTGATATATGTTCATAAAGTTTTCTCCAAAAAAGACTGAATCAGTTTATCCATGGAGGGACTTCAAAACATGATGGGCTCTCTGGCTTTAATTTTAGAGGGATTTAAAAATGCCTTCTTCATTCTATTTGAAAAAAATAGAGTAATATCAAATATTACTAATAACCTAGAAAAAATAAATTGCCATAAAAAGAGAATTATTGTCTTGGATCTATAGAAATAATTTGTGTGCACCGTATAAATAATACTTGATAATTATTTGTCATGCTCTGTGCATATACCACATATGGAAGTCCATTGATACCAATTAGCCTTTTTACTGATGCAAGATCTTAAGATCATGGCATTGGTAAAAATCAAATAGCAGTGTGTAATTAAGTTTGAGACACTTGATTGGATCTACTTGATCCAATCTACTTGATGGTTAAAAAGAGATTGGGAAGGTAGTGTATACCTCATTAAAAATAAATTATTTAAAAGAAATACTAAAAGAAAAATTTTAAAAATAAATTATTTAAAAGAAATTATTAAAAAAATTATTTTAAAAAATTGATGGAATATATTTTTGGTGGTTTTCTTTCTCTCAAAAGAAAAGTAAGATTGAATTGTTTTAAGTTGCAGAGCATATTATTTATTTATTTATTATTTTTAAAACATGGGGTACAATTCAGGTTAGGTACATACATGATCATCGTGCAGATGATGTTTGGGCCTCCCATTGGTCCTCACTTTGCCTGGTCTGGGACCAGGTACCCTTACTAGTGTTATGAACCTCCCCCTCCTGGCAGTGACCCCTTACTATCAATCCCTTCCATGTAGTATTATGAGTGAGAACATGTGGTACTCTGTTCTTTGTTTCTGTGGTAGGTCACTGAGTATGATGGACTCTAAATCCATCCAAGTTGCTGTGAAGTCCATAATTTTGTCCTTCTTTATAGCTGTGTAATACTCCATCATGTGTATTGACTACATTTAAAATAATCCAGTCCTCTTTTGATGAGCAGCATGGTTGGTTCCATGTTTTTGCTATTGTGAATAGTGCTGCAATAAACGTGTGTGTGGGTATCTTTTTTGTAGAATTATTTGAGTTCCTCTGTGTATATTCTCAGAGGTTTGCTGGGTCATATGGAAGGCAAATTTTTAGAAACCGCCACATTGTCTTCTGCAGATGTTGTACTAGTTTACACTCCCACCAACAGTGTAGAAGCATTCCCTTTCTCCGCATCCTCTCCAGTAGAGTGTATTATTTAGAGCAGTGATTCTCAGAGTGGTTTTCAGACCAGCAATAGGTGCATCAACTGGGAACTTGCTAGAAATGCAAATTCTCAGGTCCCATGACATCATGAATCTGAAACTCTGGGGGTGGTACCAGTAATCTATTTTTAAAAACAAGTCCTCTAGGCGATTCTGACGCATCCCTAAGTTTGAAACCACCTTTTTTTTTTTTTTTTTTTGAGAAAGCAGGATTTATTGAGATGACAGAAAAGCTCCCATAGTGGGAGGGGACCCAAAAGGGTTGCCCTGAAACCACTTTTTCTAGGGTTTAAATGTGTAGTAAATGTTTGCTCACCTACCCCAATCACTACTGCCTGAGGCTATATGGCAACCAGCAAGAGGCATATTGGGGCATCTCTGCCTCACACGTCTTCTTTATCCATAAATGTTTGGAGAAGTTACTCAATATACTTAGTACATGACCATATATGATAAGTATGTTAAAATAAAAGTTTTAGAACTGTCTCCCTCTTTCTCATCTTATAAGATGAAAGGATTCTTTATTGATTCTGGCTGTTGTGGCGTTAGTAGGGGTAACAGGTGGAAATGCAGAAAAAGCTAAAAGAGGAAGCAGATTACTTTGTATAAGCTAGACCTAGTCCTACCTCTGGAAGATGTGGGGCACCATTTCCCTATAAGGAAATGCTGAGTAAGCATACAAGGCTCCAGGCTCCAGGCCCAATTGTGAAGTATCTGAAGGCTGTCTTTTGTGTCCTCTGGGTTTTTCTTTTTACTTCCAGATAGTCCATGTTTTTGGTCTGCCCTTTACAGTACGGTGGGTGACAACTAACACTTCCCATACCCTGTTGAAGAACTCAATGGAGATTGCATCATTTAATCCCTCAACTATACCAGGAAAATGTGGCCTCTGAAAAGTAAGACTTAGAGAGGTAAAAAATAACCTGTCCGAGCTCACTGAGGCGGAACTTCATCCAGACTGCCTGATTCTAAAGCATACACATGTACCATGTACATCTTTCATTTCTGTGTGACAGTGCCCATCTTCATCTCTGTGTGACAGTGCCCCAGATTCCAAAACAGTGTCTTCCTACTCCTTCCAGCCACCTCCCACTCTCTTAGGTTGCAATCTTAGAGGCTCTTGGCTCTGGGTGTGGAGTGGGTGTGGTACTGATAGGGGTGGGGAAGATCACACCAAGAAGATAACGAATGTAATTCAATTTAACCACTCTTGGGGTTGAGTTTAAAAAGACAAAACTTGAAGAGGCTGTTCTTTAGATGTTAATTTGAGGTAACCTTTCTAGCAGTCCAGCAGCTAGATGGACAAGGTTTCTTGAACTCAGAGGAGCTTTCAAAATCATGCCCATCAGGCAACTGCCTATTCTGCTCTTGAGTTAGGATAGGTTTCTTATATGCTTTGGTGTGTGTGTGTGTGTGTGTGTGTGTGTGTGTGTGTGTGTGTGTGTGTGTGGCGCGCGCGCGCGCGCGCTTGACGTGTGAAGAGATCATTCAGTGGCAGTTCTAGATTTAACCAGAGTAAGCATTAGATCTAATTTTTTGTTAGAGGCTACCTCCTCTTCGTTCTATGTGGCCTAATGAGCATTTTCAGAAATGCACTTATTGAGCACCTAATATGCACTAGTTGGTAGGCATGGGGGACACAAAGACTGACTTCAAGAAACAGTGTAGTGGGAGTTCTAGAGACAGAGCACTATGAAACATTGTTGACACAGTGGTGAAATTATTCACAGGGAATTATGGAAAAGACAGAAGAAGCACCCAGTCCACCTTGGAGAAAGTCTGAGATGGATTCCTGGGAGTGGAAACGATCCATTGATTCAATCTTGAAGTATGGATACAAGTCAGAGGGGAGAGGATGGCTAGAGGCATTCAGGCTGGGTATGTGGGAAGAGAAGGCATTTTGGTGGTATTGTAGCACAAAGCTAGTGAGTGATAAGAAATGTCACAGGAGAGGCATGATGCTTTCCAACTCTGTGTTTAGGAGCATTGGCTTTCTGCTGTGGGCCATCGGAGGCTACTAAATGCTTTAAGAAGAGAAGAGATATAGGTAGTTTTTCATTTTAGGTATATGATCTGGCAAAGCAGAGTAAGTTTGAGGAAGCCCAGTGGAAGTGAGGGACGTTGTAATTAGTCATTAATGCTTAGAGCCTAGGGATAACACACCAAGAAGATTGTCATAATTTGTACCCTGAAATCTTGACTTATTCATCCCATTGATTTAAATAATTTTTATTATACTTTAAAAATATTCAAAAAATCAAAGTAATGCCTATATACAGCTATAAGCCAGAGTCCCCTACCCATCCTTTATTCAACGCTAGTCTTGTTCCCCAAAAGTCACTGCTTCTCTTTGAGTTGTTTCTTCTTGTAGTTTCTTCTACAAGTCCAAATGATATTTTCTGTCCCTATTTCCTGATTTATTATAGATTTTATCAGTGGACTTCCTGTCATATTACAGGAAGAAAACAATTATCCCTTCTCACCCTCCCATATTCCCAATATATTTAAGTCCGTTTTTAAGTTGGCCTGTCCATTTACATAGCTCATGGTCTGAAGTCCGTGGCTTCCACTGTGCACTAACTGAGCATCAACTGAGTAGTGCAGGCAGACCATAGTGAGAGAGCTGAGGGGAGCGGGTGAGAGGTACCATCCAGGAAACCTCCCACACTACAACCCCTCAGACCCACTTATTGGAGAAATGTTTAATTTATTAAACACGTGCTAAATTACCCTTTCTGGTTAGCCATTTGCCAATCTTCCTTTTATTAAGGTAAAAAATAAAGCCTTCACAAAAGGCATAACAAATTTTTTTTCTTAACGGGTCCTCTAAGCTGTCCCAGCCAGTTGTAACTTCTTATGACCCAGCAGTTAAGAATGCTTTTCTGTGATGTATTACGGCCTTACGTGGGTGGTGAGGTTTCTTTTTTTTTTTCTTGTCTGTACATGGCAAGAACTGCTTTCCCCAAGAGTAGTGGCAACCAGCACTCCTGCAGTGTGTGACTAATGCACGTGACTCAGTCGTAGTCTTGGGCTTTGTTGTGGAATGAGAGTAAATTCCTGTTGAATTCATTTGTACTCTGTTGTTCTAGAATATGATCTGAAAATTCAGTGAATAATGCTTTTTAATCACATGTCTTCCTTCATTTATTTCTCCCTTTATTTCTTTACTTTCTGATTTAATTCCATTATGATCAGAGAGTATATTATGTATGTTTTGACTCCTTTAAAATTTTCTGAGGCCGGGTGCAATGTCTCATGCCTGTAATCCCAGCACTTTGGGAGTCAGAGACGAGAGGATCACCTGAGTTCATGGGGTTGAGACCAGCCTGGGCAACTTGGTGAGACCTCATCTCTAATAAATCAAAAAAACTAGCCGGGTGTGGTGGCGTGTGTCTGTGATTACAGCTACTTGGAAAGCTGAGGCAGAAGGATCACCGGAGTCCAGCAGGTCAAGGCTGTGATGGCTGTGAGCATGCCACTGCACTCCAGCCTGAGTAATAGAGTGAGACTCCTACTCAAAAAAAAAAAAGAAAAAATTTTTCTGAGGTTTTTTTTTTTTTTGGCTCAGATTATCATCTAACTTGATAAATGTTCCATATGCACTTCAAAAAAATGTCTATTTTGTTGTTGGGGAAAGTTATATAAATGTCAATTAACTCATGTTCCAAATATATTTATATATAATAAATACATATAGTAGTTTTGTTTGAGTCTCCTATGTTATTATTGATTTTTCTGTCTATTGTTCCATCAGTTTGTTGAGAGGAGTGATTGAATTCTTTGATCAAATTATGGATTTCTGTATTTCTTCTTATAGTTCTATCAGGTTTTGTTTCATATATTATGAAGCTTTGTTATGGGTGCCTATATATTTAGAAGTATGTTCTTCTGATGAATTAACAATTTTATCACATGAAATGATTTTCTTTATTCCTGGTAAAATTATTTGCTCTGAAATCTACTTTGTTAGGTATTAATATTGCATCTCTAGCTTTCTTTTAAAAGTATGTATATATTTATATATACACATTCCTTTAGTATATATGCACACATAATGCACATATATAAAAGAGAATACATCATGATCCAACTGGTTTTATAAGAAATAACAAATTTCCTTTAATATTAGAAAAAGTACTAATGCAATCAACCTTTTTTTCTGGCTTTCTTCTGATTAGCATAAGAATGGCATATTTCCCTCCTCCTTTTACTTTTATTTATTTATTTATTTATTGTGACTTTGTATAGAAAATGCATTTTTTTGTAGGAAACATATAGTTGGATCTTGCTCTTTTATTCAGCTTGACACTAGTTGCTTTTTAATTGAATTGTTTAGGTCCCACTTACATTTATATGATTATTAACAAGGTTAGGTTTAAATTCATCACCTTACTATTTGTGGCATTTGGTTTTTGTTTTCCTCTTTTTTCTTTTCCTGCCTCCTTTTAAATTTATCAGGTTTTTCTTTTCTTTTTTAAAGATGGGATCATGCTATGTTGCCCAGGTTTATCTCTCCTGGGCTTAAAGTGATCCTCCCACCTCAACCTCCTGAATAACTGGGATTACAGGTGCATGTCACCCCCACCTAGCAATTGAATTAATCAAGTATTTTTATGATCTCATTTTATTTCCTTTGTTGCCTTTTTGATTATAACTCTTTGTTATTTTAGTAGTTGCAATAGGGTTTACCATATATATATCTTTAACTTGTCGCAGTCCTCTTTCAAGTGATATTTTTCCACTTCACATAGAGTATAAGAACCTTACAATAGCAATCTTTGGTTTCTACTTTTTCATGACTTGTGCTATTATTGTTACATATTTTTCACATGACTTTTTATATACTTTTTCAATATTGTTATCATTTTTATTTAACCATTCAATTTTCTTTTAAAGATATTTAAATCATAAGAATAGGGAAAAAAATCTTGCATATTTACCCATGCAGTTACAATTCCTAATGCACTTCACTCATTTCTGAGTAGGTCTGTATTTCCATTTCATATTATTATCTCTGTCTAAAAGACATACTTTAGCATTTATTGCAGTGTGGGTCTTCTGGTGATGAACTCTCAACTTTTTATGTCTAAGTCTTGATTTTACTTTCATTTTTAAAAGGTATTTCAGCTGGGTATATAATTCTGGGTTGACAATTTTATAGTTTTCTTAAGAATAAAATTTGGAAAATTTTTGCCCATTTTTTTGCCCCTGATATGTGGACAAGATGACCTTAATGTGTCTTCCAGCTCAACACCATTCTGTGTGAGAGGATGATTAGTAAGTTTGAAGAGGTAAGTACATATGATGCAGAGGAGTTTAGACTTTATCCTACAGCAATAAATGAGTTCCTGGCCAGAGGAGTGACTAAGTTAGAAAGATCACTCTGACAGATTTAATATGGATTGAACATATGAGATAATAGTCCTGATTATATTTATTAGGCACTTCCCCAAACTGAATATGCCTCACATGTATTAAATCACTTAATCATCCAACCAACTCATGAAGTAGATACTGATAAAATCAAAGAAGAAAAACTGAAGTTTAGAGCATAGGCAACATGTCCATGAAACAAGAAAGTTGTGCAAGCCAAAGTTAGTATTCCAATTCTGATCATCTGAATCCAGAGACTGTACTCTGCTTCCTACAGATACTAAAAGCAGATATTAACTTCAGAAGTATAGTAATAGATTAGATAGACATATAATAATGAAGAAGAAGAAGGAATGGACTTGGAAGCTCTTTTTTTTTTTTTGAGTCTCACTCTGTCACTCAGACTGGAGTGCAGTGGCTGCTCCTGGCCACTGCAGCCTCAACCTGCTGGACTCCAGCAATCCTTCTGCCTCAGCCTTCCAAGTAGCTGGAGCTACAGGCACACGCTACCATGCCTGGCTAATTTTTGATTTATTGTAGAGATGAGGTCTCGCCAAGTTGCCCAGGCGGGTCTTTAAAGGAAGCTCTTTAAAGAAAAGAATTTCCGATTGGATGTGTAGCAATAAACCAAGAAAAGACAGGCATAAGGCCGCGCTGATTTTGATATCTTTGGTTTGGATAGCTTGGATAACCCATGATACCACTGACTGAGAAGAGGTATCCAGGAGAGGGAAATAGGTTTGAATGAGAAAGACAAGTTTAATTTTAGACACACAGAGATTAGAATGATTAGGGGACAAATAGGTGGAGCTGTCCAAAAGGTTTTCGGATAAGAAAATATAATGCATATCTAGTTAAATAAATGAACTTGAGACTTTCCAGCAAGTAGCAGAGATTTCTCAATCTTGGGGCAATTGACCAATTGACATTTTGGGTCAGATGATTCTCTGTGGTGAGAGGCTGTAGGATGTTTGGCAGCATCCTTGGTCTCTAACCACTAGATGCCAGGAGTACCTTCTTCAAACCCCAATGTGACAACCAAAATTGTGTCATACATTATCATGTGTTCCCTTGAGGGTAAAATCACCTCCAGTCAGTTGAGAACCACTAGCTAGCATGTATAACTCTAATACAATACATAATATGAAGAGTATTGCAAAAGTGGGACAGGAGTCACAGGAGAGGAAAAATTACCCAGGGTAAGTGTACAGAGAAAGAAGAAAAGGCAAAGACATAGCTCTGGATAGTACCAGCGAGAAATTGAGTCAGAGAAATGAAGTGGCCCGAGAGGCAGGAGTAGAGGAAGATTGGTGGAACCACGGGGAGAGAGTTTTAAGGTGGATGTGTTGTACAGTCAAATGACAAAGAAAAGTCAGGCAAGATAAAGACTAAAAAGTATCCAGCCCATTTGGCAGTTAAATTGTAGGGGACCTTATTTATTTATTTATTTATTTATTTATTTATTTATTTATTTATTTTGAGTTGGAGTCTCACTCTGTCGCACAGACTGGAGTGCAGTGGCCGCTCCCGGCCACCGCAGCCTCGACCTGCTGGGCTCCGGCGATCCTTCCGCCTCAGCCTTCCAAGTAGCTGGAACTACAGGCACATGTTACCACACCCGGCTAATTTTTAATTTATTGTAGAGATGAGGTCTCGCCATGTTGCCCAGGTGGGTCTCGAAGCTGCGTGCTCAGGCAATCCACTCACCTCAGCCTGCCAAAGCACGGGATTACAGGCTGAGCCACCAAGCCCCGCTTGTATGGGAACTTATTAAGATAAATCCAAATGGAGATATGTGAACAGGAGCCAGACTGCAGTAGTTTGAGGAGTGAATAAAAAAATGAGAAAGTGGAAAAAAGGAATGAATTTTGTTTTCTTTGATCTTGTCTCTGAATGGAAGGAAAGAGATTCATAGTAGCTAGAAAGGGATGTGGCATCCAGGGAAACTTGACTTCCTTTCCTCTCATTTCTTCCTTTATTCTTTCATTTGTTTGTTTCTTTCTTCTCATCCTTTCTTCTTTCTCCTCTCCCTTCCTTTAATCTTCTTTCTGTTAAGATAGCAGAGTTTTATAAGCTGTAGGGAGCACTATGCATTGCCGTTTCCTAAATGCATCATTTGGTTTATGGGTTCAGTTGACCTCAAATGCCTCCCCTCCTGTCTGGCTTCTCAGAACCCATTCTTCAAGAAATAGCTCAAATGTTACCTTCTTCATCAACGTTTTTCCAATTCTTCTCAACCAGATGCGATCTCTTCTTCTTCCTAATATATGTCACAATTTATTCCACTTTTGCAATACTCTTCATATTATGTATTGTATTAGAGTTACATATTTGTCAAATGTTTTGGGGGCACAGGGATGCTGTACTATTTATTTTAATATTTTCAGCCTTGAACTCTTAGCTTATAGTAGTGATTAAACAATTTCTTTAAACATCTTAATTGAATCTAAGCAAAGTGTTGTTGGAGTGTAGAAGGTACTACATCCTTCTGCACTGCAGTATTTAGGGAAGCTTCATGATAGAAAAGTTTTTATTTTTTCCTCTTATGCATTGTCTGTATTTATTAAGGCATAATAATATATGGGTGGAAACATAATTACAGTAACCTAGCTGTAGAATTGTAAATTATTTACTAATGTTAGTTGTGTGTGTGTGTGTGTGAGTATATATATGTACAGGTTAAATTCCTAGAAATGGAATTGTTGGATCAAAGACGTAATCACTTGTAATTCTGATATTGCCAAATTCCCTCCATTGGGGCTTTACCAATTTACATTCTCACTAATAATATTTAAAGGTGCCTAATTCTCCATACCTTGCCAGTATGACTTTTGAATGTTTACAAATGTGATTAAAATGTTATCTCAGTTTTAATATGTGTAGATTTTTTTTCTTTTTCTCTGTCTCCTAAACTAGAGTGCAGTGGCATAATCAGGGTTCAACGCAGCCTTGAACTCCTGGGCTAAAGTGATCCTTCTGCCTGTCTCCTGAGTAGGTGGGATTACAGGCATGGGCCACTGTGCCTGGCTCTAATTTATATAGTTCTTATTATCAGTGAGGTTAAATACCTTTTTGTGTGTTTAAAAGCTAAAGGAAAAACTTTAAAAAATATATAGATTATTGAACCTCAAGAAATTTGGAGATTGTGGGGAAGTTTCTGAAGACAATTTTTAAAACATTTAAATGTAATTAGCCATCAGTTTATTGTTAAAGTCAATACAAGATATGACAATTAAGTTCATGAACTCATCCTAGAAAAAGTGCTACATATTTCATTACTGAATATCATTGCAGTCACTTTCAAAGTACTCTCCTTGGGAAGCTATGCACTGATCCCAGCACCTAGTTCACCTGCCAAAGCAATTTTGGAACTCTTTTTCTGGAATGGCCATCAGATCTGCTGTTGTATTACCCTTGATGTCCTGAATGTCATCAAAATGTTTTCCTTTCAATATTTCCTTTATCCAATATTTTTCTGGGTAAAGAAAGAAGTCATTGGGGGCCAGATCAGGTGAGTAGGAAGGGTGTTTCAATACAGGTATTTGTTTACTGGCTAAAAACTCCCTCATGACAGTGCTGGGTGAGCTGGTACATTGTTGTGAGCTCCTTTGGGACCATTTTTGCACACACCTTTCTCATGCCAAGATTTTCAGTTAAGA
The DNA here is from genome assembly GCA_027257055.1 of Cephalopachus bancanus. NCBI lineage: Eukaryota > Metazoa > Chordata > Mammalia > Primates > Tarsiidae > Cephalopachus > Cephalopachus bancanus. The sequence continues at coordinate 1,926,027 of JAPVLO010000006.1, forward strand.
TTTTCCTAACTGTTTCTTTATCAATGTTTATTTGCTATGCTTCTCACAGTAAGCCAACGATATTGACACACAATTCAGGGAATTTTTGCAATATTTTCATCAGTTCTGCTCCTTACTGGCTGTCCTGACCTCTCATCATCAGTGATGCTTTCTCTCCCCTCAAAAAACATTTAATCTATTTGTACATTGACATTTTCTTCATGGCATTATCCCCATAAACTTAGACTAATATGTCCTTGATTTCACTCCCACTTTTGCCAAGTTTAACAAGAAATTTGCTATTTGTTTTTTGCTCTAATTCAAGCCCTGACATTCTCGCGATGGCACACAAAAGCGTACAACAACAATAATGAATGTCACTCAGCAAGAAACTGCCACATATTGATGCAAACACAGCTGTGAGACTCTGATATACCAAAGTTATGAAACCTTACTGAGTTGTTTGTACAGTGCTGCCAACGTAAGCACATGGTTGCAAGTTTGTGAACTTAATTGTCAGACCTCGTCGCTGTTTCTTAGAATCACTGAGTACAATGTCCTATAGCTAGCTCTGTTATTATCACATGTTATATAACATTTTTTTTGCTCCCAATAGAATACAAACCAACATACAGAGTTATAAACCAATTAACACTATTAATTCTCTTTCCAGACATTGTTACCACTAAACTATATCTATTTTATGTTAACATGTCTAATTTTAGTCCATTATATTCATTTATTTGAGGCTTAAAATATACCCAAGAGTCTTCTACATATTATTTTTAAATAAAGTTTATTTTTTAGAACAGTTTTAATTTACAGAAAAATTGTGAAGATAGTAGAATTCTCAAACAGTATACACTCAGGTTTCCCTATTATTAACATCACATTTTAGTGTGGCATATTTGTTAATATATGAACAAATATTGATATATTGTTAACCCAAGCCCGTACTTTATCTAGATTTTCTTAGTTTTACCTAATATCCTCTTTCTGTTTCAGGATCCCATTCAGGGTACCATATTACACTTAATAGTCATCTATCTTCTTATTTATTATCTTTTTGGGCTATTACAATTTCTCAGATAACCTTGACAGTTTTGAGGAGTACTGATCTGGTATTTTGTAAATGTTCCTCTGTCTGAGTTTTTCTCATGATTAGGCTAGCTTATGGATTTTGGAAGAAAGACCACAGAGTCAACGTAACATTCTTATCACATTATATCAAGAGAACTACCATCAATGTGACTTTTCACCGTTGACATTAAACTTGAACAACTGGATCAAGGAGTGTCTGTCAGGTTTTTTTACTGAAAAGTTAATCTTTTCCTCTGTTTTGATAGTGTAAGGAAGTCACCATCCATAGCCCACACGTAACAAGTGGGAAGTTGTGCTTTATCTCTTTGGGGGAGCATCTACATACATTATATTGAATTCTTTTGCATGGGAAATTTGTCTCTTCTCTCACCTTTATTTGTTTATTCTAAGTTATTTATATCAGTATGGTCTTATGGACACTATTTTGTTGCTCAAATTGTTCCAGCTTTGGCCATTGGAGCTCTTTCAGTTGGTTCCTGCCTGTGTTTCTTTTAATACTTCCTTTCCCCCGCAATCATGCTTTGTTTCTTTTCTTTTTGGACACATTCTTACTTTCTGGTACTACAAAATATTCAAGATTCAGCTTGTGTATTTCCTGCTCTAGATCTAGAATTAGTCTTCTCGTCAAGGAGACCTCGATCTTTCAATGGAGCATTCTTGATATAGAAACCAAGATCTAGGTGCTAGGTTACTCGTTATGTTGGTGTGGTTGTTTTTAGGTCCTCTCGAATGACAGAGTGAAGAAAATATATATATGGGTATACACATATATCTATAAATATTTCTGTATGTAACCATCTGTATCTATATTAAACTAAGTATGAGTTCATGCTGACATTTCTATCTCCATTACCACATGGATCATTCTAGCCTCCTCGAGGGTAAGATTTCTTTTTTAAAATTTTATTTTGTTGTTTTAAAGATGAGGGGTACAATTCAGGATTAGGTAGCTAAGTGGTCATCATACAAGCAGAGTTTGGGCCTCCCTTTGGTCCTCACTTCACCTGGTTTGAGATCAGATACCCTTATCGATGTTGTGTGTCCCCCTCCCTCCCTGGCAGCATCCTGCTACTACACAACCCTTTTTTATAGTATTATGACAAATGTTCGGGGTCTGCTTATAAGTGGGAACATGTGATACTCAGTTCTTTGTTTCTATGATAGACTCTAAATCCATCCAGGTTGCTGAGAAGTCCATAATTCTGTTCTTCTTTATGACTGTGTAATATTCTATTGTGTATATGTACCACATTTAAAAAATCTAGTCTTCTTTCAATGGGCAGCACGGTTGATCTCATGCTTTTGCTATTTTGACTAATGCTGCAATAAACGTGTGTGTGCAGGTATGTTTTTTACAGAATGATTTAAGTTCCTCCAAGTACTTTCCCAGAAGGGGGGTTGCTGATTCATATGGAAAGTCGATTTTTAGATCTTTTAGGAATCACCACACTGTTTTCCACAGAGGCTATACTAGTTTATACTCCCACCAACAGTGTAGAAGCATTCCCTTTTCCCCATGTCCTCTCCAGCATGTTTTTTGAGTTATTGATGATGGCAGTCTTGACTGGAGGCAGTTGGTATCTCAGTGTGGTTTTTTTTGTTGTTGTTTTTGTTTTGTTTTGTTTTTGAGTTGAAGTCTCACTCTGTCCCCCGGCTGGAGTGCAATGGCCGCTCCCGGCCACCGCAGCCTCAACCTGCTGGGCTCCAGCGATCCTTCCACCTCAGCCTTCCGAGTAGCTGGAACTACAGGTGCGTGCTACCACGCCCGGCTGATTTTTAAAATTTATTGTAGAGATGTGGTCTTGTCGAGTTGCCCAGGCGGGTCTCGAACCCACGGGCTCAGGCAATCCACTCACCTTGGCCTCCCAAAGTGCTGGGATTACAGGCTGAGCCACCGAGCCCGGCCTCAGTGTGGGTTTTAATTTGCATTTCTTTGATGATTAGTGAGGCTGAGCATTTTCTCATGTATCTACTGGCTGTTTGTGTGTCTTGTTTAAGAAGTGTCTATTCATATCTTTTGTCCATTTTGTAATAGGGCTGTTTGTTTTTTCCTTTTGGCAGGTTTGAGTTCCTTGTAGATCCTGGATATTAGGCCTTTGTCAGATATACTGTTGGCAAACATTTTTTCCCTTTCTGTGGGCTGTCTCTCAAAGGTAAGATTTCTAAAATAAAAAAGTGATCATTTTAATTATGTAACTTCAAGATATAGGCTTTGTTGAAAACTGAGGAATTGCATGGGGTATGAATATCAGTCCAGTACTCAAGTTCTTTGTTTCCTTTATCTAACTCTGAGCCTTATCCTGCAGGGGTAGCAGGAAATTCTGTTTTGAACATATTTGGAATCCCATGCATCACGGTTCTGCAAAGGTTCAAGGGTCTTGTGGGGCCCCAAGGCACTGGGGCTGGTTCTCTTTCTGCCCTTGTTGCTACTGAGATGCCTGTGGTCATGGCCCATGTTGTTCTCTTGGGTCCTAAGTTTCCATGACCTTGTGTCACACTGGAGGTAGGGAGAGTGCTCAGCTCCAGATATATGTACAGTCATCTCTTCTGCTAGTTGGCACCTCCTAGGGCCTTTTCTAAGCACTACCTTAGTCCTCACTTTCTTTGGAACTCTGACCTCCTTCCCTTTTCCAAGAAAGGCTCAAATCATTGCTCTTTCTTTACCACTTCTCACAGGTCCTTTTCCTTTGGGACAATGAGTGCAGTCTCTTTTAAGAACTTAGACTTAAAAAAAAGAGAATTAGCCGGGCTCGGTGGCTCAGCCTGTAATCCTGTGCCTTTGGGAGGCTGAAGTGAGTGGATTGCCTGAGTCTGCGGGTTCGTGACCCGCTTGGGCAACTTGGCGAGCCCTCATCTCTACAATAAATAAAAAATTAGCGCGTACCTGTAGTTCCAGCTACTTGGAAGGCTGAGGTGGAAGGATCGCTGGAGCCCAGCAGGTCAAGGTTGCAGTGGCTGGGAGCGGCCACTGCACTCCAGTCTGGGTGACAGAGTGAGACTCCAACTCAAAAAAAAAAAAAAAAAGAATTATCTTGCAGGACATTTCTGTTCTTGATTCTGTAACTTCTTAGATGACCCGTTATCACAGGGCACAAAAATGTCTGGTTACTTGCTTGAAGCGGTGGAAAGGGAAAATTATAAGGAGGTCAAGGCCAAGCTAATAATTCAATATAATTCCTTCCATAAACAAATATGTGGGTATGAAAAGCTAAGGTAATAAGCTGCTCTTCTTCTTTTTTTATATAAGAAAATTTTAAATATTATTTATTTTAAAAAATTTTTAATTTTAAAGATGTGGGATGCAATTCAGGATTAAGTATACAAATGTCCATTATGCAGGTACCCTTGTTAATGAGGTGTGTCCCCCCACCCCAGCAGATTCCCACTACTGCCAATCCCGCCCTCCCCGCAACCTGCCGGCAGTTCTCACTACTGCCAAACCTTTTCTTATAGTATTACGATAACTGATCAAGGTCCTCAATAAACTGCTTTCAATTAGTAATGGGACAAGATAAGCACTTCCTACTTCCAGATTGTAGAGTCAGTGATTCCACTACTGAGAGCAAGTGCTTAGGTCATGTGACATACATTAAGCAATGGGATCCTTTAACTGGGTCTTTGCTTTCGTGAGAACTTTGGGAGATGAAGGCAAGACCACCCAGCCAAAGAAATTCTAATACGTGATTATTTATTTCACTTGGGAAATTGTTGGTTCTGAGCCCTGGGTGCACGATGCCACCACACCTCTGAGTTTTGGATTGAGATCCTTTTGTGTCTCCAACAATGATATAACAACAGTATTGGTCAATGGGAATATCATACTTCGGAAGTTTAACTTGGTGAGATGCAAGAATAAAATTATATTTTCTCCAAACACTGCTTTCAATTACCCTCTGTTCACTCTTTCTGTTCTACTAGGTAGCAGCAGGTTTTTTTTAACACATCTTGGACAATTCTTTCTAGTCACTTCCAATTTTTTGAAATTAGTTCAGTTTAGTTTATAATCTCACATCTCATTTCACATGTCCTCTCTTCCCTATCACATATCAGATTTCTGGCTGCATGGAAGGTGTGTGTCCTGCCTTTCTGTTTTCTTTCATTTCATTTTGAGGAACCAGAGACAGGGAGGAGGTTGGGGGCACAATTGCAATCTTCTCATGCTGGTTATTTCTGCTTCTTTTCTGCAACTACATAGCCACCTGATGGCTTGTGAACGCTCTCTTTGTGACCAGGATCCAAAGACTGATTCTCCCTTGGAATATTTAAATATGTTCTTAGGAGGCCACATGAGGCTTCCTCGCTGCACAATTCCCTTTTTGGAAGGGTTGACTCTGGCCTACCCCAGCCCAGCCTCCTTGGCAGTCCGCCTTTGCTGCTAGACTTCACTCACCCGGTAGACAGATCTTCAGAGGGTGGCACAGCAGAGCGTCTTCCTCCCCAGCAACCTTCCACAAGAGTCACTCAACCCACAGGAACATGATGAATTCAAGTGTCCATTCCATGCCAAGAATAGAAATACATGCCTCTCACTGCTGCCCTCCTCTAAGGCCTACCATTTCTCCATCCAGGCAGAGAGAAAATCATCAATTTCACCACCAAAGGATGCAATTCTTGACTTTTGTAGGTGCCTCTAATTCTGAGTTTCTCAGTCTTAGCACTATTGACATTTGGGCTGGATCATTCTTTGTGAGGGGCTGTCCTGTGCTTTATAGGATGTTTAGCAGTATCCCTGTCCTCTACCCACTAGTGATAATTGTGATAATCTAAAATGTTTTCAGATATTGCCAAAGACCTCCTGGCAAAAGGGTGACTAACTTCCCTGATGCTGAGCCTAAGGGTCCCATGCCCTGGTAAGGTATGCAGAATAATATCTCCCTAAAGCTGACCACATGCAAATTCCCGAAATTTCTAAAAGTTGGAAAAGGCAAAAAAATGAATTCTCCTCTAGAGTCTCTAAAAGGAACATAACACTGGCAATACTTTGATTTTAGTTTAGTAAGACTCCTGATCTCCAGAACCATAAGATAATAGGTTTGCATTGTTTAAACCCTTCCATTTGTTATAGCAGCAATAGGAAACTAAAACATCTGTGAAATCCCTTGGTCTCAGCCCAGACCAGAATTGTTGGTCATCCCACCTGAGGGGCAAAATTGCTCCTGGATAAGAAACACTGCTCTAATTTTTTAGGCGTGACTTTCTTGAGCCTTGGTCATTTAGCTTGAGAAGATTTATGCCTTTTGTTTCCCCTTCTCCTAGGATGGGGAGGGAATTTTCTCTTATGACAGAAAACTACATTCTTCACGAGGGCAATTACTCAACGACTTCCTATTACTCCTCCACTAACTCAGTCTTTGGGAAAGTGGAGGTAGGGCTAGAGGCTATGTGGTGTGAGTTTTATGGGGGTGTCTAACACAAGCGATGCTCAGCTCCTTTCAGAATATGGGACACTTACCCACTTTCTACCCTGTTTTTGCCGGTTCCTTTTGTTAATTTCAAAGCAAAAGGAAAATCTTATTCAACTTTATGTCAACCCCAGAAGTATCAGCGAGCTTGCAAAAGGCAATTACTGTTTTCTGTTTGTAAATGAGTATGAGTAGGAAGCTCTGATTGTAGTTATAACACCTCCATCTCCTATCTGTGGTGGACTGCTCTGTGTTCTCCAATATATACTCTTCCATAGTAACAGAGTTGTATGCAGAGCACATAAAGAGTTCATTTTCAAGCTTTCCTAGCAGCTAGCTGTAGATAGGTGACTAAGATCTGGCCAGAAGGTTGTTAGTAACTTCTGGGTCATGCCCTAAAAAGGAAGTGACCTGTGCCCCATTTTCTCTTTTCACCCAGGTAGGACTGCAGATAAGATAATAGTGAACTAACTTTAACCAAGAAGATGAAGACAAAATGCTGGAGGATAATGAAGCTGCAAAATAGAAAGAAGCTGGGTCCTTAGATGACCTCATGGAGTAGTTTCTTCCCCACCCTTAAATAATTTATGTATCTACTAGCAAACCAATAAGATTATTTACATCCTTAGGTCAGAGACCCTGTCCAATTTTTGTGTGCTTCACAGAGAAGGGGTTCCTAAACACTGTCATGCCAACAATTTCCTATTTTTAAAATTTATTTTTTTTAGAGACAAGGTCTAACTCTGTCACTCAGACTGCAGTGTGGTGGTGCGATCATAGCTCACTGCAGCCTCAAACTCCTTGACTCAAGCAATCTTCCCTCCTCAGCCCTCTGAGTATCTGGTACTAATAATAATTCACTCTTATTATCAATATCAAAATATTGATATTTTCCACTAAGCAGAAATGAACAAATAAGAATAAGGTGCAGAGAGACAGTGACAGCACAACAGATCTATTCCAAGTTCAGTGCTTTCATAATTATACCACATAACCCCTCTGACCACCCAGTTTTTTGCAACAGTGGATGGTCAGTAATACTTCTCTTCAAGACTGGGTTGCTTCAAGACAGTACCTCCTCTATGTCATCTTCACATATCACCTAACTGGAAAGAGAATACTTCTCTCAACTTGCACAGCACTCTTTTAGTACAACACAGTTCTTCTGGATCCAGAAGGAAGAAGTGGCTGAAAAACAAAGCAGGACAAGTCAACCACGTGTACCTAGGAGAGGCTTCCCTCACGTTCTGTAGTAGGCATGGATACTGTACCGCAGGTATCACCTGCTTCTGTGATGCAAAATTTTAAGGTCTGAATCCCTAATGTTGTTTTAAAAATTTATTTATTTATATTTTTTCATTGACAAGTAATAATTACGCATATATATGGTGTATAACATGGTTTGATATATGTATACATTAGAATATAGAATAACTAAATCAAGCTAATGAACACATGCATTGCCTCATATACTTCTTATTTTTGTGATGAAAACACTTAAAATCTGCTCAAGCAGGCTGGGCTCGGTGGCTCAGCTATAATCCTTTGGGAGACTGAGGTGAGTGGATTACCTGAGCCTGTGGGTTCATGACCCACCTGGGCAACTTGGCGAGATCTTGTCTCTACAATAAATAAAAAATTAGACGGGAGTGGTAGCATGCGCCTGTAGTTCTGGCTACTTGGAAGGCTGAGGCGGAAGGATCGCTGGAGCCCAGAAGGTTGAGGCTGCAGTGGCTGGGAGCATGGTACTGCACTCTAGTCTGGGCGACAGTGAAAATCCAACTCAAAAAAAAAAAAAAAAATCTACTCAAGCAATTTTCAAGTATACAATGTATTGTCATTAACTATAATCAAAATGATGTACGATAAATCTCTTAAACTAAAGAAAAACAAAGCATAATGGAGTGGTAAAGAAAATAACAAGACTGGAAAATAATATTTACAAAGCATATATTTGACAAATAACTTGTATCAGAATACATAAAGAACTCTCAAAACTCAATAATAGGAAAACCAAACAACCCAACTGAAAAATAGGCACAATAATTAAACTAACATTTCATCAAAGAAGCTATATGGATGGCAAATAACACATAAAAAGATGTTTAACATCACTAATCTTAGGGAAATGCAATTCAAAGCCACAAACACCTATTAGTATAGCTAAAATAAGCAAAAACCAACATTATCAAGCATTAGCTAGTATAGAGAGCAATTGGAACTCTCATCTACTGCTGAGGTGATTGCAAATGGCACAGGTCATTTTGATATAAAAATGAAAAAAGAAGAAAGCAGTGAATTTTTACTAAAACTATTCAACTTTAAAAATGTGATGTATTACACACACGATGTGTAACACTAGGTTGATGATAGTATGGTATAACTTCTTTCTCCACAGCAACCAAAGGAGGTTCTGAATTGTGACTTTTACTTGTTGAAACTCTGATGTTTACAATTTACTCAAAGGATGTACCATTTATTTCACAGCACAAAGACAAATGATATATAGCGTTTATTTAGATATTATGCCTCTGACTCAACTGTCAACTATCTCAAGTAAAAATTGTGTGTTAAGCCTTTATAGTCCCAGTAAACACTAATTGATCAAATGTCTCCCTATCTCTGAGTATCCTTATGTGTTGCACAAGGAATCAAAGATTCAGAGAGGATAGAGAAATCACAAAAGTCCCCCAGCAAGGGCCTCTTGGACTTTGATAAGAGCTTGGAGGCTTTTTGCTCCCAGACTCATGCTCAGTCTACTAGGTCACTTACTGAAGAAAAAAATTTGACTTGAAAAAGATTGACTCATTCTGTAACCATGAGAATTGGAAACAGCTACTATACTCTGCATATGTTTTTCTAAAGTTTTTATTACACAAGCAATACACACTCATTATAGAGAAATTAGAGAATATGGGAAGCCAGACACAAGAACTGCAGACACAATATGCTTTATTTTAAATGTAGAAGGGAAGATTTGTTTTTACAATCACTGAGGAGGATTATCCTCTCTACATTCAGAAGAACATCAGGAAATTCTTTTTTTCAGAGATGAAGAAGTGAATATTTTCTTTCTTTTCCCACACTGCAGCCACCCCTTTGGCCCTTCAGAGAGGGAGAATCACTTAGCCAGTGGCAGCCAAGGTGGCTTCCAGTCGGTCTAGGAGCTTTCCAGTGTCCTCATGGAGGCAAAGCAAAACCACGACTGAAGCCCAGAGGAAGCATGGAGAAAATCCTATGAAAAATGCATTCCATCCCTGGGGGAAGGGGAGAGGCTTCATTCAACACATGTATTAAGATTCAGTGAACCAAGTGCTAGGGAATAAATAATAATAACAGCTTTACCCTGTGCCAGGTAGATACCATAACAATATCATGTGGAAGGAAAAATCTGTTGTAGATGTGAAGACACAGGATTTTGAGAAATTAAGTAATGTGGCTTATAGGAACCACGGCTAGTGAGTTATAGGGATGGAATTTGAACTCAGTCAGACTCTGGAGCCTGCTACCTTAACAGCTACTCTCTGAAGAGATACACTTCTTAGACCTGTTTAAAAAAAAAAAGTGGATGTGGGGGCAATAGTTTAAAAACCACAAAAAGTGCAAAGGATATTTCCACCACCCAGAATTAACGGTACCATATTTGTTTTCAGGATTTTCTAAAGAGAGACACATCGCACACTTACAACAAGGAACTCAAACAATGCAAAAATATACAAAGAAGAAAGTAAAGAAGTAATGTCACCCACAGTTCCTACCACATTAGAGAAACATCTCTGTAGACAGCTTTCTACGTATTCAGATAGGGAAAACACTTCTCTTAGTGCCCTCTACTTTTTCCAAGCTCCTGTGACAGAGCATTGGCATGGCATGGGGGTAGTTTTTACTACCTCTTTCTCCATTATTCTTCTAGAATTCAAGTTGGGCTCTAGGCACCCAGAGATTCTCCACCCATCCATCCTTTCATCCTCCCTCCAGGCACCCATCCATCCACGCATCTGTCCTTTTATCCATCACCCATGTATCCACGCAGTGTTTAGTGTGTACCGGACATTGTACTAAGTGCTCAGGATAAAAAGTTTCTGGCAGATGGTAGTAGAAAGTCTAGTGGAAAAACAGACACTTGAGAATAGTCACAAGAATTTAATAATATCCTAATAAAGTACAAGGTACTCTGAAAACACAGAAGTAAAATGACAATGAAAACCTACATCTATTGGTAAATGATGTGCCAGGCACTATTCTAAGCTCATTTAGTATACAACCTCATTTGTCCCTGAGGCAGGGAAGGAAGGCTTCCTGGAGGAGATGACATATGAGTTAAATCATGAAAGCTCTTACTTAGCAGAGATTCAGGTGAGAACATTGCATCTCTGGCAGAGAAAACAATTTGTATAAAAATCCAGAAATCATGTGGCCTGAGAACTTCATTTTTTATTTTTTTGAGTTGAAGTCTCACTCTGTCACCCAGTCAGGAGTGCAGTGGCATACTCATAGCCACTGCAGCCTTGACCTGCTGGGCTTAGGCAATCCTTCCACCTCAGTCTTCCAAGTAGCTGGAACTACAGGCACATGCTACCTCGTCCGGCTTATTTTTTGATTCATCGTAGAGATGAGGTCTCACCAAGTTGCCCAGGCTGGTCTCAAACCCTGGGCTCAGGCAATCCTCTTGCCTCAGCCTTCCAAAGTGCTGGGATTATAGGCTGAGCCACCACGCCTGGCCAGCCTAAGAACTTTAAATGCTTTGTTGAGATTAGCAACAGATGAGGCCAGAAATGTCAGGTCATGAAGGGGTATGGGGAGAATTTTAAGGAACTACATGACAATCAGATGTGCATATTACAAAGATCTTTCTGGCTATAAGTAGAGGATATATTATAGGAGAATGTGAATTAATGAAGGCAGAAGGACTTGTAAAAAAAGACCCGTGAATGCTGATCCAGCTGAGCACTGGTTGGAGTCTGAATGAAGAGTGAGCCTGTGGGAATGGAGAAGAGACAGGATATCTGAGAGAGATTCGGAGGTTAGAATTGTCAGAGAGGGATAGGCACAGTAGCTCACACCTTTAATCCAGCATTTTGGGAGGCCAAGGCAGGAGGATCACTTGAGGTCAGGAGTTTGAGACCAGCCTGGGCAACATAGCGAGACCTCATCTCTACAAAAATAAAAAAAAATTAGCTGGTCATGGTGGTATGTGCCTGTAGTCCCAGCAACATGGAAGGCTGAGGCAGGGAGATCACCTGAGCCCAGGAGGTTGAAGCTGCAGTGAGCCACGATTGTGCCACTGCACTCCAGCCTGGGTGACTGAGTGAGACCCTGACTGAAGAAAAAAAAAGTCAGAGGGTAATTACAATAATGATTGGAAGCATCTATTGAACATTTGGCAGCTGCTAACAATCTCCGCCACAGCCCTGTGGTGTAGACACTATCATTAGCCTCATCTTGCACCTGAGGAACCAGAGCTGTTAAGTAACCTGCTGAAGGTTATATAGTGAGCAAGTGCTGGGGTCTAGATTTGAACCTAGGCTCTTTGACTCCAGAGCCCATGCATTTGACCCTGTGTTGCACTAACTCTCACCATTTTCATGGACCACATCTACAGAGGGAGATCAAGACAGAGACAACTGAATGAGGAAGTAAGAGGGCCACATCTCTGATGGCTGTGAGATCACTGATTGGACAAATCCTGGGAGAACTGGACTTAAGGTAATATCAGTGTAGCACTCAACAATAATCACACGACAGTGTCTTAGCATACATGGAGGATCACTGCTTTGCAAATCATATTTACCCTCTTCTTTTCATATACGTGATGAAGAAGAGAATGTCTCCATGCTCACTGTGGCAGAGAATGCCGGTTATCTCCAACATTCTTTCTTACCTTCTTCTGTAGTACATAGATGACTTGATTTTTAGGAGCTCTTGGCCACCTAGAATATTTTCTTCCCCAGCTATTCATGGGCCACATGGCTCAATGTGAGAGGAGGCAGGGTGAGCAACTTCTAGGAAGTGTCTTTCTTTTTCCTGGCTGGAATGCTAACACGATGACTGGAGCTGGGGGAGCCATCTTGAACCATGATGTGGGGCTGAGGATGGTAGACCAACAACAGAGGAGGAGTGTAGGTTTTTGTTTTGTTTTGTTTTGAGTTGGAGTCTCACTCGGTCACCCAGACTGGAGTGCAGTGGCCGCTCCCGGCCACCGCAGCCTCAACTTGCTGGGCTCCGGCGATCCTTCCGCCTCAGCCTTCCGAGTAGCCGGAATTACAGGCATGCGCTACCACGCCCGGCTGATTTTTTGATTTATTGTAGAGATGAGGTCTCGCCAAGTTGCCCAGGCGGATCTCGAACCCGCGGGCTCAGGTAATCCACTCACCTCAGCCTCCCAAAGGCGTGGGATTACAGGCTGAGCCACCAAGCCCGGCTGGAGTGTAGGTTTTTAAGACTATGGATGGGGGTTCAGGGGGGCTACATCAGCCCTGAACTTATGACCTCTGAGCAAGTGCCTTGTTGTTTAAGCCACTTCTGTTTGTATTTTTCTGGTTCTTAAAGACAAGCCTCATCCTAACTAACCCTAATTAATATATTGATTATGAGATATTTTGAAGAGTATATTTTGCTATAATTTTTTATTGTTACCTTTTGTTGACATTTTATCATGCACTTTATAACATTTCAGTCAACAACAGACAGCTTGAGTGGTGGTGAGCCCATAAAGTTATCATATCATATTCCTACTGTACCTTTTCTCTGTTTAAGAAAGTTTAACTGAGTGATCTATCACAGAAATAAAGAACTGAATACCACATGTTCTCACTCATAAGTAGACCCTGAACAATTATCATGATACTATAAGAAAGGGATTGGGGCCAGGTTCGGTGGGTCAGCTAGTAATCCCAGAACTTTGAAAGGCCGAGGTAAGCAGATTGCCTGAGCCCACGTGTTTGAGACCAGACTGGGCAACTTGGTGAGACCTCGTCTCTACAATATATCAAAAATTAGCCAGACTTGGTAGTGCATGCCTGCATTTTCAGCTACTTGGAAGGCTGAGGTGGAAGAATTGCTGGAGCCCAGCAGGTTGACGCCAGGGTGGCCGTGAGCATGCCACTGCACTCCAGCCTGGACAACGGAGTGAGACTCTAACTCGAAAAAAAAAAAAAAAAAAAGAAAGGGATTGGCAGTAGTGGGAAACTTCCCAGGGTGGGGGCACACCTCATCAATAAGGGTACCTGATCTCGAATCAGCTAAAGTGGGGACCAAAGTGAGGCCCAAACTTTACCTATACCAGTGACCATTTGTATACCTAACCCTGAATTGTACCCCACATCTTTAAAATAAAAAACAAATTTTTTAAAAGGAATGTTTAGATACATAACTGCTTTGACATTGTGTGACCTTCTCCTACAGTATTCTGTGCAGTAATGTGCTGTACAGGTTTGCAGCCTAGAAGCAATAGGCTATGTCATATAGCCAAGGTGTATAGTAGGCTGTACCATCTAGGTTTGTGCAAATAGGAGGGGCCCCAAAACCATTTTATTTATATGAAATTGTTTATTTATTTTCACATGTTTAAACTTCAGTCACCTTCAAAGTACTCTCAGTTTGATACAAAACATCTATAAAGATGCTTTTTCCACTGTTCAAAACAGTTTTTGAACTTGCCAGTTTTGGTGCCTTTTAGTGCTTCTGTTGTTTTTTGTTTCACCTCTTCCACATCGGCAAAATGTTTCCCATTGAGGAGTTTTTTCCATCTGGGGAAACAAAAAAAAAGTCCATCAGGGAGAGATTGGATGAATAGGGAGGGTGGGGCACAGGGGTCATGCTGTTTGGGGTCAAAACCTGTTGAACACTCAGCTCAGTGTGGAAAGGTGTGCTTGTAAATCACCTGTCATGAAATGGACAAACACACTGAAAGAATCTGTAAATGAAAAACTCACAGAAGCCTAACACATCCTCTTACAACAATGTTACCTGGTACACTGATGCCGATGGGTGCCTAGAACATTTACTGAGCAAGGGAAAGTCTGTACTACAAGGGTACTGCCCTCCAAAAAATAATTGTGGTTTTTCTGGAGTCCTTTCATTCATTCTATGTTGTTTGTACAATGACAGAAATCACCTAACCGAGCATTTCCCAGAACATATCTCCATTATTAAGTGACACATGACTACATTGAGTTCTTACTCAGAGATTGTTTTGATGCTGGTGACATAGCAGTGAGCAAAACAAAATCCTTACCCTTTTGGAGCTAACTTTCAAGTGGAGAAGAGAGGCAATGAACAAATATCTAAATATTGCCCTATAATGCCAGTTACCATGCTATTGCCTCAGTTCTTAATCACCCATCTTCCTCTGCTTGGTTGGGGTTAGGGGCAGGGACTCAGCAAACCACTTTGGTGCTTAGCCCTCTGCCTGGATCCTTGTTGGGTTCTGCCAATAGGGGGCACCAGAGGGATCGTGGACAGCAGGAAGAGAAAGAGAGAAACCTGCTTGCTCTCTTCTGCCAACCTTGGGGAGCCAGCCTTATCCCATTCCTATGGAAACACCAGTATCAGCTGCAGGTTCCTTAGTTGTCTGGGTTCCAGCTTTTTAAGAATCCCCACTTTTCTATCCCAGCCCTAGGGATGAGATCTACTTTCTGCAGTTGTCAAATCCGAGAGACTGTGGTGATGCCCCTTTGCACTTTCGGT
The DNA here is from genome assembly GCA_027257055.1 of Cephalopachus bancanus. NCBI lineage: Eukaryota > Metazoa > Chordata > Mammalia > Primates > Tarsiidae > Cephalopachus > Cephalopachus bancanus. The sequence continues at coordinate 1,941,197 of JAPVLO010000006.1, forward strand.
TCTTCAATACCCAGTTAGCAATTCTTTATATTCAGTTCTCTGTGTCAAGATGACTGGTGTGGATTCTTACCCTTAACCAGACCCCAACTGGTGCAAGGCAGGATTGTGTCACAGTTATAGAGACAGTAGGATGATGTCTCCAGGGATTCAAGATGGCCTCCCAGACAGAGCTTTAGGGGCATTACTTCTAAGGGGCACCACATGTGTGTTCTGGCTCTTGGCTTGTTAGGTTCACAAACTCGATTTGGTCAGGGCAACCGGGGTTTCCCAGGTTCTCAGCCATGGGTCAGTGCAAAACAAACTCACAGGGGATCAAGATGTGGAGTGTAAACCGATCACCACTTCACTAGATGCTGTAGGTTTGGGATAGCCATGCTCCCCGTTAGCCTTTCTCTCCTTTTAGGCAAGCCCATATAGGAATCCAAATGTGACCAAGGAATCCTCAGTAAGTGTGACATTCGAGAAAAGAGAAAGAGGGGGTGATCAGGAGTGGTCCCAGCTGTGAGGTGACCAGATTATGACATTCTAGCACATTCATCTCTACTAAGGGACAGTCTGCCAAGTGGAGCAGAAAGCTTGTGTTCTCCTGGGAGGACACTCTCTTCCCTGGACAGAGACACAGATAGCGTGCAATCTGTGACTGCTTGGGCCCCCTTGGACTCCTCGTATCTGGATTTCATGCAGGTCAAACCTTTTTTTTGTTCATATATCCTTTCTGCACGTGGATCTGAGGCCTGTTCTTTTTTACATTCAATGAACACCAGATGATAGTTTCTGTTTCTTTAATTCTTTTGACTTATCTTCTAAGGTGACATTCCGAAAGCTAATACTACCTAATTAATTTAACTGAGGGCACAGTCTTATTTCTGAATCACTGTAACGCCCGAGAATGGACTTCAGATCGTTATGACCTCTGAGGGGAGAGATGTGAGCTAGCCTTGTAGTCAAGTAGAACATTGAGAAAAGCAGGGAGCAGAGATGAGTGTTCCTTGCTCAGAGGCAACCTCCCAGTTGGCTGGGGAAGAGAATTTATGTGGGACCTGTGGTGGGTGACTGATGCGGGTCAGTGTCAGATTGTGGAAAACTTTGAATTCCAGGCTAAGGAGTTTGTACCTTATATAGACATTAGGGAACTGTGGCAGATTTGCATGTAGGGCTGGGGTGTTAGCATCAAAACCCAGCCTTCCAGCCTTATGACTCCAAGATCAGTGTTCTGCACATGACCAGCCTGTAGGCATACATCCTTGCTATATTCTCTTTATCCTCTCTTCATAAAACTTCCCTTTCAGTAAAGATGCTGGGTGGAGCGGTAGTTGAAGGGGTGAGTGGCTAGGGGGAGGTAGGAGTGAGGAAGCTTAAGGAAGCAGGAGCAAAAACACAAACATAAACCACAGAAGAGGAGAGTGAGCTATTGGTTATTATTTCCATTCCTGTGGATATGAAATACTATCCCAATTGTGGGAAGCTGAGAAACGCCACTGCAAAGTAAAAGAGAAGCAGTCACATTAACAGTGATGTTCAGATGTTGGAAAACAGCTAAGGTGTAGACTTACGTTATGGAAATATCCTTAACCTCAACCAAATTCCAAGAACATTCTGAAAGAGAATGCTGGCAAGGCTGGATTTGCTTTTAGGGTCTTCGCCATTAGAGACCCACAAAATTGTAAACCTTGGAAACTGCTGTGCTTTAAAAAAGGCTTCTGAACCCTTGTTATTTAAAATGCATTTTTTCCAGCATCATTTCAAATGAGTCAAAACTCCCTTCTTTTTTTTTTCCAACTGACTACATGTGTCCAAATCAGCTTTAGAAACAATACAATTCTAAAGACGAGTATATCCTAAATTCCCAAGCCACTCCAGTTTGCTGAGATGCAAAAGGTTTGGGGAAAACAACAACATATGACCAAATGGGCTTTCTAGTTCTTCCTCCATCAGGCCACGACTGGAAACATGGCCACACTGTATCTTCCTGCAATGGTTCACACTTTCTTTTAGTTACTGTTGTTCTTCCACGAAGCCAATGCTGCTGGGACTGGATCTACTTCTCTTAACCTCTGGTGTTTTCTGCTGTGGCTTACCTTATTAGGTCATAGGGCATGTGGTTGTCATGCAAACATCACTCCTGCCACCATCCCTGCGGGGTCACTGATGTGGATGCCATTCCTTGCTTTTTTTTGCTTTGATTCCTGGTTCCCTTGTCTTTAGCCATGCCTACACCTGGATGGAATAAGAACTCCTTCTCCAGGAATAAATCCAATGTTTGATGGCAGAGTAGGGTGACACTACTTAAAAACGTATTGTAGGCTGGGCTCGGTGGCTCAGTCTGTAATCCCGCGCCTTTGGGAGGCTGAGGTGAGTGGATTGCCTGAGCCTGCGGGTTCGAGACCCGCCTGGCCAACTTGGCGAGACCTCATCTCTACAATAAATCAAAAAATCAGCCGGGCGTGGTAGCGCATGCCTGTAATTCCAGCTGCTTGGAAGGCTGAGGCGGAAGGATCGCCGGAGCCCAGCAGGTCGAGGCTGCGGTGGCCAGGAGCGGCCACTGCACTCTAGTCTGGGTGACAGAGTGAGACTCCAACTCAAAAAAAAAAAAAAAAAAGTATTGTATTCTGGTAATGGACACCTTAAATACCCTGACTTGATCACCACGCATTATATAGACAAAACGAAATTTCACATATACCACACAAATTTGCATGAAGAAAGAGAAGAGCTCCTTCCTCAACCAGATGCTGTTCGTTATTAGGTTCCTGATGAAAAGGCCTTGCTCTTTTTATTAGTCACAGATATTAGTCACTAATTATTAGCCATTAATGTCAGAACTCTCATTTGACTTGATCTTGGAGGATTTTTTAAAAATCCCAGTATTGGAAGAACATTGCTCCTTGACAGTAGAGTCTCTTACAGTGCTTGGGCACTGTAAGACCAGGGAATTTCTGGGTCTCTAGGGCCTACCAAGGAGGCCAGAGTATGGCCTTTGTCCCTCTTCCTTGTTCAAGAGACTCAGACCAGGCACTAACTTCTAGTTCTGCTGGGTCCTCAGGCCAACTCGACACACAGCGGCCAACTCGACCCACAGAGGCCTGCCTTTGCATTTCTGAATTCCCGTGATGGGCATGCAAAATAGGCATTGCCTTCAGCATAGACTGAGACGCATTCACTTGATCCTTCCTCGGAGCTGGCAGGAGGCAGGCTGGGCATATGCCATGGAAAGAAGAAAACGACTCTGCCAGACTCTCCAGTTTCCAAAGTCAAGAAGAGATCCGGTGCCCCAAAACTGACTGCCTCCCAAGCGCAGCAGAGATGGCTCATTGCAAGAGGCACTTCTGCTGTGGAATGCTTGGGAGACCTCCTGGGTGCCAATGCCACTGGCCTGGTCTGTGATATCCTTCAGCAATTCCTTTTAAGGAAATTGTGTGCCTGGGTTGTAGAAGCAAAGAAGCCTATTAAGTTACTCTAGATTTTAGGCAGAGGAGGGACTGTTTTTCACCATCAGGGAGAAACTTTGCTTGCGCTATTCATCTGGAATATTCTGTCAATCTCCATATGTTGACATCCTACCAACTGCTTGGTTTGCTTAGCATGGCACACCTTCCTTGAATCCCTTGCCAGTTCTTGCCCAACCTACCTGCTATACACATCTTTCATATCATAAATTTGCTTGGGGTGGTGACTGGTAAACTTGGCTTTGATACATCACCAACATAATGTTTTGTGCAAGGTAGACTGCCAAATTAAATTGAGGTTTCTGTGTCTGCATAGTAATAGAATTTGTTAAATTTAAAGATCTTGTTTTGCTATAGATAACTACCGTTTTATTTATAATTAAAATATGTTTTTCTATAACTATAAAAATACTCCTTTTCTTAAAGTCACAATATTTTAACAGTTCTGAAAATTAGACATCATTATCAAAACTTCTTAGCATTTGTGCTTTGTCTAAATCCTGCAGAAAAAAATGCATGTTGAAATTTGATCAGGTCAGTTGCTCTTTTTTCAAAAGATTATTTAACTCTTAGAAACAGTGAAGAGAATATTAACTTGTAAATATTAAGTTCAGTATTTTCTCTTGGATTTTATTTTTACATATGGGACAAGTTCATGGTGATAGCTTCTTGTTGATGTTGGGAAGAGGATGGATGTGATCTGGATTTGCTGCTTCCTGACATCCTGTTATTTTCCCTAAATGGCAATGATTTTTTTTTTTTTTAAGTCAGGGTCTCACTCTGTGTGCAGTGACACACCCATGGCTCTCCACAGCCTCAGCTTTCCAGGCTGAAGCTATCCTCTTGTCACAGCATCCTGAGTATCTGGGACTACAGGTGTGTGCACTCTGCCTGGCTAATTTTTTTTTTTTTTTTTTTTTTGTAGAGACGAAGCCTTACTATGTGGCCCAGGCTGGTTTTGAACTCCTAGGTTCTCAAGTGAGCCTCCCGCCTCAGCTTCCCAAAGTGCTGGTATTATAGACGTGAGCCACCATGCCTGGCCTACCAGTGATTTTTATTCAGCCAAAGAATACAGTTCTTTGAAGGTCCTTGCCATTAGCTCTAAAATTTATTTCACCAGGTGACAATTCTAGCATTTCAGATTTTAACATAAAAAAGCAGATCTTGGAATTGCTGGCTTTGATGCTTAGCCTTGGATTGTGGTCATCTGTTAGAGTCTCATAGTCTTCTTTGTTTATGCTTATGTGAAATTTCTCTGCTAAAAAGTTCAGACACCTTAAACATCCGCACACTTCCACCAGACCTAGTGCCCTTAGCTCACAGTTTCCTGGTAAATATGACATTTCTTCAAGGAAATGGGATTTTTGCTGAGCTTCAACTGCTACTCAAGACCACATTTTTGTACGTTATTGATTGATTGATTGAGTCAGGGTCTCGCTCTGTAGTCCAGGTTGGGGTGCAGTGGTACCATCATGGCTCACTGCAGGCTCGACCTCCTGAGTTTAGGGGAAACTTCCACCTCAGCCTCCTTAGTAGCTGAGACTACAGGTGTGCACCACCATGCCTGGCTAATTCTTTGTTTTTTTGGTAGAGACGAGGTCTTGCTATGTTGACTAGACGGGTCTTGAACTCCTGAGCTCAAGCAAATCTTCTCGCTTTGGCCTCCCAAAATGTTGGGATTAAAGCTGTGAGCCACTGCGCCCAGCAAGACCACATCTAAATGGCCTCAGGCAAGTGAAGTTCCACCTGCTTAGAGTCCTGGCCTGAACTGGGGGTCTTTGGAATTTGACTCCAGAGCTATTCTTGGGTCGCTAAATTTATTTCCATGGACTGACAAAGTTGGGTTGTGCATACAAGTGAAGGCCATGTTTGATTCATGTAGTTGATTAGAAGTTATTTTACCCTGAAAGCTACTGTGTTTCAGCTGGATCAGTTTAACTTAGTTGTTCTCTGGAGGAGACATGAACAATTATTTCTCTTTTTCCTTTTGTCGTCAACAGTTAGACATTCATGGGCTCTCATACCCTCAGACATCACTTAGCTATCATTAAATATAATTTGGACCTTTAACAATGCTGTCAATACACCATGGCATTTTGTCATCACTTTACTATTGGTTAAAATCCCTTTCACTTATGCAGACTTCGCCCCCTTTCATCTTTGTGGTTGCCAGACTTGTAATTTGTTTTTCTGTTTAATAGAAACCTTAGAATCATTGGTATAAAGTATGCTATGAAAAACACATGCTTTTTAAAATAGCTCTTTCGTCTTCAAAAATGAAAATACTGTGCTTTCATCTGTTCCAATACCAGTAAATGCATATTTTATAGCATCTTCTTTAATCCCCTCAACATGATAATTAAACATTTTTTATACCAGAGTCAACTCTCTGAAACTACTTTTATATGTCTCTTCATTTTCCTTTATATGGAAGAGATGCTGGGTGCGATATTTATGCAGCAAAGAGGATGCTGAACAATTCTGAATATTAGCAAGAATTTAAATGTCTATGGATAAAAATGTGGAAGAACCAAAATGTGGCAACTCTTTAAAAATATCTAATTCAGCTGGGCTCGGTGGTGCCTTTGGGAGGCTAAGGTGAGTGGATTGCCTGAGCCCGCAGGTTCGAGACCCACCTGGGCAGCGAGACCTCATCTCTACAATAAGTCAAAAAAGCAGCCGAGTGTGGTAGCACATGCCTGTAATTCCGGCTACTTGGAAGGCTGAGGCAGAAGGATCACCGGAGCCCAGCAGGTCGAGGCTGCGGTGGCCGGGAGCGGCCACTGCACTCCAGTCTGGGCGACAGAGTGAGACTCCAACTCAAAAAAAAAAAAAAAAAAAAGAAAAAAATTAAAAATATCTAATTCTTGCCTTGTTTTTCCTCAAACTCAAAAAAGGCCCCCCTTCAAGAAAATGAATGATATAGGGTCTTTTACTGATCTTTCTAATTAGAAAGAAAATTCAAGTTCAGAACTGTAATTAAATGTGACATAAATGAAATACTTTTCAACCTAATCAAGAGAAAATATAGCTTCTAAATTTCTAATGTTAAGTGTTTTCAGAGTTCTAAAAATAGATATACATTGTCATTTACAGAACTACTTGAAACGTATGCATTTCATGTAGGAAATAAAGATGTCGTTTTAACTACGGAATAGCATACATATAGTAAAGTTCATAACTACACATCAGGAAATATCTTTCAAATGTATACACCTGTGTGACTATCACTCAGATTAGGATGAAGCACGTTTTCAGCACCCCAAAAATCTCTGTGCCTCTTCTCAGTCAATGCTGACTGCTTCACTCTCTAGCCCCTGTACCACAGATCCATTTTGCCTGTACTTGGTCTTCAGAGAACATGGAAACGCCTCATGTGCTCTTTTGTGACTGGCTTCTTGCAGTCAACATAATGTTTGTAGAATGACTGTTCCATGATGCGTGTAGCAACCGTGTATCCTTTTTTTCCCCTCTGTGGTCTTCCCAAATATGGGTTTTTGTAATACCTCTCCTCCTGAAAGGTGAAGGGAGCATTATACATAAGGAGTGACAGCAAACAAAAATCAGCCTTACTCTGTTATTAGCTGAGGAGTAAGACCTGTTAGCCGACATGTGTGCTCTGAAGCAGAGCTCTAAGAAGTGTGAACTGAAAAAAAAAGTCTGAGCTGGAGCACACAGAAGGTCAGGTTTCTGTCTCAACCTCTCTCTTCCCATTCCAAACCCACATCTTGGATTTTACCGTCATGTGACCAGCTACTTGGCACCATGACTGGAATGGCCAGACAAAGCAGAGTGATGCTGGGGCCTGTCCTGAAGAGGTGGGTGCTGATCTGGTTACCTCTCCTTCATGTGGAAGTGACAACCTAATGCAGGGTAACCATGTCTGACATTTTAAAGTCCAATGATCCCTTCCTAGAACAATGTGACCTGACCAGTGCACACATTGAAAGGCATCTTAGTATTTCCTCTTGAGGATGATTGAGAAAGAACTAGATAGAAGTTATTTTACCCTGGAAGCTACTGTGTCTCAGCAGTTTAACTTAGTTCTCTGGAAGAGACAAAATCCTTCATTCTCTTTTCAGTGGAAGGTAGACTGAGGGGCCCTCCCTAGCTTCTATAACCCTTTTTCATTTACACTTATTTTCTTCAAACAGTCAGTATTGATTGACTCTTGACTATAGAATGAAGTCTTACCTCTTCTTTCACAGAATCCGAGTCATGGGATGTGGTGGAGGAACCAACCAGAGGAAGGGCCAGTCTGAGTCTTGGTTCTGACACCAGGGTGCCAAAGGGAGGACTCAGGTCACTTGATTCATGTCTCTTATTTCTCATCTGTAAAATGTGGAAGTTTGACTCATGGGCTTCTTAGCACCACAGAGAAGTTTTAAAGGCAGTAAATTACAGACTATACAAGGGAGTACATTTTCCATCTCCATGCTCTCCCAGTCCTTTGGTGAAAGAATCTATAAGACAGACGATCTAATTATTCCAGGGGATTTCTGGATATCCAGCCTTTACCAGGATGGGCAATGCTAAATGCCAGCTCCAACTGTTGGTGCAGGTGTTAGCTTCACTCTGAGGGTCTTGTTTTAATGTATTCATGTGAAATGATTTGGAGATGAAACATTCAGAGAGAAGAGTTGAGAGGGAGTGGCAGATTAAAACCCACTAACAGCTTAGATATTCCCTAGAGAGTAGAACTGCTTCCTTAGGCTTAGCAGATGCCCCACCCATCGTGTGTGTGTGTGTGTGTGTGTGGTGTGTGTGTGTGTGTGTGTAGAGGGAATTCTATGGGCAGGGTTTTTATGTCTGCTCTACAGGCAAACGTCTCAGCACTTCCAGGGCCATTTATGGCTTTCCAGTTACACATTTTTCTTGTTTTTTTACTTTCATGGAAAACAAGCTATATTAGTGACCTATTGCTGCTGTCAAAAATTATCACAAATGTAGTGGCTTAAAACAACACAAATTTATTATCCTGTAGTTCTGGAAGTCAGAAGTCCAGAATGGGTCTCACTTTGCTAAAAACAAAGGGTTCACGTCGTTGTGTTCCTTTCTGGAAACTGTAGGGAAGACTGTTTTCTGACTCTTTCCAGCTTCTAGAGGCGGCCCTTTGGCTCGTGGTCCCTTCTGCCATCTTGAAAGTTAGCAGTCGATGGTAGAGTCTTAGTCATATCACATCACTATGACACTGACTCTTCTGCCTCCATCTTTCACATTAGAGGACCTTTGTGATAACTTTGGGCCCATCCAGATAATCCAGGATAATCTCCCTATTTTACTTTTAAAATTTTTATTATTTATTTATTTATTTATTTTTGAGTTGGAGTCTCACTCTGTCGCCCAGACTGGAGCGCAGTGGCCGCTCCCGGTCACCGCAGCCTCGACCTGCTGGGCTCAAGTGATCCTTCCGCCTCAGCCTTCCAAGTAGCCGGAATTACAGGCATGTGCTACCATGCCCGACTGACTTTTTTTTTTATTTATTGTAGAGATGAGTTCTCGCTGCCCAGGCGGGTCACGAACATCTTCAACCTTAACTCCCTTTTGTGTGTCACATAATGTATTCACTTACTCTGATGATTAGGATGTGGACCTCTTTCAGACAGCGGAAGGGATTAATCTGCCTGCATACTACATTGGCATATATTAATTTCTTTATCTAACTAAAAAGAATTAAGTTAACTGTGATTAACATTTTCTGGATGCAAAACTTTTTATTTAACTAGGGGAAATCACCTTTTGTATAAAAAGCACTTCCGAACAGATGCATGATTAGCAAAGAATAGTCACATGTTCAATTATAAAACTGGAGGGATACTCTTCTTCCTTTATGTATAGGAAGTGTAAGAAGGACAATATTACACAAAAGTGATGAGTGTGTTTATGTAAAAAATGTGTGTGTGTAGGTAGTTGTGTGCTGGAGCTGGCTCACATGGCATGTGAAGGCGATTGTGTGTCTATATTTTCCCAAGTTCATATTCAGTGACATCATGTTCAGTGGCTTGAAATTAGCTACGGTGAAAGAATTTACACCAGAGAAATTGGCATATGCTACAAGGCAGGGGTTTATTTTCCCTGGAAAGCCCATTGTTAAACAGTGACCAGCACACCACTAGGGTTGAGACTCACTGCCTCCAGTTAACACACACAGCAACACCATGTGGCTTACTGTACAAGTGGGTCCCCAGATCCTGTAGCTGGAGAAGGTGCAGATCCCTGAATGTTGTTGTTCTCCCAATACTATCTAGACCTTCCTAGTTTCTTCCTTTCTTTCTTTCTTTTTTTTTTTGAGTTGGAGTCTCCCTCTGTCACCCAGACTGGAGTACAGTGGCCGCTCCCGGCCACCACAAACTCGACCTGCTGGGCTCCGGCGATCCTTCCACCTCAGCCTTCCAAGTAGCCGGAATTACAGGCATGTGCTACCACGCCCGACTGATTTTTTGATTTATTGTAGAGATGAGGTCTCGCTGCCCAGGCGAGTCTTGAACCCGCGGGCTTGGGCAATCCACTCACCTCAGCCTCCCAAAGGCGCGGGATTACAGGCTGAACCACTGAGCCCGGCTGACCTTCCCAGTTTCTACAGGAGTGAGGACTGGGTGGGAGCTATACTTTCTCTCATGTGGACAAATGGTTGCTTTTTTGTCACTCACCACCGTTGGAACTTCTGTGTAGCACTTTCCCTAACTAGTTGGTTCACCTGCCGTCACTCCATCCCTTTGCACCACCCCAGAGCAGGGCCAGAGTGCCTTCCTCTGAGTTGCATTAACTGTGTTTGTCCTTGCCTGTGCTTGCCTTGCTCTCCTGGTAGCTATGAGATCAGTGCTACTCATACTTCAGGGGAGTCATGAAGGGAGCTTGTTAAAGCACGAATTCCAAGGCTCTGCCCCCAGAGATTCTGATTAAGAAGGTCTGGGGTGTACCCTAAGAATCTGCGTTATTGACAAGCACTATTATTATTAGTGTGATATTCACATTATTAACAGGATTCTGAGGTCAGAGGCCCAGCTGGAAGCTCCCTGAAGGCCTGGCAGGTCAGCCTCCTCACTGCATCCTGTCCACATCCTGTGAGTTCTCAGTGGGGAAAGAGCAGAGTCATCTTAAAGAAACATGGGTCCTAGACCCCAGGAGGATTCTCTCAACTGGTAGACAAAGATTATGCCTATTATACACATAAGTGGGTACAGAATACCATATTCTGGGGTTCCTAGAAAGGAGGACATCTCCCCCCAGAACTTTATCAGGTGAAAGTGTGAAAAATTCACACAATCACCAAGACAATGATCTTCAGGAACCTGAATATTCTGAATATTTGAGACCATCTGAATGACTTATTGAACTTTTCACTTTCCATGGGCATGCGTACTGGATGTTGTACAAACATAGACCTTCTAGCCAGAGACAATGTTGAGGGGAAGATTCGATCTGCACCAAACCCAATCCAACTTGTTTTTCAGCATCCAACCACTCTGACTGTGGCAACTTAGCAGAAAAAAACTTGAGATGGTTATGTGGTTACTAGCTTTACTCTTTTTCATTTTACATGTAAAATGTTTGGGGTCAGATTGGTTTTCTTTAAAACTATGGTCCAAATTAATTTATACTGACTTGATTAAAAAGAGAGAAATTGCTACCTTTAAGAGATTTTTTACCTCAAGTCCTCTGATATTTGAGACAGTTTTTTTTTTTTTAATTCCTGGGATGCAATCCTTTACTAGCATGTAGGCAAATTTCAAGTAAAGGAAAGAGTAATGAAAAATCTAATGTAAAGGCTATAATTTTCTAAAGATGTCTGTTCCTCATTAAGATCAAGTGCATGTCAGCCATCTTATATTTTGGGACCATCCACCAAATGCAGGAACTGTACCGGGTGCTTTTCCATGTATCCAGCGTAATCGGTTTTTCTAGTTCAATAAACATATGAAAAAGAAGGCAAATGAGATATTTCTATATCTCATCTGCATATATACTTATTTGAGTTATTTAACAGAAAAGACCTCGACCATGTAAAACTTGGGTTTAAGCCGGGCTCGGTGGCTCAGCCTGTAATCCCGTGCCTTTGGGAGGCTGAGGTGAGTGGATTGCCTGAGCCTGCGGGTTCGAGACCCGCCTGGGCAGCGAGACCTCATCTCTACAATAAATAAAAAAATCAGCTACTTGGAAGGCTGAGGCGGAAGGATAACCGGAGCCCAGCAGGTCGAGGCTGTGGTGGCTGGGAGTGGCCACTGCACTCCACAGTCTGGGTGACAGAGTGAGACTCCAATTCAAAAAACAAAAACGAAAACAAAAAATACTTGGGTTTAAATTCTAGCCCTGTCACTCTGGGTCTCATCTGCTTTGTATAAAGAATGCAGAAAATAATGTTTACCTTAAGTGCCACATAAGGAAATGATGAAAATCAAGTGCAATAAGACATGTGAAAGAGTTTTATCAAAGAGCAAGAGCAAAATTAATATAGTTTATAATAATAATGTACTGTAGATTTTGACTATCATTTATCAATATTAAGTTCTAGATGCAAGTTGAGCATTTCAGTCTTATAAATTCCAATTTATTTTCTTTATTCCAGTTCCCTCTGGTAGTGCAATAGAATTACTGTATTATCATTTTGAGATAAAGTTATAGTATTACATTTTGAGATGAATTATTATATTGTCATTTTGAGATAAAAGTTGTAAAAATATTTTATCTTCCTTTCCTTTTGCGAGGGGAGGGGTCTTACTCTGTTACACAGGCTAGAGTGCAATGATCCTGGCTCATCACAGCCTCGACCTCCTGGGTTCAGGTGATTCTTCCACCTCAGCCTACCAATAATTGGGACTACAGGTATGCACCACTACCTCAGCCAATTTTTGTATTTTTTGTAGAGAAGAGAGCTTGCTATGTTGCCCAGGCTGGTCTTGAACTCCTGGGCTCAGGTGATTCTCCTGCCTCGGTCTCCTGAAGTGCTGGAATTGCAGGTGTGAGTCACCACACCCAGTCCCTTTTCCTTTTAAAACTTTCTTTCCATTAGTAATTGTGCTGGAAGAGTCTCAGAATCATATGGATTTTCATATACCAGTTGGTCAGAGAGTAAAGGGTACAGTCAGCTATTCCCCACTAACAGGAGTGAAAGGAGTTAGTAGTACTTACACTTTAACCTCCAAAGAACTGTGTCTCATGACATACTGTTGTCTCTTTTTCTTCTTTTGTCCTGTTCTTGTGGAAGTACACCTAGGTTTTTGAGGAGGCCTCAGCAGTAAACACGGTCTGTGATGCCCATCCGGTTCTTCCTTTTCTTTCCAAATTTCAAATCTGACCTAAAAAGAGAGGCAATTCTAAATGAAAATATAACTTTTTAATTACTGAAACTTATTCTTTTTGGTTCTCTCTGTCTCTATATCATACACACAGCAACTTTGTATAAGTCAATGTTAAACATCGAGGCCCATTGAAAGAAAAAATAATTATGTAACTATAGTATCTAATGAATCTAGACTATAAACACTTCAAGAGTTATTAGAACACACTAGCATAATTTCCTTCCCCAGACGCTTTTCCTGTTTACAGAAGTAATATGTTAATCATAGAAAATGTGATAAATATGGAAAAACACCAAAGAAGCAGCAAATTGCATGTTATTCCACCATTCAGAGACAACGCTTATCATTATTTTTTAGAATCACTTTCTAGTCTTATTTTGTTTGTAAGTATGTGCATATTTGTATATACACTCTTTTTTCACACATCCAAGGTTATACTATAATTATGTTTCTTTTTCTTACATGATAAACATTTATTTCTCACAGTCCTGGAGGCTGAAAAGTCCAAGATCAAGGTGAAGGTAGATTCAGTTTCTGGTAAAGGCCCTCTTGTTGGCTTGCAGACTTCTTGCTGTGTTCTTACCTGATGAAGAGAGAATGTTCCTGTGTCTCTCCCTCTTTTCAGAAGGTCATGAATCCCATCCTGGGGACTCTGCTCTTATGACCTCATCTTAACCTAATGATCTTTCAAAGGCTCCGCCTCTAAATACCATTACACTGAGGGGTTAGGACTTTGACATGGATTTTAGGGGGCACAAACACGCAGTCTACAACATTCTTTTCTGGGTTCTCCAAAGTTCATGTCTTTCTTGCATGCAAAATAATTCATTCAACAGACTCGAAAATCTTGACTTGTTAGAGTCACAACTTTAAAGTTCAAGGTCTCATCTAACTATCATCTAAATCAGACATTATAATTATGTTTTATAGCTCGGATTTCGTATAATATATATTTAACATTTCTATACTAGCAAGCATTTTTCTATAGTAGAGTTCCTAGTATGTATTGAGTAAACATTTGTGAATAAATACATTATTTTGAATAGCTTTATGATGTTTCATCATATGAAAATACCATAACTGGTTTTATCAGTTTCCTCTCTCATCCATTTTACAGTAGAAATATCATGGAGGAAGGTGAGAAGTGATTTGTACAGTTATGGTCACACTGAGGGAGGAAGAGAAACCATCTGATGAGGACAGAAAGTCATGTGAAACTCTCTGTGGGGGAAAGCCCAAGGGCAGAAGTGTGGCACTTTCAATAATAACCATGAGTTTTATGCCTGAGCTCTATTTCATTTAACTCAGAGACTTACCTACTAAACCTGGAATAATGTGGAGAGAGGGTTCTAAAGCGAGTTCAGATGCAGTCGTATGACCCAGATCAGTTAGTGATAATACTTTTGGCTGCAACAAACAGTAGCCTAAGTCAAACTGACTTGAACAATAAAGACATCTATTGAATTGCCTCAGTGAAAATCCAGAAGTTGAGCAAACTTCAGTCATAGTTCTACAATGCCTTCTGCCTTATTTTCTTGTGATTGTCACAGCTCTGCACTCCTCTATGGACTGATTTTGTTCTCAGCCTCATTCTCCTGGAGGCCTTTGGATGGCTGCTATTGGTTATCAGAACTACATGCGTTCTTGTTCACAAAGAATGAAGAAAGAAAACAAGAAAGCATATCTTATGAACAAAAGGAATAATTTATCCTGAAGACTCCAACAAATCTCTCCTATGTTTCATTGGCCCCAATGGGACTGGATATCTCCATTCCTCAGCCAATGACTGACAAGGGGAATGGCAATGAGATTACCACGATTTAGTTACTAACTAGCCAGGGCAAAATAATTGTTGGTGTATGTAATGCATTTCTGTGTAACAAACAGCCATAAAATCCCAACAATAGCACTTACTTATCCCATGTGTCATTATGTCTTGGCTGGAGGTCGACTGATCTAGCCTGGGCACAGTTGATGTGACTTGGCTGGGGTGCCTCTTCTTCCTGTACCTCTCCTTCTCTGCTCCATATAGCTTCTCCTCCTGAGACCAAAGGCAAGTTCTTCTCATGGTGAATGTGGGAGAGAAAGACGGCAAGCGGAAATGACACACCATCCCTTCTGTCTCATTTTGTTGGTCAAAGCCAGTCATATGACTAACCTTAAAGTCAAGAAGAGGAGAAATATTGTTTAGTTAGTGGAGGAACTTCACAATCACATGGCAAAAGGTGTAGGCAGTACTAAGACTAGGGTGAAGCAAGTGACCATTTGTCTTCAGTGACAAGTTTAAGGGGGCACCAAGTTATTTAATCAAGATAAATTATGTTTTAATGAAATATTTGTTAAAAATAAAAATTAATGCAAAAACATTCATGATAAGCAAAATACCAAAATGTTGAATAAAGACAGGATTGGTAAAGGGAGGGTTATAGGATTAGGGCCAATAACTCAGTCTACCATAGGCCACCAACTACAAAGTCCCTTTCTAGGACTCACATGCTCACACTTGGGAGAATCACAGGAAATTCTTCCTTCCTGAGGTTTCTGCTTGTTTCCTTCTAGATCTGTAGCTCAGATATCTCATTAAACTTGGAAGTCTCTAAGAAAATATCCTTAAGAATAAGATATTCCTTAAGACTTTTTTAGTGAAAAAGAAAAGAAAAGAAAATCGAGCCCCATTCAATGTTTTTTGTACATTAATTCATTTCTTGTTTGCTCGCTTAAGAATTGGTACAATCCCTGCAAAAATTGGAATTAGTAAGGTAGTACAGTGATTTTCTAGAGACTCAATTTCATAATACTTTGAGATTTTAAATACAGTACATGTTTTAACAAAGAACAGCTGAAGTGTTCTTGGATCCATCACAAATTCTGCCATGGGTGCTTAACTTTTTATAAATGAGATGGGCTTAGGAATTCAAGAGCATACATTTGTGTGGGGAGACCATTCTCCTGTCTTGTTTGGTGAGCGATCTGCTAATCCCAGCACTGAAGATGTTGGCAAAAATGAAAGACTTCCGAAGTTCATAGGACTCATGTGTGGAACTGTCATAGGTCCGTGGGCTGCCACAGAATTATACAGGAAATAGTTTTCAAGGAAACAAGAAGGAAAACATGATTGGATCCAAAAATCTTTCATTGTTTTATTTAAAAAGTAAATCTCCTCTCTAGCTTGAAATGTTAGAGCTACGACTTATTTTTTCTTAAATTTGCCCTAGTGGGAATCATAGGCTGGGTCACATGGGGTGACAACCACCTTTCCACCTCCTCTGACATTCGTCCTGGAATCCAGCTGCACACAGAGTCTTAAGGAAAGAAGTGGAGTGGGGGATAGAGGTTGGAGTCAAACCAAGAAGAAATAGGCATCTCACCGTGTGATGAGAGCTGACCAATGCTCAGTGAATTGTGAGCCTCCACGTATCTTTGTTGGTGGCCTGGCATGGAGTCTGAGATGTCCATGCCTATAGCCATCTCTTACGTTGATTAAGGTACTACATCTTCTGGGACCAAGGCAAAAGGCCAAGAGTTAACTTGGCAAGCATCTGACTCACGGCAGCACAGCTTGTGCATCAAGTGGGATTTAAAATGGAAATGGAGAAGGAAAAAGGTAGTATAAATTCTTGAAGAACTGGTTGAAGCCAGATTGAATGAGAACAGCAGGTATCATTTTGGAATAACTGTGACAGTGAGTGAGGTTTCTGAAGAAAACTATAAGGAGAGGCAAAAAATAAAACCAGTGGCTCCGGATGCCTCTATGTCGATATATGACACATCAATATTATGTGAATTTCTCAGTGTAGGATGATAATATGATTTCCCCAAAATAACCAAGATTTGGAACAAATACAGCAAAGAAAAGAGTACATCTAATCAAAATCAGCACACCCGCAGGGCGTGGTGGCTCACAACTATAATCCCAGCACTTTGGGAGGCCCAGGTGGGAGGATCACTTGAGTCCAAGAGTTTGAGACCAGCCGAGTCAATATAGTGAGATTTTGTCTTTACAGAAAGTTTTTAAAAATTAGCTGGGCATGAGGGTGCGTGCCTGTAGTCCCAGTTACTTGGGAGAGTTGAGCACAAGAGGTTGAGGCTGTGGTGAGCTGTGATCATGCCACTGCACTCCAGCCTGAGTGAAAGCCTAAGTCAAAAAACAAAACAAAACCATACCCAATAAAACATAGTAAGCTAGAGTGATGCCATATTTCCCCCTAAATTTCCCTTTTGAAGTCTGTTTTATACACAGTCATAGGAATGATCTCTTTTTGGAAACCCAGATGTAAGGATGCCATTTTCCAGATTTAAAAATGTTGGGTGAATTCTCATTGTTTACAGACTAAAGTTTAGATTTCCTGGTAGGGCATAAAATGCCCTTTAAAATCTGGCTTTATCCTACTTCATTCAATGTCCAAAATAAATATTTACTGAGGGCCCGCTCTATGCTGTTTCAGGGTATGTGTATGCTGGTGCACAAAAGTCCCTACCTCCCATACTGTAGCCACACAGGCCCCTCGTTATTCCCATGCCATGCCCTTCTCACAAGTTTTATTTATGTAATTCTGCCTGGACTGCTCTTCTGTTCCTTTACTGGGGAACTTCTACACATCCTTTAAGACCCAACTCACATCTCACATACTAGCTCTTCACTGTCGCTTTCCTTCACAGGCCAATCATCCCTACTCTGTTTTCAAATTTGTTTTCCAAGTACAGGACTTAGACTTTTATCCTTATTATTAGTTGTTTATTCATCTCTTGAATTGGTTTGTAAAACCAGTGATAAGAGTGAGAGCCAGCTGGGCGTGGTGGCTCAGCCTGTAATCCCAGCACTTTGGGAGACTGAGATGAGAGGATTGCCTGAGCCCAGGGGTTTGAGACCAGCTTGGGCAAATTGGTGAGACCTACAATAAATTACAAAAACTAGCTGGGCATGGTGGAACGCGTCTGTAGTTCCAACTACTTGGAAGGCTGAGGCGGAAGGATCACCTAAGCCCAGCAGGTTGAGGCTGCAGTGACTGTGAGAGCCTGGGAGACAAGAGTGAGACTCCAACTAAAAAAAAAAAAAAAAAAAAAAAAAGAAAAAGAGTGAAGGCCTGCAACATAGTAGGCAGTTACTGTCACGAAATGAGGGAAGAAGACATACATTGCACATGAAAATATAGAACTGAAAGTGAGGGCAAGAGGTGGATGTGGGAATGAGGAGAGAGAGAGAGAGAGAGAGAGAGAGAGAGAGAGAGAGAGAGAGAGAGAGAGTAGGGGGAAGCTTTCGGAGAGAGAAACTTGTCTATAAGGGCAAGTCTCAGATTTGTAGGACTTGGTGGGATGGTTTGGAAGGCCCAGAGAGGCATGTGGGGAATAACCTAGGAGGTGAAGCTGAGCTGTCAGGAGTGGAGTTCTGTCTGTCTAGCACTACAACCATGCCCTAGGTACTGCTGCTAAGCTCTGGGGAGGTGTGGCCTAGACTTGCTTCTAGTAGGGCAGATGCCTCTGTGTAAGTGTGTGTGCGCGTGTGTGTAGTGGGGCATGGAACAGTGAGGAGAGACTGTAGCATATAGAGTTTGAAACAAGATGAGCATAGAGAACATTAAAGAAAATATAGGAAGGAATCCATGGTGCAAATATGACTGTGTTCATAAGTCATTCTTCTGCTGTGTTATTTAGCCTCTGTTTATACGTGTGGGAGGGATGGGGTGAGGAGGGGGAAAAGGTAGCTGTTTGTCTTTAAAGAGGCAGAACTATGGCAGAAGATGAATAGAAGTGATCATGGTTGGAGGTAGTGACATGACTGTTCCTGTGACAAGACAAAGGAAATGGCAGGTGCCCCAGACACAGCTCACAAAACAAGGCAGGGGCCCAGGGATAACAGCACTTGAGAGCCGGTCCAGCCAAGCCTCACCTGGGTGTCATTCCAGTAGATTCAGAAAAGTCCTGACTCAGCTTGCTGACAATGACATTTCTCAGAGGGCACAGAAAGAACTAGGGAAACTGCTCCCTTCGGTACGTTTTAATGGCCAAGGCAGAATTCTAGGGCACACAGTACTTCTTATGGGTGCCTTGGGAGGACGCGTGTGATGGTCTGCAAGGGAATTTCATGAACTCTAAATTTGCAGAATGCTTATTTCTTAAAATTCAGGGGAAAGATGGACACGATTCCATGACCCAGGGTTTTGGAAGAAAGGACGCTTCCAGAGGGCCTGATGCACTCACCACTGGGACTTGGACTGTGCCATTACAACGGATCTGACTAAAAATAGAAGGAGCTGGGTGTGATGGCTCATCTGGGTGACAGAGTGAGATAGTCTCAAGAAAAAGGAAATAGAAGGGAGGAACCTCCTCTGCCCCACCCCCCTACACAGAATGGCTGTACCAGCAGCTTTCGAATGAGCTCCAAATCTAAAGGGGCAGTTGCCAAACCGCTGAGAAAAGCATGTGATCAGGATAAAACAGGTAGGGAGCAGTTGGATGTGGTGGCTTATGCCTGTAATCCAGGCACTTTGGAAGGCTGAGGTAGGAGGATTGCTTGAGCCCAGGAATCCTAGATCAGCTTGGGTAACATAGCGAGACCTTGTCTCTCCAAAAAAATAAAAAAAATTAGTCAGATGTGATGGCGTGTGCCAGTAGTCCCAGCTATACAGAAGGCTGAGATGAAAGTATCGCCTGAGCCCAGAAAACTGAGGTCTCAGCGAGCTGTGATCATGCCACAGCACTCCAGCCTGGGAGACAGAGTGAGGCCCCATTCAAAACAAAACAAAACAAAAAATAAGCGAGGAACATAGAATGCATAAGTAAGAATCATGTCAGAGGGGCCCAAACCCAAAATGAGCTGTGGGTTGTGAAGGTGGCTGAAAGCCTGAGGGAAGACTCTCACAGTCAATATTAAATCAGAAGACAGAGGAGTATATTTGGGTGCAGTTGTGAGCACGAGGTCTTACCTCACAGCTTCCATACCTATAAAAGGGACGTATTCCTACCTCGTAGGGTTGTTTTGAAAATTAAACAAAATGACATGTGTGAAACACTTGGAGCTGTGTCTGGCCCACAGCAGGAGGCTTGCATGACGTGCTTGAGGCCATCTGGGTCCTCATGTGTGTGAAGAAGGCCCAGATTTGGCACCAGGAATGTGATGGGAGCCACACAGATGACATGCCCACCCTTGAGGAGTTCATGATTATGACGGAGCAGTACAGGGCACTGAGCGTGAATAGCCTATGGGAGGGGAAGTAGGGAGTTGGAGGGCTTACCTGAGCAGGAGAGGTTTACACTGAGATGGAGGAGATGGGAGGTGAGAGCAGAGGGACAGCAGGAGGTTGGGGCTAAGGACCTGAGCGTCGGCCCTGACCCCTGGGCAGGGAGAGCTTCTGCAAGTGGCTCAGAGGAAGCAGAACACTGACACTTTCTGTTTTGTTTTAATCTTCTTTGCCAAAGAGAATCAGTTTGAGACCGAAAGGTCTCAGTGCTGGAGAGGGGAAATCAAAAGAGCACCTAGCTCTTCCAAATCTGAGCTGGCCCCTCCACCTGAGCCTCCAACTCCTGTCTCCCTTGCTTTTGATTGGCCCATGTCACCACTGTCACCTGTGTACCTACCTTTTTTTGGTGTGCATTGTCTTAAGTTGTCTTCCTTTCTATTAGTCACGTTCCACACTGGAATTACGTGCTTCTTTGGCTCATGGGCGGTATCTACATCTACTTTCTTTGATGTCTTTTCCAGATGCCTACTAAAGCATCTGAGCCTTTCTTCATTATAGATAGAATAATCTAGAAGGGAGGAGCTGTGGAGGTGACCTCCGTTAGGATGTCTTGCAGATGGTGACCCCAATTTCAAGAGATTCCACAGTATAATAAGAAAAAAGGAACCAACCCCTTAAATGAAGAACCTTCCATCACCTCTACTCAGGTTCACATTTCAATTTCATTTCTTTTCATCAACTCCTCCCCTTTGATGGTGGATTGCAGTGAAAACTATTAAGAAAAGCAGGATACTTAAAAGGGACTCTTTAAAGGGACCATGTTAAGAAGAGATCCATTTCAAAGAACAGCCCTCTACTCTAATGGGGTAAGCCTTTCAGTCAAGCAAAAAGCTGGAGGTATGGCAATACAATGAAAATACAGCCCATCCACATCCTGTTTGAAGTTAAGTTTTGACATTATGCAGTAAAAGAAGCCTCCTGATTTTTAGGTTGTAGGATGGGGAAGGATTTGCACATATCTGCTTCTGTTTCTTAGCACACAGAAACTAGATATAATATCAATCTGTCATAATTAAGTATGACATTGCCTTCAACGTTTGTCATTACTTCTAACTGGTCTACTTGTTCAGTGTAAATGAGATTACTTGAAGACCCGCTGTAGATTTGAAAGCTGAACAAGATATATTGATTATACAAATATCTTTATGTCTCCCTATATCTTAATAAAATAACATTTATGTCTGGAGAATGTGTCAGTCTGGGGAGCCTGCCCAAAGTCAGCTCAAATTTCTGAAGTTGGGAGAGGCAGGAGGACATGCCAGCAGCCTTTCGGCTTGTCAGGCTCCATGGCTAAACACAGATAATAATTTGGGGTGCACATGAGCAAATTTCTGGAAGGAAGGGATAAACCCCTGAGTTTATATTATGAATCAGCAGGCAACTATTTCAGATGCTGAGACCAACAGCGGGCATAGCCGATTTCTTCTGTTTTAGATTTTGAACCTATGTGGGGATTCTGACAGAATTTGATTCAGATCCTAATTTCTGGGATCTCCAGTTTATGGCAAAATGATGAAAGGCCTGGGATCCCAGGGCGAGTGTTGGCAAAACACCTTCTGGCACAGCACTGCTGTCATTCCCCGATGAGGAAGAGACCGTCACAGCCTGCTGTTCTTGTGTGGTTTGTCCAGTAGCTGGGCCCTATGGAGTTTGGATGGTTTCCTTTGGGAAGGAGCCTCACAGCCCCATAGAGAGGAGATGGGCCATCCTTATGTCACATCCCATCCTTTTATCCACAGCAAAGCAGTTCAGAACCAGAAACCACCTTGGGGTTCACAGGCTTTGGGATTGACAAGACAGAGGAGCTACAGGCTTCTTAAGAAAAGTATTGTCTGTCTCACACTGGAATTCTCTGAAACCATATATTCTGGGGCACTCCTATTTTTTGGCAGCTCAACCTTAGGGGAAATGCTTTGTTTTGGACATTATGGGGCAGTTAGTAAATCTTCAATTCCTTTCACTGGGAGAAATTTATTCCCTGTTCTACTCAAGGGCAACTTCATGTTCTCTGTAATAACACCTGCCAACAATACCTAGAAAAATAATAAGTATATTTAGATTCCAAAGTGCTAATAAGTTTTAGTTTAAATTTTAAAAATTACTTTTTATGGACATTAGTATTCATGTGGCCTAGGGGAATTAGTTAAGTTTTCTTAAAGGAGTATTATGATACTATATTCCTGTGGGGAAAAAACTTAATCAAACTTGATACGGATGAATGTTGGGTCCGTGAAACCAATATAGCTAGAGACCAAAGACTGAAATTGGTATTATCAAAATGATTGCTTAAGTTTAAGCATGATCTCTATGACAGCATTGTTTCAGTACATATGTGTTTAACCTGCAAGAAGGCATGTCGTACTGAGCAGTGACACCCACATCCTATAAAGATCAGTTTGATCAGTTTCCTAACAGAAAGCAGGAGCCTGATGGCACAAGGCAGGTAACATGTGAGGGGGAGAGGTTGGGAGGTAAGGGCAGGAGCCTGAAGAAGGGAGTGGAGGATGCGGCAGGCAAGGGTAACCTCAGGGCCCCCAAGAGCAGCCTTGCTGGACAGTAGAGAAAGGAGATAGCGCTGGAAGACCGAGAGCTACCTTCATGTCCAGTTTGCTTTTTCCCAGTTCTTCCTGTTTCTCATTCGTATGTGCTCAGAGAAGTCATTCTCAAGTCTGATTCAGTAACTGTATATACATGCAATCAGTCTTTAATTCTTTGGCTTGAGTTATCATATAAATCACAATTTAGTTGTTAAATCACTCCAGAGCGCATGGTGTGGAATTATTTTCTGGTTATATTTGCTCAGGGGGTCTTATATGGAGCCTTGAAAATTTGCAGTTAGTTTAGCCTTCGTTTTTGATTTAATCTCATTTTCATCGTATTTTTACCCACAGTGTTGAAACAGTGGCTGGCAAACAGAATTAATTCACAAGTAGATTTTAAAGATGTTCATATATAAACTAAAATAACTTTGCTGATATTCAATTTTTGTTTTTTGAGTTGGAGTCTCACTCTGTCACTCAGGCTGGAGTGCAGTGGCACGCTCACGGCCACCCCAGCGTCAACCTGCTAGGCTCAGACGATCCTTCCGCCTAAGCCTTCCAAGAAGCTGGAACAACAGGCACATGATACCATACCCAGCTAATTTTTTGATATATTGTAGAGATAAGGTCTTGCCAAGTTGCCCAGGCTGTTCTCGAACCTGTGGACTCAGGCAATCCCCTCACCTTGGCCTCCCAAAGTGCTGGGATTACTGGGTGATATTCAACTTTTTCAAACATTAATTGGACTGCTGTCTGATGGAAGGAAACAAAGATGTTATAACAATTCTTAATGGCTCTTTTAAAACATTGAAATCATTTATGGTACACAGGGTCAACATCCTATAGACAGTGTAGGCAAAAAGCCACCATTAAAAATTAAAAAGCCACTATTAGAAAATTCAAAAAAATGGAAAAGTGGTCTGCCTACATATATTATGAAGTATAAGTTATTAAATTTAGTCAAAAATGTATTGTCTTAGTCTGCTAGGACTGACATAGCAGAATATCACTGCCAGAAGTGGCTTAAACAACAAACATTTATTTCTCATGGTTCAGGAGGCTAGAAACTCAAAACCAAGATCAAGCTTCTGGCAAAGAGGTCACTCTGAGGGCTCTTCTCTTGACTTGTAGATAGCCACCTTCCTGCTACATCTTCACACGATTTATTTTGTGCTGGTGCAGAGAGTGGGCGAGCTCTGGTGTCTCTTCCTCTTAATATAGAGCACCAGCCCCATTGGGTTAGGGCCCCATCCTATGACTGCCTTTAATCCTAATTGTCCCCATACAGGCTTATCTCCAAACAGAGTCTCACTGAGGGTTAGGGATTCAATATATGCATTTGGTGGGGGCACAAACATTCAGTTAATAACATGTATCCTAAATATAGCTCGAAATATTGGTATTAGTTAAAATATAGCTATTTGATTCTATTACACTTTCTCAAGTCAGCGAGCCCGAGAAGTTATCATTATCCTTTTATAATAATGATGATGGTGATAATGATGTTATTCTACAATTTTATAACACTTTGTAATTCACAAAACATTTTTGACCTAGTTGTCCTTATTTACCTGGGAATCTCAGAAGCTCTCCCTGAAGGCCTCTGTCTATTGCATGGTAGACACAGAGACTCCCTTACTCTTTCACAGCCTGCAGGAACCTGCTCCCCACAGTAGGAGATGGTCAACTGGATGATTTCTCTGGCAAGAGGGACAGTCAGATGGAACTCTCAGATTCCCCTTCCCCCTTCTCTGAGCAAAGCAAAAAGACCCCTGCAGAACAGGTAAAGGGGGAGCCCTGCCACACCCAGGTTACATGGGTAAGGCCCCTAGCTGAGGGCCTAGTCCCTAGAGGACCTTCCATAGAATACAGTTATTAGAATTAGTGATAATAAAAATAGCACAATGGGGCAGTTTGTCACAAGCATGAGCAAGGTCAGTCTAGCAATCCCAGGACTGAAACTCCTGCTGTTTTCTGCCACGTTCAATCCCAGGGCTGTCTGTAGCTGGGCCCTCTGCTCTGGTCACAGGGGCCCTGTTTTCATTTGCAGCTGCTTCTAGCCCTGTGATTGAGGATTTGAATAGACTGGGCTTGCCCCTGTGTAGAAAGGCCTGAGCAGTAGGTTAAGCTGACCTGTTAGACACACTTTCCACTAGGCTGTCAGCTCTGTGAGTACAGGAGATACCTCAGCTGTGTTCAGCATTGTGTTCCTAACAGCTCGGTGCTTGGCACATAATAGGTGCTACAGAAGCAGTTTTTGAACAAGAATTCACACTTCACAATTCTGAATCTTCAGGAGCTAACCAAGTGCCAAAATGTAGAAGAAAACTCATGCCTTGTTAACACTATTGAAATGAACAAAATAAAAAACAAAGAAGTCTATAGAAGCAGCTTGAATGAAATGTAGTCATATTTTTCTTGCCCATACCTGAGTTCACTAAATTCAACTGAAATATCCCATCACCATGTCAAATCATTTACATTAGCTTTTCTAGTGGGAAACTGGGGACTGTGGAAGTGTCTCAGTATGCTTAGAGCACCTTTGATCACCACGAATTCTAGGTTTGTTCCATGACATTGTTTTGATGGTGATGTTGTGGTTGGAGCTGAGGTCTGCCCCTCAAATGCCTTAGCCTCTGCTTCCTGGCTCAGTCCCTGGCTCAGGTGATCTTCCCATATAATCCTGGTAAGCTCTGATCATGGCAACTCAGGGACAGGTTTAAAGCAATGGTGACTAAGAAGCTAGGCCCTGTGTTAGCTTGGGTTTGTCTACCAAATGATCATATGACAGTTGTGTTGATAACAGTCATACATACCAGCTTCACTGGAAACACAAATACTCTGCATGTGTGATATCTACAGTGATCCCTTTCTGAGAGTCACTTGAGTTTTAGATGGAGAAATGCATTCATAGCTGCCTATCAGTTGGTGAGGCCCTGGCATTCCACAGTCTGTTAAGTTAATCCCCTGCAGAGGTCCCAGAGACATTTCCACTGCTGCAGTTTTCTCTTCTAAACTGGTCATTGGAATATGATAAATGTGAGTTTTACTGCTAAGATTAGACAGTCTCTCAGCCCCAGCTATGTCAAGTGGGGTAGTTTTGAACATGAACATTGAAGAAGTAAAAGGAAGACAAGCTGTGTCATCTAAGTTGTGACAGTCTCCGTGGCTGAGTAAAGAAGCTTCCTCTGGACAGGAAATCCGGCTATGCTCAAAGAGCTTATGGAAGGTAGCAAAGGCAAGTCTGTTTTTTAAAAAGGAAAGATAGTGTGTCCTGGGCAGCCTCAGATAACCCCCAAGAGTGGCAGACTTTGTTCTTCATGTCTTCTTCTTACAGTGAGAACTACTCCGATAAGACAGGGTTGGGTGGAACGGCTGGGTACTGTGGCAGACGTGGTAATTCTTGGAGGGTACAGGGAACCATGATGGCATGCCACTCTGAGAGGCCAGGGCCCAGAGTGACGGGCGTTTATCTAGCCAGTGTCCTCACTCAGCACTGGGTTGCTGGGCAGGGCCATCTTGGGTCAGTCTTAACTACGGTAAGTGTGAACCTAGCTGGTTAGCTGTGCCTTGTGCAGATGTACTCAGATTTAGAATTCTGGAGGAGCCCAGGCCAGAGATCAAGCACTCCCTGTGACTCCCCTCTTGGGTGAAGACATGGGAGAAAAAGGATACAGAAATGCAGAGGAGAAGAAGCGCCAGATGCCTCTAGAGGAAGAGAAAAGAAACAGAGACTTTTAGAGACGCCAGAGGGTCTTGGAAATTCCAAAGTTTCCATGTGGAGTTTCCTGGTGTTTTGTTTATATTTTTCTCAGGTCACTGGGCATATAGTCTTTGCCAGGTACGGTGCTGGTTGTTGTGAATACCGAAGTGATGGGAAAAGGTCACTGTTCATGGGGAGAAAGTTCCTCCCATGAGGAGCTCACAAGTTAGTGAAAGAGACAAGCAAACACGTCAATGCTATAGTAAAAGTCTGGACTAGGTACCATGGAAAGAAAGAAGGAAAAAGAGCCAAGTGCCCTACTGAGTGTGGGGTGTACACACTGTGGGGATGGAGCGTGGGCAGGAAAACTCCATGGAGAAGAAACTTTAGAGCTGAATTTTAAGAAAAAGTGGACGTTTGTTGGCCACATTGATTTGATGGGGGACATGCTTGAGGCAGAAAGACCAGCTCAATCTGGCTGGGAACGGGCCTAGCAGATGGCTGGTTGCCCACCGTGTGAGAGGATTGGCTGTCAGTGAGACCCTTAGGTGTGGAGCACCCTGGGGTGTTCCAGGAGACGGTGAGTTCCAGGAAATAGTAGTTAGAGGATGGCTGAGGGGTTTGCAGTGACAGTGTGGGTCTTGGGAAGCCTCCAAAGCCCTGTGAACAGGAGAAAGGCAGGACTGGCTGTCTCTCCACTCATGCACAGAATATGGCCAGCATTGGGCATCTCGCTGGCTCTACTGCATTGTCAGATGTGTGCAGGGCAGGCAGAGGCAGTGCCACTGAAGGTGGGGTGGGAGGCCAGGGCTGGAGAAGAGGAAAGCAGCAACCAGACCACATGGTGTCTTAGGGAACTTGCTCCTGAGTGCATGTGGGAGTCCCTTGGGGGCCTCCAGAAATACATCACAAGAAGACTTTGCAGAGGGTGGGTGGAGTTGTACAACAGCAAGTAGGGACAAGTAAAAGAGAGGAAGAAAAGAAATTAACTTTTGCATAAATTTACTTTCAAAGAAACAACAGAAAGATATACAGTTTGTATCTTATTCTGTTCGCTTAGCATTATTTCAATATCATCAACATATGCCCTTGTACATATTATTATTTCTTGCTAAATTCCAAGAATTTCTTTCTGCTCAGGGATAACACTTCACTCAAATAAATTAAAATATTTTGCTTAGACCCATTTAAAAAATAAAGAGAGCTGGGAAGATAAATTATTTGGCTCTGCTGTGGCATGTCGGACCAAGTATAATACAGCAAAATATCAGCCTTACAACAAAAGTCAAAGGAAAAGATTATGCTGAAAATTGCTCCTGGCTGACTGGTCTCCTGGTTATTAGTTCAAATGTCCCTCCTATTGGTGCTGTTAATGGCTTCAAACAGCTCTTGTCTCCTTTTATGTAAGGGGAAAATTGGACCCATTCCAAACAAAACAGCAGTAGCAGAGGGAAGCCAACATTTGCAGCATTGTTAGATAATTCCAACTATTAATTTTATTCAAGCAAGTTCCTTTTCATTTCTTACAGATTTTTCTTATGCTGCCTAAATCTACAAGTTAGACATTCCTATTACTTAAAAAGATTTTTAAATAAAAAAGAACTTTCCCACTTGATTAGCACCATGTCTCTTTTTCTGGGATATTTCTCCAAGATGAGGTACTGAGAGAACAGTAGAAACCTCAGATGTGGTGTTGTTTTGGGTTCTCGGTGGGGGGGGTGAGAGATGGCAAAGGGACATTAGAATACTTGGGAAAGTCTCATTCATAAGCAGACCCCAAACATTTACCACAACACAACAAGAAAGGGTTTGGCAGTAGCTGGAAACTGCCGGGTTGGGGGGTGTCCAGGAGGGAACGAGGCACATAACATCCATAAGCGTACCTAATCTCAGACCAGGCAAAGTGGGGATCAAAGGGAGGCCCCAAATTTACCTGAATGATGACCACTTGTAAACTTAATCCTGAATTGTACCCCATGTCTTTACAATTAAAAAATTTTTAAAAAAAAAAGAATCACTGGGAACAGGGAAAAGAGTGGGGCGGAAATAATTTGAAAAAGCTCCTCTCATGATTCTGATATGTCTTCAAGTTGAAAACTACTTATTTAGTGATATAGAATCTCAGACTTTAAGGGATCTTCAGACTCAGCCAACAATACCGCCTACTGTTTGCTCCTGTCGCCTATGATTGAAAACCTTGAATGAGGGTAACCTCATGGGACATTAAATTCCTGGATCACTTTAACATTTAGAAAGTATATCTTCATCTTGAGCTCTGCGTAGTGGTCATCTTTCACTTTTGGGGTGCCTTAAATCCATTCTCCTTTCTAAGAGGACGATGATTTTCTTTTTTTTTTTTTTTTTTGAGTTGGAGTCTCACTCTGTTGCCCAGACTGGAGTGCAGTGGCCGCTCCTGGCCACCGCAGCCTCGACCTGCTGGGCTCCGGCGATCCTTCTGCCTCAGCCTTCCAAGTAGCCGGAATTACAGGCATGCGCTACCAAGCCCGGCTGATTTTTTTTTTTGATTTATTGTAGAGATGAGGTCTCGCTGCCCAGGCGGGTCTCGAACCCGCGGGCTCAGGCAATCCACTCACCTCAGCCTCCCAAAGGCGCGGAATTACAGGCTGAGCCACCGAGCCTGGCTCAGACGATGATTTTCTATTGGAGAAATAAAGTGATTTCCACTGGAGTGACCTGGGTCAGACTAAAATCTGGATGTCCTTCCCCTGTGGAAGCCAAAGGGATCTCTGGAAGTTCTTTCTGCCAGACTCTTCCTTTCATTTTCCTGGGACAATCAAGGGTCAGGCATGTGATATATACATTCTAATAAAACTCATGCTCCTGGGACTTGAATCTCGAGCAGAATGACACAAAGACCAAGGAAATGGTTGGAATTTTTTTATTCTAGAGGCAGTGTCAGGCAAGATGGTCAGGAGGTTCCTGATACCAAGACCTGGGGCCACCTGTTTCTTGTGGGCTCCCAGTCTGATTCCTCATCCAACAAATGTATCTTTCTGCTTAAGCTAGTCAGATGATTTTTGGTGCTCACAAGCAAAGAGTGCTAACTGATATTATCTGCCTCCTCAAGCATCACCCTACTGATCCGAGTTCTGCTGTCTGCTGTTATACCAAGCACATCTGATCCCTTCAATATGGTCTCTCAAATTTTTAAAGACATTCATCATGTCCCTCCTAAAATTTCTCTTCCTCAACTGAATATCCCCGTTTCCTTTAACACTTCCTCACTACTATGGCCATCAGCATTCTGTTTTCTTTGGCATAGAGCCCAGTTTATCAAGGTCCCTCTTACAGTATGTCATCTGGGATTGAAACCATAATCCCCACTTGGTGCTTCGACCAGTTCAGATTATGGTCAGATGTTTCCTTGCCTTGACTTGAATATTCTATTTATATGACTACAAACAGAACTTGCCTTACCTTTTAGTTTTATGTTCCACTCTTGACTCAGATTGAGAGACAGACAGTGCACAATTAAAAAGCTGGAGTTATTATTACTAAGACATCTCCTGACTTTTTCATATAAAGTGCTGAAATCAGATCTCCCTTTCTTGTATTTTTGCCACTGTCTTTGAAAATCTAAAAGTAAGCCGGGCTCGGTGGCTCAGCCTATAATCCCACGCTTTGGGAGGCTGAGGTAAGTGGATTGCCTGAGCCCGTGGGTTCGAGACTCACCTGGGCAACTTGGTGAGACCTCATCTCTACAGTAAAATCAAAAAACTATCTGGGTGTGGTAGCGCGCGCCTGTAGTTCCAGCTACTTGGAAGGCTGAGGCGGAAGGATCGCCAGAGCCCAGTAGGTCCATGCTGCGGTGGCCGGGAGCGGCCACTGCACTCCAGTCTGGGCGACAGAGTGAGACTCCAACTCAAAAAAAAAAAAGAAAAGAAAAGAAAAAGAAAATCTAAAAGTGGCACTCAGCATTTAGTCTTGTTATGTGGTGTGCTTTTTGTTTTTGGTCTATTCTTAGGACAATGCCATTTTTAAAAATGGGTTTTTAAAAAATACTTTCTAATCTCAGAAGTTCCTCACATCTTTTTTAAAAAATCATCTACTCATCTGGCAAACATGCTTGTGAGTTTTCCTTCAAGTCGTTGAGCAAAGTCCTGCACAGTTCTATGAGACAGCACTAGAGACCTCCTGCCAGGTTGAAATCAATTCATTAATCATTCCAGCAAGTGCACTGGTTAAGAAGCCAACCTAACTATGCTATATTTTTCCGTCTTATTCACAAGAAAATGATGACAGGCACCTCGGGATATCTGACTGACAGTGCAGTACACAAGGTACATGTGGCAAGGGGGTAGGCATCTGTGAAATGGGCAGGTTGATGTTTCCCCTTTTTTCATATGGGCACCAGTTCTCCTCAAACAAAGCTGTAGACAAAACCCCAATGCATAAAAATAACAGTGGGCAGCTCAAGGTGAAGTGGGCATATGGAAGGGCTGTGCTTGGCCCTTGAGCCCTTCAGCGAAACTCTTGCCAACCCTTGTGCCCTTCAGCGAAACTCTTGCTAACCCTTCCCTCTCTTTCTGGCACCTCTTTTAAAATTTTTTTTCTTTTTTTTGAGTTGGAGTCTCACTCTGTCACCCAGGCTGGAGTGCCGTGGCACACTCTCAGCTACCACAGCATCGACTTGCTAGGCTCTGGTGATCCTTCTACCTCAGTCTTCCAAGTAGCTGGAACTATAGGTGTGTGCTACCCCACCTGGCTAACTTTTTAAATTTTATTGTAGAGACGAGGTCTCACCAAGTTGCCTGGGCTGGTCTCGAACCCTCAGGCTCAGGTAATCCACATGCGTCAGCCTCCCAGAGTGCTGGGATTATAGGCTGAGCCAACAAGGTCGGCCTTACAAATTTTTGCTTTAGATTCGAGAAGTACACGTGCAGGTTTGTGACATGTGTATATTGCATGGTGGTGAGGTTGGGTTTTTATTGAGCCCAACCCCCATATGGTGAGCATGGTTCTCAATGGGTAGTTTTTCAACACTAGTCTTCCCTCCCTCCCCACTGTAGCAGTGCCAGTATCTGTCGTTCCCATCCTTATGCCCATGTGTACCCAGTGTTTAGCTTCCACTTATAAGTTCCTCCTGGCACCTCTTAAGAGAGGGATGACCTCTAGGGGCTGACAGTGTTAACATTCTGATTTAAAACATCCCAAGTAGGAAGAGTTCCTTTATTACTTCTGTCTTCAAGTCTACAAATATCAGCAGGGGAAGCCAAGATTTTATCAGATTGTCTGTTTTTAGTAGGTTTCTCTTTCATCTTAAAAATGTTACTGAAAGCCTCCCATGTGAAAGCTTCATACCAGGAACTGTTGGTGAATAACAGGTGTCTTGTTCAATATATTTCTTAGAGACTGGTATGAAAAATTAAATGACAAGAGTGTGAATGATCATTATTGTTAAAAGACAGAAAGAAATCTTATAAACTGAAATAGAGGACTGTTGGAACTTCATAGGGATAGATGTAAAACTGCTACATTTCGATTTTAAAATGTTCATAAATGAATTACACAAGGATAGGATTGAGAGCTCTATTAATAACTCACCCGCATTTTGGCTTTTGCCTTTTGGTGGGAGTTTCAGGGCCACTGTGGTAAAAATATTGTGACCATTTATGCAGTCTATTATGGGTCAAGCATTCGATATAGATTGCAGTTAGTTTCTGGCCTTGAGCAATTTATAATCTAATAAACAACTATATTGTGGTAGTGTAAAGAACAACAGGACTAATCAACTGGATTAAGTTTTCCTGAGAAGATTTTCATTTGGAGAATGTCAGATTCACAGGCCATATCTTTTACAGCTACTTAGTGCTTGTGTTAAACCACCATCTCATGTTGGTGATTTGGGGATACAAGCCTAGTTCTGGTCTTTAAGAGGCTCCAGTACAATGGAGGAGACAAATCAGTGGCTTAGCCATGACATTTATATGTGACAAACTGGACATAGAGATAAGAGCAGGTTGCTGGGTCCTGGGCAGCTGTAGGTCAAGGCAGGAAGGAGGATTAAGGTTCCTCTGGAGGAGAACCTCCCAGGATAGGCTTCCTTGACATACGGGAGTGGGGAGGAGAGAGCAGATACATTGAGAGGAGTAAGACTTACTGCAGATGCCCGGATGACTGACATTCTTCTCTCTCTAGCACACTTCTTGTTCCCTGTCCTGTAAATTCACAGTTGTATTTGGGGAGTTTTCTTCCTTCCCCTTCAAATTTCCGTTTCTGGACCTCTCGCGCTGGTCAGCGAGTTTCCTGCCAGACGTGTTCTCTGTGGTGTGTGTAGATGCTCTCACGGTCCTTTGCCAGTAACCTGCTGTTCTATGCAGGGAGCCCTGGCCCCAAACCCAGGCCCTGCTCTCTGATACTACGTCAAAGCCAGCTGTTCACTTCCCATTTCTTTTCTTTACCAAAGTTGTGAAACTTCAACTGGAAGAAGAAATGTAAACACCTCCTCTGCCCCCCAGTGTCTGGGCTTCCGCCTACTGAGGACTAGAGATACATTCTAGATTTCTTCCCTAGTCAACTTTCCAAAAGAGAATTTCACACTCATTGAAAAATACTTTGCTTATTTTTAAGTATTTTAATTTAAGAGTTCTGACTTTGCTTATTTAAATTTCTTCTTTCAAGAGAAATTACACTCATCTACATATTATGATATATAGAGATTGTTTTAAGTGCTGTGTTTTTTTTAGACTGTTGACATTATATGGAAAAGATATTTATAGCATATTAAGCTTACTTTGATTAGTATTTTGATACTTTGGGTATTATCTCCAAATCAAACTTGAAGTTTAATTTGTAAGAAAATTAGAAGAAAACACCACAAAAATTGTTAAACAAATGATTACTACCTTCATATATGCAATTTATAGAATGCAATTAAGCATCGAATTGTATAAGTATATAGCCACAGATGCATGCCTATTTTCTTACTACTTTTTTCCAGCATTTTCTGTGGAGCAGAAGATAAAGTCTTTGGCATTAAAGTGGTGACTGTTCAAGTTCACAAAGCACGTGGGAGTTAATCATCAGCTCTGTTGCCCTTTTCATATGTAATCAAAGGGGATCATTGTCTGCATTTCATTTCCCCTTCCTAATGTTCCTCAAATGTAAAAGTTCAGAAGTACAAGAACTGAACTGTAATGTACCTCGGTGGAAAACAGCGTGGCAATTCCTAAAAGATCTAAAAATTGACCTCTCATACGACTCAGCAATTCCCTTTCTGGGAATATAGTCGGAAGAACTCAAATCATTCTACAAAAAAAGATACCTGCGCCAGCATGTTTATTGCAGCCCTATTCACAATAGCACAAACATGGAACCAAACATGCTGCCCATCGAAAGTAGACTGGATTTTAAAAATGTGGTACATATATACAATGGAATATTACGAAGGACAAAGTTATGAACGTCACAGCAACTTGGAAGGATTTAGAGTAATACTTAGTGATCTATCACAGAAACAAAGAACTGAGTACCACATGTTCTACTCCTAAGCGAACCCTGAACAATTATCATAATACTGTAAGAAAGAAATTGGCAGCAGTGGAAAACTGCCAGGCCAGGTAGCAGGGGTGGGCACACTTCATCAATAAGGGTACCTGATCTCAAACCAGGTGACTTGGGGACCAAAGTGAGGCCCAGACTTTACCTGTACCATGACTATTTGTATACCTAATCCCAAATTGAACCCCACATCTTTAAAATAAAAATAAAAAAAAAGAACTAAACAGTAATGTGAAGGTTCCATGTTTAGTGTGACAGCCTAGGATTAGAATGTAAGTGTCCTGAAGGCAGAGAGACCTGCCTTCTGTTTCTCACAGAGTTCCTTCTGTGAGCGCCCAGTGAGAAGTGGGTAGACCCGCTCAGTGAGCTTGTCCCATTTCTACCTCCCAGCGCTTCTCTCTCTTGCAACAAAGCCAAGGACTATGAATGCACAAAAAGTCCAGGGGCTAGACAGCCTGTTTTCAGTTCCTCCAAGATGCCAGAATAGCAGCCTGACCATAGAAACAAACTTAACGTAATTTTCCAACCTTTACTATGAATGTCAGTGTGTCACTGGTAAGATCCAATATACAGAACAAAAATCGACCTTTCAGTTCACCACATTCATTCTTACAGCCTTATAGGGCAAAGATGTTTCCAGCAGAGTCATTCAGTTTGCAGATTTCCCTGTGCTGTAGAGATGCATCGCTGCCTAGAGTCGTCAATGAACTTATCATCAAGGAAATGGAGTCAATTATTCCATGGATCAGTGGGCTTTGCTCTGATCGCTGGAGAGAGAATTTGATACACTTATTTTAGACTCTATATTTTTTTCCCGAGGTATTCGATCTAGAAAATATCTATTATTGATTTAAATTGGACCAAACCAGTTTATTAGTACTTTCAAAGTAGAACAAATCAAGCCTCCCTGACGATTGGGGAAATAGGAGACTAAGAAGCATGGCCTCACTGTTTGGGCAGAAAAACCAAGCCTGTTAGACTTACAGAGCTTAGGAATAGCCAGTTCTCCTGTGATGAGGGCAGAGGAAAATATTTCTCTTTTTTTGTTGTTGTTGTTGAATCAGGGTCTCACTCTGTCACCCAAGCTGGAGCACAGTGGCAGAATAAAGGCTCAATGCAGCCTCGACCTCCTGGGATCATGCAATCCTCCTGCTTCAGCCTCCTGAGTAGCTGGGACTTATGGATGTGTGCCACTATGCCTGGATGCTTTTATTTTTGTTGTAGAGATAAGGTCTCACTATGTCGCCCAGGTTGGTCTCAAACTCCTGGGCTCAGGCAATCCTTCCACCTTGGCCTCACAAAGTGCTGGTATTACAGGTATGAGCCACCATCCCCTGCCAAAATTAATCACTTCTGATGACAGAATCATCCTCTCTGTGTCATGGGCCAGCACATAGAGGGAGCTCAACGTGTTGACTGCACAAGCAGTTGAATTAATGAATGACTGCAAACATTCATGCAGGATGAAACTGAAGAGATATCCATTGATGCTTATTGATAGACAACAGCAATGAGTGCATCAGACCACAAGCCTCTCATTTTGTTTAAATTCATCAGTTTCATCCAGCACATATCAGACTTGGAAGAACATAGAGGGAACTGACATTTTATTACACAGAGTCCATTCGGTCAACTTGGGCTTTTTGATATTCAACTGAACTGGGAGCCAAGACTTTTCGTTATTCTAACTCCTTACCCACATCAGGGAGAGGTGTTCAAATATATTTTCAGAACTTGAACCTAGCTAATGTTCTGAGCAACTGCAATTAGAATTGGGAAAATTTAAAACTTGAGTCCAAATAATAATATGACCACTCAAAGAACAAATAAACCAATCCAACAGCACTCTGCTCAATGGCTTGAAAACTTAACCTGCAAGGGCACCGTTGGAGTCAAGGATGACATTTTAGGCTCTCTGTGATGCAAACAAGAAACTTAAGACGTGAACTAGCTAGGGTTCATACCAGAGTCTTACTGAGCAGGAGACGGTACAGAAGAGAGACCTCTGTGGCAAGTCCAAGTGTGCCCAGAGCCCACCAACTCCCCAGATCCCTGCTCTTCTGGACAGCCAACCATTGGCAGTCCTCCTTTCCGTGCCCTGGTGACTCCGTGCAGGCTCTGGTTTCCCTCATGGAATGAAGCCCAAGCAGCATTGATGTGGCTCATGGAATCTCCGGCAGCCAAACAAAACCTCTGTGTACAGAGGGTCTGGCTCATCTGCATGGGGTGGGTCTGCAGATATCAGGGAAAACATTTTGCCATGATCGACGGTGGCAGACATTACCCACTGTCGCCAGTGAAGTCCTCCCTTCCACCTTGGCCTCACAAAGTGCTGGGATTACAGGTATGAACCACCATCCCCTACCAGAGTTCATCACTGCTAATGAAAGAATCATCACTCTCTGTGTCATGACTGGTATATGGATGGAGCCCAACATGTTGACTACACAAATGGATGAATTAATGAATGATTGCAAACATTCATGCAGGCTGAACTGAAGAGATACTCACTGATGCTTATCTATAGATACCTCAATGAGTGCATCAGATCACAAACCTTAATATATGTATAATTATATTTATGTAAAGTATAAACATATTATATAAACATATATATATATATATATAACATATATATTTCTGCTTAAATATAAAGTCTTTCTTTAAAGGTTTGCTGTGGACAGTCTGCATGGAACACACATTTTCTTTGTTAGTAAAAGCATGCTGCCAGTTCAGGGTTTTACTTTGCACTGTTGACAGTTTCAGCCTTATTCTTGTGTTTGGTTTCTGACACCACGTGTTTTTCTTCCCCCTTAGTTTTGGCATCTCTGGTGTTTTCTTCTTTTTATCTGTCTCTCCCCGCCCCATCCTTCACAATGCGTACCCTTAGGTTTTAGACAACTGGCTTTTTTTCTTTCCTTGTGGATTACATTACAAATACTTGTTTGAGCTTCATTCTTCTGAAGGCTCTGTTGTGTTCACTTTTCTCTCCCTACTATTTTATTTTCAGAGTTACCCTCTAATGCCATCTTTGAGTTGTTTTTCCCCCCTTTTCTCAACCTCTTACAAGAAGAGAACAATTCTGTTCGAGGGATCACTGCTTCCTCCCTCTAGGGAGCTATTTCAATATCTGTGTTGATTCTCTGTACACATATGTGAGTGTGCATGTGCACGTATGTACACAAACATGCACACACACATGCACACACGTACACACATCCATCTTGCTTGACTAATTGACCGTGGCTATCCCGGGGTTTCTGTGGTTCTTAGAAGCTAGTGTGATTGAATTGGCACTTTGAGACTCTTAAACTGAGCATATTTAAAGGGTTGATTTAGAGGGAGCTTTGACAAAGGCTCTTTTAATTATTTTTTCCTCTGCTTTGCCAGTGTACACTGCTGTAACCAGTCAGAGGCTGGTGCCTGAATCATTAGGGGGCCAAGCCATTAGATGTTCCTGCTTACTCTGCAAATATAACAGGCTTATCACGTAGAACTCTGTCTCCAGCTGGTTTAAAATGTAGGTGGTGCCAGTGGGTAGCAGCTGTCACAGCCTGGGAAGCCAGGAGACAGTGGGGATGTCTCATGATGTGGGGGGTGGGGGGGGTCAGAGTTAAGGACTCCATACAGTATAATGCCCCCTGATGGCCGAGGTTTTGAAGGGCAACTTGCTTCCTCAGGGTCCCCAGATGCCACCCTTCCTTTGCCAGCCACATCCCAGGTGAGCTTAACGCTGGCTTTCAACACGCGAGACTGAAACACTTAGTCACATTGCAAATGATGAATAATTCATACAGTAATTCAAATAGTCATGGCGATGCATAATTCAAGTGAAAAGTTGTTGTAAATGAGGGGGAAATGGATTCATTTCAGATTTTTTTTAAATTTTAAATTATTATTTTCCTCAGGTTTCAAGCTTGGGGCAGCTTCTATTTTTGCAGCTGTTTTATCTGACTTGGCGCTGGGCTTAATGGCTTTGAAGCAGTGTTGATCAGATATGGTTGGGACATTTCACTCAATAACAGGTACTGATTTGCTTTTTTCATCCTGAGAAATGAGGTTAGTATGGACATTCTATTTGT
Source organism: Cephalopachus bancanus (assembly GCA_027257055.1). Classification (NCBI taxonomy): domain Eukaryota; kingdom Metazoa; phylum Chordata; class Mammalia; order Primates; family Tarsiidae; genus Cephalopachus; species Cephalopachus bancanus. The sequence continues at coordinate 1,979,026 of JAPVLO010000006.1, forward strand.
TCTCTCTCTGTGGCTGTGCTGGCTTCCTGCCTCAACTTTGTTAGCAGATTTAAAAAAATATTTTATTATGAAGAATTTCAAACACACATACAAAGAGACCAGTATAAAGAACCTTCATGTACTGAGTAAGAGCAAGTACCAAGAGGTCCCCTCCCATCCTACAGACTGCTTTAAAGCCAAATTCACATTTTACAAATCATTTCACTTGTATACAGTTGAGAATGTGGGCAGTCATCTTTTAGTAAGGATGACTTATATCTTACCCAATGTACAGAAAAAACTCCTCCTCACAGGGGATGTTTTAAGGCAAATATAGTGTCATAGATGGGGAGGACAAGAAGCAAGCTGGTCTCACCCCGGTGACATCACCAGTGCCTTGAAGGCATGCCCTGAAGTGCCTCCTCTCCCCTCCACCCTTAGCCATTGGCCTGGCATCATGGGAATTTGCCTTGTCTGCTTGTTGGTGGTAACATGATGCTCTTTCTCTTGGAGCCTGTATCAGGTTTGGAGTCTCTGGGTTGTCTACGGCTGGAACATCAAGGGGCCAGATTTTTCACAAACAGCCTTCACTCATTTTTCATATTTTCAACACAAAGTAGACTATAAAAGTTGTAGTTAGGGGGATCAAAGTTTACTGGAGCAAAAAAGTGTGTAATTTAAAAAATGATCTTGAACACGGTACTTAGTTTTCTATAGAAAAAGGTTTAAAAATTTGTTTACCATTTCCTCTGTCTGTAATTCAGATAACATGGCAAGAAAAAAATTCCCTAATTCCAAATAAAGTTTGCTCAGAAGAGATGAGACTTACTTTTCATTAAATGTATATATATGGGTGTGCCAGAAAATGTGTATACATTTTACGAGATGTTATCTACGTATTATTTTTTGAAGTTGAATAAAATTATGGTAGCAATGTGTAGCATGATGCTTGCTCAACCGTGCTTTTGCCATTTTCTTTGACTGTTCTGCCTGTTGCTTGATGATGCTAGCATTCATTTGATTAATGCCATCTTTTGAGTGAACATCATACTTAAAATGTGTATACTTTTTGGGCACTATATATATAGATGTAGATATAGATATAGATATATAGATAGATAGATATAGATATAGTTTTATATAGAGAGAAATTATATATTCCTGAAAAAAACTACGTATATACTGTTTCACTTTTTTTTTTGAGGGGCGGTATAGATAATTTCTGTTGAATCTGGAGTTCTTCAAAGGAATTTTGAAATAAAAATTTGAAAATAAAAATTTTGAAATAAATCTGTTTGAGAAGCAAACTACCCTTTAAAAAAGTGAATAACCAGCCGGGCTCAGTGGCTCAGCCTGTAATCCCGCACCTTTGGGAGGCTGAGGTGAGTGGATTGCCTGAGCCAGCGGGTTCGAGACCCGCCTGGGCAACGAGACCTCATCTCTACCATAAATAAAAAAAAATCAGCCGGGCGTGATAGTGCATGCCTGTAATTCCAGCTACTTGGAAAGCTGAGGCGGAAGGATCGCCGGAGCGCAGCAGGTCGAGGCTGCGGTGGCCGGGAGCGGTCACTGCACACACTTCAGTCTGGGCGACAGAGTGAGACTCCAACTCAAAAAAAAACAAAACAAAGGAATAACCACCCATTTCATTCATTCACTAATTCATATGCTCATTCTTTTATCAAACCCTTTTGAATGCCAAACCCTTTGTTACTTTGTACATTTTATGAATTTGGGTTTGGATGCCTCCAGCATTGTCTAGTTGGCATTTTGCTTTTCTTTCTTTTTTTTTTGAATTGCTCAATTTTGTTGCCCAGGCTGGAGTGCAATGGCACACTCACAGCCATCACAGCCTCGACCTCCACCTCAGCCTTCCAAGTAGCTAGTTTTTGTGATTTATTGTATAGATGAGATCTCACCAGGTTGCCCAGGCTGGTCTCAAATCCCCAGGCTCAGGCAATCCTCTTGCCTCAGCCTCCCAAAGTGCTGGGATTACAGGCTGAGCCACCGTGCCCGGCCAGCATTTTGCTCTTCTTAATTGTGGTCTCATGGAACTCAGTAACTAGAATCGATTACACTGGGATAAAAGTACATTGATATTAGGAAAGCCCAAGGGTCTTACATTTGTGTTTATACCTAGTATATTACAAAACAAGACAAAACAAAACAAAAAACACTGTAAGTGAACAGACACTATTCTGTAGTGGATTTTAAGGGTCCAAAGATCTGCCTGTCTTCTTCTCTCTCTACTTTCTGACTTGTTCCTGAAGAGACTCAATTAAGTTAAAACAATTTTTACATGGGGAACAGCAGCAAATATGATTGTGGCTTTCTAAGAACAAATAATCAGAAGTAAGTGCATTAGGTTGTGTGAGTATCACACAGCAGGGATCTGAAGACGTGGGAACTGACTACAGAATAGAGATTGAGGAGGATTATGAATGCCAATTATGGTACTTTTGTGTGGACACACACACACACCTGCGGGCTAATAGGACCACATTCTTTGGAGTCACTGAAGAATGAAAGCAGAGAGTTCTTCACAGTCCTCCGGCCCCTGTGCTCTGATTCACTCTCAGCCCACAGACATGGCTTAGCTGGAGCTATTTCTATTTTCTGTGTCCTGCAAGGGCAGGCCTCATCCCACATCCGGGTCCCGGAGCTGCACTAAACAATAGTCTCGACCTTGAATGGCCAGAGCATGGGATCCTCTCCTCTATCTTGTGTCTAAACCCAGTTTAATTAGAACCCCTGTCCGCTCCTGGTGTCTGCTGCTTTGTACTTTTATCAACTACTTTTGTACTGTGGCAGTTTGATCCCTTGTTTCGCTTTGGAGCTTCTGAGAGCAAAGTCCTCAACGGGACTCAAGTCCCTTTCTCTTGAAAAGCCCTCCTGGGCTCGGGGTCTGCTTATGTTCCCTGCTTATCCTCCTTGAACTTTCGATGCTTTGATCTTGGATTCTTAGCTGTTAATATTCTGCTTCTCAAATTCTGCTGTTTTTGGAATACTTAAAATGTTATGGTCTGTTTTGTCCCAATTCTTAGGCAGTGGGACTACCTAACACCAAAATGTCCTTTTTCATTCACAGGCTCCAGCACGAAGAATGGCTTGCTTTTTGCAGACTGCCTGGTGACATTCATAATATATGCGGGTTATTTGGAGCCTGTCCAGTTTAAAAATCGTGTCCCTTGTCATCAGTTATGGGAGAAATAAAATTACCACTCGTATTCTAACAGCATGATTGATCCCCAAGAGGGAGAGCAGCCCAAGGGGAGGCCCCCAATTGCTTTGTTGCCCTGCCCTGCTGGCCTCTACTTGCCAACTGCAAGAAGATATTCGCCTTGTTTCTTGTTCTGCCTGGTATCCCATGGGTCATGTCAAAAAACTTTGAACTACATTTGGAATCTGGCAACATCTGAAGAATTTCCCTTAGACATTGAATTCCTCTTCTTTTCATTAATAGATCCATATTTTTTCCTTCCAATTTTCTGGTGTACAAATTGGGTTTAGTTATGGTAAAGCTTTCAAACACAGATGGATTTCGATGACCTAGAAGTGACTTCTCAAGTTGGATTTTCTGATCTTTCAAAAGATTTGTGTCCCTATTGCCCACTCTTGGAATAATGACACATTTTCCATTTTCACTGTTTGGCATTTAAATTCCCGAAATCAGGGTCAGTGTCTTCATCTTGTTGTTCAATATGGCTGTAATGTGCATAGCAAATTCCAGTTCTAAAATATATTTTAACAGAAAATGCCAGGTTTACCAAACTAGAAAAGTTACTAGAAAAGTATTAAAAGAAATTATAAGCACTTGAGCAAAACATAAATTCCAGAAAGAGACCAATTAACTCCAACATCCTTTATGTATATAGAATTGAAAAATGGCCAAAGTGCAGCATACGCTATCAATTACACTGACACTTTCTAAAAAAAAAAAGTATGCAGAAGAAAATACCTTAATTCCTTTGTCAGTTCTCCTCTTATTTTTCAAGGGTCTGTTTAACTCCCACATTCAAAGTATGTGGGGCGGCATTAACCTATGTATCAACCTGTTCTTGATTTACAAAGTCAAAGCAAAGAAGAGTCTTACCTGCTGTTTTAGGACTGGCTTCTTCCTGTTGCTCTTTTGTTCTTGAGGTACTTGTGTTCTCTCTTACCTCTTGTGGCACTGTGGGCTGGCATGCTTCCCTGGACAGGCACCAGACTCTAGCAGGATGAATATTTCCTTCATGTCATCTGAGTAATAACCTCAGTAAGTGGTGCTGCAAGTTACACTACACCAAGGATTACCAGGAGCAAAATGAAAACAGGATCCATCATTTCAGAGTTCAGCCCAGGAACCGCTGATATGCATGTCAGCATTTGACAGTACAGATAGGAAGATTTACAGGAAAAACCCATGCTATTTGACTTGATCCAAGAAACATTTTTTTCAGAGTTTCAAAGGGCAAATTTAATGCATTTTTGCTAAAATAGGGTATCTCTTCTAAAAAGGGAGACTTTGGTTATCTTCCAAAATGATTGGGTCACCATATTGTAAGATAATACTTAAATGCAATTAGCTCCTTGTACTATCCAAAGTGTGTGCCAGAAATACATGATTACATCTTGTTCATTATCACCCTTCCCGGCTCATGGGCAGCAATAAACATCATTTTCTTCCAAGGTCAGCTGTACTTACTGCACTGAGAACTGTCTAGGTATATTTAACTTTGGGGATAGGTCCAACATGCCACTTTAAAAGATGATCGTATTGTTTTTCCTGCTTTCCATTTCTGAAAAGGCGAACCTTTGGCCCGTGGGCACTCTACATATCTGGCTGCAAATAGGAGAGTAGGAGCCAAGCAATGTGGTGCCTAATTTCAGCATTCACTTAAGTAAAATTATTTATGACAGTCTCTACAGCTTTTTTTTTTTCCTTTTCCTGAAGGGGGAGGTGTGTAGTCTTAGCCAGATAAAAGGAATATTTGCATTTCGCCTCAGCTACTGATACATTTAAAATATGACTTTGAAGGTTTAAACAAGGGATGGTACATAAAAAATTGAATTAGATGTCCAGAAAATGGAAAGCAGTCATTGAAAACATCACTTCATCAAGTACTTAAATGGTAACATAGTTTAACATTTTTTCACAAGAGCAGCTGAAATAACAGAAGAACTCTCTAGAATGGTAGGGGCGATCTGTCTGTATCAGGCATTTAACCACTCAAGTCACGAAATACCTGCCTAATGGAGATGTAAGTTGAGAAAATTGTCATTTTTGTCCATCCAGGCTCGTATTACAAGTTGAAAGTATTTTCCAACGGATTGGAATGAGGCAGGGAATTTGGATCCGACTACATAAAATGGCAAGTCAAGGAACAGCGAGAAACACAGACTCCAACGTGGAAACGAATGGGGGTTCTAGACTCATGACATGTCAGAACCAGATAGGTCTTAACAATTGTTTTCGTTTCTCTTTGGCTGCACAGATTCTGCAAACTAAACCAAGTGAATGGAGGCACAGGAAAAGAAGGACTGAAAAGTTGCCCTCATGAAAGATCACAAAGCTCTGAGAACCAGATGTCACAGAAACATATAATGGACTCTGTTGTCTATAATAAAACAAAACTGCTGAATCCTTATTTTCTTACCCCAAAAGCTTTTTGGGAGGAAATGTTCCATTTGATTTTATTAAGATAGTCTTTTGAGTTTATATTTTATGTTGCATGCTTGTTGCTACTCAGCAAAATCCTTTTTTTTTTTTTTAAAGGAATTGGACTTGAACTTGGTACAGAAAATGAACTTGATGCCAGAAAGAATAACTAGAAAGGGGCAGTGGTCATAATCTAACAGAAAGATTGATTTATGATACCTTTAATTTTCTTGTTTACTTTGCTTATTAATTAGTAATTCCTAACAGATGTGTTACAGTATACTTAGGAAAAATGATTCTAATGAAATAGCTTTTCTAATTGCACAAAGCCTGAGATAAGACAAAGATAGAGCTAGAAATAGACTGGTGTGTGTGTGTGTGTGTGTGTGTGTGTGTGTGTGTGTGTGTGTAGAGAGAGAGAGAAGAGAGAGAAAGAAAGAGAGAGAAACAGTCTTGTACTGCTGCCTGTGGCCAGGCATCAGCAAGAAAAGTGTAGGTTACACTTTTAATCATACATGAGTTGCCTATTTTCAAAGGGAGTAATTTTTACATAGTGTATTAGTTAGGGTTCTCCAGAGAAACAGAGCCAATAGGATATACGTGTGTGTGTGTATATATATATATACACACACACACATATACACATACAAAGAGTTTTATTATGAAGAATTAGCTCATGTGATTATGAGGCTGAGGAGTCCTGCAATCTGCTGTCTGTAATCTGGAGACCCAGGAAAGCTGGTGGTATAGTTCCAGTCCAAATTGGAAAGCTTGAGAACCAGGCTCCAGTGGTCATGGTCATGGTCATGGTCTGAAGGCCAGAGAACCAGGGATGCTGATGACCAAGGGCAGGAGAATATGGATGTCCCAGTTAGAGTGAATTCACCCTTCCTTTGCCTTCTTGTTCCATTTGGGCCCTTATCAGATTGGATAATGACCACCCACACTGGTGAGGGCTATCTTCTTTACTCAGTCTACTGATTGAAATGCTAATCTCTTTGGGAAACGCCCTTACAAACACAGTCAGAAATGACGTTTTACCAGTTAACTGGACATCCGTTAGTCCAGTCAAGTTGGCATGTGAACGAACCATCACACATACATTCATGTGGTCAAGAGGGAGGTAAGTAACTTTCTCCCTCATGTCTAGTAATGGACATGAAAATCAGAAGTTGGAATGCTGGCATTTCTCAATGTCAAACCTCCTGGGTTTAGACAATCAGAAACTCTTCCCTCCTGCCTTCATTCCAGGATTGATTACCCAGCAGAGACTATTCAATTTAGGCTTTATAAAGAAATCTTCCCCCCACCCAACCTTCCTAGAATACATGGAGAAATTTTACCCAGTAAATTAAATCCTGAAATTAGAGAGTATGCTAATTGTTTCACTGTGGGAGGGACAGGGACAGAAATGTCTGGCCTTTGAGGGTTCTCCCTCAGTTGGCTATAGCAGTGGCTCTCTGAGGTACCCCAAACTCACTAAGGGTGGTTGTGAGGTCAAAACTTTTTAATACTAACACCAAGATGTTATTTGCCTTTTTCACTGGGTTGACTTTGCACTGATGGTGTACTAGCCATGAGGGGTAAAAGTGGCTGTGGGACAAGTCAAAGCAGTGGCACCGAGCCAGGGTAATAGTCATTGTGTTCTTCACTGTCATACTCTTGCTTGAAAATATGCTGGTGTCACTTCAGAATGCCCTTAGGAAATAGTAGAAATTAATTGTATTACTCTTGATCGTTGGCTACAGATCTTTTGAGTATTTTCTCTAAATGGGGAGAATGGATGAAACCTCTGCTGTGTTTGGAAGTGCCAAGGTGGGTGGGAGGAAGAGCTCTGTGCAGTTGTTGAGTCATGAGTGAAACTCGCCGCTTTGTTCGTGGAGCCCTTGAAAGAATGACTGATAGGCAAACTGTGGTCATTCAGACTTGGCTACATGGCAGACATTTACTTGAACGTGAACTTAGTGAGCTTGTCATTTCAAGGAAAATAACTGACAGTATTTGTTGCCAGTGATACAATTCATGCTTTCAAGTGGAAATTAGATGTTTTAAAAACTTGAATCTTCCACTGTGGGCTTGACAGCGTCCCTAAACTCTAGAACATTTCTGATGAGATTTGTAGTGATTTTAATAAATCATCACAAATTTATTAAAATTAATTTGGGGGGCATATTTTGTAATGAAACATGCCAACATTTGGAAGATCTGAGTAACTCAGTGAGCTTCCAAATGACCAATGCAGAATCGTGTTTTCATAGTGAAATATAGACCAGTGGAGTTGAAAGTAACAGTATATGAAGAGTTCACTGATAATGGGTTCAGATTCCATTTGCAACTAACCTTTTTTAAAAAAATAAAAAGACTACCACTTGTTGAGTTTTGGTATGGCATTAAAGAAGAATATGCACAACTGTCTGAGACAGCTATAAAAATAATCCTCCTTTTTCTGCATTTTCTTTGAGCCGGGGTCTCACTCTGTCACCCAGGTTGCAGTGCAGTGGTGTGATCACTGCTCACTGCAGCCTCGACCTCCTGATCCTACCACCTCAACCTCCTCAGTAGCTGGGTCTACAGCATGCACCACTATGCCTGACTAATCTTTTCTGTAGCGACGAAGTCTTGCTCTTTTGCCCAAACAGGTCTCAAATTTCTGGGCTCAAGCAATCCTTTTGCCTTGACCTTCCAAAGCGCTGGAATTACAGGTGTGAGCCACTGCGTCCAGCAGTGGATTTTCTTTACATATCTCAACCAAAACAATATATCCCAACAGACTGAATATAGAAAAATAAGAACCCATATACTGTCTTCTATTAAGTAAGCCCTTAAAGATATTTGTAAACATGCATATCTTTTGCTAATTATTTTTATTATTATTTTTTTGAGTTGGAGTCTCACTCCGTCGCCCAGACTGGAGTGCAGTGGCCGCTCCTGGCCACCGCAGCCTCGACCTGCTGGGCTCCGCGATCCTTCCGCCTCAGCCTTCCAAGTAGCCGGAATTACAGGCATGCGCTACCACGCACGGCTGATTTTTTGATTTATTGTAGAGATGAGGTCTCGCTGCCCAGGCGGGTCTCTAACCCGCAGGTTCAGGCAATCCACTCACCTCAGCCTCCCAAAGGCGTGGGATTACAGGCTGAGCCACTGAGCCCGGCGCTAATTATTTTTAAAAACGTGGCTTACTCTTCGATGAAATGCTATTTATGCAAATGTGCAATGGGGTAATTCTATTCTATTTATTTATTTTTATTTTTTGAGTCAGGGCCTCACTTTGTCACCTAGGCTGGAGTGCAGTGACACAATCACAGCTCACTGCAGCCCCAGCCTCCTAAGCTCAGGCAATCCTTCCTCTTCAGCCTCCTGCGTAGCTGGGACTACAAGCATGTGCCATCCTGTCTAGCTAATTTTTTTGTTTTTATTTTTGTAGAGACAAGGTTTTGCTATGTTGCCCAGGCTTGTCTTGGACTCCTGGGCTCAAGTGATCTACTTGCCTCGGCTTCCCTAAGTGCTAGAAATACATGTGTGAGCCATCATGCCCAGTAAAGGGGTTGTTATTTTTATTTTATTATTTTATTTTATTTTTTGAGTTGGAGTCTCACTCTGTCACCCAGGCTGAAGTGCAGTGGCACGCTCACGGCCATCCCAGTGTCAACCTCCTAGGCTCCGGCAATTTGTAGTCGGAACTACAGGTACATGCTAAATAATTTTTTATTTATTGTATAGCTGAGGTCTTGCCAATTTGCCTGGGCTGGTCTTGAACCCATGGGCTCAAGCAATCCACTTGCCTCGGCCTCCCAAAGTGCTGGGATTACAGGCTGAGCCACCAAGCCCAGCCTAGGATTATTATTTTTAAATGAATTAATCAAAAGTTTAAAAATTTCCCAGTTTTGAATGCTAAAATGGTAAATATCAATGGATATGACATAAACAAAAGTTCTTTGGGTTCCTTAATAATTTTTTTTTTTTTTTGGAGTTGGAGTCTCACTCTGTCGCCCAGACTGGAGTGCAGTGGCTGCTCCCGGCCACCTCAGCCTCGCCTGCTGGGCTCCGGTGATCCTTCCGCCTCAGCCTTCCAAGTAGCTGGAATTACAGGCGCGCGTCACTACACCCGGCTGATTTTTTGTTTTATTGTAGAAATGAGGTCTCGCTGCCCAGGCGGGTCTCGAACCCTTAATAATTTTTAAGAGGGTAAAGAGGTTCTGAAATTGATGAAAATTGAGAGTGACTAGTTTACAGGTTACAGTAAGGGGCTCTTGAGATGCTCAGGTCTATTAAAAATACACTGGAGCCAGGCTCGGTGGCTCAGCCTGTAATCCCGCGCCTTTGGGAGGCTGAGGTGAGTGGATTGCCTGAGCCCGCGGGTTCGAGACCCGCCTGGGCAGCGAGACCTCATCTCTACAATAAATCAAAAAAATCAGCCGATGCATGGTAGCGCATGCCTGTAATTCCGGCTACTCGGAAGGCGGAGGCGGAAGGATCACCGGAGCCCAGCAGGCGAGGCTGCGGTGGCCGGAAGCGGCCACTGCACTCCAGTCTGGGCGACAGAGTGAGACTCCAACTCAAAAAAAAAAAAAAAAAAAAATACACTGGAAAGTATTAAAAGTAATGGAAGATTTGGAGAGTGGGGAGATGCGAAAAGTTTCTTTGCAATAAAGGTAAATTGTTTCTAGGACACTACATCAAGGCATAAGGCACAGGGGTGAATCAGAGCCACTGATTGAAAATAAAGGCAACATAAAGTAGTGGGTGACTTTAAAAACAAAAGGGCACTTTGTACAGCTCCCCTTTCCTTAAATGGTCCTAAGAACACTTATCCAGCTCTCCATTCTTTAAAAAGTGATTTAAAGAACTGTCTTTAAATGAACAAAAACTCAGTTGGAGTCTCAGTCAGGTCACTTTACCAGTGTGTAATCTGGGCAATTTAGTCTCTTTATTCTTACCTCAGTTTTCTTATCTGTAAAATGGGGTAATAACAAATATAGTTGCTAGGTATAAATTATGGCATTGTATACTTATATACATGACTCTATGCCTGGCACATGGTAAGTGCTCAATAGATGTTGGCAGGTTAATTAAACACATGGATGCATGTGTACACACACACACATACACACACACACAATAGCAATACTAAAATATGAAACACTTAGGAAATGCTAACCTTGGAAACAGACCTGACACAACTAAGGCAAATGATGGCCCTGCCTCATCTAGGGAAGAGTCTATGTTCTAGTGGTTTGAATTCTGGGAAGGGTTCTGATGGCCTCTAATCCTCTGGCTGTCAGTGATCCTACTCTAACCCCGCCCCAGAGACCATTGTGATTAGTAATTGAATAAGTGACAATGAAAGAAGGTTTATAAGGGAAAGATGTGGGAACCAAAAAGAAAGTTCGTAAGTTTCCTGGATACAGATTTTTCTTTTCTAAATCTGGTTTTTGCTGGCAGGATGCTAACAGTCTCTTTCCTTTGCAGTCAGGGATTTTAATGGCATTTAAAAAAGTACTAGGTTTCCCTTCTCTACTTATTAGTGCATTTCTCAGGCATTTCTACTGAGGTTCACCAAACAGACTTAGGACACAAGATCATAGAAGATCCTTTTTCTGGAAACATTGACTGTTTCCTGCCTTCCATGCATTCTCAGCCGGTTTGCTCTGGAGAAGAAAACTCAGTCGCAAGTCCTTCTTCATCCAGGAGATCATGTAGAGAGTGCTGGATCAGACAAGGCTTAGATCTTCACCACTGGTGACCCTGAAGGAGTTCATCTCACCCTGAAGCATCAGTCTCCTCATCTGTGAGAATATAAAAGAGTCCTTCCATCCCTCCCTGCCCTTTCCTCCTTGGAGGGCTTGCTTCTAAAAGGACAGCCCCTTCTGGAAGTGTGGGCCAGAGAACCAACTTGAACCAGTGTCAGCACAACTTGGTTTCTCTCTTCAGGCGTAATGCCACCCTTCTTTTGCCTATTCTTTCATCTTCTTTTAAACTTTGATTCCAAATGAATCTTTTTTTGTCCTTGAATAAGCATTTCAATAAATCTTTTTTTCCTTGAATGAGTATTAATCCTTTTCCTCAAATAAATATAAAACATGCGTAATGCTATTTTGGCCTTCTGCAAGAATAAGTTGTTCCGTGCAGCCAAGAGGCAATCTATCCAAGTACCAAATTTACTACAAAGAGTTTTTTAGGTAGTGCCAAACGGGAGCCATTGGGGACCAATGATAACCTTTCTAGTCTTCTAAATAGGTTTGTCTAGTACATTTGCTAGGACTCACAAATCATCATTGAGCACAGAAAGCCCAAAGAGGTCACTTAAACACAAAGCATATTAGGGCAATTCTATAGCTCAGGGACCTGGCTTCTTTCTGTCTTGTAGCTCTGCTATAAATGACCTCTATTGTCAAGGTTGCGTCATGTTCTAAGACAATTCCTCCAGCTCTAGTTTTTGTCTCCACACTTACACTTCACACTTCTGGCTTTAGGAAGGAGGAAAGGGAGGTCCCTATAAGTTTTTCTTTTTTTTCCTAGACAATGCACAAAGCACTTCAAATTATATCTCATTGACCAGGACTCTTGTCACATGGCTACATCTACTAGCAAGGGAGGCTAGGAAATGTAGTCTTCATTCCAGCCAATCACTTGCCTGCTAAAACCAGGAGAGGATTCCATTTCTATATAAGAAGGGAAAAATAGATATCGAGAGGCAATGATTAGCCTCTGCCACCAGTGGTTTTGATGCTGGTCTCACCATCTAGCCAGACAGATGAGGTCCAACAGGTAAACCAAGAGCTGCCAAACTTTTTCCGTAAAGGACCAGATAGTAAATATTGTAGGCATTGTGACCATGCTGTCTCTGTTTCATCGATTCAACTCTACTGTTGTAGTGAAAGTATACACAGAAGATGTGTAAATGAATGTGTGTGCCTAGATTTGACACTTGGGCCTTAGTTGCCTACTCCAGAGCTAAACAGTAACACTAATAGTAAAAATGAATACTTATTCTCCATCTACTGTGTATATGTTAGGCACTGTGCTGAGCTGAGTACCTAAAGGTATTTTCTTAACTATTTTCCTACAAAAGCTCTGTGAAGTATCATTATCTTCATCATCAGTTTTATATATCAGGAAACCGAGGCTTGAAGAAATTGACTTGCTCAAGGTCACAACGCTTGTAAGTGATGGGTTAATTTCATTTTGGGTTTCAGATGGGTTTGGAGACATTGACTCTAATCCATTTTTACCTTTCTCCTCAAGAAAGTCTGGACAAGGGGGTCACCAGAAGCTGGTGACCAGGGATTTGCCCCAAGGCAGTGAATTTAGAGGGCAACAAAAGAGACTTGAATAATGAGTTTAAAAGTTTAGTACCTAGTTAGCAAAAGTAGTTGTTAAAATGGGAAGAAGCTATTACCCAGAGACTGCTGTTAAGAACCACATCAAGAACTATGTTGTTGATTCAAGGGCTCCTTTCAATTCTCTGCCGAGCACCCTAATTTCTCTGAAGCAAGGTAACGGACTATATGTAGATATTGGTGGGGCTCTTGGAAGGAGGGCACCACTGCAGGTAGGGGTGAGATGGTTGGAGCTGCATGTACTAGCATGTGACCATGAGGAGAGTGTAGTTTTGTAGGACTGTGCAGGGTACCATCTGCCTCTCCGTGTGAGGTGGACCTAGTGGTGGGTGAAGGCAAAAGAGAGAATTTCAGGAACTGGGAAAAGCCTGGCTGAGTGAGAGAGGCAAGACAGACTAAATTCATGGAGGCAAGAGCCCTTGTGAGCTTTATTCTTTGTTTTCAAATAAAAAGAAGAGATAAAGGACAAAGTGCCCCCAAGCTCTTGCTCTTGAAGAAATCCTAAAACCCAGCAGAACAACCTCTGTAGGTAACTGGCAAGTCTATTTTTTTAAGCATCTAGCAGCCTGCTATGACAGACAAAGAGATTTCTCTGGAATGGCGCTGTCTCCAGGGAAGGCCATTCTGCTAAGCAAAGTTCGAACGTCTTCGACTGAAGAACTGGCTTTTTCACCGCAAGACCTAGAGATTCTTTCCAACCCTTATGATTCCTGAAAAGCCACCTGATTTTTCAAATCAGGAATAACTTACTACCAATATAATATCAACAATCTGAACAATACAGATGGTTTGCAGAGAACTTGCATATGTAATCTTATTTGATCTTCGTAGGAACTCTGAAGGGAAAGGCTGAACAAAAAAATTAATGTTCGCTGATCTCAGAAGCTAGGTGTGAGTGACTGGATACTTTGGCATGTACTGTCTCATACAATCCTTCAGCCTTCCCACGAGGCAGGTCATTATCGTGTGCCTATTTTCCAGAAGGGGAAACAGTCTCAAAGAAGGTAAATCATTTGCCCAGGATCTGACAATTCACAGCTGATATGTGATATTGCCTGAACTTGAACTCAGTCTTCTGAAAACAGTTTCAGTGCCCCTCACTATTGTTTAGGTGTGAATATCCACTGAGTGTGTGGCAAGAAAGTAAACACTGGTGGATGCCTGGTTCTTTAGAGCAAAACAGATTCTACCCAAATTCCAGGACTACTAGTCCAAATAAGATTGAAAAGCTACAGCAGTCCTTGAAAAGAATTAACCTGTAGAAGGAAACCAAGGGACCTCACAAGGGGTGCAGATCAGGCCTGGGCATGTGGTAGGTGCCCAGTAAACCCTTTAGTAGTGAAGACCTGTGTTCATGATGGAATGATGACACTAACCAAGAAACATGTTGATTGAGTCATTCATACATTAGATTGACACAGAGTCATGCTCTACTGAGACGCTGGCATAAGAAGGCAGATAACTAGTTGCTACTTCTCAGTAAGACCAGATGAGTGTTCAAAGGTGAGCACCCATCTGATGGATTGGAGTCTATGCCATACCTGTTGTTAAATGATTAGGATGTCACCACTAGATACGGCAGTAAGCAAGTTCATACCCTGTGGACTTTATATTTTCATGAGGGCACAGAGTCAGTTTAAAAAATCAATTAAGCTGGGCTTGGTGGCTCAGCCTGTAATCCCGTGCTTTGGGAGGCTGAGGTGAGTGGATTGCCTGAGCCCGAGGGTTCGAGACCCGCCTGTAGTTCCAGGCAGAAGGATCGCCGGAGCCCAGCAGGTTGAGGCTGTGGTGGCCGGAAGCGGCCACTGCACTCCAGTCTGGATGACAGAGTGAGACTCCAACTAAAAAAAAAATCAACTAAACCGGGCTCGGTGGCTCAGCCTGTAATCCCGCACCTTTGGGAGGCTGAGGTGAGTGGATTGCCTGAGCCCGCGGGTTCGAGACCCGCCTGGGTAGCGAGACCTCATCTCTACAATAAATCAAAAAATCAGCCGGGTGTGGTAGCGCATGCCTGTAATTCCAGCTACTCGGAAGGCTGAGGCGGAAGGATCGCCGGAGCCCAGCAGGTCGAGGTTGTGGTGGCCGGAAGCGGCCACTGCACTCCAGTCTGGGCGACAGAGTGAGACTCCAACTCAAAAAAAAAAAAAAAATCAACTAAGTCCAGCAGTAGTAAGAACCATAGTATCCACAGGACAGGCTGATGGAAGTACTTTAGGCATGGCAGTCCGGGAAGACTTTTCTGAAGAGGTGATACTTAAGCTGGTACCTAATGTCAGGAAAGAGCCAACCTCTGAGAGGACAGCATCCCATAGAAGGGAAACAGCTACTGTGAAGACTCAGGTGGAAATAATTTTGGTGTGTACAGGGCAGAAAGTTTAGTGTGGGGCAGCATCCTGGGTGAGGGAAAGGGAGGTATACAGGAGGTTGAGTGGGAGGACATGGCCAGTTCAAACAGGGCTCTGAAAGTGTTTGAATCTCTTGTTCGTTTCAAGGAAGCCATTGGAAGACCTTAAATAGGGAGTGACATGATTTGATTTATATTTTCTTTTTCTTTTTCTTTTGAGACATAGTCTGGCTCTGTGGCCCAGACCCGAGTGCAGTGGTGTGATCCTAACTCACTGCAACCTTGACCTCTAGGTTCAAACAATCCTCCTGCCTCAGCCTCCTGAGTAGCTAGAACTACAGGGATGTGCCACCATGTCTGGATAATTTTTGGAGAGACAGGGTCTCACTATGTTGCCCATGATGGTCTTGAACTCCTGGGCTCAAGCAATCCTTCCATCTCAGCCTCCCAAAGTGCTGGGGTGACAGGTGTGAGCCACTGTGCCCTGCCTCTGATTTGTATTCTTAGAAGATCATTCTGGTTGCATTGTGGAGAGTGGATTCTAAGGAAGCACGTCTGGATGCAGGGAGACCTACTGGGAAGTATTTATAGGCATCTGGTGACTGTAACATGGACTCCAGAGACAGCCAGGATGTCGAAAGGAAGTCAATTGCTTTGGAATCTATGTTGGGTGTGGGGTTGACAGATAATGTGAACATGTTGGAAAGGGATGGGAGGCGTGTTGCCGCCTAGGTTTTTGGCTGAGCAGTGGAGATGGAGACCAGGGAAGAGCAGATTCCATTTTAAACGTGTTTAATTTGAGATGCCTGTTCTGTTGGACACTTAAGTCAATATGCCTTTTTTTTTCTTTTGAGTTGGAGTCGTACTCCGTTGTCCAGGCTGGAGTGCAGTGGCACACTAACAGCCACCCCAGCATCAACCTGCTGGGTTCCAGTGATCCTTCCATCTCAGCCTTCCAAGTAGCCAGAACTACAGGCGCGTGCTACCACGCCTGGCTAATTTTTGTGATTTATTGTAGAGATGAGGTCTCACCAAGTTGCCCAGGTTATTCTCGAACCCATGGACTCAGGCAATCCCCTCACCTTGGCCTCCCAAAGTGCTGGGATTACAGGCTAGAGCCACTGCGCCCAGTCAAGTCAATATGCTTTTATGTGCAAGACCCATGGCCCAGAAGTGAACTACATATATGCTGTATGGAGAATCTTGATCACACGACTGGAGAGAATTTCTTAAGACTTTTGCTCTGGAAGGGTGATAATGTGTCAACACCCAGGGAAACTCTACGGTGATTATTAATTCTGGAGTCTGAGGTTTGTGCAGAGAGGAGATATATGCCAGGAAATGAATATGAGAGGCAGATAAGAGCCAGCTCATGAGACCTTGTGAAGACTTTGTGAACATAGTCTCCCATTTTTACAAAAAATAAAAAAAATCAGCTGAGCATGGTGGTACACGCCTATAGTCCCAGCTACTTGGGAGGCTGAGGCAGGAGGATCACTTGAGTCCAAGAATTCAAGGCTGCAGTGAGCTATAAACATGGCACTGCACTCCAACCTGAATGACGGGGAAAAATCTCGTCTCAAAAAAAGGAAGGGAGGAGATAATTGTGGAAGCAATATGCAGAAGGGATTGGAGGGGAGCAAGGCTGGAATGAGGGTGAACAATGAAGATTTAGTGCCGACAGTCCAGGTGAGAGATGGCAAAAGCTGGAACTCAGCCAGCGACCCGGTGGAAGACGCAGAGGGAGCAGATTTTAAAGATTTTCAAAGATAGATTTGACTGTACTTGGTGATCTTTGGGCGTGTGAGAAAAGGGCACTCGCTGACTCAGTTTTTCAGCCTGAGTGCCTGCATGGATGGCGAGGCCATTAAAAAGATTCGGATCATAACTCCACGAGTAGGGGTGAATCATGTTCTATCCTGTTTTTCCTGTGCCTTTTTTCTTTCTGAGGAGCTGAATGACTTTAGCATGCTTCCTTTGTGTGTCCTCATTTAACAAAGACTGGTCCAGTGAGTTTGTAGAGAGGTAGGGACATTTAAGAGGCAGGCATTAAACAGACTTGGTAGGTGGCAGGAGAACCAGAAATGAGAGGAACCAGAAACCAGCAGGCTAGGAAGCCGGGAAATGGTCAGTAAGAGTATGACATACTGGGGGAGGATCGAACGAGAGGAGGACTTCCAAGTGTTCTTTGGATTAAGACATCATCACCAGCATGAGCTGCAGCAGTTTGGGTGGTAGGGAAACCAGGCAGTGGTGGGTGGAGGGATGAACAGGACAGGTCGTGGAAAGCACTTGGCTAAAAAACTTGTGGGCAAAGTTGACAGAGTTGAGAGGTTTCTTACCTGTTCCTCTGTTTTCTCTGTGAATTGGGGGAAGGCAGATAATCTACTAAAACCGAGGGAGGCCATGTGGAAGATCTAAAATCAGTGGTGCATGGAAAAGATAGAAAGTTTTAGAAAATGCAACTCTGAGAATCCAAAGAGTTTGATATTCATTTCTAGCTCATCCTGACTTCAAGGAAAAACTTCTCTGCCCAAGAGACTTGAATTTGACCTTGAGTTAGCTGAAGTACAGAGAAAAGACCTCTTCTACCTGAGGACACAGAACGATTCTGTCCAAACTTAATGAATTTTGGGGTGCGGGGTAGCCTTGACCGACCCTGCTCTTGCTTTTGAGCTCAGTACCCTCAGACTTCATTTGGTACTCCAGGTCAGGCCAGTTGGTTCTTTTCAGTTTATAGGGTTGACTCGCTTAATACTTTCATTAAACACAAAAGAGCTTGCATTTGGGCCTCTCCTCATTGTTGCCACCAGTAGAGGTTGGGAGAACTGTTAGGCATTCTAAGTGCTGCCCTTCAGAAAGAGATGTTACATTCTTGTTTCTTCTGATAGATGTTGGTAGCTGTCCAGAGAGAAGTTAAGGTTCCCATTGCTTTTTCCAGAAAGAGTAATGGGGAGCCCTTGTGTTCCAGCCAACAATCCCTCTTCTCAATAAAACAAATAGGTTCTAATGTTGGCAGCTTTCTGAGCTGTTGCTGAGAACATAAAGGCTGCTCTGTCTTACTCTGTGGTAAATATACAGCAAGCATTAACTCATTACTAGATAAATCACACTGAGATGGCTCAGAAGAAGATGTGTCTAGTACCGGTTTTTAATTTTTTTTAACCTTGATTAATTTATTTCTCCTTTTTTGACTAATTCGATTCCTGAGACATAAAGAAACACATTTAAATAACAACTTAAATAGGGTAACTTGACTGGGCATGGTTACTCATGCTTGTAATTCTAGAACTTTAGGATAGGAGGCTGAGGCAGGAGGACTGCTTGAGCCCAGGAGTTCGAGGCCAGCCTGGTCAACATAGTGAGACCTTGTCTCTACAAAAAAATTGAAAAAATTAGCTGGAAATGGTGGTATGCACCTAAAGTCCCAGCTGTTCAGTAGTCTGAAATGGAAGGATTGCGTGAGCCCAGAAGGTTGAGGTTGAGGTGAGCTGTAATGGTGCCACAGCACTCTAGCTTGGGTGACAGTGAGACCCTAACTAAAAAATAAATACACAAATAACAAGAAAAAAATAAGACAACTAATGAGAGAGAGGAATTGGTTAAAGAAAATATGTGGCAGAGACTCTTAGCATTCTCTCAATGGTCAGATGTTCCTCTATATCCTAGCCCTCAAAGGACAGGTGAGGTCTTAGGCTAATTCTGGCCAATGGGAAAATGGACAAAAGTGAAATTAGCCATTTCTAGCTAGGTCTGGCATTCAAAATGGATTCTCTAGCTTGCTTTTTGTTTTCTATGAAGACCATGAGGCCGTGTGTTCCAGCTGACATATATTTAACATGGAAGAAGATACCCAATTCATAACAGGCATTATGTAATCAAGAAGTAAACCTTTACTATGTTAAGCCATTGAGATTTCTGGGTTTTATTGTTACTGTCAAAAGCCTATCCTAACCTGTTTAACATACAAATCAAATGATATCATATCACCTTATCAGGGAAGACAAAGTCTTTTATAAGTTCCCAAAGATAACAGACACTGAAAGGAAGCAGAAGAGTTTCCTATCTCTCAGCTGTCTAGACAAAGGTCTGCTTTGACCTTAACAGCATAGCCTGTATATCTGTAGAAATTTCCAGAGGTCTTTGCATTTAGTTATTGTGAACCATAGAGTATTTCTTTGAGGCTACAACCTGATGATGGCAGTCAGAAAAATGACTATTTATGTGTAATTTACTTCTTTGCTGGAGTTTCCCAAGGCCACACTGTCCTATGAATAAACAGTGGCATGATTACAATAACTTCCCAGGTTTCACTATCGCTTTGTGCTGCCTACTGCTGTAGATCTGTTATGGGGGTCCCTAAAGGGTGTTTCCCATGAAATAATGAGACAGTCTGGTCATCTATAGCTATCAAATGTCACACCCATTTGTTCCCTTCTTTTGTGCCAGCCCCTTCCATTGTGTACTACCTTTTCTGCCAGATATTTCTGCTTGCTCACCCTGGACAATACTATTGCTGCTGAGTCTGTCTGAAGACTTGGGGACTACCTGTAGTCAAGCATTACTTCTGTTGTTGCTGGGCACTGCTGGTAGATAATCCTAGTGAGAACACGGTGCTGTACCCAGAGTCACCTCCCTGTACAAGACTGAAACAAGGAGTCTGTCTTATTCGCTCAACTCTAGACTAAATCTTACATAAGCGACTTCTGTTGAGTTCGCCTCACATGGTAAACACAGTGAACCTGGCAGTGTTTACAAGGCTAACGGTGAGCCCTCTGTGACACCTAGAATTATCACTTCCTTAAGCATTTTGTTAGTGTTGATATGAGAAGCTTGCTAAGTTGCCCGGGAGATTCTTAACCATTTTTATTTACTCACCCACTCTCTTTGACCTAGGTTTCTCCCATTTTGTCTGCTGTGCTCCAGGAGGGATGCGGCACTGTGGAAATTAGAAAGCAGAGGTCTAGGGATATTGGATGCCTTCACTGGATTATTTCTTTCTTCTATCTATCCACTACAAATAGAGTCATAGACTCAGTGGCATACTCTGAACCTGGGGTTTGCCTTGAGTGCTCTAGTCCTTTCTAGTCCATCTCTACGAGATATGCCTCATCGAAATTTGCTCCTTGGAGACACAGCAGGCAATGATCCAGTGTGAGAAGGCCAACTCTGCTTGGGATCATCTCCGTTGTTGTCAGCTCATTTAAAACACTCAGTACGTTAGCTGGCAAGCAGGCTTTGACTGCATGGGGAAGAAGCAGGGATTAGTAAGCAAGTCAGTGTTTTGGAAAACTTACTAATATCTAAGAATCCTCCTCAGTAACCTTTCTACTTATGTCCAATATGCAGAGTCTTATTTAACCTACCTCAATAAAATATAGCAATAGCTGTATTTTATGGAAATCCTCATATGTGCAAGACATTCTATAAGATTCCTTGCATAAACAAGGGTAACTGCATAATGTACATTTGTATACTTAACCCTGAATTGTACCTCACATCTGAAAAAAAAGATTCCTTGCATATATTATCTAATTTTTCATGGCAACTGTGTGGACTAAATGTTATCCCCAATTGGCAGAAATGGAGGTTGAAGTTCAGAAAACATAAGTGAATTGCCCAAGGTCATTGAAGCAATAGGTGGCAACACTGAGGTTGAAAACCTCTTTGCTCTAAGCCTACTTTTTGTTTTTGGCACTATTGTAGAGGGCAGTTTCTAATCACTCCAGTACTACATATCTAGCCTGTGCACCAATACCTGGGCTCATGGTAAATGTCCAGAGCAAGCTTGAGACCTCTCAGTTCTGTTTCTTCCACGTCCTCTGTCAGTGCAGAAGGGAAAATGGGCCTTCTCATTCTTCCTGGTCTTGAGCAGCAGGGGTAGGAGTGAAGATTTAAAAACAGAGATCAAATATACTCTCACATCTCCCCAAAACAAATAGTAATTCTCAGAAATATCTATATTAACAAAGAGAGGCATTTTTCTTAACTAGAAACCCACTCTGTATGGACTTCCCCACCCACAATGTAATATGTAAAGCAATTATTTAATCAGTGAGTAGTGTCATTTTTATTCACGCATCTGTTTTTAAATGCTCACTTTTCCATCTCTACTTTCCCCCTGCCCAGCCCAACTAGAGACTAAGAAATAGGATTGATAAAAAAGACAACAAAAGATCACTTGTTCCTTAGCTATACGAAGACCTAGTCCAATCTTTGAAATGACTGCTTAAAACAATTGAAGAAAAAAGCCAGACTCGGTGGCTCAGCCTGTAATCCCGCGCTTTGGGAGGCTGAGGTGAGTGGATTGCCTTGAGCCCATGGGTTCGAGAGCCACCTGGGCAACTTGGCGAGACCTCATCTCTACAATAAATCAAAATGAGCCGGGCGTGGTAGCACGCGCCTGTAGTTCCAGCTACTTGGAAGGCTGAGGCGGAAGGATCGCCAGAGCCCAGCAGGTCGAGGCTGCGGTGGCCGGGAGCGGCCACTGCACTCCAGTCTGGGTGACAGAGTGAGACTCTAACTCAATAAAAAAAAAAAAAAATTGAAGAAATAACAAAGGCAAAAGCTTTATGAAATTACAGGAGAGTAATTTTATGAAAACTTTATGAAAGTACAGGAGAGAAAATAAATAAAACAAGCCCGTTCCTACCCCACCCTAAGTCTAAGTCTCAAGAGATAACTTTTGTTTATTGATGTTTTAAATTCTTTGGGTGGCTACTAGCATTACACCAGAAATATGCCAGTGCTTCTTTTAGTTCATTTATTAACGTTGGGTAGTGTCTATTGGCTGCCCACTAAGATTGATGAGGGATTTGACACACTGCTATTCTTTACCACACGGTCCTCTGGATGGTTGTGCTGCTCTTGATGGGGAGGGAGAGACAGGAGGGTGACTGTTGTCCGTCCTCTTATCCCATTGGCGTTCCTGTCAGTAGTCACCCTGATGTCTGCCCCCGACCCACTCCTGTTCTCTACTGGTTGACTCAGAGCTTGGCAACTCTTGAAGTTTGTGTCAGTCAGGGGTCCTGTCAGGAAAACAGAATTTATGCCAGGTAGTTCAATAGAGGGAATTTAATTAGGGGAATTAATTATAAATGTCTTGGAAGAGCTGACAGAGCAAACAGGATGATGAAGCAACTTGAATTTTAGAGGCAGAGGGCAAGGGGAGTGTTCCCAGAGTTTAGCAGCCAGGCCCCCCACCCCCCCGACTGGATCTTGGAACTACAAAGTGGAGCCTGGCTGCTAAAGCTAAAGCAAACCTTCTCGTAAGAACTAGAATCGTGGAGGAGAGGTATCTACTGCTGGAGACACTGCCCAAAACAGAGAGAGGGGAGAAAAGCCTGGCTTCTCTCCTCCTGTCCAACACTAACCAGAAGCCAGTTTGGCCAGGGAGTCTAGAAAATGAAGGGATCAGTAGCTTGAGAGACAGCAAGAGCAGAGATGGAGAGAGAGAGAGAGAGAGAGAGAGAGAGAGAGAGAGAGAGAGAGAGAGAGAGAGAGAGAGAGAGACCAGGAAGTGGATCTGAAAGCAAACAGGTGAATGAAAGTGTTATAGGTTGATGTGTGTCCCTCCAAAAGATGTTGAAGTTCTAATCTCCAGTACCTCAGATAGGGTCATTGAAGATGTAATTAATTAAGATGAGGTCATATGGAAGTAGGGCAGGCCCATAATCTAGTATCACTGGGGTCCTTATAAGATGGGAGAAGAGACACACTGGGGGAACCCATATAGCCATAGAGGCTGAGCCTGGAGGAATGCATCTATGAGACAAGGAACACCAAGGGTTGTTGGCAGCACTGGAAGCTGGGAGAGGGGCATGGAACAGATTTTCCCTCAAAATCCCCGAAGGAATCAACCTTGTTGGTACTTTGATTTTGGACTTCTAACCTTCATGATTGTAAGAGAATGAATTTGTGTTGTTATACATTATAGCAATTATAATTATACTCAATAGTGTATAATTATAGTTATACCCAATTTGTGGCATGGGTACTTTGTTATGGCAGCCTAGGAAATTTGTACAGATGGGATCAGGTTCTTTGGGGAAAAGAACTGTCACTCCTTGCTCTGATTTGATATCAACATGATCCCATGTATTTGGTTTTCAGAAATATGTCGATATCTCTGGCCCACTGCACTCAGTACTGTTAGAAGTTTATTCTACTTGTTTGTGTCATTTAAGTGGAATTTATGAGGGAGAGCAAGTAAACACGTGCACTTAATCTGTCCTCCAAAGCAGTGCCTATTGCTTGACACATACCTGATTAAATGTCTAGGGCATCCCTGTCTCATCCCTGTCCAGCAATGAGATCATTCAATCACATATACAGTGAATACTAGGCATGTCAAATATAAACAAGATTTTGGGCCATGCACAGTAGCTTATGCCTATAATCCCAGCACTTTGGGAGGCTGAGGTGGGAGAATCACTTGAGGCTAGGAGTTTAAGGCCAGTATGGGCAACAGAGCAAGACTTCATCTTTACAGATAAAACACTTAAAAAATTAGCCAGGTGCAATGGCATGCACCTGTAGTCCCAGCTCCCAGGGAGGCTGAGATAAGAGGATTGCTTGAGCCCAGGAATTCGAGGCTACTGTGAGCTATGATGACACCACTGCATTCAAGACTGTCGCTAGAAAAGAAAAAAATAAATAAAACAAGGTTTTGGATAAAAGAAATCACTATATTCCCTTTATTGAAGATACAACCTTTGCATCTTTTGTGTACTGCTTGATATAACTTGTCGAGTTAATTGAAATGCTTAGGGCCTAATTATAAAGATATCTATCTTAGCTATAAAGAGACCTGGTATGTCTTTCTTTAAGATTTATATTATTAATTTATCATATTTTATTGTTACTGTTTTTGAGAACAGTATTATTTAACGTCATTTACAAATAGCCAGTATTGGATAATATCTCCTGCTCCTCCTCACACTAATCAACTTCTCGATGTTTCTAGAACTTCTAAAATTCTTAAAAGAACAAACACAACAAGGGCAATCCGTGTGGTACAAACTGCCTGAGACACAACCACTAACGCTGAGAACAATTACTGGTTATATGCCTATAGACCTCCCAAGTTTAAAGGGGCCACAGAGCCATATAACTTATAAAATTTTTGTGTGTTCTATCATGGGCCCTGGATTAGCTATTTAGTAATTGCTTGGGATAATCTTGTCTAGTGGGAAAAAAATAAAATCATCCTTATGATACATGATATTCCCTCAAAATGACTAATACCAGGGTTTAGAGAATACAAAATTATTATTTTGAATGGCATCCTTACATGGACTCGTGGTATTCAAATGCATGGTATTTAAGATCTAAAAGAAAAAAAAGGAATAATTATCCAGATCCTTTCTTTTATCTGTTTTAAATTATTTTTCCCCACCTCCATGACAGTAAGATAATTTCCAGTGGAAACACTCCTTCCAGAGGTACATTTTGCTTTTTTGTGTGTGGGACAAGGAGAAAGCAGGGACTTATTTTAAGGATTCCTCCAATAAGACCTCCTATACTGGGATCTGAGAGGGTTTTTACACATATTGGCTTATTTTCCTAGCCCCATGCCTGAATGGATTTGATTTGGTGAGACAAATAATCCTGTTGGTGTCTAAGGTTTAAGTGGGCAAAGTTGATCTGATTTTTTTTTTTCCTCTTCTTTTTTTAATTTTGAAGATGTGGGCCACAATTCAGGGTTAGGTACATAAGCAGTCATCATACAGGTGAAGTTTGGGCCTCGCATTGGTCTTCACTTACCTGGTTTGGGATCAGGTACACTTATTAGTGTTATGTGCTCCTACCCTCCCTCCCCTTGCAGTGACCCGCTACTGCCAATCTCTTTCTTGTAGTGTTATGATATATGTTTAGGGTCCACTTATGAATGAAAACATGTGGTACTCAGTTCTTTGAATGCATGTTTATTCAGCACTATTCACAATAGCAAGAACATGGAAATCCATGCTGCTCATTGAAAGTGGACTGGAGAGCCGGACTCGGTGGCTCAGTCTGTAATCCCGCGCCTTTGGGAGACTGAGGTGAGTGGATTGCCTGAGCCTGCAGGTTCGAGACCTGCCTGGGCAGCAAGACCTCATCTCCACAATAAATCAAAAAATCAGCCGGGCGTGGTAGCGCACCTGTAATTCCGGCTACTTGGAAGGCTGAGGCGGAAGGATCACTGGAGCCCAGCAGGTCGAGGCTGCGGTGGCCGGAGTGGCCACTGCACTCCAGTCTGGGCAACAGAGTGAGACTTCAACTCAAAAAAAAAAAAAAAAAAAAAAGAAAAGAAAGAAAGTGGACTGGATAAAAAAATGTGGCATATATACACGATGGAATATTACACAGCTATAAAGAAGGATAAAATTATGAACTTTGCAGCAACTTGGGTGGATTTAGAGCCCATCATACTCAGTGTCTTGATTTTATTAAAAAATTCTAATCTTTACGACACTTGTGTATGTCTTAGAAATGGGAATTATTGTCTGACTTCTGCAGTGCCTGGCCTTCAAGGCCTGTAATACTGTATTCAGCTGAGGATTGATCAGTGCATGTGTGTGAGGAAACCATTCAAGACTGGGGAAGGAACCATCCTAAAAGATTAGAGGAAATAGCACCTGGTGCTCATGCAGGCCACCAGTCATACTGGAAATTCCCATAATTCATGTGCGCTGGGTAGAGAACTCAGAGTTTGCCTCAGTAGTGGCTCAAAATTAGCCCTAGATTAATGCTGCCCTGGGCTCATCTACCAATCTTAAAAATGAGATCCAAAATGAGATCCAAGAGGGCCAAGCTGTTTCTGAGTAATTTAACTGCATTCCAGAACAAAACTCAAGAATATTCATAGAAATACAAAAATATCCAGCACCCAACAAGGTAAAACCCACAATGTCTTATCCATGGTCACACAGTTCAATATTCCATCTCAAGTCTGACAGACTCCAAAGATCATGCCCTTTCCACCACATCTGGAGAGTTATGTTATCCTGGATTAGAATCAAAATACGTTTTCTCCTTGTAGATCAGTTAAAAACTCACTATAAGAAAGACAGAGATTGTGTGCCTCCTGATGTGCTCAGTGGTAAGTACCATCTCCTCCCATGAAGTTCTCCTAAAGAAATTGAATGTGAATTTGATCAAGTCTCTATATCGACCAGTTACAGAAAACACAGAGCATGGGGACTATATTAAATGATACCACACTGTTGCAATTAGCGAAATCCAGATAATGGGAAATTCTATAAGACAAATGGCTTGGTTTCTTTAACAAATACGAATGGCATAAATAGGATGAGAGGAAGGGAGGGAGGAATGGTACAGAGTCAAAGAAACTTAAGAAATATATCAACCAGATATAATATTTGTATCTTATTTGGTCATGATTCAAGCAAGTCAACTGTAAAAAGATGTCTTTGAGACAATCAGAGTATTTAAACACCGAGTAGATATTAAGAATATATAAGAACTATATGAGGAATTATTTTTAAATTTTAGATATGATAATAGTAATTTGATTACATAAAATAAGAAGAGGCTTTATCTGTTGGAAATACATACTAAAATATGATGTCGAGCATTTACTTTAAAATATTCCAGTGAAGGCCAGGTGCAGTGACTCACACCTATTTGGGAGGCTAAAGGGGGAAGATTGCTTGAGTTCAGGAGTTTGAGGCCAGCCTGGGCAACATAGTGAGACCTCATCTCTACCAACAACAACTCAGAAAATTAGCCAGGTGTGGTGGCACGCACCTGTAGTCCCAGCTACTTGGAAGGCTGAGGCAGGATGATTGCTTGAGCCCAGGAGTTTGAGCTGTAGTGAGCCATGATTGTACCACTGTACTCCAGCCTGAGTGACAGAGTGAGACCATGACTCAAAAAAAAAAAAAAAAAAAAAAAAAATTCCAGTGAAGAGAATAGCAAGAGGTAGGTGATATACAGGTAAAATAAGATTGGCACAAAGGCGATAGTTGTTATAGTGGGGTGACAGGTACATGGCTGTTCATTATGCTATTCTCTACTTTTGCATATGTTTACATTTTTCTATAAGAAAATTGCAGAGCTTTATGTAAACATTTACTTTATTGTTATATCACTTTATGTTCTACTAAACTTCTTGTTTTCCTCTGACTCATCATAGAATTATAATTTCATTCTGTCTAAAAATATGTGTTAACTGAGATAAATAAAATTATGTCTTAAAATGTACTTATATTTTACACTGAAAGAAATATAATTGCCTTATAAAATATTTGCAAACACATAAGAATACTGTGATTTCTTAAACAATAGCATTAGTATCACATAAATCACAAAATAAAATCACTGAAATTAAAAAAAATCAAGCATTGTTTGAACTACATATTTTTCTAGTCTCCAAAAGGGCCCCATAGAGGCTGTCATTCCTCAGACAATGAAGCTTAGGAAGTTAAAATGAACCTTTAAAAAAATAATCCAGTGCAAAGCATGGTGTCTGGTACTCATTCATATATTCCTCTCACTGACATTGTGGGATAGAGATTTTTACTGGCAAGGCAACTGGGCTCCGTGTTAACCTGCTTGCTTAAGGTCCCAACAAGCTAAAAGGGGAAGTTAGGCTTTAAATCTAGGTCCATCTGACCCCAAACACATTTTTCCCAATTGAATACATAATTCAGCAGAGCTTATGGGTTATCTGCTTTGCACCAGTCTCAAATTACATTAATTATTTCCTTTTTTGGGGGGGATATGACCTTTCTATTTTTGGGGGAGCACATTAATTATTTCTAATTACATATAGAAGATAATTATTTTGTGGCACAGTGGGGTTTTTCAGTGTTACCTGATGAGTTCTTTCAACTTCACAAATGAGGGGTTTGGTTTATTTTTCTCCTTGTTTTTAGTCTTGGGGCTCCAGACCAGGGTTACTGAGGAGACAGATAATCTTTTAGCAAAAGGAAAGAAGATACCATAGAACTGTTAACATGAGCAGTAGGGGAGCACTGATTATTACCCTCCTGGCGTGAGAACAGACCACTGAGAAAGGCTCTTTCAATGGAAATAATAGACACTCGGGACACCAATAAGAGAAGAGGTGGGAAAGGAGGTTAGGGTTTAGAAATTACCTATCGGGTACAGTGTTCACTTTCTGGGGAATGAGTCACCTGAGACCTAATCTCCAACTCTACACTATGTAACGAACATGCATGTGAAACCCCTAAGTCTAAAAATAAAAACAGAAAAAAAGAAGAAAGTCTCTTTTCCTCTCTTCCATTCCTCAGGTTTCAACACACCCAACACGCAACAGGGGATGTTAAAATCTGAAGAAGGTGAAACACTTACAGACAAAGAGCACTCCATGTGGAGTGGAGCCCTGGGTTTGGGAAGTGTTAAAGATGAATTATTCTGACACTTGTTAAAAATGGCAAGGAAGGTTTTATTCACATCTAAGACGGAAAAGTTGAACTCAACCCCAGATACAACATGAGCGAGTGGGGATTTATAGCCAACAGGCAGGGTGAGGGAGTGAACAGAAATTTACAAAGAGGAACTTGGTTAGATACCAAGGGTTGAGGGGTAGTGGAGCTTGATTAGATAGCACGGGTTGGCAAAGGTGGGTCGTATTCTGGATACACTGGTTTATCAGGATTCTTTGCTAAAACTGGGTTCAGCAGGCCAAGAATAGGGCTAAGGATGAGGCCTAGTCGAAGAAAGGGCTCAGCAAAGACTGACTAAAGTTTGGCTGAGGAGAGAGCCCTTGCCAGGAGTAGAAGAGATTCCAAGATCTGACAGATCATGGGAAAGGAAGGAGGGTAGAAGGTAAAAGTCAGAGTGACTGGGTACAAGAGGATGGTGATGTGGACACCAAGTCTGCCCAGTGAGAAACCAGGGAAGTCATCTACAATAGGATGGGAAAACACCTGGAGTTGGATCGAGGAGAGAATGTATGATTTAAATTCCAAGTAAAGGCCTGCTTTATACATTTGTCCTGTCTTCTGCTATGCTTGATAGGCTAACAGTCGGCCACTCAAGGGACATGGACTCCTCCTCCCTGCCACACTACAGGTGTAGTGCTGGAATGGTACTTTGAGAAGTTATTTATTTTTTCCATTAATTGCATTTTACTGACTTCTTTCCAGACTCCTCTCCTTAAAAGTCTGTTGATGGTATATAACTGATATCTAAGCAGTTTTAAACAGCATTCTCAAGTCAGAGGAGATAGCAACACACAAAGCAAGGATCTGCGGTTTCCAATCTACAGTTCAGTGGCAGTTGGACCCAAAGTCTCCAGTCCATGGTGTCTGCCTGACCACTATCTGAAGATGGATGAGAATAGCCTGGTAGATTGTTCCTGTGTTGACTCTTCTCTTCCTAACTCTTGGTTACTTTTGTTTGTTTAATCATTGGCAATATCCTCCTGGAAAACTGCTGATGAATCAAAATACAATGCTTTGTTGAAACTTTGTTGAGTGCTGTTATCCTCACAAGTTAAGCCATGAGAAAGCGTTAAGTCCACCTTTCCAACTACCAAGGAAAGAAACAAGCTATTACACATCAAATGGACAGCTTGGGATCTTCATTTTCCATCAAGTCATTTAAGATTTGTCAGTAAAGTTAATTACAGGGTTAAATCAGAAACCTCTCAGTTCTGAATTCATTGAAATTCAATCGATTCCTACTTATTAGCAATACCTAACTTTAGGGAATTAATTGTTCATTGTTATTGATGAGAAACAAAACAGACAAAAATGAGTGTGGAGTTTGTCTGAATTAAGAGGCGAGTTTTTTGGTTGATGTCTTGTTTTTTATGAAACCTTATTCCAAGCAATGCAGATAAGGCCCTGTTCAAATGATTCTCCCCCAAATGCACTTTGCTACTATTGTTTCCAGACCTAAGCAGAGAAGCTCCAAGGGAATGAAATCTTCCTCCTTCCCACTGTTCTGTTGTCTTTCAAAACAGCAAAACTGCCAAGATCAGCAGTTTGAAAGCTTTCTTTGAAGTGTTCCTCATGCCTCTTTCACTGGCTTGAGCAAAACAAGCACCTAGACTGTGTGCCCAGAGAACACCCGGGAGGCCAAGCAACCAGTGCCACTTAATGAGCCATGGTACACTGAAGACAGGGAGTTGTGAGTGCCAAGGTCAGGTCCTGGAACTCAGGAACATGGGGGAAGTCACTATAAATACTTTTGAGAAAGTGATGTGGGGGTGGGAGAGAACAGGAACAGGTGGTCAGGGGCTGTGTGTGTACATCATTGTGTACCAGGACTCTCTGAGCTATGTTCAAAGCTCATGTTTACCAAGAACATGGGGTAAGTTTCTTTTTTTGAGGCTTGGTGTGTCTTTTCCTCATGCTAAGGATTACTTTATCTTTTTACAAAAATCTTGGATGATTTTTTTACACTGCGTGATATGACCCCTAACAATTTATAATTGCAGAAGAAAATATCTTCATCATAAACATGAGAGAAAATGTTTCCAGACACAATTAGAGAGAAAAAGAATCAAATCTTCTAGGGAATAGATGAGAAGACAATGTGGAAAGGAACAAGAACCAGAGAATAAGAGAAAAGGAAAAGTTATTCATTCAGAGATTGCAGTACTAGGGGAGTGGGCCACTGCCACCGTGTTTGGCAGAGACTCAAAAGCAGACAGAGGAGTGGGAATTTTAGTGGAAACTGAAGGAAGGCTTCAGGTGAGCCCAACTTGGAGGCTGGTGGCATGAGCGAGCAAGCTGTCAGAGGGCTAACCAGAAGTGCGGCATCCATGTGATTGGCTAGGGGAGCATATTTGGCTTTCTCTGGTTGGTCCTGTGTTGAAAGCAGGGACAAAAATTAGGGAAGCTGTCTTTTATTAATCAAGCCTAGACATCTGGCTTGATTAGCTTAATCAAGCCTAGACATCTGGCTTGATTTAACTTTCTGGATTGTTACTTGAGATAGCAATCTGCCTTTCTACAAATCTGACTTAAAACAGACTGGCTTTCTGGGTTATCTATTATAGATAAGGGACTTGGTGTTCTGGACATGTGGAAGGTCAGAGCTCTATTTTAATAGTACTATAGTACCTTTCCCATCCCATGGTCTGGAAATACAAGGCTATATATGCTGGGGAAGACGTAGAACTCACTCCCTATGTTAGGGTCCCTATAATGTTTTAAAACGGCGGCTCAGCCTGTAATACCGCGTCTTTGGGAGGCTGAGGTGAGTGGATTGCCTGAGCCCGCGGGTTCGAGACCCCCCTGGGCAGCGAGACCTCATCTCTACAATAAATCGAAAAATCAGCTGGGTGTGGTAGCGCGCACCTGTAATTCCGGCTACTTGGAAGGCTGAGGCAGAAGGATCGCTGAAACCCAGCAGGTGGAGGCTACGGTGGCCGGGAGCGGCCACTGCACTCCAGTCTGGGCGACAGAGTGAGACTCCAACTCAAAATAAATAAATAAACAAAAATAAATAAAAAATAAAAAAGTGACTTATTCTTGAGCAAAATCTTACATGGAAATTGAATATATATAAGACAGATCAAAGCTGAATATCCTGGTTAAAACACACTTGGGCAGGGGCTGGTGGAGAAGAAGGAAGATGTTCCATAGACTCTCTCATTATTATCTGCAATGCCTACTTGGAGAATTTTTGAGTTGTTTGAATATCTCTGGTCTGATTATTAAGTGTGAATCTCTTGTTTGGGAGCACCAGTTTTTACTGTATGGTTTGGTTTTCTCAGTTTTCAATGTTCAGTACTCTTTTCTTTTTACGTGCCTCTGCTTATATTGTTTCCCCTTCACTGGATGCTTGCCTGTGTCCCGGTTTAAATCACTTACCCTTGAAGGTTAAGGTCACTCTTAAAAATTTCTGCATCCTCAGAACTGTTTACAGCACTAACTATTTAGGCTATACAATTTAGACCTAACCTACTGTGGTACATATTCTCCTGGTTTGGTTAGGGTTACTCTTGTCTCTTGGACATCTTTCCTTTCAGATAAGGATTATGTTGAAACTTTTCTTACCTCTTGTTTGGTGCTGAGTAGGATAGGAGAGCTATGGATATCTTCTGCCATGACCACTCTGGAGGTGTAAAACTGTCTTTTGGTTGATGACTCTGTATTAATCAGATTGTCCAGTGTTCATGGTCTAACTTCTTTGTCTTGAAGCTCACATGACTTCCTCTTAAAATGAGCCTATTTCAGATTCCCGACAATCCTTCGGAGTCAGGTGTCTGCCCTTGTTTCCACAGCTATTATGTAGGATGTAGGCCTCATGTGTCCTTTTAATTATTAGTGATGCCTGAAAACTTACCATACAGATATTTTAACTGCCCTGGTTCCTATATCCTTCACCCCTGAGTTAGCGAGGTTCAGTCTTGCTAGCCTGCGCTCCATCAAGCCTTGCCTCAGTGAGGTAGACTGGCCATGTTCCAGAACCACACTTCAGTTGGATTAATGTGGCTAATAAGAGGCGCCAACTTAGAGTGTGTCTTTCCCCTGATATGCACTGAGCTGTCAGTGACACAACTGGCCTATTGCAAGGAGGCACCCAGAATATATAGGCAGGCTCTCAACATGTAATTGTGAGGATTTGGAATTAGTATGTTACTCTTGATTCAGCCTGATTGCTTTTTCCAGAAACAGCTATTTCCAGGCATCTCAGACTCAAAGAGATTTCTGGGAGGTGTTGTCTCCATCCCCAGGGAAACTGGAGAAGTTTTCCTTCTCCCTTCTCTGGGGTAACACAACCATCCCTGTTCCTCAGGTATTTTCTTTTTGAGTCTTGGGAGTTGTTATGGTGATAACAATTCTTACTTTTTAGAGTTACTGTAAAGACTTAAAAAGATACCAGCTTTGCTTAAATTCCATGTGTGTTCTTCAATATGCATGATTTTCAAGGCCTTTTATGCATATGGGCAAGTTCTTTGCACATGTTTTATGCATGTTCTTCAAGCCCTTTTGTGAGGTAGTAAAGGCCAAAACAACAAAGGAAATGCATACATAAACACCAACAAGGCTATTTTCTTTAGAAGGTCCATACTTTGGGGAATTTAGTTTCAAGTTCCAGGACTGCAGACTGAATCGACATTACAGCATTCAGACCAAATCTATTGCCTGGCATATCTACAATAGGTGTATATGGGACCCAAAGCTGCAAGGATCTGACAGCTAGATGTTCAGAGACCCAATATGTGTACAGACATCTCTATTTCAGGTGGAGTTTCATTATATTTTCAGGGGTACTCTCAACTATGATGTTCTTTTTTTTTTGAATTGGAGTCTCACTCTGCCACCCAGGCTGGAGTGCAGTGGCACACTCAATGGCCACGCCAGCATCTACCTACTGGGCTCCAGCAATCCTTCCCCCTCAGCCTTCCAAGTAGGTAGCCAGAACTACAGGTGTGCACTACCACACCCAGCCAATTTTTGATTTATTGTAGAGTCGAGATCTCACCAAGTTGCCGGGGCTAGCCTCGAACCCGTGGGCTCAGGCAATCCACTCGCCTCAGCCTCCCAAAGTGCTGGAATTACAGGCTGAGCCACTGAGCCCGACCTACGATGTTCTTAAATGACATCTTCTTTCATCAGACTTACATGTCTTCCTTAAAAAGCAACTCCATCGCCTCTTTTAGTAATATTCAAGTCCTTGCATTCATGCTGCTTTACATCAATCATTCGTCCAGTTCGTATTCTGTAGCCCTTAGCTGTCCACTAATAAAAGCTGAACTGTAAAA
Organism: Cephalopachus bancanus; assembly: GCA_027257055.1. Classification (NCBI taxonomy): domain Eukaryota; kingdom Metazoa; phylum Chordata; class Mammalia; order Primates; family Tarsiidae; genus Cephalopachus; species Cephalopachus bancanus. Next base: position 2,013,021 of record JAPVLO010000006.1, read on the forward strand.
TCTATTCCATAGTCAGATGGTAGAGTGGGGCTGCATCAAACAACTCAAAGTGAGATGTGTTTTGGGGGTGTCTAACTTTAAGTCCAGCTCTAACTTTTCATGAACTGGGTGAATCCTGTCTTCTTGGGATGGGTATGGACACAGTGGTCAAATTACTGTGCGGATCAGCAGGAAGTTTATAGCAGAACAGTGTATTATCTTCTCTGCTTTGCAAATGGGGTCATTGTTGCTAAAATTCCTCGGGGCTTGGATTGTGCCATATACTTTATCATCTCAGTTTTGAAATGAAACCTCTTGGGAAGCGGAAGGACTGAAACTTTGGCTGGCAGTAGTGCTGGAGCAAACTGACTTTCTTACCAGCTCAGTGGGTGAGGAGATTTACTGCTTGAGTAGATAAGATTCGGTGTAGTTAGACATTGTCAACACTGCCTAGTGTACATGTAGTGCCCTTCCTTGACTTTCCCAAGGGAAAAACAGAGCTCATGACACTGACTTTCATTCCACAACTACAGCATCTAAAGCGTCTTCTCATAGAGGGACTGAGATGTTGGTCTTTAAAGGTTTCCATTGCTAGGTGAACTTAAGAATGGAATCTAATGTGCAGTTTTATCATTTATATGTGAACATGTTTACAAGTGCATGTATTATTTTAAGTGTAAATTTACACACAGAGAAAATGAAGTGTATCTGCAAAGACGACATATTTACTACTTGATGGTATTAGGATCTGCTTAAATTATGACGGTGTCTCCAGGATATCTCAAAGGAAGTAATGAACCAAGCTCCACTGGAGCCATTTTTGTGTTCGGCTTTATTGTTCTTTTAGTTGGTTATTTATTGATTTGATCATTCATTCATTCAACATTTTGCGCAGGCACTGGGCTGGGTGTTAAAGACCTATCTTGAAGGGCATAGGTTGCCCCATTAGGAGACTAAAGCATTATGAGAGAAACAAAATAAACAGGTAATTACTGTATAGCAGAAAAAGGGGGAGATAGAGAACCCAATGGAGGGTTCCAGTCTCAGGGCAGGGGACCTGGGAGGGGAAAGAGTTCTGGAAGAAGTGACCACAGCTTTACATTGCAGTATTTGATAGCACAAGGCTTACTTACTTTCCCATCCCCCACTCGTATTCTTTAATTTTCTTCTCCTTTTTTAATGTTTATTTTTCTACATGAGTTTTGTATTATTTTTATCAAATTCCAAATTTGGACTGTATTGAACTTACAATTTAAGAAACCTCACCATCTTTATTAAGACTGAGTTTTTTTTTTTTTTACATAGGAACACAATACTGTACTTTCCTCCATTTTTCCACATCTTTTAAAATAAATTTTAGTAGTCTTACCAATATGTGTTTTATAGTTATTGAGATTATTCCTAGGTATTCTCCCTGTATGTTTTTTGTTTCTTGCGATTGGGATTTTTTTTAATATAACATTTTATATCTGATCAACTGCAAATACAAAAAGCTAGTGACTTTTGGATATTTATTTATTTTTTTTAATTAGGAGTCTCACTCTGTTGCCCAGGCTGGAGTGCAGTGGCACAATTATGGTTCACTGCAGCCTCAATCTCTCCTGGGATCAAGTAATCCTCCCACCTTAACCTCCCAAGTAGCTGGGACTACAGGTACACACCACCACACCCCACTAATTTTATTATTTTGTATAGAAGAGAGCTCACTATTTTGCTCAGTCTGGTTTTGAACTCTTGGACTCAAGCAATCCTCCCACCTCAGCCTCCCAAAATGCTGGGATTACAGGCGTGAGCCACTGTGCCTGGCCTGGATGTTTATCTTTTTTACCAAGGCGTAGAGTGATACCATCAGACACAGGTGATCCTCCTCTCAGTTACTCATTGCCTTGAGTCAAGTTCCCTGGGAAACAAACTCGGAGTTGGAGGTCTGTGAGCAGGAGTTTTATGGGAATGTTCCCTCGAGAAACCGTGCAACAGGTTTGGGAGTAGGAGAAAACTGAACCATAGTGAGGTTGGAACAGAGGCCTCAGTGGCTCTCACAGGGAGCTCCAGAGCTGGGATGGCCCTTCAGAGTTGTCCGAAGTGGAGGCAAGGGAGTTAGGCCTTCGTACCCCCACATGAACCACTCATTGAATTTGGGCTGCCCTGGCAGGGGTAGGGGTGTAAACGTGGGCCAGGCAGTTCCCTTTAGAAGAGGGCAATTCCAGCAGCCTTTAGAAGTCAGCGCTCCAGCCTGCTGGGGGTGAAAGGGAGTGCCTGAATGGGAGGACTGGGCAGTACACCACAGCATCCACTAGATGATACTTTTTGTTGTTTTGTTTGTCCCTAAAAGACTACCAGCAAGGACACTAACAATGCTGAGAGACTCAGCAGGTAAAAACAAAAATAAAAAACATCTAGGTAGCTTCTCCTTCCTTTACCTTGAAAAGACTTGCTATTTAAATACCTTTTAGAGACTTGTGAAGGAGTTTCACTATTGAGAATTGTTTTTTGAAAACAAGTGACCTTCATTTTGAACTCACTTTGATGTTCCTCGGAGTGTTAAATAGTATTTATTCTTAGTATAGGGAAGCTTTCCAAGAACAGAACAGTGGGTCTTCATTCCAAACACCGTCAGATGCAATTTTAAAATACTTTGACCAGTTCAGACCTGCTGAAAAAAATCTCACCATCCCCCACCAACACACATGCAAAGGAAGACCCTCAACTCTGTGTGTGTGTGTGTGTGTGTGTGTGTGTGTGTGTGTGTGTGTGTGTGTTGGAGTCTAACTCTGTTGCCCAGGCTGGAGTGCAGTGGCACTCTCATGGCCACCCCAGTGTCGACCTGCTGGGCTCAGGCAATCCTTCCACTTCAACCTTCCAAGTAGCTGGAACTACAGGCGTGTGCTGCCACGCCCGGCTAATTTTTTTGATTTTTTTATTGGAGAGATGAGGTCTTGCCAAGTTGTCCAGGCTGTTCTTGGACCCATGGGCTCAGGCAATCTGCTCACCTCGGCCTCAGAAAGTGCTGGGATTACAGCACCATGCCTGGCTCTTCCCTCAACTTTACTGGGGCACAACTTACACAAAATAAAACAAATTTATTTTAAGTATAGAGTTTGATAAGGTTTGACAAATGTATATTCCCACATAATAACCACTACACTGAATGTATAGAACATTTTCATCACTCCTTTCCCTGTCCATCTTCCTGCCCTTCCCCCAGGCAACTCCACTACTAGGCAACAACTGATCTGCTTTCTGTCACTAATTAGGTATAGGAGTTTCATATATATGGACCCATATAGTGTGTATTCTTTCATGACTAGTGTCTTTTATTTGGTATAGTATTTTATTTTATTTTTTGAGTTGGAGTCTCACTCTGTCACTCAGGCTGGAGTGCAGTTGCATAATTATGGCTCACCACAGCCTTACCTCCTGGGCTCAGGTGATCCTTCTGCCTCAGTCTCCCACATACCTGAGTAGCTGGGACTACAGGCATGCCACCATGCCTGACTAAGTTTTTTGTTTTTTTGTTTTTGGTAGAGATGAGGTCTTGCATGTCCAGGTTAGTCTTGAACTCCTGGGCTCAAGCAATCCTCCCACCTTGGTCTTCCAAAGTTCTGGGATTACAGGTATGAGCCACTGCACCCAGCCATATGACAATTTAAAAATAATTTTATTGAGGTTATTTTGCACCCAGTAGACTGGATTTATTTTATTTTATTTATTTTTTATGAGTTGGAGTTTCATTCTGTCACCCATACTGAAGTGCAGTGGTCGCTCCCGGCCACCGCAGCCTCGACCTGCCGGGCTCCGGCGATCCTTCCACCTCAGCCTTCCAAGTAGCTGGAATTACAGGCATGCGCTACCACACCCGGCTAATTTTTGATTTATTGTGGAGATGAGGTCTTGTCAAGTTGCCCAGGTGGGTCTCGAACCCGCAGGGCTCAGGTAATCCACTCACCTCAGCCTCCCAAAGTGCTAGAATTATAGGCTGAGCCACTGAACCCGGCTGAGTGGATTTATTTTAAATGAAGAGTTTGATGACTTGATAAAGGTACCCAATCATGCAATTACTGCCACAGTCAAAATAAGACATAGAACATTTCCCTGGCCTCCTAAAGGCTCACATTCCCCTTTGCAGTCAATCCCTTATCTGCAGTGTCTAATCTGCTATGAGTCTAATCATGCTATATTTGTCTACAGCAGGTGTTTTTTCATTTCTACATGTTTCATTTGGATACTTTTAGATCTCCCATTTCTTTCATCATATATTCATGTTTTCTTTTATATCTTTGAACATGTTTTTGTGAGTTTAAAATCTTAATCTTTTAGTCTTAAATCTTTTAAGGTCCTTGTCTAACAATTTCATTATCTCTATCAATTCTGGGTCTGTTCTCATTGATTGGTTTTTCTCCTGGCTATTGATAATCTTTTCTTATTTTTTTTTACATGCTTTGTGAATTTTGATTGGATGTTGGACATTGAGAATTTCATGTTAGTACTAATTTTACTGTATTTCATATATATATATTTGACTAGCAGTTAAGTTACTTGAGTTCAGTTTTATCCTCTCAAAACCTTTTTTAAAGCTTGCTATGGTGGGCCCACAGCCTTTACTTAGGGCAAACTTAGCCTCACTACTCTGGCATCGTGATTCTTGGTAATACATCGGTGTTATGTTTGCTTTGAAGACTTTTTTCAAATATTAAAAATGAGGAAAAGGCTCAGTCTTGGAGCATTAGCGTGCTGAGTCATGCCAGCGCTAATAAACTGCTACTTCCTAAAAAAAAAGAGGAAAAATTGTCTTATTTTTACTAACATGTTTACTATTTCTTGTTCTTAATTTTTTGGTGTAAATATAAATTTCCTTCTGGTATCATTTTTTTTTCCTGCCTGAAGAACTTCCTTTAACATTTCTTACAGTAAAGATCTTTCAGATTTTGTTTGTCTAGAAAAGTCTTTATTTTGTCTTCATTAATAATTATTTATTTACATTTATATTTTTTTAGAGGTAGGGGTCTCACTCTGTTACTCAGGCTGGAGTGTAGTGACATGATCATAGCTTACTACACCCTCAAAACTCCTGAACTCAAGTGATCCTCCTGAGTAGCTGAGATTACAGGTGCAAGCCACCATGCCCAGCTACTCTCATTTTTCAAAGGTATTTTCTCTGGATATGGAATTCTAGAATGATACCTTTTTTCTTTTAGTACTTGAAAGATGCTCTATTCTTTTGTGATTTCATTTCTGATAAAAAGTCTGCTGTCATTTTAATACCTATTTCTCTACATAATGTGTATTTTTTTATCCCGCTACTTTTTTTTTTTTTTGAGTTGGAGTCTCACTCTGTCGCCCAGACTGGAGTGCAGTGGCCGTTCCTGGCCACCTCAGCCTCGACCTGCTGGGCCCCCGGCGATCCTTCAGCCTCAGCCTTCCAAGTAGCTGGAACTACAGGCGTGTGCTACCATGTCTGGCTAATTTTTAATTTTTATTGTAGAGGTGAGGTCTTGCCAAGTTGCCCAGGCGGGTCTCGAACCCGCAGACTCAGGCAATCCACTCACCTCGGCCTCCCAAAGTGCTGGGATTACAGGCTGAGCCACTGAGCCCAGTCACTTTTTTTTTTTTTGAGTTGAAGTCTCACTCTGTCACCCAGGCTGGAGTGCAGTGGCATGCTCATGGCCACCCCAGTGTCTGCTTGCTGGGCTCCGGCAATCTGTCTGCCTCAGCCTTTCAAGTAGCCAGAACCATAGGTGAGTGTTACCATGCCCAACTAATTTTTGATTTGTTGTAAAGACAAGGTCTTGCCAAGTTGCCAGGGCTGGTCTTGAACCCGCAGGCTCAGGCAATCCACTCGCCTCGCCCTCCCAAAGTGCTGGGATTACAGGCTGAGCCACTGAGCCCAGCCATCCAGCTACTTTTAAGGTGCTCTCTTTACCGCTGGTTTTGAGCAATTTGATTATAACAGTGTTGGTATAGTTTTCTTTTTCTGTACTCGTGATTTTTCAAGCTTCTTGGGTCTGTGATTTATACTTTTCATTAAATTTGGTACATTTTTAGCCTTTTTTTCCCCATTTTTTTCTGTATCCATCTTTCCTTTTCTGGGACCTTAATCACATTTATATAGATAAATATATTGTCCCTCAGGTCATTATCATTCTGTTTCATTAAAAACAAAACAAAACAAAAACCTCTTTTCTCTCTGTTTTTCATTTTTCATAGTTTCTATTGGTATGTTCAAGTTTATTCAACTTTGTTTCTATATTGTATGCTTTTTATTCCAACAATCATATATTTTTCATTTCAGGTATAATATTTTTTACTCTAGAATTTCTGTGGTTTTTTTGTATCCTCTGTTTCTCACATTGCCATATTCATGTTTTTCTTACATCATGATCATAATGATAATATTTACATAAGTAGTTTTTAAAGTCTTGTCTGCTAATTCCATTTCTGTAATTTCTGGGTTTCATTCTATAGACTGTTTTTCCCACTTATGGTTATGTTTTCCTTCTTCCTTGTATGCCTGGTGATTTTTGACCAAATACCAGACATTATGAATTTTACATTGCTAAGGATTGGATTTTGTCACATTCCTTTAAAGAGTGTTAGACTTTTTATAGCAGGCAGTTAAGTTGCTTGTGATTTGGTTTACTTTTTTTGTGTTTTATTTTTAAACAACTTTGGGACAGGGCTACACTAACCTTTATTCTGAGTTAGTTCTATTTCTAGCCTGGCCCTCCTGGATTAGCTATTAAATACTCTGTCTATTCAGTGAGGACTTCTACTTTGCCTCACGAGAATCTAAGCTATTGCCAACCCTGTGTGAACTCCGGGAATTGTCTGTGTACAATTCTCTGGTGATTGTTCTTTCCCCAGAAATTGTCTTTGCCTTGCCTTGTGGGTTTTCACCTTAGACATGCACGGGACTGGTATTCAGTTCAAAGGACTCCTATGCAGATTTCTGGAGCTCTTTCTATGTATGGCTCCCTCCTTCAGGTATTGCCCCCACAGAGTTGCCTTAAACTCTTCAAACTTATTCCTTTGTCTCCTCAACTCAGTAAGATTGTTGGGCTGCTGTATTCCATCATTTTGCACTGAAGTCCAGAAAGTTCCTTCAGGTAAAGCCTTGTGGGTAGGGCTCACTTCATTTGTTTTCCTTTCTCAGGAAGAACTGTCCTGCGGTGCTTATTGTACAGTGTCTGAAAATAGTTGTTTCCTACATTTTATCCAGTTTTCTAGTTATTTATGACTGGGTGGTAGTTCTAGATTCTCCCAGTGCAGCTTTTATATTATGATTTTTAAAGTGTATGTGAAAGTAAACAGCATTAGGACTGTAAAATTTATTTTCTGATCAAGTGTTTTGTTGTAAATTTTATTTTCATAAATAGAATTTTACTAGCACTTAGCAAAATATAAGGTCATCAACTTTTTATGGTTTAAAACATACACCCATTTAGGTGTTAATTCAGCAGTTTCCAGCACCCTCAGATATGATACATTCCACACCTTAATAGAAATAATAGTAGTTACAGCATTAATATGGAAAAGGCATTTTGCCCCATATTACAACAATAAATCCAAAGCTCACAAAACCAAAAATGGAGCATGTTTTAGTTATAATTAGAAATAAAACTGCACACATATTAGAAACTAATTAAGGCAGTTAATATTTCTGTTCCTTTTCCATCTTTTCTACTTCTGCATACCTGGCTGGCTTGCTTTAAATGACCTACACACATGAATAGTTTCCACTAAAGGCTCAAGGTAGACTATGTCCCAACCATAAATAATTGTTCGTGTATCCCGGGCCTAAAAATAAACCATGAGTTAGCTAAAGAAATCAAACAACTGATTGGACAAATGTCCAGACAGCATTGAGTCTAGAGTCTGGGCAAGAGGGGGTGTCACTGTTCCTACCAGTGTTCATGGGTCCCACTTTAGAATACTTGGAATGACCTTTCCAGAGAGGTATTTTCGACTGATGTAGGGTCACCTTGCCACAAGCCGTTATTGCTAGAAGGGATTTGATAATCAGTGCCCTCTCTATTTATTGGAGAGTTAATGATTTTTCAGTGCCCAGCAGCAGTAGCAGCCATTGCTTAATGGCTGAAAGGGAAAGTATGTTCCTGGTATGCTCACAACCCAGGATGCATTTTTCATAAAAATCATTTACAAATGAGATTGAGGTACGTACAGCTGCAAGCAAATTGTCCCACTCCGATCTTCATATATTAGGGGCAAAATTGGCTTTTGGACTGGATGAGAGACTTAGTTTCTGAAGACAATATGAGTTTCAAACTTTAGGGGGTCCTTGTTATTCTCATATTTATTAGAGAAGTCTCTGCAGTTATGAGGTTGCAGGATGCACAGGCAAGCCACACTCAGACACAAGCAAAGACCATCATGCCCTGAAAACATTCACTAATGATCTGACCACTGGGAAGTTAGTCCTTGGACAAAAAACCCTTCCAGCTCAGCACCAGAGTACTTCCCAGCTCATCATGACAAGGCCTTATGTGGCCTGTCTCTTACTGAAAGTTAGATGTTATTAACATGCAACGATAAGTTCAAATACAAAAGAGTAAGGAATTCATAAAATGAATGAAAGCAATGTTGGAGAAGTGCCAGAATCACACTCAAAGTTTTTGACAAATGAGTGCCTGTCAGAGTTATCCTGATGGACAGTTGAAGGACTGAAACTTAATAAAGGTAAGGAAGGACATGTGTCTAGGCAGAAAGTGCTTTCACTATCAAAGGATTAAAGAAAATTAATTGGGAAAATTAATGTCAAGATTTTTTTTCTAATTACTTTATGACCAAACTGTAACAGCCAAACATAAATGTCAAGTGAACCATGTGCTATTAAGCTATCACGCAATTTATTTAAAAAATAATTAAGGCTCTCCTAAAAAAAGCCCTCATACAATTTATCTTTTTGAAATTTAGGACATAATTGCAATTTAACCTAGATTTTGTTAAATACAATATAATATCTTATACATGTGTAAGTATATATATATAATATCTTTTTTATAAGTTTTACTTTTATTAAGGTTAAGGTCCTACCAAACTGTTTTTACAGTAAGTGAATTTTTTGGTCACCATTTTAAGAGGATTTACCTTATTTGATATTTATTTATGTATTTACTTATTTTTTAATAGAGAAGTAAAAATTGGATATATTTATAGTGTATAACATGATGTTTTGATATTTATATACACCTTGAAATGGCTAAATCAAGCTATTTTAATATAAGCATTATTTCACTTTTCCTTCTTTGGTAGTCAGAACACAAAATCTACTCTCTAAGCAATTTTCAAGTATACAGTACACTGTTATTATACTTTAATTATGTTACTGTATTCCTTTACAAAAGAAATTTAGTATTACAATCCTTTAGTAAATTAAGGGCCAAAAGGAAATGCCCTCAGGGGACTTATCTGGTAGAGGACTTTGAGATGAATATCTGTTTATCTGGAGGTCTCCAGAAATGCAATTACCCACAACACACTAGCTGCATTGATGGACACAAGTTAAAACCCATTGTTCTGGTCCAACAGCACTTTCAGTATACAGCATTCAATGGCAAGAAAAGTTGGATCCTGCAATCTAGAGACTGGAAGGTCTTCCTACTCTGGTCCTGTGTTCTACAGCTCCATCTCACCTTCCCCTGCCCTGTATCCCTCACCATTCCCATTCTCTTTCCTGGCCCTGATACATTCCGGTAGCAATAATAGTCATCTGGGTAATTGTCAGGGTATGTTGTTCAGCTGTGGATATTGACAATCAGATGTGAACTGCCCATGCCACCATCTTGGGGTAAAAATACAGTCACATGTCTTTTATTTCCTTTCTCTATTGACATGCTGAACTCCCATTTCCGTTTTAGCAGAAAGTTGGGATTTCTTGCTCTTGCTCTTCCCTCTCCTCACTGCCACAGTTACATAAGCATCCTGGAGGCTTTTTCAGACTAGAAGGTCAGACTTGTCACCAAATGCTAGTAGATAAAGAGCTGGGAAGTCTGGTCAGTCTGCTAGTGGTTCCATTGTTGACAATGGTCCTGTGTGCTCTGATGCCTTTGTTCAACGCTTTAAGGATGTTCTTTCTTATCTAGATCTGCCAGATTTTGGCACCATTGATACAGATTTCTTTTTTTTTTTTTTTTTGTCATCCAAACTGGAGTACAGTGGTATAATCCCAGCTCACTGCAGCCTCAACCTCCTGGGCACAAACAATTCTCCCACCTCAGCCACCTGAGTAGCTGGGACTACAGGTACATGCCACCATACCCTGCTAATTTTATTATTTTTTTGTACAAGAAAGATTTCACTATGTTATCAGGCTGGTCTTGAACGCCTGGGCTCAAACAATCCTCTCACCTCAGCCTCCCAAAAGGAAGGAATTACTGTGCCTGGCCCCAATTTTTAAAAAAATTTTACACTCTTATACCCAATCAAGTGATCCCAGGGTGTAATCTCTGGGCAAGAAGGGCTGTGCCTGGAAAGGTCTGTGACCTCTACCATATGCTGTGCCAGAATGCCATCCCTGTCCCTTCCACCATTTTCCTCCATCCAGTTGGTGCTGAAGTTGAGCCTGGACCTTCAGTCCAAACTCTTATTCCTTCAGGGTAATCTCCCCCTTGAGACGCTAAGGCTACTCTTTTACCAACAGATCTTACTTAGGTCCTTACAATCTATTAGATAACTTCCCAATAAATTGGGTCCTTAAAAAGGAAAAGGTGCCTGGGACAGTTTTACAAATGCCCATCTGCATCCTCTTGAACACACAGATCGGCATCACCAAGACATTTTTGTATAGCACAGTTTCACCTACTGCAGTAAGTTCTAGTACTGCTTCCCCAGAGTCCTAGTGCCTATCCACCTCACCTTGGCCTAACCAAGAACATTACAAGGAGGCCACTCAAAGCAACTGCTTCTTGAACTCTCAGAAAGCTTCTTCAATCTGAGTTTACCCACACAGCTAGGGGGTCCTTAGATTCTCTTGCCGATAAAAGTGTCAGTATCATTATGCATCCTGATACTATCCCTCCCACCTATCTCAGTACTTGGCAAAATAACAACAACAACAATCCCCACAAACCCAGCCCAACTGGATGGAGAACTTTTCCCCAGGGCTAAAAGGGAAAACCAAGATGTGAGGAGGTGGCAGTGTAGCGGTGCGGGGTAGGGGCAAGGGCTGGGTGTGTCATAGGTAAATATACGTGTTGGGAGTGGTTGAGGTTGATTTCACAGATGAATTAAAATATTTGATTCCCCTGTAAATAGACTACTATATGTTTATACAAATGGCACAGTTAGCTTGTAGTTATAAGGTGCTAAAATAACTGCATGAGAAATGAAAGAGTACATCAGTCAAACGGCTGTTTTGCCTACGTGAAAGTCAAACAACCGATTGGACCAATGTTTTTTCTCCTTTGAATTGACCCTTTGTTTTGTGACCCAAAGCTGTGGTGCAAACTGCCAATTGGGCGGTACTGACTTATACTGATTTCAGCTTTCCTCAGGTTGCTGTGTGAAAAACAAAGCGAAGTCAATCTGCTAAACCACATAAGTCTGGCTCAGTAAACATTTGCTAAAGTGATTGATTGAGGTTAACAGGTTATTATTTTCCCTTTCAGGATATTATATAAGCGATTGACAGGAGAAACGAGTAGAATGCATGTGGCAAGTAGGTTCCATTTTATCATTTTATGATCTCTCTAATTTAACACTATCCTTGTTTTTGGATTGTAGTAGAGAAAGGCATATGTATGCGTTTGAGTAAAATATGTACTACAAATCATGTAGGTACCAAAGAAACTGTGGTAGACTGAACAATAGCCTTCCACTATGTCTAATCCCAGGAACCTGTGAATATGCTCCCTCACATGGCAAACGGATTCTGCAGGTGTGACTAAATGAAGGATTTTGAGTTTGGAAGATTATCCTGGATGATCTGGGTGGGTCCAGTGTAATTACAGAGTTCTTACAAGAAGAAGGCAAGAGGGTCAGAGTCAAAGAAGGAGATGTGACAACAGAAGCAGGGGTTATAGTCAGACAGAGAGATCAGAAGATACTGTGCGGCTGGCTTTGAAGCTGGAGGAAAGGGCCGCAGGCCAGGGAAAGTAGACGGCCTCTAGAAGCTGGAAAAGACAAGAAAACAGATTTCTCCCCCTAGAAACTGCATAAGGCCCACAACCCTGTTGACACCTCGATTTTAGACTTCCTGACCTCCAGAGCAGCAAACCAATAAAGTTGCATTGCTTTAAGCCATTAAGTTTGTGGAAATTTGTTACAGCAGCAATAGAAAACAGATTCTATTGTTGAGTAGAGAATTCTCTATTGCTTGATATATTCAAATATAAACATGGCACATTTCAACATTAAAATATTATTGTAAAAATTCAAGCGAATTCAGTTATAATTCTCCCACAAAAATATGATTTATGTTGGCCCAACAACCCATGTTGTGGATGATTGGGTTTTCTGTTTTTTTTTTTTTTTTGAGTTGAAGTCTCACTCTGTCGCCCAGACTGGAGTGCAGTGGCCGCTCCCGGCCACCGCAGCCTTGACCTGCTGGGCTCCGGCGATCCTTTCGCCTCAGCCTTCCAAGTAGCCAGAATTACAGGCATGCGCTACCACGCCCGGCTGATTTTTTGATTTATTGTAGAGATGAGGTCTCGCCAAGTTGCCCAGGCAGGTCTCGAACCCGCGGGCTCAGGCAATCCACTCACCTCAGCCTCCCAAAGGTGCAGGATTACAGGCTGAGCCACCGAGCCCGGTGGATGATTGGTTTTTAACTGAAGAAGAGATCAAATGATGGGTGGAAGCTCTGCTGTTTGGTGTTGACTTGATTTTGTGCTATTCATTGTGTTCGATCTCTTCAAGCAGCTTGTCTTTTTGAGATGAGTTGTTTAGTTGAATTTAGATACTATAATTCATAAATATACTTAACTTAAGTAAGGCAAAAAACATCAGAGTATGCTGCCAAGGAGAGCAGGGGTCACTCTCAAACCTTCCCTTGGGACACTGGGGAAATACCACCGACCTGGGTGATAGGATGGAGATTCAGAGGGATGTGCTGGTACAAACTTGTCATCTCTCCATACAAAAGGTACTTTGAACATTTCTGGCATCTCAAAGCTGACCTATAGAAATCTGGAAAACAGAACTTGCTTCTGATGTAATATTATTTTAAAGCTGTCTGTAAATAGCCTTTTCATGTTTGAAGACTCTTATATGGAAACATTTATCAGAACCAGTTCAAGGTACTGTCAGAATGTATGCATGAAAAGGAAGAAATTGCAACCAGATAAAAGCCAGCTAGGCAAATACTGTTTAAGTTCTCAGTAAGAGCATCAGAAAGTGAGGTTCCTTTCCACTGAATGATGTAATAAAAAAGAGGTGCAAAATTTTATAAAACAAAATCATTGATTACTACCTTCAGAGGGATGGCTTTTGCAGAAGCTCCTTCACTGAGTCTAAACATGTAAAGAGCATGATTATTAGAGCTCCTTTCAGCACAAGGGGGAAATTTGAGGAAGCTGAGTCTGTGCACCAGGTTTCAGGCTTTTGCATTGGCTGTGATCTCTGCTGTCTTCCTTTGCATGGCACGGGTCCAGTCCCTTCCTCTCCCACGGCGATTTGTCTAGCTAACTTCCACAATTCCCTCAGGACTCAGCTTACCTTTTCCTTCCACCAAGTCTGTCCTGCAAAGCCGCCAAAGATTATATTGGGAACCCCTTCTAGCTGCAATAATTGCTCTTGTATTTGCCCTATTACGCATAATACATTTACCATATATAGACTTAACCATCTCCTTATCCAGTTGGTTATCTGCTTCATGGGAAGGACAGCATCTTTTCAACTTTGATTCTCTGTGCTTGGTATAAGACATGACACATAGTAGATATTCACTAAATCTTGGTTGAATGAATGAACCATGGGCAGTCTTTTTATATCTTGAGCAAAGGTTTCTTCTGTTTCTCCTTTTTCTCCTCCTCCTCCTCTTCATTCCCTGCTGCTCTTTCTTCTTTGATTGTAGCCAGTATTCACTCACTGGACATTCTGGAATTTCAGCGAGCACTGGTGGGGGCAGCAAAGTCAAGTGGAGAATTGTTGCTTTGGAACTTCCACCCTCTCTTTTCCTTCTGTCTCCCTGATATAGTTTGCATATTTCCCCTCTCCAAATCTCATGTTGAAACATGATCCTCAGTGTTGGAGGTGGGGCCTGGTGTGGAAGGATTGGATCATGGTGGGGAGGGATCCCTCATAAGTGGCTTTGTGCTCTCCCCGAAGTTACATGTGATTTCTCTATAAGTTTACATGGAGGTTGGTTGGTGGGAGTGTAAACTAGTGCAACCTCTGTGGAAAGTAGTGTGGCAATTCCTAAAAGCTCTAAATATCGATCTCCCATATGACCCTGCAATCCCCCCACTGGGAATATACCCTGAAGAACTCAAATCACTCCATAGAAAAGATAGCCGCATACATATGTTTATTGCAGCATTGTTCACAATAGCAAGAGCCTGGAACCAGCCATGCTGTCCATCAAAAGAGGACTGGATTAAAAAAATGTGGTACATATACACAATGGAATACTACGCAGCCATAAAAAAGAACAAAATCATGAATTTCGCAGCAACCTGGATGGAACTAGAGTCTATAATACTGAGTGAACTCTCACAGAAACAAAGATCTGAGTATCACGTGTTCTCACTCATATAGTGGACCTTGAACATCTATCATAAAACTGTAAGAAAAGGAGTGACAGTGGCGGGAGTCTATGGGGGGGTAGAGAGGAGAAAGGAGGTGGGATTAACATTGGTCAATATCTGTCTGTGGACGGGGAGACACCCTTTATCAACAAGGGTGCCTGAATGATGCATATTTGTACACCTAAGCGTTAACTGTACCCCATAATTTTAAAATGAAAAAGATGTTTTAAAAAAAAGAGCCTGGCACCTTCTTCTCTTTCTTGCTCTCTTTCTCGCCATGTAATACGCCTGCTCCTCTTTCACCTTCCTCTGTGATCCCTGAGGTCCTCAACAGAAGGAAATACTGGCTCTATGTTTCTTACATAGCCTGTAGAATCATGAGCAAATATACCTCTTTTCTTTATAAATCACCTGGCTTCAGGCATTCCTTTACAGCAACGCAAACCAGACTAATACACTTCCCACCTCAGGTGGGCTAAGAGCATCTTTACAATGCCCCTACCTACAAAGTCTCCAGCTATAGTGTCTGTTCACATTTGCCCTCTTTGGGTAAACCCCAGGGTTTTGATATTCTTCTGAATTCACTCTCTACAAATACCTAAGTCTCTGTTCTAGTTTTCTAGTACTATTGTAACAAATTATCGAAAACTGGGTGCCTTAAAACAACAGATATTCATTCTTTTAGGCCAGAGGTCTGCAATAAAGGTGTCAGCAGGGCTGTGCCCTGTCTGAAGGCCCTAGAGAAGAAGCTGTTCCATGACTATCTCATAACTTCTTTTATTTTGAGTTGGAGTCTCACTCTGTCACCCAGACTGGAGTGCAGTGGCCGCTCTCGGCCACCGCAGCCTCGACCTGCTGGGCTCCAGTGATCCATCCGCCTCAGGCTTCCAAGTAGCTGGAACTACAGGTACACACTGCCACACCCTGCTACTTTTTGATTTATTGTAGAGATGAGGTCTTGCCAAGTTGCCCAGGCGGGTCTTAAACCTGCGGGCTCAGACAATCCACCCACCTCAGCCTCCCAAGGTGTGGGATTACAGGCTGAGCCATCGAGCCCGGCTATAACTTCTGATGATTACCAGCAATCCTTGGTGTTCCTGGGCTTGCAGCAGCATCACTCCAGTTTCTGCCTCCATCTTCACGTGATGTTCTGCCTGTGTGTCTGTGCTTGTGTCTCTTACTATATGGACACCAGTCATATCGGATTAATGGACTCTCTTACACCAGTGTGACTTCATCTTAACTTACATCTTCATTATATCTGCAAAGATCCTATTTCCAAATAAGATTACAGTCATAGGTTCCAAGGGTTAAGACTGCAACATGTTTTTGGGGGGAACTCAATTCAGCCCATAACAGCCAGAAATCTGTCTCTGCTTGCTCATGCTGGATAGCCTTTGAGATGTTACTTGACTCCTGCGACTGTTCCAGTCATCCTTGACTCAGACCAATTCAGGGAAAGGAATACACATTAAAAATAAACAAGTCCAGAGCCTAATAGGGCATGAGAGCTGGAAGGAGATTCCTTATTCCAGGAGGCTCCAGGGCCTTCAGCAGCCATGCTCATGCTCTGCCATCAACATCCCTTAGCCTAATTCTGAGTGTTGCTTTTTCCTGCCTCACAGCAAATGTGACTTCTGATCTCTGTTCACCAATTCTGATTCTGCTCCCTGTTCTCCCTGCCCCGCTCCAACTGCAGCTTGTTTCTAATATGGCTTTTCCAGGCCTGATTCTGCCTCATGACCTTTCAGTTGCATAGTCCCCCGTGAACTGATATATTTTTGCCATGGGTCTTTGCATACTGCTATGGACTGAGTGCTTGTGTCCCTCCAAATTCATGTACTCACTTTAGTCCTAATCCCCAATGTGATGGTATTTAGAGATGAGATGGGTTCTTTAGGTTTAGGTGAGGTCATGACTGTGGGGCTTCATGATGGGACCGATTAGTATACTTCTAAGAAGAGTTATAGAGATCTAAGCTAGCGTGCTCTCTCTCTCTCTCTCTCTCTCTGTCTCTCTCTATCTCTCTCTGTCATGTTAGGATACGGTGAGAAAGTGGCTTTCCTTCTGCAAGCCAGGAAAAAAGCCCTCACCAAGAACTGAATCTGCTGGCACCTTGATCTTGGACTTTCAGCCTCCAGACTGTGAGAAACAAAGAGCTGCTGCTTAAACCACCTAATCTCTGGTGTTTTGTTATAACAGTCTGAGCTGACTATCGATTCCTACCAAAGGAGAGATTCCTAGAAGTTCAGGGCCTCTGTCTGAGGCAGGCTTCTATCTGAAGGACAGGCCTTGTGAGGGTCAGGCCTGGGATGTTGGCTCAGTGTGATAATCTCCCCTGGTGGTTGGGTATTCATTTACATTTGTGTCAGGAGGCAGTGTTCTACCCCAAAGGGCCTCCTCTGTAATGGTGGCATTTGAAACTTGACTGCAGGTCTCTTAGGCTTCTCTAAACACAGCAAAGATGCTGCCCCTGGTTGTTCAGGAATGGAGTTCTCAGGGATTATGGAAAAAGACTGGGTTAGGGATTGAGGAAAAAGAAATTCTCAACATCCTCACAGGAAACACTTGCAATTGTACATGGCACTTTGTGTTAGCCTGTGAGAGGCTTGTCATGTTCTGACATTGCAAGAGTGGTGCATTTTTGGAGGGGGGGATTCCTAACAGACTCAGGAAATTCACTACAGTCCTGTCCCCACATGTGAAAGTCAGATGATAAGCGAATCTGTGCTTGTTTGTTTGCTTTTAAGCTGCTGAGGCACACAGTTTCCTAATGAGTAGAGGCAGCCACCATATGGCTGAGATCTACATTGTTGAAACTACTCCAACTCAGAGACATAAGAGACCCTTCTCAAGTGGAAGGAAACCCCTCTACTCATATAACTGAAATTTTAAATACCGCTCAGGTCTGGTTTCAAGTCTGGCAATAAAATAAAAATCTTTCTCACTGTTTCACAGATTGGGTCTCTCTGGTATATTTCAAATTAACACAGTTAGCTGAACACTTTCACGTTTCTGGAGGTGAAATGAATAGGGGTAATTCAACCTCACCTGCTCAATGACATCCCGTTTGCCTTCCTTGAATCACAACTATGGAAGTGTTTTGGCTACCCTGGCTACAAGAGAAAGCTTGATTATGATGGGATATGAAAATATGAGTTACACAAATTTGAGAGGTAATATTGCCTGAGCTGTAACATACAGCAGGGCTATACATTTCTTAAAGTTATTGATGGGTTACCCAAATCTTCAATCTGCCCATTTTAAAGAAAGTTGTTTATATGGGACCGTAACATGGCACAGTTTACAAGAATTCCAGGTTCCAAAACAAACAGGACTGAGGGTTTTGGATTACCAGGAAGAAGTCAAACATATGGGATTTAATGAAAGTGTTTGCAGACTCAGAAAATAGTCAGTAAAAGGTGAAAGGGCAAACCCAGGACCTCATGGCAATGACGTCACCTCCTAGAGCAATTCTGCTGGCCTTCTGAGGGACACAAAAAATACTACAGTCGTGGTACAGTCAAGCTGGGGAGATGAGGCATAACTTAGGGGAAAACGAAACAGCAGTAAAGTATTTGAGTGGCATTTTAACAGGGAGCAATGGAAGAACGACTTCATGGCAATCCTGGGCTAATCGCCAGAGCCATCCCACCAACAGTCATTGTTCTGCATTGAAAGGAAGGAGCCATGACTTTAGACTGTGAGGGTCAGAGAAGTAGGGCTTGACCAAAGGGGTGAGTTGGATGTTGACAGGGCAGTGGGGGCGGGAGGGAGTCTTTCCAAGCAAACCAAATGTTGTGGGCAGGGGGCACAGAGGGGAAACAGATATGTCTGGGAGAAGAGGAATTGTGTGGGGATGTTGGGAAAAACTCAGGCATTTGGAGTTTGTATGTTACCAATATTCTGAAACAGGAGGAAAACATCTATTCTGAAAGTCTGGGTTTTGTAACAACTGCTGACAATTGGGGTTTATTTACTGCAGACGTGTTTAAATGCATGCTTTATTGTGAACTTCAAATAAAATATTGTGTATAGCTATACCAAGATAAAAACTATAAGAAACACCAGAGTTGTAAAGACCAATTCTTGTACCACTTCTCTGATAGATCTTTTTATATCAGGTCTTTTTTAAAAAAAAATTAAATAATAGAGGGAAATGTTGTCTTGTCCAAGTGGTTTGAAATATTTCACCTGGGAATGTTTCTCAGGGAGAAAACAATTGTGCAATTATACTCATGTTTTCCTCACTTCCGAACACTTTAATTTACTAGAAATAGAGCTGCTCGCTGGAGGAACTTCCCAGAAATGCCCCCAATCCCCAGACAGGACTTCAGAATGTCACCTTCAGTTGTAAAAGTCAGTGGTGTTAGACTTAGGGCTTTATGTTGGCTTTTGAAGGGTCAGTGGGAGCAAGGAATGCTTGGCTGCTGTTTCCTCATTCATGTCTAACTGACTTCTGGTAGATGAACCTCATAAAGGACCAAGAACCCACGGAACCTGCTCATCATCCTGACCCTAAGTCACTGTCCTTCCCCCAAGTATCTTTGCAAACAGCTCATACACAGCTTGCCAGCACCACAAAGGGAGGGATACAAATGGCACTCTGGAGTGGCTGCTTAGTGTCCACTGGCACTTCTGCCCATGCTGGTACAGCACAGAGATGACTCAATGGGGTTCAACTATATCCAGAAGGCATTTAGGCAATTTTCCCAAAAGCTGAGCCTGGTCAGCTTCAGAACTCTGCCCTGGCCCTGCCCTTTGAGGAGGGCATGGATCACTGTTTTACAAAGCCCATTGAAATGCAAGCCCACATCCAGAAGTTCATATTTGACTGCTGAATATGCCCATTGTGGCTCTGTATATGTCTTTGCTACCAGTGGGTATTCTGTAAAAGGCCTGTTTGTATATGCTAATGAAAAGGGTCTAAGTGTTACAGAGTTGTTGGGTTCTGAGGAAGCAAAAATGGAGAGGAAAGGTTTTACCAGGCCCAACCAGAGGAGTCCAGGGACCTGACAATCAGGTGTTTGCAGAGAAGATAGGAAGAGGTGAGCAGGCATAGCAAGAGACAAACTACGGAGAAGGGAAGGCTGGGAAGAGGAAGCCCCAGTTCCCAGAGACCCCACTTGGAGAAGGAAATGGAAGGAGGAGAGGAGGACAGAGTCAGGCTGAGAGACTTGCCCAGGTGCTTCTGTGGAGCTAAGTTCACTTGCGTGCCTTTCTGGATTTTTCATTTCCTCTCCCACGGGTCCTACGAGCACCCTGTGCAACAGTGTGTTAACCGTGTCTTTTATTTTCTGTATTCTGATGTTTTGACATTTGGGGCGTTGCTGACCCTGGAGGGACTGCCCTTCCCAGTGTTAGCCAGTTCCTGAAGATAGTGAACAACTCACTCAGGGGCACAATTTTCAAATGCAAACCAGCCAATCCAGAGTCCACATCCCTACCACCTCCTTTATCAGGCTCTCACACACTGGGCTATTATCCATCTGCTCTGTTCACCTCAGGGCCAGGCACTAGACAACTAGGGTCAGCACCACCCTCCTCCCCAGAGCCCCCAGGGCCCACTGAAATGATCCGAGTCATCAACTCCTAACTAGCTTACCCTGACTCACCTGTTCCTTCCCACAGACACAACAATAAAGGCTCTTACCCACAGTCCCCCTCACCCTCTGCCTCCTGATCCGCCCTGGTGTAGACCACATGGTGTGGTATGCCCCCTCTTCTTGGGAACTGTGAGTAGCAAACGATCTCCTGATCTGTTGGCCTTATAATACCTAAATAAGAATAAGATCTGTTAAAACATTCAGTCCCGGGCAGGTGCAGTAGCCCACACCTGTAATCCCAGCACTTTGGGAGGTTGAGGCCAGCCTGGGCCCAAGAGTTCAAGAACAACTGAGCAGAAAAGTGAGCAGCAAAGTGAGACCTTGCTTCTACAAAAAATATCTTAAAAGGTAGCTGGACATGGTGGCATGTGCCTGTAGCCCCAACTACTCAGGGAGCTGAGGCAGAAGGGTCTCTCAAGCCTGGAAGCAGTAAGCCGTGAGTGTGCCACGCCTTGGACATCAGAGTGAGACTGTGACACCCAAAAAAAAAAAAAAAAAAAAATTCCAGCCCTCCAAAATCTCATGAGCCAGTGTCCTGCCCCAGACATGTCTCCTCCTCCTAAGTCAACCCTACTGCTGATTCTCCTCCCTCTTGTAGCAGTAGCTGATGAATAGGTCAATTAAATGAAATTAGAGTATAACTAAGAATTACCAGGTAGAAAAAGTGCCTAATATTACCTCTAAAATTATAGAGTGAAGCCTCAAGAATTAATTTTCTTTGATGTCTAATGTTTGGTCTAGGATCAGAAAGTAGGTAAAATTAAGAAATAGATTCAAGATCCATTGTTCTAGAAAGATCCAGGTCATGAATGGACTGGACTTGAGTGGCCATCCTGAGAGATGCAAGGACCAGAAAAGTCTCACATTTATTGAAGGACATGTATTGAAGCCAGGACTGTTCCAAGGGCTTTTTATGATTCCTTTAATCTCCCACAAAACTCTGAGAAAACTATTACTTTCATTTCAAAGATAAGAAGACTGAGGCATACAGATGATGAGTAATTTATCTAAGCTCACACAACCAGCTAACTAGTAGAGGTAAGATTCAAATCCAGGCATCGTGGCTTCAGAGACTGTGCTCAGCCACTGCATAATCTAATACAGTAGAAAGAGTCAGACAAACCCATGTGTGAACTTCAGTGCTATCAATGATTACTTGGGTTAGTAACTTGACTATCCTTAATATAAGGCTCATCTGTAATATCAGGGTGATTATATTTGTCCATTGTGTCCATTTGTAATATAAGTGTGATCATCCTTATCCAATAAGGTTATTGTGAAGATTAAATATGATAATCATTATGAAAATGTTAAACACCATGTCTGATACATGAATAAGTGGTGGGTAAATATGTGTCCCTTTTTATTCCTAAGCAAGTCAAAGCCGGTCATTGCACTATTACTCTACACTGGTGATCCCATAGCAACCTTCACCTGAATTGTTCTCCATGGGCAGTGTCAAGAAATTGGAAAATGTGTCATTAGTAAAGCTCTACTTCTGGGGGCGGGGGAGTTCAGGCAAGCAGGGCTGAATTCCAACCTGTGTGCTCTGGCTTACTCCTATCAATTGTTAACATTTAGAAATACATCCGAATGGGTTGGTAATCTGATGTTGTCCTCAGTCTTCCCCAGTGGCCCCAGTCACTCCAAGTACCTGGTTTTCTCTGCAAGGACACCTGGCCCAGGCCAAGAGTCCAGGACACTGTTTGCAGACCCGTGGCTGGAGTCCATTCTGACCAACCAGAGTCTGTGCTTCTCTTGTTGTTCAATGCCCACATCACTAGTGGCAGTGACAGCAGCAGAAGGCCTGTGCTGCAGCTCTCAGTCCTTGACTGAAGACCCCAAATCCTTGGGTACAGGCCAGCAAAAGCAGGAAGCACATGCTGGGCATTTTGCCATCCTTTTACGTGCTTAGGGATCAAAGAGAGACAGAGAACAAGCTAAAGTTTTTCCTCCTTCTTTCCTCCCTCTCCTCATCCTCACCTTTGAAAAGTGACCTAAGAGGCAGGTTAACATTTCTAGGCCCTCAGCAAAAATGAAAATGTCTATGTTTATGAAAATAATATTTCCAAGTGGATCTGTGCCACATTCATTTGACCTGAGAGATAACAATCACCTTTCTTGGCCTCAAGTCAAATTGCATGTGGGCTCTGAACCATGACTGCTTGCAATTATAAGGGCCACTTCTTGAAAACGCCCTGCCATACATTCCATCTGTACTGGGACCACCCGGCCTCCCCATTTACTATCAGTCTGGATACAATTGGCTTTGATTAGATCTTTTGAAAACATAGCTGCAGTTTCCTGTGAGCTGAGCCATAAAGCCAGGAGGCATCTTAACCATCACATTGGAGCTGTCACCGTGGAGCATGGTTAGATTACTTTGGAGTTAGAGCCAAGGCTTTATCCACTTTGCTACAGGCATTTGGGAGAAGGCTTCTGAGATTTGGCAAACTAATCTAAAGATTGTTTATGAACCATATTTATCACACTGCTTTCAGAGAGAAACACTTGAATCATATTTCCTTTTATATGTAAAGACTGCACAGCTAGCCAAGTAATCATTCATACACAATCTTGGTCTGCTTTCTCAAAAATCCTATAATGTGTCCCATTTTACAGATGAAGAAAATGAGATTTAGAGGCATTGATTCCCTTGTTCAGTGATGAAATGTAAATAGAATCTTTCTATTGCTGGGAACTGAGGAATCATACATAACTCAGTGAATAGTTCCTTGGAAGTAGGAACACTTTTACATTATTTTGACTTTGTTTTTAGAGAGGAGGTTGGTTAATGTGTATCCACCTCCCTAAATACATTGAAAATCTAAGATGATGGTAAGTTTGTATGTGAAGGCATGTCATTTACATATGTTGTAAGAACTAGGAAAAGCCTTAGTGATTAGCTAGTCCAGCTTTTCCTCAGGTATGTGTCTTAGGATGTTGATAGATGTTCTACATTAAAAGAATTTCATGACTGGGAGTGATGGCTTACACCTAAAATCCCAACACTTTGAGAGGCAGAGGTGGGAGGACCACCTCAGGCCAGGAGTTCAAGACCAGTCTGGGCAACACAGTGAAACCTTGACTCCATTAAAAAAAAAAAAATTAGCTGGGTATGGTGTCCTGTGTCTGTAGTCCCAGCTACTCAGGAGACTGTGGTGGGAGGATTACCTGAGCCCAGGAATTCGAGGTTATAATGAACTATGATTTTGCCACTGTACTCCAGCCTGGGTGACAAAGATGTCTCAAACAACAACAACAATGACAACAACAATAGTATATTTATGATAGATATAACTTTATGATGAAATAAAGTTCAGAACAGTGACTTAGACAGTAAAGTATGGTGTTTACTGTTGGGCAATAAGGGTTTAATGGACTGACGTGTTTGGAACCAGGAGGGTACTACTCAAAGTTTAACAACCAGTTCTCTGGAGAAAAAGCCCTGCTTTGTAGCTGCTGCTGATTTCTGTGGTGTAACTATTCCCACCACTGCCGATGTGCAGCTACCCACATAACATCCATGAGTGTGGGTTTGGGGAGAGTCGCACATCATCACACCCTTACACAGTGCTCCCTCAAGATAGACACAGTAGACGTAATGAACACATGAAAGCAAAATGTAGAAAATTAATTAGGAAGTTTTCAATAATTATTTCCTTTTTAGTAGAATTTAATTGTAAGTTTATATGCTGTAACTTTTAATAATGACTGTGTTTAACAATTGACTCACAAGATTCCTAAACATGTAGCAATTGACTTTTGCAAGCTGGAACAGCCCACTCCAGCACACCCCTGCTGTGATTCCCAAAAGGGCTGGGTGGATGGGAGTAGATTTTGTGGTGCTCCACAGAATCATTTGACCCAAGACCCTTTCTTCAGCTAGTATTTTATAGGATTTGTATTCTGTAGAGAGCACTTCAGAAAGTGCTAATCTAGTCCAACTTTGTCATTTTTTTTTTTTTTTTGAGTTGGAGTCTCACTGTCTCTCAGACTGGAGTACAGTGGCCGCTCCCGACCACCGCAGCCTCAACCTGCTGGGCTCCAGCGATCCTTCTGCCTCAGTCTTCCAAGCAACTGGAACTACAGGTGCGCGCTACCATGCCCGGCTAATTTTTTGATTTATTATAGAGATGAGGTCTCGCCAAGTTGCCCATGCGGGTCTCGAACCCGCGGGCTCAGGCAATCCACTCACCTCGGCCTCCCAAAGGCACGGGATTACAGGCTGAGCCACCGAGCCCGGCCCAACTTTGTCATTTCTTCCCCCTCATTCTTCTTCATTTTCAAAGCTCTTATGGTTTCCTGACTACTTACTGGGAGCTTAACATACTGCACTGCCACTAAATTCAATTCAATAAATATCAATTGTGTTCCTCTTATGTGCAAAACATTATACTAGAACTACAGAGAATTCTAAATGGCTAAGTCTTAGCTTCTGTCCTTGAGGGGCAAGTTGTAGGACACAGACACAAAGACCACAGTGAGGAGCAATGCCTGGGTTGTGCCCACAGGAGAGGTACAAGCAAGAATCTTGAGAAGTTGAAGGACTCGAAATCACACCCAGTTGGAGATACTGTAGTGGGAGAAACTCAAGTTCAAAGACAGCTAAGATTCAGCCGCTCCTCTTGCCTGGGATTGGAAGAGGCACAGATAGAGAGTGGCCAGTGTGTGATCCTCATGTTCAATGTGTGTCTACTCACACATTCACCACCTCATTCAGCAGACAGGGAGTGGGAGTTTCTGGGGCAAGGCTAGTAAAGTCTATCTTTTTTTTAAAAATTGCATGTTTTGCTGGGCTTGGTGGCTCAGCCTGTAATCCCAGCACTTTGGGAGGCCGAGGCAAATGGACTGCCTGAGCCTGCCGGTTTGAGACCAGCCTGGGCAGCTTGGTGAGACCTCGTCTCTACAATAAAAATATAACAAAAGTTAGCCGGGTGTGGTAGCGTGCACCTGTAGTTCTGGCTACTTCGAAGGTTGAGGCAGAAGGATCGCCGGAGCCTAGAAGGTTGACACTGGGGTGGCCATGAGCATGCCACTGCACTCCAGCCTGGGCGATGAAGTGAGACTCCAACTCAAAAAATAAAAAATTGCATGTTTTTATTACCAGCTACACTGAGCATTTGTTCACATGCCAATTAGCTATTTGGGTTTGAGTTTCCTTTTGGCGGGGGGGGGCGTTAAGGCCTATCTCTGTTGCCCAGGTTGGATTGAAATGGCATGATCACTGCTCACTGCAGCCTTGACCTTTTGGGCTCAGGCAATCCTTCCGCCCCAGTCTCCTGAGTAGCTGGGACTAAAGGTGTACATCATTACACCTGGCTAATTTTTTGCAGAGGTGAGGTCTTGCTATGTTGCTCAGGCTCATCTTGAATTCCTGGCCTCAGGTGATTCTCCCACCTCAACCTCCTAGAGTGCTGGGATTACAGGTATGAGTCACTATAGTCTGGCCTGGGTTTCCTCTGATAATGAATTGCTTGTTTGTATCTTTTGCCCATTTTTTGACAGGATTTCCTTTTGGTTCTCTTACCAAATTGCAGGAGTTTCTTGTATATTCTATTATGTAAGTTACAGATATTTAAAAGGCTTTCTCCCAGTCTATCACCCATGTGCTTAATTTGTCTCTGTCATCTTCCAGGGCAATGTGGTGTATTGGTTAAACCTGAGGGCAGTCTCTGGCTCCTACATTCCTGATGTGACCTTGGGCAAATTACTTAACAATCTATGCCTGACTCCTCATCTGTAAAATATAGTAACAAAACAATAAGTCCCCTATACACAAACCATCATGTTGCAAAGTTTCAAAGATGTGAACATGTGTTCGCACGTCCAATCATGCAAGTTAGTTCATGTGTCTGGTGTACATTGTCACGTGCGTGCAGCCTTTGCAAGTGGTTGTGCTTTTGTGTACTTTACTATATAGAATACAGTAGTACAGTATCTTTATTTCAAGCCCACGATCTCTGGAAGCAAGCATAAATGCAGCAGTGGGCTGGTAGTTGGGTACCTAGACTAACTTTGTTGAATTTACAAACAAATTGGACCTATGAACGTGCTATCGGAATGAAACTCATTTGTATGTAGAAGACTTACTGTAGCTTCTACCTCTTAGGAGTGTTAGAAAGATTAGGTGAATGAATATACATTAAAATCTTTGCTTAGTAAATATTAGGCCTTATTAGCTGATCCAAAATCTTTAATTTTGATTTCATAAAATCCATTAGTTTTTTACTTTTATGGTTTATGTCTTTTGGAGATTTTTCAAGAAATGGCCCAACATTTTGTTCTCTTTATGTCATATTTTCATTTTCACGTTTATTCTTTAATGATGTGATTCAGGCCTCTAAATTCATTTTTTTTGTAATGAGCCAACACCATTTCTAAACAATCCACATGCTTTGCAAGAAATATACCTTATGATATATTTTACCTTAAATTCTCTTTTCTCTAATATTAGTACTAGCCTAACTATAATGTATTGCATGTAAATACTAAAACTGTTATCTTTCTTTGGTCCGTATTTGACTGGTGCATCCTTTTCCATCACTTTGGTTGCACCCATTTTGTGTTTTTAAAAATCTGTATCTTGGAAATAATATTAATAACTAATAAAAAATGCTACAGTTCTGTCTTTTGAAATAGTTTAATTCAATGATATTTTAATAATAATAATATGTATAACGTGAGGTATAATGTTACATAATAATAATTATTAAATTAGAATGTATGCTAAAATATTTTTGCCCTTTGATTTCATGGTTTTCTATTTATCATGGCTTTCTTTTGTTTCTTCTTCTCCTTTCCTACTTTTCACTGGTCATATCAAATTTTCTTTTGCTTATTTAAAAGTTGTACCTTCCAATTTCATTTTTCTACCATAAGTTAGGTTGCCCTTGTTAGATTATCTCAGGGTATTATTAATTATTTAAATAAGCATTGTAAAACTCCCTCTTCAGCTGGGCTCAATGGCTCAGCCTGTAATCCAGCGCTTTGGTAGGTTGAGGTGAGTGAATTGCCTGAGCCCGAGGGTTCGAGACCCGCCTGGGCAACTTGGCAAGGCCTCATCTCTACAATAAATAAAAAAATTAGCCGGGCGTGGTAGCGCGCGCCTGTTGTTCCAGCTACTTGGAAGGCTGAGATGGAAGGATCTCCAGAGTCCAGCAGGCCGAAGCTGCGGTGGCCGGGAGCATGCCACTGCACTCCAGTCTGGGTGACAGAGTGAGACGCCAACTCAAAAAAAAAAAAAAAAAAAAATACTTCCTCTTCTAATTGACTTTCATAAAAGTAAAACTTTGTTCCATTTCTCTCATAATTAAATATGTGCACATTGAAACCACAATTAAATCCCATTTTTTAACCTCAAAAATTGGTAAAATTCAAATTTTTAATACTTCCCAGTTTTGAGGAAGGTGCCTGAAAACAGACCCTATTGGTGAGAGGTATCAATTGGTGCAAAAATTTTGGAGGTAATTTGACAAATATCTATTAGTTTTGAATATGCAAACTATCTGATCCTAGATTCTAGAAATGTAACCAGTGGATAAGAACTTTATTGTAACATTGGTTGTTGCTAATTTCTTACTATGAAATGTACTATTTGTAGGTTATACACACACACACACACACGGAAAGAAGAGAAATGTAAAGATCATATAAAGCCATACAAAGAATTTCTAACATCAGAAGTTTGGAAATAGCTAACCTAATATATCACTTTAATAGTTTCTAAGTAATATTGTGTTTCGGTGAAATGAAAATGGGCTTTTCTCTACTCTTACATTATCTTTCATCTAATACTTCAAAAATTCAATATCTAGTTTTCCTCATTTATTTCTATAGGTGGGTTGTGTAAGCTAGGAAGAAGTTAAAATAGCTTGACTAAGTTACCACAGTGGGTTAACCCAGTTGCAAGCAGAGTGCTGGGCCCTGACTGACCACCATCACCCTGGGGGGTGCATTCATCTGAGAGACACATCCCAGAGACAACAGTGATTCTCATTCCTCAGGCATCACTCAGTTCTTTCTATATATATGTCAAAAGGAATAAACCCTATCAAGAGTTTTCAATACACTTCATTTATTTTTACTTTTATGGACTATCTGAATCCATTTTTGTGCTGCTTTAACAAAATAATTGAGACTGGGTAATTTATAACAAACAGAAATTTATTTTTTATGTTTTTGGAGGGTAGGAGTCCAAGATCAAGGTCAATATGTGTCTGGTGAGGGCTGCTCTCTGCTTCCAAGATGGCATCATGTTGCCGTATCCTCCCAAGGGAGGAATACTGTGTCCTCATATGGTGGAAGGAACAGAAGGGCGAGAGGGTGCTTCCTCCAACCCTGAGACCTTTTATAAGGGTGCTAATGCCATACATGACTCAATAACCTCTCCAAAGCCCACAACTCTTAATACCATCACAATGGGGATTAAATTCAACATGAATCTTAGAGGTGACACAAAGATTCAGATCAGAGTGTGGACTGTTCTGATTGTAACTATTGGCCAGTCACCTACATGGCTTGGTCATCAATGAAATCTGACAATTTTACTGGCCTTCTATTAGAAAGAATTGCATAATATTCCATGAAATTATAATTGTGCATTGCATTCTTGAAACTGACTTAGAAGCCACAGAATGAAAGCAATGGGAAACGTGGGTTTGGAATAAGCAGACCTGTTGAAGCCATGTTCCTGAGGTCTGGAAGCAAGAATTTGGCAATGGAATCCAGACTCAGGAGGGCTTGAGAACAGGGAGCCTAGGCAGCCCCCATTTCCAGCTTTGATTTATGTTCTGTTCAAACAAAACA
This sequence comes from Cephalopachus bancanus, assembly GCA_027257055.1. NCBI lineage: Eukaryota > Metazoa > Chordata > Mammalia > Primates > Tarsiidae > Cephalopachus > Cephalopachus bancanus. The sequence goes on from JAPVLO010000006.1 coordinate 2,042,116, forward strand.
TCTTGATTCCTGAATGCTGCTTTGGCTTAATTTCACAAGAGTAGCAATTCTTAATCCAAAGCAATCAAGAAGAATTTGCTCAGTGGTCAAACAGCATTCTTCTGAGTGCTTAAAAATCACGAAGGTCCAATGTTGCACAATATTGCCTACCAAACAAAGCAGAGGTGTCTACAGGAAAGAGGAAAACCAGTAAATGTACCAGACTAGGCCAGGGTCAGCACAATTCATTACTTTACAATTGCCATTCCAGCCTAGTCCCAAGGTGGCAGATTGAACTTTGGTTACTTCTCAGTTTTTCAATAGTATATTATTCACTACTGCTGCTATGTCTCCAAAGCACTGTGTCCATATTTCCATTAATGTATTAGCCACATTCTGTCATGCTAGTAATTTATCCATCTATTTTCTCAGATGGACTTTAATTCTCTTGAGGGTAGAGACTCCGTCTTCATCTGTATATTTTTCAAAGCCAAATGCAATGCCTGACATATATGAGGCACTAAATATCGTCTAAAGAATATATATTATATATACATATATCTAAACCAACAACTGAAGTCTACTTATATTCTGATCATGCAGTTACAAGATACTTTGAAAGAATAAATACATCACTCACCAATGCAAAGATTCAAAGCAGGTGTGTGATTTAATGTTACAAGACAAGACAGGACACAGCAGGGGGTTCTTTCCTGGATTGCAAAGGGGAAAAAAATACATCATCTTTAGATCTGAACAAATCAAGGACAATTTCCATTCCTAGGTGACTGAAATGTCAAAGGCACTACAAGTTTGCATTATTCAAAAATATATTCTTAAAGCTCTTAAGGATTTTAGTAAGGTCACGGAAAAAGCCAGCATCACAGTCAAATTAAATTCTGTCCTTTGGTTCACAAAACTTTCCCACATGAGAGAAAATAATCTGAATTCTTACCCTCCTTAAGTCATTGATTCCAGTAATTTAAGTTTATTAAATGTACATTTCTTATTTTGAATTAATTTAATGAACAAAATAGACAGGGCCAATTATATTCCTAAATTTCAGTTACTCCCACTACTTATTTATATAATGATAACTTAGAAGGATAATTTATATACTAACAGTGGCCTATGTGTTAAAAGGAACTTGCATTTCAAGTGAGAGGTAAAGTATCTTTTTCAAACCCGTAGGGAGGCATTAATTTGAATTAATTGGATTTTGGGAATGTATCTTTAGACTATTGGATATGATTGGTTAATAATTTTTAGAGAGTTGGAAATAATTTGTTAATTCTAATAAAGAGAGAATCTTGGGCTAGATGAGTAGTTTTCCTTAATCTGAAGTCCAGTATGAGTATTTGCACTGCTGACTCATCAAGGGGATTCGGGGCTGGAGGTGGTGGCAGAAGTGCAATGACTGATATCTGCCACACAGCATCTTAGAAAGTCAAGGTTAGGACCCAAGAGAAGAAGATGAAATTAAGATCATGATCACTAGCCAGGCGTGGTAGCGCTCGCCTGTAGTTCCGGCTACTGGGAAGACTGAGGCAGAAGGACCGCCGGAGCCCAGCAGGTTGAGGCTGCAGTGGCTGGGAGCAAGCCACTGCACTCCAGTCTGGGTGACAGAGTGAGACTCCAACTCAAAAAAAAAAAAAAAAAGTCATGATCAATAAGGGCAGGTACTTTTATTTCTTAGATATAATGATGACACCATTTATGTGAGGACTGTGTAAGGTTATTCTTTGATATGGGCAAGTCTTTGGGGACCTAAAGGAGAGAAGGGTAGGGTCTGGGAAATGATGCAGGGAAAAGGGGGCCTGGTTCTAGGGATCAACTGACAGCCCCCAACCCCCAAATTTGGGAGTGTCTTGAAAAGTGGGAGGAGCACTCTGAGTTGTGGTCCTTGAATTCCCAGGAGGGACCTAGAGCTCCATCAACATAGGATGACACTCTGTGGTACAGCAGGCATTTTGATGTCCCCACGGCAATGCAACTGTTTTGTTAAGATTCTGGTCATCTTCTTTTTGGGGGGGTGGATCGGAGTCTCATGGCTCAACCTGCTGGCCTCAGGAGATTCTTCAGTCTCAGTCTTTCAAGTAGTTGGAACTACAGGCACATGCTACCATGTCCGGCTAATTTTTTGATTTATTGTAGAGATGAGGTGTCACTGAGTTGCCTAGGCTGTCCTGAAGCCCTAGGCTCAAGAAATTCTTTCGCTTCTGCCTCCCAAATTGTAGGAATTACAGGCGTGAGCCAATGTGCCCAGCCATGATTCTAGTCATCTTTTGAATGGGAACATCTAGCTGCCTGTCTTTCCAGATTTTGCCTGCCAAACTACTGTCAGCTCATGAACAAGATTATTTCTCCAAGCCCAAGACACTATTAAGCTTAGGGATTCTACAAATATCTAAACAGGTGGAAGTAGAGAAGTGACCTTTCAGAACTGTTCCAGGTTAAGGACTGAGAGAGTATGAATTCCTATTACAGTCACAGGAAGACCCCAACACTTGAGACAGCTTGGATGAGTTCCTTGAAAAGTCTACCCAGAGCATGCGTTTTTATGTTGCGGCACCATTCCTAGTGCCCAAATTATATTTGTTGACAGAAACCAAATGAACTTTAACTGACCTTCCTGCCTTTTCCTTAAAGGGAAGGAACCGGTGAGAGAATATTGCTGCTACTACCGATGATGGCAAAAAATATTTAAATTAAACAGTCCTTTATTTCATCACAACGACTGTGAGGTACATAGGTAACTAAAGCTGCATCGTCCCAGTTTAGGTAGGCTCTCACATTCTCAGAGGCCATCTAGACATTCAAATTAAATTTAGCTGAATGCAAATACACTTCTCTGCTTTGCTTCCAAGTCCTGCATAGGAAAAAAAAAAAAGAAAATAAAAAAAAAGAAAAAATTTCAAAGCATTTCCCCTCTTTTCAGCTTTTGCAGTACCCTTTACTATACATATCTTTCTGACTTGGGGTAGTTCAAATCACCTCTTGAAATTGGTTCTTTTAAGATTGGTATTGGCAAAGAGCAAAGACTAAAGCTATATTTGCTGTCGCATCTCCTGCAGCAGAGCCTGGCACTCACTCCATGTTAGTTGAATAAAAGAATGTGTTTTTGTTTTTTTAAGTGTGCTTGATCGTACAAACCCAAATGCCCAGTTCAGAGTTGTTAGGTTGGAAGGCTGTACAATTATTCCAGTGATTTTGCCATTATTCTAATCCCTTTTGGAATTCTCTTATTGGAATTCCTTAGACCAAGGCATGTGGTTTTGAAGGATTTATTGGTGGCAAACTTTGGTTTTGTGAGCGAATTTGCTATTTAGAAAATGCAAAAGGCATCTGGAGCTCAGTCTGGTAAATAAGTTGAGTAATCTAATGTTTTAATCTCATTCATATGTGATTAGAAACAAATGAGACTAATTTTCTGATGCATTACATAAACCATATCTGAGAGTAATCCTCAAACAGGAATTCAACAGAATGGAGATACCACTGGGAAAATGTATACTCTAGGCAGGCAACTACCTTAAATTTAATTACATTCCTTTTACATATCTTTTTAAAAACTCTCATGAAGTTTTGTTTCTAGGGAAGAAGATTCCAAGTGGTCCTTATTCCATATTCAGAGGCAGTGCCTATAGACTGTTTGGAACCAAGTATTATGGGGGCTATCTCCTCGGTCAGCTGGACCAGTGGTCCTGATTGCTGTGATGGGTCTGAGTTTATGGCCATCTTTTTTGGCCCTTCGGGACAGCAGAAAGGATGGTGTTAGTACCTTTGTTTCTCGAGCCAGTTATGTTTTTTACTGGAATGAAAGTAATGAGCTCCTGTGCTACCTATTAACTTCCTACATGCTGAGATGAGAATAGCTTGAAGCTGTGGAAAAATGCTGATATACTTAAAATAAAGGACCAAAATAGCCATATAAACAAACCTCAGGGAATTTTAACCAAGAAATTACTGCCAAATAAACCTTCAGCCAGTCAAAAATGCTGAATATTTTATTTTGAAAGGGAACCATATTTTTGGTCTCTGCCATGCTTGTCAACACTCCACTGTATTAATAAACTTAAACATTCGATTTTTTAAAAAGATGGAAGTGACCATTTTCACAAGTCTGATTAGCCATCCCTTGCATCAGTGGAAGCAGAAATGTGCATACAGCTGACTACTGACAATCACAAACACGAGGTATGGGACATTTGTAGTTCATAATGAGGAATAAGAAACATCTACTGTTAGATGGAAGGATCACGAAAACGGCTGGCTTCTACAGGTCCCTGCCCCCGAGAACAAAAGATGAGCTGAAAAGCCAAGGCAAACTCTGGTCATGTTTCATGGTAGTTCACTCATCTTTCTTCTCTCTCTCTTCTCCTTCAGTGTTCATTTTATTGAACCCACTGTTGTGAGATGGAGGGCTGAAGCAATCAGAAAATTCAGGCAAGAAGGCCATTGGAATGTGAATTTTAAACATATTCTAGCCTGGCACGGTGGCTCACACCTGTAAGTCCAGGATTGCTTGAGCCCAGGAGTTCAAGACCAGCCTAGGCAACATAACAATACCTCGTCTCTACAAAAATTTTTGAAAATTTGCCAGATGTGGTGATGCATACCTGTAGTCCCAGCTACTTGTGAGGCTGAGGTGGAAGGATTGCCTGAACCCAGGAGGTCCAGACTGTGATAAGCCATGATCATGAGCCACTGCACTCCAGCCTGGGTGACAGAGTGACACATCGACTACAAAAAACAAAACAAAACAAAACATATTCTATGTGATAAAAACAATATATATTTATCTTAGATATTTGGATAAGTCAACAACCAAGAAGAAAATAAAAATTATCCATATCCCCAACATTCAGAAATAATCACTGTTAAAAATTTCATGTATTTATTTCTCATGTTTAAATGCATGATATGCAAATAATTTAAAAGAAAATTAGGAATATACACATAATTTTATATTTTACCTTTCTCATACAGCATATTATGAACATTTTCCCATGCTAGTAAAGAGTCTTCAAAAAGATAATTTTAAAAGGTTTATGATAGCCAACCACATGGAACATAAATTTGTCTTTGAAATTCCTAGGGACAGATATGTGGCTTTTTTCTGTTTATATAATGAATACCTTCTCTATAATGTTTTATGTACTGTAAAGATTATTTCCTTAGTTTACATTCTGATAAGTGGAATTCCTAGGTTAAAGGGATTATGTGCATGTTTTAATTAACATATTTTTGGTTAAGAATAAATGATGTTTCTACTAATATATTAAAAACTACTTTAATCATTACCACCTCCCTCTTTCATTTACTTTTTCTTAAAAAATAAACATTATACACTTGAACCCTGGTATCCTCAGTCCCACCTCTACTGTGTACCCCCATATAAAATCAAGCATGATGTCCAGGTTCACTGAGATGGGTAGTTTGTCTCTCACCTCACTATCTGCCAGAGGGAATACGATCGAATTTGCTAAGAGGTTCAAATGTATATCCAAGAAATGTAGTAAATATGTCTGGGGTGCCTGAAAAGGCCAACTCTCATCTTATAGGTAAGTCTAGAGGCTTTGCTGAAGAGTAGGGTTGGATAACTATTTTTATAATAGGTAGCTCAGGGATATCTGACTCAACCTGAAGCACTCAGACAGAAATCACAAACATTGGGTTCAGAGGCCAGGAGGTGATGTTATTTCATGGAGGTGACTTCAGCTAGAAGACTGGGCTGCAGCAGCCTTTTTTGGGCCATGAGGACTGGGAAGTAAACAGAGAGAGCCAGTCTGCAAAGAGAAGAGGAGGGAGCAAAGGCATAGAGGAAAGCAGAGGTGAGAGAATTCTGGGGTGGGGTGAGGTGGGAAGAGATAGAAAAAGAGAGCAAGTTAAGTGTTTAGTTACCAACATTTTTTGATTTCTGATGTATACATCTCAAGTTTCATGAAACACTTCTCTCTTCTTGAAGTACATTCTATTTTATTCAAGCAGATTGAAATGAGTTTCTGTTTCTTATGACCAAGTTATCCTGACTCAAACAATGGGACTGATCAGTCTTTTCACTGTGAGAATCTCAGACCATGCCCTTTGCTTATATGGCTAGGTGCTGGTCAATATAATTGGAAAAACAAGAAAAAATTAAAATGAGAATATATAACTCTGAATGTACCTTCATTTGAAATGTTTTTTTTTTTTTTTTCCTATGGATAGGTCATATTGGTCAGACCACATGCTGACACGTACATTGGTTCCCACCAAATGAGTCAGTTGAGATTTTTTAAAACAAAAAACAAAAAACCCAAATACCTCCCAATTGTTCTGGGGGTTGGGGGAAAGGAGTGAGTTGTTCTTATTGGCATGTACTAACAAAAAAAAAACACCCCAAAATCTGGCTTCAATATATTTAAAACAATCATACTAGCTGTTTCTGCTACCCCAGGGGAACAGAGTTGTAATAAACTGCATACTGTCTGAATTGGTGTGATTTTAACTCAGTAGGGGGATAGAAAATATTTACTATATAATCCAAGGTTAAAATGGCAAGAGTGAAGTTCTCTTTTTTCCATGTTTTCCTGAGAAAGACTCTGTGCTTGAAGAGAGAGAGCCTGGGATGGGGCAGCTGAGACAGACTTTGAGGATGTCAGCCCCTGCTCATTCTACCTTGGTAGTGTATGTACTAGAACTAAGACAAGACTCTGGGGATACTGGAGTGGTTTTGGTTTTTGCTTTCATTTTGGAATAGCAAACTGTAGAAGAGAACATAAGGTGATTTGCATAGGAGAAAAGACTGAAATGCTAAGGCCAGGAAACAAGCAGAAGCTGTTGTTTCTCTTTCTCTGTCTTCTTCCCAAATCAAAACACTGTAGTATTTTAGGTGTACTTTTCTGCTAAAAGACTCAGAGGTGGTGTCTTAGTCTGTTTTATGCTGCTATACCAGAATACCAGAGACTGGGTAATGTATAAAGAGCAGAGATTGATTTCTTACATTTCTGAAGGCTGGTACACCCAAATGTCCAAGATCAAGGGATCAGAATCCGGTGAGAGCCTTCTTGCTTTTTCATTCCATGGCAGAAGGTGGAAAGGCATGAGACAGCAAGCAAGAGAGGGCCGAACTCAGTTTTATTAACAAACCCACTCTTGCAATAATGCACCTACTCCCATGTTGGTGACTTTAATCCATGTAGGAAGGCAGAGCCCTCACAACCTATTCACCTCTTAAAGTTCCCACCTCTCAACACTGTTGCATTGTGAGTTAAGTTTGTAATACATGAACTTTGGAGGACACATTCAAGCCATAGCAGATGGAGATTCACATGGGAGAGGATGATGAAGAAGTGATCTTGGGAACAGCATCTATGAGGAAATGAAAGAAATAGGATTGGGAAAAGCAGAAATGAAAGGGTGTCTCAGCTGATTCCATGGGACTCTGGAGCTTGATTGGCTGTTCAGAGTTAACTCAAGTTGAGGCAAGGAAAGTAGGCTTTGTGCCCCTGCATCACCAACCAGTCACTGGAGGCAGGTTGTCCCTGTGTGTGCATGACAGGCGGGGCATAACCTTGGACAAAGCAGCGTCCTGCTGAGGGCTTTTCCTGGGGAGGCTCAACTGTGATTTGTTGGGAGCCAATGATGTGACAGCTAGAAACATGCCTCAGTCCTCAAGGGGAATCTGGGTGATATACCTCAGTAGCCACTACAGTCTACACCTTGCACCTCTTGGGTCCACTTGCTTTATTTAGTAAGTTCACTCCAACTGGGATAAACTCCTCCAGGGTTCTGGTTTTGCTCGATTCCTGGATAAATCTACAAGGTGGGTTATAGCAGGTGAGATGAACCTACCTGCTATCTACCAGACCTGAGGCTTCAATCACATATATTGTTTCTCCTATGACCCATTTTTGATTCCCTTCAGCCTTGACTAGCATCTGTCCTGGTTAGGTGACTTATCTGGTGGGGTGACAAGATCTTATTTCTGAGGGTCTGAGTCCCTGATCACAATGCCCTCTCAGACTATGGTTGCTGCATTTACTCATTTACTACCAAAACTGGGTGAGAAAGTATAGAGATGTATCAGTGTATGACTTGGGTGCCAAAATGTTCCTTCCTGTCCCATTGTATCACTTCAGTCCCACCTCTGATAATCTGAGTCAGTTTATCCAGGTGATTTATATCACCCAGGATGGTGACTCTTTTTTTTTTTTTTTTTGCCTACTAGTCTCGTGGTCTGAGGATCTTGCAGTAACTGAGTGGCAGTTGTAGTTCAAGGTTTAGTGAGACTCTTACTTTGCTTCGTGGTGAAAGCATTGCTCCTCTGAGTATCAAGGCCTCCAGGCCACAGAACCTAGTGTTGCAGGAATGAGACATTTTAATTCCCCTACTTGGAGTTATGATAAACAGGGCTGCTCCTTCCTCTGCCCCTTGGTTCCTGGTCCTGTGTCACAGAATTCAACTGGGGACACAGCTCAATGTACTCTTTGTTGCTTTAGAATATGTGCAACATGCTGGAGATTAGTTCTCCATACTTGCAGGCTGTCATTTCTAAGCTAGTGCCTCACTTGAACCTTTCAGAAACTGTTTGATCTCACTTTATCAGATGCAAAGTTTCTAGATGGTCTGATGTGTGATAGAACCAGTGGATCCCATGGTCATGTGCCCACTGCTATACTTCCTTTGCTACATAGTAGGACCTTTGTCCAGGATGATGTCAAGCAAGAGCTCATATCAATGGATCCAACACTCTGTAAGGCCTGTGATCATGAGGCTTGGCAGGCAGGAAAGCAAACTTGTACTTGGAATACTTACATGCTCTCAAGATGAACCACTGCTCCCTCCTGGGTAGAAATGGTCCGGTGTAGTTAGCTTGTCACCAAGTGGCTGATCTTGAGGGATGGTGCCATATTGGGGGCTCAGTGTTGGCTCTATTCATACAAGATTAGCTGCAGCATGAGCTAGAACTGCCTCACAAGCAGAAGCCCCTACCACCGGGCCCAGGTATAGCCTCCATGTCTATGCCCATGGATGTTCTGTCCATTAGCTTTTGGGGCTAATACTGGGGTGGTTGATGACAGAAGCTGGCTGTTGTTAACTGGTCAAATCATTCCAACTCCTTAGCTGTTTAGTGAGTCTTGTGTGGTGAGTGCTCTTGGGTGGGCATTGACTTGGGAAACTGAACCTCTCCCACTTTGTTGCTACTCCCATATGTCCATCCATGTGCCTCTTCTCTAGACGTCCTTTTCTCTGACTTTCCAAACGTTCTTCGGGCAGACCTGATCAACCACTCATATCATCATCTACCACTGTCCACAAGACTACCTATCATCTTGACTCAAGCTACTCTCTGACCACATAGTGGAAAACTCAGTGTGCTGCCGAAAGCTCTGCCCACTGCTCCGCTGCTTTCGGTGTCATTTCTGAGTGACATTGGGAGGCAGCAGCCACCCATTTTTAGCTTGTACTTATACACCAAGACAACCATTGGCGAACCATGCTCAGCAAACTCAGCACCTCCCCTGCAGGCTCACGTGACTTGATCCTAGTCACTGGTGTGATGTCCAGAAGGGAAGGAGGTAGATCCTGAGAGTCTAGTGTGTTGTTTCTAAGTTAGCAGATCCTTAATGCCTTCAAGCAAGGGGTCAATGTTAGTCTTAGTAAAGGGCAGTTGGCTGCTTCTGCAATTCCAGAGGGTTTAAAAGACTCTGGAGTTTTAAGGTTCTTGAGTGCATCAAGTTAGATTTATAATAGTAGAACAATTCTTTATAAGTAGAACAATAGGATTTTTGTGATTCTGCAGCCTCCTTTTTCCACTCAAAATTATGTCCAGGTTATTTTCTATGTTCACACATATATGTCTATGTTGGATTAAACCATATAACATGACTGACATTCAAATCTTTTGAACCTACAAAAACATCACTATAGTTTAACTCAATAGAAACCACTCTTGTTGCAGGATTCCCATTTCAGTCAATGGTTATTTCATCTTTCCAGCTGTTTAGGCCAGAAATCTTGGAGTCATTTTTCCTCCTCTTTGTTTTCTCATGCCTCACAGCCAATGTGTCAGTATATTCCATCTACTCTACCTTCAAAATGTAGTCAGAACCTTGTCAGACAAATCAAATCATTACATCTCCTTGGTTGTTTGGTGAATCTTGTGTGGCAAATGCTATTGGGTGGGCATTAACATGGGAAACGAAGTCTCTTCCACTTTAGGAAGTCTCTTCCTACTCCCATATGTCTGTCCACATGCCTATTGTCCAAATTTCCTTACCTCTGACCTTCCAAACTTTTTTATTACAGACTGACTAACCAGTCATATCATCTACCACCTGTTGACATGCCCTGCGTCACCTACTTGGCTACTCCCCTGAATCATCATTTCTTAGCTGGGTTATTTCTCATAACCTCCTGACTGGTCTTCCTTCTTCTACCATATTTCCCTTCTACTCATTCTTAACAAAAGAGTCAGAGGAATTCTGTAAAACATAAATTATATCATGGCTCTTGTCTGCTCAGAATCTCCCAAGGATCTCCTTGATACTTAGAATGAAAGCACATGTCTTTACAACAAACCTTGTGTGGCTTCTCTGATCTGTTCAATCTTCTAGTTTACTTCTCTGCCACTCATTCTTTCTTCTCCTGTCCAACCAACTTCCTTTCTGTTCCTTGGACACATCTGGTTTGTTCCTACCTCAGAGCCTTTGCAGCTGCTGTTCCATGAGGCTGGAATACAGTTTACCTTGATATCCATGTGACTTCTTCTTGCCTTCTTCAAGTTTTTACTCACATGTCACCTCCTCTTGTCTCTCTATTCTATTTTGTTATTTTTTGAGTTGGAGTCTCACTCTGTCGCCCAGACTGGAGTGCAGTGGCTGCTCCCAGCCACCGCAGCCTCGACCTGCTGGGCTCCGGCGATCCTTCTGCCTCAGCCTTCCAAGTAGCTGGAAATACAGGGGCGCGCTACCACGTCTGGCTAATTTTTTGATTTATTGTAGAGATGAGGTCTCACCAAGTTGCCCAGGCGGGTCTCGAACCCACGGGCTCAGGCAATCCACTTACCTCAGCCTCCCAAAGGCGCGGGATTACAGGCTGAGCCACCGAGCCCAGCTGTCTCTCTATTCTAAATGGCAATTCTCCTTGTTCTCTCAATTCCCCTCTCCTACTATATTTTTATCCATCGTGCTTCTTGACATCTGACATACAATATGTTTTCCTTATTTATTTTGTTTACTGTTTGTCTCCCCCTACTAGAATGCAAGCTCAAGGTGGGCAGAACATTTTGTCAGTTTTGTTTATTTCTGAAGAAACTAGAATTGTGCCTGACACACAATAATCATTCAAAAAATATATGTTGAATGAGTAAATCGATTGTTGGTCATGGCCATCATCTGTACATATCTTAATTTAGCCGGTTCACTCACTGGTGAACATTTGCTTCTATCTGTTTCCATTATGAACAATACATCCTCAAACATCCTGTGAAAACATTTTTGGGGACAATCTTCTAATCCTAATGGAACTCACATTTCCCAAAAGAGAAAACAGAGTTTAATAATTTTACCAACACTAATAAACAGAATTTCGTTGTTTGGGCTTTATCTTAGGGCTACAACGTTCGCAAAATACGCATGGGAAAAACAAATTTCAACTGAAGAACTGCAAATAAATTTCTTTCTCAAAACATTGCGGTGAGGTTTGTGTGAAGGCATGCTGAAGTACATGTAGGAAGTGAAAAGAAGAGTTCTTATCTTTCTCCTCCATATAATCCATCCTCCCTTTTCTCGGTTATTTACTGTCTTGGCAAAGGCTGAGACACTCTAATTTAACTTTGACTCCTCTTCAAGCCCCATCATCACACCCCATCACAGGGAGTCATCTAAGTATGTGAATTCTAGTGCTTATCATCTCTTACATTTTTCTCTGTTATGTATTTCCCTTCCCAGTCCTGCCTTATTTAGGTCTCATCTTGGCTGGATCCCTCAAAAGCTAAAAAGAAGAGCTGAAAGTTGAAAGAATCATTTCCCCAAGCTATTTCTCCAAATTCTATACTCAGAGGGTTCCAGTCTGGAGCCCTTCTTACAGAGTGAACCCATGTCACTCTGGTGTCTCCAGTAAGCTGGGGGCAGGTCATTGAAAAATTCCTAAATTAAAACTAAATTAAAAGCTGGTGTTGCCTTAGCTGCACAAGTTTATGAATTTGTTTATGAAAACCATGAGACATTTGTGGAGGACCCCATGAAATATTCGGGTAGAACCTAGGACATCCCAGTTCTTGTACTAGTAGATAGGGTCAATAACTGATAATATTTAGATGACTGCTGTTTGTTTAACAGCATCTTTGTCCCCTGGTGAGTTCTACATTACAAAGAAACAAAAGCAGTGACATTTTACATATCTTAAGCTAGTAATAACGGACCCTGCAGCTTTTTTTTTTTTAATTTACCAACCCCTGCTTGTCAGAAACAAGAGACTTCCTCACCCACAGCTTCAAGACGTTTGTAAATTCTTTTTTTTTTAGATACTTCATATTCTCAGCATAATTTGTATCCCTAACTTGTCTTCTAGCCAAGCATTTAATGCCTTTTTGAATTTATAATTCAGAATATTAATTCCCCCCTCTGGGTTAGCTTTGTGTAAATAAATGATGATAGAAATGATAAATGACAAAGTAAAATATTAAAGGGTACAGAATTTCACAAATGAAAAGACACAAAAATGTTGCAATCTGGGTGTGGAATCTGGCAAGGAATTCGAGAGGAGTGTGGGTATGCAGAAAAATGTTATGAAAGCATTTCAGTAAGTGATTGGGTAAGAAGACAGCCTAAGTTAAAACCAGTGCTCAGCTTGTTGGCCTATGGCTACAGTAATATCGCCTGGTCAATAATGGCCACTCCAACGACAAGATCTGTAAGTGGACTTACCCCAGTTGCTGTAGGCAGCCAGCGGTGCTATGGCTGGTCTTCACTGGGCAAGTTTATAAATCCAGGATTAAAAGATTAAAGAAATAGTGATATTATTATGTAAGGTATGTATTTGCAGGGATTATATGAATATCATAGGTTTTGTCATTATATACTACTTTGAGTATACTTTATCTGATTTTAAGATACGTGAGATTAAAATAATTGGCTTTACTATATTTTAAAGTTTGTTAGAGTTACAACAGTTGATTGAATGCTAGATAAGAATGTACTTACTACATTTGTTAAATCTGCTTGATAGGCATTTGGAAGATTTGAGCAACTTAGACAGATTAAATACATAATTGTAGTATGAAGTGTCTAAGAAAGTTTTCTTAGAGTGTGGTTTTGTAACTTATGAATTAATTTAACTATTCATCAAGGGATGTGAAAATAACTCTTCTTACTTTCGGACAGTTGCTTTATTTCTAAATAAAGAAGAAACAGGATTTGCAAACTGAATGTAAATGTTCATAAAAATTGAGATTCTAAATTTATAACTTTAATACATTGAATGCTAATTTAAGCTCTGCTAAAGTCCATGATTGGGTAAGCAGATAGAGCCTTTCTTTCTGGTCACAGAAACTCTTTTAAGAACTCAATTGATAATTCCCATTGTGATCTCAGAGACACCGAGTAGTTTAAGTGCTTGAGATAGAAAAAGCTCAGGAAAAACCTTAATTTAGTTGTCATCGATTTGTAAAATCCCTCACCACTATCCAGGTTAACATGGTCTTCCTTCTGTCTTCCTAATCTTCACATGAAGCATGCCTCACATTCCCTTTCATTCCTTCCCTCCTTGGGGATGTCACCAGAGAGAGCAGATATTTACTTTTCCCTACCTGCTTCCTAGAGAGGAGTTCATTGTAACATCTCTATTCCTTTCCTAACTGTTTTATCTCTATTTGCTTTCTAATCTCACTTTTTTCTTTTTGCAATGATTACCAACAAGCAATTCACTTATACACAACTAACAAGCAATTCACTTATACACAACTTCTCATGGTTCACAAAAATGTGTTAATCCACATATAACAGAGTTCCACATTAGAAAACATGAAGGAAGGGTTGTGTATTTGCAGTTCCTAAATAGGTCATGCTGTTCCTGGACTGCCTGGAATGACCTTTTCTCTCTTTGTCCAACTCACTCCCCATTTTTCAAAATTTCACATTTTCATGACTGCTTAAGTTTTTCAGGGTCTTCTTTTCCCCCTGCCAATATTATTTAGAATCATTCATATTGCTCTATTTGACACTCCAGTCTATGAATATACCACTATTATTTATTCGTTTCATTGTTGATGGAAATTTCAGGTTGTTTCAGTCCTTTTATTTATTATGAACGATTGCTGTTGTAAATGATCTTATACTTGTCCCTGACTACATGTGTAAGAATTTTGCTAATGTCCATTAGTATCTAGGTGTGGAATTGCTGAGTCCATTTTAATAGGTGATGCGGAAGGTTGCACTGAGTTCTACTGCACCACAGCATAGGAGCATTCTGTAGCTCCATATCTTTATAAAGACTTGATATTGCTGAGATTTTAAATATTTGCCAGTCAGGTGGGTCTGAAGTTGTGTATCATAGGAGTTTTAATTTTATTTCTTTAATTACAAATGAGTTGAGCACCTTTTAATGTTTAATAATCTTTGGTTTACTTCTTTTGTGAAATATTCATTTTTGACTTTTTTTATTTATTATTTTTTAATAGATGTTGGCATATAGTGAGATATATATCTGTTATTGATTCATACGAGTTATTTATACGTTTACAGTCCTAATCCTTAAATCCTTTAAAGATCACCATCCTTAAAAGCAATTCTCCCAGTTGATGGTATGCATTTTTCACTTTCTTTATGATATCTCGTAATGAACAGAAATTCTTTTAATGTAATTTATTTTGTCAATATTTTCCTTTGATGATTTTCACCCTTTGAATTGTGTTTAAGAGAGACTTCTGTACCTTGTGGTAATAAAGATGTTCCATATTTTCTTCTAAAGTTTCTTTGTAAATACACCTTCTTATTTTGAAATAGCTTCAAGCTATGAGATAAATTGAAAAGATAAAAAGTAGTACAAAGGACCCCAGTATATCTTATTCCCAGATTCACAAATTGTTTACATTTTACTCCTTTTTTTTTCATTCTTTCTCTCTCATATTAAAAAAAATCTGTTTTTCTCTTGAAATATTTAAAGGTAAGGCAAAGAAATCATGGTCTTAACTTCTAAATCCTTCAATGTGTATTTCCTAAGACTAGGGATAGTCTTCTAAAGGTTTAAACATTTTGTTTCCCCCATTAAATCCTCGATTCATCAGAAATTAATTTTTGGATAAGTTATGAGGTAGAGCACCAATGTAATTTTTTATAGAGATAACAAACAGTTCCACATGATCTGTGAATAGTCCAACTTTTCCTCTGTAATGACACTTCTAACAAATATCAAGGTTTTACGTGCGTGGGTCTGAGTCTGAGCTCTTCAGTTTGTCCCATTGATCTGCTTGTTTATACAATTAAGGTAGAAACACTCTCTTAAGTACTGTAGCATCCTCGTGGTAAGCCTTGATAGCTGACTGGGAGAATCTCCTTACCTTCTCTTTGTCTTCTTCAAGAGTGTTTTAATGACTATAAGTTCTTTGCCCTCTCATATAAATTTTGGTATTAACTTGTCAATTTCTAAAAAAAAAAAAATTACTAGGGGATTTTGATTAGAAACTCATTAAATTGGCTGGGCTTGGTGGCTCAGCCTATAATCCAGCGCTTTGGGAGGCCGAAATGGGTGGATTGCCTGAGCCCGTGGGTTCGAGACCTGCCCGGGCAACTTGGCGAGACCTCATCTCTACAATAAATCAAAAATTAGCCGGGGTGGTAGTGCGTGCCAGTAGTTCCAGCTACTTGGAAGACTGAGGCAGAAGGATCGCCGGAGCCCAGCAGGTCGAGGCTGAGGTAGCTGGAAGCGTGCCGCTGCACTCCAGTCTGGGCAATGGAGTGAGACTCCAACTCAAAAAAAAAAAAAAAGAGAAACTCATTAAATCTATTGTTAAATTGAATAACAATAACCCTTCACCTGAGGTTGTCTCTGTACCTTGAATTCCTGTGTAACAAACTGCAACCTAACTTAATATGTAGACAAACTCAAACCTAACTTAAGAGTAGATTTTTTTTGTAAAAAAATAGCTGGGTTTCAGTCAATTACAGACAGCTAGGTCAGACTGTGCACAAATAAGGCAAATATCTCTTCAGAACATGTTCAAATAAGGCAGATGCCTGGCTGTTGCCAATCAGATGATTTCTCTATTTTGCTTCCATGTTCGATCTATGGAAACTCATCTTTCATGCTCCTTGGTTGGAGTTATCTGAATGTCTTCTCGTTCTGAGTACTGCCTGATTCATAAATCATTTCTGCTCAGATAAACTGCTACATTTTATATGTCTAAAGTTTTTCTTTTAATAGTATAAGTCAGTTTTGTAGGAACTGACATCTTTGAAAAATTGAGTCTTTTCATCTATGAAGTTAGTATGTCCCTTCATTTTTTCAGGTTATTTTATTTTTTGAGACAAAGTCTTACTTTGTCTCTTAAGCTGGAATGTAGTGGTATAACCATAGCTTACTGTAATCTCAAACTCCTAGGTTTAAGTGATCCTCCCACCACGAACTCTGGAGTAGCTGGGACAACATGCATGTGCCACCATGCCTGGCTGGCTAATTTTTAATTTTTAATTTTCTTTTTTAATTGTACAGATAGGGTCTTGCTAAGTCGACCAGGCTGGCCTCAAACTCCTGGTCTCAAGTGATCCTCCAGACTTGGCCTCCTAAAGCACTGGGATTTCTATGAGAAACCATGCCTCGTGTAGGCATCTTAAAAATTCTTTTAATATATATTTGTAGAAAATTTTTGCAGAAAGATATTGCATATTTTTTTGAATTTATGCCAAAGTATTACATATATTTGTTGATATTGCAAGGGGTATCTTTTAAAAATTAAAAACTCTAAATGTTTATTATTGGTATGGAGAATACAGTTGACTCTTTCAAATTGGTATTTAATCTAGTAAACTTGCTAGCTCTAATGTCAATAATTTGTCTGCAAAGTTTATCAGACTGCCGGGCTCGGTGGCTCAGCCTGTAATCCCGCGCTTTGGGAGGCTGAGGTGAATGGATTGCCTGAACCCATGGGTTCGAGGCCCGCCTGGGCAGGTGAGACCTCATCTCTACAATAAAATAAAAAATTAGCCGGGTGTGGTAGCATGCGCCTGCAATTCCAGCTACTCGGAAGGCTGAGGTGGAAGGATTGCCGGAGCCCAGCAGGTCAAGGCTGCAGTGGCCGGGAGCAGCCACTGCACTCCAGTCTGGGTGACAGAGTGAGACTCCAACTCAAAAAAAAAAAAAGTTTATCAGACTTTCTTTGCATACAATCATATGATTTGCATATAGCAACAATTTTATTTCTCCCTTTGTATTCTCTTTTATTTCTTATTCTTACTTATCTAGTAGGACTAGAATGTTTAGAACAATATTGAATAGAAGTGAAAATGAATGTCCTTGAATTGTTTCTAATTTCAAAGGGAATAATTTGTAGTATTTCAGCATTATGTTAGATGTTTGCTGCCATTGGTATGGACATATTTTATCAAATTAAGAAAGTTTTCTTCTATTCTTAGTCTATTGCATATTGAATTTCATTGAATGCTTTCTCTGAATCTATTAAGATGATCGATTTCCCTTCTTTAATCTGTTATATCAATTACATTAAGAGATTTTTCTGAGTCTGAACTAACCTTGCATTCCTAGAATAAACCTAGCTTGAGTGTGATGTAGTATATTGGATTATATTAGAATTAAATTTGTCAATATTTTGTTTAGCATCTTTTTTTAAACGTTTTTATTTATTTATTTTTTTGAGTTGGAGTCTCACTCTGTTGCCCAGACTGGAGTGCAGTGGCCACTACCGGCCACTGCAGCCTCGACCTGCTGGGTTCCAGCGATCCTTATGCTTCAGCCTTCCAAGTAGCTGGAACTACAGGCGCGCGCTACCACACACGGCTAATTTTTTGATTTTATTGTAGAGATAAGGGCTTGCCAAGTTGCCCTGGCGGGTCTCGAACCCGCGGGCTCAGGCAATCCACTCACCTCAACCTCCCAAAGTGCTGGGATTATAGGCTGAGCCACTGAGCCCGGCTTGTTAAGCATCTTGGTTTCTATTTTTATGAATATTTTTTCCATGACTTTTGTAAATTTTTCCTTGATTTTTGGGAAAAAATATTAATTTTGTAAAATAAGTTGAGGTAATGTTTCCTCTTTTTCTGCTTTCTAGAAGAGTTTGGTAAGATTGAAAGTATCCATTCTTAACTTTTGGGGAAACACCTGTAGAATCATCAAGCCTTGGAGTTCATTCGGGGAAGATTTTAAATTACTGTTTTAATTCTATTGACAGTTATTAAATCATTCATATTTTCTACTATTGCCTGAGTCATTTTTGGTAATTTATATTTCTCTAAGAATTTTTCTATTTCATCTAAGTTTTCAAATTTATTCTTACAAACTTGTTCACAATATTCTTTTTTAAATCTTGATAATCTCTACTACATCTGTGGTTTGGTCTTCTTATTATCTCAGTTCTAATGTTGTTCATTTATACCCTCTCTCTCTTTTCTGGATTAGTATTGCTAAAAGTTTACCCACTTATTAGTGTGTTTAAAGTTATAACTCTTAGCATCTTGATCTTCTTCATAGTTTTTATGTTTCCTGTTTTATTAATTTCTGCTCTTGTCTAGTATTTCTTTTTTCCTACTTTCTTTGGCTCTATTGTGTTTTTACAAAGTTAACTTCTTAAATTAAGTGTTTAATGCAGTAATTTTCAGTTTTTATTTTTTAATATAAGCAAAATAATGATTATATACATTTATCAAATAAACTTACTTATCGCACTGCTTTTTGTCTTTCTACTAGTTTGAAAGTTATATAGTCTAGTTCTAGTCTCTTCGTGGGTCTCTAGAAATTTTATCATGTAGATTTAATTAACACATGCAATGTTAATATTTTATCCTTTTTGAATAATCTATGTATGTCCATATGCCTTCCCTCCAATTACCTCTCAATCAATTTGCATGCTATCGTTGTCAGACATTTAGTTCTGTCTTGTTTTTATTTTCCAATTCCCATAAATTAGATATTATTATCTCTAAGTTGCTCCTTGATAGAAGAGTCATTACCAATTTGGGCCCCAGGTTAATTCTTTCAAGTCCTGAGACCATCCACTAACTTACACCGGCTTTCATCATCTTAATTAGGGAGGACTTTTAGTCCAGGCCTGACTTAGAGGATACCAAACCTATTTAAAATATCAAATTTGTGAAACTATTGCTGTTTCTGAGAACTGTTTACCTCAAACGAATTTCCCCTTGATTGTGATGATCAAACAGCAGCCACTCTCTCACCCTTTCCTGTTTTTGTACCCTGACACACTGTGTTTTCTTTCTAATGTAACAACTCTAGGGGAATTTTCTAGTACCTTTGAAAACCACTTTTTAAAGTAAAGTTAATGAAATATTTCCCTCTTACTGGGATTCTACTAACCTGTTGGTTCTTTCCTTTCCCTGTGGCTGAAGTCTTGGGTCTTTATTGGCAAATAAAGTATTTGGGTCAGGCAAAGATATTTAATTCATGAAAACAAAGAGCCTTGGGAAACAGCAAACATGGGTTTTACTTGTCAGGGTGCATTCCGTGTGCTTCCTGAGTAAACATTTCAGCAAAACCCTTTAAGACAACAGACTTTAATCAGGCCAGCACAGCACAAAAAGGGCCAACTGAATGCTTAAGATAAGAGAAAATTATGACTATTATCTCTAAAAAGAAAGCTGCATTTCTGAAACAGCCTCCAAAAGGTCAAAGCAATTGAATTATTTGTCCCTACAGTTCTGTTGGAAGTGAAGAACTCCTTGGTTTCTGACCTGGGACAAAAGCAAGGACTTGGCTCCAAGCTGTAAGGCTCTTAACATGCCCTGACACAAATGACCCTCTGGAGGGATTCCCCAGTGCACACATCAGGCTCCATTGATTTTGGTCTAGGTCAAAGCTTCTTGTGTGCCAAATTCATAATAAGGGTAGGGCAAAAAACCCAATCTGTGATTAGTAGACCAGATGAAGAGACAATGCAAATCTTACCTAGCTAGGAAAGCACTAGATCATCTCAGGCCTGCAGTCCCCCAGGAGGCAGCGGGGCCTCACTGTAGAAGCCCTGTGGGAATATTGGGGACTCGAGGTCAGGTAGTTGCTAAGTCAACTGGTGAAGTTGCAATGGTGAGAAAGAAAGAGAATATGCGGGCAAGGAATTTTGTTTGCAAAACCTACAAGCAAAATGATCTGTTTGGGTTTTTTGAGTCCATAAAATGGGCTTTTCTAGGATAAACAGTCATCTTTTTGTTCAAAAATGGGGAGTTTTTTTCCCCCACAAATATTCACTAATAGAGGATTTTCTTTTTCTTTTTGAGAGTTCACTACCTATGGTACTTTGAGATCTCAGCCGCTGAACATTACCAATATTGCCATATCCTGCTTTATCCCCGAGGATTTTACGTTTTCCTTTTCAATTCTTGAATAAGACCTGCTCTACCCACACTTCTGGTTGCAAGCTTTTTAGAATTCTTTTAGATCTTTTTTTTGTTTGTTTGTTTTTGAATTGGAGTCTCACTCTGTCACCCAGACTGGAGTGCCATGGCCGCTCCCAGCCACAGCAGCCTCGACCTGCTGGGCTCTGGTGATCCTTCCGCCTCAGCTTTCCAAGTAGCTGGAACTACAGGCATGCGCTACCACGCCCGGCTCATTTTTGATTTATTGTAGAGATGAGGTCTCGCCAAGTTGCCCAGGCGGGTCTCGAACCCGCAGGCTCAGGCAATCCACTCACCTCAGCCTCCCAAAGGCGCGGGATTACAGGCTGAGCCACCAAGCCTGGCTCAGATCTTATTTTTTCTTAAGATTGAGGGCTGTCATATCTTTGTAACATTTCTTTCTATCCTTCCGATAGAAAATTCATGTTTAATTTCCAAATGAACATAAGGTATTATTTTAGGGGGTGTAGAAATAATATTTATTTTCAAATTTCAATGAGCACTAAAGGGGGACATGACATTTTTGTATGTATCAAGAGAGGCAAGAGTTGCTTTTGTTTGTTTGTTTGTTTTTTGAGTTGGTGTCTCACTCTGTCACCCAGGCTGGATTGTAGTGGCACGCTCATCGTCACCACAATGTCAACCTGCTGGGCTCCAGTGATCCTTCCGCCTCAGACTTCCAAATAGCCGGAACTACAGGCTCGCACTACCATGCCTGGCTAAGTTTTTTGATTTATTGTAGAGACAAAATCTCGCCAAGTTGCCCGGACTGGTATTGAACCCATGGGCTCAGGCAATCCACTCACCTCAGCATCCCGCCACCAAGTCCGACCAAGATTTTTTTAAAGTTACACATTGAATATTTTTAATATCAAATAACTTTCTCAGCGTCTCTTTTTCTATTGTTTTAG
Organism: Cephalopachus bancanus; assembly: GCA_027257055.1. Classification (NCBI taxonomy): domain Eukaryota; kingdom Metazoa; phylum Chordata; class Mammalia; order Primates; family Tarsiidae; genus Cephalopachus; species Cephalopachus bancanus. Next base: position 2,063,567 of record JAPVLO010000006.1, read on the forward strand.
ACGCATGCTTTTTTAAAAAAGTTAAATAATTGAGCAAGGTTTAAAAAAGATGAAGGAAAAAGCCTTCCTGTGTTCTTCCATGTTAATCTTGCCCCTAGATGTTGCCATTGTTAACAGTTTCTTGTGAGCCGGACTTGGTGGCTCAGCCTGTAATCCCAGTGCTTTGGGAGGCCAAGGTGAGTGGATTGCCTGAGTCCGTAGGTTCGAGACCCACCCGAGCAACTTGGCAAGACCTCATCTCTACAGTAAATCAAAAAAATTAGCCGGGCATGGTAGCATGTACCTGTAATTCCAGCTACTCGGAAGGCTGTGGTGGGAGGATTGCCAGAGTCCAGCGGGTCGAGGCTGTGGTGGCCGGGAGCGTGCCACTGCACTCCAGTCTAGACGACGAAAGTGAGACTCCAACGAGAAAAAAAAAAAAAAGTTTCTTGTGGATTTGTCCCCAAATTTTCTACAGGTAGAAAGAGAAAAATACTTTGAATTTTTGTTTTTTTGGTCCCCAATGATATCATGTTAAGCATAGAGTTCAATACAAGTAGATCATCTTTATTCTTTTTACTAGCTGCATGATACTCCATTGCCTTATAGCATAAGATACTATTTTTGAGAGTAAATATTTGTGATTTCTTTATAATAATCACTTCAAAAATATTCAAGTGTTTTGTGAGGATACAAAAGTTATTATGTTATATTTAGATATATGTTCATGTATGTCCTTTATTTTAAATTATGTTACTATTTGACCAGTGTCAACTATGTGCCAGGTGTTGCTATGTTTTCCATTGTTTATTTATTTGATCCTCACAAAAGCCCTATGCATATGTATTGTCATTGTTTCCATTTTGCATGTGAGGCACAGAGTTTAAGTGGCTTGCTCCAACCACACAGCTCATGATGCTGGACCCAGACTTCAACCCCAGGAATCCTGTCTCCACAACTGACTCTCGCCGTACTCACTGTAATAATTCTCTAGCCAGATGTGTTCAATATTTCCAAGGTTCATACTCATGTGAAAGCTGTGTTAACTTCTAAAACTCATGAGGACATTAGGCTAAATCAAATATGCCGGACACCAAAGAACAAAGAACAAATGCTGCATGAGGTCCCTAGAGTTGTCAGAAATTCACAGACACAGAGAGTCGGATGGTGGCTGCCAGGAGCTGGGGAAGGGGCATGGAGATGACATTGCTGTTTAATTGGTACAGAGTTTCATTTTGTGAAATAAAAAGTCCTGAAGATGGATGGGGGGATGGTTGCACAGCATGGGAATGTACTTCATACCACTGAACTATGCACTTAAAATGGTTAAAAATGGTAAGTTTCATGTCATGGGTATTTTACCACAATTTTTAAAACCCACTAGAATTATCTTCAATAGACCAATGATTCAGTGAACACAGAGTATATCTCCTTGTTACTAGGAGTTGCTGGGTGGTGGAAAAGTTGTGTCCAACTACTTTTTTTTTTAAGTAGGATTTACTGAGAGGACAGTAAAGCTCCCACAGTGGGAGAGGACCTGAGGGGGTTGCCCATGTCCAACTACTTTGAACACCTCAGAAGCAAGGGAGTCTTCAAGCTGTGGACTGACCTGACAGACCCTTATAATCTGGAAAAGTATGTGTGGTTCTGATTCTGTCATACACATTACATTTCTCAGTTTCAAGATGGTGCTGTATACTGGTGGAAAAGACAGACCAGAGCTGTGTCTTGTGGAAAGGCAGGAAACCACGGCGGTGCACCTCTCCTCCCTGCACTGGGATACAGAAATTGCCTTGCCGGCTTGGCAGGCCTCCCCAAGGTGGGTGGCCCTCTGGGTTCAGAGCTTGACTCTTGGACACTTTTGCTCCTGGAGGATCATCTGTAGCTTTTGTGGTCTCCGTGCATCCCAGTGCTCTGCCTCCCTGTCGTGTTCCAGGTCTGGGCCTCCACCACAATTATAGTCACCACTGTTGTATCAGGCACCGGGGCACACACACCATCAGTGTAACCTTCACGGCAGCCCCATCTCGTCAGTGCCAGAAGAGAGCACTTCTTCCAATTCCCCCGATTCATTGAGTTCCCAAATACACTCTAATTGCACCCTGTACTTTGGCCTCTCTGTCCTTTTTCAGTGTAGTTACCAAATTAGTATGATTGGTGTAATGTCTAGCTCCCCTACTAGACAGAAAGCATCACCTGTTTTTGTTCCTAAAAGTAACTCCACCAAGAAGCAACACAGTGCTCGGCATGTATTTGGCTTTTAGCCAACACTTGAAGAAATTAGTTATATAATTAGTTATATAATTTGTCCACGGTCCCACTGCTACTAAGTGACAGGTTAAAGAAAGGAATTCAAATGAAACCCTTTCACATATCTCTTCCTTATTCCCTGTTTTAAAAATTATATATGCAGCCGGGCTGAGTGGCTCAGCCTGTAATCCCGCGCCTTTGGGAGGCTGAGGTGAGTGGATTGCCTGAGCCTGCAGGTTCGAGACCTGCCTGGGCAGCGAGACCTCATCTCTACAATAAATCAAAAAATCAGCCGGGCGTGGTAGCGCATGCCTGTAATTCCGGCTACTTGGAAGGCTGAGGCGGAAGAATCGCCGGAGCCCAGCAGGTCGAGGCTGCGGTGGCCGGGAGCGGCCACTGCACTCCAGTCTGGGCGACAGAGTGAGACTCCAACTCAAAAAAAAAAAAAAAAAAAAATTATATATGCACACATATATGTACACAGATATATACAAACATGTGTATGTATATGTGTATATTTATGTATGTGTGTGTGTGTGTGTGTGTGTGTGTGTGTGTGTATACTCTGTATGTTTGTTTTAATTTCCAAGGGTAAGTTTTTTTTTAAACTTTAAAGATGTGGGGTTCAATTCAGGGTTAGGCATACAAATGGTTGTTATATAGGTAAAGTTTGGACCTCACTTTGTCCCCACTTCACCTGGTTTAAGATCAGGTACACTTATTTTTTTTTTTGAGTTGGAGTCTCACTCCGTCGCCCAGACTGGAGTACAGTGGCCGCTCCCGGCCACCGCAGCCTCGACCTGCTGGTCTCTGGCGATCCTTCCGCCTCAGCCTTCCAAGTAGCTGGAACTACAGGTGTGCACTACCACGCCTGGCTGATTTTTTGATTTATTGTAGTGATGAGGTCTCGCTGCCCAGGCAGGTCTTGAACCCGCGGGCTCAGGCAATCAACTCACCTCAGCCTCCCAAAGATGCGGGATTACAGGTTGAGGCACTGAGCCCGGCTCAGGTGCACTTATTGATGAAGTGTGAACCCCTCCCCCTGGCAGTTTCCCACTCCTGCCAATGCTTTTCTTGTAGTATTATGATAATTGTTCATGGTCTGCTTATGAGTGAGAACATTTGGTACTCAGTTCTTTGTTTCTGTGATAGATCACTGAATATTACAGACTCCAAATCCACCCAAGTTGCTGGGAAGTTTTGTCCTTCTTTATGACTATATAAATATTCCATCATGTACATGTACCACATTTTTTTTATCCAGTCCACTTTCGATGGGTAGCATGGTTGGTTCCATGTTTTTGCTATTGTGAATATTCCCAGAAGGGGGATTGCTGGGTCACATGGAAGGTCGATATTTAGGTCTTTTAGAAATCACCAGCCGGGCTTGGTGGCTCAGCCTGTAATCCCGCGCCTTTGGGAGGCTGAGGTGAGTGGATTGCCTGAACCCGCGGGTTCGAGACCCGCCTGGGCAGCAACACCTCATCTCTACAATAAATCAAAAATGAGCCGGGCGTGGTAGCGCATGCCTGTAGTTCCAGCTACTTGGAAAGCTGAGGTGGAAGGATCGCCAGAGCCCAGCAGGTCGAGGCTGCGGTGGCCGGGAGCGGCCACTGCACACTGCACTCCAGTCTGAGCGACAGAGTGAGACTCCAACTCAAAAAAAAAAAAAAAAAAAGAAATCACCACACTGTCTTCCACAGAGATTGTACTAGTTTACACTCAGTGTAGAAGTGCCCCTTCCCTGCATTCTCTCCAGCATGTGTTGTTTTTTGAGTTTTCCATGAATGCCATCCTTACTGGAGTTAGGTGGTATCTCAGTGTGACTTTAATTTGCATTTCTTTGATGATTAGTGAGGCTGAGCATTTTTCATGTATGTGTTGGCTGCTCGTGTGTCTTCTTTTGAGAATTATCTATTCATATCTTTTGCCCACTTTGTAATAGGTCTGAGGGGTGTTTTTGTTGTTGTTGTTGTTTGTTTTTGTTTTTGGCACTTTTGAGTTCCTTGTAGATCCTAGATGTTAGGCCTTTGTCAGATATACAGTTGGCAAATATTTTTTCCCATTCTGTTGGTTGTCTCCCCACTCTCTTGATGGCTTCTTTTGCTTTGCAGAAGCTTTTCAGTTTGATGAGGTCTTACTTGTCTATCTTATCTCTTAATGCATGGGCATTTGGGGTTTTGATCAGGCATTGATTGCCTAATCCAATTTCCATAAGGATGTCTCCTGCATTTTCTAAGGTTCTTATAGTTTGACGTTTTATGTTTAGGTCTTTGATCCATTTAGAATGAATAAATTAGTTCAACAATTTGTTCAAGGTCCCACTGCAAATAAGTGACAGGTTAAAGAAAGGGATTCAAATACAACCCTATCACATATCTCTTCCTTGTTCCCTGTTTTAAAAATTATAGATGCACACATATATGTACACAGATACATACATAGATGTGTATGTATCTGTGTACATATGTGTATGTGTGTATATATATATATATATAATCTTTTTAAAAAATAGGGCTCAAGAAAGAGAAGAGGAAGCTCTGCATTTCTCTATGGGAGGAAGAAAGCAGGGGTGAAGGGCAGCCTTCGATAATGGGCAGGGATGTCAGGGAGGGTCAGTGCCAGAGGCTTGGCTCTCAGTCAGGCAGCAGAGGCCCTTGGAGGGGCAATCCTCCCTGGCCACCTCCAGAGTAAGACAGGATATCTCCAGAATCAGGCAGAACTACTGTCTGATGTTAACCCATCAAGTCCCCACTGTACAAAGCTCTTCCCCCACTCTGCCTAGACTTCCACTGTCAGCACATCCCCCCCATACTATGAGATGAATGTGTGTGTGTCCCCCAGGATGCATATGATGATACCTAATCCCAATGCAATGGTATTAACAGGTGAGTCCTTTGAGAGGTGATTCGGTCATGAGGGTTCTGTCCTCCTCGCACATGGGAGTAGAGCCTTTCTAAAGAGGTCCTAGGGAGCTTGTTCGCCCCTTCCTCTTCCACCATGCGAAAGTACATAGAAGGTGCCATCTATGAGGAATGAGCCCTCTCCAAACACTAAATTTGCTGGAGCCTTGATCTTGAATTTTCCAGCCTCCAGAATTGCGAGCAATACATTTCTGTTGTTTATAAATTACCCAGTCTAAGGTATTTTGCTACAGCAGCCCAGACTGACAACCCCACACTCACAGACACTTGCACAAATACACATGCTCACACATACACACACATTAACACATTCAGGCACGTGACACTCACATACCTGCACATACACAATATATACCCACAAATCTACACATATACACGCACAGACACATGTACTTATACACACCCATCCAGATACACATACCCCGCCCCCATACACACTGACTCACACTTGCATATATACCCACATCCTCACACTCACACCTAGGCACACCCCCCCACACACATGCACACACATATAGTCACACATGCTTTCTCATGGGTGAGTCTGAAAAGATTATTGTCATGCTTTCTGTGGCTCCCTAATACTCTCAGAATTCAGTTCAGACTCCTTGGTTTGGCTTTTGGGTTCTGCCACATAGAATCTCAACATATTTCTCCAGCCCTTTCTGCTTTCTCACCATACATAATCTCCGTTCGAAAGCAATCTGGTTCCCAGTCTGGATTGTACTGGTTGGTGGGGAGGCTGTGAGTTAGAATCCTGATGCTGGGATCGCTCTCTCCTTGTCAGCACTGACAAGGTCTCCTTCCATCACTGCTAGGTCCCTGAGGGGAGTCTAAGGGAAAAGCTTCCTTCGGGACCTTTCATGTGTTTGCTCAAGCGTTTTTTATCTGCCCTAATCCTCCTTAACACACCTATTGAACCCTTCAACAAAACACAGACAAAGACACTACATCATGTATCTTTCCTCAATCCCTTCACCCCAGGAAGAACCCTTTCGGACCTCAGGTCTCTGTATGTCTCCCGATGCACTAAAGCCACTTGACTTACCTTTCACAAAATCTTAAATATACCTGCACATGTATGTTTATCGCAGCATTGTTCACAATAGCAAGAACCTGGAAACAACCATGCTGACCATCAAAAGAGGACTGGATTAAAAAAATGTGGTGCATATACACGATGGAATACTACGCAGCCATAAAAAAGAACAAAATCATGAATTTCGCAGCAACCTGGATGGAACTAGAGTCTATAATATTGAGTGACCTCTCACAGAAACAAAGATCCGAATATTGCATGTTCTCACTCATATAATGGACCTTGAACATTCAAGGTAGTACTATAAGAAAGTGACTGACGGTACTGGGAAACTATGGGGGGGAGGGGGATGGGATTAACAGTAGCAAATATCTGTCGGGGGATGGGAAAACACCTCTTATCAACAGGGTGCCTGAATGAAACGTAATTGTACACCCAACCCTTAACTGTACACCACAAAACCATAATAAAAAATACTGATGAATTAAAAAAAAAATCTTAAATACTTGCCGGGCTCCGTGGCTCAGCCTGTAATCCTGCGCCTTTGGGAGGCTGAGGTGAGTGGATTGCCTGAGCCCGCGGGTTCGAGACCCGCCTGGGCAGGCAAGACCTCATCACTACAATAAATAAATAAAAAAAAAAATTAGCTGGGCGTGGTAGCACACGTCTGTATTTCTAGTTACTTGGAAGGCTGAGGCGGAAGGATCACCGGAGCCCAGCAGGTCGAGGCTGCGGTGGCTGGGAGTGGCCACTGCACTCCAGTCTGGGTGACAGAGTGACTCCAACTCAAAAAACAAAACAAAAACAAAAACTTAAATACTCAGAGACAGTATGGTTAAGGCTTGTGTTTGTGTAGATCCAAAGAGTTTAGCAGGACACCTTGCACAAATCAGATGCTCTTAAAAAATCATTTACTCCTCTATGATATGAAAGGCTATTACATTTTTTTGGTCAGTAAATTCTTCCATAGTTACTTGCCTCAATTGATAACACTGTATATTGAGATGTATCTGCGGCAACCATTTAAGTGTAAGTGTGATGAGACAGGGATAAAATACTAAGCCTGTAGCTGTTTCCCGAGGTTGGTTGACATGAGTAGCTCTCTCCTGCGCCGGTCTGAGAGGAACATGATCCTGAAGAGACCAGATGTGCAAGGGTATCAGGGAAGGACCAGTTGATGGGATCATGTTCTTTTTTATTTTTTATTTTTGAGTTGGAGTCTCACTCTGTCGCCCAGACTGGAGTGCAGTGGCCGCTTCCAGCCACCGCAGCCTCGACCTGCTGAGCTCCAGCGATCCTTCTGCCCCAGTCTTCCAAGTAGCCGGAATTACAGGCATGCGCTACCACGCCCGGCTGATTTTGTGATTTATTGTAGAGATGAGGTCTCACTGCCCAGGTGGGTCTCGAACCCTCGGGCTCAGGCAATCCACTCACCTCAGCCTCCCAAAGGCGTGGGATTACAGGCTGAGCCACTGAGCCCGGCTAGGATCATGTTCTTGGTGGGAAACGGGAAGAGGCAGCTAGGCCACAAGATAAAAGTGAGAAAATTCTAGAAAAAGGAATTCAGAGAAGGAAAAAGACAGAAAGAAAGATATAAGAGCTTACAAGTCCCATTTCTCTTAACTGAAAACTTTTGCTGTGGCTCGGTATATCAAGCCAAAGAGTCAAAGTTGAAGTTTACGCAAAAGTATTCCCATCACTCTATGTATTTGTTTAAGTGAAAATTTTCTCACTAGAACAGTTCAGTGATTTTTGCTCCTGTGTCCATGATTTTTAAAATGAGGCTCCCACGTGAACAGCATATCAGCTTTTATATAAGCTACCATGGGTTATGAGAGCTTCAGAGGAAAATATCTATTCCAGTGAAAAAATATTATTATTGCTACTTTATTACTTTCAAATTCAGCTGAAGCTTCGCATAGGGTATATTGGGACATCTTCCATGCATCTCTTTGATCTCTACATTATTTATTTCCATATCAGCATGAGTGTTTTTCCCGGGTAATCTCCAGTTTCTGGCTCAGGGATTCTTTGGCAGTGCAGATGCTGTGTCAAAAAGAATGGGTCCCTGGGATTTACCATTTCAGTTCAGCATGTAAATTTACCTTTGAAGGCTTAAAAATTATCTGAAAGGAGATTGGGGAAAGGGGATTGTGAAAAATAAAAGATATTTTTCTTCCTACCTCTGAGTGCAGTTACCTAATAAAGATTCATCATTCCTTTTGTCCGTGGAACCCTGTGACCTAATTTTGCTCTTTGCCTCTTCAGATATCACAACCCATTTTTATGCATTCAGCTTCCCTAATGAAATCCACATGTCTTAAATCAATAAAACCATTGTTTAACTTCCTTCTCTTTTTCTTCAGTGCCTTTTGCAGCGTCTGTTTTGTTTGCACACTTGTTTGTAGGAAATATGGCTCTTTATCTAGAATCTCCTCCTAACCCTCCCCTTTTGGGGTCTTATCCTTTCTTTTTATGATGATCAGTTTGTTGGTGTGTAGCTATTAAATTCTCTTTAATGGACTCCTCTAAATGAAGTTTTGTTTATGCAGGTTGTCTTTCTCTTGGTTGTTTTAGATGGGTTAAGAATTTAACAGTGGAAAATTCATGTCTTGGTTCAATATCCTTGTATATATGTAGGATGTGGAAGTCCCCTGTGTAAACTCCAGCAACTCAGCTTTTATTGCTGTCCCCAGACTCCCTAGTCTATCCCTTTTCCCACCCAAGAGCCACTCCTAAGCATTACTGAGTATTAGATCTTTTGTACTCTTGAAACCTCCCCTCCACCCAGATCATGACAAGACCCTCTTGATTAGATTTCTGTTCCTTATAAACCTAAAAACCCATCATTGCTGCCTGTTGGGTCATCAGCCTCCTTTTGCAAGAAACATTTTTCTTATCTCAAAATCCAGGGCTTCAAAATAGAAACCGACCCAAAGCCCCAGAGATAGTACCAATGGGCGTTTTCTTCTTGAGTGGCTCTCTCTGAGTCTCCCCATAAATGCCAAGTAATTCTTCATCCTGTCACTGACTTTGAACAGAGTCAGGCATGGGCTCGCCCAGCAGCACTTCCTGTAATTCCTCCAGGAATCTTTCATTTTCTTTCTAATTTCTCATGGAAAAAGGTGTAGACTGTGTTAGCAAGTAGGTGCTTGCATGTGGATGGTGATGATGGAACACCAAATTCCATTCATCATCCACCAAATTCTCCTGGAATCATTCCTGCCAAATGGGAGCCATGGAAGAAGGACGAAACAATGGCGGATCCTGGTGCTCCATCTTCGCAACCCTGCTCTTTTTTCTTCCTTTATTAGCTTTCTTGGCCTTTTTGTGGGCCCCTGCCCACGTCTCTTTTTCTCATTTGAAGCTTCTTGCCAGTGTTATGGCAACTGTTCTCTTCCCACATCATCTTCTTTGTCTGAAGTTTAATTTAAATCATATCTTAAGGTGAATAAACATGTCTTTTTTTTTTCTGAAAAGCTCTTGTTACCATTCTAAACTTCAGGTGAGAAGGTGAGTTTGGAATTGGATCCCCACATGTCGTATACACAATGATAGCCACTTTTAAAAAACCAGCACCCCAAAACTCAAACCCTCCCACAACTGCTTTATTAACATCTTTCCTGAGGGGCGGTAGGTGACGGGCAAAGGAATGAACCCAAGTGTCCTGGTTTGTCCATCTGAGAACTACCAACAGCATCCAGGACTCTCCAGTATTCTTTGAGGAAGACAGAGAAGCAGAGAGTTCAGCAGTACTTGCCGTGACCAAGGATCCACCCCCTCTCTCCCTGACCCTTCTTCTGAAACATTTCCTCTTCAATGTCTAGAATTACTTCTCTCTCACCTCACATCCTGTGAGAGGCAAACTGTAGGGCTATCAGGGGTTTTAACGGACTGAAGACGGACTGGCCCACTTTAACCCTCTACTTTTCTTTCTTTGAGCTGGGGAGGCAAGAATAGAGCAAAAGCAGAGGCTGAAAAGCCATGCTCAACTTCACGGTGCTAGATGTCCTATAAAGGAGGACACTAAGCTTGAAAAGTTGAGAGAGAGTGCTAGCGGTAGAGTTCCAGAAATTTTGCCTTCTGCTAGGGATGAGATTTGGGGGCTGGTTTGTGGAACTGGAATAAGACTGGGGAAGTCATCACGGACCCTCCACCCTGACTCCCAGCCTCCGGTCAGGAGCAGCACCCAACACTAGTTGAAGCCAGCCTCCCCGTCTTCCTCCCCAGCACGCTCTTCTCCTTACATAGGCATTTGCTTCCACCTCTATCCTTCACTGGCCCAGGCAGCAAAATGGGGTGTTCTGAGGCTTATCAGGGGATGCACTGGGGGCTGAAGCAGTGGTGGTACAGCAGAGCTGGTGTGACCAGCTGGCCACACCTTCGTTGTCATCATTATAATTTATTGATCGGGCAGTTCTGCTATGATGAATGTTGTGCCTGAGTTAGTCATGGGTCTGGGATGTCTTAAAAGAAGACAGACTGTGTAAGAACAGGAGTAGCAAAAGGGTTTTATTTTGATTGCTAGTTCTAGGATTGGCACCTAAAGCACCATGTTAACAAAGATTTTTTGAGGCTTTCTTCTGGCTCAGCAAGAAGAGGGTGGTCAGTTGCGGCCATGGGAGAGAAGAGTGACTGCCAGAGTGTTGTCCCTTTCAGTTTACTATGCTGCTACCAGAAGAGGAAGTGATTGAAAGGCAAAGGAATCAGCTTCTCCCCTGATTCCTGGCATTGAGTTGGTCTGAGTCTTTCCTTCCTTGCTAACTTTCCTGGGTCACCTTTGCTACCCCCCAAACCTGATATATCCAGTCTCACTCCACAGTCATTGGAAAAGAAGAGCGAAGAGAGAACCAAAGGAGAAGAGAGTCAAGAAGAGAGAGACTCATTGGCACATTCCCAGGGAGCATGAAGAGCACATGCCCAGCTCCTTCTGTCATCAGCCAGGAGACTTGGATTCTTGACCTCCTTGGATTCTTGATAGCTCCTCACCTCTAGGAAGGGGACAATAAAAGGTTGTTGTGAGGAGTAGATAAGATAAAAATCCTTGGAGTGTTTTACTGCCTCCATAAATGTCAGCTCTTGTTATTAAATTATATATAAACTTTTCTCCTAGAAAAAGCTCCTCTCCTACAGTGGCTCAAGAGCTTGCATCCCCAAAGATTCCATTATGGCCTTATCCATGTCAGGGCTCCTCCCCCTTGGGATTTTCTGAGATTTTTTTGAAGATAGAATGTGTAGCTTTTTAAGAAGTAGAGGCATCACAGGATAAAAGCATGATGAGTCCAGAAGGAATCTTGACAATCTTCTAATTCCCACATTAGAAATTTATAGCACAGGACCCGAGATGGGCTGGAGAGAATTTTCAGCATTCCTCAACAAGTTGATGGAGGTCATGAGGGTTGTGGAGGTCTTCTTGCTTCCCTTTCATCCTCCCTGATTTCCCAGCTGCCCTTCTTTCTGGTACCCAGAGCCCACCTCGGCGTGTAGTCCATTAGGGACCCAGGCCTTTTCTCCTGAGTTCATTAAACCTTCGTTCCCTGGGAGAAGCATCGCAATTGGGTTTAAGAGGTTATCTGATTCTGGTGATTCTCACTGGTAGGAATAGCTGATACATGGGATCACTTGGCAGTAGTTACGCTCTGAAAAAGAAGGCCATTAACCTGGGAGGGTGTGGTACTTTTTTTTTAAGCTTGGAGGGACTTTCATTCTCTACCAATATTTCAGAAAATCAGGAGTCAATGAATCAGTACCCCCTTTTTAAAGTACTATTGGCTGCTAATCACTAATTCAGAACGAGCCTTCTCCTCAGCCCATGTTTTGTTTTTTTCCTTTTAAAAAAAGACATTCAGCCAGGCTCGGTGACTCAGCCTGTAATCCTACGCTTTGGGAGGCTGAGGTGAGTGGATTGCCTGAGCCGCAGGTTCGAGACCCGCCTGGGCAGGTGAGACCTCATCTCTACAATAAATCAAAAAAATTAGCCTGGTGTGGTAGCGCGCGCCTGTAGTTCCAGCTACTTGGAAGGCTGAGGTGGAAGGATCGCCGGAGCCCAGCAGGTCGAGGCTGCAGTGGCCGGGAGCGGCCGCTGCACTCCAGTCTGGGCGACAGGGCGAGACACCAACTCAAAAATAAAATAAAATAAAATAAATTAAAATAAATTTAAAAAGACATTCAGAAAGGGGATTCTCCACTTCCCTACATAGCTCTCCTTTACTGTTCAATAATCCTCACTATCAGGATGTCTTCTCTTGTATCTAAGCTAAATCCTGTCTGTGCTGTTTGATCCATTTTATTTCCTCATACCCTGCCCTCAGTGGAAACAGAAAACAGCTGGTAACTGTTTCTTGCACACAACACAGGATTCTGGGGCCCAAGCCTGTTTGATTGAAAGGGACCTCACTAGAGCAGCCACCCCCAATGCAGAGCTCTCGGCCCTCACTCTAATGGTTGAGCTAGGAGACTACACTTCAGAAAACCAGGGGCACCATCATACAGCAGTTTTATGTCCTTGCCGTGTGTGTGACAAATCCTGTGTTTAACTTGGGCGAGCTTCAGAAGGTTCTCGTGGCACCACATTCCAGCTCAAGCCTGCCGCAAAAGGCCTGCATTTGAACTCTGTTAATGTTCTGTACAACCTTTCAGATGTCCCTAATGGAGCCGACAGAGTCACTGCCATGGAGGGTGTGGATAGTGTCACCATGGTCAAAACATCGTATTTATCCACTTGTTAAAAGGGGGGAGTATGGAGAGTGTTAATATGCAAAACTGCAGGGCCCAATCCCTGTGCATTCTCATTTATATTATTCAGTGTTTCATGAAGCAAGACTCCTTAGCCAGCTTTATGAAAAAAAAGAGAGACGGGTTTCATTTGTAACAGAGTCAAGAGTCTCACTTGAAAGTAGCCAGAATACAAGTCTATGCCGAACACATTTTTGCTGATACAACAAAAACACTAAAAAAAAAAAAAAGAAAGAAAGGAAAAACTTTCAGCCTTTTTCCCTGGCAAGTTTATCTCTGCTGTGGCATCCATTGCTTTTCAAGTGGGACCTAGAGACTGGTGCAGAATTCTAGAGAGTAACTCATAATTATAAAAACTAACACTTCTTGAACACGCGTGTCAAGTATTTGATGCTTATTATCACTTAATCCCAACAATGCTCTGAAGTAGGGGCTATTGTTATCCCCATTGTATAGATAAAGAACCTGAGGCACAGAAATATTCGGAATTTGCCCAAGGTCATTCAGTTAGCAAGAGATAGAGATACAACTTGAATGCAGGCAGTTCCAGAGCCCAAACCCTCAACAAGCATGACATGATATTCACACCCAAAGCCAAGAGTTGAGTATGGCCACTTCTCCAAAAGTTCAGGTTGTTCAATGGTGAGTAGTTCAATACATCATCTTTTTTTTTCCTGCAGTGATAAAACAGACACAGCACAGAGTCTTATGTGAACATGCAACGTCAAAGAAATTTTTAGGCTGCAGTGAATTTCTTCAAGCTGCACCCTGGGGTCTCCTGGGACAGGCACCTCATCTTCTCTGATATCTGGGACAGCACTTTGTTGGAAATTTCAAGAACTACATTGGTGTTCCTCACCTATCCTTCATTTCAGTTCCCTTGCACTAAAGCGAGAGGTCAGAGGTTCTAGGTTAGGTGCTGATAGTAGAATCTCTCCTCATTTTTTTTTTAAAGACCCTTGCCTTACCTCTTTCTCTCTGGCAGAGTCAAGGGTGGGCAGGGGGCAGAGCTGTGTCATGCCAGAGGCTTTACCTTCAGGGTGAGTGGGGAGCCTTTCCTCAGATGTTGGGGCCAATATCCCAGAAGTAGGATCTGTGTCCTGTTACTGGTTAGTCACCCCTATGCCCTTCCCAGGATTCTTGTGCTCCACCCCTGGGTGGGCTGCCCTTCCTCCCCCAGTGCTCCGGGCAGAAAGAAGCTGTTTTGCAAGTGTCACCGGTTTGCCTGCTGATGACATTACAAAATAAGGCAGCAGTCAGGTGACTTCTTGATACGTTTTCGTGCCACTCTTTGGCCACACTTCCTGTTTTCTGGGAATAAGGAGCACCGGGCTCCAGAAAGCAGGACCTTCATCAGCTCTTCCTTCATTGCCTATTTACAAGGAGAAGTCACACAGCTGGGAGCACCTCTTGTGGGTGGGCTCTGAGCTCCATCAAGAACTGTACTGCACTCAGAGAACTGTAAAGACTCAACTGCAGGTGAGCAGTGAGTTTGCGTTAGCAAATTTTTCAAATTCGCATGGCTGCCTCTTATTCTGTCTTCCATATTGGATTATCCCAAACATATCTCTAAGAAATATTGTGCTTATAAGATGCACCTGCATCACAATAGTGTACTGAGTTGTCTATTTTGAGATATTTTTCTCCTTGTACTGTTTGCAAGACCTTTTCCTCTTTCACATGTGTATGTTTTTGAATTAAATCTTCTATTCTGAAATAACTAAAGATTCACACGCAGTTGTAAGAAACAACAGAGAGAATCTCATGAACCCTTTATCCAGTTTCCCCCAGTGATAACATTCTATAAACCTGTAGTACAATGTCACAACCAGGATATGGATATTGATACAGTCAAGATACAGAGTAGCTCCATTGCAAGTTTCTCTTTTTTTGGCTTTTTATAGCCCCATCTACTTTTCTTCCAGCCCAGTCTCTCTTTAGCTCTGGCCACAATGAATCTGTTCTCTGTTTTTATAAGTTTGTCATTTCAACAATGTTATACATACAGAATTTTATATGGGCTTTTTTCACTCAGCGTAATTCTCTGGAGGGGATGCGTATCAATAGTTGATTCCTTTTTTTTTTTGAGTTAGAGTCTCACTCTGTCATCCAGACTGGAGTGCAGTGGCCGCTCCTGGCCACCGCAACCTCGACCTGCTGGGCTCCGGCGATCCTTCTGCCTCAGCCTTCCGAGTAGCCAGAATTACAGGCATGCGCTACCACGCCCGGCTGATTTTTTAAAATTTATTTCAGAGATGAGGTCTCACTGCCCAGGCAGGTCTCGAACCCGCGGGCTCAGGCAATCCACTCACCTCAGCCTCCCAAAGGCGCGGGATTACAGGCTGAGCCACCGAACCCGGCTTAGTTGATTCCTTTTTATTCCTGAGAAGTATTCCATGGTAAGAACATACCAATATGTGTTTAACCATTCACCCCTTGAAAGACATCTAAGCCGGGCTCGGTGGCTCAGCCTGTAATCCTGTGCTTTGGGAGGCTGAGGTGAGTGGATTGCCTGAGCCTGTGGGTTCAAGACCCGCCTGGGCAACTTGGCGAGACCTCATCTCTACAATAAATTGAAAAATTAGCCAGGCATGGTAGCACGCGCCTGTAGTTCCAGCTACTTGGAAGGCTGAGGCGGAAGGATTGCCGGAGCCAAAAAAAAAAAAAAGACATCTAGGTTGGGGCTATTATGAAGAAAGCTGACATAAAAATTTGTGCTCAGGTTTTTGTACAAACATAAGTTTCATTTCTCTGGGATAAATGCCCAGGAATGCAATTGCTGAGTCATATGGTAGTTGCAGGTTGTTTTTTTTTTTATAAACTGCCAAATTGTTTTCCAAAGTGGCTGTATCATTTAACATTCCCACCAGCAACGTATGAGTAATACAGTTTCTCTGCGTCCTTGTCATCTTGATACGTGTGCAATAACATCTCATTGGGATTTTAATTTACATGTCTCTGATGGTTAAGAATGTTGAATATCTTTCATGTGCTTAGTTGTCATCTGCATATCCTCTCCTGTGAAGTGTCTCCTATGCTTTTTGCTTGTTTTCTTATGGGATTATTGTTTTTTTTAATTGTTGTGTTTGGAGAGTTCTTTATTTCTACAAACTAGTCCTTTGTTGGATATATGTTTGCAAGCATTTACTTCTAGTTGGTAGTTTGTTTTTTCATTCCTTTAATAGGGTCTTTCACAGAGCAAAGGTTTTTCACAGAGCACAGTGGCACTCTCACGACCAATGCAGTCTTGACCAGCTGGGCTCAAGAAGTCTTTCTGCCTCAGTCTTCCAAGTAACTGGAACTACAGGCACATGCCACCATGCCTGGCTAATTTTTTGATTTATTGTAGAGATGAAGTCTTGCCAAGTTGCCCAGGGAGGTCTTAAACCCCTGGGCTAAAGCAATCCTCTTGCCTTGGCCTCCCAAAGTGCTGGGATTGCAGGTGTGACCTACCACACCAGGACAGTTTTACATTAAGTCTTATGTATTATATTAACGTGGCCCATTTTGAATTCATTTTTGTAAAAATTGTGAGACTGAGGTCTAGGTTTATTATTTTTTGCCTATGGATGTCTAGTTGCGCCAGCACCCTTTGTTGAAAATGGCTGTTTACTCCACTGAACTGCATTTCCATCATTGTCAAAAGTCATTTGGGCATATTTGTGTGAGTTTATTTCTGGGTTTGCTACTCTGTTCCATTGATCTAACGTCTCTGTTCCTCTGCCAATATCACAATCTCAATTATTTATTATATAATATTTCTTATTTCACAAGTAACATTTAACATTACTTATTATATAATGTTTTGAAATCAGATAGACTGATTTATCTCACTTTTTTTTCCCAAAAATTTTGTTTAGCTATTTTAGTTCCTTTGCTTTTTCATGACATTTTATAATAATATTTTGTCTATATCTACAAAAACCTTGCTGGGATTTTGATAGATATCACACTAAACCTGGATATCAATCTGGCAATTATTGATATCTTTATTGTGTTCAGTTTTCTCGTCCATCAACACCTTTCCATTTATTTAGATCCCCTTTGATTTTGCTCATCAGTGTTGTGTAGTTTTCAGTACACAGTCCTATGCATGTTTCACACCTAAGTGTTTCATTTTTTAAGTAACCATAAAAAGCGTTATATTCTTTAATTTTTTAAAAAGAGTTTTATTGTATATAATCAAATTTACAGATGACATTATGAGATACTTATAGATAGTAAGATGCTTATTACAGTAAAGCAAATTAACATCTATCCTCTCACATAGTTGCCTTTTTGTGACAAGAGCAGCTATAACTGCTTATTTAACAAAAATTCCTAATATAATGCAATTTTATTAATTATGGTCCTGTTGGACATTAGATCTCTAGTCTAGTTCATCTCACATATCTGTGTCCTTTGACCTACATCTCCCCATTTTCTCCCTTCCTCACTCCCTGCCTCTGCTCTGGTAACCACTGTTTTATTCTTTATCTCTGTACGTTTAACGTCTCTTTTCTTTCTCTTTTTTTTTAAAGGTTCCATATACAGGCAAGATCATGCAATATTTTTCTTTCTTTGTCTGGTTTATTTCACTTAACATAATGCCCTCTGGGTGTCTCCTTCTTTTTTAGGGTTTAATAATATTTCGTTATATGTATAATTTATACTGAGGGTGCCAAAAGTGTATTAAAATTGTAAGAATAAGCCGGGCTCGGTGGCTTAGCCTGTAATCCCGCGCCTTTGGGAGGCTGAGGTGAGTGGATTGCCTGAGCCCGCAGGTTCGAGACCCGCCTGGGCAGCGAGACCTCATCTCTACAATAAATAAAAAAAAAATTAGCTGGGCTTGGTAGTGCGTGTCTGTAATTCCGGCTACTCAGAAGGCTGAGGCGGAAGGATCGCCGGAGCCCAGCAGGTCAAGGCTGCGGTGGCCGGGAGCGGCCGCTGCACTCTGGTCTGGGCGACAGAGTGAGACTCCAACTCAAAAAAAAAAAAAAAAAAAAATGTAATAATATAAACCGATAACAAAAGATGAATACAAGTCACGTTTGACTTCTGCAATTACAAGAAGTGCACAGTGTCTGGTAGACTTCTGTGGAAAGTATGCATACTTTCCAAAACCCTAACAGAAGAAGCAGATCTTGTTGCATGCGAGGCCTCCCAGATTGTCCCTTGTGCACATCACACACAGTACTGTGCATCTCAAACTTATCAGGAATGCATGCAAATTTGAGGCATGTCAGAGGTCCTGTTGCACACTCACGCCTCCATTTTAGCTGTACTTCCACAACGTTCTCAAATTTCAAATACCACATCAAAATGGTCTTGTTCTCCTCGAACAACAACCATGCTTCCACCATTTTCTTTGATGGTCCTGCCTGTTGCATGGTGATGCTAGCATTCATTTGATTAATGCCATCTTTTGAGCAAATGTAATACTATACATTGCTACTTTAATTCTATAATTCAAAAAGTAATACATAGATAACATTGCTTAAAATGTGTATACATTTCTTTGGCAACCCTGGTGTGTGTGTGTGTGTGTGTGTGTGTGTGTGTGTGTGTGTGTGTGTAACATTTTTTTTATGCCTTCATCAGTTAACAGATACAGGTTGTTTTCATACCTTGGCCATTGTGAATAACACCAATGAACATGGAGTGCAGATGTTTTTATGAGGTGGTGATTTCATCTCCTTTGGATTTGTGTCCATAAGAGGGATTGGTAGGTCTTATGGTAGTTCTATTTTTAATTTCTTTCCGAACCTCCACACAGGTATACCTTGGAGATATTGCAGGTTTGGTTTCAGACTACTGCAATAAAATGAATATTGCAATAAAATGAGTCACATTAATTTTTTATTTCCCAGTACGTATAAAAGTTATGTTTGGCCGGGCTCGGTGGCTCAGCCTGTAATCCCAGCACTTTGGGAGGCTGAGGTGAGTGGATTGCCTGAGCCCGCAGGGTCAAGACCCACCTGGGCAACTTGACAAGACCTCATCTCTACAATAAATCAAAAAAATTAGCCGGGGGTGGTAACGCATGCCTGTAGTTCCAGCTACTCGGAAGGCTGAGGTGGAAGGATCGCCGGAGCCCAACAGGCAAGGCTGTGGTGGCCGGGAGCAGCCACTGCACTCCAATCTGAGCAACAGAGTGAGACTCCAACTCAAAAAAAAAAAAAAAAAAAGTTATGTTTACACAATACTGTAGACTATTAAGTGAACAATAGCATTAGGTCTAAAAACACAATGTACATATCTTAATTAAAAAATACTTTGTTGCTAGAGATGCTAATAATCTCTGAGCCTTCAGTGAGTCATGCATATCTTTTTGCTGGTGGAGAGTCTTGCCTCAGTGTTGATGGCCCCTGACTGATCAGGGTGTTGGTTAGAAAACGATGGGGTGGCTGGAGCCATTTCTTAAAATAAGACAACTATAGGCCGGGCTTAGTGGCTCAGCCTGTAATCCCAGCACTTTGGGAGGCCAAGGTGAGTGTATTGCCTGATGCCCATGGGATCGAGACCTGCCCGGGCAACCTGGTGAGACCTCGACTCTACAATAAATTAAAACCTAGCCGGGCGTGGTAGCGTGTGCCTGTAGTTCCGACTACTTGGAAGGCTGAGGTGGAAGGATCGCTGGAGCCCAGCAGGTCAAGGCTGCGGTGGCTGGCAGTGTGCCACTGCACTTCAGTCTAGGTGACAGAGTGAGACTCCAACTCAAAAAAAAAAAAAAAAGACAACTGTGAAATTTGCTGTGTCTATGAACTCTTCCTCTCACAAAACATTTCTCTGACACGTGTGAAGCTGTTTGAGACCATTTCTCCCAAGTAGAACTTCTTTCAAAACTGGAGTCAATTCTCCTAAACCCAGTTGCTGTTTTATCAACTAAGTCACTCCATCTTCCTGGAAGCGGAAGTCTGCTTCTCATGGTTCAACGAACTGTTTAACATGAAAAGACACATGATACTCTAGACCTTGTCTGCTTGATTGCCTACTTCTTTTTTTTTTTAAGTCCCTAATTCAGGCAGAACAATTACTTTCCTTTGGATGAGACTTGAACCAATGAGGCTGCAATATTGCTTGGGTTACTGTGAGTTGGTTAGACTCCACCCCTCTGCCCTTTTCACTTCCAGAAAGTAGAACTTGGGCTTCTGTGTTTGTCTAAAGTGATTTGTTCTTGGAGCATGTCTTGTGTCCAGAATGCCAAAAATGTTCTGGAACTGAGGTCTGGACACAGATTAAGGATAAAGTTAAGGCTACTTACGTGAGGCAGCCACAGTTGCCCGGAAGCAAGAGTTGGAATGTGAGTGGTTTCAACCAGGAGAAAAGCCCTGCATTCATTTTCTAGGGTTTCCATAACAAAGGCCCACAGACTGGGTGACTTGAACAATGGAAATTTTTCTTATTGTTCTGAAGGTTAGAAGTTTAAGGTCAAGATGTAAGCAGGGTTTGTGTCTTCTGAGGCCTCTCTCCTTAGTTTGCGGATGGCTATCTTCTTCCGGTGTCTTTGTATTGTCTCCCCTTTGTGTGTGTTTAATCTCTTCTTTGCACAAGGACACCAGTTAGGGGATTAGGGCCCATGCTAATGGGCCTCATTTTAACTTAATTGTCTCTTTGAGACCTTATTTGCAAATATGTCACTTTCTGAGGTAGTGAGGGTTAGGGCTTCACCATATAAATTTGGGGAGACAAAAGGAAGCCCATAATATTTCCCAAATCAGGAAAATGAGAGGTGGAAGTGAAAAGAACAGAATGAGCCCTATGTTAAGACTTCAGGATGGGCCAGGTCAGCAGAGGAAGTTCTATGCGCTTTGCTCAGTGCTTTTCCCAGCTGATCCACATACGATTTTTTTTGGGGGGGGGTTGGTTGGAGTCTCACTCCTTCACCCAGGCTGGAGTGCAGTGGCACACATGCTCACGGCCACCCCAGCATCCACCTGCTGGGCTCAGGGAATCCTTCTGCCTCAACCTTCCCAGTAGCCGGAACTACAGACGCGCACTACCATGCCCAACTATTTTTTATTTTATTTTATTGTAGATATGAGGTCTTGCCAAGTTGCCTGGGCTGGTCTCGAACACGCGGACTCAGGCAAGCCACTCGCTTTGGCCTCCCAAAGTGCTGGGATTACAGACTGAGACACCGAATCCGGCCAACACATATGATGTTTAATCCCTGCTTCTCAAGCCAGGCTCGGTGGCTCAGCCTGTAATCCCGCGGTTTAGGAGACTGAGGTGAATGGATTGTCTGAGCCCACGGGTTTGAGACCCGCCTGGGCTACTTGGGGAGACCTCATCTCTATAATAAATCAAAAATTAGCCAGGCATGGTAGCGCACGACTGTAGTTCCAGCTACTTGGAAGGCCGAGGCGGAAGGATCACTGGAGCCCAGCAGGTCGAGGCTGCGGTGGACCGGGAGTGGCTGCTGCACTCCAGTCTGGGTGACAGAGTGAGACTCCAACTCAAAAAAAAAAATTTTTTTTTGATTTATTGTAGAGATGAGGTCTCGCCAAGTTGCTCAGGCAGGTCTCGAACCTGTGGGCTCAGGCAATCCACTCACCTCAGCTTCCCAAAGCGCTGGGATTACAGGCTGAGCCACCGAGCCCGGCTTCTAACTTTTTTTTTAAGACAAGGGAAAATTAGGTCTCTAGGGAAATTTTTCTAGGCACTAAATGCATGTCAAACATATTTTTTCATTCTATGTTCTAATAAGGCTTCAAAGAGAAAATGTGTCTAATGCACCTGGCACACTGTAGGCTTTCAATAATATCCTGTTCTCATGTCCTAGTCTCTTTGTGCACTCAGAAGAACCTGGGACCAAGGCTCTTCAAAACTAAGCACTAAGCCGGGCTCTGCGGCTCAGCCTGTAATCTCGTGCCTTGGGAGGCTGAGGTGAGTGAATTGCCTGAGCCTGCAGGTTCGAGACCCGCATGGGCAACTTGGTGAGCCCTCATCTCTACAATAAATCAAAAAAATTAGCCAGGTGTGGTAGCACGCGCCTGTAGTTCCAGCTACCGGAAAGCTGAGGTGGAAGGATCGCCAGAGCCCAGCAGGTCGAGGCTGCGGTGGCCGGGAGCGGCCACTGCACTCCAGTCTGGGCGAGAGAGTGAGACTCCAACTCAAAAACAACAACAACACCAACAACGAAAACACTAAGCACTACTCAGAACTAACCCAGGACCCACATCCCGAACGACTGGCAAGTGGAGCTCCTTCCCAGGGAAGCTCTGGGTTGGCCCAATAACAGCTTGAATCCAGTGGGGTTAGAATGGATCCCGGCCAGCCAGAGGGAACACAGTAACTAGAAACACTGAGCAACCTATTGTGAAAACTAATTGGCCCCATCTGAGACAGTAAGTGACCATCTGGAGGCTGAGGGCAACATGCAATACCCTTCCATTTGAGTAAGCAATTGACTTCTTGATAGGATCGACATTTTCATACCTCCGCCAATGCTAGCAAGTGCCACTAAGGAAAACTAAACTTTCTGATTTGTTGACTGTTTAATCAAGTTTCTGTTACTTGGAGCTGAACATAAATGCTACCTGATCCAGGACAGGGTGATGGTGAAGAAGGTCCTAGAAAGGGTGTGGGAAAACCAGTCAAAGTACCAGAAGAGATGAGGGTAAAGAGAACTGTATTGGAAGAGGTGCAACAGGTGGCTATCTGCATTTTGAGGGGAGACAGAGCTTTTCATAAACTTCCAGAGCTCATTTGCATAAGTTCCTGGATTAAATGGATATCTCAGGGAGAGAAGAGTCACAAGTAGTCTGACTGACCCAGCAGTTGTATTCCTCCAAGTGAATTAACACTTTGTCTTTGGGTGTGTCAGGCAAATGATAATGAATTTTATTTGCCTGAATTGTCATCCAGGCTGGATCATACCTAGGGACACATAGTATTGTCAGTTTCCTAATATAATCTAATTTTAAACATAATACTATCACACTGGACGTAGCAACATACTCTTAGTATTTCTTCCATAACATCCTGGATAGGCTCCATTAATCTTCCTGGAACTGGGCCCCGCTGGGGCAATGGAAAACCAAGGCTTCGAGCCACAGCCATCTGCTCAGCCCAACTCCACCACTAATCAGCTGGAAGAGCTTGACTGAGCTCTTAGACAGTCTGAGATTTGGGCTCCTCATCTGTCAAACAGCAACAGGAACCCTGACTTCGGTGGATTGTCACAGAGCATGCTATAAAGGGCTTTGCACAGTGCTGAGCACACTATGAGCAGACCTGATGAATGGTACCCACTCCCGGGCTTGCCTAGCATCCCTGTCTCCCTCATACTAAATGGACTCTGAGCCTTACCTGCTCTTTAAAATCTGACATCAGGCCGGGCTCGGTGGCTCAGCCTATAATCCCAGCACTTTGGGAGGCCGAGGTGAGTGGATTGCCGGAACCTGTTGGTTTGAGACCTGCCCCAGGCAACTTGGCGAGATCTCCTCTCCACAATAAATCAAAAACTAGCCGGGTATGGTAGCGCGCGCCTGTAGTTTCGGCTACTTGGAAGGCTGAGGCGGAAGGATCGCCGGAGCCCAGCAGGTCGAGGCTGCGGTGGCTGGTAATGTGCTACTGCACTCCAGTCTGGCAACAGAGTGAGACTTCAACTCAATAAATAAATAAATAAAATCTGACCTCAAATTAGGAATTCCTTACTTTGAAACTCTTCCATGTGTAGTCTCTGCCCCTGTCATGTGTCAAATAATGAGTTTGGTACCTTTTCTCTGGGCTCTTTGAGTTCCCTGAGTGATCACGGATGATGGTTAATGGTCAGCATCCCCCATCGGCAGAGAGGCCCTGAGATTAGGACCCTGTTGTATTTGTTTTCCATGTCCAGCCCCTAGGAACAGTTCTTGGGCCATAATAAATGCTCACTGACTTGTGGAATAAATGAGTGAGTGAATGAACTCTTTGAGCATCGTATACATCATTGTAGCACAGAAAGGTCCTAATAAAGTGTTTCACACAGGCAAAGGCTCAGACAACTTTTGTGGAATAAAAGCATTTAGGTCCTACCTTCCCCACTTTTGGTAACTTTCTCTAATTGCTCTCAGTTCTCATCATTTCCTTCTTTTTTGTAAGAGAAGTAACCAGGACAGCACACAAGACCCTGTAGTTACACAACATTGTAACTATGTTTCGTACTAGCTCTGTTCTTTCACAAACTGTCCCCTTCTAGCCTATTAAAGGGAGGGAATCAAAATAACTGAAAAAACAAACAAAAACAATTTACCCTGGCCCATCAAGTTGAGCATATTGCAATTATACCTTTTTAATATTGACAACAACCAAAACTGACATTAACAGTCCCTGAGATGTACCAGCCACTGTCCTAAGCATTTCATTCATCAACACTTCTCAAGTACCTTATCCCCATTTTACAGATGAGAAAACTGAGATACAAAGAGGTCAGGAAACTTGCCTAAGATTACTTGTAACTGATGAAACTGGGATTTGAATTAAAGCTATCTGGTTGGGCTCTGTGGCTCAGCCTGTAATCCCATGCTTTGAGAGGCCGAGGTGAGTGAATTGCTTGAACCTGCGGGTTTGAGACCCGCCTGGGCAACTTGACGAGACCTCATCTCTACAATAAATCAAAAAATTAGCCTGGTGTGGTAGTGCGCGCCTATAGTTCCAGTTACTTGGAAGGCTGAGGTGGAAGGATCGCCGGAGCTCAGCAGGTCGAGGCTGCGGTGACGGGGAGCGGCCACTGCACTCCAGTCTGGGCAACTAAGTGAGACTCCAACTCAAAAAAATAAATAAATAAATAAAATAAAATAAAGCTATCTGATCTAGAACTGAAACTCTTAACTACTGAGTTATGCTAAAATTTACTCTTATTATTATTTTGACCAAATTTGGTGACCTTGATTAAATCCAAAGATCTCTGTTTTTTTAAATTATTGAATAAAACTCCTGAAAGTACAATTTCACATACATGTCACTGCCTCCCTAACTGGGTCTCAAAGATAAGATCAAAGCAAAGTTTCATATCAGCTCGCCTAGTCCTCCTTGGCCTGGTCAATATTTTTCTGTTTTCTTTAGAAGAACTCATAGTCTGGTTCCCACTCTTCTTTTTTTATGTATTTCACAGAACACATCTTGCTTGCAGAGAAAGCAAACCACAGCAGCCTCTTGTCAAACCTGGGGTGCTGTGTGCACAGTACTGCAGTTGGGCCAGAAATGAAAACAACTACCACATAGTAACAATCCGTCATTCTGTCCATCTGCTGCCCAAGAGGGATCTTAAAATAGTTTCAATTCACCTTTAAAATCCGCTGCTCTGTGAAGGGCTTGTAACACTTGGCAGCCCTGGAAGCCTGCCTGAGAAACAGGACTGCTATTCGGACTACTGGTGTCCAGCTGTAAGCCTCCTTGGAGGAAAACAAGCTATCCATTCATCGGGCTGTTGTGAAATGTTTCTTTCCTTCCAACCCTCCCAGCCGAAGAGGAGAATACCTGGAGGAATGGCATTTGGATTTTTGTTCTTCCTAATGTAGGGCTTGAGTTTTTATTTTTTTAATTGCTTTCTTTTTTCCCTGCTTAACCCTCTTCTGCCCCAACTCCTCAACCCTTTAAGTTTCTCTTCCTCGTAACTTTTCTTTCTTCAGCCCTAAAGCTGGGGTATTGGACACGAGTTGAGATTTATAGTCTAGAATTTTAAAATCAATTATTGAGATAACCACTTATAATTTAAGTATCCAAACCAGGACACTTAAATATTTTTAAAATTTATTTTTATGTTTATAAATATAGAGACAATGTCTCACTGTGTTGCCCAGGCTGGTCTCAAACTCTTTGGTTCCAGCGATCCTCCCGCCTCAGCCTCCCAAAGAGCTGGGATTACTGGTGTGAGCCACAGACCCTGTCCAGGACACTTATTTATTTATGTTTTATCAATATTTTTAATTACGATATTGTGGGGTACAGTTAAAGGTTAGGTATACAATACGTTTCATTCAGGCACCCTGTTGATAAGAGGTGTTTCCCCCCCCAAACAGATATTTGCTACCGTTAATCCCATCTCCCTCCCCCCCATAGTTTCCCACTACTGTCAGTCATTTTCTTATAGTATTACATTGGATGTTCAAGGCAGGACACTTATAATTAGGGTAGAAATAATAGGTGTAAAATGGGACCTTCCTGGGTAAACCCAGATGCATGGTCACTGGGTTTAGCACCAAAAAAAAAAAAAAAAAAAAACATGGAAATGCTCGGCATGTAACAGCAGGAAGGAACAGCATCACTTTTTGTTGGTTCTAGATTCTTGTGCCTAATTGTATTGTAGATCTTGACAGAGCATGGCCAGTGGGAATTAAAATGGGACAAAAGATTCTCTTTGTTTTTCTATTTGCATTTTTTAAGGTCACATTTTTACTATTTAGCCTATCTGGTCTGTAGTTTGAATTTGAAAGTTACATTACAAAACTTCAATCTCACATAGTTTTTGTCTTTTTTTTTCCTTTTCCATTTCCATTTAGGGTGTGAAACCTAGTTTAAAATAAACTTAAGGCTATACTTCTTAAGTATTCTTTGGGGATGACGCATAAGATCAGGAATATCTTACAGGTGTGAAGAGTTTTGTGTAATTTATTGCATATATTCTCATTTGTTGCCCACACCAAAGCTGTGAGGTAATAGGCTGAGTTGGATTTTTTTTTTTTTTAACACAAAACATGTCAACTTGAGTTAGAATCAAATATGGCAACTAGGAAAAAGGGAGTGTGGAGAATCAATACCATTAAACAGGGTCTCACTGATGAGTCCTACCATACTTTTGGTTGAAGTGCAAACATATAGATACATCATTCTAAAAATCTACCATTTGTTGTGCTTTTGATTCTGAGTAATCATAGCCAACAGTTTTGATTGCAACCAACAACCATTTCTTATCACTCCCCCGACTATCCCTACCAATTCCTTGCCAGTAAAGCTCACTTCTACTTAATACTGGAAATGCTGGCTTTCTCAGCTCCCTTTGCGGCCATCAGCATATAATTAAATCTTGGTGAATTAAATCAGGAAGAAAGTCTTGCCTGGAACTTCTGGAAAAAGTCTTCTTCTTTGGCAAAAAGAGCTACGCAGGGGAAAATTAGTGCCTTCTACTTTTGGATACAGACTGAGCTGTAGCAGTCCTCTTGTAACCATGAAGGGACACGCCTCAGCATACATGCCAACCCACTGAAGGTGGCGGAACAGAAACATGCAGGTCATCTGAGCTGTTTTCCATCTTGTTAGGCCACTAAAGCAGCATTGGAACTATCTGCCTCTGGGCTTCTTGTTATATGAAAAAAAAAGTAGCATCTTATTTTTTAAAGTGCATTTAGCATTTTGCTACTTGCTGCTAAAGCATTCTTAGCAGTTTACCATATAAATAGTATTGACAGAGTTCACTAGCAGACTCAACATCCCCTTTTGGTAGCAAACGTTTTTGTAACATTCCTTTTACCCTCTGGAAATTAAATATCTAGATAATAAAAAGTTACTTATAAACATAATTTTAAAAATTCAATAAGATGTCCTTACTGGCATAGAAAGGAAAAGTGTTTAAAAATATTTTTTAAAAAGAATATGCATTTAAATGTGTACATGCTTGGGCAGAGCTACACTAGAAAACGTGATAAAACAGTCAGAGCTCACATGTCTATGTAGAATAGCCATGAGTATAGTAGCTCTCACATGCATGCAACCCGGTGCAGGTGTGCTTTCCTGGTGACTCAAATCCCATCAGAGGTGTAGACACTGCTATTGTGATTTTTCACAAGGTGAACAGCTCTTGGAAAAGTTACAAACCAAACAATGTACAGTCTTCCATGGGCTTATGTGGCAACTGCATTCTCAGAAAATTCAGGTTATCTTTAAAATCATGCAAAAATTATATGAAACACAGAGTTAGGATTATATGAAACACAGAGTTAGGATCTAGGATGACAGAATTATAAACACATTTCCATCTACATGAATACCTGATGGTGTATTTAGAAGACATGTGTTCCTTGGATGATTCTTTGCAATGCACAATTGGCATGTAGACATTGCCACATGCCTGGTGTCTCACCTTATAAACACTGAGGAAGAGCCCCTAACTATTGTAACAGCATGCCCCCATAGGCTTTCAAAGCATCCCCTGGGGACAGTTCTGCTACCCTACCTCTCACCACAGAGGACAATGTACTGAGGCCATCCATGCCTGGTGCAGGTGCTCAGGGTGGCTTGTTCTGCTAGGTGTCTGGACATGGGACGGGCTGTTGAGGCCTCCTCAACAGTCTGGTCTCAGCTGTCCCAAGTTTGTTTGAGGTGATCTCTGGGCGAATAGGTGGCCCTCGTAGAATGACTCTGATAGCATTACCTGCATTTGAGTGTGTATTTAAAATTCCTGTAGGAATTTTAATTTATGTAGGCTAGCTATCTGTTGCAAGAGTGCTTCTGGAAAGCAACTGCAGACTATCTGGGATCGGAGAGTGAGGGGGGAGGGAGGCTGATAATCAGGAAACTAAGTGCTGATTGTGGCCTGTTGAGAAGCAGTGTGGTTTCTATGGGTTCCTTCTGGCGCTAGTATGTTTCAGCTTCCCCTGGAACAAGGACTTGGCCAAGAAGGAAAACATACCTTGGCCATGAAAATAGAAAAGCACACAGCTTCAAGTTGCTCTCCACGCTGAGGGTTAACTTGTCCTAAGGCCATCTTGTCTTTGGAAACCCTAAAGAAGCAAAACACAGATCTTTTTATGCCTTCCTTTCCTTTACACAGACATTGATTCAAAGGAGCAGGACTAATTGCCAATTCAGTAGGCTCCTTGCTCTTTCGTGCGTTTTAAAGACATTTGCTGTTTGGGATTTGGAAGAAAACCATGAGAACTGAGAATCTCTGGCGGTGTTGGCTGGAGGCAGACTCATTGTTTGCAGAGAGAACTGGTTTCCATGGTTTTGGACTATAGACAGCTGCGTTTTCTTTTTTCTTTTTTCTAAAGAGTAGTTTCTACTTGCAGTTGGATCTAATAAATAGCCAAGGTAGCCAGTCTCCCTACAGCAAAAGATCTTTTGGTTATGTGAAAACACCCTATCATATTATTCACAACCAACTGTACATGGCTTTTAGTTATTAAAAGTCACACATGCTTTCAGGATTGGCCCTCTTGGACCCCAATTTCACCCTATAGAGGGCAGCCAATTATGTTTTAGGCTTTAGGTTCTAGCTTTAAACACATTCCTCTCCCTTAAACCACTGGAGACTTGGGATGGTCTGAGAGAGGAGCCCTGGGTGGGGACCTGCAGTCTTCCAGGCCTGAGCAGCCGATGTTGGGGCAGCCCACTCAGCCAAGGCTGCAGGCTCCCCTTCCTCCTTGAGCCCGCCCGCACAACAACCATGTGTTGCGCTGCTGAGGAACCAACATGTGGAAACTGACTATTTTATCTTCAGTTGCTAAAACAGGACGCAGGACAAACTTTTGCTTCTTTCTTTCATGACGTATAACGGAGCACAAATGTATAAAATGCAAATAGCTAATTTTTTTTTCTCATCTTGTTGGGACCCTGGCTTGGTATTTAGGAGGCGCAGGTAATGAGGTAATGAATTTAACAATCTCTGCAATTAGTAGTGATATTAAAGCAATATGGAGTGTCCCTTCTATCTTGAGCAGCAGGCTTGGCATAATGGACTGAACCACACAGAAGTCTAGGTCTCACCACCATGGCAGTGATACCTGGTGGCCTGACGACCCTTTAGCAGAAACCTATAGTTTTTCTTTGTTCCCTTTCCTTCCCTTCCCTTTCTTCCCCACCCTGCTCCTTCCCTCCTCCCCTCCCCTCCTCCCTCCTCTCTTTCTCTCTCTCTTTCTCTCTCTTTTTCTTCTTTCTTTTGAGTTGGTGTCTCACTCTGTCACCCAGGCTGGAGTGCAATGGTACAATCCACAGCTCACTGCAGCTTCGACCTCCTTCCGCCTCAACCTCTGGAGTAGCTGGGACTACACATGTGCACCAGCATGCCCAGCTGCTTTTTCCTTTTTTGTAAAGATATGGTCTCACTCTGTTGTCCAGGCTGGTTCCAAACTCCTAGGCTCAAGCAATCCTCTTGCCTTGGCCTCCTAAAGTGCTGGAATTACAGGCATGAGGCACCAGGCCTGGCCTAGAAACATCGTTTTTCTAAACAGGGGTCAACTATATAGCTATTGTTACAACTGCTAACATTGCCACAAAATCTTTTGTAGAATGTTATGATCTTGTCTCCCTTCCCTGAACTAACGGCTAATGCTCTAGGTAGTGCCCTGACTCATTTTTTATTCTGCTGACTTTATTGTCATTTGACCCTTTGGTTGTTATTTGATTTTTCTTCTGTTTAGCTCTTGCCTTCTCTACTAGATTGCTCATTTTTTGTGACTGGAGACCATTGGATTTTTTAATTCTCTGATGTATTCTATTTCCCACCTAAGATGGACTTCTGAGTCTTATACAGGAAACCACCTGGGCCTGAATCAGACTTTCTTTCCAAAGACATTTTCATCAAAAAGCACTGGAGAGCCGGGCTCGGTGGCTCAGCCTGTAATCCCGCGCCTTTGGGAGGCTGAGGTGAGTGGATTGCCTGAGCCTGAGGGTTCGAGACCCACCTGGGCAGCGACACCTCATCTCTACAATAAATCAAAAAATTAGCCGGGCGTGGTAGCGCATGCCTGTAATTCCAGCTACTTGGAAGGCTGAAGCAGAAGGATCGCCGGAGCCCAGCAGGCGAGGCTGCGGTGGCCGGGAGCGGCCACTGCACTCCAGTCTGGGCGATCGAGTGAGACTCCAACTCAAAAAAAAAAAAAAAGAATTAATGATGACTTAGAGTGGAATTGAGGAAGTTAAGAAAAGGACTGAGCCGGGCTCGGTGGCTCAGTCTGTAATCCCGCGCCTTTGGGAGGTTGAGGTGAGTGGATTGCCTGAGTCCGCGGGTTCGAGACCCACCTGGGCAACGAGACCTCATCTCTACAATAAATCAAAAAATCAGCTGGGTGTGGTAGTGCATGCCTGTAATTCCGGCTACTTGGAAGGCTGAGGCGGAAGGATCGCCGGAGCCCAGCAGGTCGAGGCTGCGGTGGCCAGGAGTGGCCACTGCACTCCAGTCTGGGCGACAGAGTGAGACTCCAACTCAAAAAAAAAAAAAAAAAAAAGAAAAGGACTGAATTTTAATCTGTGATGTAAGCCTTCCCACACTTTGCTTTATGAAACCACTGCCTGTACCTTTACAGGAATAAAATTTTCCCCTTTAAGTGACTTGAATTTTCTCATTCTCAGTTGAAGACACATTCAGCTCAGGAACTATTATTTCTCTTCTTTGGGGACCAATCTTATGATGATTGTGATGATTATGATGATGATAACAAGAAGAGAAGAGGGAATAAGAATAAGAATAAAAGTAAGAGTAAGAGTAATAATAATAATAATAATAAGAAGAAGAAGAAGAAGAAGCATTTATTTTCATGTAACAGAGCACCAAACCTTTCAGGGCCAGGTAGATATGTTCAGAGAAGTTTGAGCCATACTCAAAAGAGAATTCCTGGATGAAGGAGAAACTCAAAGATGTGTCCTCCAGGGTGAGGGTCCCAAAGACCCAGGTCCAAACCCATCTTTGTCTCCCCTAACCTCTGAGGCTTGGTTGACCAATGTAGACCAGACTTAGGAATATTGTCTCTAACCCAATTCAATCTTATAAAATGATATAAAAGCCATTTTCTCAAGTGTACTTTCAGTTTATCCATACTATTGTTTAAAAAACTCACTGAAATTTAGTGATAGCACTTTAAAATGAGTGTGTTTAAATGTTGCTTTCTATTCATCAGGAATCTAAGTAACTGCTATGGTAAGATTTTTAAAAACATTTCCCCCTCTGTAGACTATTGATATAAGAGAGGAGTAGAGATGGGGAAAGGGAGAGGATTGTGGAGGGAAGTTGATGACAGAATAGATGAAGAGAGTGGGAAGGGACAGAGGAGATACAGAGAGAGGACACGGACATGAGATTGGTTGGTAAAAAGAAGCTTTCCTAACATGCCTGTGAGTGAGAACTGATTTTAGTCAACTCCCTTACTCTAATATTTGATGTTTTCTGTACTTAAGGATGTTAAGTTAGAAGGAATTATAGTATTGGGATTTAGAAACAGGAGACCTGGATTGGAATCCTAACTCTGCTTCTTTCTAAGCAATGTGAGTTCGGGTACCTCATTTTACCTCTTGAACCTGGGTGGCCACATGTGTGAAATGCAGATAATGTCTTCTCAGAATTACTGTGAGGACTCAACTAGAACATTCACCTTGCAGTCATCATAGAAGACTAGTTATGATCACATCTAGACTCAGAGTTCTTAAGAGAGTTTTGTTGCTTTATAAGAACTTACCAGCTTTTAACAAATAGCGGGCATATAATAGGCATTTTTCAGTGCGTGAATCACTATGTAGAGAAACTTTAGTATCTTGAAATACTAAGCAAAGGTAAAATACTTTGAAAATTTTAACATGAGCCAGGCTCGGTGGCTCAGCCTGTAATCCCGCACCTTTGGGAGGCTGAGGTGATTGGAGTGCCTGAGCCTGCAGGTTCGAGACCCACCTGGGCAGCGAGACCTCATCTCTGCAATAAATCAAAAAATCAGCCGGGTGTGGTAGTGCATGCCTGTAGTTCTGGCTACTTGGAAGGCTGAGGCAGAAGGATTGCCGGAGCCCAGCAGGCCCAGGCTGCGGTGACCGGAAGCGGCCACTGCACTCCAGTCTGGGCGACAGAGTGAGACTCCAATTCAAAAAAAAGAAAGAAAATTTTAACATGAATTATATTTCTGTAGAAAGTGAAAAAATGAATTGTATTTCTGTAGAATGTGAAAAAAATGTATTCACTGAATACACCCTTTTAATGTCTCCTCACATGAGGCACTGAGTAGTCATTGGGAACAGCAACAAAGGAATGAGCCCTGCAGGAGCTCATAGGGTACTAGGGAGAATCAGACATGAATACAGACTCCAAGGGCAAGGTCAGTAGAGCTGAGCAAATATCTACTGTCAAGAATAGATAATTAGCTAGAATGTTTCTTTCCTCAATCATTTTGGATAAATGGGAATTGATTCTCTGTCGCCTTTGAGCTCTTCACTCTGATGATGGACAAAGGTACCTCAATAATTGAGATCCTCAGTGAAGCAGCATATAGCTAAGTACAGAGCTGCCAGAAGTTCCAAGTTCCCACTTGAACTTTCATTGTAATGTGCTTAGTTCCTACAGTCTCAAAGGTTGGTAATTCCTACAGTGTCAATGGTTGGTGCATCTTTAATACCCGAGAGGTTGGCTTGGGTGCCCTTCTCTTATTTTCCATGCCACTCTTTGGCTGGTGAGAGCTGACACAGCAGTAGAGGGAACAGTAAAAGAAGCAGTGTCCTTGGAGAGTCCTTAAGCCTGGTCATTTCCTCCTTCTTCATTGAGTTTTGAATGTGATGAGAATTTCTCCTCACTGAAGGCTTTGGGGAAGGAATGTGTGGGTTGGGGGATGAGGTGGGCGTTGTGTAGGGAGGTGGACCTAGACCACACTGCCTTATGCATGGAGGGAAAACCACACGGACTTACCCTGCCATGCTTTAAGCCGCCTCCACGCTTTAAGCACCATCTCTACCCAGGGAGCCACCCAGTCTGACCTTGATGTTATACGCCAGATACACATCAATACACAGATGACATCCAACATTGTTAACTGCACTGGGCCTGCCCAGGAACAACAGAAACCTTCCATGTTGCATTTCCAAGTATATGGTCATGGACATTTGCTCCAGGCTGATTCAATAAATTTCAGGAAAAAAAAAACAACTTTCTTTTCCTATTTTGGCTTAGAATTCAAATAATTTCCATTGAAGTGTAATCTCCACCTCAGTCCCAGAAGCCTTCCTATGCAGTCTCCTTTTCCTTATATGATAAGTGTGATTGGTAATGTATGGATTTATTTGACTTTTTTGACCCCAATTATTTCTCAAAGAATGGAGATGTATCTAACCTCGCATCTGTAGAATTAGTGTTTGACTTCCTTTAAAATCTCTTAGCAATCAGTATTGATAGATAAAGCCCAACAAAACACGTAGGCTCTTGTTTGAGGATGTCTATTTAAAATGTTCATTAGGCCGGGTGCAGTGGCTCATGCCTATGATCCCAGCACTTTGGGAGGCTGAAGTGAGAGGATTACCTGAGCTCACAGTTTTGAGACCAGCCTGGGAAACTTGGCGGGACCTCATCTCTACAATAAATCAAAAAATAAGCTGGGCATGATGGTGCATGCCTGTAGTTCCAGCTACTTGCAAGGCTGAGGCAGAAGGATCACCTGAGTCCAGCAGATTGAGGCTACTGTGGCCGTGAACATGCCATTGCACTCCAGCCCGGGCGATAGAGTGAGACTCCAACTAAAAACTAAATAAATAAAAAAAGTTAATTAAAAATTATAAAGATTATAAAAAATTTTCTGCTTTACACACACACATGAAATGCTTGGTCATTGAATAACTGATTTAACTGTTACTCAAGCTGGAGAAATATGTAACTTCAGATCATTTTTTTCCAGGCTAAGAATTAGCTTTCCTGAGTTCTGGGTGGTGTTAGGGTTAGTTTCAGATTACTTGAATCAGGGCCCCAAGTCTGCACACCAGCCCCATGGCAGTTACATTACTGGAATGTTGATCTCTCTCCAAGAATCCCTCGAAAAGTACACAAAAAGGTTGAGTGAGCAGACCTTAAAAAAGTTAGATGAAAGAAATAGTGTTTTTCAACTTCAGTACATTGCTACTTAACTATCAAGGATATCTTGATTCCTAGTCATCAAATGCTCAGCGACCTTTGTAAGTGTGCTTTGTTCCCCCCCCACACACCCCAGTAGACAGTAATACTGTGTTTCCTGAAGTTGGAATACACAGGTATTTACTTGCCATGAGACCAACATAATTGCTTGGGCTTGTTCTGTGTGTAACTTGGAAAGTCTTTTTTTTTTTAAACCTCTGTCGAAGCTCTGCTATAAAATTATTGATTTTATGTTTCATTTACCACTTCTACATTCTACCTACCTCTTCCCTTTATATATAAATCTGTGTTGATGTCTTTAACAAGTAAGAGCACCTAAAATTCTAGATCATTCACAGTAATCCCAATTTCAGCTACCTTTTCTTTTACAGACAAGTTTAGATTACCTAGTAGCTAAACATACTGTATTTATCTGCAGTTTAACAAAAATTCTAACGAAGTCACTTGTTAACAATAGCTGGGTTTTTCAGAGCTTACCAAAGTATAATACTATTGAAAGACAGCTTTTGGCAGGGTGCAGTGGCTCACGTCTGTAATCCCAGGACTTTGGGAGGCTGAGGCGGGCAGATTGCTTGAGTCCAGAAGTTCAAGAACAGCTTGGGCAACATAGTGAGACCTCATCTCTACAAAAAATAAAAGAAACTAGGCAGGCATGATAGTGCAGGAGATCACTGGACACCAGGAGGTGAGGTTGTGGTGAGCTGTGATGATGCCACTGCACTGGAGCCTGGGCTACAGAATGAATGGGTATGTAGCACTTCAAGTTCTTGAAAAGCTCCATAGGCACTTTCTTCCTTTCTTATTGAAACAAATTTATTTATGTAATGAATCAGGTTTTGTTACTGGAAGTTTCATGACAAAGGTCACTTGCAGGTTCTAATGTGCTGTAGGTTGAAGCCTAATCATTCTTTTTAGAATTAGCAAATTTGCTGGGCTGGGTGGCTCAGCCTGTAATCCCACGCCTTTGGGAGGCTGAGGTGAGTGGATTGCCTGAGCCCGCGGGTTCGAGACCCACCTGGGCAGCGAGACCTCATCTCCACAATAAATAAAAAAAAATCAGCTGGGCGTGGTAGTGCATGCCTGTAATTCCGGCTACTCGGAAGGCTGAGGCGGAAGGATCGCTGGAGCCCAGCAGGTCGAGGCTGCGGTGGCCGGGAGCGGCCGCTGCACTCCAGTCTGAGCGACAGAGTGAGACTCCAACTCAAAAAAAAAAAAAAGAATTAGCAAATTTAGCATTCTTTTCTTTGGACCTCCCTAGGCACCAGCCTGCTTTCTTTGACAGGTTTCACTTGACTTTTTTTTTTCCCACACCTCCTACACGTCTCTATCCACACCACAAGGTCTCCAAGGTCATGACTATTTAGGGGGCCTTTTGCTGTCAGTGATGTGGACCTGTGGGGGGGAACCTCCTATTCAAAGAAACAGGCAGACTTACTGCTGCAGTTGATCAATTGACCATGAAGGGAGGGACCAGTGAAGAGGGGTGGACACGCCCGAGCAGAAAAAGGAGAAAGCCAGGAGCAGTGTCAAGGTGAAGGGAAAGACAAACCTCATTCTCACCATCCTTGGGGAGCAGGTCAGGGACAGAGGAGACCAGGCACCTTTCAGGGTCACTCAGAGGGGTTGTGGCACAGGAGCCCAGCCAGAACTACATGCTAGGCCTGGGGTACTGGCCAGTACCTTAGCTTGGCTAGTTGGATCTGGCTTCCTTCCTTGGGTAGATAATCTATTCCCACTAAAGAAAAGCTCTCTGCATGTTTTCTCCACCATGCTTTGGAATGTTATCAAAACTTAAAAAGAAAATCCCCAAAATCTCTGCTTATCCAGATCTTTATTGCTGTGAAAAGAAGCCCAGCATGAGTTTCCCAACTCCTCCAGCCCACACTGAGTTCTCCCTGGGAGCCCTACAGATTCGGGCCTGAACCATGAAATTCAGGCGTTAATCATCCTCTACATCAGAGGGGGTGTGAAACCAGGAAATCCCAGGGCACCCAACAGCCTGAGAGTCGAGTCCTGGGGCAGCTCTGCTCCTGAGCACCAGTAGGCCTGCGCTGTCTCTGTTTCCTCATCTGTGCCATTAGAAACCCAGGCTAAACATCTGAGAGTGGACGTTTTGCTCTAAGGCTTCAAGTACATGCATTGTTTCTTCATTGTTGCTTGTTTCAAGTCACAAGAGCAGAAATTGTGTTTTATTGGGGTTTTTTGTTTGTTTGTTTTTGTTCTTTTTTGAGTTGGAGTCTTACTCTGTCACCCAGACTGGAGTGCAGTGGCTGCTCTCGGCTACCGCTGCCTCGACCTGTTGGGCTCCGGCGATCCTTCTGCCCCAGCCTTCCAAGTAGCCGGAACTACAGGCGCGCGCTATCACACCCGGCTAATTTTTTTAAAAATTTATTGTAGAGACGAGATCTCGCCAAGTTGCCCAGGCGGGTCTCGAACCCGCGGGCTCAGGCAATCCGCTCACCTCAGCCTCCCAAAGTGCGGGATTACAGGCTGAGCCACCGAGCCCGGTTAGAAATTGTGTTTTATATGGTTTCTTCTTCTCTTCACACGTCATCTGTAGTTTGCCTTTTCACTTATTCAACAAGTGTTTATTGAAACTTTGCTATTCACAGGCTCTATGCTGGCAGCAAGGTAGACATACTGCTGGCCCTTAGGTATTAATACTTTAGTGGGTCTCACACTTTAGCCAGCATCAGAATATCCTGGAGGCTTTTGTTAAAACAGATTGCTGGGATGCACCTCCAGAGTGTCTGACTCAGTAGGGCTGTGGCCCTCAGATTTGTATTTCTAACAAGTTGCCAAGGGATGACGGTGCCACTGGTGTGGTGACATGGGGACCCCATTTTGAGAAGCATTGGTTTTTTCACACAGCGGTTAGTGACGGCATGGTTTTAAGGGCTAGCATCTGAACGTCTCTTGAGAAAGGATCTGCTTTTGTTTTAAAACATCCCTTGAAGAACCTGCTTGGATTGGGTGACACTTTTGGATGTCAGCCAGCAGCTGACATCAGGAAGAAAAAGATGCTCCTCAGGAGACAATAAGGGGAATTTGAGAGTTTTGCACCTGAAATAGGAGAGAAGGAAGGAAGAGGGCGAGAGAGAAAGTGGAAGCAAAAGGCCCATGTGAGATGAGGGGCTAGCCATTCATTGGAAGCCTGTTGTTGTGTGCTGTAACACCTGTCTTTGTTCACTCTTTATTCCCCATCTATCCTCCCCAAACTTTCAACGCAAAGAAGTAGGAACGCAGGGAGAAGTCACAAGGAGATAAGGCTGTCTGGAAAACACAAGACTGCTAGGGAGGGTCTTGAGGGTTCCACAGGCTGCAGAACTGGAATTTGTGGTGAGGTTGGAGCCCATATGGCCTGACTCTCCAAGGGGCCAGAGATCCCCGAGGGCTTCTGGGTATTCCATGGCTGTAAACCAAGTTCTTAGTAAGGTCTTGACGACCTGGAAATTTTATCATCATTATTATTATTGTTTTGCCCAGACTGGTCTCAAACCCCTGGGCTCAAGTGATCCCTCCTCCTCAGCCTCCTGGGTAGCTGGGACTACTGGCATGAGCCACCACACCCAGCAACTTGATGTTTTTATTTTGAGTTTTAGGCCTTTAAAGAGCAAAACTGAAATTTCACTAATACGACTATAATCACAATTATACAATATTGTACTAGTGCTGTGAACTTTTCAAATTTATAGTTATCTTTGATTTTTACCACAGTCTTGTTAGAGAGAAAGGACTAATGTTAGTCATCAATTCCTTTTGGGAAACTGAGGCATACATAGATGAACAATAAAGCCACAGTTTAGAGCCCAGGTCTCCTGACAGGGTCTCCCAAGGGGACCCTGGGAAAAGCTTTTGTTCTTAGAGTTCTATTTTCCTCTCAAATGAAGTAGCGACAGAGGTCAATTCTACTGAGCAAACTGACATTTGGAACAGTATTCTGGAATATCCCAGGGAGGAGGTTAAATCATTTTGTCCTTAACATCTGACTCTCAAATCCAAAGCCTCAACTCCTTCCTTAAAAATCTGCATGTCATTTATCCACAGGAGGGAAAAAGAGAGGAGTATGGTCAAACTTAACTCTCTTTACATTTATAGCCACATGTTACACTGATATCAATTGTGTAGCTAAAAGGTTTATATACTGTAAGAAACAGACATGGCCAAATTCTCTATTTTTGGCAACACTTACTCTGTCTTTATGGCTGACAAACAAATCAATTTCATTCTAAATCAAAGTGATGGGTTTCCTAGCTGTTTTACGGGGCTTCCTGCACAGACCAAGGAGAATTCAGAATGGGAGTACCCAGAGTGCCCCCTCCCACTTAACTCATCCCTTCAGGTGTCATCTTTAGTCAGGTAAGATCAGGTTTAAGTGAGGAAGAGGACAAGATTTTTTAAACCTAGGCCTGAGTGGAGTCTGTGATTCAAGAAGGCGGTGACCTTCACGCTGGGGAGAGGGGTACAGGGGTATTGGGGTACTGAGAGCCAGGTCTTCTCTTTCCCCATGACCCCAGCCCTTACACACATATTCCCACACTTAGTCTTGAGATAAAGGAAGGTCAAAGATCCTTGCAAGAGGAAAGCAGCTACCATTTATTACACCCTGATATATCTGTCTCATTGCCTTCTCACAATTGCCCCTGAGGTAAGTCTCCCTATTTCACAGAAGAGAGAGCTAAGTCCCAGGGTGCAGGAGTAACCCGCACGAGGTAGTAGGTAGTGGAGTTGCTATTTGAACCTGTGTTACTACAAAGCCCGTATTTCCATTCCCTGACCCTGAAGCCTGGCTGTGAGAAAAAAAAAAAAACACTGAATGACTGTCTTTTTGAAATATAAATTCATGTCTTTTTAATTTGGAGATTATGTTCTTAAGTTTTTTTATATTAAACTGTCCATTCTTTCCTCAAAGTTATAATGATGGTAGATAATAGTTCTCTCTTCCTCCTTCTCTTCCTCTTCCTTCTTCATATTTTTCTTGACGAAGAGGGGAAGGAAGATTACAATCCTGTGTTGATTGCATGTTTCTATTTTTTGTTTTCCTTGGTCCATAAATCCAAAACCTTTATACAAAGTACTCATCATAGTTTAAGAATAGTGTAGCACTGGGACCCAGAGCCATACCCCTGTCCTAGGTAACATGCTGAAAATTTGATTTAGGGTTCACTAAATGACACTGTACAATGGGTTCAAGTTTGGTGATACACTTTAAGTAGAACTCCTTGGGACTTTTTAGTAAAAGGTCATCTGTTCTCTAACCTGAAGCCTCTTATTCTTTTAAGGTTTCCATTTTCCTTCCTGGATGTGCCTGTATGTCTGGCTTCTGTTTCTTGGATGGATAGAATGTGCTAATAAAATTCTTCCAAACCCACTTTTATTCTGTTTTATACAGTTTTATTCGGTTTATTTTCTTTGTATGTTGAAGCCTGAACATATTTCTTCTATATTAAGTGTTCTCATGATTTCTACCAACACTATGCAATCGCTACGACAGCCCCTTAAACTTGAATGAAGTAAATCTGGGACAGATAGCAAGTCCACAGCCTGCACAGCAGCCGCGCCTGCTGTCTGGACATTCCGTCGTGTTAATCAGCCATGGAACAGAGCTGCTGCTGACTCCTGTCCTCTTTTGAACGCCGTCACCCATGGACACAGGGCGGCTGCGGGCCCTCCACGCCCTCAGAGCCACGTCTTTCTTTCTTTCTTTTTTGTTTGGAGTGGGGGGAGTTGGAGTCCCACTCTCGTTGCCCAGTCTGGAGGGCAGTGGCACATTCATGGTTACCGCAGCCTTGACCTGCTGGGCTTAGGCGATCCTTCTGCCTCAGCCTTCCAAGTAGCTGGAACTACAGATGCATGCCAAGAGCCATTTCTTTCAAACTCGGCTCTGTGTCTTCCCTATCCCTGCGTCAGGGCCTCTGGAGTGTCTCTCAGCTCCAAGTCCTGCAATTTCCTTTATGGACATAGTAAATCATTCCATACACCATGGAACAGAGGTACAGTCTGAATTATTAGATCTACCTGCTTGGTTATTTCAGAGTAAGATTCACATGTTGAGTGATTTCCCCTCTTCAAATTTTTTTCTTAGATTTCAAAAAAGTTTACAAATAAAATACCCATGGGGTGTCCCTTAGAAGCTGACTGGGGGAATTCTGGTCCTGCTGGGCCACTAGTGATGGTTTCCCAGAGGCGGCAAGTCCCTGTTACTTTCTTTTTTTCGTTCTTCATTTCTCCTGTTTACTTTGCCCTCCTTCTCTCTGCATCTGTCCCACCTCAGTGAAAAAGAAATAGTTTATCTCATTCGCCAACCATTCATTCATCTGTTCATTTGTTCATTCATTCATTCTGCATGCTATGTGATGCGTCCCAGGTCCCTCAGTGCTGCCCTCTCTGAGGATGCGGTCCACATGTGAGACAATTAACTGTTTTGTTTTTTGTTTTGTTTTGTTTTTGAGTTGGAGTCTCACTCTGTCGCCCAGACTGGAGTGCAGTGGCCACTCCCGGCCACTGCAGCCTCGACTTGCTGGGCTCCGGCGATCCTTCCGCCTCAGCCTTCCGAGTAGCCGGAATTACAGGCGTGCACTACCATGCCTGGCTAATTTTTTGATTTATTGTAGAGATGAGGTCTCGCCTGCCCAGGCAGGTCTCGAATCCGTGGGCTCAGGCAATTCACTCACGTCAGCCTCCCAAAGGCGCGGGATTACAGGCTGAGCCACCGAGTCCGGCCAATTAACTGTTAATGTGTATTTACAGTGTGGTGTGGTGAGCTCTACACTAGGCATGAGCGCTAAGGGGTCATGAACTAGCCTTGACCAGGGTCAGGTAGGGCTTCCGGAAGGCCTGGGCATTGAGGAGGGCTTCAGGCAATTAGGTCGATGCCATCGACCATCTGGAATTTTTTTTATGGACTGTAAGTTTTCTATCTGGTGACTTTAAACTGGTTTTCCGACCATAGTAGGAAACTCGGTGGCAGATGTGACAGGTAAAGAAAACAATGTCAGAGCAAAAGCCGGGAGACAATCTCTTTTTTTTTCTTTTTGCACACACAAAAAAATCATGTTTATTTGCTTTTTTTTTTGAGTTGGAGTCTCACTCTGTCACTCAGGCTGGAGTGCAGTGACATGCTCACTGCCACCCCAGGGTCAACCTGCTGGGTTCAGGTGATTCTTCCACCTCTGCCTTCCAAGTAGCTGGAAATATAGGTGCACACTACTCATGCCTGGCTAATTTTTTTATTTATTGTAGAGATGAGGTCTCGCCAAATTGCCCAGGCTGTTCTCGAACCCGTGGGCTCAGGTTGTCCTCTCACTTCAGCCTCCCAAAGTGCTGGGATTACAGGCTTGAGCCACTGTGCCTGGGCTTGCTTTTTTTAAAAAAATTCTAATTTTAAAGATGTGGGATACAAATCAGGGTTAGGTATACAAATGTTCATTATACAGGTACCCTTGTTGATGAGGTGTGCCCCCCTCCCCTGGCAGTTTCTCTCAACTGCCAATCCCACCCCTTCTCCCACTACTGCCAATCCCTTTCTTAAAGTATTATGACAATTGTTCAAGGATTGCTTATGAGTGAGAACATGTGGTACTCTGTTCTTTGATTCTGTGATAATCACTGAGTATGATAGACTAAATCCATCCAAATTGTTGTGCATTCCATATGTTTGCCCTTCTTTATGGCTGCGTAATATTCCATTGTGTATATGTGCCACATTTTTTTTAATCTAGTACAGCTTCAATGGACAACATGGTTGGTTCCATGTTTTTACTATTGTGAATAGCGCTGCAATAAACATGCATGTGCAGGTATCCTTTTTGTAGATTGATTTGAGTTCCTCAAATCAATTAGAATATACTAATATATTAATATAGGTATATATTAATATATTATATATACTAATATACTAATATACTAATATAGGTATATTCTAATAGGGAGATTGCTGGGTCATATGGAAGGTCAATTTCTAGTTCTTTCAGAAATTGCCACACTGTTTTCCAAAGAGGTTGCACTAGTTTGCATTCCCACCAGCAGTGTAGAAACGTTCCTTTTTCTGGGAGACAATCTCTTAAACCTGTGTAAGTGCCTGATTTTAATGTAATTGAATAAGCCAAAATGCAAATGAAAATTTGAGGGTGTGTGTGTGTGTATGTGTGTGCGTGTGCGTGTGTGCACGTGTAATGCTCTTTTTTGTTTTTCATAATTAATTAATTCAGTTTCTATATAAGCAAATGAACTCACTCTTGTGTACGAAAAGTGTCACTTAACTGAGATTCATTTTCTCCAAAACCAAAAGAAAGTGCTTGAGTAAGAGTTTAGGTATTTAGGATTCTTTGGTTTCCAAATCAAGACCGACAATATCCCTTGCCCTTTGATTTTTCTTTTTCTCTTGAGGGCACATTATTTTGATATATTTTGCCATTCCCGTGTTCATGAAAGACTTCCAGGAGTCACTATTTACCTTAATGAGTTAAAAGATCAATTCTGATCACACTTTTTCACTTCTTGCATCCATTTTCATGCTTAGAGACACTAAGTATTGACTCCCAGACAAGATAAAAAACTTTTAAGGAAGTGGACTAGTGCCCCATGATTTACATCATCAAACTGTTCCTTCTCTTCATGATGTTGATTTGTTAAAATCAAAGTGAGACAATTTCAATGCAAAATGGTGTTGAGGACTTTGTTTTCCTGGCTGCTGAGTAAGAAAGAAGCCATGCATCTTTTAGTAGCTACTCTGATTGTGAGTACTGATGAAATTATTCTTACTCAAAGGTCTGGGTTTTCCTCAGTCACCAAATGGAGGTCTTTCCTCCAGAAAAATTATGAAAACAGTTGTTAGAAATTAGTGATTGAAAATTCAAACAACAGGGTGACTATAAGTAACAACAATTTATTGTATATTTCAAATAGCTAGAAGAGCGGATGTTGAATGCTCCCAACACAAATTGCCCTGATTTGATCACTACACATTATATACATGTATCAAAATAGCATACTGTACCCCATAAATATGTACAATTATTATATGTCAATTAAAATAATAATAAAAGGGAAAAGCTCCAAAGCTCTAAGCAGACCCATCAGACAACAATAAAAAAAAAATTTCCCTGGTAATAAAAATTTCCCTGGTAATTGGGAAAAAAGAATTCTTTGATCTCTAGCACATAGAATCTATACATTTCCCTTATGTAAATTACACCTTAATAAAAACTAGTAATTAAAAAAATTTAAACAAAAAAACTTTAGAGAAAAACACTACTCCTCTTTCTGTCTTCTAAACTAGTTTAATAGAAATATATTCTGAAATTGTAAGGATAATTGTGTAAGTAAATGAATTTGCTGACTAACTAAGGCCTACTCCAGTCCAAGGATCTTTTGTCATGTCATCTGTTTTATTTTCCTTATAGTATTTATCAATTATCAATTATCTTGCTTATTTGTTTATACACAGTAAGTCCTCTACATATGAATGAGTTCCATTTTAAGAGTGCATTTGGAAGTCCAATTTATTTGTTAAGTCCAACAGAGTTAGCCTAGGTACACCCAACAAACACAATCAGCTATATGGTACTGTACTGTAATCGTTTTATAATACTTTTTCCATAAATAATACATTTTAAAAAATACAAAAAATAACTGGGCTCGGGGAGTCAGCCTGTAATCCCACGCCTTTGGGAAGCTGAGGTGAGTGGATTACCTGAGCCCGCAGGTTCGAGACCCGCCTGGGCAGCAAGACCTCATCTCTACAATAAATCAAAAAATCAGCCGGGTGTGGTAGCGTGCACCTGTAATTCCGCTACTTGGAAGGTTGAGGCGGAAGGATCGCCGCAGCCCAGCAGGTCGAGGCTGCAGTGGCCGGGAGCGGCCACTGCACTCCAGTCTGGGCGACAGAGTGAGACTCCAACTCAAAAAAAAATAAATAAAGAAAGAAAACTTTTTAAATCTTACAGTACAGTTTGTGATAATGTAGACCAGACATATGAACAAATTTACCTGATTGGACATGTGAACACATGATTGCATCTTTGAAAGTCTACAACTTGAAAGTTTGTATGTAGGGGATTTATTGCATTACCTGTCTCCTCTAGAATGTTA
Source organism: Cephalopachus bancanus (assembly GCA_027257055.1). Lineage (NCBI taxonomy): Eukaryota > Metazoa > Chordata > Mammalia > Primates > Tarsiidae > Cephalopachus > Cephalopachus bancanus. The sequence continues at coordinate 2,108,358 of JAPVLO010000006.1, forward strand.
GCTTCTCAAGATCAGAGACTTTGTCTTAGTCACTGCTAAATTTTCTGCTTCTAGCATAGAGCTTGGTACATGATAGGGCCTTCATAAGTATATGTTGAATAAATGAATATTTCCATCTGCAACAACTTCCCTGGGTAAATTATATTTTCTTACTATCAGATAATCAAGCATGCGTAAGTAATTTAGGTTCTATGGCAAAAAAAGAATTGAAATGTCATAGGCTCAGGGATCAGGAACTCAGAGTTGAGTGACATTTTCCATTGCATGTAAGCTCTGGCTAGATGGTAGCTTACTCAATGTCAATTTGTCATGTGAAAATGTGACTTTAGAGCCAGGCATGATGGCTCACACCTATAATACCAGCACTTTGTGAGGCCGAGGTGAGAGGATTGCCTGAGCTCACGGGTTCAAGACCAGCCTGGACAACTTGGTGAGACCTCATCTCTAAAATAAATTAAAAAATTAGCCAGCGTGGTGGTGCGTGCCTGTAGTTCCAGCTACTTGGAAGGCTGAGGTAGAAGGATTACGTGAGCCCAGCAGGTCGGGGCTGCAGTGGCCATGAGTGTGTCATTATACTTCAGCCTTGGTGACAGAGTGAGACTCCAACTCCACCCCCCAAAAAAGAAAATATAACTTTAGTTTTTATGACATACTAATAGCTTCTGAGGGTTGTTGTTAAATAGAAGCTATTTTGCGAGCTATCAATGTTGGATCTGGAAGCATCAGATTAATGAACAGAGAAAACATAAGATAGCAAATAGGGAGTTTGATACAACATAGTCAATGAAATTTACAGAAATGGAATTAAATTTGAGGGATTAAGAAATCATTCACGCCGGGCTCGGTAGCTCAGCCTATAATCCCATGCCTTTGGGAGGCTGAGGTGAGTGGATTGCCTGAGCCCGCGGGTTCGACACCTGCCTGGGCAGGCAAGACCTCATCTCTACAATAAATCAAAAAATTAGCTGGGCGTGGTAGCCCGTGCCTGTAATTCCAGCTACTTGGAAGGCTGAGGCGGAAGGATCGCCGGAGCCCAGGAGTTCGAGGCTACAGTAGCCGGGAGCGGCCACTGCACTCCAGTCTGGGCGACAGAGTGAGACTCCAACTCAAAACAAAAAACAAAACAAAACAAAAAAATAAACAAACAAACAAAAAGAAATCATTCACAACTATTTTCAAGTGAATTTGGCTTGCTAAAACCCTGATTACTAATAAAAGAAGTTTGTAAATGCTGCCAATTATAGTTGTAATAAATCATCAACTATAGGTGGTATTCTGATGTCAGAGATGTTAAAATGTGAGAAAATGAGCGTCTTCCAATTATTGAAATACAGTGTTATCGCTAATCCTTAAAAAAAACCCTGATTACTATATAGAATAATTCTTTAGCTCAATCATAAGGAAGGACAAGTTTATTCACAATATATACTTAGTGGAACTGAAAGCTATTTTAACAATGTGCTCTTATGTGATAGTAGGCCACATCTTTGGAAAAACCAAAAGCACTTTCCAACAGAACTTCAGAATTACTTTTAACATTCCAAGAAGGAGATGCTGAATTGTATTATTCAGAAAACAAGAAACCTAGGCCCAGGGGAGAATGTATCCAGATGAGTTATGAGGAGTTATTAGAACATAACGTGGACCTTATAATTCCCAGCTGATCCTATTGAATTTTCTCAGCAGTATGGTATAGTTGCTTTCTCAGTGGCAAAGAACCTATCTGATCAATATACATTTTTCGTGTTTCAAAATAAACTCTAAATTTTGCTTCCCATGTGCTGAACGGGAATCAAACAAGAAGCACCAGTGTGGGTTTAACCTTAAGAAGCTTAAAATAATTTTGTAATTGAGAATTGGATCTTTCCATTTGGGAGGAAAATGACTGTTTGTGATGAACGCCTAATAATATGGCAACCAGAGAATGGATTGGAATGAGTGGAGGCATTTTATTATTATTATTCTTTCTTTCTTTTTTTTTTTTTTTGAGTTGGAATCTTACTCTGTAGCCCAGACTGGAGTGCAGTGGCCGCTCCCGGCCACCGCAGCCTCGACCTGCTGGGCTCCGGCGATCCTTCCGCCTCAGCCTTCCGAGTAGCCGGAATTACAGGCATGCGCTACCACGCCCAGCTAATTTTTTGATTTATTGTAGAGATGAGGTCTCGCCAAGTTGCCCAGGCGGGTCTCGAGCCCGCGGGCTCAGGCAATCCACTCACCTTAGCGTCCCAAAGGCGCGGGATTACAGGCTGAGCCACCGAGCCCGGCTTATTATTTATTTCAATAGCTTTAGGGGGTACAAATAACTTGTGGTCTGGGTTTTAAGTGTACCCACCACCCCCTCCTTCTGCGCACATTGTGCCCAGTAGTTGATTTTTTTTGTCCCTGAGTGGAGGCATTTTAAACAGTAGAGATGCCACAAAGCAAGTCAAGACCTGAGCATTGTGTGTTTCTTCACAAGATGGGGCAACTTGGGCTCATTCGCCCTTGGCCTGGCTCCCTGGGCTAACACAGTAGACCCCGAGGTTGAAACTGTGTCCACGGTTCTTATTGAGCACGTAAAGTTGTCTCAGTGGAATACCAGGAATGAATTGAAAAACAAAGATTGAGATACAGATGCCTAGCGAGAGAATGTAACTTCAATGAAACAGGAAACTCTTCCGCACAAAGTGAAAAGGAAAGTTTGCCACCATCAAATTAATTTAGCCAGAGTAGACTTAAAGGGAGCTCTCTGAGGGGTGAAATCCGCTGAAGTTATGCACAATTCACCAAGGAAGGGAGCTATGATTAATAGTTGGCTTATCAGTTTAATTAATTGAGTTATTCGTTTGTTTATTTACTTTTAGAGACAGGGTCTTGCTCTGTTGCTCAGGCTGGAGTGCAGTGGTGCAGTTATGGCTCAGCCTTGAACTCCTGGATTCAAGTGATCCTTCTGCTTCAACCTCTGTGGTAGCTAAGGGTTACAGGTGTGCACCACCATGACTGGCTAATTTATTTTTATTTTTGTGGAGATGGAGTCTTGCTATGGGATTGAATACCTGGCCTCAAGCAATTCTTCTGCCTTGACCTCCCAAAGTGCTGAGATTGCAGGTATAAGCCATTGTGCCTAGCCTATCAGTTTAATTTATACTATACAGGCATACTTTGAGAAATCAAATTTGGGGTTTGGATTATCCGAATGATCTTGCCCTGAAGTTGCTGCTCTAAACTCTGTCAGTGCCTAAAAGCCCTAGAAATTTGGGCCATGAAATGGCTTTAGGCTAAACTGGTTCAGTCAGCCCTTCCCCTGCTTCTGTCATCCACCTTCAATGTCCAAAACCCAAGCTCCTCATATTACATATTCTGTCTCATAATCTCACCTCCATGTTACACAGGCTCGCCTGCTTCCTCTCCTCCATCTGCCAGCCTCCCTCAACTGTTAACTGCCTCCTCTCTCATCCCAGCTCATAAAAACAAGCTGTTTCAAACATTTCACATGAGCTGGGTTCAGTGGCTCAGCCTGTAATCCCGTGCCTTTGGGAGGCTGAGGTGAGTGGATTGCCTGAGCCCGCGGGTTCAAGACCCACCTGGGCAGCGAGACCTCATCTCTGCAATAAATCAAAAAGTCAGCCAGGCGTGGTAGCGCATGCCTGTAATTCCGGCTACTTGGAAGGCTGAGGCGAAAGGATCGCCGGAGTCCAGCAGGTCGAGGCTGCGGTGGCCAGGAGCGGCCACTGCACTCCAGTCTGGGCGACAGAGTGAGACTCCAACTCAAAAAAAAAAAAAAAAAATTCACATGAGTTAGTCATTATGTGAGAATAGGGAGCTTTCCAACAATGGGATGCTGAGTACCAGCTCGGATCACCCGCAAGCTAAGGGTCTGGCTTGAGCATTTGTAGGTTAAATGCGTTCATTCGCAAGTCACAGTTTGCCTCATGTCAATGAATTTTTATATCGCCTGAGACCAGTTGAAAGTAAAATATTACAACAACAAAAAAGAAAGTAAAATATTAAATATGCAGGAGCCGTGAGTCTATTGTAATTTATGTGAAAATGCTTTGAGAATCCGAATGCTGTACATTTTAACCTTTTTTCTTTGGTAACAGACCTTTTTGTGAATCTGATGAAAATACAAACCCCCTTCCCAAGAGGAATAATACATCAATATGCTTATAACTATATGATTTTGCATACAAATTCAAGACATTCACAGATGTTTTGATGTGTCTTATGATCCCCTGATCAAAAGGAATTTGTAGATATAAATTGTTATGAAGAGTATGCCTTTTACATATTAAGTGAACAGTAGTGTGTAGAATTGTATATTTAACAGGGTCTCAATCATTTAATAATATAGAAAAGAATAAAAGGATGTATACTAAATTGCAAATAGTGCTATAATAGTGCACAGAAACTGTAATAGTGCATAGAAAAGATTAAAAGGATGTATACTAAACTGTAAATAGTGCTTATATTTGGGTAACAAGATTGTGGGTGATTTTAATTTTCTTATATTTCCTTATATTTGTTATATTTTCCCAATTTTTAAAATGATGATTTTCACTAGTTTATTCTTACAAAAGTAGCTGTGCCTTGTGATAGGTCATAGAAACACTGGGCACGGCTTTCACGAGCATATCTGAAAAGAGGCTATAGTGAATACTCCTCTGGGTGGCTACTTCACTTACAATGCAGTAGTACCCCTTATCCACAGTTTCACTTTCTGAATTTTTAATTACCCATAGTGCACCGTGGTCTGAAATGATTAAGTTAATTTGCAGAGGGCAAGAGACCATGTTCACATAACTTTTATTGCAGTATATTGTTATAATTGTTCTGTTTTATTATGAGTTACTGTTGTTCATCTCTCAAAGTGCCTAATCAATAGATTAAACTATCATAGGTATGTATGGGGGAAAAACATTGTATTATATAGGGTTTGGTACTATCCTTAGTTACAGGCATTCACTGGGGGCTTGGGAGTATCCCCCTTATCCCTGTATTTATGGGTCTCTGAGATCAGGTGATGTATACTATGGGAACCTTCCTCCTGGCCTTCTGATTTGTTCAGGGGGGCTGGGAGGGGTGACTCTAGCTAAACCAGTCAGTGTTTTTCCCAAGATTTTTTCTCAACTGTAATAAATAGCAAGAAGCCAATTCCTCTGTGGTGACAGAAGCTGTGTGAGGTTTGGAAGTCTTTTATTGGTGGTGAGGGGAAGGGGACACATTTTCTGCTGGGAGGGAGAGAGATATTAGCTCTCTCAAACGCTCAGCTTTCCTAGCAAACTTCCTTTTTGTCTGAACTAGTTGGAGTTAGAGTCTGGCACTGGAAACCAGCAAGTATACACAATTAATGAAAGTTTGTTTGTAAGTAGTCATATAATATAATAGGTTATATTTGTAACCCCAGTTGTGAAGTACAGAGAATTGCCAATATTTCATGACACAAAAAGTGGTTGGCTATGTGTATTTGGCCTTGTACAGGACAGAGTGAGGGCATAAAAACACCAACAGGGATCACTGATTCAGATCTTGAGATCATCGTGTTAAGGAGACGGGACTTGTCTTCTTGGCTCTATTTAGAAACAGACAATGAAGGGATTGTTTGAACCAGGTTATGACCATTAAAATGACAAGTCTCTTCTTTCATTCATAATGTGATGCTCGAGATAACACATTTACATGAGTGAAAGACAAATATATTTCTAACTCAATGAACTAGAAAATAATCCCTGCATTAGCATGGCAACCTGAAGATACCTGAGCTCTGCTAAAGAGAAAATCTCAGCAAACTTGTAGAGATACTCCACAAAAATAATTATTCTGCATGTGGATTTGTGCTCTTCATAGACAATTCCACTTCAACAACTGTTTTACTACAATGAGATTAGCTAGAGATACTGGGACAGTATTCTAAAAATGTTTGACTTAGTGGCATTTCAGAATGACCTTGGTGATTAAAATGTAACTCATCCAAGTGAAAAGCTCCAATTCTACCGGCATTCATACTGAAGATGTGGACAATTATATCTGCTTTTGGAGATATAATCCACCTTTGGAGGCTGGTTACAGTGGCACAATCAGAAGGTGAGAGTCTTGAGGTTTATGGCTAGATTGACTATAAGATAATGAGACTTGCTTAAATGTTTTTTCTTTAAGCAACATACTGTAATCTACATGTTCTAATTCAAGTAAAAGCTATGCTCATGGTCCTTGAAGCTTATCACAGTATTTTAGATTGAGACTTTGAATAATTTTTTGTTTGTTTGTTTGCTTTTTGTGTGTGTCTTTTTTTTTGAGTTGGAGTCTCACTTTGCCCAAGCTGGAAGTGCAGTGGCACGCTCACGGTCACCCCAGCGTCGACCTGCTGGGCTTCGGCAATCCTTTCATCTCAGCCTTCCAAGTAGCCGGAACTACAGGCGCACACTACCACTCCTGGCTTATTTTTTTATTTATTGTAGAGACAAGGTCTAGCCATTTGCCTGGGCTGGTGTGAAACCTGCAGGCTCAGGCAATCCACTCGCCTTGGCCTCCCAAAGGACTGGGATTACAGGTTGAGCCACTAAGCCCCGCTGACTTTGAATAATTTGATTCTACATGCCTGATATCTTTTTTTTTTTTTTGAGTTGGAGTCTCACTCTGTCGCCCAGACTGGAGTGCAGTGGCTGCTCCCGGGCACCGCAGCCTCAACCTGCTGGGCTCCGGCGATCCTTCCGCCTCAGCCTTCCAAGTAGCCGGAACTACAGGCGCGCACTACCACGCCCGGCTCATTTTGATTTATCGTAGAGATGAGGTCTCGCCAAGTTGCCCAGGCGGGTCTCGAACCCGCGGGCTCAGGCAATCCACTCACCTCAGCCTCCCAAAGGCGCGGGATTACAGGCTGAGTCACTGAGCCCAGCTGCCTGATATCTTTAGATGATTCTAGATTTGGGATTTGATGCTATAGCTATAAATAAGTATTTTTGGCAGATCTCTCAAAATAGAATTTTAGTGTTTATTGTGGGTTTTGATCTGAATTACCAAATTACTTTTCAAAAATGTATCAATTTTGTTCCCATCAGCAGAGTGGTGAAATTATTTCACCATACTATCTCCTCAAGCCAGGCAGGAACACACTTAAATATGTTTGCCCTAAATTATCACCAGTCATGTCACATGGCTTCAATTTAAATTTCTTTGGTTATTAATGAGAATGAACAGTTTCTAGGTTTTTTTTTAGCTTTTAAATTGCTAAGTTCTGAGAACTAATATGTCTTCTGCATGTTTTACTCTTTTTATTGATTTATGTCAATTCCTTAAAGATTAGTAATTTCAGTCTTTTATCTGCCCTATCTACCACAAATATTTTCCCCATTTGTTTACTTTTTAATTGTGCGCTTTTTTGAAACTCGGAGATTCTAATATTTTTTCTTTGTGATTTCTTTCATTTTGCTACGTTTAAAGTCATTTTCTACCCCCACATCAAACTTGCCTGATTGATTTTCATGTGTGTGATGTAAAGACATCCTGTCAATTCACGAGAGCATAAAGACATATTGAAATGTATTAAACTCATTTAAATAGTATTTTCTGTTTATGCTACTTTAAAGAGAAAGAAAAAAGAAGACAAGAAAAGACAGCAAATAGAAGGGCAAAGATTCGTACTTCCTGCATCCAAGAGAGGGTGGATTGGAGGACTCACCGGCAACTGACCTCTGCCCTGGCAGTTACTTCTGTTTCAGGTTAGTGTTCTGACCAGTGTGGAAAATAGCTCCAGGCCTGGATTTGCTAACAGTAACCCCAATGCAAGTTACAACTGAAACAGGAATCTCTTCTATCTTACCTAACCATCTCAAGGATTAAGTACCTGGAAATGCAGAAATGAAAGTGTCTGTGTCTTTTGGGAAGGGAGGTCGGGAGTGGGGAGGCTGGGAAGCCAGATTCCTGACCTCTTTTCCTTCTGCACTATCTTCTCTTCTCCACTTGACACCCTGTCCCCAAGAGTTAGACACGGATTTGCAAGGAGTGGGAGCAGGGGACATGTTTAGATTTTCATTCAACCAAGTGTATGTCTAAATCTAATCACATTGTCATTTTTCTCTTCCTTGAAACTAAAATTTGTGCTAAAAGCCGGGCTCGGTGACTCAGTCTGTAATCCCGTGCCTTTAGGAGGCTGAGGTGAGTGGATTGATTGAGCCCGCGGGTTCGAGACCCTCCTGGGCAGCGAGACCTCATCTCTACAACAAATCAAAAAATCAGCCGGGTGTGGTAGCGCACACCTGTAGTTCCGGCTACTTGGAAGGCTGAGGCGGAAGGATCGCCGGAGCCCAGCAGGTCGAGGCTGCAGTGGTCGGGAGCGGCCACTGCACTCCAGTCTGGGTGACAGAGTGAGACTCCAACTCAAAAAAAAAAAAATTGTGCTAAGGTTATAGGTAGAATGTAGTAAGGCTCAAACCAGATAAAATATAGGTTTTAGTCTGGTAGAGTCTTCCTATTTCAGATTTGTGTCTGAAATTAGAGCTTCAAAAATGGTCCCGGATGAAGAACAGTTGTTTCTATTATGTTTAACAACTTTCAGGCCAAAGAATTCAAATACTACATTCCCATCAGCTCACAGAGGAACCCTGAAGTTATTTTGTGATAAATATAGTCAATGAAAGAAGAAAACAAAAATGATTTTCTATACATTGGCTATAAACTAGGCAAAAGAACACTAGATAAGGCATCAGAGGGTTCTAGAATCAATTCTTCTACCAACTATGAGAACTTGCATAAATCGATTTGCCTCTTTGAGGCTTAGTTTCCTAATCCATATAACCATCTACACACAGGATTGATAAAACATACTGCATATAAAAGCATTTTAAAACATGCTATGGAAGTATACACATATGCAGCATAGTATGTTCTTCTGAAACAGAAATAAAATTTACCTGATTTCTAAGTGAGCCAATCAAATAAACTACCCTTTGTATTTTTTTTTTGTTGTTGAGTTGGAGTCTCACTCTGTTGCACAGGCTGGAGTGCAGTGGCACACTCACAGCCAACCCAGTGTTGACCTGCTGGGCTCCGGTGATCCCTCTGCCTCAGCCTTCTAGGTAGCCAAAACTACAGGCGCACGCTACCACGCCTGGCTAACTTTTTTATTTATTGTAGAGAAGAGGTCTTGTCAAGTTGCCACGGCTGGTCTCGAACCTGCAGGCTCAGGCAATCCACTTGCCTCGGCCTCCCAAAATGCTGGGATTATAAACTGAGCCACCGAGCCCGGCCTATATTTTTAAATTTAATTTAATTTTATTATTTATTTGGGGGGCAACGTCTTACTGTGTTACCCAGGTTGGACTCCAACTTCTGAGCTCAATGGATTCTCCTGCCTCAGCCTCCCAAGTAGCTGGAATTATAGTTATGCACCACTGAACCAAGCTTCCCTTTGTAGTCTTGATTTATGTTATAAAATATGAATTTAAACTATCTTCATTTAACATTTGTGTTTCAATGCCAACTACTGCACAAAAAACCTTTTTTTTTGATAAATGATCAGCACTGAACATTGATGTTGATATCAGGGTTTAGCAGGTCAATGCTAAAAAAATTTATAACTGTAGAAATCCTTTGCCTTTTCATTACTTTAGTGAGCAAATGAAAGGAGATACTCTAAATGTTCAGGTTAATGACTTTCAGAATAAGGAAGGTAAGAAATGTCTGACTCCTATTTTGTTACAGTAGAATTCCATGGAAGTTTGGTCCAGTTTGTGAAGCTGGTGCTCAGGAGCTTCCAGTCAGAGATTTGCTTTTAGGTCAGTTAGTTTTGCTATGATCCACCCAAATTGGCTGAAGCAGTCTGAAGCAGGCAGGCTTCTAGTCCATCTACTTTGCTAGAAAAATTAAACAGATCATCTTATTGATTATGAGTCAGTGCTCTGTTGTCTGGACATGCTTATCTGGATGATTAGAGTTAAAGAAAAGGAATTGTAGGGTCTGGAATTTTTTTTTAAAAAGTCTTGCTTTAAGAAAAAAAACAATAAAACCTGTGTGTTTTGGGTAAATTAGCGTAAATTTTTTCATATCATGACAGATCTAGAAAATGGTTAGATCAGCTGGGCTCAATGGCTCAGCCTGTAATCCTGCACTTTGGGAGGCTGAGGTGAGTGGATCACCTGAACCAGCGGGTTCGAGACCTGCCTGGGCAACTTGGCAAGACCTCATCTCTACAATAAAATTTAAAAAATCAGCCGGGCATGGTAGTGCATGCCTGTAATTCTGGCTACTCGGAAGGCTGAGGTGGAAGGATCGTTGGAGCCCAGCAGGTTGAGGCTGCGGTGGTTGGGAGTGGCCACTGCACTCCATTCTGGGTGACAGAGTGAGACTCCAACTCAAAAAAAAAGAGAAAATGGTTAGATCTGTATAGCATCAAATTTGGGACCCAGTCCCAGCTGCTCATGGATACGCAGAGGGCTGTAATGCCCATTGGGAACCTCTGAGGCTAGTTGAATAGAGGAAGGGAAAGCAGGAGGTTAAACTCATCACATCCACACATCCCAGACTGAACTCCTCCATACACAGGTCAGTTCTCTCACCCACATCCCGTTTACATCACTTACTTTGCTACCCAAGTAGAAAATTCTGAGTTAATGATGGCTTATTATAATTAACTCAGCCTTGACTACTTTTGGTCCATCCAACTCAACAAATATCTCTGAGTATCTTTGTGCAGGGCATTGTTTTCCATGAACTGAAATCAGTCATTTCAGTTTCTGGATTCTAGCCCTTGTTGAGCCCAGGAGTTCGAAGCTGCAGTGAACTATGATCACACCACTACTCCAGCCTGGGCGACAGATCAAGGATCTCTCTGAAAAAAAGTAGATACATACAGAGAATAGAAACAAACACACAAGAAGTTTAATTAAATTTCTGGCTTCTGTTCTTCTTCAGTCCCAGGACCAGTCCCCAAGCCCATCCCCCAGGACCCACTTGGAGATGACTTCCGGAGATGCTTTGCATTCTATCAGTCAGAGGCAGAGATCTGGCCAGCCAGCCACTGGTCAAATCTAATGGAGAGACAGTAGGTGGGAGTCAGGTGATGTGATGCAATCCACAGGGATTATCCTCTCCGGGTACAGAGCTGCAAAGAAGTAGGGGAAGTGGGGGGAAGGATACACAGGGTGCTAATTAACTTAGAAGAAGAAAAACAACTTCCTCATATTACTTTCCTGTTCTGAAACGCCCAAGGGCTCCTCATTGCCCTTACAGTCAAATAAACATTTCTTCCAAAATCCTCAGCAATCAGGCTCAACCTTATCTTGCCTCTCACAGGCACTAAAAAAGAATGGGCATGTTAGATTCAGATACGAAGCCTGGTCCTGCTGCTCACTGTGCTACCATGGCTCATCATTTAACTTCTTGGGGCCTTTATTTCTCTTTATTGCAGAGAGAACAATACCTTTCTTGCAGATCTGCTGCAAGGACAGAGTGATCTTTCTGTTTAAGATCTGACTTGCTGTCATCTGCAAATTCCACTGTTCCCTGAAGTATAGCTCAAATCCCACATGAAACCCTCTCCTTATTGAGGTCTTTACTGATTTCTCATCTTTTCCATATTTAGCTCCTTATGCGTTCCATTAAATTTTGGTATGTTTATAAGAAAGGGATTGGCAGTAGCTGGAACTGCCAAGCGGGGGTGGGGAGGTAGGGGGAGCACATAGCATTAATAAGGGTACCTGATTTCAAACTAGGCAAAGTAGAGACCAAAGGTGGGCCCAAACTTTACCTGTATGATAACCACTTGGATACCTAATCCTGAATTGTACCTTACATCTTTAAAATAAAATAATTTTTAAAATAAAATAAGAAATTAAAACAACAACAAAAAATTTTGGTAAGTTAAAAAAAAATTTTAACTGAGAGTTTCCTGAATGTTTTTCGTTTGGACTCCCATGATCATGGGGAGACATGGCTTTCTTGACATCTTCTTACATCCTTATTTTCCTCATTGTATTCACTTTCTATTTACCTTTCTGACTGCAATGATGGTATCACCTGATGGTTATCCATGACAGTCATCTCGTGGGTCACCTCTTGATTAGCAAATCAGAATTTCAATCATGTTATAATTATGCAACACACTCAGGAAAGATGATCCGATAAACACTGATTTTAAAGATACCATCATAATTAAAAAATAACAGCAACAAAGCTAAATCAGGTTCCAAGACCTGGGAAAGATAATGACTTATTTATCAACTGACAGTGTGTACATTGTGTTTTAAATACACCACTGTGATCTCCTTCTGGTCCATACTGCCGTAAAGCAAGAGAAGGAAAGTATGGGAGAGAAGTCAGGTTTGGAAAGACCCTGGTTTCTTAAGTAAACTGTTGTGGATATGGCGCGCCCCCTAGTGTATTGACCAACACAGGTGCCCCAGTGTGCACTGGCTGAGAGAGCTCCAAAGCTGAGCAATCTTACCCGCCCCAATCATCAACCTTACTTGAACTACTTGGAGATCAATGTTTTCCTTCTTACTGCACAACGAACCACAGGTCAGAGAAAAAGGGGGTCAGATGTCCTTAGTGCAATTGGATTTGGGCACCTATCCTATGGAAGCAGTGGGCTGATTCGAGGTACGCAAATAATATTTTTAAAGTATTACAAACCGGGCTCGGTAGCTCAGCCTGTAATCCCGCGCCTTTGGGAGACTGAGGTGAGTGGACTGCATGAGCCCGCGGGTTTGAGACCCGTCTAGGCAACTTAGCGAGACCTCATCTCTACACTAAAATCAAAAAAATTAGCCGGGAGTGGTAGCGCGCGCCTGTAGTTCCAGCTACTTGGAAGGCTGAGGCGGAAGGATCGCCGGAGCCCAGCAGGTCGAGGCTGCGGTGGCCGGGAGCGGCCACTGCACTCCAGTCTGGGCGACAGAGCAAGACTCCAACTCAAAAAAAAAAAAAGTATTACAAATTTACATTGGAAAGCAGTCCTCTTTTTTCCTGAGTTAGGGAAATGAATGCAACTAAGGAGAACACTCCAAACTGAAAGATGATTATTTGATAATTATTTTACTAAAAAATGTTAATTTTCCTCCATTTTCTATGTAACAAAATGTTAATCATCTGCAAATATATTTCCCTCAAGCAGGACACATGGACCAAAACTGAACCACAGCAGAAGGAAAGCATCTCTTCCAATGGGGAAAAATATGATGTAATGACTTACATTAAAGCAATGTTTCTCAGAGTGTCATCTCCGGTGCACTAGATCCACAGGATATTAGTGAGTCTTATTCAAAATAAGGATTTCACAGCAAATAATTTTGAGAAATTTATCTTGACAAACTAGTTTTTTAAAAAATAACTGCGGTTCACCTGAGAGCCCCTAGTATGCCCTTAATGTACACACTACACTGTGTAGCTCAGCACACTGAAGTATTTCCCAAATTATGGGAATGATTTTTCATGCTATCTCACACACCTGGTTTGGGAATTACTCTTTGCAAATATGCACTGGACTAGAATTTCATTAACTCCCAATCAAAAATGGAGAACACTTAGGAAAGTGTTCAGAAAGGAGAAAAAAAAAGAAACATTGGATACTAGCAGCAAGTAGGGTGACCATAAGGAAGTCTGTGGTGAGTGCCGTGACTCTCTTCTGCATATGAAAAATTAGTAATGCAACATATTAAAGTCTCAACCCCTGGCAGTCCTATAGTGGGGACAGAAGGATCAACCATACTGAAAACATCACCAGCCCACAAAATCACTACCAGATTTCTCCCATGACGTCACAGCAGGCAATGCTGCTTCTAAGGAGAAACAAGACTCCAAGAAGTACAGTACCCCATCCTGCCAGGTTTCCCATTTTTATTAACACTCTTCCTTGTGTAGTAATTCACATGGATATTATAGGCTCATTATTATTATTAGTCACGAGCACAGACACACAGGGTACTTTAAAGATGTTAGAGGAAGCCTGTATTTAGTACAAGCTGCCAATCGGAGATAATTCTTGTAGCTCACAGCTAGACAAACTCATCCCTAAGAATGAATGAGAAAAACGGAAGTCCGCAGGGTGGTTTGTCTTGGATAACAGCACAATAAACAGAACATCAGAAGCCAGGTCAGGAGGAAGGAATGGATAGCTCTTCAGGACAGGTCTTTGATGCATCTGCTCTAACTTGTGCCTGCTTCCGTTGGCTCGATTCACATTTCAGAAGAGCTGCTTTCCACAGACCCATAGCATGTTGGACAACAACCCTTGCAGACTGGGGGCATCAGCAGACCTGTAAGTATGTGTAGCTATGCTCTCTAGCTGAGGATCCATCTTCTGTGGTGAGAACAAGCCCTTCAGGGTTGTGGCTCTCAAGTATATTGCATTTAGGGGTGAAGGGTGTGATATGGTTCATCTCAGCAGCAGTCCTTGGTTTTCAGTGGACGTCCTATTTTCTCCCTAATGCTTTCCAGCTGGGTTGACTTTAGGCCGAGGGAGGTCAAGTGATTTACTCCGACGCCCAGTGAAGCAGAGCAGCTGGGACTTGAACCTGGGGACTCTGCTGGTGGGCAGCCCCTGCCCTCGCCAGTCACCTGCTCTGCTCCCTGATTTTCACCACCTCTCTAGCTGCACCTCACAGCCAGCCTGCTGCGTCTGGTAGGACCCGTCCCTGGGGCTGTCTCTGCTCTTGACTGGAATAAGAGGCGTGTGACAGTTCCAGTCTGAGCGTTCTGGCAGAGACACGTCGGGCAGACTGCTCCATGCCTGCTCAAAGCATACAGTGTCTGGTGAGAGCCAGATTGAAGATAGCTCAGCGCGCATGCCAAGATTCCAGAAGGAAAAACTGAGCTCACAGTTTTCCTTTGCATGGTGATTTTTCATTCCCTCCTTTCTTTTTCTTTTTTGTAAAAAGGGAATCCCCGTGTTTACAAGTTGAAATCCAAAATGCACAAGTGGTCAGTTCACAATTCTGTGACCCAGGAACATCTGTGGGCCTGGGTGTTCCTTGGGAATCTGCAGTGCTCAGCGCCGTGAGCCAAGCTTGCCCCAGCAGAAGGGAATTCTCCATTGACTAAGAGGCCTGTGAGTGCTCGGGGTCTGCTTATCCTTTGCTTGGGCTTTTCCAGAGGCATGTCTGCACTCCACTTCAACTAGTTTTATGAACTGCATGTTGACTATATTTTTTGAGGTGGGTCCATCTGAAACTCCTTATGGGAAGGAGGACATGAATCTTCACTTTGCCTTTAAGAGAAATAAAGCTCTGTAATCTGAGATAGGCAAACATGCCCCAAATCTGTTTACCAAGAAGCAGGAACCGCTATGTCCTTTGGGCACAGACAAACATCTAGAATAAAAGGTTTATTTGGCATCTGTTTCTGAGGACTTTAGTGACTGAAAACCAACAGGGCCTCCCTCTGAGGAAGATGGTGAGTCCCGCAGCCCTGACTCCCGGCAGAGCTCCACAGTGAGGCTGCTTCAGTGTGACCAGTGGTAGTGGGTGTGGCTGAATGTGCCTCATCATTGCATTCCGGATTCTAGGTCAGTAGATGGACTCGGGCTGTGTCATGCTTTTAAGGTTCTGACTTGGTAGGCTCAAAAGTTAAGCGAACCCACAATGGACAAAGTTAGCATGTGATGCGTTTGTGTCTCCTCTCCAGACCTTGGTTTCCTCATCTGTACAATGAGACAGTAGACCAGATCGCTAATCCTGGGTCTTACTGCAGCTCTAGGAGTCTACAATCTGAGGCTTGCTTCTCTCCTAGTTGGAGTTCAGTACTTCTGCTCAGATTTTTTCTGCTGTAATCTGGGTGCTATGGGCTGAATCGTGTGTCCTCAAAATTCATATATTAAAGTCTTAAGCAGAATCTCAGAATGTGACTGCATTTAGAAATAGGACATCTACATGAAGCCGTTAAGTTAAAGTGAGGGCATTAGAGTGAGCCCTAATCCAATATAATTGGAGTCCTTATAAGTAGAGATCAGGAGGCCATGTTTGGTGGCTCAACCTGTAATCCCAGCACTTTGGGAGGCCGAGGTGAGTGAATTGCCTGAGCCCGCGGGTTTGAGACCCATCTGGGCAACTTGGCAAGACCTCATCTCTACAATAAATCAAAAAATTAGCCGGGCGTGGTAGTGCGCGCTTGTAGTTCTGGCTACTTGGAAGGCTGAGGCGGAAGGATCGCCGGAGCCCAGCAGGTCGAGGCTGCAGTGACTGGGAGCGTGCCACTGCACTCCAGTCTGGGAGATGGAGTAAGACTCCAACTCAAAAAAAAAAAAAAAAGAGATCAGGGCACAGACCGGCACATGGGAAAGACTATGCGAGGACACAGGGAGAAGGCAGCCATCCACAAGCCAAGGAGAGAGGTCTTAGGGGAAATCAACTCAGCCCATACCTTGATCTGGGACTACAGCCTCCAGAACTGTGGGCCAATAAATTTCTGTAGTTTGAGGCATCCAGTCTTGTGATATTTTGTTATGGCAGCCCTAACACATGAATGTACTGGGTTGTAGCACAATGACTTTTATGGGCTGTGAAAGAAGTTCCACGTGTTTTTCTTAGCAGACTCTTGTTTTTGGTTCTAGCCTAAAACAGTCTTTTCTGCAGCAGAATATTCAAAATATTTACTGTTTGTCTATTTTTTACAGATCATTTTATCATCAGATGTGAAGTAAGTAATTTTAGTAAAATAAATCTTCTTGACGTTTACTGGAAGGGCTTTCATAATTTTGACACACAGGGCTATTTTTCTTAATGGTGGTGGATTATCATTCCACCTCTTAAGAAATACTGTCATTATCTAGAAAATTCATGTAACCAAATAGCTCACTGGATAGACCCACAGGTGATAGCATATTTATAAAGAACTTCAGACCAAAAAAAACTCCAGATGTGGCACAATCCAGTTTTGTTTAATACTTTGGGCTTTAAAGTTCATTCAGAGTCAAACATCATTTGATTGGGTTACAGAAAAACAAATTAAATGATTAAGAAGGATCACCACTTATCACCTGCTTAAGATTCTTAGATTCTTGAACTTGAAATAAAGCAAGTTATTACCAAAATGGATTTTTCTTTCAGTTAGTACCAAGATTTTGATTTTTTTCTTTTATAAAACAGTCACATGACATTGGAATGTTGTCTCCAATATGCAGAAAGCATGACATTTCTGTCTCCATTTGACCAAAGCAATGGCATTTCCCAGGAGGGGCATTTCTAGATCAAGACCGCTCACTTTAGAGGTTAGAATGCGCCAACTTTTGAGGCTTTACATGTCTGAGAAAGGGATCAGCTTACACACTAAGAGTCGTGGCATTTCCTTCCTTCACTCCATTGCTGTAGACATGTCCCATAGATACTGGAGATCAGAGACTGGAGATTCAGATGTGGCACCCTGAAGCCAAACCATCAGGTGGAAATAGCAATAGAGTCAATTGTTTAGTATTTTATATACACAGCTAGATGAATGAATGGCTAACTTTTTTTTTTCCAGATTTTTTTTGGGTGTCATATAATTTCAAGAATGAAAGTTAATAGATTTTTTAAAATTCCAAAATCCCATATTGAGGAAAAAAACCATGGCCAACTAAGAAGATTGAGGGTGTATGAGGAACTACAGGTACTTTTATTTCTAGCTATCAACAGAATGGCAAAAAAATTTCAACTTACTTATATTCATTTACTTATATGGGCAAATAATAAGTTAAGGAATACTTCATCGCAAACACAGATTACTTTTATTTTAGCTAAGTTAATGTTTCAGTTCCATGTATATTTTTGAATTTCCATCAATGTCAAATATCATTTTTTTCTTTCTTCTTTTAAAAAAAAAGATTTACAAGCACTTTTACGGCACTCAACGAAAGTAGGCTGAAGGGTCATAATAATAATTTTCCTTTTAAAAAACATCCATCAGACCAAAATAAAATCATTTTAATTAACTCCTTCCTGAGTAACTAAAACCTTGGAATGTGCTGAAAGGTTATAATAAATAAGGCAGTCAAAGATCAACTAGCTTAAAATGTATTTTTTAAATTAAACTATGTAAAATGTACAATATGTTTCATGAAGTACAAACTGTGTTGGGCCCAGGGCCAAAGAAATGTTGACATGTGTGCCAAATAAACTGATGAAGTGCCTTGACTTTTAGGACCTAGAGGCTGTTTGTTGGGACAAAAATAACATTAAGGCCCTGCAAGTAAATCCAACAGCATCTTTTGTTGTGAAGTTATAATGATCACTGTTGAAAATAAATGCCTTGGAACACACAGTTGGAAGTGCCCATGTGAAACCTGCATAAGGGGATGAGTTTTTTTTAATGACCAGTTGTCCCAATGTTCTGACAATAGCAGAGAATACATAGCCAACTCATCTTTATCTTCAGATTGTGAGATTGCACAGTGTGTAAACTAATCATCATTCTTTACATGAAATTTCAGAGAAATGACTCATAATGTATCAGGCAGCAATGCTTATGCTGGGTTTGAGTTTGATTGTTGTCTTCCAGGTTGCTTTTTAAAGTATGCCTAATGGTAGAGCCCTGGTATCTCTGAACAGGACAAAGGATATTTCCTCCTCTAAGAACACTTCCCTGCTCCGGTCCTCTGAGGCAGAAAGGAGGCCCACAAGTGGCCAAGTGGTTGACTCTGTGCCTCTGCAGTCCCCGCCTTCCCTGGACTCCCGTGGCCTGGAGCCTTCTTAATACATCTCATGATAAAGTAGCTTTAGCGTACGCTCGGCAGGTTCCAAATGACTTGCTTTATATCTTGGCTATCGTCCAATTTTAGTGAAGGGAGAAAAAATTCTAGAGAGACTTGTTGGTTTCTGAAAAGCAGAAAATGTGTAGCTTGTGTAAAGTCAGAGTCTTATTTACTAATTTTTTTGAGTTGGAGTCTCACTCTGTCGCCCAGACTGGAGTGCAGTGGCCGCTCCCGGCCACCGCAGCCTCAACCTGCTGGGCTCCGGCGATCCTTCCGCCTCAGCCTTCCAAGTAGCTGGAACTACAGGCGCGCGCTACCACGCCCGGCTAATTTTTGATTTATTGTAGAGATGAGGTCTTGCCAAGTTGCCCAGGCGGGTCTCGAACCCACGGGCTCAGGCAATCCACTCACCTCAGCCTCCCAAAGGCATGGGATTACAAGCTGAGCCACCGAACCCGGCTCTTATTTATTATTAAGCATTCCCAACTCACACTTTGCTAGTGCTCTTGAAGGGCTGGCTCTAGGGGACAACTTTGAAGTAGACAAAATTTGTCACAAGTATCCTTCCTGTCACCACCACTGCACCCAGCTTCCCAGCTAGCTGTATGTCATTCACACAGGAGGATGTGTGTTTTCAGGATTATTTAATTAAATTAATTAATTAATTAATTAATTTTTTGAGTTGGAGTCTCACTCTGTCACCCAGACTGGAGTGCAGTGGCCGCTCCCAGCCACCGCAGCCTCGATCTGCTAGGCTCCGGCGATCCTTCCGCCTCAGCCTTCTGAGTAGCCGGAATTACAGGCATGCGCTACCACACCCGGCTGATTTTTTGATTTTATTGTAGAGATGAGGTCTTGCTGCCCAGGCGGGTCTCGAACCCGCGGGCTCAGACAATCCACTCACCTCAGCCTCCCAAAGGCGAGGGATTACAGGCTGAGCCACCGAGCCCGGCTCTTATTTACTATTAAGCATTCCCAACTCACACTTTGCTAGTGCTCTTGAAGGGCTGGCTCTAGGGGACAACCTTGAAGTAGACAAAATTTGTCACAAGTATCCTTCCTGTCACCACCACTGCACCCAGCTTCCCAGCTAGCTGTATGTCATTCACACAGGAGGATGTGTGTTTTCAGGATTACTTTAAGGTGAATACATTTCAGAATCCAAAGGAATAGATTTTTGATGATTGAGCCATGGCATTATTGACAGGTGGCAGGGGATGGAGGGTGGGGTGGGGAATGGAGAGGATACATACTTTGCCCAGTATCTACTCAGATCACACCGGGAGAAGCCGCCTACTCACAACTGGCCAAGCAGTCTCTTACCCAGAAGCCTCTGCTTCTCCTCTTTTTGATGTCCCAAGTAAGGGTTCTCAGGTGCAAGCAGGTTCCATAAGAAATAGGACTTTAGTTCTGCCACCTGCAAAGAACTCAGAACCACTTCTCACTGAAAACAGGTACCTCTTGGGGACGAAAAGGTACTCTGGTACATGGTACCAGACACTAAATGGGACACAATTTAGTCAGGGGTGTGTTTGACAGATTATGTGCGGTTTGTGATCAGGCTTAGCACTCCTGCCACGGGAGTCAGATGCCCGAGCTAAATTCATTCCTGGGGCTTCCATTTAAAGCAATGCTGGGGAGAAAGATGTCTCATATTTGGTGCAAAGGACACAGCCATGCCCTTTTCCTGCTGTTACATGACCTTCAGATTTTATCTGACTTTCCTACATTCTTCCTTACCCAGCTAACAAAGTCTTTTCCCTTCTACTCTACTTTGTTATCTGCCAGCATGGTGCTTGGAGATGGACTGTCTCAATGGAGCTTGCCATGCACTTTGACCTTGAAAGGTATTCCAGGCTCTGCATTGGTTGGGGATGTGGCACAAGCCAACTTGCTCTTTCAGAGATAAGTACGCTGCTCTTGGTGAAATTGTCCCCTGAGATGGACCAGAGGCAGAATTCCAACCATGCGGGTAGAAACCACGTAACCAGGGACATCCTCCTTCTGATGTCCTTTTCTGTCTTACCTTCTCCTCTCAGATCCTTCTGGAGAAGATTCCCTGGTCTCTGAAGTGGTTTTGTATTTCTACTGAAATATACAAGTCTGCATGTCTCCTACCACTGAGGTAATATTTTTACAAGTCATTTTACGCATGATAAGTTATTAGGCTATGGGCTATATTTCTCCCCCTTCTCCCATTGTATGGGGCTGGCAGGGAGCGATTTTGTAATGAGATGCCTTGCGATGGAGCCATCTAGTGTACCTGGGAAAGACTCAAAGAGCCAAGAAAACACACAGAATAAAATTAAACACATAAAACCCGCAAAACCGGGCATCTCCCATTGACCCCAACATGTGGGAATGTTTTGTTCTTTTTAATGCACCCAAGCATTAATGTAGTCCCTTCAGGATTTTTCGTCCCCAAACAAAGATCTTTCTAGAAAAGGGAGATAAAGCCACGGAGGCAACACAGTGCTGGCATCACCTCTTATAAATATCTTCCAGCCACTTTTCATCATCTTGTTCCTCGTCATTGATTGGCTCCTCGGTTTCCAGTGGGGTTGGGATAAAGAAGTGTGGCCTCAGGGGGGGCTTGCTGACGTGAGACTTCAGTCCAAACTTGCGCTTCAGCAGGTGGAACTGCTCCTTGACGTAGTGGTAGAACTCGTACTCGTATCTCATCCGCTGGTAGAGGATCTGCACAGCCTCGGGAGAGGGGACAGTCTTCTTCACCGTCACAGTCATGTTTCCAAGTTTCCTATGCTCTGGAAAAGAAGCGGGTCACACATGAGCCCTCATTTGCAATGCAATAGCTTAGGAGGAGTGACAGCGAGGCCCTGCAATGCCCGGCAATATTTGGAAAGGTTTCCCCAATTCTAAGTGTTCATATCAGCACAAGTTGACTAAACAGAAGCTGCGTAATTTCCTTTCCGTGGAATGTGAACCATGTGATTTGACCACAATTCAATTGTTCACTGTAAGTTATGCATTCTTTTGAATAGCAAAATTGACCCGTTTTCCCCCTTTTATTTCCTGTTACCCAAGTAAAGGCCTTTACCTTCAGAAGGAGGCACAGGAGAGCTGTCTTATCCCTTTCTAATGATCTTGGCTTTTTAAAAAGAGCCTTAAAATATTGAGACAAGGTTTAATTTGATACAAAATCCATTTCCATTTCACTATTTCAACAATGCATTTGTTCAGGAAAGTAAAGTAAATAGTAAAAGATGATTACATTTCTTCAATATGATTTTAACTGTTGTCAATTTTTAATTCTTTTATTGTGGTAAGATATATATAATAAAAACCTGCTTAATTTTATATTTTATACAGAATTTTAATAACAAAATGATATATATTATATATAATACTTAATAACAAAGGTGTTTTATACACACATATGTAGCATAAAATTTTAATGATTTTTTTAAAGTGTACAACTCAGTGGCGTTAATTACATTTACAATGTTGTGTAACCATCGCTGCTACTTTAAAAATCCTTTCATCAGTCTAAACAAGAACTCCATACCCATTAAACACTAACTCCCTATTCTTTCCTCTCCTTTCTCCACCCTAGATAACCTCTAATCTCCTTTCTATTTGTATGACTGCCTATTCTAAGTACCTAATATAGAATCATGCATTATTTGCCCTTTTTTGCCTAGTTTATTTGTTTAGTGTAATGTTTTCAAGGTTCATCCATGTTGGCTTGTGTATCAGTACTTCATTCCTTTTTAAAGTTGCATTCCACTGTATGGCTATAACACAATTTGTTTATCCACTCATCTAACTTGGGTTATTTCCTCCTTTTGGCTATTATAACAGACATTTGCATACAAATATATGTTTGAGTCCCTGTTTCCAATTCTTTAGGGCATGTAGCTAGGAGTCAAATTGCTGGGTCATATGGTAATTCTATGTCTAATGTTTTGAAGAACTGCCAAACTTTTCCAGTGTCTAAGCCATTTCACATTCATATGAGCAAAGTTTAAAGGTTCCAGTTTCTCCAAGTCCTCTCCTGCAATTGTTATTTTCCTTTTTTTAAAAAAAATTATAGCCATCCCAATAAGTGTGATGTGGTATCTTGTGGTTTTAATTTGCATTTCCCTAATGACTACTGATAACGGTGCCAGTGATCATGGTTTCTCCAATGACTAAGGATCTTCTTATGTGCTTGTTGGTTATCTGTATATCTTCTTTAAAGAAATGTCTACTCAAGTCTTTTACTGGTTTGAATTGGGCTGTTTTTGTTGTTGTTGAAGTGTAGGAGTTCTTTATATATTCTGAATATTCTGCATATATATCGAGTAAATAATTTGTAAATATCTTCTTCCGTCAAGTAGATTGTCTTTTCATTCTGTTGATAGTGGTCTTTAACGCACAATGTCTTTAATTTTAATGAAGAACATTTTATCTATCTTAATTGCAAGTCTCTTTGTCATATTTAAGAAACCACTGCCAAATCCTCATATCTTCCTTATCGTCTTGTTTTTGACTAAAACTTCCTTTTTTTTGAGTTGGAGTCTCACTCTGTCACCCAGATGAGTGCAGTGGCACGCTCCCAGCCACCGCAGCCTCGACCTGCTGGGCTCCAGCGATCCTTCTGCCTCAGCCTTCCAAGTAGCTGGAACTACAGGTGCGTGCTACCATGCCCAACTAATTTTTTTTGATTTATTGTGGAGATGAGGTCTCGCCAAGTTGCCCAGGCACATCTCGAACCCGCGGGCTCTGGCAATCCACTCACCTCAGACTCCCAAAGTACTGGGATTACAGGCTGAGCCACCGAGCCTTGCTTGACTAAAACTTCTGTCACCAAATTGGAATAGGTACATAATTTACTAAATATAGCTGCAAATGGCTACTTCCAAGATTGTTTTCATCTGAAAGTACAAAGACTTTTCATTTTTGAGGATATTTGAGTTACTTTTTGAAGCCTCCAGTTAGCAATCCTAAAGAAGGAATTTTAAAAAAATCTCAGCCGGGCTCGGTGGCTCAGCCTGTAATCCCAGAGCTTTGGGAGGTTGAGGTGAGTGGAATACCTGAGCATGTGGGTTCAAGACCCGCCTGGGCAACTTGGCAAGACCTCATCTCTACAATAAATCAAAAAAATTAGCCGGGTGTGGTAGCATGCGCCTGTAGTTCCAGCTACTTGGAAGGCAGAGGTGGGTGGATCTCCGGAGCCCAGCAGGTCGAGGCTGCGGTGGCCTGGAGTGGCTACTGCACTCCAGTCTGGGTGACAGAGTGAGACTCCAACTCAAAAATTAAAAAATAAAAAATAAAAAAAATCAAAAAAAAATCTGTTAACAGCTTCATTGAAACAAAGGTATTACTTTTTAAACAGATTTTCTTAAAAGACATTCTATACATTTGAATATATTGGTTCTAAAATTTGTGTTAAAGAACTTGGCATAGGCTTTTCTAAAATGAATTCATGATAGAAAATTATTTTATAATATCTTTCTTCTCTGCAGATATGAATTCTAGCTAATCTGGGGTGAGTCATTTTCATAGGCCTTAATTTAAGTATAGATGTTCCTTCATATTTGTAAAACAGAGTTTTAAGAAATCTTATGAAAGACAGATAAGAAACAAAGAGTTTTAAGTTAAACTCTGAGAAGCAGTAGAAAAATAATTCACGAATTGACAGCCTCCTACAATCCCTCTTAGAGCTCTCTAAAATGAGTAGGGTTTTGTTAATTCATACAAAAAAATTAGGGGTCCTGTGATCTTAAAATGAATTCATTAGTTAAATTATTTGGCCCAACCTGTTCCAAAAAGAATCTAAAGAATTTTACAAAAATATATATGCTGCCATTAGCTAAGTCATTGATCGAACCGAGCAAAGAGAAAATGAGGTAGAAAAAAAGAGAAAAGAAATAAAGGTCTGTGTTGGGGGGGATAACTGTTCTCCTCGCCCCATAGAGAAGGATTTCCCTAGAGTATGATCCTGGGCACTTTCCCCAGCTCCTCTCTCAGGGACGTAGGCAAGAACCAGGGTCACAAGCATTTTTCTGATTGTGCATTTGAGAGAAGGCACTGAGATGATTGCCCCTCTGGGGCAAGGGTGCCTGTCTGCAGTCACATCTTCCTGCAGATGGGGATGGGCCAGTGTGTCCAACTCAGGATAGTGTATTACCAGCGTGGTTCTCCTCACACCCAAGCTACATTCTCCCACCCAGCTTCATTTGGTAATAAGACCGATATTTGGATCTCTATCTGTCTCTCGTGTCTACTTCTCAAATAGATTAGAACCTAGACAAAATTGAAAATGGGTGGTTTTTTAATTAGCTCCTCAAATCCCAATGACAAGTAACAAAAAACACATGCTGTGATGTCCTAACTACTTGCGCAGGAGATAGGTTGAGAATTTGGCTCTAAACTTTCTGGCATCCAACACAGAACTGAACATATTACATTGCTCTTACTTTCTTTCTTTATTTATTTTGAGTTGGAGTCTCACTCTGTCACCCAGACTGGAGCGCAGTGGCCGCTCCTGGCCACCGCAGCCTCGACCTGCTGGGCTCCGGCGATCCTTCCGCCTCAGCCTTCCAAGTAGCTGGAACTACAGGCGCACGCTACCACGCCCGGCTAATTTTTTTTATTTATTGTAGAGATGAGGTCTTGCCAAGTTGCCCAGGCGAGTCTTGAACCCGCGGGCTCAGGCAATCCACTCACCTCAGCCTCCCAAAGGCGCGGGATTACAGACTGAGCCACCGAGCCCGGCTTTTTACTCTTACTTTAAAAGACTATCTTCACAACCATTCCTTGTTATGAAACCTTAGAGAAGTATCTTTTATTATTTTTCAGGAGAAAAAGCTGCAATGAGATTTGTAACATTTTAATAACACCCTTAGAGTAAATTCAGCTGTGAGTTTCATGGATAGGGGAGGGGAAAAAAATGGCAAATTCTAAGTGTTCAACTCCCTACTGGTCTGGCTTGATCTGGGAATACACTTTAGAAAACCAGAGATGTTTTTTACCCTTCAAGAATCTGACTAAATCTCATGCTCAGAAACACATGGAGGAGAAACGGACTTCTGGAAGTCTCTATGTAAATATCTTAGGTATTTATGGGTATGTAGAAAATTCCTGATTTTGGGAAATAATAATAAACTGCATTTCCTTCAAAAATCTTTCACATATCTTGTTTATTCTGATAAGTATTAGCCCTGAGTATAAAGAATAAATACTGGAGTTAGTTTTTTTATGTGCCCGTTAGGTATTCATAAACATTGCAACAGTGAAGAAGAAATATCTTGAATTTACATCTTATGAAAGGAAAAGGGCTTAATAGTACCTGGGGATTAAATAGCCTACCCTAGTGAGTTATGGCATAGGAGGCAACATCTTTGTAAAGAAAGTAATTTGGGACTCTGCCCTATTGCAGGACTCAAAGCTTTTTGTCTTAAAGTTGAAATAGTAATTTCTTTAAAACGATGTATAGCAAGTGTCATCAAATAAATATCCTGACCAAGAAACTATGCAAGAAATATCCTAGAGCAAGGTTAGATTAACTTCCTAGACCAATCTTCAAGTGCTTGCAGAATGTTGGTCAATATAATAAATTGGGTTGACTTGCTACAAAGGGTTGTTAACTTTAAGCCAGAAAAAACTTAGGGGAGATTTTTTAAAAGTTATAGCTTGATGTATTTATATGGTTCTCTCTTTGATCACAAGTAGGTGACTAGGTCAATTGCTATAAAGCTACTCTTAGTTCACGACACTAAAACTCTCTTCCTTGCATGTTTTTAATCCATGGCTGGCACAGGAAGTTAGTGGATGGGAAGAGCAGGTAACCAGTTCTGTCAAAAGTGATATTACAGCCTTCAGAACAAACATTTCTCAAAAGAAGACATACAAATGGCCAACAGATATATGAAAAAATGCTCAACATCACTAATCAGCAGGGAAATGCAAATCAAAACCACAATGAGCTATCATCTTACCCCAGTTAGAATGGTTATTACTAAAAAGACAAATAAACAACAGATGCTGGCAAGGATGTGGCGAAAAGGGAACTCATACACTGTTGGTGGGAATGCAAATTGGTACAGCTGCTATGGAAAACAGAATGGAGATGTCCCAGAAAACTAAAATAGAACTACCATATGATTCAGCAATCCCACTACTGGGTTTTCATCCAAGAGGAAAAAATTCAGCACATCAAAGGGATACCTGTACCCGTATATTTATTATAGTGCTATTTGCAATAGCAAAGATATGGAATCAATCTGTGTCCATCAATGGACCGATGGATAAATAAAATGTGGTACATATACACAATGAAATACTATTTGCTATAAAAAAGAATGAACCATGTTATTATATCAATGGATGGAACTGGAAGACATTATGTTAAGTTAAATAAGCCAGGCACAGAAAGACAAATATCAAATATTTTCGCTCATATGTGGGAGCTAAAAAAGTTGATCTCTTTGAGGAAGAGAGTAGAAAGATAGATGCCAGAGGCAGGGAAGGATGTGTAGGTGAGAGGTGGGAATGAAGAGATTTGTGAATGGATGCAAACATATGGCTAGATGGAAGGCATAAATTCTAACGTTCCATAGCAGAGTAGGATGACTACAGTTAGCAACAATGTGTGTATATTTCCAAGAAGCTAGAAGAGAGGATTTGAAATGTTCCCAACACACAGCAATGATAAACACTCGAGATTATGGATACTAAGAATTCCCTGACTTGATCTATGCGTGTAGTAAAATATCACATGTACCTCATAAATGTGTAAATTATACAATAAATCAAAAAATCAGCTGGGTGTGGTAGCGCGCGCCTGTAATTCCGGCTACGCGGAAGGCTGAGGCGGAAGGATCGCCGGAGCCCAGCAGGTCGAGGCTGCGGTGGCCGGGAGCGGCCACTGCACTCCAGTCTGGGTGACAGAGCAAGACTCCAACTCAAAAAAAAAAAAATTATGCATCAATTAAAAATTAATACTATAAGGTTGGGCTCGGTGGCTCAGCCTATAATCCCAGCATTTTGGGAGGCCACGGTGAGTGGATTGCCTGAGCTCACAGGTTTGAGAACAGCCTAGGCGACTTGGCGAGACCTCGTCTCTACAATAAATCAAAAATTAGCCGGGCGTGGTAGCATGCGCCTGTAGTTCCAGCTACTTGGAAGGCTGAGGCAGAAGGATCACCTGAACCCAAGCAAGTTGAGGCTGCGGTGGCCAGGAACATGCCACTGTACTCCAGTCTGGACGACAGAGTGAGACTCCAACTCAAAAATAAAAAATAAAAAATTAATACTATGTCCTTCAAGTACAAGTGAAAGGAAACAGGATGAATTTATGTGATTAATTAATTGATATGTCAAGAGATGATGATAGTCCTAGTTGGTCTGAGTTTTTGTGGTATACTTTTTTTCTTTATTTTAAAGATGTGGGGTACAATTCAGGGTTAGGTATACAAATGTTCATTATGCAGGTACCCTTGTTGATGAGGTGTCCCCCTCCCTATCCTGGCAGTTTCCCTCAATTGCCAATCCCACCCTCCCTCCCCTGGAAGTTTCCCTCAATTGCCAATCCCACCCTCCCTCCCCTGGCAGTTTCCCACTGCTGCCAATCCCTTTCTTATAGTACTATGGTAATTGTTCAAATCTGCTTATGAGTGAGAACATATGGTACTCTGTTCTTTGTTTCTGTGATAGATCACTGAGTATGATAGACTTGAAATTCACACAAGTTGCTGCAAAGTCCACTTGCTTCTCCTTCTTTATGGCTGTATAATATTCCATTGTGTATATGTATTGTGGTGTATTTTTATATTAACAGCTACGTTGAGTGAGGTCTAAAGTGCAGCAAGCACTGAGCTAAGCACTTATACACCATAGTCATATTTAATCTTTGCAATAACCCAGAAGTGCCATCTTATAAATGAGAAAACTGAGGTGGAGCAAGACAATGACTTATTCAAGGTCATGCAGCCAGAAAATGGCAGGGGCAGGAGGTTCCACATGATGATCAACTGCTGTGCTTTTGTGTTGTTTCTAGGTGAAGAAAGGTCAGCAACACCATATTATTGTTCCTTACACCTTTCTCCACCATGAGACAGAGCATAATGGTCAACAGCTGGACCTAGAGCCTATACCTCCACATGTTGACTGGAGAGCCCAGACTTAGAACACATCTTACAGGGAAACAAGCAGATTTTTGGAGGAATAGCTAATGGGCTTATAATTGGGAGAAATTATAGCAAAAGGTTGAGGCTGCGGTAGCTGGGAACATGCCATTGCACTCCAGTCTGGACGACAGAGTAAGACTCCAACTCAAAAATAAAAAATAAAAAATTAATACTATGTCCTTCAAGTACAAGTGAAAGGAACCAGGATGAATTTATGTGATTAATTAATTGATATGTCAAGAGATGATGATAGTCCTAGTTGGTCTGAGTTTTTGTGGTGTACTTTTATAGTTGATAAAAAAAAAAAATTGGACCAGACCATCTCTGGGTCCAATCAGAAAGGCCAATACCTATAAAGTCTATGATGAAAATCCCCATAATAACCACTACTTGGAGAGTTTATCAGTTCCCCCTCAGAGATGAAAGCCTTATCTCGGGTGCTTTGCTTATCTTGAACTTGTAATTATGTGTTTCTAGTAGGAAACAATATTCTAACCCAGTCAGAACTTGACCCAGGATCTACCAAGTTTGGGAGCAGTTGGCCTTCTTGTGACAACCAGCATCTCAAATTCCACTATATTCCACTAAGTCTGTTCCTGGAATGCACTGGCTATGGTGATTCCACTCAGATCCCCTTACGTTGACATAGTGTATCCAAATTTTATAAAATAATGAGAGATCCTCAATAATTTTTATACTTGGCAAGATCCAAAGTGGCCTTTTCAACCAAATTTTAATTACATGTCACCTCACTATCCTGGCAAAAATGCTTTGGCTACAGTATTTGGTAGTAGTAGTCAGAACATTAGGAGGCTGAACCCTGTGTTTACTAGAAAACTCCACAGATATGACAGACTTGTAAGACAAGAGGGAAAGGGCTACAAGACAAGAGAGTTAAAAGATCCTTTCTTGACTACTTAAGGAATCCAAGAAAAGTCATCTCCAAATATGGCACCCTGGTTTGCTGATTATTTTAAATTAAAGGCTGTTGGAGACCAGTAGATGCTGGATGTAGCTGTTCTCTGAAGTTCCCTTGTCTACCTAAAAATCGAACTCGCCAAAGGAGGAATCTTTTGCCTTTGATTCCTTCCTGAAATTTCATTAACTAGAGAAGGTTAAAACTCAAATCATAGAAGAAGAGACTGAAAGTTAAACACCACACCTAGAGCCCAGACAAACTTTGTCCTGAACTATTGTCTGTTCTTAGGTTCCATTTAATTCCCAACGAGAATAATTTAGTTACCGTGGTCTGATCATTGGGCCCATTCAGTCTCCTTAAAAATCATGTACTACTCCTGGAAACTGCCACATTTCCTCCCATCTCTCCTTCCCCTATGAAGAATATGGAAGCATCTGGATCTCATTAGAATACTGGGTAACCACTCTCCTCTGACTGTCCCCCATGCTCATTAATATATTTGTATGCCTTTTTCTCCTAATAATCTGCCTACTGTAAGTTCATTTTCAAGGAACCTTCAGAGGGGGGATGGAAAGCTTTCCCCCTCTGACCCTACAGTTATCTCAGTCTTCCTTACTCTTCCTAGCCTCCTCCTTAAACCTCCTGTCTAAACATGAGGGACAGTGTCAGCTGGTTCAGAGAAGTCTTATGAGATATAATTTTTTAAAACTAATCTCCAGTTTTGCATTAATATCCAATTCTTGCTTCATCCATCAATTCTCTCTCTCCCTCTTTCTCTTTCCCTCATCTACCTTCTTTCCTTCACTGCTAGCCTTTCTCTATCAACTGGCTCCTCCCCATCAAAATTCACAAGTCAGGACTTTGGCAAAGTCTCAGAGTACAAAATAAACATGCAAGAGACAGTCACATTCTTGTATACCAACAACAAACAGGGAGAGAACAAAATAAAAAGCACAATCCCATTCACAACAGTCACAAAAAAAGAAAAGAAAAGAAATACCTCGGCATCTTCCTAACCAGAGGAGTGAAAGACCTTTACGACAAAAACTACAAAACACTGTTCAAAGAAATCAAAGAAGACACAAACGGAAAAATATTCCATGCTCACAGACTGGAAGAATCAACATTGTTAAGATATCCACTCTACCTAAGGCAATCTACAGATTCAGCGCAATACCCATTAAATTACCAACATCATTCTTCTCGGACCTGGAAACGAGAATACAGAAATTCATACGGAAACATAAACGACCACAAATAGCCAAAACAATCCTTAGCAAAATAAACAAAACAGGAGGTATCACACTTCCAGACTTCAAACTTGACTATATTGGTACAAGAACAGGTATACAGACCAATGGAACAGGATAGAGACTCTGGAAGCAAAACTTCAATTTCTCAACCACCTCATCTTTGACAAAGCCTCCACCAACAACCATTGGGTAGAGGAGAACCTATTCAGTAAACGGTGCTGGAAAAACTGACTGACACATGCAGAATACTGAAACAGGACCCCTACCTATCACCACACACAAACATCAACTCTAAATGGATCAAAGACCTAAATGTAAAGCATCAGTCTATAACAATCTTATCAAATGTAAAAGACACCCTTATGGAAATTGGATTAGGCAATCAATTCCTGATGAAAACCCCAAATGCCCATGCCATAAGAGAAAAGATAGACAAGTGGGACTTCATCAAACTGAAAAGCTTCTGCAAAGCAAAAGAAAACATCAAGAGAGCGGGGAGATAGCCCACAGAATGGGAGAAAAT
This sequence comes from Cephalopachus bancanus, assembly GCA_027257055.1. NCBI lineage: Eukaryota > Metazoa > Chordata > Mammalia > Primates > Tarsiidae > Cephalopachus > Cephalopachus bancanus. The sequence goes on from JAPVLO010000006.1 coordinate 2,139,817, forward strand.
ATTTGCCAACTGTATATCTGACAAAGGCCTAACATCTAGAATCTACAAGGAACTCAGTGTGTTGAAAGGAAAAAAAACTGAACAGTCCCATTAAAAAGTAGGCAAAAGATATGAATAGACATTTCTCAAAGGAAGACATATGAACAGCCAACAGATACATGAAAAAATGCTCAGTTTCACCAATCATTAGAGAAATGCAAATTAAAACCACACAGAGATACCACCTAACTCCAGTCAGATGGCCATTATCAATAACTCAAAAAACAACAGATGCTGGAGAGGATGTGGGGAAATGGGAATACTTCTACCCTGTTGGTGGGAATGCAAATTAGTTCAGCTTCTGTGGAAAACAGTTTGGTGATTCCTAGTTCAGCCTCTGTGGAAAACAGTTTGGCGATTTTTTTTAGGAATCAGCCTTCCATATGACCCAGCAATCTCTCTTCTGGGATATACCCTGAGGAACTCAAATCATTCTAGAAAAAAGATACCTACACACACATGTTTATTATTCACTATAGCAAAAACATGGAACCAACTGTACTGCCCATCAAAAGCGAACTATATAAAAAATGTGGTACATATACACTATGGAATATTGCACAGCCATAAATAAGGACAAAATTAGAGATTTCACAGCAACTTGGATGGATTTAGAGTCTATCATACTCAGTGATCTGTCACAGAAACAAATAACAGAATACCACATGCTGTCACTCATAAGCGGACCTTGAACAATTCCATAATACTATAAGAAAGGGATTGGCAGTAGCAGGAAACTCCCAGGGCGGGGAGTACCTGATCTCAAACCAGGTGAAGTGGGGACCAAAGGGAGGCTGAAACTTTACCTGTGGGCTGACCACTTATGTACCTAATCCTGAATTGTACCCCACATCTTTAAAATAATAAATAAATAAATAAACAAAACCCCCCCCAAAATTCACGTGTTCAAGTCTTTCCCTTTTCTCACCCCCCCACCCTCTCTTTCCATCACAGCCAAACTTCTTGCAGAGTTGGCTACGTTTGTTATCACCACATTTTCAACTTACACACGTGACTGGACTCATCAAAGCCTGGTATCTGTTCTCTCAACACTCCATCCAATTACTCTTGATTCCTTGCTGACAGCTCAGTGGGCACGTCTCAGACCTCCCACGACCTCTTAGCATGACCTTACCATACTGTCAGACACACACCCCATCTGAAGCCCTCCCCTCCCTTGGCATCTGCAACAGCATTTCCCTGGCTGTCCTCACCCCCCTCCAACTGCTCCCTTTCTGTCCTATGCCCTCCTCTTCCCTAGCCTGTAAACATTGGTGCTTCCCAGGGCTCTGTTCTTGCCTTCTTCCCTTCTGCCTTGTTACCCCCTGGGGGGTATATCATACAACCCTTTACCCTTTAGTTCTCACACCAATGTGGACAACAAAACCAACAGTTTATACAAACAATGACAGCTTCTGTGACCTTATGTTTCCCACAGAGCCGCCAAATTTAATAAGAAGGTTAATGACATTGCCAGAGGGTTTTGTCAAGGTTAGAAATAGGAGTGCTATTTTGCAACAAAAGAAATGGAGATTCAGATTCAGCCATTACTGATGGTGAACACATATCATGGCCTTGGACTATGCCCATATATATGTTATTGACTAACTAATTAATTTTTAAAGACAGGGTCTCACTAGTTTCCCATGCTGGAGTACAATGGCTATTCACAGGCACAATCATATTGCACTACAACCTTGAAGCCCTGGGCTTAGCCTCCTGAGTAGCTGGGACTACAGGTGCATGTCACTGCGCCCAGCTCATTCTCAATAACTCTTTGAGGTAAGTATCATGAACCTATTCTATGGATGGAGAAATTGAAATTCTGGGAGATTAAATGACTTACTCAAGGTTACACAGCTGATGAGTAAGCAACTGAACTGGAATTTGAACCAGGGTCCCCATTTGTGTTGAAGTTTTTCCCTAACTGCAAGTACTGGGCCATAACCAGCAAAGCTTTGGTGAGCTTGTAGAAAACTGTCACTGTCTTATGGAAAGAGTAGAGGGCAGTTTGCCTTGTATAGTAAGTAGAAAATTTTTTAAATCTCTTTTCAAAGACATATGGTTATGTGTCTTGCTGTCCAATAATCAGTGCTATGGAAAAGTCATTCCATTGCTAAGTGTACCACATTTTTGCTACTTGCCAGACTTTGCCTCCAAACAAAACAAAGCTACAAGAACTATGGAATCGGCCTCTCTCCAGATTGCTATAATAGCAGTGCTAGAGGAAGTTGTTAGGATTTTTTTCAGACTGTTATTATAAGTCACAAAACAATTATCCTTTAAAAATCTACACTTATTAGTCACATCCTTTGGAAGGTGAAGTAGCCCTTGTTAAGTGGGTATTTACTCTGGTTTTAACCATCAAGAAGTAAAGACCTCATTCCATGAGCAGCCTCTGAATCTAGTAGGAACTGAGAGAGAACTTCAGGGGCTCATGTCTCTTGTGCTCACTGATAAACACTTCAAAAGGAAGATGAACACAGAGCTTCATCCATGAAGGCAGGGTGGCAAGAAGGCAACCCAATATCAGACTGACAGGCAACGTGTTGTTTAGCCTCTGGGGTATTTTTTTAGAAATTGACTTAGTTGTTGGAAGACCTAGTCTATTTCACCCAAAAATCTAGATTTCTGGCTTCTCTCAAGGGGAGGCTACAATCATTTAGAGCTGAATATGACTGCCCCCTTGAGAGAAGCCAGTGCTCACCAGTTTGTCTCAGATCCTAAATGCCAGTTCACACTTTTATATTACCTGTCTGGCTGTTACAGAAATTTGAGTTTTATGTTTCTGCTTTAAAGGTTTTGAAATTCTAGGTTTCATAAGCCTAGGGAGTAAGTGCTTCATGTCAAAATTAAGGCTTCAGTTAGGCCTCATTGGTGTGCTCAATGTTATCTTCTTTCCCTCTTTCTGCAAATATTTATTGAATAATTAATCTGCACCAGGCACTGGAATCATAAGCAGTGAATGAGACATCATCACAATTATCATCATCATTAACTGGCCTTTTGAGAGCTTTCTGTGTCAAGTACCGTGAGCTATCTATAGACACATTTCATCTTTATAAAACTCCTAGTGCAATAAAGTCTCTTATTATCACCACTTACAGCTGTGACACTGGAATTTAGAAGCTTGCCCAAGTTCACACAGCTGGTTAGTGGTGGCGCCAAAAGTTGGGTGTGGGGAAATCTGGCTAATGAGCCCAAGTTCTTAACCCTTAGCGCTGCTTATGGCCTAATGAAGCTCACAGTCTAAGGGAGATCTACCTCACAAGACTAGTCTCCTTGGGGCAGAGAGAGCATTTCCCTTTGATTTGTTTGCTAGTCTTGACATTTCCTCTTCTGGATCAGAAATCCCTAGTGGAGAGATCAAGTTAATGGACTTGTCTTAAATACTCTGCATGGAGTTGGGTCTTTCATAATGACAATTTGATCCTGAAGATTTGCTGTGTGTGCAAGTCTGTGAATATAGCGCGCGTGCGCGCGCTGTGTGTGTGTGTGTGTGTGTGTGTGCGTGTGTGTATGTATGTGTGTGTGTGTTTTAGCCAAAAGATGAAAAACTTTTAGGAGGCTTCTCAGGCACTATCAACTCTCTGAACAATTTTCCCGAGGTTTTGTTCTCAACTTCCCCACCGGGTTTCATTTAGCAGTTCTTCTAACAAAGCTCTTTATGCTGAGAGTGATCTGGACAGGAGCGATATTCCATTTGTCTTTCTATTTCCACAACTCAGCAGCTGAGGAGACATAGTACCCCTCTGTGCAAGCTCCCTGAGTGAATGAAAGCAACCATCAGAAGGAAGAGAGCGCTGCCAGACTTGAAGAAGGCTTGACTGTGTCTGTGAGATGGCAGTTATCTGAATGTGCCTCATAGAAACTCCCAAGAAACCCGCGAGTGCTGGATCCAGCAGGAAGCAGTCTACCCTCACATCTGGCATTTTTCCAGCTACTCTTGGGGTTTGTCTATTCCAGCATTTAATTCTATGCTTCAGTTGCCTTTTGGGTCCAATAGTACCGGCATGTCTTGCTTATCTGTCCCCTCCTTTAATTCGTCAATGTGATTTGGCAAAGAGAAGCTGTGGCTTCAGGATACTTTGAACTATTTGGCCCCATTTTTCTTATTTACCTTTAGGGATTGGTCAAATAATTCCCTTAGTTATGTTCATGATAATTGCAGACAATTTCCTCGACATAGGCACTGGTTTTGAGCTGTACTATGTTCAGAAGAGAAAATAACATCAACAACAATGAACTTTGGCCTTTCTATTTAAATAGCAAAATAGAGAATTTTTTTCCTTTATATACCCATCCAGTCAAAGAGGACCGTGTGGGGATAGACTCTTCCAGGCTCTGCACCTTCCCTGAAGTGGGGTAACAGAGACCCTGAATTGAGGACCTCCAATGACATAAAAATCTATGGTTGGTCACTCAGTGATGGTACAGAGAAAGCAAAACAAAAACAAAAACAAAAGAATAGAATGAGGCCAATACGGGGGCTGCTTTCTGCACCATTAAAGCTTTACAGATAGTGGTCCTAACAGCTCAACTCCCCTCCCAACATCCCCCCAGCCAGACAGAATAGTATCCCCTTCATTTTCATAGGGCTGTATGGATTAATGTGTTTTCATGCTGCCTCTCACTACCTAGATCAACTTTCATAGCAACTCATTTTACCTACGGATATCAAGGGCCCAAGATGTCATAAGACAGGCTCAGGTTTGTATGGCCAGTATGTTTCAATCCTAAGACTAGAGAACAGGCTTTCTGATTCCCAGTCTAGCACCTTTTTGCTACACCACAGGCTGTTAATTTCTAAATTGAGTGGAAATCTATAACCACCCACTTCTCTTTGCCCGGTGTGTATTCTGGCATTCAGGGGATCAGCTGGAAAGAAGGGCTTGAGTGTTCTAAGTCAGGGGGAATGCTTTGGTAAGTCTGGGAGGATCTGATGCAAAACTTGCAAGCCAGCAAAAATGTTTTCACACTGAGAGGGACTGTGTCTTTTTCATTTTTAGTTCCCCAGTCTCCAGCTCCACGCCTGGCACATAACGACTCTCCATAAATGTTTGTTGATTTGAAACCTGTATTTTAAATCCATCAGTAAGACTGGATTAACCCAAAGAGCAACTTTTGGTGTTGACTACACATATGTTGTTTTTGTTAAATTCCTTTCTTAGTTGAGGGTCCTGCCTGAGAAAACTTTGTATTTCTAGAAATCAAATTCCTGAAGGGCAGGCTGATAAATCACAGGTTACTTTGGAGAGGGAGTGGCATTTGCTTTTCTTAGCTACTCTGTTGAAGAACACTATGTTATAGTGACAGATTGCTTATACATACTTAGCAAAGTTTAAGAAAAACCATGATAAGGAAAAGATTTGCCACAAACATAAACAGCTATATAGAAGCCGGCACCTTGTAGCTAATGAAGTTGTGCCGGGTGTTATTTACTACTGCCATTAACTAAAGAAATCCAAACACTATCGGGCAAAAAGACATCTGTGTGACCTAATTTTGCCAGATGAGTGCTGTTCAATTACTTAATTGGCCATCATTTTTGGTACTTTTTAATGTTGTTCCTCCATTAGCAAAAGGAAAATGTTTTATTTAGAAGTAAAACATTCATGCAGATCACATCCACCTGACCCAAGTGCCAAGGGCTTTGCTGTGGATATAATTTAAACTGTGACTCTTTGGTTAGTCTTGAACACTTCCTAGTGAAAGAACATAGGCCAGGCTGTTGGGAGTGTCTTCAGAAAGCTAGTGTCTCAGAGAAAGGACTACAGTGGAAAAGTTCTACAAGGCCCTTGGAAACATATCTCTGCTCAGCATCAAGCACACCCATCTGCATGCAATGCATACGCCTGTGGATTACTTGCAGACTCTGGTTTGCCAACTCAGGGGCCCCTCCCAATGTACTGTGAAACAAACACTGGGAACTTCACTTCTGAATGTGATGAGAGCTATCATTTGCCAGTAACCTGTCTGCATGCAAGATTGTGCAGTGACACGCGTGATGGGTCTACTGCCCAATTTTTTGCTTTGATTTTGCTTTACTGCCCAGGATCTGGACATTTTTGCAGTGCCTACCGCTCTACCTCTGCTGCATTGACATTATATTTGGACTGTCTCATAATCTTCAGGGCTCTTAAAAATCCCTTTAATGTCAATACAAAGGAAATCACAGACCTGTCCCTTGGAGTCTCCCTTCCCACTACCCTTCATCTGTCAAACATGCATAATGGAAAAACGATGTAGCCCTGGCTCTTGGCCAAAATAAACAATCTGGAAATACTGTATAAACCCAGCTGCTGCACCGGAGGACAGAGGCCTTGCTTTATGACCTCCGAGATGGTTAACCATATGCAAAATCACAAAACCTCACCCCTGACTTGAAGTGTATTTTGATACTGAGCCGGCTTTTGGCATTCCTTTCCTCGATCTAAGTGAATGTACACTCCATAGTGATCAGAACTCCCTGCCCCCAACAATCTGGACTTGTTTTAACCTGGTCCAGCAGGGATTATGTGCACAGAATGAATATGAATTTAATAACAATCAGAAGTGGGGCCAAATTTTACCACCGGGGGGGGGGAGCATCGTCAAAAGATAGGCATCGATTCTTCAGCTGCAGGCGGGCTGAGTGGTGATCAACCCAGAGGCCTTGCTGTTTTAAGCAGCGCTCTCTCTGAAAAACTGTGGTTTACTAATCTCAGGTTAGATTGTATCCAGAGATTTCCAATACACAGGGAGAAAGTGCACTTTCTCAAGCGACAGGTGTGATGGAAGGCATGGTCTGGTGGAGCACTCGGGAATAGGGAGAGGAAGCTTCGCTGGCTACTCCCCAGGGTGGGCAAATGCCCATCACCTCTGCCCTGCCCAGCTCTGTACCATGTGGCTGCTCCCAAAGCCGTGTGAACATGATGCTTGTCACAGATAGAGTAAACTCATTTCCTGAATTATATAGGGAGGCCACACAGTTCAAACACATGAAATACAACTGCAGGGCGGCCCAGCTCCCCACGGCTGCCTCCAGCGGAAATGAATGTGTGTCACTGTGGCTCACAGCAATGGGCCGTCCTGGCTGGGCCAGCACTGGAAATGCCACTCGGATATGATGGATGGCATGTTAAGACCAGCTTCTCAGAGGTACAGCAATTAAGGGAGAAAAGAACAAAAAGCACTTCATGGCTGCCTTGGTGCTGAAGGTTGGGAAAGTAAATAGAGGGTTTTTTGTTTTGTTTTTTACAGTCTTTTTTTTTTTCCAGATCTGGAAATATAAATAATATAATTGGAGGTCACTTTGAATTTCAAGAGCACTTTTTTTCTACGTAGCCAAGTGTAAGTTCATGATTTACTTAAAAAAAAAATGACTGTGAGTGCTAATCTTTTGACAAAAGAGTACTTGTACTTTGCTTTGATTTTTGGAAGCAGGAGCACAATAAAAGAAACCAGGAAGAGAATGTCATGGGTCTTTCAGGAGTGGGTCACTGAGGGCTCATGGAGACCTGTGCACTGGCCCCTGTGGCAACCAGCCCTGCAAGGCAGCATGCATGTTTAGTAACATCACATAGGTGGGCCCTAGCCCCATCGAATCTGGAGGTGAGGGGCAGCCCACCAGAGGGGCTTCCAGATTGTTGCCTGGGGGATCCAACTCCAAACTACTTTTCTTCAAAATCTGCCCAAATTTCTGGGATGGTGGTGATGGTAATTAGTTTTTCCTTGCCTGGATTTTGTTTGCTCATTCATCAAAGTTGTATTGAACACCTACAAAGCTCAAAGCATGATTCTGGGGAATAAGAAGAAATAGAAATAAATAAAAGCTGAAAACACAGGCTCTCTCTTTGAGGAGGAAGAGTAAACAATAAAGAGAAAAACAAAGGTACAATCCTTCCAATAACCTCTCAACCATCTGGAAATCCCTGTTTCTTTGGGGACAGGAAGGGAGCTCCTTGCAGAGGGACATCAGAGGAGAGACAAGAAGGGGGACCACAAAAGAGTAGCACTGATGGTTGCAGATGTCTACCTTTTGTGTCCTTCTGTAAGTTTTCCAGATAAACTTAAGTGCAACAAATCACTTGAGGAGTTTGGCACCTGCAGAGATTGTGACTGTGTGTTGTTGGTGATCATGCAGCTTATGTTGAAGCCTAAGCCTTCCAACCACACTCTGGGATTCTAAAGCTTCGAATTGAACGTGTCAGGGCTGAAAAAGGGGTCCAAATTCATCCTCTTCTGGCCCAGACTCACGTGCTGAGAGGATCATCAGCTCTGGGGCCACCTCAGCGCCATCCAGGCCGGCAGCTCCAGCTCCCTAGTTTTCCCTGTGACCCTGATTCACCATGTGGAGGACAACATGCTCCTGTTTCTTTTCTTCCCAGGTTTGATGTGATGAAACAAATAAAAAAGCTGGTATATTTCCTTGAAAGGATATACTACCCTAAATATACATGTGTGTTCTTCAATGTAACATTTTGCCATTGAAACACTGGCCTAGCCAGGCGCAGTGGCTAAAGCCTGTAATCCCAGCACTTTGGGAGGCTGAGGCGAGAGGATTGCCTGAGTTCAGGGGTTTGAGACCAGCCTGGGCAACTTGGTGAGATCTCATCTCCACAATAATTCAAAAAATAAGCCAGGTGTGGTAGCACATGCCTGTGGTTCCAGCTACTTGGAAGATTGAGGCGGAAGGATCTCCTGAGTGTAGCAGATCTAGGTTGCAGTAGCCGTGAGTGAGCCACTGCACTCCAGCCTGGGTGACAGAGTGAGACTCCAACTCAAAAACGAAACAAAACAAAACAAAAGAAACACTGGTCTGGGCATGAGGATGACAATTTAAAAAGGGTTTGTTCTCACAGCAACTTAATTAACCAAACATTTTGGTTTAATAATATCTACTTTTGAAAAAGTACTTGTTGGAAGATTTACTATGGCTTTATCGACAAAACGTGTCTCTTTGTTGAATATATGTACCGGGGTGCCAAAAATATATATACATATTTTAAGAGATGTCACCGGACTCGGTGGCTCAGCCTGTAATCCTGCGCTTTGGGAGACTGAGGTGAATGAATTGCCTGAGCCCGCAGGTTCGAGACCTGCCTGGGCAACTTGGTGAGACCTCATCTCCACAATAAATCAAAAATTAGCCGGGTGTGGTAGCGCACGCCTGTAGTTCCAGCCACTTGGAAGGCTGAGGCGGAAGGATCGTTGGAGCCCAGCAGGTTGAGGCTGCGGTGGCTGGGAGCGTGCCACTGCACTCCAGCCTGGGTGACAGAGTTAGACTCCAACTAAAAAAAAAAAAAAGAGAGATGTTGTCTATGTATTACTTATTACACCAATGGTAACCACTTTGAGCCCCTTTGTAACTGCAGAAGTCAAATGTGACTTGTATTCATCTTTTGTTGTCAGTGTTTATTAAGTATTATGACTTTTTTCTTTTTTGGGGGGGTTTTCAAAATGGGATTTTGCCTTTTATGTATTGTTCTGCAATTTGCTTTTTGCACCTAATTTATCAATTACAGCACATCCCATCAAGGCATAAAGATCTGTCTCTTTGTAATGGCTACATAGCGCTCCCTTGTGTGGATATACTCGAGTTTATTCAACTATTCTTCTAATGGCTTTATTTTTTTCGGACTGTTTCAGATTTCTTTGCTGCTGTAAACAATGCCACTTAGAAGATATGTACCTATCTTTACTAAACTCAGCCTTAATTTCTGTGGAGGTAGAGTTTGAGAAGTAGAATGTATAGGTCACATGGTGTGTTTATGTTTCTTTTTAAAAAATATATTTTATTGGCTGGGCTCGGTGGCTCAGCTTGTAATCTCAGCACTTTGGGAGGCTGAGACGAGTGGATTGCCTGAGCCCGAGGGTTTGAGACCCACATGGGCAACTTGGTGAGACCTTATCTCTACAATAAATCAAAAATCAGCCAGGTATGGTAGCACGCACCTGTAGTTCTGGCTACCTGGAAGTCTGAGGTGGAAGGATCGCCAGAGCCCAGCAGGTCAAGGCTGTGGTGGCCGGGAGCGTGCCACTGCACTCCAGTCTGGGTGACAAAGTGAGACTCCAACTCAAAAAAAAAAAAAAAAAAAATATATATATATATATATATATATATACAACACATATGAGCTCCCTCTCACTGTGGGAGCTTTTCTGTTCTCTCAATAAATCCTGCTTTCTAAAAAAATGTAGGCTACAGTTCAGGATTAGGTATACAAGTAGGCATTGCACAGGTAAAGTTTGGGCCTCCCTTTGGTCCCCACTTTGCCCGGTTTGAGATCAGGTACCCTTGTTGTGTCCTCCCCCAACCCCTCCAAGTATTATGATTTTTAATACAGTTTTTTTCCTTTCTTAAAATATGTATACTTTTTTGGCACCCTTTGTATGTATATTTATTTGTAATAATTATTGAGAAATGTGGTTTTGTTACTTTCTGTACTTTTAATGCTTTATTTGAAGTCATGTTATGAAAGCATGAATCAACAACTGATGAGGATATCCTGATCAAACATCTCTTGTCTGAACAATGAAGATCAAGAGAAATACTAACCTAGCATTTGGTATTTGACAATTTAATGAGCACTGTTTTTGCTTTATGTACAGGATTCTTCTTTATTCTTCATAGTCTATACGGTATTAGCGGGCCTAGACTACTTCTTCTCTCTCTCATAAACACACACACACACACACACACACACACACACACACACACACACACACACCCTCCTTTGACAGGGAAGAGGCCCTCTCCTCAAATCATACTTCATTGTCTAAATCTAGCCTTGATGATGTTGAAGCCAATTGCTGACACCCATTGTCACTGGGCACTCCACAAGGTGGTGACATGGCCACAGGACAATTCTTTGTCTCAATTTTTATGTTAGTCTAATATTTTTTCCCCTAGAGTTCCATACAGATCAAGCTACCTATTTAGTTATATGTAGCACCATCATAAAGCCTTGGGCAGTTAATAAACTTTTAGATCTAAACCTTAATGCTTAGACAGAAAAATCATTTACAATTTAAAAATTCAGGTTTTTAGTTATGATGTACATATAAACACATACATACTTACAAATAGGTACATATATACTCAAATATATAGATGATGGTGAAGTTTTTGAAAAACTTGGAAAAATGATTAAGACACATGATTAAGAAAATGATCAGCCACAATGATTTATAATATAGTAACTTTTTTCTTCTAATCTTTTTCTTATTTATACATATGAGTTGTAAAATATACATCTCTGCTATATTGCTTATTTACTCTATCATCTTTTAAAACTTTACTAATCATGAGCATTTAACCTGTCTCTTCAGTTATCCCAGTCACATTTTACTATGTGTTTTTATATGCTCCATTTTATGGATACCTTCAAGGTCAAATAACCATCTGCTACTAAAGATAAGAGGGTTGTTTTTTCATTTCTATGACTCTAAGTAATGTGAGACATATATCCTTATTCATAAGCAAATTATGTGCCTTTTTGCTTTTTTCCCTAAGATTATTGGGAACTTCAGGTATTGACTGGTGAATTTTCTTCTGGTAGCTGATAAAGTCTTCAATTCTGCTAGCTCTAAAATGTCACTTACCTTCTTTTGTCAGAGATCCTGAAATTTGTGTAATGCAATTTTCCTGAATTTTGAGACTTTTTTTTGAGTTGGAGTCTCACTCTGTTGTCTAGGCTGGAGTGTAGTGGCACACTCATGGCCACCCCAGCGTCGACCTGCTGGGTTCCGGTGATCCTTTCACCTCAGCCCTCCAAGTATCTGAAACTACAGGTGCGTGCTACCATGCCCAGCTATTTTTAAATTTTATTGTAGAGACAAGATCTTGCCAAGTTGCCTGGACTGGTCTCGAACCCATGAGGTCAGGCAATCTACTCGTCTTGGCCTCCCAAAGTGCTGGGATTACAGGCTGAGCCACCGAGCCCAGTCAAGACATTTATTTTAATGTTACATGAAGTCAAACTATCAGCTAACTGACTCAAGTTTCAAAATGCCTTTTGAACATTCTGTATCTTCTAACTGTAAACATATAAAGTAGTATAGTAATGCACTTAATATAGAAATATGGTTGCTCATAAAACATTCGATGCACAAGAGAGTCTTTATAAATCATACCGTGTGATGACTACACTCATCTTCCCTCATTTTTGGATTCTATGAACTGGGTACTCATATAGGGCTGTCACAGAACTTAGGGTTTTTTCTTTTTTATAGTTCATTCTTACATATTTTTCTTTAACAGAATATATCTATTGCATTTTTGTTTTGTTTTAACATTATATTTATCATCAACTGCGTTGATGAATGAACCAATGGTGAGTCCCAAGGGCCGACAACCTGAATCTTTTCTCTGGAATGTTACATTTGGTAACATTTTGATAAACCTTGATGGGCTGCGAATGAAGTAGCTGTTCACAGAGGCCAAATATAAGATAAGTGAGATATTTAACCTTCTGTCCAGGCATTAAGGAGTTAGGTTAATAGGAGGTGCTACTCAAAATAACCATTCCTGAGTCAGGAAGTGTGAGATGAAGTTCCAAGGATGCTGTCAATTCTACTGGGAGAGTCTGCAATGTTACTTTAAAATTAAATTGACTTTGTCTGGGCAACCTATAGCACTCTGGTAGTGTTGGGTCCTAGGGGATATAAATTAACAGCTCTACTCCCTGTGGCCTGTTAAATATCGGATTTGCAACTGCATGCCCAATAAGACAGTGTGTCTATCTAAAAGTACATCCAGATTGCTTTACCTTTAAGCAAATCTCTAAGAAAGAAAGAGAGGAAACTGCAACCTTTCCATTTGTATGGAAGATCCATTTGTTTGCTTAAAGAAAGTTTGAAATTGACAAGCTAATGCCAGTAGACAACAGGACCATCTTGGGGAGGGGGATGACTGGTTGCCATAGCTATGACTTTTAAAAGACAGTGGTAAATGTTTGATATTGACATTGACATACTTTACAAATTTACAGACATATTAAAACTTGTAAATGCAATCTGGGAAGAAGAAAAATTCAAACATGTCACAATATATTTTTTAAAGGCTTGGTTGTATTATAAACTTGTATTTGTAATGGGAACTTTCCTCACATAAGAAAAATTAAGCTCTTTCATTCTTCTGACATATTAAAGAAAGAGAAGAGAGTGACATGTGATAGGTGTTAGGTCAACAACAGGCTAAAAATGAAGGTAGTTAGGATGCTTTCTAGAGCTGAACTTTCATGACCAATAGCGGAAGACTGTGATGTCTGATGGAAGGGAAAGGACAGACTGCCATGTCAAACTTCTGAAGAAACACAAGCCTGAAATTGTGGTACTGTGCACCAGCCACCGGCTTTCCTCTTAGATAAGATGGGGGCGGAGTGAGGAAACGAAGCAGTCTACCAATGCTGGAAAGGCCATGCCGTTAATTAGAGGCAGTCAAGAAAAAAGTGCTAATGAAAAAACAAAACAAACCAAAAAACCCACTCGCACTGTGCTTACAGGTATCCTTAGGTTCCATCAACATTGGTTCACTTTGGAAATCACGTGAAAGACAGGTGTGGGGAGGAACAGGGTAACTTGAATGACATTCAAGGCATTCTTAAAAAGTCTGTTCAAAGGATGGAAAATCAAAGATGTTTGAAGGAGAAAAGTCAACAAATGGAAAAGCTGTAACCCATTACATTTTAGTTTAGTTTTATTGGGGCATGAAATGAAATTTCATGATTTTCTAAAACAACAACTTAGCTGCATAAAACTGAATAAGTGAATTGGCATTAAATCCACACCATATTTTTAAAAATCTCATTTTGATATAATAATAGAAACTATTTAGTTAGGTCACAGTCCTCTTCTTCAAATCATGCACAGTTAAAGAAACATTTCAAAAAATTCCTAATTGCTTCTACATTCTAGCAAAACCATACATAGACAAGCTGGTTGATTTATGACTTTCTGTAACCTTTACTCTCAAATGGCTTTTACCAAATGATTTATTTACTTGGTCTATGCTGAGGTAACCTTCTGGCTGGACTCACTGCAATCCTTTCAGCTTGAAGTATAAAGGACTGAATCCTCTTAATAAGACATCTCAGGAGTTTCCTTGATAGCTCTGGGTTTTCATGCAGATAAATTGGGAGTCCTGGGTTTGATTTGAAAATGTATCTCTTCCTCATTATTTCTCTTTGGAGAAAAGAGAAAAAATTATTGATAAGTTCTGACTCACTGAATAATGAAAAGTGTCAGAATTCCCACACTTTTGTCAAAGGCTTGATATTTCAATCTTTATCAGGTCCATGGTGCTGCCTTGCCTGTCATTCCTGTCTAGCTCCCTCTCATAGATTACAAAATCAGCCTACCATATACCACCCAAAATAGCAGTTTTTATATAACCTGTATAAAGTCATTAGCTTTCTTAGTAAGTATTGTTGTCCCTCTGGCCCCAACATGTGAAATGTACCCAGCATCCAAAATCATAAGAGATTGCCAAGACAATGCCAGTGTGTGTGTTCCATTTATATGTATGACCTTGATATGAAGTGATGAACATAAAAAAAACCATGGAACATGCTGCCAGGAATGAGCATGTCCTCACTGAAAACTTTTATGCCATTTCTAGCAAAAAAAGATTAAATTCTAATTTAACTCTATTTAATGTTACTCAGTTTTCAATTCCATATAACACCATTAGTTCATTTCCTGGTCAGATAGCTACATAAATGACTAGTCCTTGCAACAGTGTTTCTAGTTGCTGTAACCCACTGTCTAGACCAGCAGTAGATATGAACCCCAATTCTTACACTTTTTGGCAGAGAGAATTCCTTGAAAGCTTTTAGATCATCACGTTTCTGTGTGTTCCTTGGGGCATTTAGGCCTCATGCTTCCGTAAGTTAATGGTTGCAACTGGGCACATAATTCTTTATACCCACTTACAATGCTAATGAAGGAATTTGTTTTCAATCCCATATAACATCATTAGTTCATAAATGACTGTTTTTTCCTAATGTATGAAAAATATACCTGAAATCAGCTGATACTCAACCTTATACTGTAAAGCAGCAGATAGTAAAAAATCATTTTAATAACTGTCACAGAAAAAACACATGACATATATGCCTGGGTCTATAGACACAAAGATGAACAAAGCAGATAGTAAGAATGCTAAAAATTTAAAGGGAACAAAATATGACCCTGCACATTCACATGGAATGTTTTCAAGCTTACTGATATTCACAGCCTTTAATCATATCTCAATGGTATTCATGAGTAACAAATGATTTTGTGAAAACATTTTAAAGACAGTAATTCTTTTCTTTTTTTTTTTTTTTTGAGTCGGAGTCTCACTCTGTTGCCCATCCTGGAGTGTAGTGGCATGCTCCCAGTCATGCAGCCTCGACCTGCTGGGCTCTAGCAATCCTTCCACCTCATACTTCCAAGTAGCTAGAACTACAGGTGTGTGCTATCACACCCAGTTAGTTTTTGATTTATTGTAGAGACGAGGTCTCACCAAGTTGCCCAGGTGGGTCTTGAACCTGTGGGCTCAGGCAGTTCACTCGCCTTGGCCTCCCAAAGTGCTGGGATTGCAGGCTGAGCCACCGAGTCCAGCCAACAGTAATTCTTTTTAACACATTATAAAGATCGAGTTACCATTAAATTGATTTCACTAGTTGGTAGCGATATTTATTTCTGGTAGACTAGATATTTCAATAAACTTTAAAAATAAATGTTACTGAATGTCAATTCACTATAGGTTTAACAGTGAATATATCAAAAAAAATTTTTTCTATCCAAACAAACAGAATAATGATAGGACCCTAAAAAGACTTTTGAAAAGTGTTCATTAATCACCTTTTTCTTCTATAGGATAAATCATGTACTCTAAGAATTTTTAAGACTCCAACAGACATTTGTTGCAGCAAAACTGGAAAAGGTACCCCTTTTTGCTTTGCTATTTTAGAAAAATAATCAGTTTTCCTTGGATTGTTTGCTTTCTTAAATTCCATTCCTCGATTCATTAAAACCTGTATGAAAGCCAAAGTTGTTGACATGGCAAAAACAAATGGCTTTACTGTTAACCAGAATGAGTCTTTGCAAACACTTTATTGAAGCTGTCAATTTTTGTATTTCCAACTTTTAAAGTCTTTTCCCCAGAAAAGAAATTGAACAAAGTAACACATCTAGAATATCAATGAACATCATCTCAAGAGAAACACTAAGCTTTCCAGAAACATCGAGTTCTTGAGAATTTAGCAAATTAAATTCCCTAGAATCCTATGTTTCATGCACTATCCCATCTCCCTCAATCTTCACGTTTTCAATTTTTCTTTTTCCAAGGAGAGGGAGTAGAGTGGATAGGACAAGGTGGTACAAGTCACCAGGCCTGGACTGAGAGCTCACGCTGCTAACTTCCAGCTCAGTGACCTATGAAAGCTATGAATCCTCTTGAAGTCGGCACTTTCCTTATCTGTAAAATGGGCATAATAATAGTATCTACTTCATAGGGTTGTTATTAGAATTAAGTGAAATAATACATCTAACTTCTTAAGGCTCCTGGGACACAATAAATTCCCAGTGAGTATCAACTATAATAATAACAAAAATTATTATTGTTATCCTTTCTTAAAATACGTTCCATGGATTGCCTGAGTCCGTGGGTTTGAGATCAGCCCAGGGAACTTGGCGAGACCTAGTCTCTACAATAAATAGAAAATTAGGGTTATTGTTAGGGTTAGGGTAGTGTGCGCCTGTAGTTTCAGCTCCTTGGAAGTCTGAGGCAAAAGGATCACCTGAGTGCAGCAGGTTGATGCTGGGGTGGCCATGAGCATGCCACTGCACTCCAGCCTGGGCAACAGAGTGAAACTCCAACTCAAAAAAAAAAAAAAAGTTCTGGACAACCCTCTGGAGTTCCCTTCCACTGTGGAAGATTTTCTGTCCTCTCAATAAATCCTGCTTTCAAAATAAAACAAACCAAACCAAACCAAACCAAACAAAACGTTCCACCGAAACATCAGCATTCTGTGACTAAAACAGAACATGTTAATCACCTCAATGGAAACAGAAGAATTGAAGTTTAAATTTAATGGAAACAATGGGTAAACGATACTTCATGGAATGACAGACACCAAGACTTCGAGCTGCTCTGCTCCTTCACAATTTTAAGAAATGGTGGTTCGGTGAAAGCAAAGATTGATATTCTACACACATTCATGTACATTTCTAAACTTTCCTTATCTATATATCCATTAACCTTACAAAGTTCTCAAAGCGCCTCTTGCTCACTAATACTGCACAACCTATAATTAATTATATAACTATTTTAAAATGTTAAAAATATATCTTGGATGTTTCATGTATTTTTCCCTCCCTGAAGTTTTATTTGAGCAGGGCTATCACTTTTCTTTTCTTTTTTTTTTTTGAGTCAGAGTCTCACTCGGTTGCCCAGACTGGAGTGCAGTGGCCGCTCCCAGCCACTGCAGCCTCGCCTGCTGGGCTCCAGCGATCCTTCCGTCTCAGCCTTCCATGTAGCCGGAATTACAAGCATGCGCTACCAAGCCTGGCTAATTTTTTGATTTTATTATAGAGATGAGGACTCGCCTGCCCAGGCGGGTCTCGAACCCACGGGCTCAGGCAATCCACTCACCTCAACCTCCCAAAGGCATGGGATTACAGGCTGAGCCACCGAGCCCGGCTCACTTTTCTACTTATTTCATCTACTATGGCATCTTGCCTGTGCTGGGTAAATAAGCTTTCAAAAAAATAATTCATGACTGCAGCATCGAACACTGAAGAAAAAGAAAAAAAGTAAAGTTTGTCAGACCCTCTCCCCATCCCTATCACTGTAATAGCTGGATGGTTTAGGGCAGAGAGCAGTGCACTGAAATGGGGGAGATGCAGAGGAGAAGTCATGGCCTTGCTGAGATCAAGGTTGTGCCATCCAATCCTCTGCCCGATTTCCTGGGTTATGCAATTTGGGCAAACCCAGTTCAGACTTGCTTTCTTTTGAAATGGCATGTTACTCAACTAAGTGGTGAAGTGCATAGAGGACCAATTTGAGATTTTGGGTCAAAAGACTCAACAATGCCATGAATTGGCATTAGAAAAATCAGGTCCATTTGTAAGCCTTTCACTTTTCCACGTTGGCCTTCTCATTTTTTTTCAGAATGCTCACTGCCACTTGGTAGATGTCCCCAAGGGGTTCAGAGGAACTGCTTGACTTTTTAGGTCTTTTCTGGCCAGCTGTCTCTCCTACAGGGATGGGCACTGTGTGGCTGTAAGCTGTTCAGGAGTATGCCACTCTTGAACATACATGTTTCTTCTTGACTACAGATGTAACTATGGCTCCTCCATGTGAAACTGAGATTGAATGAGACATTCCCTGGCTGCTGAGTCTGAGCTCATGGAATCCATATTCCACCACAGAGGCTTCTGGTCTATGCTAGTCTAGGGTCCTCACTCTTACCATTATCCCTCAACCCCATTGTCTTTCCCTGGGCTGCCTGATCTTGTGTCTCCAGAATAAAGTTATGTGATGTGCCCAGAGCTTGGGCTGCTGGCGCCGTCTGTCCTAGTCACCATCCTAAGCTGGCTAAACCTCCTACCCAGCTGTTGCCCTGGCTTTGGCTTCATGACTAGTCTTGGCATGTGGGCCTTTACAAGTACTCTAAACAAAGTGGGAAGGTACTAGAAGCGACACTCTAATAGTCAGTCATACCACAGTTTAGATCAAATGGAAAAAAAGGCACACCAATTCACCTCCACATTCCGTTCCTCACATCTCCTGACTCTCAACATTTTTGTACAATTCATGATTTATTTTTTAAAAACTCAGAATCAATTTATTTTTTACCAGCGGTGTGATAGTTATGGCTAGTATGTAGCCAAATAAAGTCCATAGCTTTTATTTTTATCATTTAATTTTGAAGGAGTTTAGAAAATATACTTTATTAAAAAATATCAATAAAGCCTAAACTTCACTCCTGAATAATGCTGGTATTTATGTCTCAGACAAAATCCTCATTAGTTACCAGGAAAAGTAAATGGGCAAATGTCACTCAACATTGCTTTAGGATTGTGCTATGGAATGTGAGGGAGGCTGAGCAGAGTTTGCAGGGTGCATACTACCAAACCTAGTAAATCAATAACCCCTAGATATCACAGCATGAAGACTTTATTAGGTGCCATCTGTAATCACTCAATGAAAAACAAATAAAGGATGTGTATTTAAACCTCAGTCCCTGATATGAAAATAGTTGGATAGTTCCCATCTGACTTGCTAAGCCATGGTAGTAATATTTACCATGGAGTTAAGATAATCTGTTTTCAGATTAAGAACAATTGTGTCACAGTGGAAAAGATCTAAGTGCTACCCTTGTGTAATTAAATCATCTTCAATATCTGCATGTTTGCCCCAGATAGTCAAGCATTTGGACCTGGGAAACCAATTCGTGCCCTTAACGATAAATTTACACCATAGTTCATATGGAAAGATAAAAATGTCAAGATTATTAAAGAGTTAAGTACAGTCATGGAATCTTAGTGTATCAGCGCTAGACATCTACATACATTTTATAGCTTCTACATATGAGACATAAGACAGGACTCTGTGTGTGTGTGTGTGTGTGTGTGTGTGTGTGTGTGTGTGTGTGTGTGTGTGTGTGGAAGGTGAGTTTTTAAAGAACTACCGGCTAGAACTTGCCAGGCAAATTGATGGCACCCAAAGAACAATTGTTAGAGAGGTTGAAAGTTTTGAAGAGAGAGGCTGGGCCACGTGCAGTGGCTCAAGCCTGTAATCCCAGTACTTTTGGAGGCTGAGGTGAGAGGATTGCCTGAGCCCACGGGTTCGAGACCAGTCTGGGCAACATGGTGAGACCCCCATCTCTACAATAAATAAAAAAATTAGCTGGATGTGGTAGCATACGCCTGTAGTTCTGGCTACTTGAAAGGCTGAGGTGGAAGGATCGCTGGAGCCCAGCAGGTCGATGTTGGGGTGGCCATGAGTGTGCCACTGCACTCCAACCTGGGCAACAGAGTGAGACTCCAACTCAAAAAAAAAAAAAAAAAAAGAGAGAGAGAGACTGATAAGCTGACAAAAAGTTGAACTCAGGATTCCACCTGCATGACTCTGTGTTGCCCCTTTGAGAATGGATTGAGTTCTTTATTTGCCCTTTTTTCTGTCAACATTGCTGTGTGCACAGGAAAGTACACGGAAAAGAGAGGGATAAACATTCTGTCTGATTCTAGGCATACCATGGCAATCCAGTGGGGTTTCCTTCTGTGTCCATGTAATTTTTGACCATGCAATTATTTTCCTAAAACTATTACCTTATCACAAAATTTAAAAATTGCATATGCTTACTAATAGTTGGGAAATAAAGAAGAAAAAAGCTACTAGTAATCTGACCACCCAAAGACAGAATTAACATCATGAACTTGTTGAGACACTTCAACTCAATCATTCTCTTGTGCCCCTGTAGTTTTTTTGATCATATATTGTTATCATATTGTAAATACTATTTGCTATCCTTTTCTCTTTCACTTCATGGCATGTCATATTTTGAGCAATCACCTATGCCATTAAGTGCTTTTGAAAGCATGATTCTCCTAGTTGTGTGATATTCTTTAAATTGATATATCAAAATGTATTTGAACATTCTCCTATTTTTAGCGTCTGCTTTGCAATTGTTAACTATACTGTGAAGAACATCCTTATAATAACATTTAAGAGACTGTCCATTTTTTCTAGAATTGAAATGGGTCTAAGGTTATAGACATTATTTTCTCATCATGAAATTGAGGAATAACTTACATTTAATTAGCACACCTATTTAAACATACAATTTGATGAGTTTTTACAGCTATATATACCTGTGAAACTACTGCCACAAACAGGATACAAGATTTTTCTATCAGTTCCCCAGCGATAGACATTTTGAAGGCTTTTAAGATGTTTTGTTACCACATTGAAATACCACCTAACTCCAGTAAGAACAGCCATCGTTAATAAAACAAAAACCAACTGATGCTGGCGAGGATGTGGAGAAAAGGGAATGCTTCTACACTGTTGGTGGGAATGAAAACTAGTTCAACCTCTTTGGAAAATAGTGTGGTGACTCCTACAAGAACTAGAAATTGATCTTTCATATGACCCAGAAATCCCCCTTCTGGGAATATACCTGGAGGAACTTAAATCACTCTACTAAAAAAAAAAAAATACCTGTACACGCATGTTTATTGCAGCACTATTTATAATAGCAAAAACATGGAACCAACCATGCTGCCCATCGAAATTGGACTGGATAAAGAAAATGTGGTATATATACATGATGGAATATTACATATGCAGTCATAAAGAAGAACATAATTATGGACTTCACAGCAACTTGGATGGATTTAGAGTCTGTCATGCTCATCTTTGTTTCTCTGTGTCACAGAAACAAAGAATTGAGTACCACATGTTCTCACTCATAGGCGAACTCTGAACATTTATCATAATACTATAAGAAAGGGAGTGACAGTAGCCGGAAAATGCTGAGGGGAGGGGGCAAGGGGACCATATAACATTAATAAGGGTGCCTGATCTCAAACCAGGCAAAGTGGGGACCAAAGGGAGGCTCAAACTTTACCTGTATGGTGACCACTTGTATAACTAATCCTAAATTTATAAAAAGATGTTTTATTAAATTACTCTTTCCCCAAGGGTGTACCAATTTTCTCTCCCTCTAGAAGTCTCCTGAAGTGCAATTTCTCTGTAACCCACCCATTATCAGTGACTTTCAGTCTGCTTAGCGTGTGTCCATATGACAGACAATAATGATTTTATAGAAAATATAGTCATATTTTAGTGTACATTTATTTTATTATTGGTGAGGTGGGGGTTATTTTTAAATAGATGTATTGGCAACTTATACTTCTTTTTCTCCATTTTTTCCTGTTGTTTTCTTATGGACTTATAAAATATTTCATTTATTAATAATAAGATATTAATCATATGAGATTTTATTGTTGCAAGTATTTTTGCCAACCTAAGTGTGTTTTAAACATGCTTACTTTAAAGTTTTAGTTAAACATCTATTTTTTACTTTCTTTTTATATGCTTATATAAAAGTATATTTGCATATAAGTGTTTGTTTTTATGCTTACTAAATCCTTAGCAAAACTCCATCATTACGAAATGAGTCACCAATATTTTCCTCTATTATGTATGTTTTTATTTTTTACAAAAATTGAATTCTCTAGACCGTCTGGAATTTATTAAGCCCCACAGTATAAGGTAAGACTCTATTTTTCTCCCCAGTCATTTAGTAAACTATTTTACACCTTTATTTACTCTTTCTTCTTAGTGATTTTTTTTTTTACCATCTAGCAAGTTACTTTTTACACTAACATCTGTTTCTGTTTTTGTTCCACTGACTTGTCTATCTGAGCTTGTGCCTTTATAACATTATTTTAAACCCAGGAGCTTTCTAATATTTTAGAATCTTGTAGGACAAATCTCCTCTCATTTCTTAAAAAAAAAAAAAAATCACTGGACATCTCACATGTTTATTTTTTCCAGATGAGCCTGAGGATCACTGTAAGTTAAAAAAAATTTAAATTATATGCTAATTTGAGAAAAATGGCATTTTTTTCGATATTCCACATTCTCATGCATGAACATGAATTGTTCTCCTGGTTTGCATTTCTGTGGTTGTTGTTGTTCCCTGAGTAAAGTTTGGTGCCCACATTTCAAGTAGAAATTCTGGGCTAGAATTTCTCTCAAGGACTAGAACTAAATTTTGAAATGCTCCATAAATGATTATGAAACGGTTTCACTGACTCTGACTAATGTGTCCTAGTGTGAAAAATCCTAGTTCTAGGACATTAAAGATATAAAAGCTATAATCATAGTGTCACTCGGTACACATTCCTTACCTCTTATTCAAAACTCAATGTTAATTTGACACATTAACTACTAGTAAAATCTATCTAAGTAGTAGGCACTGTGTTTTTCTCCACTAGCTGGGTTAGTCCCTTTCATAGTTATGTGGAAACAAAGTCTGGCTTCAATTTGCATCTGAGATGGGGTGTGTATGTATTTTTACTCTTGGTTTATATTAAAAATAAACTGGAAGAGCAAGTGGGATTGTGCCACAGGATGTGGTCACTCAACTTCATGTGACCTCGGTATTTGCATTAGAAAACAACTCTAGTGACTTCAAAGGTGATTTTCAAAATAACACAGGCAGAAAATAATTCCTTTTTAACTCCAAAGACACATCCAAGAAGTCAAGTCCACTCAGATCAGTAGGCACTATATGGACAATTCTACCACCACCAAAAAAGCTGAAGCCAGTAGAGACCTCATGTCACATACCCCAAGGAATCATGCCAGGGTATACTGGAACTCACACCATGACAAATAGACTTTGGAACAATTGTGTTGGTCTCTCTTCAAACTCAACGACTGGATTAACTTGAGCACTTGTTGAAAACCCTGCCCTATCAGGGACTGAAACGGAAGAATCCAATGAGCTGATTAGAAAAGTGCCTGGAAACTGTACAATTGTGAAGGAGCACGTTATCTCTATGAATCTTCAGAACAGCTCTGTGAGGTCGTCATTATTTTCTTCCAGAAGAAAAAATTGATCCTCAGAGAGGTTAAGAAGCTTGTAAGAATTAAACAGTTGGTTAAACAGCTGGTAAGAATTAGAGCTGGGATTCAAACCCAAGTCTCCAAAGCCTATGACTGACCTCTGCACTGTACTTTTTTCACATCTCAGGAAAGGAGAAGAAAACTTCACCAATGGAAGAATTTTGTGTGTGTGTGTGTGTGTGTGTGTGTGTGTGTGTGTGTGTGTGTGTGTGAAAAAGCAGCTTTTAGCTTCCTCATAGACTGTCAAGGACAAGCTGAAGTGAACTAGGGTCCCAGAGGATCAGCTAATGGGCATTGGTGGCCCTTGCCCTGGTAGGTAGATGGGGTCTGGGGCCAGCCTATAATACTGTGGGTGACCCGTTTATTTCCAACAGAAAGAAACCTCTAAGCTTGCTTTTGTTAACCTTCCAGGAGCGGGTTGAAGTGATCTTTGCTCACCAGTGGATTTTGTCACTAAATAAGACCCCAGGCTCCATAAACAGGGTTGCAGTGATATACTCCAGGCAAGCGTGTCTCTAAGTACATTAAAGCTGTGTGTGGATTTAAGAGGAAAAGCTCTTTCCAGTTCTCTATTGAATATTTCTTGACTGTGGCCTGAAGGAAACAATAGTTGATAGACGCATGTCTGGCACCCAGCAATCTGGCATCTGGTAAGCAGGGAAGACCTCCACAATGTTTCCAAGCAGATTTTCTGAGAGATGGCTCTTTTTTTTCAAGCTTCCAAACCTGGGTGATTGGCAAAATTGTGGCACTGGGAGGGTAATCTGTATCCCTTTAAATCAATAAAACATAAAATCTCACAAAGGTGATTAAAGAAAACAGAGCACTGGAGAGAGCTGCCTGACTTCTGAAACCCCACTACTCTCTCTCTCAGAGATTTTTGCTGATTTTAAGGTCAGATTTTCAACCCCAGGAGAGAGTCGCCCAACACATGAGAAGGCGATACTGCACTAGAATCAGTTGGGGCTTCCTGGAACCACCTAGTCTCCTCCCTGGGATGGGCGAGAGAATCAGCATGTAAGCCAGTGCCCTTGGAATCCTCGTGGTACCAACTCGGTCTTCCTGGTGAGTGCCATACTTCTCTTTCCTGCCCTTCCCATGCCTAGCAGCCTTGGGCACATTGCTGGTGCTCAATAACCTGTTTGAGCAGCAGTACATTGAGTTTGTTCACCAAATAAGTTCCTTCCTCTTATTTCTCACCACAGCCTCAAACTCCTGGGCTCAAGGGATCCACCCTCTTCATCTCCTGAGTAGCTGAGACTACAGGCATGTGCCGTCATGTCCAGCTACCTTTCCCTTGTTTCTCTGTAGCACTGCATAGTTAGCAAAAAAAAATGAAATAATGAAATTTACTGAACAATGAAGGGAGACATGAAAAAATAAGAAACACCAGAGCACCTCTAAAAAAAAAAAAATCAGTTTCATAAAAAAACGACAAACTTCACATACATGTGTTTTTGAGCCCCAAATAGTTCACGATACTCCTTAACAGCCAGGAAAGCCTGTCCACACATTCATACTTTGTCTAAAGACCCTGTCCAGGGACTCAACTTCAGAATTCCTAACTCTCTCTGAATCTGAAAATAGTACTAGATTATAAATGCAGTGCCAGATTAGTTACACCCCTAATGAAAAAATGGCACTTATCAACTTACAGAATTTGGCATACAAGTTGAGACACTGATTATTTCAGCAATGTGTGCTCACTATGGGGGAGGATACTTTTTCAATTTTATAAAACAAAACAAAATACTGAGCCTTTGATGCTGGCATATTGGCCTTTTTCTTTTGGGTGGATTCCTTTTTTGCAAGTGCTTCCTGCCTCAGATTAATCTGATATCCAGAGCACGTGTTATTGGAAGAAATTTTGGCTATTTGTGCCCAAAACATTAGACTACTGAGCACATTATTAAGCAAATTTGAAAACGACTTGATCTTTTTTAGGAACTCTCCAGATGCATTCCCGCCTTTCAGCTGGGCCCAGCATTCTTGTCTCTGGTGGTATTAAGTGGGAGCCACAGGCATGCGGCAGACGCCATTTCACCAATAAATCCCATGGTCGAATGTGACATAGATGGCACCAGTCATTCTTCTCATCAAGCTCAGCCTATAGATGCGAATGTCTAAAAATCACTCCTACAGATCATCCCCTTCAAAAGCAAACTGTAGAAATGTAGGGTACTACATTTGCTGTTGAAACCATCAGTACACAGAGTCGTTCTGATTGTCTTTTGGACGCTGTGCTTTCCTCACTGAGCTAAGGAAAAAGAGAATGAGGGAAAATAGGAAACTATAACCACAATACCATAATTGAGGCCGCAAATAAGCTACTGTATGTCAACAGAAGTCAGATACTGACAACAGAATTTTTTTTGAAATGGAAAAACATTGACATTTTAAAAGAATACCCTAATATTTCTTGAGAATTAGGAACCAGTAGAAATCTCAGGCTGAACAGAGGGAACTGTTTAGCAGAGCCCTCATGAAATTGATTTAAGTTTTATGAGGAATTAAGTTACAGTTTTTGACTCTGAACTATTAAAACCAACCATTTAGCCAAAAATGTATTTGGGATTTAACATTTTCTTTTGGAAAAACATCTTAGAAGTGACGTACCCTAGTCACTTCAAGGCTGTGAAACTCTATTTTAACAATATGATGGGGCCCGCTTTCAACCAAAGCAAAGTTAATAATAATATGGTCTAAGATCAAGACTAATAACACATGTGGTTTGGTATCTACTTATAGACACTCTGGGAGTTGTGTGGTCTTTTGTGATAGTCATTGGGGCTGATTCTGGGTTGGTGAAAGTAAGCTAATCTTCCATGGCTGTTGCCAGGAACCAACTCACATGACTTATTATACTTAGGCAAACAATATCCTGTGTTATAATGTGGAAATATAGAAGTGTGGCAGAGCCAAAAATCACCCTGAACAAACACAAGACTTCATCACCATTTGGAGTGTCAGCACTATATTCTGGCTCTGAAGAATATGGTCGACCTTAGTCTATTGGGACAGTTCTTGTGACTGAGTGCGAACTCAAGACTCCTCCTGATTGTTCTCCATCTGATGACGTCTGTTCACATCACAGCTCACACCCAGGGTGCTTTACTCTCCTGTGGTGGGGCTCCCGGTCCAGCAGGACAAATGCATTGTCAGTGAGTGGCCTTCTCCCAGGGACCGATCTTTGGAAATCAAGGGTGAGCACTGAACACAGGTCTACAGAGCTGTCCTTACACATGGACAGGCATTCTTACTATTCTAGAGGATGGGGACACCTGTGCAAACCTGAAAATTCTTCCCTTTCCAGAAAAAAAGCAAACACACAACATTTTTTCCTGTAAATTAGATGGTGATAGGGGATCTTAAGGGTTCCCTGAAAACCATGTGGTAGACTTCAGGTTAAGAACTTTTGGTGTGGGGGCAGAGGAGATGGTTGTATAAATGGTGTAGTTTGCTGGGAGGAAGGAAAGGGCTACTGAAAATCCACTCTTCTGCCGGGCTCAGTGGCTCAGCCTGTAATCCCGCGCCTTTGGGAGGCTGAGGTGAGTGGATTGCCTGAGCCCGCGGGTTCGAGACCCGCCTGGGCAGCGAGACCTCATCTCTACAATAAATCAAAAAATCAGCTGGGTGTGGTAGCGCATGCCTGTAATTCCGGCTACTCGGAAGGCTGAGGCGGAAGGATCGCTGGAGCCCAGCAGGCGAGGCTGCGGTGGCCGGGAGCGGCCACTGCACTCCAGTCTGGGCGACTGAGTGAGACTCCAACTCAAAAAAAAAAAAAAAAAAAAGAAAATCCACTCTTCTACAAAAAGCTCTCGTTCTCAGTAGCACAGCCCTATGCCTGGATAGCCACCATTAACAGTGTCTTCCTTTGAAGTAGAGTGTCACGCCTTGAGACCCTGTGAGACCACAGGTGGCAGGGTGGTAGAGTAGGCAGGCCTGGGTCCAAGCTCTAGAATTGTGTGGCTTAGGGTTTTTCATCATGCTCCAAGGCAGCCAAGATTTAACCTTCTGTCCACACTGCTAATGTGAGAAATGAGTGTAAGTGCCAAACATATAAAATAATGGACCTGCTTAATGGCCAACAGAAATTCGCATGGCCTCCTTGAATTTTTAGTGTACCAAATTTAGATGAATAAAGCTTCTCCTAAGAAGCTCTTTAAAGTAATTATCAGTAGAGATATAATAAAAATGACCTAAAATGATTCTTTATCTAAGGAATCTCCTTATGAAATATTGTTATGTCAGATACATTTCTTTAAACTTCAGTTTTGTCATCTGTAAAACAGGAATAATAAAAGCACCTGTGGAATTGGATTGTTCTGACGATTACACTAGGTAGTCCCCATAAAATGTTTATCAAAGTATGTGCTTTCAATGTTAATTCAACAAATTTTTATTATATACCCACTATGTATAAAACACTGTCTAGTGTTAATATTATTATTATTACTAGATTACTAGAAATTCCCTTGGGTAGGACAAACTGTTATTGTCAGCTATTAATACCTTCATCATTCTAGAATGATCTGTTAGGTGTCTCAGGGAGTGGGGCACAGGACAGCTGAGTTTTGAGGGAGAATAGTTCTGGTGCCAGGAGCTACTAGCATAGAGAACGCAGTTTAGGCCATGGGAATGCCACACAAGGACATGGAAGTCTGGAGGTAGGTATAAACTGGGTCTATCCAGAAAGATGGAGTTGGAGGATGCAGAAGAGAAACTTCACTTAGTCACAATGAGGGGTGTCCACTCTTTTCATGGTTTCCAGTAGTGAATTAAAACAAGTAATGAAGAGGTATCCGCACAGTGGTACATTTCACCATGACCAGAGACCATCAGTCAACACTCTTTGTCATCATAAAGAGAATCTTCATGACTAAACTGAACTTCTGGAGGCCAGTCATAACTTGTTAGCCAGAGGCCTAGATTTGTGCTCCTATCTTGATGCCTTTGCCCTCTGCTCATCCTACAGGATATTCCAGCAATAGCTTACTGGGCTTAAAGTCTAAAAGGAAGCTTTCTTTGCCCACAAAGAACCAGCTGGTTCCAGTCCCTCCTGGAGAGCATTGCAGGGGGGCTAACAGGAATTAGCAAGAGATCCCAGGCGAGGAGGAAGTCAGTTAACAGAGAAAAATCTTGTGACTATTAAATGGGTCAATATCCATAAAGCCCTCAACATGCTGACTGGCCCATAATAAGTACAACATCAGTGTTTGTTAAATAACTGACCCAGCTGCTTCTCCCTCCAGGAAATTTCTTTTCCAAGGCCAACCTGAAAAGGATGGGCTTTGCTTAGGTCTTATTTTAAAAGGCATCATTTTCTGTACAGCAGATTCCCACCCAGGCTCTTACGGGGATACCACAAGACTATATCAGAGCAAATAGGGACATCTCACAAAATCCATCCATGGGGTAAAGACTGTCTCTACCCGGACAGCTGAGTAAGATGGCTGAGAAAATGCAGTCAGGTCATGAAAATGGAATCCAGTGAGGAGAGACCCTGGGCATCATCACCAGGCTGTTTCTGAGCCCTTACAAAGTCATGCCATGGAGTTAAGTCTATCAACACCCTGAGAAGCAGCACACCTGTTTAAGGGAGATGCACGCCTGAGAATGGACTGGATCACAGGCCTTTCACTGACTGAGCGACATAAGAAAAATACTTTTATGACCATTGCTTTGTTAAACTCTGCTGTCTCCATGTGGTTCCTTGAGCTGTGGCCGCCATGTTTCCACAGCCTTGGCCCACTCCTCTACCTTGGGGAGGCGAATCTTTCTCTCACTCTCTTTCTCCCCCCCCCGCCAATTTACTTTCTAAATAAACTTTGCTTAAAAACCTCAAAAAATACACTGTTATTTTTTCAGTGCTTTTCTTCTAGCATCTACAGATATTTTACAGAGAAAAAAACCCATGAATAGTACAAGTAAAAATCAAATCGAGGGCTGGGCTTGGCTAGGTGGTTCAGCCTGTAATCCCAGCACTTTGGGAGGCCAAGGTGAGTGCATTGCCTAAGCCTGTGGGTTTGAGACCAGCCTGGGCAACTTGGTGAGACCTTGTCTCTACAAAAAACAAAACAAAACAAAAAACTAGCCGGGTGTGATAGCAAGTGCCCGTAGTTCCAGCTGCTTGGAAGGTTGAGGCAGAAGGATCACCAGAGCCTAGTGGGTCTAAGCAGGGGTGGCCGTGAGTATGCCACTGCACTCCAGCCTGGGTGACAGAGTGAGTCTCCAATTAAAAAAAAAAAAGAAAAGGAAAAGAAAATTAAAATTCTATAGTGACACTCTATGATATCCTAATGGAATAAAACCAGCTTCAGTATGCTGTTTAAAGAGACTTAATCTTGATACAGCCAAGGTTTGAACTATTTGAATTGGAAGAGTGTGATGCTGTATGAAAAAGAACAGTGGTGGTTTTGTTTTGTTTTTCATTCCTATCTAGCCTTTGGATTTGGGAGCTAGAGGAATCGGACATCTGGTCACCCAGGTAGGCAAGTCCGGGCATTTGTCCCAGACATGCTCAGGGAGAAAGAGTGATTTGCATGGTGTTCTCAAAACTCTGCCAAGAAAGAGATTCCAAATGGACAAAAGGATGGGAGAAGAAGAGCCAGCCAGAACTTTTGAAGATCAGTGTTGTACGGCAGGTGCTGTGGGCATCAGAACGGGATCAGCTGTGTCCCCTTCAATTAGTTCCTGCAGAGTTAGTTTTCAAAAGAGATCTCTATTTCACGCAAATGACAGAGGACAGGGAGCATGAGCAACCAAGAGAGCAAACTCCACTCAAAAGGATCACAGTGACAGCTTCTTGTTTCCTTACTGCTCAGTTGTCATCCTCCCTCTGTCCTCTTTTTGTGTCTGATTATAAAAAATAGAAGTCACAAAGCATGGTGGGAAGCACACAGGGTTTGGAGTCAGCTAGGCTCTGCCTCTCACCAGACACGAGGCCATGGATACTCTCCCTAGACTTTCTGGCTGTGCTTTCTTCTTTGTGGAACAGTGATGATGATATTGAACTCACCGCACATTGTGACTATTAGGAACACGAGTGTATCTCACAGAGTATAGTGTCTAACACATTTGGTTATCTGCGATACATGCTTATCACAGCAAAGGTAGAGAATTCAGAAAAGTCTGTAGGAGAAAACTATGCAGAATTCACCACAATTAACAACTGCTATTATTCCTTTGGTGTTTTTTTTCTTTTAGTTTGTTCTCTTAAGCATATTTGTGTGTATCTGTGTGTATACTAAAATACATATAAATACTGTATAATATCCATATAATATTGTCTCTGATTTTTCCATTGTTTTTCTGATTATTTTCCAATGTCACGAACATTCTTCAAAATAAAACTCCAATGGCCTCATTTTCTCTCATTGTATCACCATATATTCATGTATTAAACTTTCCTCTCATGCTAGACAAGTTCTTTCTCCCTAACTCCTTCCTCTGACAAAGAAGGGCAATCTGGTACAGAGCACATGCTCATCTTTGAAGTCAGGGCTCTTTGTTCAGCCAGGCTCTGCTCCTTGCTAGCTGCTTTGAACGTGGGCAGATCTTATTATCACTGAGCCGCCAAGTCTTCACCTGGTATTCAGGATGAAGAGGATTTCTACCTGCAGTCATTCCCTAAGGTGGCCATAACAAGTTGCCACACTCTGGGCTGCTTAAAACAACAGAAATGTATTGTCTCACTGTTCTGGAGAGTAGAAGTCCCAATCAGTGTGTCATCAGGGCCATGCTCCCTCTAGGGAAGAATTCTTCCTGCCTCTTCCAGCTCCTGTTGTTTGCTGACAATCTTTGATGTTCCTTGGCTTGTAACAGCTCTACCCTAGTCTCTGTCTCCGTCTTCACGTGGTCTTCTCCCTTGTTCTCTCAATATCTCTCTTCTTTTAAGGACACAAGTCATTTGATTTAGGGGCCACCCAAATCCAGTATGGCATCATTTAATTTGCTTATATCTGCAAAGATCCTATTTTCAAAGAAGGTCTTGTGTACAGGCATAGGGGATTAGAACTTCAACATATTTTTGGAGGAAAGGGTCACAATTGTTAAGTAGTGTTGGGGGACCCACAGCACTACTTAACAGAGATGTGGAGAAGTGTGCCAATGTAAGTTTGAAGTAACTTTCTAACTGTAAAAGTACTGTCCTAGTGGGAATTGCCACTTTTAAAGGTTTTAGGTAAAAAAGGAACGAGTTTTAGGAAGGTAGAGTTTCATATCTCTTTAAGTTGGGGTGTTTGGCCATCACTATAGAGAAGCACATGTTTGAGCTTTGAAGGTAAGAAAGCAAAACCCAGTGGAAGAATCATGGCACCTCAGAAGTCCCAGATGCCTTAGGAATGGTCTTGCCAGCTGATGGCCTTCTATCTCACTGACCTGGGCAGCCCATGGTGGTAGGAGAATCTACGACGGTGAGTCTCAAATAACTTCTGATATTTTCTCCCATGATCCATTTCAGATTGATATTTTTGTAAACTACAATAAAAATAAATTGTTAGAAAAATGAGACCAGGCATGGTGGCTCATGCCTGTAATCCGAGCACTTTAGGAGTTCAAGGTAGGAGGATCCTCGAAGCCACAAGTTCAAGACCAGCCTGGGCAACACAGTGAGATACCATCTCTATAAAAAGTTTTTTTTTTAGAAAGCAAGATTTATCGAGAGGACAGAAAAGCTCCCATAGTGGGAGGGATTGCTCTAAAAATTAAAAAAAATTTTTTAAGTAGTGCTGTGTGCCTGTAGTCCCAGCTACTCAGGAAACTGAGGCAGTAGAATTTTTTGAGTCCAGGGGTTTGAAACTGCACTGAGCTATGACTGTACCACTGCACTCCAGCCTCAGTGCCAGAGAGATCCTGTCTCTACAAAAAGAAAAAAAAAGAAAGAAAGAAAGAAAAATGATCACAGACATTGTTAAATTACCATCAGTTTCCAATTGATTCTTAATTTCTGTCCATATCTTGTCATGGGCTCATAGCAAGCAGCTTGCAGACTGGGACTGGTCCGCGGGCCACACTTTGAGTCATGGCGCTTGGCTGCAGCCAGGCCACTGCAGAACAGGGGCCCCTTTGAACCGGGTCCCATTCCCAGGCAAGAACACTCTTCCTTCTGTGCCTCCAAGCACAGATTCCCAGCCTCTAGCCCATCCCAGGGGGCATGACTGGCTGGGGAAAACACCCTCCCCACCACACCTGTGCCTCAGTGTTTTCTTTGAGTTTGTTTTCCCACTGACTGACTTTGCTTTCAGTCTGGTTTTAAAAACAGTTTTCTGAGTGAACGCAGGAGATCCCAGCAGTCCCGACACCACGGCTCATATGGAATGTATTTAGAGAAGGGAAAAACTCAAATGGAGTGGTTATACGATGTTGAACTGGCTTGGACATAGCGTGGCTGGAATTTCGGAGCTGGCTTTTGTTTGCATTCGTCATGAAACATTTGTTATATGAGCTGCTGCTACTGTTACTAAAGCAGCTGCTGTGAGGAACCTTCTCAATGGCTTCTTTTTCTTCTGTACATGAGCTGACTGACAGTGCTCGCCAGCTGAGGATCTTTACTCTCCTGTTCCAATGCCTTTACCACGATCCTTGTGTAACTTAGGGAAGATGGTTTCCCCAAAGTGACACCTGACAGCACATGAAATGAAGATGCCTTTTTCCACCAAGTGATACTGGAGTGATACCTTTTTTGTTGTCATTTTTTAGTTAAGGTTGCTCTGAAGTGCAGTGGCTTGATCACAATGATCATGGCTCATGGCAGCCTCAACCTCCTAGGCTCAGGCGATCCTTCCACCTCATCATCCGAGTAGCTGGGACTATAGGCATGTGCTACCATGCCCAGCTAAAATCTTTTTCTAATTTTTGTAGAGATGAAGTTTTGATGTTGTTCAGGCTGGTCTCGAACTTCTGGGTTCAAGCAATTCGCACGCCTCAACCTCCCAAAGTTCTGGGATTACGGCATGAGCCATCATGCCCAGCCTGGAATGGTATCTTTGAATGATCATGCCATCTGCCTCTGATCATAAAGGTGTCTTTTTATTAGTTCTTGTCATTTACATTTTCTCCCACAAGAGACCTTCAATAAAACCCTGATTTGCTTTCTAGATAATCTTTAAAACATAATAGTTTGGAGACTCATCCTAGCAACATCCCAAAGGTAATAATTAATCAATTACCATGTAATGCATCTTATTTTTATTTATTTTGCTTTTGAAATTTTACTATTACTATCACCCCAAGATACAGATGCTGGAAGCAGTGCTATGGTAGTTTGATTCACATCATGGCTACACAGAATTGCATGGAAGAAATGTAAGACATCTGTAGCTAAGAGCTGTAAACATGAAATTGGAAACAGAATCTTAAAGTTCATGAAGTTAGGATTT
This sequence comes from Cephalopachus bancanus, assembly GCA_027257055.1. Classification (NCBI taxonomy): domain Eukaryota; kingdom Metazoa; phylum Chordata; class Mammalia; order Primates; family Tarsiidae; genus Cephalopachus; species Cephalopachus bancanus. Next base: position 2,173,849 of record JAPVLO010000006.1, read on the forward strand.
TCCCTGTTAAATATAGTGGACTGATTACATGCCTTCAATGCTTGTCCTTTGAAAACTATCATTCAAATGATAGGAAAGGAATGATAATTTTATTAAAGATTGCCAAATCAGCCAGGTGCAGGGGTTCACACCTGTAATCCCAGCACTTTGGGAGACTAAAGCAGGAGAATTGCTTAAGTCCAGGAGTTCAAGACCAGCCTGGGCAACATAGCAAAATCTCATCTGCTACAAAAATTATTTAAAAATTATTCCAGCATGGTGGGGTGCACCCGCGGTCCCAGCTACTCAGGAACCCAAGGCAGGAAGATTGCCTGAGCCCAGGAGGTTGAGGCTGCAGTGAGACACTGTGATCATGCCACTACACTCAAGCCTGGGTGACTGAGCCAAATCCTGACTCAAAAAAAAAAAAAAAAAGCAAAACCACAAGGACAAAGTGCTGGAAAAGGATGGAGTGGAAGACCGACCTCCACCAACTTCTGGAAGAAAAGCAATTGGAGGCATGCATCTGACTAGGTAGATCACAGGAAGAGCATTGAAGGTATTGGCAGAAAGGGACATCACTGGGAGTGCCAGCATACCCAGTTGAGCACCCAGAGACAGAGAAATGTCAGCTCTGGGTGTCCCCGACAGAAGAGCTGGGCCCGAGGCTGGCAGTCTGGGCGAAAGCAGCTGTTATCTCCAACTCTCTCCGTAGCTGCAGGGAGCTAGGCAATTGTGGGATCAGTCCTCAGAGAATAAGGACAGAGGTTTCAGGTGGATTTGCAACCCAAAGGAAAGGAAGGGACAGGCATGGGATAAAATAAGAGCAATTAAGTGACTGGTACATCAGACACGAACCTTCTACTCTTGTTCCCACACCAGCAACCAGATGCACGTTCCATGTTCCTAGCCCACTTCACCTCCCAGCCCCAAAGCAGATGTTTGGAGAATGTTTCAGTGGGAAAACTGAACAAACTCCAGAGGAAAAAAACTACAATCATTAACAAATGTTTTTCCAGCAAAACTTCAATTGCTTCTTGATGATCCTAAAATAATGTCCGCTAGTCAGCACACCTCCCTCATTGCTCTACGCTTGCTCTTCAGTGCCTCATCTTTTGATCCAAAGACAGATAAATGTCACCAGAGGAAACAGAAGGGCCAAACCAACCAAAAAAGAAAACAGGAATCTGAAGCAAATAGAGATAATACAGAGAATAGATAAAAACATTTAAAAAAATCTCTATACTTTTCAGAGATTTAGGATGATATGTGTCCAATAACAAAAACAAGATGTTATGTAAAAAGAAAAAAAAAGCTGAAAAAGAGAAGATTCAATAGAATGATTGGAATACAATTTGAGAAATCTGGCTGAAGGAAAATGTTGAAGAGATGAAAATTGAGAGGGAAAAAAACAATAAAGCACATAGAAAGGATGAATAAGGGTTCAAATATCTGACCATTAAAATCATTCCAGAAATGTAGCGGAGAACATGGTGGTGGTAAAATCATGAAAGAAACAAAATTTTTTTAAAATTCCCAGAAATAAAAGACATGAGTTTTAAGCTTGCAAGTATCTACTTGGTGCATACACTGAGACATAGTGTTGTCAAATCTCATAAAAGGAATAAAGAGAAGAATCCTGAGAGAGAGAGAGAGAGAGAGAGAGAGAGAGAGAGAGAGAGAGAGAGAGAGAATGAGAAGTAATAAATGAATGCATGTATGAAAATGTCCATACTGAACCAAATTGACAATCAAGCGAGACAGTAGAATACTCAGCTTTTTAGATATTCAAGCAACTCAAAAGAATTTGCCTCCCTTGCACCTTTCATTAGGAAGCAACTTGGGAATATGTTGAAGTAAAATGAGCTATTAAATCAAGAAATAGGTTTCAGAAAACTGGGGATTCATGGAGAAATATAGTAAAGGGAAGTTGCAGTAAAGCTGTGCAGGCTGTTCTGTGAGCAATGAGGCTGGGGGGAAGCAGGAGCTCAGAGAACACTTGCGGGAAGGAGGGGAGAGACGGAGGGGAGGGGCAGATGGAATGGATATCCTTATTTGAAATTAATATTTAAATAATATCAAAAGTAATATTGGCACAACAGATCTAATCGCATATATGAACATTTTGATAAGTACAAGGAAATCTAAGCAAATAAAAAGGCGATAATTCCAGGAAAAACAGTAAGTTGTGCACAAAATGAAACAAAATTACAATGTCCTACATGGATCAGCGGCAAACAAAATGTATACAGTCACAGTAATGTAAACAAAATGATGTACACAAAGTGTAGTTACAGCCATATTAGGAGGACAGGAAGGAGGGAGGAAGTGGAGGTAAAGGTCATAGAATAAGAGAACTAAATAATGTCTCCAATAATCAAGGAATAGTAGTCTGCATACTAGTTATAAATAGCATGGTGATTATCAGAAGAAACACCTAACTGTGCTGATCATGGCTCTGTAAAATCAGATTTCATCTTCAGGGTAGTAGAGTAGGAAACTGCTGCTTTTCATTATATATCTTTTGGTACTATTTAATTTTCAATTATATATATGCATTACTTAAAAAAATTAAGTATAGGAAAAAACCAGGGAGGTAAGATTCTAAGAACATGTGTTCTAAAAAACAGTTTCTATAGAGTCTCTCTATGACAACACAACAGAAGCATCTAGAAGCACATGGTAAAGACTGGGGAGGTGAAACCTTCAAGTCAAAATTCTGAAACCGCCACTAGGCAAGCAAAACTCTCCTGTTCTCTCACCAGTGGGGAATTATGCTAGATGTCTCTATGGGTTTGTGGGCAATGGAATGAATGTGCTTAATACAGCCCACAAGAAACCACACACACAAAAAACTTCAGCAGGGTTATGTACGCAGGTATATATCTGTCTTTTCATGGCATTCTTTCATAGTTCCATGCCATTTGCAAGATGTGAAAAGCTAGGACATTGTATATTGATAAAAATGTCTGAGACATTAAAAAAAATACAGACCAGGAAATGATACTTTTATTTGAAAAATATTTAGCCAGACAAGAATAGAAGCTTCCATTGTAAAATGTTGAATCATGCAAAATGGGTAAGGATTGTACTTCAGCCCAGCAGGGGGTACGTTTTATAAGCAAAGAATGTCAGAGAGCTAAGGCCATGAACCAAGAGCACAAAGACAGTTCTGAAATCCTTTGTCTAGTGCCTGTTCCACATCACCACATAAATCCCTGGGGTGGACCGGGACCTTGACAATTTAGGCATGAAAGAACAGGAAGACCACAAAGTCTTTTCTGAAGATCTACTATTAACCTCTGGGGTCAGGTTTCTAATCTCTGCTGAAGCTTTAGAAGCATTTCAGCTTTGTAAGAGTTATCAGGAAACTCCAAAAATGGAAATTTGTGGTGACTAATTCCACCCCCTAGAAATACTCTTACTCAATGCAAAGCATATTACTGTCAGCTCAACGAAAAATTGCTCAAAGTAGAAGTGATTAAATTCTAAAATAGAAAAAAATTCACCTCTAAACAGAAGGACATTGGTAGCTCCACCACATACTCAGATATTATTAGCTAGCTTTTCGTCTGGGGAAATGAATCATGAAAGAAAGCTGTGTACACCCAAGTTTGGCCACTCTGTGTAACTCAGGTAGACACATGGGGGTGGGAGGGTGGCATCTGGGATTCTCCACAGATCAAGGTTGGAACTCAGAAGAGGTGAATTTCCCAGAATGCATAGGGTGGGAGGCAGGGGCTGGAAGAAACTGTTCTGAAGGGACAATCTCAAGGGATCCCAGTGAAGGAGGCCAGGAAGCCCAGAGGACAGTGTCAGGGGACACAGGAAGCTCAGGCCCAGACACAGGGGAGTCTAGGTGGTCAGGCAGGGCAGTCGTTGGCATTTGGAGATGTGGGGTGGGACACCTTCCCCTCACCCCACCCACAGACAGTGTGAGGCGTGCGGGGTCAGCAGGAGCTGATGGATGCCCAGTACTAGAGGGTGGCTGGGTCTTAGGTGGGCAGACTGGGAAGAAAGCAAGAAGGAAGAGTTCAAGGAGGGGGAGCCTGGGAGCCAGGCCACGTTTCCCTGCCACGCTGTTAGGAAGCGAGGAAGCCTGGGTGGTAGTCAGATGGGAAAAGGGCAGGGAAACAGGGGGAGGGTGACACATGGCCCTCTGGCAGCAGTGGCTTGGCCACTGGCTCTGAAACTGGTGAGTGAGTCAGTTCCAGGTTGCACCACAGAGAGAGCTGAGGCAGCTGATCCTTCTCCTGCCTTGGGCACGGTTGTATTAATGGCAGGGTGAGTAAGCAAGGGAGAAACTGGGGAACCCAGCTCCAAGAGGCAAGGCCAACAGGCAAGGGGTGACGTGGGTTGTCCTAGGCCCCACGCCTTCTACACTTCAGATACTCCTGGGCCTTCACTCCTCCAAGCCTACACTCATGTTATTTTCTTCTGTCTAAAATGCCTCCTATGCACCTTCCAAGGCCCAGCACAAATGTCTCCACAAGGTCCTGTGCCCCCAGCCCTGTCTGTGATGGCTTTCTAGTGAGACACTGTCTTCGTCTTTACCACACCCTTCCTCAGGACTGGCATATTGCAGACACTCAAGTACTTATTTGTTGGATGTGCTTGTTCAATTTTTCTGTTATTTTTAGATCATACCTGCTATTTAAATATTAGTTTTTGAAGGGAGGTTCCAAGCTTTGCCTATACAACGACCACTTCTCTGCCTAATCCTGAATTGTACCTCACATATTTAAAATAAAATGACATATAAAATAAAATGTAAATAAATATTAGTTTTAACAGAAGAGATATTTTCATGAAGTTATTACTAGAAAATCAAAATCTGGGCTGGGCAGGGTGGCTCATGCCTATAATCTCAGCACTCAGGGAGGCTGAGGTGGGAGGATTATATGATTCCAGGAGTTCAAAAGCAGCCTAGGCAATATAGCAAGACCTGTCTCTACAAAAAAAGAAAAAAAAATTTACTGGGCATAAAGGTGCGTGCCTTTAGTCCCAGCAACTTGGGAGACTGAGGCAGAAGGATTGCTTGAGCCCAAGAGATGAGCCTGTGGTGAGCCATGATTGTGCTACTACCCTCCAGCCTGAGCCACACAGTGAAACTCACACTCAAAAAAAAAAAAAAAAGTCTGTAAATGAAGTTCTCTTTTCCTGTCAATCTTATATATAATAAAATTAGAGATGCTTTATTCTGGAAAGAGAATGACCTCAAGACACGAGCAAATGAATAAGCAAGTAAAAAATATGGTTAAAATTATATCATTTGACTAATTATAATTTTCAATAAAACAATAATAGTTGAAATAGGTCAAAAGTATGTATATTATACTGCAATTCACACTTTCATAAAATGAATTAAATATGTCCAGGGGCTGAATCCTGATGACCAGGTGATGTTTCTATGAGCTGAACGAAACTATCAGCCTGTGGTTATAGAGTTCCCTTCAGGAAAATGTTCACTAAAAAACCACAAGCATTTAGGAGTTCATTTAAAGGAATGTTTACATTATGTATCAATTCTTAATTATTTGCCCAATAGCTACTGTTAAATATGCCTTCAGCTTGGATTTTTAGACACTGTCTTAAAGGCCTCACACTACTGCTCCCTACCTTCCCTCAACCCCCAACAGACAGATATCAGATGCTGCCAAATAGATACATTCTCAAAATTATTTTCTTCCACATGAACTACCACACACTGGCTTAAGATAATACACTGGTGATCTCTGATAATTTCTGAATTCATGTTTCTTGGTGAACAGACCATACATTGAGCACAAATAATCTACAGATTTTACTTGTAAACTCTTACCTTCAATAGCAATATACACTGTGAATGTTTAGTACCACTGACATCGGAATTAGTGATTAAACATAAAGAACAGCTGGGCTCGGTGGCTCAGCCTGTAATCCCGCGCCTTTGGGAGGCTGAGGTGAGTGGATTGCCTGAGCCTGCGGGTTCGAGACCCGCCTGGGCACCGAGACCTCATCTCTACAATAAATCAAAAAATCAGCCGGGCGTGGTAGCGCATGTCTGTAATTCCGGCTACTCGGAAGGCTGAGGAGGAAGGATCACTGGAGCCCAGCAGGCGAGGCTGCGGTGGCCAGGAGCGGCGACTGCACTCCAGTCTGGGTGACAGAGTGAGACTCCAACTCAAAAAAAACCCCAAACAAACAAACAAAAAACCATAAAGAACATTGTTAGAGTGTCACAAGTTTATGGTGTTTTGTGGTGGGTCTGGGGACAGAAGCTTGGATGTTGGTGCTGTCATGTAAGACTTGGTGACTGTGGACAACTTGTTCAGGTTCTTTGAACCTTGCTTCCTTGTTCAGAAAACAAGAAAAAGAATATTTCTTCCTTAAGAATCTGTGTAAGAATTCAATGAGATCATTTAAAAGGAAGTGGTTTATAATTGCAAATTATCATGCAAATGATTATGACTTGGAAACTATTACTGGTTTTGTGACCTAAGACAATTTTGTTAGATGTGAGTGCTGTGCAATAATGAACTTACTTGTTTGAATATGGATGGGTACACACACACACAATCCAGTGCCAACATTATTAGAATCTGAGTCGAGGATGTGGCTGGCGAAAAAAAAAAAATCCTGATGCAGAATATTGATAATAAATGAGCCAACAGCAAAGTAGAGTCCTATTTTCATCGATGATAGTTGAATTATTTAAACAACTTCATTGGCTTCTGTAGATAGATACTCTTAATTTCTACTAACCATCATTGTATCTTTGTGAGTTTCTAGAATATTTTTGAGTTTTTTTGTGCCACAAAAACAATAGGAAGTAGGAAATGAGAATGGAAATGAAAGATGAAAGACAGCATCTAGGCTTTGTAGAATAATGATTTTAAAAAGCAGAGTTAATGGTGTGTGCTTAACTATATAATCTGTATCTATATCGTTTACAACTATCACCCACATAAACTTATTTGATTGCAAAGTCCATTCCCCTCCCCCCAGTCACCGCTGGCTCTCATAAAGTGCAGTTTGAACTACTATGATCAATGCAATCAATTGAATATTGACTCTTTCTGATATTCATAGTCGCATTTTTAGGCCCCAAATTGAACTGTGCTGAAGTATTATGAAGACTCCTGTCTGCAGATGCATTATCTGTATTAGGAAACCATTTGCACTTTCTTGAGAAAATGGAGAGACATTGCCACCTGCTGGACAAAGGTTATTCGTCCATTAACAGTGTCTGAAGTGTGTGGTTCTACAGATGGAAAACAGTTTTTCAAGAGCTGAATCTTAGGGGTCTTATATAAAAATTCCAACAGATCTTTGGGCACTCCTCCTATATCTATTAAATAACATGGTATATAACAGTCTGAAATATTCAGCATTCAGCATAAGTTAAGGGTAACTGGCCTCAATCACATCTCAAAAATGGGTTTCATTTAGTTAATGGTCTTAACTCCCTGATATTTCTGGTAAGAGTTCAGACATGAAAACAGATTATTATAAACAGATGATTCCCGCAGGAACTTGGATTAGGTGTGTCTTTCAGACCCTCAGCTTATCACTGTAGTAATATTTCCAGTTAATGTATTCCCTATGATTGTTTCAGGAGCAGGGTATTGGCCAAAATATGATTGTCCCCCCCTCTTCCTAAGTCAGTAAAGCAGAAATATTATTTGTTAAAGGCACACAATTTTATAGTCATAAATCAGCTGTAACTAATAAAATAAGTCAAGTTTCATTACTTTTCTCCCTCCTTTGCTCCCTCCCAGAGAGCTTGAAGTCTTAGTTTCTCTCAGTCACAGCCCTGTCTCTCTCCTATAATGTGCTTAGTAGGTCGGCTAACAGCTAATTTTGATCATTCTTCATATGTTAACGCTGGGCTAAGGACTCTACATGAACTTGACCAAGTCTCACAACAACTCTGTGAAATAGATAGTGTTATGTATTCATCTTATAAGGTGGGGAAACAGAGGCTTAGAAGGGCTATACCTTGTCTCTGGCTATGCAGTTAATACGTGGAGAAACGGCTCTAACATTCAGGCTGTCTACCCCAGAGCCTGTACTGTAATCATTATAATATGCCGCCTTCTCCATAGACATGCATATGATATGGAAAGAAAGGGATGGGAATCGTGGCCTGAGAGTTTGAGTTGGGACCCCTGCCTTCTTTACTTCAACATCAACAGCCACAGGGTAGAACGAATTCTGAACGAGTAAGCCTCCTGCCGGGATTCCGTCCTGTCCCCTAGGTGGCGATAGCCCCACAAAAAAATTTCAGAATTGCTAAGGCAATAGGGACTGTCCAGGACTATTTTTTTTTTGGGGGGGGAAGCACCCCACAATTGTGCTAACAAAAGATAGAACAAGCAGCCTCAAAACATTCCACATAATACTTTGTTATCATAATAACTCAGATGTTTAAGACCATCCACCAAAACCTGCTTTTGTCCTGGGTCGCATGGGCAGAACCATGGCAGAAAGAAAACCAGAAGTTCCTCCTAATTCCGAACTGCCTTTCCTTAAAGAATGACTATTCTTTATTGTGTTAAACAGGCCAAAACTTTCATAATTTAGCATTTGTTTTAACTCAACCCAACATTTTGATTGGTAGATGAGTACAAACTTGAATTATTTCCATAGCATAGTGTTTAACATATTTGTTATTATTTATATTTTCTAGCAAGTGTCCTCAGATTTGAACAGTGTGATGCAAATGAAATCAGAGTACACCACTCGACTTCTAATGGAGGTCTAATTATCATTTGTGCATAATTTTTTAAAAAACACAAAACATTCGTACTCTATCCTCATTGGTTTTTTTAAAAAAATTTAAGTAAAAAGAATATTTTTTAAAAAATAAAGCACTCCACTTATAAATGAACTTAAATCCTCAATTTAAGTCACTTGTTTGGAATTTGTGGCACATTTTTTCTTTGTAATGGTTGGCTATCAGATTCTCAAGGTAGTCCACAAAAGTCTAGTAAATTCCCTAATTGTGGTTCCGGTGTTTACATTTGTAATGGAAACATGTCAAAAATGAATACTAATGTAATGCTAGAATGGAACGTAGTTAAATACAAGGTGAAAGGATTGAACACATGAGTTTTCACCTCCCTAGGAAGGAGGAAGGTAATGGGTTAATAACAGTTCATGTAGTTCTAGATGCTAGGTGGCGCAAATGAACCAGAACAGCTTGGCTATTTGCCAAGTATATGAAAGATGTTCATATGACTGTTGCTATTACAAATATTCACATGTTCCTTGTCTTTAATTTGATTATTTACTTTGGCCGGTACCACCACTGCAATTTTAGCTCCTAATAATTATGACTAAAAAAAAAAATATTGAGCCAGACTCGGTGGCTCAGCCTGTAATCCCGTGCCTTTGGGAGGCTGAGGTGAGTGGATTGCCTGAGCCCGCGGGTTCGAGACCCGCCTGGGCAGGCGAGACCTCATCTCTACAATAAAACCAAAAAATTAGCCGGGTGTGGTAGCACATACCTGTAATTCCGGCTACTCGGAGGGCTGAGGCAGAAGGATTGCCGGAGCCCAGCAGGTCAAGGCTGTGGTGGCCGGGAGCGGCCACTGCACTCCATTCTGGGTGACAGAGTGAGACTCCAACTCAAAAAAAAAAAAAAAAAAAAAAAAATATATATATATATATATATAGATTGCCCACAGCATGTCAATTTTTAGGAATTGAGGAGAAAAGGTATTCATAGGTACATTAACACTCACAACTCAGAAATATGTGTCTTATCTTGTATTTCCACATTTTAGTAGATGACTAGGGCTTGGTCTTTCACTTCTCTGGGCTGGCTTCAGTCCCTCATTTTTAAAAGGTGATAAGTAATGAACAAATGTAATGGAAATTAATCAATAAAAATGATCTTGTATATAATCATATGTAAAGATTATATATATGTTCAACCAGTGAGGTTGCTCTTACCCAGTAAAGTCTGCTTGGACCTTGGGTCTCCCTAATTCAAACTCATATTCAGGACTGGGCAGAATTTTCTGGATGTTCATTCTAAAGTATTTGCTCCAATATCAGCGACTACCCCTAGTTGGTAAGAAATATCTGAACATATTCTCTTGGTTATCCATTATGCTGAAACTTTAATTTTTATTTGATCTCAAGTACTTACTATCCTGAACTTCTTCTGAGATATGCTATTCTGTCTCCATGAAATGTAAACATTAATATAAAATAACTATTTTTAAAAAATTTCTAAAGATGAAGTTACTCAAATATTTTGTTAGAGACAAATTAACATGATGTCAACGTATCTTTCTACAAAAAATGAACAGGAGGAAAAGCAGTCAAGCTGTCACTGAGGAAGGTTATTTACTTCTCTGGATGATGAGTTACTGGAACAAGTAGTATTGGTTTGAAATAATTCATGAATATCATTCCAATCTAATATAAGTGACAATCTATTTGACTAACAGATATTACCATTTGTACTAGCTTCTCAAATAGTCATTGCTACTAGTGCTATGTCTTCTGTAACAAGACTGGTATACATATTTTTAGTATTGCAGGAAAGGAATAACTAACAATCAGCACACATTTGCATTTTTTTCACTAACAGGACAAATATTAAAGAAAAATGTCCAGTGATGTGCTTGCATCTCAATTCAACTCTTAAGATGGTCACTTAATCTACAATGGCTTAAGGGTCACCAGACCTTTTAGTATCTGAAGATTTTGAGATTTTCTTCTCTCTGTTCTGTAGTCTTCTCTGGGCTGGCTTCAGTCCCTCATTTTTAAAAGGTGATAAGTAATGAACAAATGCAATGGAAATTAATCAATAAAAATGATCCTGTATATAATCATATGTAAAGATTATATATATGTTCAACCAGCGAGGTTGCTCTTACCCAGTAAAGTCTGCTTGGACCTTGGGTCTCCCTAATTCAAACTCATATTCAGGACTGGGCAGAAATTTCGGTTATAAATTTCTTCAATAAAAGTCAGGAGAAATGATTTTCCCATGGCATAATTCATGAATTTAGGCTACAAATACACAGGTGAAGTGGATAAATGACTAAAGTCATGTGTAGCCACTCTTCTTTTAACCTATGTGATGAGAAAACAATGCAGATGCTAAGTGTTTTTGCAGAGGCTAAAATGTATTAAGAAGGTGGCCAGGAGTGTATACTCATCTCCTGTCCTCAGCCTTAGGGAACATAGAAGCCCTTTGGGACAGCGGATCTGTGGACTTGCTGGTCTTTAATGTTACCGTAGAAAAATATCTCAAGAAGATGCCCAAGAGAACACAAAACACAGTAGAAATTACTGAAGCATCCACTCAAAGGTTCATTTTGTTGGGCATATAATGTCAGACAGCTGAGAGAGTGGTGCTGGGGTGATATTCAAAATATTTAACAACCAATTCCACTCAGGAGCTGAACTCAGAATAGTCGCTGAATGTGGCGCTGGTCCAGAGTGCTGAAGATCCTTTCTGTGCCACGAATTACCCCTTTGTTCACTTCACTGTTGAAAAAGGGAGGAAGGGGAAGCCCAGGGTGGCAGGTGCACCCCAAAGGCCATGTAGAAGCGTTTCACTGTTTTAACCACCAGTTCAGCTGGACTGCATAGACTGGTCAAGTGGCCTGGCTCATGAAACCTACACAGGAATACCAGATGTCCTTCATTCTCTCTGAGGTATTTACTACACTGCTATGTCAAACTAAAGGAAAAAAAATCTTTAATTTGTAGGTGGAAAAATTGTGGCTGAAGGTAAGAAAGCACATAGTAACTCAATTTTCAGAAATCTTTTCTCCTTTAATTAATGTGTTTGCAAATCATGGGATGAAGGCCTACAGTTTCTCAGAAGTCCATACTGAAATGGAAAAAATAGAAGTCAGTAAGATATACCTTGACAACAGCTAGACAGGTGGGCCCTCTGGGCTAAGCTTTGTGTTGGTGGTTTATCTGTATTTAAAAAGGCCAGAATAAAAATGTCCTCATCTAAGTTCTCAGGCCCACACACCCTGTGCTAGGTTTTGCCACCTGAATGTTATCAGTTCCACATCCCAGGACGATGATGGTGATGGGAGGCGGCCTCTGGTGTTGATTCACTGATCCTCTTCACCAATGCTTGGACTAGCGTGTGCTCATTTTATTTGCCAACATGTGTCTCAAGGATCTAGTACAGCCCTCTATCTTATGCTGTATATTAGATACACACAGACACAAAGATATGAGGAAGGATCCCAAAAACCCAGAATTCATGTATAAAAATTATGAATTTATTCTTTCATGTTTAAACTTTAGTCACCTTCAAAGTACTCTCTGTTTGATGCAATACACCTATCAAGACACTTTTCCCATTGCTCAAAACGGTGGAATTCTGATGCCTTTTAGTGCTTCTGTCATTTTTTGTTTCACCTCTTCCATAATGGCAAAACATTTCCCTTTGAGGACTTTTTTCATCCAGGAAACAACAACAAAAAAGTTGCTTGGATGAGATTGGGTGAATGGGAAGGGTGGGGCATGCGGGTCATGACATTTTGGTCAAAAATTGCTGAACACTCAGTGCGGTATAGGCAGGTGTCTTGTCATGATGGAAGGTGTCTTGTCACCTGTTTGCCATAACTTGGGACATTTTCCCCACAATTTGTGATGCAACCTTCTCAAAACTTCCAGATAAAAACTTTCACTGACATGTGATCTGGAGGAACAAATTCTAAGTGCACTGTAAGGGGCCCACCCCCCAAAAGATAATTCTGGTTTTTTGGGGGTCTCCCCTCTTATGTATGCCATACAATAAGATAAAGCCAAAAGGAGAAAATAAAAATGATTAGCATTTACCTTTTGCCTTTAAAGAGAGTCTAATTTAGGATCAGACCTCTCCTTGCACAAAGAGCAGAGTTTATGTTGTCATAAAAATCAGTTGCATCAAGGCTCTTTAAATTTAAATTTTGTAAACTCTTTAAATTGCTTGTTATTGAAAAGGCAAAGGAAGCCCTAGTTTCATAAACCAACTACCTAAGGTTTATTAAGTTTCCAGCTATTCAAACCACATTTCCTGTTGAGTAGACACACTTGCAGGGCACACCTTGAGGTTTTTGGTCATGTTCTGACATGTAGGTAAATCAGATTTTTTTTTTGAGTTGGAGTCTCACTCTATCACCCAGACTGGAGTACAGTGGCCGCTCCCGGCCACCGCAGCCTCGACCTGCTGGGCTCCGGTGATCCTTCCACCTCAGCCTTCCAAGTAGCCGGAACCACAGGCGTGCGCTACCACGCCCAGCTGATTTTTTGATTTATTGTAGAGATGAGGTCTCGTTGCCCAGGCGGGTCTCGAACCCTCGGGCTTAGGCAATTCACTCACCTCAGTCTCCCAAAGGTGCGAGATTACAGGCTGAGCCACCGAGCCCAGCTGGTAAATCAGATTTTATTCCTGAATGAGAGTAGGGAGACTATGGCAGCGCCTACCAGTGCTCCACCTTCTTCTAGCAAATCACTGGCTGCGGTAGGGCCACCTTAACTTTATGTGTAACAGGATCCATGGCTCCTTGGACAAAGAACAGTTTACCTGGGCCTTGGTACATGCCAATGACACAGGCACTGTCAAGGTTTGGCTGTGGGATGTGAGGCAGTTCACTGCATTTGGGGCACTCCTTATTTCTACAAGGCAGAATGCCATCTCCCATTTCAGCACAACAAAGCAATAAACAGATCAGTAAATGTGTATCCAGGGCTTGTTGTGGCAGCGGTAGATTAAGGAGAATGGGAAAGAAACAATGTTGTTTCTCTTTCTTTCCAGATGAAATAATAATGAGAAAAAAATAAATGATGGAGTTCTGAAAGTAATTATATTTACAAGGATATTATAGGTAGCTCCTGTAATTACTTTGCCACCTTCTATTTCTTGCTTCTATTTGGAGATGACTCGGTTTGTTAGAATAAAATCATAAACGTATTTTCAGTTTGCTGCTCTATCTATTGTATTGCCAGGATTTTCTACGCTAGAGTGATTCTGTCAAATGGGAGTCGGGCCAGGGGTAATTCATCACAGGGACAGCCTTTCATATCCTGTTTCTGTCCATGAACTTCAGGTGGGCACATGCAGGTGAGCTAATTTGCTCACCCCAGCAACATGTTCAGGACAAGGTTGGTGGAGAATGTTGCCAATTTCAGCCTCCGCTGGGAGAAGCGGAACCATCAAGCCTTTACAAATGGTGATTTTATGTTTGGACCTGAAGTTCAAGGCTCCACTATATTTTGTGGTTCTAACTTTCCTTTGCAAGTCCAGGGACCACCCGTCATGAACTGAAGGGACCATTTCACTCTTTTTTAGGGTGAATAACCCTTGAAGCAGACTTTCAGGGAGCAGAGCTTGCTTACAAAGGTTGTTACCTGGGTCTTTGTAGATACTGAGCACGCCCTTGAAGTAATGAGGTAAAAATCTTTCCAGTAAAAGCAGCACATCTTCCAACTCTTCAAGAATCCCCACGAGCAGGAAGTTTTCATTCACGTTCAGCTTTGCTCTTTCAAGGGCCCACTCACCAGGCTCCCTTTAGGGATATAAAAATTATGTTTAAATTGAAGAGTCATTTTTGAAATGCACCAATAACATAACAGGTTTATCATTTCTATCTCCCACCCCCATTTGTATAAGTCCAAATCCTGTTTCCTTCAAGGACCAGACCAGATGTAGCCCCATCCAGAACCTTCCCTGGTTCTTCCAGCTAGTGTTCCCTGCCCCACTCACAGTCTCTCATCTGTTTCCTTCTTTCTTTTTCTTTCTTTCTTTCTTTCTTTCTTTCTTTCTTTCTTTCTTTCTTTCTTTCTTTCTTTCTTTCTTTCTTTCTTTCTTTCTTCCTTCCTTCCTTCCTTCCTTTCTTTCTTCCTTCCTTTCTTTTTTCTTTCTTTCCTTCTTTCTTTCTTTTTCTTTCTTTCTTTCTCTCTCTTTCTTTCTTCCTTCCTTTTTTTTTTAGTCAGGGTCTTACTTTGTCACCCACGTTGGAGTGCAGTAGCATGATCACAGTTCACTGCAGCCTAAACCTCCTGGGTTCAGGTGATTCTTTCATCTTAGCCTCCCAAGTAGCTGGTACTACAGGTGTGGGCCACTGCATCCAGCTAATTTTTATGTTTTATCTTTTTATAGAGACAGAGGTCTCACTATGTTGCCTAGGTTGAACTCAAACTGCCTGGCTTCTCCTCTGTCACTTTCATGTGTCCTTAATACTCAGCCCAGGGCCTTGAACTGAGGAGGCTCTGCCTAAGTATTTATGGAAAGGTGAATACAGGCACAGCCAGTTAAGTCCCAACAAATACCTGACCAAGCGATGACTAGAATGATTTTTTAATAGGAGGACCAAACTGAACCAATCAAATGAAATTAGAAATTTTGAAATATGAAACTTATTGATATAATGTATATGTAGAAATAAAAATAGGTATTAGATCATGCCTGTTAATCATCTCATTCTTTTGAAGACTTTAAAGATAAATATTATTATTATTTTTAATTACAGAAGGAAAATAGCTTCATCCCATTTGTAGGCCAGATCCCTGAATATAAGAGAGAAAAGCCCAGGAGTTGAGCTTCAGGCATGGCTGTCATTTGCCATTTGGGGAAATTTGGGCAAGCCAGGGGTGTTTTTTGAGAAACTGTAAAAATTATTCTTACCTAGCTCAAAGCATTGTTTGTAAAGGCTGAGCAAGGTGACTTCTTAAAAAAAAAAAAAAAAAAAGGACTCCCTTTAGGAAAAAATTATAGCTTCTAGGTAATCAGCTTTATATTTTTAATTTTTTTTAGAGATGAGGTCTTGCTCTGTTGCCCATGGTGGAGTGCAATGGTGTGATCATAGCTCACTGCAGCCGTGAACTCTTGGACTCAGGCAATCCTGCATTAGCAATCTGTGAACTCCTGGACTCAGGGAATCCTGCATTAGCCTCTAGAGTAGCTGGGATTATGGATGCCACCACATCCAGCTAATTTTTGTGCTTTTTGTAGAGATGGGGTCTTGCTGTGTTGCCTAGGTTGGTATTGAACTTCTGGCTTGTCTTCAAGCAATCTGCTCACCTTGGCCTCCCAAAGTGCTGGGATTGCAGGCCTGTGCTACCATGCCTGGCCAAGGTGACATTCTGAAAGAGTTATGAGAATCATCACATGTGCACCAAGATAAGCATCATGGTCTCCTCAAGATTAGGAAATACACAATTTAGAAAAGATTTTAGGGAGACCTCATCTCTACAATAAATCAAAAAATCAGCCGGGCGTGGTAGCACATGCCTGTAATTCCAGCTACTTGGAAGGCTGAGGCGGAAGGATCGCCGGAGCCCAGCAGGCGAGGCTGCGGTGGCCGGGAGCGGCCACTGCACTCCAGTCTGGGCGACAGAGTGAGACTCCAACTCAAAAAAAAAAAAAAAAATCTTCATTGTGATTGGAAAGTGAGTCACCTGGCCCCAAATCTTCCCAATAACTGAAGCACTAAATGTGGGCCAGGTAGTATTGATGGTCAGGACAAGGGTGGGGGCAGGGGACAGGCCACTTGAACGCAGGAAGTTTATAATGAAGTCGAAAACTGATATTTCTAGTTTCAACATTTTAACCATAAGCAATAACAACAACACACCTAATAATGAAGCAGAAGTCACAACGTAAGTAAGCAGAAAGGCACAATGAATGTGTTGCAATTTAGAAAGAGTGGTTCTCCTTTGGTCTCTTCAGAAACACAGGGATCCCTAATCAAAGTCTCCTGTGGGGAATAGCTTCACTTCTTGTAACAGGGTTTATTTTCCATCAAGCAAGGAGAATGCTTCATTGTTGTGACCATTTCTTCTCTGGGCTACAACATTTGTCTAGGACAATGAATTTCAACAGTCGCTAAACTAGAATCATCTTGGGAGGCAGCGACACATGCCCGCACCCAGCCTTAAAGACTGTGATGAGGTAGGAGTTCTTATAAATACCCCAGGATGCCCATGAAGGATGTGGGCCGAACACACACCCTGAGTGCAGTGGCCTGATCATCACTCACTGCAGCCTCAAACTCTTAGGCTCAGGCTATCCTCCCATGTTAGCTACCTGTGTGTGCCACCACACCTGGCTAATTAAAAAAAAAAAATGGAGGGGGGGTAGCCAGGCCACCTTGGCCTCCAAAGTTATCAGATTACAGGCCTGAGTCAACACACCCAGACAGAGTAAGTTGCTTTCTAAAAAAAGGCATGTCTTCAAGTAAGGTTGACAAGTGATCACTAGAAAGCACTTTCCTCTCTGTATATTTAGTATGCCTCACGAGAGAAGGGAGTATGCCTCACCTTGGAATTATGGATGTGAGCTTCCTGTGCCTCAGACCCAATCTGACAGACCGTGAGGGTTGGGGGTAGTTGTTGTTTAAGCTCAAGTCACTGTGGGGGAGCAGGCTGGGTCTTGCCCCTGATCTGCACTGTCCCATGGCTGGGTAGTGACAGCTATGCTTTAGTTATAAAAATAGGTTTGGTTGGCATTCTGGTTACACAGCCCTAGACAGTGGTCCCCCGATGCCTCTGTCAAGCTTTAATTTTTCAATTTCACTATTTACAGGACATTCAGAGTCTCAAATGATATCTTTAAAGGTGAATAATAAATATGAACTGAATTCCAGAAGGTTGAGAGACCAGGTCTACAAAAGTTTTCCCCTATCCCCAAGTGCCAGGTTGGAGGGTCTTCAGCCCCTGTTGTGCACATTCCACGCCAGAAGTCTGTTTCCATCTTTACCTGCATCTGGGATGCTGTCCACAAAAATACGGAATGATGTAAAATAGCCTGGGGTTGGAACACTCAGGATAGTTTTCAAGAATACACTCATTGATATCCTAGAAAAGAAAACACAGTAGTGAGAGGTGTTGGCATCTTGGCAATGCTCTGTCAAATACCACAGAGTTTAAGTAAAATTAGTGCTTAAATTACATGGGCAAGCCCTGAGAAGATGTAGAGAGTGCATAGATTTTATGAGAAGGTTTTCTTTTTGGCCTCCCAGCATCCGGGTCCACTGGCCAGGTACATGTATGACCAGGCCATTTCAGCAGTGCTTGCTCTGTCTAGGAAACTGCATTTCTGTACTACCCCGTGGTTCCAAGTCTTCAGCTGGGTCACAAGCACCTTGAGGACAGTTGTGCCTATAGTACTTTGTGGTGGCCCTAGAAGTTGCCAGTCAATGACGTAGGCATACAATTGGCACTTAATAAAAGTTTCTTGAATGAATTCAATATGACTTCATTGTTAATTAATTCTGATTTAATCAGATACCTGAATGGACAACCATGTAGAAATCTGTTTCCATGTGTATCCATGTGCCCAACAAACAATTAAGTATTAAGTAGTTTCATAAGGGTTTGTAAATTTTAGAGGGGCCATAAAATAATTTCAATGTTATATTAGCTTAGAGAGTGACAGGACATTTATATACAGACATCTTTTCACTTTCAAAGGCAACAGTCGTGGTTTCCAGATCTTCTATTTCTCTTATATGAGGTTGAACTTGATGGGGGTGAGGAGAAAGACTCAAAACCAACTTTTTTTTAAGTCAGAGTCTCCTCTGTCACCCAGGCTGGAGTGCAGTAGCCATGCTCACAAGTCACCACAGCCTTGACCTGCTGGGCTCAGGCGATTCTTCCACCTCAGCCTTCAAGTAGCTGGAACCACAAGTGCGTGCCACCATGTCTGGCTAATTTTTAATTTGTTGTAGAGGTGAGATCTTATCAAGTTGCCCAAATTGGTCTTGAACACCTGGGCTTGGGCAGTCTTCTCACCTCTGCCTCTCAAAGTGCTGGGATTACAGGCATGAACCACCATGCCTGGCTAAAACCATTATTGAGGTAGATTATACTGGATATCCTAGATAAGACAAGCTTGGTTCTCAGGTATTTCTAAGAAGAAACGATAATGTAATTTACAAATAAACCAAACAGCTCTGTGGTGTTTCTCCAGAGACAATACTGGCAAGGCAGATGAAAAGTGGATATAGCTCTCGAAAGTGGCTGGTGAAGTTTATGGGTCAGTAGAAACTACTTATATCTTATATAACTGTGGCAGGTGGTTAGCTATTAAAATTTTTTTAGTTTGAGTTGGAAATGAGAAAAATATAATGCAAACTTAAAAAAAAATAACACCAATCCCTTAACAATGACCCTTCATACTTCTTTTGTTTATATACCAATTAAATACATTACACAATTACAGTAACACATTCAAATGAAATAAACACAGTCAGCAACAAACACTTGCATGTACTCAAGTACTTGAGTTTACTGTGGGAAGCAGAGGTGTACGGTGTCCAGAGAGGAATATACCAGCAGATAGAGGGGAGTGCCTCAGTCCATCCAGCCATGTGGGTGAGTGAAGGGTGGTTAAGAGCATCTCATTGTATATGAAAACCCATTAAGAATGCAAGACGTTAGGCCCAGAATATCGTCCTAAGAAACATTTGGTACTGAGAGATGTATGTCCAGGGATATTAATTGCTGTAGTATTTATTACAACAGAATATGGCAGAACTTAAATGTTTGTGAGTAAGGGATTGGTTTAAAGGGAAATTACGGTACATTCATATAATGAAATACTGGATATCCACAAAGGATGAAGAGGAACTACAGGTACTATCCTGAAAAGTGTCCTTGTTAGGTTTTAAGATGAAAAAAAAAGTAGACTCTATGACAATATGAATGTGTAGGACAAAAAAGAAAGAAAGAAACACGTTTACATAAACACAAAAATATCTTGAAGGACACACGCCAAACTATTCCAAGTGGTTATTTCTGGTGGTAGGCATAATGGAATATGGGAATACGTTTTTGAAATGTTAGCTTTTATTATAATGTATGCATCTTACTTTTATCACGAGAAAACTATAAAGAGATTTACACTTTGTAAAACAAACTGGGGCTTGTGTGGGAAGGTGACTGGGCTTTGCCACAAAGAGATGTTCTTAACCTCTTTCCTCCCTCATACTCAGAGCATATCCCTGGTAGTTGGCCTTCCCCCAGGGACCTGAGCCTTTGGTCTGAGGGACGCAGTAACTGGTGGCAGCCTTCTCCTATGGCAGTGGTGAAAGGAGGGGCCCAGGAGCTGGGTAAGAAGCAGAGTGCGGGGTAACTCTGGCCCAGGCTGAGGTCAAGATTTCATATCTAAAATCAGAGTAAAGCAATAGTGCTGGGGAAGGGGAGACACCCATGGATCTGTCACATACACAGTCAGTCCCTCAGAGACCTGCATTCATGGGGACCGAGGAACAGAGATGGCTAAATACCCTGACAGACATTCTCATAGCACCTGCATACTTGTTTAAGTTGTAGGACGGGAACAGACTGTGCACCCCATTTCCAGCGTTTAGCATCCTGTCTGGAAAAATATTGGACAGCCAATAAATATTGGATAGCAGAGTGAATAAATGGCAGGAGACAACAGACAAGACACAGCCCCAGCAGCAAGAAAGAAAGCTGACGTCTACTTTCTTGCTGACTCTGCCAGGATTCTGTCCCTAGCAACCCCAGGATGGACGGAGCAGGCAGAGGACCACTGGATGGTTGGTGGGGGGAAGGGCAGAGGAGGTGCTGGGACTTAAGAAGGCCACTTTCCTACTGGAATCCACAAATAACCTCACAAGGTCAATTTATGGGAAGACATAAATTCCCAGTTTAAAAAAGTGTAGTTAACAATTCTTTTCTTAGACCAAAGCACATCCCAGGGGATTTCAGAAAGTCCCATTTGAGCCCATTAAGTTGACTAATGGCACTCATCACAACCCAGGCTTTGGAAATGCTATAGGAGGACATAATGAAAGACGACTCAGCTTGAAGATCCAGAGATGAGCTGTGAAGCCCCAGGCACTGAGCTGCCAACCGCTTAGTCACAACCACAACAAACAGATGCTGCTGTCCCAGCAGCTTGAGGACCAGGGGCCTTTGGGAAACTGCCCCTGTCCTGTTCTGATGGTGTCTTTCAGTTTCCTGGGACCATTCAGTTTCCCCAGTGTTAATGACTTTATCTTTGGTGTAAGGCTTATTACCCTGCATTGTTTTACAATCACTTATTATTATTAATTATTATTATTAGAGATGAAGTCTTGCTATGTTGCCCAGGCTGGTCTTGAACTCCTGACCTCAAGCAATCCTCCTGCCTCTGGGACTACAGGTGGAGAGCTACTGCGGCTGGCAAACAATCACTATTTAATACCAAAATTATCTTAGCACATGTATTTTTAAAAATAATATGCAACTTCATTTTTTTCTTCCATGCAGCGCTTCTAGGGTAAGATTATATACAAGCTCAGGAAATCTGCAACTCAAAGGGGAACTTCTGGTGATTCTGAGAAGATGGTCACTCTTCATCTACCAGCCAGGACCCAGCACTCTGACCCCATCTTAGTCCCTAGGGCTGGATCTCTTCCTGACCTTTCCTGCCCAGTGGCCAGGGTTCTGTTAGAAGCGAATGGACTTCTTCCTGGTGCCCACAAATGGGACTTCCAAGGTGGACCAAGTGCCACTGGACATCTCTAAAGGACCTTTCCACCCTGCCTTGCAGGGCTCATCCGTGTGTCAGCGCTTGCTTCATCCACTTTAAGGCTCACTCTAGAGACCAGACACCACACTAGAATCTGGAACATGTCCCACCCATCCCCAAAGTGGATTTTCACCAGTTCTGCTTCCTCCTCCTCACCCTGCATGCTGTCTGCTCTGGCCCGAAACAGAAGGGCTTGTTTATTTCTCTGTAGGTTGAGAACGTGACAACATCTTCCTCTCCTGGATTTCTAGTTTTAATTTTAGAAAGGGTAGAAGGATTTAAATCCTAGGTAGAGTTAATTTTTATTTCAAAAGGTAAATTTAGAAAATTCATATTTTATTTGTCCTTTTGTAAGCTCACACCTTGTCTAAAAATTACCAAACTGAAAAAAAAGACATTTTATACAGCTACATGTATCTGTGTGGCCTATAGCTTTAGAAGCAGGATTTCTGGATCCTTAAGGGGTCACATGCAAAGTTCTCTGAATGAGGAAGGGAAGATTTTGGTTCTGGTTTTAGCTCTGTGAACTAATTAGCTGGGTATTCTCAGGTAAATCATGCCATCTCTGAGCCTCAGTTTCTCCATCTATACAACAGGGGCTGAGCCACATAATTTGTCTGTGCAACTGTGAGTGGATGTACCTGGCTCCCAAATTAACTAGCTTTTAGAATAATTTTGAAATCTGAAGATATAGAAAAGGTGGTAATTTTTTGGATTCTAAAACCTATGAATAAATAAAAGGCTTTCACTCTGCATATACCATTTACATTTTTTTCACCTCTCATGAATGTAGAGAGCTTTAAGCAGCGAGGTTGGTATCAGATATATCTAAGTTCAAATCTTGGCTATACTACTTGCTAGTTGTGGAGTCTGGCAAACATCTACTTTCCAGAAGCTCAATTTCCTCATCTGTAAAATGGACACAGTAACACTTGCCTCACAGCCCCTTTGCTAAGATCACCTGTGCCAATTATTTTACCTGCCACTCAAATCTTAAGATGATGCTGTCTTTATTATACCTTCAGCATTTCAATTCCTTTTTCCTTTAACGTATATTTAAAAACATCATTCCTGGTGATCCCCTGTATAGTTTTTAAAATAGTGACTCCAGCTAACTCATAGAGAAAACAGAGAGGAAGAAAAACACGGAAATCTGAAATACGCTATCCATGTTAAGTCAAAACAACAATACAATATGGTGGAAAAACATATGTTATCATACAAAATACACCACAGTGGAACTTGGAACTTAAAATCTCTGCACATGAAACAATGTAACACTATGACGTAAAAAGCTCTTTGTCAATGTGGATTTAATATTGATTTGGGAGCCAATCGTCACAATCTAGGAATACAGATATTAGTGAAGAGGACAATTTCATATACTGGCTATGTCAGAAGTGGGAAAGAGAAGAATGACCGATGTCATTCATCATTGAGGCAGTACCCGAATCCTTGACTCATAGGCACACCATGGGAATCTGGGTACAAATTTAATGGGCTAGTCCACTTAGAAAAATGGAATGCATGTGGTCTAAGCTAACTTTTACTACATCATACACTCTTCCTCATAAGCCTTTTTCAAGTTGTTGAAAACTGCTGAGCCAGAACTAAGAGTCAAGCAAGACTTTTTAGGGAGGCTTAATGGATTTGTAAGTGACAGATGGCCAGATCCCATCATTCTCCCACACCACGCTCATGTCTGGCATGAATCGTTGATGACATAATCTAGTTGAGATGGGTAGTGTCCTTCAGAATTCTTCTCAATACAGCTTCCTAAGAAGCACCATCATCAGGTAGAGTGGCACTTTGTTTTCCCTGTTGTAAGCATAGCATGTGATGCTGGATGCTTAACTTCTGTGGCATCTGTTTTGGTGGCTTTGTGGTCCTTTATATCACTTCTGAGTTTATGGCTGTGTATCCAATGGCAGAGTGGAAGATAAAGAATTTCTAGGTGGGTGAGATATCTCTCTACATTTATTTTAGCTAATATCCTTATTCAATGGGAGCTCTAGTTAGTCCAATAGAACTCTTAAATCTTAAAGCTGAAACACTTACAGACACGAGAGACCAAATATTTTTTTGTAGTTCTTCATTTGGACTCCAAGATTGTAAATTTCAAGATTCTTTTGCACTAAACTAAAGAAAAAGAATCAACCACAGCTTAACCCTGAAATATTACATTATAAGATAAGGACCAACCCGGTATCTAGCTCAGTTTTCATTAGGTTTCAGTGGGCTCTTTCAATTACTGACAACAAAGTTTACTGAGCATCTGAGATGACTGTGGGCAGGACCCTGTGCAAACTGTCAGTGCAGCTCCCCAGAAACATCCTTGTACTTCTTGTGTTTGAACAGAGTGTTACTAAAACAAGGAACTGTGGTCCTTGAGGTCAAGGGGTTTTGATGCTTTTCAGGATGTGGAGCCCACAACTACAATGATTTCACAGAAAGTCTAGAAAACTCAGGAAGCCTAACCAAATAAAACACCACCATCTAGATAGAGTCAAGCTGGCTAATACACAAGTGGTATTTCTATTTTATAGCAAAATATTTATCATACTATTATTTAAAAGATCAGAAAATAATAAACAATGCAATTATAGACATTAGTAAACTGTAATATATTTCAATATAAATAATCGTAGTCATTTGAAAAGTTTACAAAGAATATGAAACTAAGAAAAATGCTTAGATGAAAAAATCAGGATAACATTATATATATAGCATGACTATAACAGTGTTTTTTTTTTTTTAGAAACGTGTATTTTTAAAATAGAGTGGAAGAAAATTGGCCAACAATTTAAAAAAATGGTTTGAGATGGTGGAATTATGGACCCACCCTTTTTCATTTTTAATCTCAAAATTTAATCTCTTAATGTATATGTGCTACTTTAAAAAAGTGATTAAAACATTTTTGTCAAAGTAATACACGTTCATGTAAAAAAAAAAAAGCCCCACAACAAACATTATGCAAGAGATAATAACCAAAAGCAACTGTCTCTTGTTCGTCCTTCTCTGCCTCTCAGTTCTGTTCTTCAGTCATAGGAACTCCATTTAACTGGATTCTATCTCTTACAGCGACTTGGCTTACTTCCTTGTTTGGCTGGAGCACCTCCTCAAGTAACATTTTGCTCTGCTGTTTTCTAGCTTACAATGTTGCTGATAAGGAATTTGTTGCTAGCAACGTTCTCAATACTTTAAAGGTGATGCATATGTGTGTGTGTGTGTGTGTGTGTGTGTGTGTGCACGCGCGTGTGTATTAACATCATAAGAAATGTGCATGTGTGCTTTCACATTTCTCTTTTTAACATTAGTATGAGTATTCTGAAACCTCACTGTGGTGGATCCAGCATTGCACTAAACACTTAGTAGGCCCTTTTAATCAGGAGTCTTTATCTTTCAGGCCTGAGATACCATTTTCTATTGTGTGTGTGTTTAAATAATTTTTCTTTTTTGTTTTATCTATTCTTTAATTCTAAATTTCCTTGTAAATGAATTTTGAAACCTGATTGATTTTTTGTGATTTTTATTCTTTCATCTTTTCTTACTCCTTGTCTTGTTATCTTCTAAGAAGTTTCTTTCATCTTTCAAGTCCTTGTATGAATTTTTTTATGACAATCATGTTAATAATTGTCAAAATATATGATATGTGCTGATCATTCATGCTGATTTCCTCTTTATAGCATCCTGCTCTTTTTATGGATGTAATATTTTCTCTAATGTCTCTGAGGAAATTAAGTAAAGCTCCTTCTTAAAGCATTCTTCTTTTTCCTGAAATATGCTTCCCTTAGGATTATTGTTTACATTTGCTTAGTTTAGCCTCTTTCTTTTTTTTTTTTTTGAGTTGGAGTCTCACTCACTCTGTCACCCAGACTGGAGTGCAGTGGCTGCTCCCGGCCACCGCAGCCTCAACCTGCTGTGCTCCGGCGATCCTTCTGCCTCAGCCTTCTGAGTAGCCGGAATTACAGGCATGCGCTACCACACCCTGCTGATTTTTTGATTTATTGTAGAGATGAGGTCTCGCTGCCCAGGCGGGTCTTGAACCCTCAGGCTCAGGCAATCCACTCACCTCAGCCTCCCAAAGGCGCGGGCCAGGCTGAGCCACCGAGCGCGGCTAGCTTCTTTCTTTTAAGGTATAGTCTTTCCTCAAGTATCTACAGATCTTTGCTTGTCCATTCATATTTAATAATGAGTTAATAAACGCCGATGGCAAGTTGTGCTGACATCATGAGGTTTATCAACCCAGTGAGCATCACTCTCCTGCTAGTGATTACTTAATGGCCAGATTGAGAGATTTTTTTCCTCTGGAGACATTCAAATTTGGGGGGAAAAGAATCAGACTTTTGCCTGGATGACAGCTGCTGGCTGCTGGACTTTCCCAGGTGGGCTCCTCTTTCACTAGAGATCCCTGGTTGATCCTTCTGCTGTCAGCCTCTGGCCTTATCTCTGCCCTCCATCATGTCTGGCCTTTCCAACAAGCCCATCTGGGGTTCAGGCAAGTTGAATTCTTATTCAGCTATATTTTCTTCTCCAAATGCACTTCAGGTTGCGGCTTCCAGGTCCTACTTTATCAATTACAAACTTTTTTTTTTTTTTAAGAGATGGGGTCTCTCTCTGTTGCACAGGTTGGAGTGCAGTGATGTGCTTATAGCTCACTGTAGCCTCCTGGACTCAAGTGATCCTCCTGCCTCAGCCTCCCAAGTAGCTGGTACTAGAGGTGTGGATCACTGCCCCAACTCAGTTACCAACATTTTATTCCCTCTCTCAGGTATTTGTTCAAGGGTTTCATCCTTTTGTTCTCCTCACTGTTGTGTGTCTGATCCCTTAAAATTTCCTTATCATCAACTTAATAGGGTCTTAGGAGATAATTAAATATTGTGGTCCATTTGCCTTCTTAAACTAAAAACTATTCAACTTCAACAAGGGTTAGTTTCCTGTCCACTCAGCCCCCAAGACCCAGCGCATGCAACATTAATAATAAACAGATGAAGAACTGAAATAAAACCAATGCAAAAGAAAACCCAACAGCAAACATCTAAGACTTTATAAATACTAATTGCATATCCCTGTTTCTTCAAGTTTTGACTCAAATATTAATGCAACATTTTTATATGTTAAAATGTCTATAAATATTAAATATGCTTCATTTTTTGCAACTTAAATTCCTGCCTCTGTGGGAGATTTCTCTTTTTCTCCTTAAAGCTATGTCAAATTGGCAGGAAAATCTCCTTTCACTAAATAAGTCAACTCATGGACTGCACAGCAAGGCACCCTAACCAGCAGGCACCTTACTGTGTCAACAGTGTATTTCCTGAAGAAGCAGGGAGACAAATGTAAGCAGAAGTTTATGTGTAAGGCCAACATAAGAAGGCACAGGCTAAATAAGTGGATCTGGGTTCTCACTGCACTATCAAAAGAAAAATAAAACACAAAAACGTACGAGAACAGTGAGGAAGTGCCTGACCCCTGGGCCCTTCACGCTTCTCTGTCCCTAGGGTTGGGGACAGATTGGCATCTCTCTCTTACAGCCCAGAAAAACCTTCCTGTCTCAAATGTGAGGCCTGGAATGTGACGTTGACCACTTTTTTGGAATGTTTAAAGAATGCCAGTTGGATGCCTGAATTAACCATCATTTTGTGATAGAACTCAGGGATAAATCATTCATTCACTCTCTCTGCTAGAACTTGAAGTTTCCTAACGATCATTCAGAAAAAACTGTCAAAAGGACTACCACAGGTGGAAGACAATAAATTAGCATACTCTGTCAAGATAGAGATGATGTTGACTCCATAGTTATGGAACGTGGGGAGGATGCGTGATGGAGGATCAGTTCAATATTTATGGCACAGGCTGACTTCAAGAGATGCTCGCTGTGAGTGAACTGCAGGCAGTGGTCCTGACCAGCTGTTTCCTGTTGGTCACAAGGCTCTCAGAGGCCATGGTGGGAACTTCCATGAGGCAATCCTCTTTGGTTTGTGGTCACGATCAGGTTCAGCCAGGGAGTCGAGCCAGGATCAATGCCACGAGGCTCACAATCACCCTGATTTCTGCCCTGTTCCCTCTTCCAGTATGCCACCATCCTGGGTGTGATGGTGTTAGTGTGAACCTTGGCATTACTGCCTTCTTCTGTTCCCTTAAGGATCCTTCACCTCCTCACAGGCATCTGGGCTCTCACTGGTTCCTTACCCTCACTCCAGCCCATTCCAAAACAGCTCTCCACTTGGTGTCTGGTAGAAATAATCTCATAAATTAATGCACACACAGAAATAAATACGTGATCAAGCTCAGTGTGCTTCCCAGAAATATTTGCATTTTAGTGCAAGACAGTCCTTTAACCCAAAGAAATGAGGTGCTAATGGTGAAGAGAGGGAGAAAGAAGGAAGGGACTAACCTTTATTGAATATCTATCACTTTATTCAATAGAAGTTTACGTAATGAATGAGAAGTACACTGGATAATTATTTTAAAGGAAGACTGTTCAGGGCCCACTTTCAACTTCGTGAGAGGCAGGAGGGATTCTTTTTAAATGGAGAATATATCTGCAAAGGATGCCACAAAGCACACTGCTCAGGCTGTGTGCCCTTTGTCTTCTCAGAGGGCTAAGGCTCCCAGAGGTCCTCTAGAACTTACTGTCAGATTCTGAATTCTTCTCAAGTTTCTAAAGACTTCCTTCCTCTACAGCCAGGAAGAGAGTTGAGTGATCAACTCTCTTCAACCTTATGGCAAATCCAGGGCCCAGAAAGGAGCGATTTAAGGGAGTCCCGTAAAAGGGAAAGTTGAGGTTCACAGAGGGTCCATGGTGGGGGGGCAGTGCCAGAGGGAAGTGCTCCAGGACCCCTGCCCCACCCCATGCCAGAAGAGCTCTGCTTTACTTGGGCTTATATACTAGATTTTGTATAAGACTTCATTTAATAAAAAGTTTCCAAATCTGAGAATCATTTCTCTAGGCCAGCATGATGCACTGAAGACATTTGATCAGCATGACCCTATTTCTGAGCTCTGCTCACTGTGCTTCTTTCTGTCTTGTTTCCAAGTTTTGTTCCCCACTTCTGGTAACTGAAGCCATGTTCTGCTGCCTATGTCTCAGCCTCTGTTTTAGTAGTTTTCTCAGTACCCCCGGTTCACTGAAATGCTAGAAGAGGGTGCTCCGATTTGCTTTTGCTAGGTGTCCTGTCCTCGGGAATAAAGTCTTGCTCCTGAATATCAAGTTAGTCAGCTGGCTCAGTGAAGAGTGCAAGCTTTTACATTGTCTACTCCTGGATTCTGGGCCACTTACTGGGACAGCTTTGGCACTTCATCATGTCATTTCTGCTTCAACTTGCCCACTGCCACTCTGTGTTCTGCTGCCCCAGTGGGACCTCAGGCTGACATGCCACCCTGTCACATACTTCTCCCCTTGCCCTATATAAACAGGTGATTCTGACTGTAGGGCCTAGGAAGTCTGATCTCAATAACCGGATCATGACTACTCTCTCCAGTGATGAAGGAGCACCTTGTGGAAAAAACAACGTGATAAAACCTTTTTCCTCTTCCTCTCCTTCCTGGGTTCCAGGATGTTGATAGCTCTAATCCTCTGCCCACCTTACCCTTCAAGGAGAAAGGGGTATACCACACTCATGTTAACAAGAGGAAGGTATTTTTATGTGTACAACAGCACTAAATGCTGTGCTGTACCACTTTCTAAGTATCAAAAGTATCTTTTGAAACACTGGCATCTTTTATTAAAAACAAATGTAAGTTATTGTAATTTTGGTCTATAATGTCAATATCAAGCATTTCCAGCAAAGCAAGTCAATTCCTTGGTTATTTTAGTTTTCGTTAGCCATTGTGAATGAATAGAGGCCCTATGAGTCTATAAAAAGCGGGGACACCAGCCTGGTCTTCAGAAAGGCACACAGGTGGGGTGCTGGGCTGGCTTCCCTGATTGAACTCTCTGAACCTTGTGAATGCCACACCTGTAGATCCAATGCTATTCCAAGCTGCAGGGCAGGGGGAGCTGCCAAGTATGCAGAATTTGCCAGATTGTGTGGTTATTTTATTAGGCGGATAAATGTCTACAGATTCTAGTGTAAAACTGCTGGGCCCAGCCTAGTTTTGTACAAACATTTTCAAAGGTAAAAGTGGAATATATGATCAGTCACTAGTTCTCATAATTATAGTGTTCTTGGCTAACAATCATTTTCCTCCTGCTTATAGTGTCTGAAACATTAGCACAAAGAATGTCTTTAAGCAAAGGTTAAGCCCCAATAGGAGTTACATATAAACCATTGGGTGCCCCAAATTTTGTGCTAAGTTGGACAAGAAAATGACATTAAATTTTTTTGGCAAACATTTTTGGCATACTTTCTAAAAAATTTTTAATTTTGGATTCAGGAAGTACACATGTGTATTCATTACATAAGCATATTGTGGTGGTGGGAATTGGGTCTCAAGTGGACCATTCCCTAGATAGTGAAGAGTGTGCCCCCTAGGTAGTTTCTAAACCCTAGCCCTCCCACCTCTCCCCTTATAATGTCCCCAGTGTCTATTACTTCCATTCTTGTGACCATTTAGCTCCCACATTTGAGTGAGAACATGCAGTGTTGGGAATACATTTTATCTAACCATAAAATTGTAAGGACAGAATTTAGGGATTGGTTGAAAGAATACTGAGGAAAAAGATGTGGAAGAGAGCTATTACATCTTTAATGCCATTGATTAGAAGTGAAACACAAGATAAACTTCACCTGGGATTCTTACTTTAAATTATCAACCAGAATGTTCTAATACAATTTAAACCTATGATGTTGTTATATAATCTAATGTGATTTTATCTCAGAGATGCCTAATTTGGTGTAGCTCAAAACCATATGCTCATTGTGTTTAAACAATTCAAGCTGAAATCTTCAACAAACTAACACCAAGATTCTTTAATTATATGACAAATTAAGGCATCTACTGTAGATAAGGCATCATATTAGGCATCCTGGCTTTAAGTAGCCAACAAGTAATTGTGTTGGTCTTCATTTATCTGTAGTTTATAATATGCAGCCATGTGAATATTAATATAGAATATCTTCTTGGTAGTTGATTTTTAAAATTTTTTATGTGATGTTGATGAATGCTCATGCCTTATAATGAAATTTGTCATATTGCTATTTCTAAACTAATTTTCTTTTAGTTTTTAAATTGTAACTTCCCCATCCCATTATTTTCAGCCTCTTTTTTCAATAAATGAACCTCTCCATTTTTAATAGATGAATTTAATAATTTACTGAGATTATTGAAAATACTTGGATCTATTTCTGGATTTTACCTTGTGCTTTTTAAAAACTTTGCTCTTCTCTTTTTTTTCTCTGTCTCTTCTTTCTCCTTTTCATGTCTTCTGCTGTTTTAAGAAAGTTTTCAATAATATTCCCTTCCTGTCCTCTCCTGCTTTAGAATATAAAGATTGTATTTCTATTCTTTTCATTAATTCACTTACACTTTTTTTTTAACATTCTAAGAATTTTTTCAAACATATGGTTCTGACATCTTAAAAAAATAAAAATAACAACAAAGGAGCTTAAAATACTCTAATTACTGGGAGAGTCTAAGGAAGGGCACAAAATTTTAAAAATTCACTCATAAATAGATGACAAGAAAGATGAGTATATGACAGTCACTTAATTTTTAACATTTGAGCTTCATTAAATTTTTTCTAATAAACTCTGAAGTAATTTGTTTTTTCAATATTCCTCCAAATCTGAGAATTTTAGCACCTTTAGCCATTAAACACTACCTACCTCATCTTATTAATGCTTTTAATTTTAATCTTTAAAAAGCATAAACAAGTTTTAACATTCATTATTTAACTCATTTTACCAACATATTTAATCAATGGCTCTGTTCACTGTTGCTTCTTGTACCCAACATCTTCCATAATTCATCTTTTAATTGTGCTTTTAGTGAAGTCAGTAAGTAGTAAATTGTATGTTTCTGTGTCTGAAAAATTTCTATGGAGTAATTGCTTAGCTGGATATAAAATTCTAGGTTGGCAAATATTTTCTTTCAGAATGATGAAGGGATTACTCTATTGCTTTCCAGTATCAATTATTAACAACAAGAAATCTGCTATCAGCTTCATTATGGTTTCTTCACTGGTCATCTGCTTTTCTTCCTCTTCCTTGATATTGTTCAGTTTTACTCTAAAATATTTGAGTGTATATTTAACTTTGTTTATTCTGTTCAGTATTCTTGGGGTACTTTTAGAGAAGACTCACATCTCTAATTTTAGAATATTCTATCCTCTAATTGCTTCAACCTTGCTTCCCCACCATTTCTCCACTTTCTTTCTTTTTTTTTTTTTGAGTCAAAGTCTCACTCTGTTGCCCTCCCTGGAGTGTTGTTGCAACCTCTTGGCCACCGCAGCCTTGACCTGCTGGGGTTAGGCAATCCTTCCACTTCAGCCTTCCAAGTAGCTGGAACCAAAGGTGTGCGCCACCATGCCCAGCTAATTTGTTTGATTTATTGTAGAGACAAAGTCTCACCAAGTTGTCCAGGTTGGTCTCGAACCCCTGAGTTAAGGCAGTTGTCTTACCTCCATCTTCCAAAGTGCTGGGATTACAGGCATGGGCCACTGTGCCCAGTCTAGAACTTTACAGTCTTTATCCATATCTCTTAACTGATCCACCTATTAGCTATCTACCTGTCTGTGTGTCTATCTCTCTCTCTCTAGATCTCTTGGATCTATCATCTGTCTTTGTCTTTATAAATTGCACTCTTGGTAATTTTCTTATGACTATTTTCCAATTCATAAACTTTGTCCTTAACTCTATTCAGTTTAGAGTTTATTTTATTTCTTAAATTTATATTTCAATGACCATATTTTTCATTTTAATTAATTCTTTAAAAAATATTCTCATACTCTTGTCTCTCTTTACTCAATAATTGTCTTCTCTTTTTAAATGGAAGTTATCCATTTGTCTATCTTTTCAAACATTCTAGGCATAGTTTAATTAAATTCTTTGTCAGATCATTCCTCAAGTCATCTGGAGTGAATTCATATTCTAGTTGTAGATTTTGTTGCCTGCCCTTCTTGGTAGAAGGTTTTTCATGTGCCTTTGAAGGTTTGGGTGGGAGATTCACTCTCTCTCCCCTGCCTCCTTCCTCTCCCTGTCAGTCTTTCTCACTCCCTTCTGCCCTCCCTCTGTCTTTCCCTAGTAGTTCTGAGGTTACTATCATCTGGGCTTCAGGGCCCTTAGTGCAGAATCAGGTCTTCTCATCCCATTGGGACAATGGGAATATTATAAGCTGATCACAAAGCAGGAAAAAGTTAGTTCACTACTGTGAGTTGGTTCACTAGTTGTGAATTTGTGGTTTTGTTTTCCCAATTTCTCTAGGTCTCCAGTCTCTTATAAAGGCATAATTCCAGACAGCAAATGAGCAGCTGCTGTGTTCAGTTTCCTTTACTTGAATGTGAGAGGAAGTATGGCTCCCTACCTCAGGCTCTGGTTTAAAGCACTAAGCCTGGCCTGGACCCCATCTTGGCAGGGGGACTTTTAGTCTCCTTTACATTGCAGGAGCCAAATTTCTGGCTACTACTCTCAGATTCTGGACCACGGCCCAGCTGGCCTGTGGGATCACCACCGTTCACCAACTCTGGTATTGCTCCATGCATGGAGACGTTCTTATTTCATAATGGATCTGGTAAATCCTTTATGGATATTCTTTTTTCATTTCTATCTAAGATTACATGTTTGAGAAAAGTGAAATCATTATAGCATCTTGACTGGGAACCCTGCTGGGTTATTTATGTTTTTTTGCTACAATGCGGCCTGTTAGAAGAATGCTGAGTGCAAAGGCATGGGCGACCTGGGTGTAGGGAGTACAACTTGCTGAGTGAAAGAAGCTTGGTACAATGTCAGGTCCATGCCAAAACAAGGTCACATGCTTACTGAAAAGGAATCATTTTTGCTCTGTGAGTATGTCAGAGAACAAATTAGCAATGCATCGTTTACAAAAGACACCAAACAGTGTGATTCCTGAAGATTCTTCTTACAGACCCTACAAGACATTGTCACATCACAGTAGTTACTTTGTTATAATGGTGTTGCTTTGAATCTTTTAATTGCTTCAAGTGTGTTGTCAAAAGTTCCAATATTTGAACTGTGTCATAAATATGAAAATGTCATAATCTTTGCTCCACATATTCTTTATTAGTAGAACAGTGTAACCTTCTAGAAGTTTCTACTCTCTGTATAATGATAGCCACCCAGTTCCAGGTAGGTGTTCTACTATAGTTTATAAAAGTGGTCTTCAAAAATAATGAAACTTTTATTTGAATTATGCTATGCCTAGTAAATCACCATGAAAATCTGAGTGTATAATAAAAGCTCTCAGATCATGCTACTGTTTATTTAATAAACAACATAATAAATAATTTACCAGTAGAATAAAGTCCAGAACACAAATACCAATACATTTTAAATAAAAAGTACTTGGGCAATACCATAGATAAAGACATACTTTGTTGATATACATTGTTGATACTTTTACTTAGCAGACATCTGCACAACTGAAATGCCATTACATGACCTATAACCAATCCCAGCTGGAAAAGGTTCATTCTAGATGAGAGATCCAAGGAGCTGAATGATGACTTTGGGACTTTGCATCTTTGTTGTCAGTGATTCTCATCTCTGAGGCCCAGAAAGAGCCATGTAGCTGGATACCTGCCACTAGCAGACTGCTGTGACCACTGCAAGTGATGCCTTGGTTAACTAGGCATGCACTGGCCTTCAGACTCCAGTACTCTACTGCCTGGTGTGTTCAAACCAACACATAGATGACAGCAGTCTTAGCCTTCGAGGGGCCGCACTGATTATATTTGGAAGCACACAGTCCATGGGACTATCTGTCCTTCTAATATGGAGTCATATTGAGATACTGATGAAATCCATAAAATAAGCAGGAGATCAGGTTTATGAAGGGGCCCATCCTTTATCCCCCTTACCAAGTCACATAAAAAATGGAGAAGTGCTAAACTAACAGTCTGCAAAGGCATATTGGAATAAAAGACATCAGAGACTCAAAGGGGAGGGTGGGAAGGGGGCAGGTATGAAAAATTACTATTGTGTACAAAGTACACTAATGGGAGCAACAGGTTCACTTAAAGCCCAGACTTCTTCACCACTATACAAAATAGCCATGCAACCCAAAATCATTTGTACCCCTGAAGTTCTCAAAATAAAAGTATTTTTAAAAGGCCGTGCACAGTGGCTCACATCTATAATCCCAGCACTCTGGGAGGTCAAGGTGAGAGGATTGATTGAGTCCATGGGTTCAAGACCAGCCAGGGCAACTTGGCGAGACACCATCTCTACAATAAATCAAAAAATTAGCCGGGCACGGTCGCACATGCTTGTAGTTTCTGGCTGAGGTGGGAGGATTGCTTGATCCTCTAGCCTAGGAGTTTGAAACCAGCCTAGGCAACATAGTGAGATCTACAAAAAAATAATAATAGTAACCAGGTAGAGTGACTCACGCCTGTAGTTCCAGCTGCTTGAGAGGCTGTGGTGAAAAGATTGTCTGAGCCCAGCAGGCAGAGGCTGTAGTGGCCATGAGCGTGCCACTGTACTCCAGTCTGGGTGACAGAGTGAGATTCCAACTCAAAAAAAAAAAAAAAAATAGACAAGTGATCATTCTGTGGGGTCTCTGTGGGAATGGCAGTGTGATATTATTTGAATGGGTTGTCCGTGTAATCTAGAGGTCTATAATTTTACTATTCTCAATCTTAATATAACCATAGGAATATATTTTAACTTTTTAAAAAATATAACACCAGAAGGAAAAGATGCTTATAAAACGTAGGCCAGAGATCAGAAGGCCCATTGAAGACTTTTCTTAAAAGTCGAATTATTATTATGATTTTGAATCAGGGTCTCACTTTGTTGCCCAGGCTTCAGTGCAGTGGCATGATCATGGCCCACTGCAGCCTCCACTTCCTGGACTCAGACGATCCTTCCACCACAGCCTCTCAAGCAGCTGGAACTACAGGCGTGAGTCACTCTACCTGGTTACTATTATTATTTTTTTGTAGATCTCACTATGTTGCCTAGGCTGGTTTCAAACTCCTAGGCTAAAGGATCAAGCAATCCTCCCACCTCAGCCTCCCAAAGTGCTGGGATTACAGGATGAGCCACCATACCCATCCTAAAAGTTTAATTGTGAAGCTGAGAGAAAAGAATCATTCAACTAAAATCTGCCCATTTCACCTGTTGTAAGAAATCCACATGGTAGGTCACATCTCAACACAGTTTAGTACTTCCTGGAGGCAGTTCAGACCAGAACATTCAGGCTCAAATACATCTTCCTAATTAACATGAAGCTTTGTGACTGTAAGAATGGCAAGAATTCCTGGGAAACCAAGAACGTTTTTTAAGGGTTTTATAACATAAAAATTATTTATGACCCCTTTGGGCCACACAAGTTTTGAAAAGCCACAGAAACTGTCTTAGCCCCGTATAATTTTGACAATTTTGCCTTCCCAGCTGAAGAGATTCAAATTCCTTTTTCTTTCTTTTACATCCAATAGTCTAATAGTTTGGCCTAAGAACCCCAAACAAACCACAAAAGTCACACTTTCAACTTCTGGTTATCCAGGGTATAAACAGCATGTTTGTGGATTTTTTTAGGTCAGCCCACGGCTCTTCCTTCTGTGGCCCCATAGTTCCAACTCAGAAGGTCATTAAGGACCCATAATAAGTTTAATAAAGAGACACTGAAACTAAATAGAACCATTGTTTTAAACTAACTGGGAATTTTAGTTCCTCAAGAACCTAGTATCATGAGTGACTAAGAATTGTCTATGTAATGAAGTTTCCCTGGACTATTCTCTCTTTTGTGAATATGTGTGATTTTCCATGATATATAGTAATAAGCAAAGAAAAAAATCCCAGAAAAAATACTGACTGTGAGTATAGTTGTGCCCCAATCTAAATTTCAATTTCTTTCTACCTTCATTTCCCCCTTTTCTAGTTCATTTGTTCATTCATTCATTCATTCATTCATTCATTGTCTGTCTTTTTCCACTTGAAAGCTTTTTGGACTGTTTTCCAGTGGGTTGGAGACTTTTATGAATCCTGACTTACACCTTTATAATTTTCCATCCTAAATTTGTTTGGAGTTCTCTGTTCTCTGGATTCTTTCTGTTCCAGATTAAAACATGATAGCATGAAGTTAAAAAAAAAGGAAAAAGCTGCAAAATTAAGCCCTCCTTTTTTTTCCCATAATCAATATTTTTTATTATGGTTTTGTGGTTAAGGGTTAGGTGTACAATTACATTTCATTCAGGCACTCTGTTGATAAGAGGTGTTTCCCCATCCTCAGATAGATATTTGCTACTGTTAATCCCATCTCCCCCCCCATAGTTTAAGCCCCCTTTTTAAAAGTTAGTATTTAAAATTCTCTCACAGCTTCCTTATAGAATGTTCTCTCATGCACTTATGTTTTAGGGTACATACATTTAGCAAAACAGATAAACCCCAGTTCTTATTCCTTAAAGGCTGTGTTATAATAGACTTTTTCCTTGTACTAACTTTTCTTTCTCCTATTGATGTTTCCTCCCCTCTTTAGATTAATTATCCATGAACCAGAACAAGGATCTATAAACACAGAACAAAATTTAACTCACTATACTAATTTCTACATACATAAGTATAGCATTTGTAGAAATGAAGAACTACCAAAACAGCTTCCCAGATCTTCTTTCTCTAAGTCTCTCAAATTGAGACCAGACGAGCAAATATTTTATATACTCAACTTAAAATATGAGATGCCTTAATGATGAAAAGATCAATTCCACAGACTAAGTGCATAACTGTGTTGATCATTTAGACACACAAAAGAAATAATCTGGAGGAGGAAAAGCAGGGTCTTCCTAATGAAAAGCTGATTAAGCATATTTGGGAAGGGGCTATTTTTCTCTCTTTCTCCGTGTTATCAAAACAGCTTTCAAAGTCACAGTGGGGAAGGACCAATTCTCTGTACATCCAAGATACACACTTTAAACACTCAAGATGGAAGGCTCAGTAAATGCAGCGGTCCTTCAACACTCTTCTGCTGGACTCCCAACTTCTTCTGGGCACTGAGCTGTGTAGAGTCTATTGCCTATTCCGTCTCCTGGAATTCATGCTCCAGAGCTGGGGCAGCAAACCCTGATGCCCACAAGTGCCTGCCAAGTAATGTGAATACATGAATGGGCTCTGTGCCTGCAGACACAGAGAGGGGGTGGAGACATCTGAGCAACCTTGGAAAGCACATTCCCAGGGGCAGACGCCGCTCAGTTCAGGCCAATCACCGCCACACAGGATTTGTGCCAGGGTTGTGTGATCTTCTCACTTCCCAAAGGAAGCTAGACATTTGGATTTTTGTGTGAAATCTCCTAACTCTTCAATATCAGTACCAAAGCAGAACAACACCTACGAGTGAAAGGCAACATGTCTGCAGGTTAAACAGGTCACTGGGTTATGCTTCATTGTCTTCAGTCACAGCCATTGTAAAACTGGGTATACCCTGAAAAAAGACAAGGTGCTATAATTTGCTGTACTATGTTTCTGACAAAAATAATACTGGGAAATAAAGGACAAGTGGGATCTGTAATGAGATTCGAATACAAGAGGTATCTGGAACAGGGAAGAAAACACTGGATTGGTCATCAGATAATCTGGGCTTGAGTTTTGATTTCTTACTAACTTGCTGGATCACAATGGGTGAGATATTTCACCTTTTTCAGCATCAGTTTCTACACCTCTAAAATAAGAAGAGTAATAACTCTTTCATAGGATAGCTATGGGGATTAAAGAAAATATATGTGGAAATGCTTTATAAACTACAGAGCACATGCAGAGGTAAGGAGTGAAACATGGTTGGATTTTTGACCCTACTGTTGAAGGACTGTGAAGGGTTTAGCAAGACTGGAGAAAGTGGTTGTGGAAATGAAAGGACTTGAAAGTTCATCTTGACCCTGGAAGAAAAACAGCAGTGAGAGGGTCAAGGAAAGCACAGGAAGAAGGAAAAGAGCTTGGTGGTGGGGACGAAAAGGAGAGTTGTGGTTTTTAGGGAGCACGGCTTCCTTCTTGAGAAAGCTTACATGACTATAAAGACCACGATGAAACTCTCAGCTAGCAAAGTGGTGACTATCCACCTGGTGGATTGTTTGTGGCAAATTTAAAACCACAGGTTGGCTTCCTACTCTTGGAATATTTTTAAGTCACCAAATTTCCTCCCTGCCCTTAAGTCAAAGAATAAAAATTAGTTTCAACATTAGCCCAAGAAAAACATAATCAGAGGAGGTCACAGTGCCAGCATACTTTCATTCATTCCAAGACAAAATAGAGAGGATTTTTGGATTATTAGCAATTTTCGATGATCAGTACCAACACCCTCTTCTATGAAAGTGGGTAAATTGTTTTTCAACAATTTACAAACATTTACCAGGGGAGCAGAACATTTTACTAGGGGGTTGTTAACAGTTTCATTCTTTAGGAAGCCACTCAACTCTGTGGCCGTTCTTTGCCCCTTAACTTTTGGCACTAAGGACTAGATAGTTTCTCAATGTAGAATAAGCCTAAGGATGCAAGTCTGCTTTAAGAACAGAGAAAAACAAGGGACTGATTGATGTGAAACATTTTTTTTCCCAAAAAGAGTAACAACAATTCTAGTCCCAGTGGAGAATTCTCGACAGTCCTAGAACATCAGGCAGACGGTGACCAAGATCTTCCTCATGTCCTGCCCAGAGCCATCCTCCATTAAGAAGATTCTGTATTTTGTTGGAGATGTGTGCACTGGGTCTTACAGAATGCTAAGGAGAAACTCATTCTTTGTTTTTCACTTTCCTTCCCTGGCCTTGTTAGGTCTAGAAATGAGGGATTTCAGATGTTAATTGACCTGGAAACAAATACATTTCAAAAACCAATGCCATCTCCCTTGATGCTTCTCTTTGCCAGTGGGGACTGAGGGAAGCAGGTGGTTAGTATTAACCTGGGGTGCTGAGTCCCCCATAGGGGTCTGTGAATAGAGCTGTATTTCAATGTAATTTGTTTTCTTTGTAATTCTCAGTATTTTGTTATATGCATTAAAAACATTAATCTGAGAAGCGGCCTGTAACTTCACTAGATTGCTATCGGGGTTCATGACACAAAAGAGGTTAAGACTTCCTCAGGTATTGGATATTTTTTTCCTGAGAAGAGGTTACCCATGTATTCCTGCTGTATGATGTACTTCCTGACCTATATGCCAGGGCAAGGCATCTTTTGGGCCATTAAAAAATGTCAACCGAAGGTTTGTGTGTGTGTGGTAAAATGTATTCCCATCAATTTTTAAGAAGTTCCTTTCTACTTTATAATAATGTGATGTGTTTGCCTTATTACACACTTTTTTAAAAATTTTAGAGTTGTGGGGGACCATCTATAAGTCAAAAAACAAAAGGTGCTGGCACAGCTGCAGAGAAAAGGGAACCCTTCTACACTGTTGGTGGAAATGTAAGCCAGGTCAATCTTTGGGGAAAGCAGCATGGAGACTTCTCAAAGAACTAAAAGTTGAGTTCTATATGACCTAGCAATCCCTCTTCTGGGAATATGCCCAGAGGAACATAAATCACTCTACAAAAAAGATACCTGCACACGCATGTTTATTGCAGCACTTTTCACAGTAGAAGATTATTTTTGACTGAGATTTTAAAAATTCTCCCTTGAAATCTTGGGTAAGCCTCCATTTCAGAGTTGGACAACCACCAACAAAATTTTATCCAGAGTGCTCTGGGTGGTTCAAGTGCCTAAAGGAATCTGTATCTGCCATTTCATCTAGCACGGTGGTTCTCAAAGTGTGGTTCTCAGACCCCTCGCAGGACTCTGGCACCCTTTTAGAGGTCTACAGGATCAAAACGATCTTCATAAGAATCCTAACGTGAGCTTTGCCCTTTTGAGATTGTTAACATTTGTGCAGACGGAGCAAGGCTATGCTGCTCACACTGTAACACAAGTTGTGGTCTTCTTCACCACCACACACACAACAATACAAAACACCAGTTTATCTTAAGAATGTTCTTGATAGAGCAGTAAAAATTATTAACTGTTCTAAAGATTAACCCTTGAGTATATATCTTTTTAATATTCTGTGAAGAAATATGAGACATTTGCATAAAGCACTTCTGCCCTTGACCTCTTGGCAATTAGGTATCGTCTAAAGACTCACTTCTCAGAGCAATGCGCTTAAATAGATAAAATAAAATACATAGGCATACTAAAAACTTGTGATAAGTAATATGTATGCTTTTTAATGTATCGAATAACAAGATTTCTTAGCAGGTCTAATGTCTATCCATAATATCAATCCAATAATTATGTTAGTATGAATCCCTATTCTGAGACATTTCCAGTAACAACAATTGATATAAAATATCTATGAATTCTATTGGTGATGTTATTGGTACTGTTAACACTGCTGGAGTTTGCTGCCTACATTCAAGAATGAAGAAAATGCTAAGTTGGTGAAACCATGATGCATTTTTTTTTCCTTCTATTGAAGTTCAGAGGCTCCCTGAAAGAACTTTTGGACCCCATGTTAGGAACACCTGCCTCAGAACAATCTTTTGATTCTTGACATGAGTAGCGCCCACAATTACTCCTCATCCTTTTACCTTGCTTTATTTTTCTTCTTAGCTTTTTGTCACCACCTACCATATTACATATTATTTGTCTGTTTACTGTCTCACCTCACAAGGATGTCAGCTCCACCAGACTTGGGGCTTTGTCTCTCTTGTTCTTGACTTAGAACAGTGCCACTCCACAGTAGACACTCAGTCAATATTCCTTGAGTGAATTAATAGATAGAATCAGCTTTCAAATCTGATTTGAGTCTATGTGCAATACTCCTCTTTCTACTTCTAGTTCATACTTTTACTGCAAAGTCACTGTGTTTTTCAATTTTCACACCTCTTATAAATACTAGTTGCAGCTAGTCTCATTATTTAATCTGAATTGTTTAAAAAAGAAATTGGTGCTTTAAAAGAACTTCTCTTTTTATTAATAAAGATGCGGGGTACAATTCAGGATTAGGTATACAAGTAGTCACAGTACAGGTAAAGTTAAAAGAACTTCTTAACCAATTAATACAGAGCCTCTTAGCACTGTCCCCAGAAGGTCTGGGGATTGTCAGTGTCTACTACTGTTTCCTACTGGTTTCCACAAAGAAAAAGCAAATGTCTGAAACATATGCCAGAATTTTCTGCAAAATCCCTAAAGAAAAGCTTTTGTGGGCTAAGATGGAAAATATGAATCTGAAAGTCTGACTAGCTGGTATTATAATTTTATCCATGAAAACACTCCAGTGTCATGTGAAAGAGGTCAAACAGCTAAGTGGAAAACTACCATCCAGTTAACTTATCATTGAACATTTCTTTTGGCTTCTCAATGTTATACACTGATTTGCTTAACTATTTGAATTTTAAAAGCAAGAAAGAGCTCTTTGGCATCAAATCTTAGTCATCTTTCTCCTCAAATAATTTTGTTACAAAATCAGTTCCTGTTTACTACATGAAATATGGTTAAGCAAAAAGAGGAAAATAAAAAGCAACCATAAATCTGCCACACTGAAGAAATATTTTAAAATAAAAGATATAAAAAATATGAAAATATTATAGATATAAAAATATGTTGGTATATAGCTCCTTTCAGTATTCTTTTATGAAGGCCTATTATTCTTACTGTGGGTTGTCTTGACTGTAATGCCAAACTCCAAATAAAAGAACAAAGGAAGCAAAATTCTTTGAACTTTCTTACCCTTAATTTTTTTTTTTGTACTTGTATGTGATATTTCTTCATGAAGAGGCCAGTGTTTCTTTGGTTGACTTTTCATTGACTTAGACATTCTTCCATCTAAATTACAAATGAGGAGGGATGAAATTAACCAAGTAAAACTCTTTTGGTTATGAATAAAAAACTCTGGAAAGTTTGTTATTCACCATATGAACTGGCAACTTCTCATGAACTCTTTTATTTGAGGAAAAGGCATGAAGTCTCTGAAGTGTCAGATTAGATACAACCTTCAGTCTCTCATGTAAGAATGGGCAATGACTGGATTGGCCTTGGTATCTCAGTTTTATGGGCCCCCTTCTTGGGAGACAGAATGAGGTGGCCATAATTTAACAAGGTCTCTGTTCACCTGGAAGGACACAAGACAGAGCTGGGGACTTACGTTATCTCCTTTTGTATTTTTGCTTTCAGTAGAGCAGTTACTTCTGTTAACGCAGTCCAAGTTATTTTCAGTTTATCTGAACAAGGACAAAAGCCAATCACTTTTGTTTTCTTTTTCTTTTGGTAACAGTCTCATGGCTCATTTTTTAATTTAATGCCTTAGCCTTCTTTTAAGTCAGTTTATAAGTGTTGGTAACATGCTAATGCAGTTTGTAAAAAGGAACAGAAATTCAGGACTTGGGTTTCTTTTGGGGCTTGGCCACCTCCTTCAACAAAGAAGGCTCTGAAATTTCTAACCTCTTAATAATTCACTCTCACCATCCTAATTCTTTTTGAATCTTTTAAGCTTTTTAATCAAGGTTTTTATTTGGAGGGGGCACTTAATTGAAGTCAAAGAGTTCTACTTTTATGAGGTTCCCACAGGCCAGGCATAGCTTCTTCAGAGGTCTAGAGGCCTCAAATGATAACAACAAAAACACCATAAGTTACATGCTTCTTGTCTTTTCAAAGCCTTTGAACCTCTGTTATCCCAATTTTATTGGCTGATGAAGGACTGATGAGGTTCCCACATTTCCGAGAAAAGTCATTCCAAAAGGAGCAGATGTGGGCT
Organism: Cephalopachus bancanus; assembly: GCA_027257055.1. Taxonomy (NCBI): domain Eukaryota; kingdom Metazoa; phylum Chordata; class Mammalia; order Primates; family Tarsiidae; genus Cephalopachus; species Cephalopachus bancanus. Next base: position 2,217,146 of record JAPVLO010000006.1, read on the forward strand.
GTAAAGCTCATAGCTTGGGTCACTTGTTGTTGAGAAATGAGCATTGAAAAGTGAGTGGGAGAGAGTGACGGACTCTGAGCTGCTACCCAGTGGGCCAGTGAGTTGCCAGGAGCATGGGGTGAGAAGGAGGAGGAGAAAGGAGGAGGAGGAGAGAAAAGAATTACATTCTCGAGAATAGGAAGAAGTCTCCTTTGAAGGGTGGATTTGAAAATGGAAAGAGGCCAAGACAAAATGGAGATGTGAAGTGGCCTGGGATGTGTATGGGAGGAAGTAGGGAGTATGGGACATGTTGCAGGTGTCTTCAGCTTGTGGGTATCTACAGTTTCAGGTTACACATCATGGAAACAGCCTCATTTGGCTTCCTGAATACCAGAAGAACATTGTTTGTGATTTTGGATGTTGCTATTGCTGTTGTTGTTTTTTAAAATAAATTGAATAAATCAAGGAATTGACACAGGAGGCAGGCTCTGTCTAGCTGTCTCAGGTTTCGTTCTTGCTATTCCTGCTTCACACTTTATACCCCAGCACCCTTCATTGCCTGTAGTTCCTCCCCTACCTATTTCAAGTTACCTCCTGTCTGCCTGGTTATCTTCTACTCATCCAGCAAGATTCAACTCAGTCATTTCCTCTAGGAAGCCTCACAGACATGAGCTTTCCACACCTCCACTGATGCTCCTAGACAATGTTCTGATGTTTGAACCCTAGTTATGTGTCTGCTTCTCTCCTTAGGTACCTGTGGTCTCCATTTTGTTTTTGCAGCCCTAGCCTGTGCCTTTCACAAAGTAGATGCCCGATGTCAGTTTGGCTGAATGAACACACGTTGGATGAATAAACACACACAGTAAAGATGACCAAGAGGTTTGGAGCAAGAGATGAAACCACAAGGTCAACTCCACAGCAGCAGCAATTTTTGTTCTATTCACTGACATTTCCTAAATGCTGAAAGTGCCTGCCATGTGGTGGACACTCACAGAAATTTTCAAATAAGAAAGAAGAAACATTTTTGGAAGTGGTATAGAAGTGGTGATTTATAAATTATTTTTCCATGTCAGATTTTTTTTTTTTTTTTGAATTGGAGTCTCACTCTGTCGCCCAGACTGGAGTGCAGTGGCCGCTCCTGGCCACTGCAGCCTCGACCTGCTGGGCTCCGGCGATCCTTCCATCTCAGCCTTCCGAGTAGCTGGAATTACAGGTGCACGCTACCACGCTCAGCTAATTTTTTGATTTGTTGTAGAGATGAGGTCTTGCCAAGTTGCCCAGGCAGGTCTTGAACCCGCAGGCTCAGACAAACCACTCACCTCAGTCTCCCAAGACGCGGGATTACAGGCTGAGCCACCGAGTCCGGTTTTGTCAAAAGATTTTAAAGAGCTTTTCTTAAGGGCTAGGTTTGCTTTCATGAAAGACCTGCTTTTTCATCTAAAGCTTTAAGGTACACACAAATTCTCAACTTGTTCATGTGCAATAGAAATATACTTAGTAATTCATATATTACACAGTTTGAAGTGACCCTAAGACCTGATATCTCAGGGCCACTTAAGGCAAATTACTTTGAACAGTGGCTGCAGCCCCTCGGGCAGCTTCTTTTCATTCTAACCTTTTCTGGGTTGTTTTCTGCAGAGCTGAGCTCTCTCTCAGGCACTGAGACATAGTGAGAGAAGAGTCTGGGGCTCTGGAAGCTTGAACATACCTCTCTTCTTTCAGGCAGTGTGCATATTTCATTTTCTAGGCAGAGCTGGGAGGATAAACCATTTCCCAATAAACTGTGAGTGGCCTGGGAGGCAAGTAATTAATGTATCTCTGGTTTGTGGGTGGGAGTAGGTAGGAAGCATATCAACCACATCAGTGGGCTATAATGGATGTTCCAGTTTTCTTAAAAGGTCATCTTGAGGTTGAAACACATTTTCCAAGAGTGTCTGCCTTTATACATGTAAGATTCAGGAACAGATACAATAGTATCTGTTTTATATTATTTCATAGATGTTGCCAATCCCTAATCACCAACAGGGTGAGAATGTATATCAGCATCACCTTCAACAGCGAGTATTTATTGAGCTGTGTGCTGTGCAGAGACCTGTGAATACAGGAAGTGTGTAAGATGATTGTTCTCTGCTTTCTTGAGAAACTTTCCATCCAGGTAGGGAGACAGATACAATGATGACCATGGCAATGTAAGGAAGGGCAGAACTCAGGGCATGACAAACTGCTACAGGTATTCAAGATGGGGTGGCTTAAGGAACTTTTTGCATCAGAAATGCATCAGTGGCGGGGGGGGGGGCGGCGGCTCTGCCTTTAATCCCAGCACTTTGGGAAGTTGAGGTGAGAGGATTGCTTGAGCCCAGGAGTTCAAGACCAGCCTGGGCAAGATCTTGCCTCTGCTAAAAAAAAAAAAAAAAAAAGAAAAAAATTCCTGGGTGCGGTGGTGCATGCCTATAATTCCAGCTACTTGGGAGGCTGAGGTAGGAGGATCACCTGAGCCTAGGAGGTTGAGGCTGTGTGGTGAGCCGTGATTGTGCCATTGCACTCCAGCCTGGGTGACAATAAAACCTCAACTCAAAAATAAATAAATAAATAAAAAAGAAAAGAAAACTGAAAAGAAATGGATCAGGGAATCATAAAGCCAACTGCATGTGGCAAAGAGGTTGGAGGGTTAGCTGTGGAATCAGATGGCCTGGGTTTAAATCAGTAGTGTGCTGTCAATGTATAACAACCACCTTCTTCAGAAACAAACAAACAAGGCTTGACTTGTAGTATATGCAGATTTCCATGGTGTAAGTACTTCTACCATGGCCAAATTCAAGTTACCATCTTGATGTCAACTGACTAGCACAATTCCTAAAAATTGAAACACTGGCTCAGAACCAGTCTGAGCCATCTCTAGCACACCACTGGCTGAAACCCAGGTCTGCTACTTACCAGTTGAGTGAACTTGGGCAAGTTACTTAACCTCTTCATCTTTGACATTTCATCTATAAAATGGGCATCATAATGTCTGTCTTAGGAGGAGTGCTGTAAAAATGAAATGAGATGGTATATGTGTGGCAGCCATGAATCTCTCCTGCCACAAGGAGAGTAAGTGACCAATGGTCCCAGCTGCTTTGCTCGGATTTTGTCACCCCATTTGTGCCAAGGCCATGCTTCCCATGGGCTGCTACCAGGCAATGACTGAGTGTGGCAAGGAATTCAAGACACGTCCATTCCTGAAAAATACAGGACTCCTCTGACGAGTGACTTTGACTTGACTTTGAAAATGTGCCCTTGGGCTGTCTGAAACTTTCCTAGAACTGCACTGTGGTCTGAGGCCCTGCTTACTCAATAGTCCTTCCCCTGCAGGAATCAGACCTACAGTGGGTCCAAAGGTTCTTGTCACCTCCTTTTTCCCTTATAGGAATTTGTCTCAGTAAATCTTTTACATGTCCAATCTCATCACAGCATCTGCTTATTTTACTTTTTGAGGCAGAGTCTCACTCTGTCACCCAGACTGGAGTGCCATTGCATGATCATGGCTCACAGCAGCCTCGGCTACTTGGGCTCAAATGATCCCCTCACCTCAACCTCCTGATTAGCTGGGACTACAGGTGTACATCACCATGCTCAGCTAATTATTTCATTTTATTTTATTCTAATTTTGTTTTATTTTATTTGTAGCAAATGAGGTCTCACTATGTTGCCCAGGCTAGTCTTGAACTCCTGGCCTCAAGCAATCCTTTTGTCTTGGCCTTCCAAAGTTCTGAGATTACAGGTGTGATTGTACCTGGCCTAGGCATCTGCTTCTTGAAGGATCTTAGCATGTAATCACTTTGGATTGTGTACATAGTACATATGCAATAAGTATTCATTTTCTGAAAGTAAAGTGATGTGGAATCCCCTTGATTCTTAGTGCTTGATGATCTATCTCTTCCCTTAGTAAGTGATCCTGAGAGAACACCAACAATGCTTACCACTGGAGAGTACCCTTGCATACCTCACCAGGACCACGCAGACCAGATTTCCCATCCACTGTCTCCAGTTTTCCATGCTTTCAAACCTGCCACTCACGACCACCTTGCCTCTATCCTCATCACTGAATGGAAATTGCTCTTGCCAAGATTACCTGCTCTCGTCATGTTATAAATCCAATCAATGGTTACATGTTCTACTCTTATCTTGTTGTCCTTCCTAGAAGCTTCTGACAATAATGAGCAACCTGCTCATTATTTCTCCTTTGATTCTGTGGCACCACATCTCTCTGTTGTCCTCCTCTTGGGACTCTTGCTCAGTTTCCTTTGCATCTAACTCCTCAGTGAGTGCTAGAAATGAGTGACCCATGGGCTTTCACCCTCGACCTCAACACACATCCCATGGTTCAATTCATCAACACCTGCAAATAATTACTGAGCACCAATATTGTTCCAGGCATGATCCCAACCTTCATGGAACAGATATTTTTGGTTACTGATAACTTCCAATTCTGTATATCCAGCCCAGCCCACTCTTCTGACTAAGGATGTCTCCATTGATATAAACCCCAGGCACTGGGAACTTAGCATATCCAAAGCAGATTTGCTTTGTTTTGTTTTTGTTTTTTTGCCCTTCTGTCCCTTCATTCCCCATCCTCAACAGTACCATCCATCAACTCTCTCCATCCAGAAACCTGGAATCATCCTGAATTCCTTTTCCTCCTTTAGCTTCACAGCCAACAACTCACGAAACAATTGTTGAAGTTACTTCACAGATGTTTCTAAATCTATCCAGTCCTCTTGGTCTCCTGTACCATGAGAATCCCATTCCAAACCAAAATAATTTATCTCGCTTTACTCCAAGCATCTTCCCCTTGCACAAGATTTTAAATGCAAATCCCATCATGTCATCCCCCTCTCTCTAACTACAATGAAATGTCTAGGATTTTTCATAATCTTTGGCATAAAAGCTCACATATTTAGGATGCCTTTTTAAGGGTTTTGATGATTGAGTCCCTGCCCGTCTCTCTAGCTTCATGTCATACCCTTGTTCTCTGAGATTCTTGCAGTACCTGGGACTCTTGACCTATGCATGTATTGTTCCCACAGCCTGATCATCTCTCCCAATTACTTGCTTTATGTCTATTTTCCCTGACAGATTAAACACTCTGAGAGGGCTAGAATCATATCTGTGTTTTTCATTAGTGCTTTCTCAGTATCTGCTAAAGGGCTGGCTACAGAGTAGGTGCTGAGCACTTGTTGAAAGAAAGACTGAAAGAATTGACCATATCAGAATATAAATTGTCTAAACATTTACGCACATGATATACTTAACCAGTTACAGATGGGTAGGTTCATGAAAAGATGTTGGTAACAAAATGCCAGACCTACCAGGTTTATTTATATTTCAAGGAAAGAACCCAGGAAGAAGGGTTCAACTTAAAAAAATCTTCAAACTTCAGTCACTGGCATCAATTAACATCAACAGTGTGTGCGCATCTGTGCATGTGTGCATGTGTGTGTGTGGTGGGGTGGTGGTTATAGGGGTCACCTGTGGTGATATGGTCACCTTGAAGTGACTATGTCCACCCTTTCTGGACAGGCATAAGATTGTACTAGGCTGTCTTAGCAAGTAGATTGGAGATCAGCAGGTTGGAAAAGTTTAGGGAATAGCTGTCACTGTCAGGTTTTATACTTTTGTTTTAGAACTTAACACACACCTTTTCCCAACCTTCTTGAACTTCATAGATGTGTTCCTGACATTTTACCTCCTAGATATTCACTTTTCTTGGTAAACACCCACTTTGGCTTAGTTTTCTGTAGTTAGCAGCATTGTATCAGGGTTAACTCTCTGTGACGTTCCTATGCTCCAGCCATGACTACCCAAATGAGCAGTTGAGATGAGATAACCTCTGTGTTTCTTTTCTGCCTTGAAGTGTGGTGACTGCTTGAGGTATGGTGCTGTTGTTGTTTCCTTCTATTAACTCCCTGAGGTCCCATGTTAACAGGGCGCTGATGACAGATCCTTTTCTTACATTTGACTTCTTGCTTGCTAATCATTCTCATCCTGCTGTGTGGGTAGCCTCCTCTTCTGATTGACCAGTGACAATCTGCTGGTAAGTCAAAGGCCTACCGAGTATGACTCCATGCCCATAGACCCTGGAAAGATATTGAACTGTTTCTCATCCTGGCTTTTTCATGTGCAAATGGGAGTAATAAGGCTATCTTGGAGAACAGCACATTTTTAGAAGACTGTAGATTTAAAGATAGGCTTTAAATTTATCAAAAAGAAAAGCCCTTGGAAAACTTGATACTAACTTACCCCTTGATGTAAAATCATTTATTTTGACTGAATTTTAAAATTCTCAATGCTCCAAATAAATTAAATACAGGCTTTGCTCTGCTGAAACCTGACTTTCACTAATAACATTTAGAGAGATTTAGATGAGATGTCATTTATCTAAAACATTAAAATCAACACTGATTGAAAAAGGGAGACCAAAGTGGTTTTAGGTATGAAATATGAAACAAATGTCTTACTCCAGTTTTGAAGGGCTTTCCATGAAAAAGAAACATTTTGAAAACTAAACTTTAAAGATTCGTTATACTAATGATACCATTTTATTTACTTACAATGATTAGCATCTAAAAGCAAGTAATCATTGACCTCAAGTTTAAAAGTACTGTTTGTTAAGGCTGCTAAGCATAACAGAAGAAGTGCCTTTCTTGTTTTTCGTATAAAATATTAGTATAAGCAAATTGGCATAACTTAATTTCATCAGTTATAATACAGAGATGAACTCTGAGACCCACTGTGCCCTGAGTAGCACCTGTAAGATCTGTACAAGCAACAGCTAACTTCACTGTGGACAACTAAGCATCCTGCTATGGTCTGAATGTGTCCCTTCCAAAATTCATGTTCACTGTCACAATGTTGCCAGTATGATAGTTTTAAGAAGCGGCTCCTTTAAGTGGTAAGTTAGTAGGTCATGAGGGCTCCTTGTAAAGAAACTTGATGGAGGGAGACCATTCCCTTGCCCTTTTGCTTTCCACCATATGAGGATGCAGAGTTCTTCCTGTCTGGAGAAACTGTCTTGGAAACAGACAGCAGCCCTCAAAAGACAACGGGACTTGCTAGCACCTTGACATGGGACTTCGCAGTCTCCAGAACTGTGAAAAAATAAATTTCTGTTTTTTATAAATTACCCAGTTTCAGGTATTTTGTTAAAGCAACAAAAATGAATGAAGACACATCAATTTTATAGTCTGGAAAAAATCTGGCTTACTCAGCAGCAGCAGCAGGGAGGCAATGGAGATACTTGCATCAAAAATACAGATACATAAATTTACATGAATGAGAAACTTGTTTGCTGACATGAGTGTATATTTTTCAAATATTCATTTCATCATCTATTCAGCAAATAGTCTTTGAGTACTTACTATGGGTCAGACCATATGTGTGTGTCTGTGAATACTCAAGCATGTGCATGCGTGTGTGTGTGTGTGTGTGTGTGTGTGTGTGTGTGTGTGTGTGTGTGTGTGTTAGAAGTTGAAGAATGCTAGTGAACAAGACAGAAAAGCTCCCTGTTCACAAGTAGTGAATTCTAAGACTTTTCTATGTGATAAGTTCCAGAGAAGCAATGGGCCATGTACTAAACAGGGAAGATGGCACCTGTCCTTCAGGAGCTGATAGACTGGGGAAGGACTAAGGAACTAAGGAGAGTCACCTAGGATGAAAAGCAGCAGTTTGGCCAGGTGGTTAAAAACATGGCTTCTGAAGCCTGCTGGTCCCAGTTTGCATACCAGCTCTGTCACTAAATAGCTGCTGCTTCACTCTGGGCAAGTTACTTACCCTCTCTGAGCATCAGGTTTCTCATCTCTAAAATAAGACCACAATAATAACACCTTCCTCATAAGATAGCATTGAGTATTCGAGTACCGAATAACACCTGGATCATACTGGGAACTTAAGGGAAAGAGACAGGGTGGAACACACAAGCAGCTGGAATTCTAGAAAAAGAGAACACTCAAGGTTGGGATCATGAGAGATTGCATATGAGAATCTGGAAGACGGGTGGAAAGAGAAAAGAGAAGAAGGTCTTTTCAGCTTAGAGTAGCAGCATAAGGAGAAGAACAAAGATAAGGATGAGCTTTTTCTGGAAACGGAGTGTTAGAAGCTTGGTTGAATTAAGCATTTATTTGGGAAAGCAATAAGTCAAGGCTGGCAGGAGAGATCTAGATTATTAAGAGTCTTGAAAGCCAGAGAAAGGCCTTTAGAATTCATCACCGTGGGCAGGCATCACTGAACTTCTTGAGCAAGGAATTAAATGGCATGATGTGAAGTGCTGCTTTGGAAAACTAATCTGACAGTGCTGTGCAAGGTGAAAGAGAGAGAGAGAGAGAGACAATGTGTCTGGAATCAGAGGAGAACAGTTATGTGCCACTGCAGAGTTGGAAAAGTTAAAGACTGGTGTGGGCAGTAGCAATGGGGAGAGGGTGAGAACATCTGAGAGATATTCTAAAGGAAAAATGCAAAGGGTTTCAGTGCAGATTGGACTGACTGGATGAAGGAGAATAACTTTTTTTTTTTGAGTTGGAGTCTCACTCTGTCGCCCAGACTGGAGGGTAGTGACCGCTCCCGGGCACTGCAGCCTTGACCTGCTGGGCTCCGGCGATCCTTCCGCCTCAGCCTTCCAAGTAGCTGGAACTACAGGCGCGCACTACCATGCCTAGCTAATTTTTTGTTTTATTGCAGAGATGGGGTCTCGCCAAGTTGCCCAGACGGGCCTCGAACCTGCAGGCTCGGGCAACCCACTCACCTCAGCCTCCCAAAGCACGGGATTACAGGCTGAGCCACCGAGCCCAGCTGAGAATAACTTTTAAAAATTCAGGAGCGTAATATATAGATGATGTATTTATGTCACTCAAAAGTTTAAATAACAAGCAATCAGATTGGGCAAAAATAGACTAGGAAAGATATATGAAACTGACCACACAGACTCTTACAAGATCCGCAAGAAAGGCTGTCTGTTGGTCCTCGATAGAGATGCGGGGCCAAAGTATTTATGGGAGGAAAAAAATATTGTAAGAAAGGAGGAACCCATCTGTGATGAGCCAGATACAGAACCCACTGCTCCAAAGAAAGAAAGGAGAATGCAGGCTTTAACCACTGGGGTTTGCATATGAAGATAAAAGGCACATGCTAATTTATGATACTAATAATTTAAGTGTAATGAGGGGAGCAGCTGGAAATGACAAAGTTAAGGTCTAAGATACATATTAAGTCTAAACAATGGAAGTGAGGAGATTTTCTTCCCTCACTTTAACTTAGTTTCCAAAAGCAAAGGAAAAGCCAGGCATGGTGGCTCATGCCTGTAATCCCAGCACTTTGAGAGGCTGAGGCAAGAGGATTGCCTGAGCCTAGGGATTCAAGACCAGTCTGGGCAACATGGCAAGACCTCATCTCTACAATAAATCAAAAAATTAGTCAGGCATGGTGGCACACGCCTGTAGTTCCAGCTACTTGGAAGGCTGAAGTGGAAGGATTGCCTGAGCCCAGCAGGTTGAGGCTATTGTGGTCATGAGCATGCCACTGTACTCCAGTCTGGGCAACAAGTGAGACTCAACTTAAAAAAAAAAAAAATCCAAAAACAAAGGAAAAATAGCAGTTGTTGCTTGCTGACCGCATAGGGCTAAGAGTGAGTGTGGCAGGAAGTTGAGTGTCACTTTGAAGTTCTCCCACAGTGCTTCTCGAGTCCAGACTTCAAAGAGAAACAGAATTCACCCAAGTGTCAGCATTCCTCTTGAGGATATTGGCTTATTTGCGTCTATATTTGTCACTGAATGAATGGACTAAAAACTACTCAAAGCACAGGGTCCTAGTCAAAGACTGCTCACCTTTCTAATGTCAGGTGGGCTCAGGGTCATCTTTCAAGACCTTTCCAGTCCTTCCATGGCAGCTTCACAGGAGATCAAAGAAAGCTTTGCAATAGAAGGCGGGAGAGGCATGAGGTCTCCATGTGGAGATGAGCCAGACCTAGCCAAAGACCACCTATACTTGGGACAATTCATTTTTACATTTGCTTTTTAATTAAAGCAAAGTAAAAGTATGTACCTAACAACCTTCAGCCTCCAGTTGTTTTTCTTCTTTCCTTTGTGTTGCAAAATTGTGAATGATGGCTCTATTCCTCATTTATTGCAGTTTATTAAATGTGGTCACTGAGGAACTGACTGCCACAAAAACTACATCCATGGGAGTAGAAACAAAACAACATTCAGCTCAGATACTGCAAAATATGGAGACCAGCACTGAATGTACTCTGGCGACACAGACTGATGAGAAAGAGGACACTCTGGAGGTGGTGGGATTACCAAAAGTGACATTTAAGTTATAGGTGGGTGTGGGGGATGCGGAGATGATGGAATATTTTTTATCAGTTTCCTTAGGATTTTTGGCCATTAGATATTGAGATTTATGCTTCTTATATTCTCCCTGAAATAAAATTCCAAAAAATCTGGATCCTAAATATTATACTCTAGTAGAATAAAAAGTAGAAATGAGCAAAAGTCGGCAATTAGCAATTAAAGTTTTACTTAATTATCTGATTTCCATAATAAACCAGTTTTTTCTACCATTATATTTACACTATTCTAGAGACACCACAAAAACAGATGGGTAAGTGTTATAAAAATTGAAAAAAAGAAGGATAAAATTATCATTATTGTCTGGGGGTACAATTTTATCTGGTAAACTGAAAAGAATCTCCTGAAAAATCTAGTGACAGAGAATTCACTAAGTTGGCTGAGTTAAAAATAACATACAGGAATTAATGAGTAATAATAACATGCAGTAATAGTACCACCAACAAATAAAATATCTAGAAAATCAACTTAATCTTAAGTGCAAGACCTAAGTGAAGAAATCTTAAAAACACTCTTGAGTGTGAAACAGAGTTCTGAATAAACGTAAAAGCAAGATATACTCCCAAATAATAAGACTCAACAGAAAGATGTCAATTCTCCCTATAGTAATCTAAAGGTTAATGTGAATCTAGTAAATAACAATAGGGTTCTCTGGGTATGTACCAGAGTAGGGGGTATGGAGCTGAACTAGTGATTTTAAAGTTCCTAAGGAAAAGTGAACAAAGTCAAGAGTTAGGACAAGTGAGGAAAAAGCCAAATAATGAGAAGTGACCGGACCCAGCCAGATAATATATATATATGTATATTAATATATATATATAATATATATATAATATATATATATTAATATACATATATATTATATGTATATATATAATATACATATATTAATATACATATATATATATATACACATATAGAATAGTATTCTCCTATATATAAAGGCATGCATTAATGGAACAAAATAAAAAGTAAAAGCAAAAAACAGTCTCTCTGAAATCAAGAATTTATTGTGATAAAGGTGACACTTTAATGAGGAAAAGATGAGTTATTCTATAACTGCTGGGATAATTTGTTAGCCATGTGGAAAGAAAAGATACTAGATTGATATGTTACCCCTGACATCAGAATAAATGTCAGAAGAAGTAAAGCTTTTAATTTAACATGAATAACAACAAAACCCTGAAAGACATCATGGAGAATATTTTCTGTAGTTTGAGTTAATAAAATCTTTCTGAGTATAACTCAAAACTTAGAAGCTCCAATAAAGAAAAAGTTTGATAAATTTGGCTACAAAGAAATTAACTATGCATTAAAAAACACCACAAAGAATGTTTAAAAAGATTACTAACTCGGGGAAAAAACTTGCAAATCATATCCCAAATAAACAGACTAATTCCTGTAATTTTCTAAATCATTTCTAGAAATCAGAATGTTAACAAAATGGCCAATGATATGACGAGAAAGAAAAAATACAAATGCTTCTAAAACATGTGAGAAAATGCTTAACTTTACTCATAAAGAGAGAGATGCAACTTAAAGTTCTGCTGACACATCACTTCTCACCTCTCAGACTGGCAGAGATACAAGTGTATTATGATACACTGTGCAGGTGAGGGGTTGGGTCATTGGCAATGCACAACATAGACCACTATACCAGAATCCTGACACCAGAAATAGATGGACATGTCCACTTTGATGTACCCTTGACAGCACTAAACATAATTCAGAGATGAGCAGAAGCCAGCTTACAACAGCTTATAAAAGACAAGTGCACACCTCCTAACTCTACAATGTTCAGTGATGTCATGTCTGTAGTTTGAAATCACTATGGTGAGAGTATTTACACCACAGAAATTGGTAAATATTACAAAACAGCCCCGCCCCACATAGAGGTGCTTGTTAAACATTTATGAGCACACCAGTATTTATAATTTCTGACATCTCTTCCAATTTGATATATTAAAGATGGTTTATTGCTTTATTTTGCAATGTTTAAAAAATATGGATGAAGCAGAGCATTTTTTAGATTATCTGGAATTTTGTTTGTAATTTTTCAATTGGAGGATTAGTTGGTTTTTTACTGATTTATAAGAGCTCTTTTATCTTAATATCTTAAAGAATTAATGTTTTGTCACAATTATAGAATATTGTCTGTTTAATTTGCCTTTTAACATTTCCGATAATGGTTTTTCTGTGAAATAAACTGTTAGTTTATCTAGGGTCAAGTCTGAAATTCTTGTCATTTGTGATTTCTTCCATTTCTTGGGTGCTTTGCCATCTTCCAGTTCAGTTATATGTCCCTCTACAGTTTTCTAATTTTTCACATTTTTACTTTTTAATCCATCTGGGTTTATTTGATGTATGTTGGGTTTCTTAACTATGCAATTTTTCCTACACAACTTATTGATTAACCTATCCTTTCTCTATCAGCATATGATGCATTTTTCTAATTGAAATTTTATCAAGGTAATTGTAGATTCACATTTGGTTGTGATGCCTTTTGGTCAAATAACAATGATATTATTATTATGATGATGATAGCTACCATTAAATTTAAGGGACAGATAGACACTGAGTGTTCAGCAGATGAATATCATTATCAGATTTGCACACCAGATGCTTTGACCATGGGTTGGAAGAATATGAACTGGAGAAAGTTTGTCAGTGCCTGACACATTACAGGTGTTCAAAATGTATTGAAAGTGCGCATGCAGGTGGAGAAAAGAAACAAAGATCATTGGTGCTCTGCTCCACACATTGTATTGGATATTGGGTTTTGACAGAGTACTGAGATTAAAAAAAGGAGATCATACCCTAACATCTAGTTAATTTTAGTTAACAACATGAGATTTATACAAGCATGAAATAACTTGAAAGGTCTCTAAGAAGCAATATATGAGCAAGTAAAAAATAAGTATACATACTGAGTAATAATTATCTAGATAAATAAAGATCAGCAGTAATCAAAGCTGGTTTTGGCTAATCTTATTGCTTTGATTTAGGTCACTTTTCTTAATCTCATAGGGTTTCTACTAATGGTGGTCAGACATAGAATGTCATCAATCATATCTGAGATTTCTTGTCATCAAAGTTTCCTCCTTTTCTTGTTGAAGCTGAAACTTTCTTTTATGTATCTGTTGACGCCTTCTACAAGTCTCATCTAAGAGTTAGTTAATTTCAAAAACTGAGAGGAGTGTTTCAAACTTGGCAGGATGGCCAAGGGGCAGTCATCTTACTATAAAAGTTACGTCAGTGTTGCTTTCTTCTTTAATGCAAAAGGAGATGAGTATAGAAATGTTTAGTTGAGTGTTAATAAAATTCCACTGTGTTTTTAGTTTGTAATATGAAATGCAGTCATTTTTGAGGAGGCCAGTGTCTTATCCATTTGGTGACTGGTGTTTCTTGCAGAGCTGTTTTTTAAAAGCTTTGCTTGTCATGAACCTGAGTAGGCTTTGGTTAAAATTTTTTCATTCAGCGGTGAATATCTGCATGGGTTTAGGATCAGGGGAAAAGTGGTCTGTTTCTACAGGCTGCATGATTTTGTAGCCAGTTGAGCCCCCACAAGTCCCATTCATTCCTGGCTGCTTTCCCAGAAGATGAATGAAAATGTCACATGGGACAAAATCAAACTTCTTATTAAATTCCTGCCAAACCACACTTACTGGTATTATTTCTACTCTGTGACATTAGCTAGCCAGTTGTAAGAGAATAAAAGCAGTTTGTTAAATGTACTTTGCAAATCTCAACAATCATGAACAGGGACCATCACAATGTCCAGGCTAGAGTATTTATTCTATAAATAAATACTCTTCTTCTAGGAATTTTCATTTGTAGATATTATAAGGCCTGTTGTACCTTTCAACTGCATTTTAGGAGACCAAGCATTGTCTTGAATTTCCAAGGGCACTTAGCACACCCTTGGCTCCCCATTCCTCATCCCCACCTAGCCACCTCCTTTTAATAATAAACTCCTGCTAACATTTACATCGTGCCCTACACCTTGGGAAGGGGCCCTCCATATGGTAACAAATGACAGCCATTCCCTCTGCTTAGTTTTATTCTCCTTATAGTCAAGTGTTTTAGTCTTGCCCTTCAATTTCTAGCCATTAGAGGGCAAGGCTGCTGCAGCCAACAGACTCTGAGGCTTGTTTTGGGAGAGCCTGAGTGAAGAAAGTATTTTTCCAATTACACACTATCTAATTCAATTTACATTTATTAGAAAAACTGCCAGCTATTTCATGTTAATATTGACATTTTCATAAGAACTTGCAATTAGAATTCAAGCTGAGATTCCAATAAATCTCTTAGATATTTTACACTTACTTTTCCTGTCTTCAGACTTTGCAAAATATTTTTAAGAACACGTTTGGAGGTCACTTAGCCTTTGGGGAATTTATACTGTGTATGTAAAACAGTTGGGCAAAGAAAAAAATATTACAAGTGGCAAAGCAATTGAGGACAACCGTAGAGCTGTGCCAGCTTCTGCAAAACAAATGTAGGGTATGAGATTCAAAATGTTAATGCAGATAAATGAAGCCATTAGTTTTCACTTTTATAAAACCTTAGCCTATAGCTTCTTTCAATAGCAAGCTCTATGACTGCATTTAAAGAACATTTCCCGACTGCAATTTAAGTGTAGTTCTACTCACCCACGTCTTTTTATTTAGCATTTATATGTCTTTGTATGAATAGGCCTGCATTTAAAGAATGTCACATTTCTTTTTGAAGAGACAGCAATAGATTCTAAGCGTCTTGTCAACCTAAATACAAAGCTGTCCATATGTTAAAATCTTTTATTCATCAAAGTGCTCGCTCTTTGTTATATTGCCTAAAGCATGGGAACCTAAAATGAGACATGAAATATACAGTTAAATACACTCTTTGGTTTCTAGATAATAAATATTATCCACTTCAACTTTAGAAGAAAGACTGGCTTAAGACACATGCAGAGTATTCATAGACACAACAAATATTGCACTATGCCATCAAACCTACTGACATTTATTTGCATATGCCACTTAAAAACCTAACAACAATTTCTAAGGGGAAGGCAAATACAGCTTTTTCCAAATGGGCAGAGGATGAGAAGGTAAGTTTCTCTAAGTTATACAGGGGGTGCGTCTCAGTGGAAACGGCTCCTGCTAACATAGTCAAGAAAGGAGTGCTGTTAATTTCTCAGTAGTTCTCAACCTTAGTTACATGTTGGCATCACTTCTGAAGCTTAAAAAAAAAAAAAAAAATCCCACAGCCCAGGCTGTACCCTAGACCAATTAAGCCAGAATCGTTGGGTGTGGGACCCAGGCACCAAGAGTTTTTAAAGCCGCCCAGGTGACTGCCCACGTGGCGGAGGTTGGGAATCACCGCCTCGGTAAGCGGGAGCCACCAGGCCCAGCAAAGGCACAGCGCTCAGCGCCAGTGGGGGCGACACAGCTGCAGCCGCTCTGCTGATTCACAGGGAGGGGCGAGCCCTGAGCAGATGAGCTCAGCTGACAGGTGGTGGCGGATGCACCTGGCTGTGCTCTGGCAGCCTTCATGGCCGATGTCCCTGGTGGGACCTTACATCGAGAGAGTAGGCCAGCAAAACTGCCTGGGCAACCGTCAGAGCAGCGGGCTCCTCCCTGTGGGCACATCTGAAAAAGCACTTCCCTGTCTCCAAGCTCCTCACCTCCCTGAGCCCTCTGCTCCTGCCAGATAGGCAGTTCACCACCGTAAAGCCCCGAGATCTCAAGCTCGTGCTCATTTTCTAAAGTGTCACTTCATCCAAAACAGTTCCCTCCTGGGTTCTGCCTGAGCCTTACCCCTGTCTATCTGCATCTACCTCTAAAGACCCAGCACCCACCTCTCCTCTTCTGGAAAACTGCCCCTGACATCACCATCTCTCCCTGCTTTCTTTCCTCACCTCGTTTCTCAGATTGCCACGTGTCGGCGTCATCCTTGTGCTAACTAAACATTTCCCATCCAATGACAACTCCTGTCTTGCCGCACTGAGCTATGATCTCCATTGTTGGTGTTAAGAGCTTCCAGTTGGGATCTTCTGTTGCTAACCAGGCAGCAAGCAACTGGAAGGACAGTGATGTCTCTTTGCAAATGCTGCCCCATTGCCACCCGTCTCCACCTGGAACTGGTCCTTGCGCATGGTTGATGTTCCTAAAATACCTGTTCCTTGGTTTATCTCCCACTTGGATCACTGCAGTAGCTTCTGATTAACTGGTCTATCCACATCTATGTGAAATCCTTCTCTATTTTGCATGTTGTAGCCAAAGTTACAGTTTTCCCCCATGCTGAAATGTAAACATGCCTCTTTTGCTGTAAATCCTGTAGTGCCTCCCCAGGGCCTTGAGGTTCTGTAGGGCCTGCCCGTATAACTGGACTGAGCTCTTTCCTTCCTCCCTCAGCTCACCCTGCTTCAGCCTCCCTGATCCTTCCTCTGTGCTCACTGTGCTCCCGTCTGCTACAGGGCCTTTGCCTGTGCTGTTCCCTAAGTCCAGAGGTTCTTCCTTCTCCTCTTCCTCCAGATCTTAGTTCAATCATTACTCCTGTGACCTCCAGACTTGCCAGCTGTCTCATTCTATGCCAGGACATGTGCCATGTCTCTGTATTGTAGGATGTGACACAGCTGCAATTTCACATACATTTCTGTGATGTGGGGATTAATACCTGTCTCCCATATAGGACCATGAGCTCCATGAGGACAGACAGTGTCTATTTCAACTCAACATTTCTTCTTCAGCTCCTATCATCATGCCTCTCACACAGAAAGTATGAGATTGAGAATTGAGATTTACTGAATGAATGAAAGATGAATGAATGGATGAATGAATGGATGAGTCTCCAGTGCAAGGAAAAAAAACAAAATATTTGACTGGCCACTTGGTTTTGCAGACCGGGACAGGCAAGCCATGGTTTAGCGCCACTGCGTGGCAGCATTCACAGTGAAAAGCACTTGTGGGTGGGATAGGCCAAGTGTCAGAGTTCCTGTCATACCCATATCCCTGCTACAGTTTCTTAGTCCCCTGCTAAGTAAGCAGTCCTTGGTGATACTGTGGTAGGTAAAATAAGGGACTTCAAAGATGTCCACATCCTCATCCCTGAACCTGTGAATATGTTACTTTATATGGCAGAAGGGACTTTGCAAATGTGACTGAGGTTATGAACCTTGAGAGTGGGGAGATAATGCTGAATTATCTGGGTGGGACCTATCTAATGGAGGCAAGGGGGAGTGTGTGTGCAAAAAAACCCAGAATTTATTTATAAAAAATTGGATATTAATTCTTACATGTTTATACTTCAGTCACTCTCAAAATACTCTTCGTTTAATACAATACACCTATCAAAATGCTTTTTCCACTCCTCAAGACAGTTTTTAAACAAGTTAATTTTAGTGCCTTTTAGTGCTTCTGCCGTTTTTTGCTTCACCTCTTTCATATCAGCAAAATGTTTACTTTTAAGGACTTTTTAACCCAAGAAAACAAAAAGTGACCTGTGGTGAGACTGGGTGAATGGGGAGGGTGAGGCACTGGGATCATGCCTTTTGGTCAAAAACTGCTGAACACTTGGTGCAGTGCGGGCAGGAGCGTTGTCATGGTGGAAGAACCAGTCACCTGTTTGCCTCAACTTGGGACGTTTCTTCTGCATTGCAGCCTCTCACAACACTAGCTGGTATACTAATGCCAATGGGTTCCTAAGACACTCACCTAGCTGGGAAAGCCTGTACTACAAGGGGCCCACCCTCCAGAAGGATAATTCCTGTTTTTTGGGGGTCTCCCCTCAAAAAGAGGAGCATCCTTCCCAGCAGAGTTAGAGAAATGAGATGGAAGAAGGAGAGATTTAAAGCATGAGGGGCCTCAATCCATCGTCGGTGATTTTGAAGACGGAGGCAGGGCTACAATCTAAGGCATAGGGCTTCTAGAAAATGGGAACGACCCTCAGCTGATAGCCAGCAAGAAAACGGAATCTCAGCCCTACAACTACAAGGAAATGGATGCTGTCAACCACCCGAGTGAGCGAGGACGTGGATTTTCCTGTAAAGCTTCCAGAAAGGAACGCAGCCCTGCCAACATCTTGAGTTTGGCCTGGCGAGGCCCGTGTTGGATTTCTGACCTACAGATGGGTAAGATAACAAATATCTATTGGTTAAGCCACCAGGTGTGTGAGAAACTGTCACAGCAACAATAGGAAACTAACACAGGCACTTCACATCCAGGTGGCCACATTCCTGTCCCATCCCCCTCCCCCTCTCTTATGACCACAGCAGGGAGGATGTGAGTCTCAGTGGCAGCCAAACACAACGTGTGAGGTGCTGGAGAGAGTGACAGATGGGATGAATCAGAGTCACTCTTGGGAGCTGGAATGTGGGTTGTAGGGCACAGCAGGTGACAGATGGGGAAGGCCACTGTCAGAAGGAAGAGGACAGTGAGTGGCTGAAGGGAGCTGGGAACCCCTGGGCAGCCCAGCACCCCGACATACTGGCTTCTATTCTCAACAACTCCTGGCTTTCCCACCATGCAGCCTGTCCGTGCTGTGGTACCTGCGTTTCCCGTGGGCCTGGCTCTACCTGGAGTTTACTGGTCTTCACTGGCCTGGGGTCCTTCTGTCCTCATTCTTTAATACCACCTTACGATGACTCCCACATTTCTCTTGCACCAGCCTCTGTTACCCAAAGCAACCTGGGTGACTCTTGGCCCCTTGTCCTGGGGCCTTTATATGGCCCCAGGACAAACGGATTGGAAAGGCCGTTTCTAAAGTTGGGGCTCCTTTGTCCTCTGCACCCCCGGATGCCTCACATCAGCCTGGCGCAGCATCCAGTGGCTCCAGAGTATTCATGGTTTGATCAGCCTCTCTGAGCTTACCATCTTGGTCCATAAGAGGGGCCTGGGGGGTGCTGGGGGGGGCAATACATACAACAGGAGAGGCCATGAGGATGAGCAACTAACACAAGGGAAAGCATGATAACTTGCAACACGCCACACACACGGCTGTGGCTATCTGGTGGCAGCCAAATTCAGGTGGCAGCTGGTAGCACCCTGTTCTTCTCTCTCCAAAATCCCTTTGCCGTTCCCTCCTCTCCTCTCTCACCCCCTACTTTACCCCAGAGCTCCCAGGGACACCCGCAGGTCTTGTTAAGGCCACCCCACAAGTGGCCTTCGGTCCTAAAAATGCCTGAGTCTCCTGCTTTAGATACACTCCAGGACAAAAGGATTGGAAAGGCCGTTTCTAAAGTAGGGGCTCCTTTGTCCTCTGCACCCCCGGATGGCTCACATCAGCCTGGCACAGCATCTGGTGGCTCCGGGGTACCTTTCCCCTATGCCTTGGAGGTGGAAAGTGCACGCCTATGTGACTTTACAACCCAGGGCCTACAGGAGCTTAGGTTTCCAAGTAAATAAACACGGGACAAATATGTGCCAGCAGGCTGGGATCAAAATGCATCTCCAGCTGTTGAGAACACAAAGAGTAGCAGTTTCCTTAGAAACAAGTTCCCAGGGAAGGGGTCTAGTGAGGCAATCCAAGACCTCAGCAGAGGTGGACCTGAAGAAAGGTTCAGGGCTCAGCCTCTCCTGGACCCCAGGAAAACAGTAGGCCTTGCTGATTTTCCGAGCAGAGAAGCTCCACATCTGTAGTAAATGGTCCCGTTAGGTCGTTTGGAGTCACTAACAGCACCAAGGGGATAAGAGCACCA
Source organism: Cephalopachus bancanus (assembly GCA_027257055.1). Classification (NCBI taxonomy): domain Eukaryota; kingdom Metazoa; phylum Chordata; class Mammalia; order Primates; family Tarsiidae; genus Cephalopachus; species Cephalopachus bancanus. The sequence continues at coordinate 2,237,183 of JAPVLO010000006.1, forward strand.
ATATGGAAATATGTTCTAGAGATTTTTAGCTTCCAAAGCACTTTTGTGAAGAATGTTCAATTGACTCTCCCAACAACCCTGGGATGTAGGCTAGGCAGGTAATATGGTCCCATTGTACAGATGAGACAAGGGAGACCCAGAGATTAAACCACTGGCCAAGTCACCCAGCAGGGGCAGCTGAGACGGAAACCTATGTACACCGTGTCCTAGGCCCCTCGCTCAGCTGGCAATTAGAAGCTAAATTTTGAACTAATTGGAGACAAAGCATCTTCAAAGATTCAGGAAACAGGTCTTTACTGAAATACTTAAAAAGTAGACACTCCAAATCCCTTACCCATTTTCTTTAAGAAAAATGATGCTTAATAAGTGGAGGTAATGCCTGAGGTTTCATTCACAGGGCAGTCTCAGTTGGTCAGGATGGAGTGGAAATTTCCACAGTATTTCCTATGTTCTTCCAAAGTTCAAGAACATTCGGGGCCCAAAACTTTCAAGCAGACTGAAATGCATAGCTTTCTGAAAACCTTTGCTGACTCTGGCCAATTTTCAGGCTTCTCCAGAATCCAAGAGGGCTAACATGATTCACTGAATTCTTTATGAATTAAGAAGCTGTAAATTACGCATCTTTTTTTTTGAACATATATTACTTTCCACATTTTGCAGCCAAGCCGAATAAACAGTGTCACAGAAGCAGTGTTCTCCCTGGGAAGATATCCTCTCCTGTCTTCCTGCTCTTCAGATGGAGTAAGCCTCCTGAGATTGCATTAATGACTGGGAAAGGAGCCCAACTTGACATTTTTGAAAACTTGGCATGTGTAACCAGCAGAGTTAAAATGACAGCGCAAGAAATCCACATTCACGGAAGCTCAGAGAGTGGAAAGGGGAGTGGCTTCAGCAGGAAAGAGATGCCCTCCCTCCTTTGGAAATTATAACAGTTGCTTTTCATTTAAAAAAAAAACACCTTTTCATCATTCATTCTTTCATTCAATACTTTCTGTGTGCCAGGTACTTCCCTACCCTGGAAATAAAGGAGTTTATACTCTAGCTAGAGAAGAGATTCAGATGCTGGGATATGCCCTAGTGTGCCTGGGCTCAGAGGACCCTCACACCACCTCCATACCAGGGAACCAAATTTCCAGCTCTGGACGAAGAGAAAAGAGCCTAAGACAATTGCCTTTTCACAGCATGGTTGCTATAAGTTGAGTTTGCGTCAATGCTGGCACTCTTATTTAAAAATTATTTTCTGATAAATGTAAAAGAAGAAGGGTTTGGAAAGACACATTTTTAGAAAACCTAGTTGTTCCCAGGAAATATGGGAAATAGCTATAAGATGCTTGAATATTTGAAAACAAATTGCTGCCTCACACCTGTAATCCCAACACTTTGGGAAGCCAAAGTGGAAGGACTGCTTGAGCCCAGGAATTCAAGACCAGCCTAAGCACATAGTGAGACCTCGTCTCTACAAAAAATTAAAAACTTAGCTGGGCGTGGTGGCGTGTGTTTGTGTTTGCAGTCTCAGCTACTAGGGAGGCTGCATTGGGAAGATCGCCTGAACCCAGGAGGTCGAGGCTGTGGGGAGCCATGGTCATGCCACCGCACTCCAGCTGGGGCAACAGAATGAGACCCCAACTTGAAAAAAAAAAAAGAAAAGCAGAAAAGAAAACAAATTGCTGTAACAGCAATGTCTTTGTAAAGTTGGACAGGTGATGTTACACAAGACGATTTTGCTTTAAAAGCATGGAACTGGGCCTCATCCTCTTCTCCCTTTCCATTCAGGAAGTAACATGTAAGGTCTGAGGGGGCAAACAGCACCATCGTGGCGTCCTGAGGTCTGGTTTCTCCTCCTGGTTGGGAGTCCTTACCCCCTCCTTAGACCTAGGCCCCTTTCTACACCTGGAAAATGAGTGTCCTCATTCTCCCCAGGGGCTCTGCAAATCCTAGGATCCTTTTGCCCTTTCCCTTTCCTTCCAAACCACCCAGCATCACAGGATGATATTATTTCACCCTGGGAGCAGGCTCAGCGGCAGGCTCTGGCCACTCTCAGCTGTATGCTAAGCAGTTCCACAAGGCTCAGGGCCAGGAGCAGAACTGCCTGATTTCTGGCAAGTGGATAAGGCAGGGCGCTTCAGAGCACTGAGATCTGGAACAATGTGGTGAATCAGTGGACCCATGTCAGGCCAGCACCCGAGACCCTGTGTGTGTGTGCAGTGTGCAGGGAAGGGCCTCGACATACAGTCCCCCGATGGGATGGCCTTTGCAACCAGGGTTAGCACCCCTTGCAGGGCCTGGTCCCCAGACAGGGCCTTGAGGACAGGATGGTGGTCTCCTCACAGCTGCCTGTGCCCAGTTGAGACTCAAACAACACCCTCTTTTGAGTCAAACAAATGACCACCCAGGCTAGCCAAAATGAGGACAGGCTCTTGTGAAAGGGGGCAATTTTATTTCAAGGGTTTAATGTGTCCAAGGAGATGGGATAAAAAGTTTCAGCTATTAAAAATAAAAGGCAACAGACCATCTTCTTCCAAATAAACAAACTATCCTTTGAACAAAAAAACAGCCTCCTAAGTGGGTCAGGCTGGGAGCAGATCATGAAGGAGTCACGGCCACCCTCGGGCCCTCTTCTCCTGAATCCCAGCGCCCCGATTTTCTGCTCTGCAGCTTTGGGGAGTCCAGCGCTTTCCCTGCTGGGGCTCTGCCAAGAATCGTTCTGATGAGCTCATCTGACATAGATGCTTCCAGAACACAGTGCTTACATTTGAAAAGGGGCCCCAACAAATCTTAAGGGTAGAATTCAGGCAGGGAAATTTCCCTAGAATCTCACAAGTCACATAGTAAAGGCAGTTACCAGCTGTTCAAAAATATATGACTTGCCCCTACCACCAACTTCAATATTTTATGAGCTTTTTTTTTTAAATCTAAACCATGATTTATTTTTCTCTCATGTTTGCAGTTTTTCTTCTAATGACTTACAGTTTATTATCTGTGTGAATGTGTAAAGACTATGTCATATGGAATGATTTACAGATAATAAAAAAATCTTGACAGTAGAAAAATCTAGAGAATTCCCCTCAACTCTTAGATTAATATTTGAAGAGCAACGCTCCTAAGACTTGTTACCATATCTTTGTGGTTTTTTTTGTTTTGTTTTGAGTTTTTTTCTTTTTTTAGCATTTTCTGCTATAATTAGCTTCTCACTTCCTTAATATTAGGATTGAATCGGAACATTGAAATATTATCTTGATTAAATGGAATGCACTGTGTTTTTAAAAGAATGTATAAACATAGTAATCAAGATCCAAAACAAAGATAATTTGAGAAGACATTACTGCCCTAGGAAGTGGCCCTATACTTTGAGTATATACTTCTCACTGAATTAAAAATATATAGCCATATCGATAACATATAGTTTAAATAAAAAGATTTCAGCTTTTGCCATCAAAAACTAAAAAAAAAAAAAAGGTAAAGGCCACTTTAAAAATATATAATCAAGATATTTAATTGAAGTCATAGATGACTGAACAAATACTGAACAATGAGTGGACAACCTTGGTCTGGTCTCAGCCACCTGCTAACTAGTTGTTTAGCCTGGGATGAAACATGTAACTTCTCTGTGTCTCAGTTTTCTCCACTCTAATAACGAACATAAAAGTGACACAAAGGTGACATCATCCAAAAATGTTCCCAGCCTTGAAACACATACTTTCATCAGATTTTAGTTTGGCATGGTAACGTGACTCACTCAGCTAATGAGGCTGAGGCTGAGGACCCAACCGCAGTGGGCACAGGTGCTGTGATATTTTCTAGCCATGGGGGCACATTTGAAGGATCCCGCAATACTTCTTTTTCTGCTTATGCCCTAAGATAGCCCAACATATGTCTGGGAGAACCCAGTGGGCTCTCTTAGACACACAGACCAGGATTTCAGTGTTCTGGACACCAGACTGTCAGCTTCTCAGTATGCCTTTGTCAGCACAGGGATAAGAAACGTAACTTTTTCTGGTGTTGGAAGAAAGATGTATAACTCTGCCCTGTATTTTGTTATCAACTTCTGCACTGTGGAAACAATTACTGGGGTCATGATCAACATCCCTTATGGAGCTGAGGGCCCCAAAATAAGGTCTGGAGAAAGCAAGCAAATTTGTGCCATGATGGCAGGGTTCTGTCATGCTGTCGTGGAAAAAACCCTGACCCTGAAGTCAGAGGACCTGGAAACAGTCGTCATGGTTGTACCCTTCCTGATGGGATGACTTTGGCAAATCCTACATCCCTTTGGAATGGAAAGGTCCTCATCTGAAAACACCTCTCCCTCACAAGGTTGCCAAGGAACTGAGTGGGGTGAGGGAGGAGATGGGCCTTTGCAACCCTCTATGAGACATGCCCCAACACCTCTGCTCTTCTTAAACATGCCAGTGCTGGTCATGATGCCTTAGGAAAGACTTGTTCTCCTCTGGGACCCAAAGCCTAGCACCAAAGACAAACAAAGCCAAGTGAAACCAGAAAATCACTTGAGAAAATGTCCATTAGGATCTGGGTCATTTGGAACAAGTTTCACTGGCCAACACTTTCTCCCTGAGGAAGCATCCTCTCCCCACTGAGTTCTGTGGAAAAGCCACGAGGAAGGCCACAGAAGGTGGGGGCAGCCCTGCAACCTGGAGGAGCTGCTCCCCGGGCCATGAAGAGACCACCTCTTGCATGCAGCTGGACTTACCAGGTAGCGCTCTTCCTGCCTCATGCTGGGGGTGCGGATCATGTGATTCTGTTCCCCTCTCCAGTCTCCAAAGCGACGGAAAAAATAGTTAGATAAAAACCGGTTGACGGGGTCTCTAATGATGTTGATGTAGACAGGCTGGTCTCCTCCAAACCTAACACACACATGCACACAAACATGAAGCTTGTTACAATCCATCACTTCCGGAGGAAAAACAAGGCCTACTTAGACAACATTTCCCTTCTAGGTTAACATTCAAAAGATGACCTCCTTTAAGGTACCAAACACACTTTAATAAGCAAGTGGTGTTTCCTGATGGGTATTTTATTATCATGCAGGAAGTAGAGATGATACCTGTTCCAGACACCTGTTGAGAGGCTGTGAGGACTGTTTCATAGCACAGCATCTACAAACCATGCTAGCATCAGTGTTATGGTAGAGATGGTGTCTGGTTTTCTCACTAGGCTGTAGGTTTCTTGAGGACGGGGGGGGGCCAAGTTGGATTTTTTAGACTCTGTATCCCCAGTGACTGGCACAGGACCCATGTGCATGCAGTTGACTTTCAGAGACTGTTTCAGTTGGCTGGTAAGTTCTGACTACCTTGTTGCATGAAAAGGTGTTTCCTCTATATTGTAATTCAAGTAGTCCCAGAGACGGTGCTCTGTGGTAAGTGGATGAAGAATAGCCCATTTTTTCTTGAATTTTTTTCTTTTTTTCTCTCTTCTACTTATTTTTCTTTATTTTATTGTAAAGATGTGGAGTAAAAGTCAGGGTTAGGGACATAAGTCGTCTATATGCAGGTGAAGTTTGGGCCTCCAACTTGTTCTCGCTTCCCCTGGCTTAGGATCTAGGATCAGGTACCCTTAGTGATGCCCCCCCCCAGCAGTGTCTCGCTACTGCCAGTCCCTCTGTTGTAGTATTGTGATAAATGTTCAGGACCCACTTATGAGTGAGAACATGTGGTATTCAGTTCTTTGTTTCTGTGACAGATCACTGAGGTTTTTTTTTAACTTTTTTCTTTATTTTAAAGATGATTTTATAAATTAGATTTAGGTACATAAGTTGTTTATGTACTTGTTATTGTAAAGTGTGGGCCTCTCACCGGTCCTCTACCCTTAGTGATGTTATGTTCCCCTCCACATACCCCACCCCCGTCCACCGCAGTGATCCACTACTGCTGATCTCTCTCTTGTAATACTGAGATCACTGAATTTTTAAGGCTAGTTAAAAGTGGGCGGGTACTGAGTACATGCTATTCAGCCTGTTCTAAATGCTTTATGTGACCAACTCAATGAAGCCCCACAACACCTCAATGAAGTAGAAACTATAATAACCCCCATTTACACCTGGGGAAACTGAGGCAGGGAAAGGGCGAATAACTGGTGGTTGGGCCAGGATATGCACTCAGGCAGTCTGGCTCCAGAATCTGTGCTCTTAATCATGGAAAGGTGATTTCCAGAGTTGAAGAGAGTAATAATATGCAGGACATCAAGAACAAAACAAAACACAAGATAATTATTCTCAAGTGGTGGCGAGTGGTTTTAGATGAAAATAAAATAAGTAGCCAGGTGTTCCCTTTTAATTCCTTCCAAAAAAGGATTAGATGCACTAAAAGCTGGCCAAGAGTGAGTCTTCCCCAGGCAAAGTGATTAGATTTGTTTTAAGGATTCCTCCCCTTTCTCTTGGAACTGCTTGAAAGCAGTGCCCCAGAGGAGTCCAGGGGGGAGCTTCCTAGTCTCTAGGCAGAGGTCATGTTCTGGTGACCTCCTAAGCAACCCACAGCTCCTCTAGCCCTATGACCCTATGACACTCTGATGAGGATGCCTAGATATTCTGTCATGGTCAGAAAAAGAAAGGACCCTGATCCTGCCTCTCTCTAGCTAGCAGTCTCCACTCACCTTTCAAAACCCAGCCTGGAGTTACAATCCTTCAGCAATTAACATCCAACCTAATGTCGTCCCCCACCCTACTCTGTGCCCCAGGTCCTCTCTCCAGCACTGTGCAGATGTGTCTGTCTCTCCAGCAGACTGTGAGCCTTCTGTAGCCAGGAACAACATCATGTAGCTCAGTGCATGGCACACAGTAGGTGCTCAACAAATGATGACTGAATGAAGAAATGAATGCCTGAGTGTATGCTTCTCAGTCCTTATGTTTCTGCCAATATCACAGGGCTCTGATGCCAGAGGAAAGCAGACATAACAAGCCACATTCCTTCTCTGTGTCCGGATTCCTATAATGTTGTCCTCAGTTTATTTGCATTTTTAAATAGAAGCTTCAGAGAGAAGACTCCTAAGGAACAAAAAGGAATGACTCTCCAAAAGGGTTGTTCAGGCACCAGGACACATGAGTGATGTTCTGGACTTCGCCAGTACTGCCATATGGAAACACACTCTGCTCAAGAGTAAGGTTAGCCTCGCCAGTGTGACTCCTGTCAGTTCATAGATGTATACAAGGTGGCATTCATGCACCTGGATCCACAACTGACTGGGGTCCCAAGAGTTAGCTGTGCCAACCACCAGCTAACTGTACACGTGGTAGATTTATCATCCTCTTTTAATTAAATTGGATTTCATATCTATGATAAACAGCAACTGAAGTAATAATGTGAGAGTCTAGGAAGACAAAGCATGTATACCAAATATGCATCCAATTAGACCCTCGAAAGACTGCATCATGCTTTTAAAAACTCCGACTGTGTTTCTCTGTTCATGTGAAGAATGACTACTAGTGTTAACTGCCCAATAATGTGAATGCATATACAACTTCCCCCTAGGAGATGGTTCTCAGCCTGTCCGCTGCCACCTTCCATTGATGACTAGAGACATAAGGATTGACAAGGCTTGTTGAGCATGGATGACTTGCTTCTGTTCGTATGCTGGAATCCAATGCAAAACTTCCAGAATAATTTTCCAAAACTGAAGTTTTAGATGGCTTAAGAATTAATTATCATGGTCCTGATTATATAATCGAAATTTCTCTAGAAATTTCTATGAGAGAGTGGTGTCTGGTATGTGCCTCCCTCTTTCCAGAAGATGACAGTAATAATGGTTTTAGATTGTCAGCCAACATCCCTTCTGTACACACAGCTCCCTCCCAAACTGGCATATGGGGGCTGGCATGTCAGCAATACAGAAGAGGCCAGAATATCACCATGATACCCCAGAGCACACTATGTGTCCTCGTGCTTGAGAAGAAAAACAAATTTGCCCACCCTCATTCCATTTTTTTCAGGACCAGTTTCTCCTCTCTTAGTATTTTTTAACTGGTAAGAATTCCTTGTTGCCCTTATAAGGTCTCTGGGTCACCTGACTCTACTGTTTATTCCTACTCCATTCTGGGGTGACGGTGGTTTGTACCTACTATTCCATGCAGCATAATACTCTGCCTTATTTGTAAGACCCTTGAGAGAAGATTCCGCAACCTCCCTGTGAAGTTCATTCCAGTTGTTAATCTGACACTTGAGGAGTCTTTTTATACCCAGCCAATATTTTATATCTTGTCTTTATGCACATTTCCTTTTGTTTGAGCCATGAGACACAAAGGGTTAGCTTTTCACCTGTTTTTACAACATTCAGCCTTTTAATTGTCAAGAGTAATTCATTTAACTTTTTGTTTCTTTTAAAAACTCCTTTGGCTTTTGTCATACGACTTATCTCCCTTTGTTGTATAATCCATAGTTGGTCTTTACGGAACTGAAAAACTGTGGTGACTATAGCTGACTCTAGGTTCCAAGCTGTACATACACTAGTGTAGAAGAGTCAGGTCACATTTTGTTTTCACTTAACAACACACCCTTTTGTCCTCTGGTCACTACAATGACTACTGCATATTTGAAGCATTCTTAAAGTCATCGTAAAATAGCAGGTATTATCAATTACTTTGACATTTGTTCACGGGTCATATTTACCAACTCTGTAATCATTCCAGTGGGTCTCCTTCTGGCCCTCTGCAATTTATCATATTCTTTTTCATTTTTATTTTTACTTAATGCTTTGAGATAATCCAAAGTAGGATACAATTACCTAGGAACAATATCCACATAGTTCTCATTGTGGGGAGGAATCTCTAAATATCTCATTCTGAGCATCTTTGTCAACATCCGCTTCATACTGCTATTTCAGTTAATTAATCAACTTATCAATAATATTAGTCACCTCTTCAATAGCTGCACAAAGCTCTTGAGAAAAAAAATTAGGTATACTTTCATCAAAATGCTAAATGTATTCCTTCTGTAATTACAAACATTCCATATATTAAGTAAATCAAGACTTAAGATCAGAATTATTCTGGAAAATTAAATCTTGTCCTCCCACGACAGCAGAGTTCTAAGACTGGAAATACTTTTTGAAAGGATAACTTCTTTTTTTTAAGTTGTGGAAAAAATAAATAACATTATATTTACCTCTTTTACCATTTTTAAGTGTACAATTCAGTGGGATTAAGTAAATTCATATTACTGTGCAACCATCTCCATGACTTTTTTTATCACCTCAAACTGAAACGCTGTACCCAGAAACAAAAATTCCTTTCTTCCCTACCCCAACCCTTACTAACTACCATTCTGCTAAAAGTCTAACTCCTCTTTAGCCTCTGCCCTGGAAGTAGAAGTTATCTTTGTGCTACTACCTACATTAAGAGATGAAAGGTACCACAGGCAAGAGGCGCATGACTTTGATCCTTGTCAGCAAGAAAGGAAGACATTTTGAAGTGAGACAAAGACCATCACAGGAAGGGGTATGACCACTTGTAGGGCAGGGTGAGGTGAGCTGAGGAGGAGAAGGGTAGAGATGGTTATTTCATGGTCCTTTGCTGGAGGCCAAGCAAAGTAATAAGAGCCCTTGGCAGTCACTGAACATCCACTGGGAATTGGTCTGAGGGGGGAGGACTCTGTCCTCCATCCTCATGCTCGCATGCAGAGGACACTTCCATCTTCTCTGCCCAGACAGGCCGCCCCTACCCCACCCCCCCACACAAACTGCCATCACAAAACACAAGCAGAAGAGACAGCCACATTCTGTTCCCTGGTCTGCCTAAGGCAGGAGAAGTAGAAACATTTGTTGTGAGAAGCTGAGACACATGGGCAATGGAGGGGATGATTGGGTTAGGGTTTCAGCTCAGAGAGAAAGATGACTTGACAAGGCATGAAATAGACAACGGGCAACAAACAGCAAGAAATAAACAGGATATGAGGTGGGCTGAGGGAAAGTCCAGCTTATACTTGTCCCTGATGGGCCATCACAGCTGGTGGGTTCACACAGTGGGGGAGAACAGCTTGCTGTGCAGGGAAAAGCAGACACATGAGGAAGAGAGTGCCATTTTAGGAAGATGAAAAGTCCAGTAGTGGTTAAGTCGGGAGAACTGAGAGAAAACTCTCACTTGTAAATTGAACTTCTGTGGTATGTTTAAGGAGGTAGAGACAGTGTTAACTCCTCATATCAATTTTCATTCCAGTGTTCTCTTCAAAGCTTGTGGCTTCTGTCACATTGTGAAAGATTTGAAGGACACAGAACTAAAATGGATCACTCTGCTAATAATAAAAAGCAAAGTCAACATTTAGGAATAAGATGTGAAAACCAAATTGAATTATGGAATTAACAAGATTGGATTTGTTTTCTTAAATAATGCCATCAGACAGCAGATTTTTTGCTCACAAAATTTGATGTGAGAAACACTGTTCACATTGGTAATTAAGATTTCACTTGCAGGAAAGAGAGAGTAAGTGTTCGAAACACCTCCCCTTCCACATCACGCCCCACCCTGCTTGCCTGGAGGTTGATTTGTTTTTCATTTTTTTGTTTTGCAAGTTAGTGTTGACATTGGAGCCATCATCTGAGATCCATAGAAAACAGAAATGGAAGGAAAGGAAGGCGAAGGGGTCATGGGTGAAAAAGGAAGAACTACATGAAAAAACATTTGGAGAAGTAGTGACTTGACATTACTTAGCATATTGGTATCTCTTAGAATTCACTTGGATTATTTTGATAACACTGGGATTTGAGGCAAACTTCTTAAGGGTTTCCCTGCAAGAGCCCAGTTGGAAGGTGACAGGAGAAAGAATTATATCCTCGACCTTCCCCCCACACACCAAAAGCTTAGAAAACAAACAAAATTGGAGGAAGGGAACAGAAAAATGGAACTGTGGTCTGTCACAAGTCTTTCCCGTGTGTGGATCTGAGGCATTTTTGGAGGGATACTGTCCATGTTGGGAAGTGGATCTTTTTAAAAAATCATATCCTAAGCTTACTTTGAAAACTGGAAAAAGACACATGAAATCATAGTTCTTAAATCTTAAAAACTCGATTTAAACATCACAAAAAAAAGAGCAGTATCTTTTTATGACAGTTGCCTCAATTCTCCAGTAGTCCAGGTAAAAAGCATCTGCTTGGCCTGAATTTCTAGGGAGTTCAAAAACAGTATGAAAGAGCAGCCCAAGGAAAGGCACTAAGATTCCAAACTGAAAAAATAAAATAAGTCAGCTATTGAATTACCAAAAACTCTCAGGAAAGCATTTTCTATGACTCAGAGTATCTAAATTTTAAAGTAAAAATGACATCTTCAATAAAAAGAAAGAAAGAAAGAAAGAAAGGGCAACTAGTTGGGGTATAATGCCATACCCTTCAAAAGTTCAGAGCATTTGTGTGCAAAAGGTGTGGAGAGAGAGAGGGGCTAGACTTCCATTCTTATAGGCCGCTCACCAGCAAGAATCTTGCTGCATGTTAACGACGTGTGGAAGATTAGAAATATCAGCAAAGAATATTAGGTTGCAGTATCAATTCTTCTCCTGGGAACCTCATTATCCTGAAACAAGCAATAAGCCTGTCAGCAGCTATAATGGTAGGTTTCTCAAGAGCAGCTTAATTATCTTTATACCTTATCATTCAAAGTATGTCTAGAGCTTATTTTTTAAAGGATGTTAAGATCCTCTCAACAAGTTCCAACTTACTTGCTTTTCTTGGTCAATTGTACAGTTGGGGGCTTTCTTTGAATGCCCAAAGTCTGCCATTTATACCTAAGAAATTTTCCTTAAATAAAGCTACTCCCTTAAAAAAGGAAAAGCTGATTTTTAACCTCCCATGTTCTAGGAATTTAACAATAGCCTTGTCGTGTATTAAAGTTCAACTTATCATTCTCTTTATTTCTGTGGAAGTGTTGTAGCTAAGGCCCTGGGCTCCAGTGTGTGGGGTGAGTCAATGTTGACTTTTTACTGAAAGGAGCAGAGCTGGTTAGGTCAGTCTCTAGTTATTCCTGCTTAAAACCCTGACTGCCGTTGCATTCCAGATGTTCCCATCCTCTGGGCTCCACTTTCTGCACCCCTTTCAGTTTCTCTCGGTCCAGCTCAGCTCCTGTCAGTTCCTTTACTGGGAATGCCCTTCTCCTCATTTGTCTAAAGCTGACCCAATCCTCATGTCCCTGCAGAGAAGCCTTTTCAGGTTCTCTTCCCATAGGGAGGTTCCTTCCTCCCACTTCCCCTAGGGGGAGCCCTGCGACCGCCTCTCCTTATATTCATCACCCATTGATGGGAGAACTGAGTTTCTCAAAGTCAAGGGTAACATTTAATGTTCATGGGGTAAGCCACGGTTCTAGTCCAGTATACAAGTGATAGAAGGTACTCCATAAATATGTGTTTACTTGAACAAAATGGAACTGAGGGAGGAGAAACAGAGCCTGGCCCAGCCCTCAGGCGTCGCCACAGAAATAGGCGCTGAACCATGGGTTCAGACTGAGACTTCTATAAGAAATACCCTCAAATGCCACCTTAAATATATATAGCATCCTTCTCTCAGAAGGTCTTTCCTTCACATGTTCAGAGCATCCCTACAGGGTAGGTGGGGTGAGCAGGAACTGTCCCTGTTTTATAGATGGAAAAACAGAGATCCCTCCTTCCTGTAAGAGGCTGAATGACTTGCCCAGAATCATGGCCAGTGCGAAGGTAAGCTCCAATGCCCAGAGGTACTAATAGCAGGCCAACACCTTTTTCCACAGACATGGTGTCTTCTAAAAGGCATTTAACTTTTTTTTTCTTTCAGAATTAAAGCAATAAAGATGAAACTCCTGTCCACGTATGTGATGGTAGAGGCCATGATTAGAATATGGCCACCATGTTGTATTCTGCTGATCCAATTAAGATGTCGGCCATGGCTTCTCATTAGTGTTTTACAGTGTCCTAAGATAATTATTAAAATTCATGGCTCTGCAATTTGTTTGGTTGTAAAACTTTGACCTATGAAGCAAGAAGTACTCATGAATGAGGTTTGAGGACATCAGGGGTGATGTAGAGGAAGCTCGCCGGAACAGCAAGGATCAGAAAAGTGGTGCTCTTCTCTTTAGAAGTCATAAAACACAATGCCTGAAAAAGCTAACAAGCCTTCGTTATCTAATTATGTCTGATGATATGTTCATGGCCTTCTGGAAGGAAGCGACAAGGCACACAACCCATCAATTCAGTGACTAGCCACTTCATAAACATGGATAGAAACACACTCCAAACTGTCCAGCACCTGGCCCAGGGTCTCTGCAGAAAACCTGGTTTTCTATGCACCATCCAAGAAAACTCTGGTTACCAGGCAGGCTGGGGAAACTTCAGATGTTTGCTTTTAAAGACAAGGCTCCTCTTCTCTGCTTAATAACTTGCTTTGCCGAATCTCATTTTTTGCACTTAATTTGCAAGGGGCCTCCTTTGAAGGCTAAAACCTTCTCCCAGCCTGGTAGGTTGTCAGGCACCCACCTGACAGCAGCAGTGAATGCTCAGGGCAGAGTCCTGTCCTCCCCTCAGAGCCTGCCTCCCTGGGTGCCTGGCCCTCAGGTCACTAGGTTGGCACTAACCAGCAGGTGCTGCCTGCTGCTCAGGGCTGGGGACTGGTGCTCTCGTGTGGACCTGTGAGGTACTGTTATCCCCTTAAAATGAGGGATGTGCACATCAGATGGCTGACCAGAGAGGCCCAGGGATTGCCAGGCTGTTCAGCGGTTCTACCCCTGGAACCTAGGATCTGTCGTAGAGAGATTCCATCTGTGAGCGCAGACAGGGGGGACCGCAGGGGAAGAATGGGAAGCCAGGGGTCATCAGTTCAGGAGTGAGGCCCAGGGACAGCAAACCTATGCTAGCAAACCACTGGGGAAGAGAATGCACAGAACTTGAAGCTAGCAAATTTAACAAACAGAGGGGCTAAAAAACTAAAACTAAGGATCAGCATCATTATAAGAAGGCCACAGTCACTGAAGGAAAAAAACCAGAATTCTAAAGTACCTCAGCGATGTCGAACATGCAGTAATCAAATGGACAGGACATGTTCTGAGAAATGCATCACTGTGTAATTTTGTTTCATTATGTGAACATCATGGAGTGTGTTTATACAAACCTAGATGGTTTAGCCTCCTACACACCTATGCTAGATGGTATAGCCTATTGCTCTCAGGCTACAAAACTGGATAGCATGTTACTGTCCTGAATACTGCAGGCAATGGTAACCCAAAGGTAAGTATCCGTGTATCTACACACAGAAAAGGTACAGTAAAAATAGGGTATTTTCAGCCAGGCTTGGTGGCTCAGCCTGTAATCCCACGCCTTGGGAGGGTGAGGTGAGTGGATTGCCTGAGCCCATAGGTTTGAGACCCGCCTGGGCAACTTGGCGAGACCTCATCTCTACAATAAATCAAAAGTTAGCTGGGTATGGTAGCGCGCACCTGTAGTTCCAGCTACTTGAAGGGCTGAGGCAGAAGGATCGCCGGAGCCCAGCAGGTTGAGGCTGCGGTGGCCGGGAGCAGCCACTGCACTCCAGTCTGGACTCCAACTCAAAAAAAAAAAAAAAAAAAGAAGGTATTTTCATCTTACGGAACCACCATTGCATATGAGGTCTGTTGTTGACCAAAATGTCCTCATATGGCGCATGACTGTGTTAAGAAGAGGCTGGTCTGCCGGGCTCGGTGGCTCAGCCTGTAATCCCGCACCTTTGGGAGGCTGAGGTGAGTGGATTGCCTGAGCCCGCGGGTTCAAGACCCACCTGGGCGGAGAGACCTCATCTCTACAATAAATCAAAAAATCAGCCGGGCATGGTAGTGCATGCCTGTAATTCCAGCTACTCGGAAGGCTGAGGCGGAAGGATCGCCGGAGCCCAGCAGGTCGAGGCTGTGGTGGCCGGGAACGGCCACTGCACTCCAGTCTGGGTGACAGAGTGAGACTCCAACTCTAAAAAAAAAAAAAAAAAAAAAAAGAGGCTGGTCCTAGCTCTTTGGAGTCTATAAAATATGCATTCTCTACCACTAAGTTATTCTCAGAGTATCAAACTATATAAAAATATGCAATAAAATATTTCAATACCCATCCCCTGCCTTCTTATTTCTTTCAACACAAAACTTGATTTTTTTTTAGAGCTATCATGTCAAATGGCTTCTTATTAAAAATATCCAAATTTTCAAAAGATTTAAGATGGTATTCTAGGAAGAAATGAAGTCTCTGTCCAAATATTTCAAATCGATCTCTCTTAGCAAAATGAACTAAATGGATTAAAAATGTCTTTCCAAGGGCAATTGTACTACCTTGTAAATAAAGGTAGATTTCTAAAGTAATTGTTCATTAGGAGAAAATGAAAGAACCATTAAACTGGGAAATGTCTTACCTTGAGAAGTTGAGGAAATGAACATGTCGAGTGAATAAATAGGGTTGTTCGGCAGTACTTATATTTTTAATCAGTTCCATCTATTAAAAAAAGCATAGAATTAGCATATATAGGATCTAATTTACCAAGCCATATTAAACTAAAGGTTATCTACCCAGCTCCTTTTACCCCCACTTCCTACTGCTGGACCACGACCAAACAGCTGTGCTCTGTGCAGCTCTCATGAACTTTCACATAAGGCTTCTTAGTGAATAAAACAGTGCTATCTAAATTTATAGTCCTGTATCTCATTTAGTTGATTGCTACCATGAAACCGATATGACAGATTAAGTAATTTCAACTGGAGAAATCACTGTTGCTGTATTACAATGCAAATAAAAGAATGCCTTCCATCTCTTTAAAGTCAAATCAAAGAAAGAAGTTAATCATTATCTTATTCTATAATATTATTAGTGTATACAGAAATATTGAAACGAGCACTACAGAATTTAAAAATGGGAATAAGATAAGTTACCACCTCATTATTTTTCTCTTTGAGGATAAAAATGTATAAGAAAAATATTTCATAGGAAACACACAAACCCCCAAAGGTCTAGGTTTTTTGGTGGGTGGTCATCTGAATTATTTATTTGTAGTTATCAGTAAGGCAAAAAGTAGTTTCTGTTCATATAAACTAACTTTTATGGTCTTTAGGAACATGTCATGATACAGAACATGTTTAGTGAAAGCTGTTAAAAATTCCAAGCATTCTTATGACTCCCTGACTTCCTGAATTCCTCTTTCCCCAGATTTTCTAATTGGCCCCATCAAAACAGACACACTGTGGAATCTTTAAAAATTGCATTGAATATTGTTACTTGGGATGAACACCAGAAATGCAGCATTTCAAGCTTTAGGAAATAGTTTCTGTTGAAAGCTGGAAACAAAATCGGTCACTCATATGTTAACCACAGTAGCAATAAGAACAATAAAATATGAGTCTGGAACTCCAGGTTCATCTCAAATTTGATAGAAAACTTGGGTCTGCCTTGTCCCCTCATGTCTCAAACACAAGGGGTGACATATATACATATATACGTGCTCAATAAATATTTGTTCAGTGCGTTAACTCCAACTAATACATGCTTTTGTAGATTGCTATGCTACAATCTCTGTCTAAACCTTTTATAGATATTCCTGCTCACAATGATCGAAGAAATGAAATTGAATTTTAAAAGTAAATGACTTGCAGTTCATAAACCCTGTGCTTCTGTTAGTGCAGGCCTGGGTGAATAATGGTCTGCCTGCCCTCAAGCTTGAGTATAAAAGGAAATTCAATCCTGTCTCTTTATCTACTGTTTATCCCCTTTACACTGCCTGTATGCGCTTGTTTTTGGTAGTAAAACTTCTTGCTTGGTCACATATGAATTTTGATTTTTGATGGATTTACCAAGATAATTGCAGATTTGAAACAATCATCATAGGTAATTTATCTCTGAGCATGCCTGTTTAGAAAAATAACACTTGACTGTCCATATATTTAATATAAATATTAAAAATTAATGTTTTAGTCTTTAGATTATTTTTATTCATATATTTGCTTGCATGCATAAGAGTCATACAAGCAAGTCCCCTATTATTGTACAAGAAAACTAGAAGAACAGGTCAGATAGAAAACCATTTTTTTCCCACATATTCAACATTATATTATATTATATTATATTCTAAACACTTGTCAATGTGTTAAATTTAATGGAAGAACAGCAGTAGTCAGATTTTGAGAACAGTGTCATAACAGTCATAAAGCTGTCTATTTCACAAGGAAAAAAGTAGATTAGCAGTGACAATGTATAACTCTTTCTAGATGTATCTTTAAACATAGAATAAAGGTGCGAATGCTCATGTTTATTGCATTAGCACATTGAAGGCAGAGGGTACATCTCAGCTCTCAGCTAGTTTGATCTTCATAAATGCTAAGTCCCTCTCCATTTCTAATGACAAGCAATGGTCTCCTGGATTTCTGTTGCCATCACTTGAGGTCCCTTGACTGGTCATCCCACAGTGGTCAGCAGCCTACCTTTTCTCTTGCCTTAATCTTATTCTCAGCAGTGGCATCATGGATGGTAATGGCACCACCTAAAATTACCACTGAGACCACCTCTCCTCTTCCTGGCTCATGCAGGACCACTCCTGGCCTCTATTCTGATTCCACTGTATAGATTCATTCATCATTCACTGAGCACTTATTAGGCACTGGAGACAAAAACAACCATCAGGTGGGTAGGAAGACACATAAATAAGACAGTGGACTGTCTTCAGATTCACCATGGCCACTACCATCCTCTTAATCTTCATCCGTCTTTACTTCTTATCCAGCTTAATCCATCTCTGGATAGCCTGGTTCCAGTTCTTGATATTCTGTGTATTCCCACCTTTGATCCAGCTCTTTTCTGGGCTCCCATATTCAGTCATACTCTGTGTCATGTTAATTCTACCTTCCTCAACTGGCTCTCAAGACCACACTTGTTGTGGCCAGCCAAATGAGATCCCTCCTTGCTCCTTCCTCATACTAAAGCCTGACCAAGTTCAATCTCAGGTTTATGCTTCCTCTTCTGGTTTTTAGCTTCTCTTTGCATGTCCAAATTCTAACACTTTTTATCTCTGGCTATAATGCCCACCTCCTCCAAGTAGCCTTTCTGGATCTCCTCTTTCATTCAACATCCATTGATTTCCATTCTGTGTCAGGGAATGTACTGCTCGGGGTTGTGACTTTAAAGATAACACATTTGGTTTTTCCTGGTAGGAAGTTCAGAATCTTGTGGGTGAGGTGGACTAGGAGGTATGTACAATCATGTGATAACCACCATGCAGTAGAAAGCACTTGGTGAGGCGCCTAGCAAGTACCCGCAGATGAAGAGGCCATGCTCCCCAAAAGGCATTCCCCAGTGGTTTGGAAGGACCCAATGGAGTTAGGTAGTTAAGAAAGGGATTCATTGCATTGCAGAGAGAGTGAACAGGGATTCAAAGGACACAACATAAAGTGATATGGGCATTAAGAAACTGCAGTTCAGTGCACTGGAGGTCAGGGATAGGATCAGCAATGTCGTAGTGAGGCAGACATGTTAACTTAGTTTGGAAGTAGTTAGGCAGATTTTCTTAGGTAGGTATTTTCAAATTAAAATACAGTAAGTGTTCAGACATCTTTCTTCTCTGTTACATTACCTTCACTCAACTGACCAGGCATATCAGACCTGACGACCTTGTGGGTTGGAATGTGGAAATAGGGAGTTACCCAAATCCCAGGCATGATGTTCTCAGAAAAGCCCACACCTAGTTAGACAGTAACTTTCATTATTTAGAAGGTCCTTGTGACCTTAAAGGCTGAGAGTTGGTAATCACAACTTGTGATGAGATATTTGCAGATCTCCACTCTTAGCTCGTGGTTTGCTTAATTATCATTGCAAAAGTATATACAATTTCTTGTTAAAGGCAGCATGTTCCCTCTCTTAAGGGATGCATACTCTCCCTTAAGTTATGTCTCTTTCATTCTAATAAATTCCATCTTAAACTATGCTCTGGACTCGCTCTGAAATTCTTTTCTGTTGCGGAGTCAAAGAACCTACAGAGCAGCACACTGCACTCTACCCAGCATCAGTAGGTGAGACTAGAGAGCAGGGTAACTGAGGGCACTGCAGGTTACAGGAGGGATTCTGACATCTATCCTGTGGGCAAACAATAGCCAGAAAATATTTGTTTTTCCAGATCTGAAGGCAGGGCAGAGAACATGAAGAAGGGTAAGGATTAGAGACAGATGCTCAGCTAGGAAGACTGGGCAATGGTCCCAACAGCAAATGATGAGGGCATTGACTGAAGCAGTCATTTTCGGTGTGGTACCCAGATCAGCAGAATCAGCATTACCTGGGATGAGAAATGCAAACTCTCAGGTCCTACCCCAGACCTACTAAATTAAAAGAAACTCAGGGTTTGGGGGGGGTGTCTAGCAGTCTGTGCTTTGAAAAGCCTTCCATAAGATGCTAAGGCATAAAAGTGTAAGAAAAACTGATTTAAGCCAATGCAAGGGAGAAAGATGAGGAGGCTTTGGGAGGGTTAAGGAGATGACCACCTGGCAGTAGAAGGTAGGAGAAAGGTGGTCAAGAGAGCTTTCTTCCCAGATTCCTGGCTGGGCTAACCAAACACATGATGTCCATTCATGGAGATGGGGAATTTGGGAGGAGCAACACATTTGGCTGAAAAAGAGGGGATAAATGGGTTTGGTTTTGATTATCTTCATTTAAAAAATAATGCAGCTTTCTTGGACCTTCCACGGCTCTTTCAATATCTGAAAGTTTTTCAGGAAACATACTTTCTACATTACACTATAACTGAGGTTGTGCATTAGGTTTGAGCTAGATGGTAAGCTCTGTGAGGAATGGGGCTAGGTTTTATTTATTCCCTAGAAAGCATAGCCCTGGTACCTGCACAGAACATACGTCCCATATATGTGTATGGAATAAAGATAATCTATTTAGAGATCCTTATAGAATTAAAAACTATATATAGTTAACTGAAGATAGAATTCTCTTATACAGACCTGTACATACTTTTTCTGGTGTCACATGGAGCAAACCATTTTGCTATTATAATATCCAGGATATAACAACACCAAACCAACACCCATCTTCTGTGTGCTTCCTAGGGGCTACACACTGTACTGGAAACTTTTTATACACACACTGTCATTTAATTTTCACAAGGACCCCATGAGTTAAGTATTACTGACCATACTTAAGGTTAAGAAACTGAGGCACAGAAAGGCAGCAAAGATTGTTTGAAATCTCATCAATACACAGAGGTGGAGCCAGGGTTGAAATCTGAGTTTGTCAAATCCCTAAACACTGCTTTTTAGCACAGGTTGCAATTGATTCATCATTCCCACTGATATTAGACTTACATGCAACCTTTTAAAATGGGTGGAAAGGGTTGGTTAGTAAAGACTCTGGAGAATAAAGAGGGTTTATGGGATATACATTTTCGATCTTTCCTGTGACATAGGAAAGGAACATTCTACCAGGTGGAAAATTGAAAGGAAAGTTCTACCAGGTGGAAAAGCACTAAGAAATAATATAAAAGTAAAAGCTTTAAAATGCCAGAGAGAATATTTTTTAAAAACAGAGTATGCCCTAGCACGAACAGGAAATAAATTTTAAATATTAAAAAAAAAAGATAACTATGCAGTGGAATGTATCTAAAAGAAGAAGTTAATCACAGTCCCTCCCTTTCTGATCTTTTGCTTTCAACCTGACTGGCTGGGATGGTGACGCAGAAAACCTTTCAGTTCTACCAACACAGTTAGACTTTGCTCCTGACTCCTTGAGCAAATGCTTGTCAGCAGTGGTGGCATCCAGCCCCACTTGGGTCTGAATTCTTGTGTCACTTATGAACACTAGACACCCTATAATTTTGCAAAGCATCTTAAGTGAAAAAAAAAGACATGTTTTTAACACATCAAGGTAAGATAAGGAGTAGCTCAGAGGAGAGCCCTTGGCTCTTTTTTTTTTTTTTTTTTTTTTGAGTTGGATTCTCACTCTGTCGCCCAGACTGGAGTGCAGCGGCCGCTCCCGGCCACCGCAGCCTCGACCTGCTGGGCTCTGGCGATCCTTCCGCCTCGGCCTTCCAAGTAGCTGGAACTACAGGCGCGCGCTGCCTAATTTTTTGATTTATTGTAGAGATGAGGTCTCGCCAAGTTGCCCAGGCGGGTCTCGAACCCGCGGGCTCAGGCAATTCACTCACCTCAGCCTCCCAAGGCGCGGGATTACAGGCTGAGTCACCGAACCCGCTCTTTACCCTCAAAGGCTACCTCCCTCTTCACTATGGGGCAGCCCATCCAGCAGGAGGCAGGAGGGTCTTCCCACCTTTTAGCTAGGGCTGTGCTGTCAGTGCAACACGTGCCTGCAATGAAGAAGAAGTCCACCAGGGGGAGCAATGACATGAGCAAGGCAAAGAGGCTGGGTCTAAATTGTAGAGAAAATTGCACCGTTAGAATTAGGACAGGAGGAATGTATTTTATGTTTTCAGGCTTGCTGCTTCTTCTTCATTTTCCTCTCTCCCCACCGCTTTTCTTTCCACCGAGTTTCTATTAGTGAACTCTGTTTCTGTCTACAGGGCTCCAACACAAGACCTTGTGTGCAGAGCTGGGTGAACCAATCCCTGTCAACCTTTATAGCTTGACTCCAAGGTCCGGCTGGAGCACCTCTCATGCCTGTGGACACTGTCCCTACTCCCACAAAGTCAGGAAGCTCTGAGGGTCATTCTGAAAGAGACTTTTTCAAAACATTTCAAGCAAGAGAGAAGTTGCTGGAATAAATGTGCTGTCTCTTGAAAGAGATAAAAATTAATAAAACTTCAGCAAGCCATAGCATCTTCAGGGGTTTGAGAGAGTGTCTGGTAACAGGTGAATTTTCTTTGCTTACTGGAGAATTCACTTTAATAAAGGGAGAACTTTCTAATAATGGGAGATTTTCATGCAATGATTCTTCACTAAAGTTGTGGAAGATATCTTTAGGAGTTTTTTTCCCCCAAAGATACATATATCTGGTCTCTCCCCCTACAAATCCAACTCTGCATTTTGCAGTGGGGCCAGAAAACAAATACTGTAAGAAAGCCCCCCCCAGCAGATTTTGATGCCATTTTAATGACCTCCTACTGTCTACCGAATAAAGTTCCAACTCTTAAGCCCAGCATTCAAAGTTTTCCAGGGTTTGACTCCTGTTACTTTCAAATCCTTAATTTAGATTATATTTTCATCATCTTCCTCCATACACTTATTCTTCCCTATAAAATGGGATGATAATACTTCCCTAGTAATGTTGCTCCGAGAATTAGAAATAAGGTGCACATATATCTAGTTGTGGTGTCTGGTGATGATATACACATTAATATCAGGTCCTCAGCAAATATTCATCAAAGTGAATGAGCAAATAATGAGAAATCTGCTTCACAAATGGATGAATGAAACTTCTTGGTTAAACAGAGGACAATGACTCTGCCTTAGGGAACCCTTGGAGGAATCCCAGTGGCCCCTGGACCTTTTCCAAATCTAACATGGTTTCTTTAGGTGAGTTGTTGTTATTGTTTTTTTTAAGGCTCATTGCTAGGAAGGGGTGGTGGCATGTGTCTGTAGTTCCAGTTACTTGGAAGGGTGAGGTGGAAGGATCACCTGAGCCCAGCAGATTGAGGCTGCAGTGACTGTGAGTGTGCCACTGCACTCCAGTCTGGGCAACAAGAGAGAGACTCCAACTCAAAAAAAAAAGGCTTATTGCTGAGTAGTTAGATTTGAAACTTGCAGCAAGCAAGAGCAACAGAAGAGAGATGTTTAAAACATTATTTTAAAAAATACTGTTTTGAGCCAGGCATAGTGGCTCACACCTGTAATCCCAGCACATTGGGAGGCAGAGACCAGAGGATTAACTGAGCTCAGGGGTCCGAGAACAGCCTGAGTAACGTGACAAGACCTTGTCTCTACAATAAATCAAAAAATTAGCTGGGCATAGTAGCACGCACCTGTAATGCCAGTTCCTTGGAAGACCGAGGCCAAAGGATCACCTGAGCCTAGCAAGTTAAGGCTGCAGTGCCTGTGAGCATGCCACTGTACTCAGTCTGAGTGAGAGTGAGACTCCAACTCAAAAAAAAAAAGAAAGAAGAAAGAAATACTGTTTTGCCCAAGAAGATAAGCAACCAAGAGCACACAGGCATGAAACCTTCCCCTCCCCAAACTTTTGCACACTTTTCAAAGGGTTTGATCATTTGAATAGGTGTCAGATGGAGTCAGAGCTCATGTGACATTTATAGTGAAACAGTACCCTTTAAAGGTATGACTGGTGAGAGGATGAAAACTAGCCCAGGATTTCACAAACCGTGAACTGGCGTTCCACAGGATGCAAATAAGTCTCCAACACACATAAAGAGTCCCCTGATCAACCAGAAAACACTAGGAAAACCCCAGTTAAACAGAATCTTTGTTCTTGTTTTTAATTTGTTTTAAATTCTCAAAGTCTTCAAACTGCAAATAACCATCGTAAATGGATTCATTTGGACAAGGCAGGCAGCATTTCCTCCCAATGTGTTGAACTGTGGTATTTTCTTTCTTTCATTGGCCCAGGGACTAGGATTCTCAGGAATACATCTAGGGAAATGGCAATATGATGATTTTGACAGGACTTCTCAATCCTGGCTGCATCGTAAACTCTCTTGTGGCACTTCATTAAAAAAAAAAAAAAAAAAAAAAGCTTTCTGGGCACTACCCCAGAATCTCCAGGAGAAGGGCCATTGCAACTCCAGCCATGCTAGAGATTCTGCATCCAGCCACTGCATGATGAGAATGGTTTTTGGATTCAGGAGGACCCAGGTTCAAGGCCAGGTGCCCCAGATGGTCATTATATTATACTGTATTTGGAAGGTGGCTTCATCTGGTTGTTTTAGTTTTCTCATCCATAAAACAGGAAATCGTACCCACTCATGAATGTATTCTTATGTCTAAAGATTTCAGTGAAATAATAAAGTAAAATAAGCAGCATTCTAGTAGATGCTATATCCAATTTGTAATCCTCAGTTTCAACATAAATAGAAATTATTTGCTTTCTCAATATTTTAGCCTCATATCTGACAACTTTTGTTCTTTTCCAATGAGAATGAAGTAATTGTGGATTCTTCCATCTGTGATTGCCTGTAGCACTCTGATCCTTAGAGCAATGTTCTCAAAGATAGCATCAGATCTTAACCAAAGGTGGTTATGAGTTTTTTTGGCGTGTCTTCTGAAAAAAATTCCTCTATCTTTCAAAAACTGTACACAATCTCCATTTTTTAAGAAATTACTTAAGCCAGTCCAGGAAACTGAAATCTGGCTTTAGAGCATAAATGCAGAAAAGTCATTGCAGGTTTATAATGTGCTGTGCAAAAGTCCAGCTCTCGCCTGGCA
This sequence comes from Cephalopachus bancanus, assembly GCA_027257055.1. Classification (NCBI taxonomy): domain Eukaryota; kingdom Metazoa; phylum Chordata; class Mammalia; order Primates; family Tarsiidae; genus Cephalopachus; species Cephalopachus bancanus. The sequence continues at coordinate 2,261,454 of JAPVLO010000006.1, forward strand.
AGAGTTGTCCATGCTCTGCTGTCGAGGCGGAGTCTTCTGAAATATAAACTTCAAGGTGTTTCTATTTCTATAAGGACAGCTGTAGTAGGATTTTTATAGGCGTTCTAACATTTGGTGTCTTCACGCTCCCTTTCCTTTTTAATAATCCCTTCAGTGTCTTGTTTCATTTAATAGATTTTAAAATTTTAACTGTGAGTTTGTGCATGTGTGTGATGATTGCTGCCCTCCGGAGAAATGGATGTGTGAACTTGACTCTGGCCCAGATAGATGCCTCTCCGTATAAATGAATGGTATAGATAATTCCAGGCTTATAAAGAGATACTACTCTAAAGTTCATTTGTAAGTCAGTAGTTTGGAACTTGGAACACATTTTCTCATAAACGAAATGCTCTACATGGTGGATAGCATCCCAGCCAGCCCACAAGAACCTGTTTAACTCATACTGCACCTGAAGCAGACTGTTATCAACTCTGGAGGACAATAATTCTATGGGAACAAATTTTCAGAGTTCTACTGCTTATGGGTAAGAACCATTGACTATAAAGTTTTCACCAGTTTCCTAAATCAATGCCCCCTTTATTCCTCTTAGAAGTTACCAAGAAGAGTAGCTATTCATACCACTAATTGTTTCTTGAATATATTATGTTAAAATATTTTTTCCTCTGTTTTCTGCACTTTGAAACTTTAATAAATGAGATCCAAGAACAAGGAAAAGAGTGCCTCTAAACATTATTGAATTACTTCAAACCAGGTTTCTTGTCATTTTGTGTCCTGGCTACTCTCTCTGCAGGCCAGAACCAGATGAGTTAACTGCAGTTGCTATGTCTGTTTTTACATCAAAATTATACACTTGTTTTTTTCTATCTTATCTTTACCTTTGCCTTATAATTAATAGTAATCTGGAATAATAAAGTAATGAAATATATTCTAGGTCATCTTGACCACAGGAATCAGAAATGTTTCAACTATACAATTCAGATTATGCTAGAAGTTGTACAAATATATCACAGAATCACAGGGCTGGAAAGAACCTTAAAATATTGTCTAGTCTATTCCCTGGCTTCCAGACAAGCCAACCATTCCAAACAGATGAGAGCTAACTATATTTTAGAGGAGAAGGATGACTTTGTTTTTTAACTCTTTCTGAATCTAACAATCTATACATGGTTAGTGAATTATTGTTAATTTTTAATCTAAATTATTCCATTCACATTTAACAATTGTATTTTTCTTTTTCATCTTTAGTCCTCACAGGAAACAAAGTTGTTTTATCTGTGTAAAAACCCATGGCATATTTAATAATTATATTTTGTGCTCTCCCTTCTAGGACATTCTCAAACATCTCAACATCTAATCTTTTAGTTAGCTTTGTCTTGCTTTCTGTGTTATTTGTACCCTCTTCAGCAGTGGGAACTAAAATGTAGCAAACGTGTTTTATGAGGCATCTGAGAATGGAGTGTGATTATAGTTAAGTATCATCTGATAAGTGGGCCTTGAAAGTTAGACTCAAAAGAAAGCAAGATTTAATAATGATCATAAAATTGCAATCACATAGGCTATTGATTTATAGTGTCTTTCAGGTTGTTAAAAGGGCATCACCAGCCTAATCAAGTAAGGAAACCAAAGAGAACCTACGCCTATTCAACAAAGTTACTCATAAAATGCAATATCCTTAAATGCTACCAAAGATAACTTTTTCTATGAAGATCCTACTACAGAGCCTATCCCAAAATATTTTTCACTGATTGGTAATGACCACTAACTACTGGTACTGTTAAGGACTATTGCAATTTGATACTCGGTGATTCTTTAATGGAAGTTTATGGAGCAGGCATTCTGATCTTCATACTATGAAAGACACTGAGCATACTGGCTTTTTTTTTTGAGTTGGAGTCTCACTCTGTCGCCCAGACTGGAGTGCAGCGGCCGCTCCTGGTCACCGCAGCCTTGACCTGCTGGGCTCTGGCGATCCTTCCGCCTCAGCCTTCCAAGTAGCTGGAACTACAGGCACAAGCTACCACTCCCAGCTAATATTTTTTTTGATTTATTGTAGAGATGAGGTCTCATCAAGTTGCCCAGGCGGGTCTCGAACTCGTGGGCTCAGGCAATTCACTCACCTCAGCCTCCCAAAGAGCTGGGATTACAGGCTGAGCCACTGAGCCCGGCCATACTGGCTTTTGAGCAAGTCCTGCTGGCCATATTACTGTCTTAAAACAGACCCGCTTTCCTCCAAGATAAGAAAGAAAGATAGGATTGTGGTAAAGCAGGAACGTGATTTCCTCTGGGAAGTTCTGAATTTCTCAAAGGTGAGGATTATGTCCGAAAGTAACATGCATGGGTTGAAATGTCCATAATTATGATCTCAGCCTGGTGGTAATTATAAAATTCACACACCTTGTGAATTCCCCACACACATGCACCACTCATTGGTGGCAGCTCAATCTGTGTATCTAAGGGGGAAAGAAACAAAGTTCTGAGACCAGGCTGACAAGCTTGACCCTTGAAAGTGATGTGAGAACACTATGCCTGACTTCTGTCTCAGGAAAGGCACCTCATAGCGACCATGGTCTCTACCTCCTCCACTTGTGTGGCAAAGTTGTTCCTATGAAGTGGGGGTGATTCTTTTCCTACCACTGAATACTCCAAATGCTGCTCTTTCTTTTTTTGAGTTGAAGTCTCTCACTCTGTCACCCAGGTTGGAGTGCAGTGGCATGTTCCTGGCCACTGCAACTTCAACCTGCTGGGCTCAGGTGATCCTTCTGCCTCAGCCTTCCAAGTAGCTGGAACTATAGCTGGAACTATAGGCACGCGCCACCATGCCTGGCTAATTTTTAAATTTATTGTAGAGATGAGGTCTCGCTAAGTTGCCCAGACTGGTCTCGAACCCCTGGTCTCAGACGATCCTCTCGCCTCAGCCTCCCAAAGTGCTGGGATTACAGGCTTGAGCCACCACACCCAGCCCCCAAAGGCTGCTCTTGAAGCCTAAGATCCTCTGAGTTTACCAGGGCAGGAAGCTTTATGTCCTCGTCAACCAAGCAGACTTCTGGCCCAAAGAAGATTTTCTCTTTACTACAACCATAAACATTTAGGACACTGGTGAGAAAATGCAGACGATGGAATACCACAAGAAAATGTTCTCATTTTGACTGTGAAGACTTTAGCATTATTTACAGCTCAGTGGTTTGACTATTCATGATATATGCATTGCTAATTTTAGCTAAACAGACAACATCAAGGGTATACTGTCCTTCATTTTGGTCCTCATAGAAGTATCCCTCATCTGAGAAATTTCCTAGTTTGTGAAGTTCCCTCAGAACCTTAATTTAAATTTTCTTCCATACTCGGGCAAAAATACAGCATGAAATTGAAAATCTGGCATTCACTACTCAGGAGTTCGAAGGATGCCCTGTAAGGTACCCCTGCTAATTACACAAATGAGCTGAAGCAAAATACAGTTTAACGATGGGCAAAGTCAACTTACCTGCTCATTTTTAGTAAGTCTGGTTTTGTTGTGAATGTCAGATGTGACCAAATTGAATCCATGCTTCTCCGACAAGATTCTCAGGAGCAAGACCACAGTACGGCTCCCACACTTGCCCACTCTGTTGTACACCACCTGGCTTGGGAAAGGGAGGACCTGAGAAAAAGAGCAAGAGAACAAGCATGAAACATGTATACAGAAACACTTGTGCATACAGAAACACTTCCTTCCATTTTAAAACAATCAACATTTCATACATCGAAATGAAAAGGTCTGTGTCAGGATAATGAGAGGACAAAAGTGATGAATGAGTATTGTCATAGCAGAACTGAAGAGAAATGCTGATTTTGTTACCTCTCTTTCTGCACTGATACATAATACTGGTAACATTCCAGGCAGACTATGAGGATGATTATGAAGCTTCTTTTGTTTCTTCTTAAAAGCAAAAAGCATATAAATATATGCTTTAATGGTAATTTTTCTTTGCAAATTATAGTAGGCTTTATAAGAATAACTTGATTGGCAGAATGATCAAAGAAAGATGGGTAATTTTTAAAATTGAGAGATATATAATTCACACACTATAAAATTCACTCATTTAAAATGTACATTTCAATAGCTTTTATTATAGTCACAAAGTCTGCAGCCATCACCACTAATTCCAGAACAGTTTCATCGCCCCCACAAAGAAACCCAGAGTCCATTAGCACTTCCCATTTCTGCCATTACCCCCAGTCCCTGGAAACCATTTATCTACTTCCTGTCTCTATGGTTTTGCTCGTAGGACTCTAGGCATTTCATGCAAAAGAAATCACACAACATGGGGCCTTTTGTATCTGGCTTCTTTTACTCAGCATAATGTTGGACCAGGTTCATCCATGTTATAGTATGAATCAATACGTCATTCCTCTGGATGGCTTAATAATATTACATTGTATACATATACATTATTTTGTTTATACATTCCTCACTCATGGATGTGGATTGTTTCTACTTTTTGGCTACTATGAATAAAGTTGCTAGGAACATTTGTGTACAAATTTCTGTGTGGACACGTTACTTTATTATCTCAGGTATATATCTACAAGTAGGATTGCTGAATTGTGTGGTAATCCTATGTTTAATTTTTGGAAGAAGAGCCAAATGTTTTCAATACGGCAGCGCTATTTCATATTTCTACCAGCAATGTATGAGGGTTCCTTTCTCCACATCCCTGCCAACACTTACTAGTGCCTTTTTTTGGTTTGTTTATTATACCCATCTTAGTGGGTGTAAAGTGGTATCACATTGTGGTTTTGCTTTGCATTTCCCTCATGACTTATCATCCTGAGAATTTTTTTCATGTGTTTATTGGCCATATACATTTTTCTTTGGAGAAATGCCTATTCAAATCCTTCACTCATTTTGAAATTGCCTTTTTAGTGTTGAGTTTTAAGAGTTCTCTATATATTCTGGACCTGCAAGTACATGTTTTACAAATATTTTCTCCCATCTTGTGGGTTGTCTTTTTACTTTCTTGATAGTGTCCTTTGAAGGACAAAAGTTTTTATTTTGATGGAGTCCAACTGACCTAATTTTTCTCTGGTTACTTGTGCTTTTGATTCATATCTAAAAAACTATTGCTTAATCCAAGATCACAAAGATATACATCCATGTTCTTTCCTAAGTATTTTATAGTTTTCATTCTAACATTTAGGTATGTGATCCATTTTGAGTTACTTTTGTATACTGTGTGAGCTAGTGACCTAACTTTATTCTTCTGGATGTGGCTGTCCAATGGTCTCAGCATCACTTTTTGAAAAGACTGTTCTTTCCCCATTTAACTGTTCAGTATCCTTTAAAACATCCACTAACCATAAGTGTATTTGGGATTACTATTATTTCTAGATTCTGAATTCTATTCCATTGACCTATATGTTTATCTTTATACCAGTCTTGATTATTTTAACTTTGTTGTAAGATTTGAAATTGGGAGCATGAGTCCCTCCAACTTTGTTCTTCTTCTTCAAGATTGTTGTGGCTATTCTGGGTCCTTGGAATTTCCAAATGAATTTTAGGAACTGCAGAAAGAAGCAGTTGAGATTTTGATAAGGACCGAATTGAGTCTGTAAAATCAATTTGATGACTATTGCCATCTTTTTTTTTTTTTTTTGAGTTGAAGTCTCACTCTGTCACCCAGACTGGAGTGCAGTGGTCGCTCCCGGACACCGCAGCCTCGACCTGCTGGGCTCCGGCGATCCTTCCACCTCAGCCTTCCAAGTAGCCGGAATTATAGGCATGCGCTACCACGCCTGGCTGATTTTTTTGATTTATTATAGAGATGAGGTCTCGCTGCCCAGGCAGGTCTCGAACCCGCGGGCTCAGGCAATCCACTCACCTCAGCCTCCCAAAGGCGCGGGATTACAGGCTGAGCCACCGAGCCCGGTTTGACTATTGCCATCTTAATAAGTCTTCCAATTCATGAACATGGGATATCTGTCTACTATTTAATTCTCCTCTGATTTTCATTGATACTTTGTAGTTTTCTTTGTTCAAGCCTTATATTCTCTTCTTTAACTTATCCTTTCTGATGCCACTATACATGAAATTGTTTTCATTTTTGGAATTATTGTTCACTGGTAGAAATACAATTTATTTGTCTATGTTGATCTTATATTCTTCAATCTTGCTGAACTCATTTATTAGTTCTAATGGTATTTTTTTTTGGTATATTCTTTGGAATTTTCAATAAATACAACATCTGCAAGCAGAGATAGAGTTTTCATTCTTCTTTTCCAATATGAATTCCTTTTCTTTTCTAATTGCCTGATGATAATGATTTTGATATACTAAGAGCTATTATGAAAAACATCTATAATTAAATATTATATTGTCAATAAATATATTGTTCCCCTTTTGAATGCTCAGCATTGATCAACAACTGACAAATGATAATCAGAGGATTCCTTTGTTCAACACATACTCATAGAGATAGTCATAAAAAAGCCTGAAAAAAAGACTATAGCATGACATAAAAATCATAAATATACCCCAGATTTGCTTATGGTATACCATTTGAATTTTTGCCTTTGTCATTACAGGTTAACTTATTTTCCTGAGCTACTTTATATGCAGAGCAGCATTTTATAAGTTTGGAGCTTAAAGGCTAGTTGTCACTGAAGTAAGATTTAATAACTATATAACTCACGTAGCAACCCATAACATGCCATTGGATATAATTCTTCTATTATATATATGTATATATGGGAAAAAATTAATAATACATAATTATTTTTTTTTTCCATATATATATATTTTTTTCCTTATGAGTAATATCTATTTCTTTAGGGTCAGTTGGTGTCTTCTATTATGTGTCCTCATAGTGCCTAGACTGTGCTTTGTACATAAAGGGCCTCAGTAGACACTGATTGATTCTTGACTGCTCTGAGGGATCTAATGAGCTGCTCAATGCTAATTAACATAATGATTTCACTAAAATGTGAAACCAAGAGAATCTTCAAATACAGCTGATCTTCCCAACCAAATGCTAATAGAAGTCATCAGACAGCCATTATAATAGGTCACTTTTACTTATGGTTTAATCAGTGAGTACTCCAAAAGTCTGTTCTCTGGCAACTGCTACAGAAGCTCAGTTATTCAGAGAAATCAACTATGTTCTTAGTTATGAGGTTATGACCATTAAACTAGCTTCATGTTTAATGTCATGATATGAATAGTGTTTCTAAGTTGGGCTTTCCATTACAGTCAGGCTAGGGTATGAACTACCGCCTGACAAAGCTGCCAGCGTAAACACAAAGTTTAATTCCTCCATGGAAATAAGCTGCTCAACAATTGAGATGGATGCATTATTTTCTTGTGTTTTTTTAGCATAGCACTGAACAACAAGGGAGAATTTGTTACATATGATTTAATGACCTAGAAGATGTGGCTTACCACACAGGAAAGTACTAATTTAAAAAGTGTAGTTACCACTTAGAAGATTTAAATGAAGAACTGAGGCACTTATCTAGAAAACTCAGGTGAAATTACTGAATTTCTCCTGAAATTCTTGGGTAATTGACATCGTAGCAGGTTTAGTATCTATCTTATTTGCCTTACTAATAATCAAAGATGTTATTTTCCTTTAAGTTATCAATTATGATGGTTAATTCACTTTTTAAAAGATCTTAGCTCCAATTTTTTATTAGTATTGTGGGAAGCTCCCAACTAGTGGTTATAAATATTTGTTATTTAAAAAGAAATGTATACAAGAACAAAACTTTCTTCATCATTCCTGTAGCTATTTCTACAATAATTTAAGAAAAAGGAGTGTAACATCCCCATTGTGATTCTATTTCTACCATTTCTCTAAATACCAATATATACCTACATGACATGAACATAGAGCGAGAAAATGTATATTCACATAAAGTTTCTGGAATCAGTCTTGTAACTTTAAAAATATGTCATATACCACTACAAACATAAACCTGTCTCAAATTTAGGGTAAGATTTTCAGACATGTTCAAAAAGAACCTATGTGATGCACTGAAAATTGGAAAAGTAGGCAGGCTAAATCAAAAGTGTTGATGTTGGATAAATTGTTAAAACGAACAACAACAAAAAGCTGATTAATCTTGCTCTTGGTAGAACTATAAATTTAAAGCGGATCCTGAAGATCCACTTTAAAAATCATTGTCACCTTTTATTTGAAGTATACTTTCTGGAAAGATGGTGGAAAAAGGAACAGCTTTTGACAGAGGACTGATCCTATTCTAGACTCTGTGCTGTGTAAACCCTTTTAATCCTTGTTAACAATTCAGAATTAAATAGCATGATTTACTTATCTGTGCATTTCTCTAAGAGCTTAAATTATCAAATGGTTTAAGCATCACTAGTAGCATCAAGTAACTCTCTTGCATGTCCCCCATATATCATAGATTCATAGAATAATGGGGTTTGAGGTTCAGAATCAATTGAGAATAATCTACCCATTCAAATCCTGTCCTCCCCACCCAAAAATGACCCTCTATCACCCACCTCCAGCCCAATCTGTGTTTGACTTGGAGAGAATTTTCCTTTACATTATGTTATTTCATCCTCTCAAAATTCCTGTGAGGTAGGAATATCGTACAATTATTTTTAGATGAGTAAACTAAGGCTCAGAGAGATCACTGGGCATTTTCAAGGTCACAAAGCTTGAGTGGCACATAACAACTAAAGCCCGGCTCTCAGTTCTCCTGACCCCTATGATGACACTCCCTTGAATACACAAATCAAACAGGGAACAGAATTTCTAGTTTGATATATGTGACAGAGATACTGCTTCCTTTTTTATATCTTGCATGTATCCAACCTCATTAAATACACTATTTTTCAATAGTCAACTATCACTACCAGTATCATCTGCCATTACTCAAGTCCCCTGAATACTTAAGTAGAACTGACAAGGGTGGATTAGCCTCTTTCTCCTTCCTGGGGACTCACTCTAGCAAGGTAATAGAAGCCCAGAATGTCAACACAGCTAATAAGAGAGGAAGGAATCAGAATGTACTTTTTCCCTCTCTCCTTCTACTAATACATCATAGGCAGTGAGAGAGGACAGCTGCCTCAGATACTGTGGACTGTTTCCAATAGGAAAGGGAAAAAACAGGAAGCAGTAAGTTATAGAAAAATGTATATGAAATCCTAACTATACTTGGAATGTCTATCAAGACAGGCAAATGTCCTCAAATGATGGACTCAGTGACTATAAAAAGCCTTCTTAGGATCAGTCTCAAAATTCCCATTTTCCTCAATAAATATTTGCCAATTGTTAAGTAGAGAATTCCACCCTCCTCAATAATGTTCCTATGATCACTTGCACACAAATTTTGAATACTCAGTCTTTCTTTGGGTGCCCTATACAGAAGTATACACCAAACCCCTCAAACACCCCCTTCCCCAAGTGATTCTTTATTCTTGGCAACTGTGGTTATATGAATATTATGTCTGTGATTTCTATTTTATGACCAATTTGTAAAAGCAAAGGGGCCTCCAAAATACTTCCCTCTATGAATTATATATTTTTATGTTGCCTGCCTTGTAAGTTCTGCAAATGCCACAAATCCCCAGAGCGTGACAGGCCTGTGTGGAACATGCCAAATAAACAGAAGTCTTTCCAAAACCCTGAGCACAATAGTAACTACCACCAGATGACATCCACAGCTCAATAGCTTATCCCTTGTTTTAAATGGGGAGGAGAGAAACAAAACTTTCTAGGTAAAAAGCAAACTTGGTCTAGATCAAGCAAGACTTTCCCAGTCTGTGAAATTCAGAGTATATAGGACTGTTCTGGGATTCATGTTGTTGAATGAATTAACATCAATGCTGCTTTTTAAAGTCTCTGCAAAGTGATATTTAACATAATACGTTACAAGCTGTGGTTCCCACATGGCTTATATTTTAGTTCCCCATAAAACTTTTAAAAATGCAGATTTCTGGGCCCCCTTCTAAGACTAACTGAATCAGAAAGTCTAGGGTGAGGGTCACTAAACACTCCCTAGGGGCCTCTACTACCTACATATGTTTTGAGAAAGTGCTGTTGTAGAGAATGCCCAGCTTTCTATGTTAAGAGGTTGAGTGGGACTATGGCTCACTTTAACTTCAAACTCCTGGGCTCAAGAAATCCTCCTATCTCAGCCTCCCAAGTAGCCAGGACTACAGATGTATGCCACCACAACTGGATAATTTTATTTATTTATTTTTAACTTTTGCCCAGACTGGTCTCAAACTCTTGGCCTCAAGTGAGCCTCTTGATTCAGCTTCCTAACGTGCTAGAATTACAGATATGAGTCACTGCACTGGCCTCTCACCACATTTAACAGTCATGATTAACCTGATAAATATTCTCATACTATAGTAAATACCCAGATTGGTTAGAGAAAAGGCATGCTGGTTCAATGAACATGTAGGTTAGCTGAAATTTACACTAAACCTTGTCTTCTAAGCCTTAATATTATACAGAGTATGAACTGGCTTTCCCTGATGAATGAGAATCCCCATTTCAAAGTTTCCTAAAACATTGGTGTGCTTCACATCTTTGAGCCTCTGTTTTCTCATCTGTAAAAGGAGATGGGTAGGTCATGATCCAATAAATGATGTTTTCTTCTGAAGCTGTTAAATTATTAATTTTAATCTATATTGTTACCAAGACATAAATGTCTTAAACATTAAAACTAGATTTTACTGTTTCCTTGTGAAATATATTCATAAAACAAATAGAAAAAAATTAAAGTTCTAGGAGTTTGTGCTGATAACATGGGGTTCCAGCTCCATGGATATTCCTATTCTATTTTGGAACCCTTGCTGTCCTCTTCCTGTCTGGGCTTGTCACATAAATCTACCTTCATCTTCTTTTTCTCTTTATCACTTAGAGCTTTTAATCACTTAGCGCTCCCTCTTTTTAAGACCACCGACAGAGCCTTGCAGAACTTGGGCGTGATTCCCATTCGCCTTTGCCCACCAAGGCATTCAAGGTCTTCTACCAAATGCATCTCTGTTTTCTAATCACCATCGTCTCTCCTGCCTCTTGGGGTCCTTAGAGGAAACACAAGGGCCCACTTAAGAATCCTGTTTCCTTCATTGCAGTCACCCCCAATAGAATGCTCTTTCCACCCACAACTCGCAGATGACATCCCTGCATGCTTCTAATTATTCATGCTCATCTTCTCCAAGAACCATGCCAAATCTGAACCTTAGCCTTTCTCCTTTTCCCCTGCTCTACTTGAAGCAGTTCCATGTCTAATGCTATCTATATAGAAAGATAAATATAGCTATCGATCCTTTACAGGTCTATCTGGGTCTATCTGTTATTTTAAGTAGTGAGTGACCTTGAACAAATGACCTTGAACAACTTATGTGGTCCAAAGTTTCCTCTAATATAAAATGGCGGCACTGAACCTGATGATTCGAAAGGCTCTCTTCTGTCCACATCCCATGATGTTAAGGGAGGGTCACACAATACTCAATGACATTTCACATGGGCTTATCTGAATGTCATCCTGTACTCCTAAATATCCATTCCATTCTGTATGCCTAATGTCCTTTTATTCCCATAATGCACAACATCATTATGCTATTCCCAGTAACACAATACCCTGCATACTGTACCAGAATCTTCATTCAAAGAAGAAATTTCACAAGAAGCCAGGGTGACTTTTTGGATGAGGTGATTAATCTACTATAGTTGGAACACTGAAGAACTCTTCAGGGAAAAAAATTAAAAAGACTTCCAGTCTGATTAAAAACTCAAATTTTAAGTGACAATGAGTTAAGGCTGTTAATGCCATGGACAAAAAGATGGGTACTTTCAAATTTCAAATGAGTAAACAGAAAGAAAATTCACATATTGAGAAAAGGCAGATTCACTCTTAATTCTGCAACACTCTTTAAACTTCTTTCTGTGGTCAGAATGCAAATCACAGACAAAAAGAAGTCTGTAAACTGGGTATCTTGTTGCCACAGAATATTACAGTTTCTAACATTCAAACTTCAGTCTGTAGAGAACTAAGTCCATGGAATACTTGTATGTTTGACAGAAAAGAGAAATGAAGTCTACTTACCATACACACAAAGCATGAGTAGACCAGGCATTGAGAGCCTAACCCATCCTGAAGAAAGTTTGCCAAGTGCTCGCCTGGAAATTAGTCTTTTTTCTGCATACATAGGGTATCCCTATTGCACTTGCACTTGGCAGCTTTTGTCCACTCTTCTAAGAGCCCTTTCAACTTTTCTAAAACTCTTTTTTTTTTTTTTAGTTACAGTCTCACTCTGTCGCCCAGGCTAGAGCGAAGTGGCATGCTCATGGCCATTGCAGCCTCAACCTGTTGGGCTCAGGCGATCCTTCCGCCTCAGTCTTCCAAGAAGCTAGAACTATAGGTGGATGCCCGGCTAATTTTTTGATTTATTGTAGAGATGAGGTCTTACCTAGTTGCCTAGGCTGGTTTTGAATCCCTGGACTCAAGCAATCCTCTCGCCTCGGCCTCCCAAAGTGCTGGGATTATAGGCTTGAGGCACCACACCCAGCCTTCTATGGCTTTTATAATGAAAACAAAGTGGAAAAACCCATGTGGGTTTGACAGCCCTGTTTAACCTCATCTTCCTGTGTACATGTGTACACATATGCATGTGCCTTTGTTGAGCTAAAAGACATTATATAAGTATATTGTTGCAGTCAAATCTGGATTCTAGCCACTTCTAGCACTTATAGGTTATGTATTCAGTGGTCCAAAAGTCTTTGTTAGACAAAACTCTTGGGATGAGACTAGCAGGGTCCTCAAATTAGTTCTAGATCAGCAGTTATTCCATTGCTGGTATTCATCAATTCAACTGGCTTTTTACATTAACTTTTAGACCAGAATATGGAATTACAAAAATGCATTTGGGTAGATAATCTTTCCACCAGATCCACACACTTAGTTTGACTCTCCACTCAACTCTGTAACACATCTTCCCTTAATCACACACATCTCCAAATAAAACATGCATAGACACCTTAGTTTATATAAACTTCTAAGATTTAAGAGTCTGCTATAAAGTTTTATGTCTTTATATTTGTCCTATTTTGTTTTAGTTAAGGATTTTTACACTGAGCCCAATCCAAAAACTCATTTGTTATAAAGCAAATGGTGGAGAAGTGTTGATTATTGATTGGAGGTTTCATAATTTATAGCAAGTATTGTTGGCATGGGCCATTCATGCAATTTAGAATGATCTCCTCTGGATGTTAGGGGGAAGAGAGTCAATTATGTTCATTATGAACCTCAGAAGAAAGGCTGGGGAAACAGCCGCACTTGGCTGCCAGCACTCCCCTCTTATCAAAGCACTGCATAAACATGTTAAGTCCAAAAGTTTGGATACACTTTTCATTGTGACTCACATCATTATTTTCCATATGAAACGTCTGAATCAAATTTTAGTTTCCTGAGTGTAAATTGGTAGAGAGAAACTTATTTTTGGATTCAAATGATCATTGTTTAAATTCCTTAGCTGAGCTTAAGGTTTTTAGAACACAACCCACAGTTTAAAATAGTGCGGCAGACTGGTACAGTAATGTCCCCCAACCAGTCACTCTTCTCCATATTCCTCCCTAGTGTAACTTTCTTCCTTATGGCCCTCCAGCCTGGCCACGTAAATTGCTTTGGCCAATAAGACACAAGTAAGTGCAATACAAGCAGAAGCTTGGAAGGAGCCTGCATGTTAGGGCTTGACCTCTCTCATTACTGGGGGCCTTTCTATCACCCTACAAACTTAGGCTAGGCTCCAGGAAGATAAAAGACCACATGGAATATTGAAAATGCTGTGACAGAATTCAACAAGTAATTACTGAACACTTACTGAGTGCTAGTCATTTGGTTAGTGGCAAGAAATTCACAGAGTATTATGATTATTCATTTGTCTGTCTCCGACTAGACTCTAAATTCCATGACTGTAGGGGCCACATGTGCTTTTCTTTACTATTGTATCTTCAGTGTTTGGCTCAATGCCTGGCACATAGTAGACAATAAATAATTGTTGAATGAGTGAATACAGCAATTCTCCTGGCCTGTATGAACTTACAGTCTAACAAAGAAACCAAATACCGACACCAACGCCACTTGCTCTGATACGGTGTGGTAAATGCCCCACTGGAGAAATAATACAGTGATATAAGAACAGAAGGAATGATAAACTTAGCCTTGGGAATTCACAGAAGGGGTTCACAGAGAACATGGTATTTGAACTGAGCTTGGTATTGCTAAAAATTGTATAGTCTCAAAGGGATAGTCATCCTCCCTTTGACAATGGACAATTCTTGTGGATTTGCATTAATAATAAACTTTTTTAGCCTCCCATGTTTGATTTGGCTATGCAGAAGTGACTTCTTGGCATTTTTCACATTCATATGTGTGTGTGTGTGTGTGTGTGTGTGTGCACTGTGTATGTGTGTTGCATATGTAAAACACAAGGAAACCACACTATGCAAAATTCAGTAACTCTGGGTTAGTGTTGGCCCTCATACCTATTAAGCATAGAAAGAGGGCAGAAAAACTGAGGAGCTACAGCATCTGAGAAAAACTGGCTTAAACATGACTGAAGAACTTCTGTGATTGCTTTATGTCACATCTCCATACACCAGTAAGAGAATGCTTTTACCGGCAGGTAACAGAAAACCCGACCCAATTCAAACAATAAAGAAGATATATTCTTTTACAAAAAAGAAGCGAAAGCGGCATGAGGGTTTTAGGATTCATTCCATATTTTGTTGCGTCTAGCCCTGCCATCCTAATATGTCAGCATTATCCTCAGACTAGCTTTCATGGTGCTAGTCTGTGCTTCATGGTGGCTGCTGCAAGTCCAGTCATCCCAGGCAGAACAACAAAGTCCAGGGGAAGAAGAGACGATCTTTCCTGGGTGCTTCCTTAAAGATCTGAAAATCTTACCTACGAGGTCCTGAGAAAATTTCCCACATTCCCTTGGCCTCAACTACCAGCACCTATCAACTAACCATTGGCAAAATAAATGAGGTGGCTATGATAGACTTAGGTGAATCAGGATTTGCCCTTGAGCTGGGGATGGGATTGCCTTCTCCTTAGGGCAAAATATGAACAAAGCCAGATTCTGCTAAAGAGGAGGAGGCTGTGGGAGAATGGACACAGGACGAGCAACCATTAGTGTCTGCCATACCCCCCACTCAAAGGCCCTGTTCTTTAATCTTCAAACACCCGTCCACAGAAAAGGGAGCAAGATTGGCAAACTCCAAGAATATTCTCAACACGTGACAAGGCTCTATGTGCTGGTTGTGTCCTGTATGTAGCCCCATAGCTGCTCCCTGTCCTAGGCATAGATTTGCTGATAGCTGGAGAAGAGGAATGAAACACATTCTCTTCTACATAAAACGACATCGCCTCCCACACAATGAAACGAGATGGAGAATTAGCAACAAGGTGAACTTCAGCTGCAAGATTAACTCCATGCAAGAATCCAGAATTCACATGGTATTTTTAGCTCAAGATGATAATAAGACATTTAAATTGCTCTCAGATGAAATTATGTCTTAGTGCCTACATGTTAGGGGTTTTTCACAATAATATCTTTCTCATAAATGAATTACTTTTGGAAAAATGTGGCATGGAATCTAGACCCAGTCCACCCGCATAGATCTCATCATGGACAGTTCTCTTCTACATACAGTATGGGTTGGTTTTGTTTTCACAGTTACTTAGTCCTGGATAAACAGATTTTTCAGAAATCTCCACCAAGAAGGATGAAGAATCCCATTGCCTACAGACAACTGTCATCATATTTATGCTATAAAATAGTGCTAAATAAAATAAATTATTATCAAAAATTATTTTTATAAAACTGATACAAATATTTGACATCCTTGGGGATTTTGCTATCTTATAGAAAAAGGAAAATAGAAAGACAATTTGCAGAGCAAATGGATGGATGTAAAATTGCTAATTTCCCCCATTATTGTCAAGGAGTTGAACCTGATTAAGCAATAAGAAAACCTTTGCTGGGAGAGTTAAGAGTGATAAATGTGATGTAATGAAGGAAACTAAAATTTAAAATGAGGGGAAGAGCCCCAAGTTTCGAGAGTCTAGTACTGATCTTAGATTGCAGTTACCCTGTGGCAGTGGAGTAAAGTAAAATCCTGGGCCAGAGTCCAGGCTAGGCTGCTCTCCAACCTATACCTTGAAGTTTTGGGGCTTATCCTCTACCAGGAACACAAATACTCCAGGCTCTCACCAGGGATGGAGAGTTGCTAAAGTCTATCAAAGGGCTGGCAGAAGGATGCGATAAGTAGGGACAATTCAAGGACACAATATCCATCCATTTTTCTATATACTCTGGATTTTCAGTCTTGGACCAAGTTGGGCCATCAAGAAGCTATCTATTGGGGCATAATTTCTTGGTCTCATCTTGAGATGCTTTGATTATCATTTTGACATATGTCCTTGACCATGCTGTCATCTAACTTTCTCTCTTTTTAAAATCATCCCAGGGCTCTTAATTTGTTGGTACTTACATACACTATCTCATTTAATTGATAAAATGGCCCTTCAACCGTAAGTATGAGTACTCCCCTACTAAATATGAAAAGGCCAAGAATTACAGGGAATAAATAACTTGTCCAAGGTCAGTCTTAAAGCTGGAACTCAAGCTAAACCTCAAGCTCTCTAATCCACTACATCATCTGAAAAACTAGTATATTTCTGTTTCATGGAAAATGAGCCCCATTTTTCCTTGGCTACCAGGAAATTCAGAGTAAAGGTTGTTCAACTACAGAAATTAGTAGTATAGATATTAGTATTAGGTTTATGCAATTCTTTAACTGATCTTGTGACTGATTATGTTAACCTGGTGCACTCTCTATCCTGTAAGGCTTTGGGAAGACTGAGATCTCAATGTATTTATATGATTTTCCCCTCCCCCTCATCTCCCTACTTCCCGTTTCCTCCTTCCTTCACCCTTCTCTCTGTCTCTGCCTCTTTCTCTCTCTCTTTTTTTTTTCTGCTGTACCTAGCCCAATACATAACAGGGTTGCAATAGCAACTGGTTGATGGATCAATTACTATTGTGCTCCAGCATTAATGTCTTCTGTGAATATTTTATTAGGATGGTAAATACATATACTATTTTTCTATCGCTGTTGCTTTCTTCCATCATAGTCTCCCAACCTTCAATATGAAAAAATGTTTTTTTCAATCCTGCTACCAACGATATAAAAGACTTTGAAACGATAACACCCTTGTAGCATATTCTGTTTGCTGTCTGCCTCATATCTATTTTTCCTTTCTTCTTAATGGATTCATGGCTTTATTCTAGGTAACAATATGCCCAGGTACAAATATTGATCTTCTTAGACTCACTTGAAGTTGGAAGCGACAGAGTGATGATGGTCTGGCCATTCATGCAACAAATGAATGAGCTATCAATGGGCACTGCTGAGTTGGCCTCTTGGGCAAGGTTTTAACAATGGACAGACTCCTCTGGCATTCTTTTTTTATTCATTATTTTCTATGTTTAATTAGTACTCTTTTTTGTTTTTGTTGAGTAGGAGTCTCACTCCATCACCCAGGCTGGAATGCAGTGGCACACTCCCGGCCACCTCAGCCTCGACCTGCTGGGCTCAGACAATCCTTCTGTCTCAGCCTTCCAAGTAGCTGGAACTACAGGTGTACACTACCATGCCCAGGGCTCACGCAATCCTTTCACCTCTGCCTCCCAAAGTGCTGAGATTACAGGCATGAGCCACCACGCCCAGTTGGGTATTCTTTTTTCATGCTGATTTTATTTTATTTCAATAGCTTTAGGGGGTAAAAATGGTTTTTGGTTACATGGATGCATTATATAGCGGCACTGGTGCCCTTTTTCAGTCCTTTCCCTTGACATTCTATTCCTTTCTCTTTCCTGGAACACAGATACAATGTTTAGAGTTACAGAAACCATCTGTGACCATGAGGCAAAAAGTCCGAGGATCATCCTACAAGTCAAGATCCCCAAGCTAACGAGGACAGAGAAGGAAGGAGAGAGAGCCCCAATGACATCACTGTGCCACTTGGAAAACCTTTGGATAAACCTGGACTGTTCATCGCATGAAATAAATAGGTCTCTTCCCCTGTTTAGGCCACTGTAGTCATGTTTTCTGTGGCTTTTAGTCGAATGCATCTTGGAGGCAGAATTTTACCTTTTTAATTTTTTGATGATTTAATTTTTTTTAATGGCCATAGGTATTATTATCCTCTGAGAAAATCAAGTGCACTCATATAGAGCTCTAGGTCTCAGATCATTCTTTTTGATCTTGTGGTACGCTGACTATGTAGTAACAACACTATTAGCTTAAAAATTCTATATCTATGATCAAAATATGTCAACAGAAAGCCTCGCATAAAGCATTCTGCTTTCTTTCTTCAAGTACTTTAAAAGTCTGTCATTAAACATTTCTGGAGCAGTTTATAAAATATTTATGGCTGGAAGTCAAAGGTAGCTGGATAAGAAGAAACATTTTTTATAAACATACTTCTGTACTCACAACCTGTTAGAGCAATTCACTGTATATTTGTAATCTGCTTGGTTATGATAAAGGATCCCTTCTGGGGATGTAAATGGTCTACTTATAAAAAAAAAAAACACTACTCAGAAGCACAGCTGAAAAATCTGTCATCCCTCGTGTCCCTCCCTCCCAATTTTAGTGTAAGTGCATTAAATATAAACAGTACATACTCTGCACCTGGAAATTGTGTGGTCAATAAACAACTTTTGACCTAGTTGTACTCTCAAGGCCAAACTATGTTCTTCAATCCATCCCAGGGAGTGATCTCATCCAAAAGGTCACTTGCATCCAAGGGTGGAAATGCAATTTTATTTTTCAGGAATTTCTAAACTATTCCTTTGAAGATTCAGAGAAGTAATATTTGGTAAAATTTGACATTAATTGTTTAGAATCGTGACTTGGAAATATTTCCCCATGCCCTCCACTGACAAACATACACATTGGAAACCTTTGGAGAAAACCTACTACTATAAACTGTAATGATTTCTTTTTTCTTTTTCTTCTCCTTTTTTTTGGTAGAAATTTTAAATATTGTAAGTTGTAAATCCTTCATTTGCATTTGTCACTTTCCTTTTAAAATTTTTCCTTGTCTGTTGAAAGAATCTGTGCCTATTTTTGACCAAGAGTTGTGAACTACTCAATTCAGGTTTCTGGAAGCACCTTAAACATCTGCTACCATCAGACTTTTGCTGTCCTGCTGTCAACTGATGAGCTTTCATCTGCAGTCTCTTCTGGCCTTTCTTCTGGGGACAAGTAGTCAGACCACAAATCAGTCTCTCTCCTTCTCTCTCATAAACACAGACCTCAGGTTCATAGAAACCAATGGTAAAAATCATGTTTAGTACATAAGGAAGCAAACAAATGAAGGCCTATCATGTCAACATACAGTAGTTCGCACAGCTAATTTCATCAAACATCACTGACAGCTCTAGGGTAAAAGCAATGCATCAGTTTCTGCACGAGGAATTCAATATAAACATGAATATTTGAAAAATAAGTAGAGACAAGACATTCTTTGGAAATGCCCCAAAGTAATAGAATCAAGCAGGCATGGTCATGCCTGCTTCTCTTATTTAGATTCTCAAAAACATTCATTACACTCAGCTCAGCCCTGTCCAACAAATCATGAGTTCTGCAGCCTGGATAAGCTTTTCAGGAGGAGCTAAAGGGCTTCTGGGTTGAAGTCTGTTACTCACAGGCCAAGCTCCTTCTCTGGAAGGAAGTTGTGAATTGCTGTTTCTGGGAAGTCACCCCATACATGATGACCCAGGGGAAATTCAGAATGTCCCTCTACATTAACATATTTGGGGATAAAATTGGTGCAAGGGCACTGCTCAGCTCAAATACAATGCATAGGAAGACAGCCAGAGTCAAGGATCAGTCTCTTCACCCATCAGGATATAGGCAGTGTCCTCCATTCCCCCACTCCCCACTCATTCTCTGAACTTGTCCTTACTAACATCCTACTGTGAGCCAAGGTGTTCAAGGCAGAGAAGGTGCTGATGGTCTTGTAGGAATCTTGGCGTGAAAAGGGCCATGCAAGAGATGGATACAAAGCAACATGGGGGCAATGAGTCATCTGTCTCTGACGTGGTGGTGGGTAGGGCGGGGCAAGGGGCTGTCAGAAAAGGGACTAGAGCAGGAGTCATAAGCTTTTACTGTAAAGGACCAGACAGGAAACATTTTAGGGCTTTGAGGTCACATATATTCTATGTTGCATATTCTTTGTTTTCGTCACAACTCTATAAAAAATGTAAAAACAATTCTTAGCTTGTGGAATGTAGCCAGTGGACCCAACTTCTAGAAGACCTAATACTTATACCAGGTCCTTAAGGATAAGACATAAAATTACTATTTTTTTTTTTGAGTTGGAGTCTCACTCTGTCGCCCAGACTGGAGTGCAGTGGCCGCTCCAGGCCACCGCAGCCTCGACCTGCTGGGCTCCGGCGATCCTTCTGCCTCAGCCTTCCGAGTAGCCGGAATTACAGGCGCGCGCTACCACACCCGGCTAATTTTTTGATTTATTGTAGAGATGAGGTCTCGCTGCCCAGGCGGGTCTCGAACCCGCGGGTTCAGGCAATCCACTCACCTCAGCCTCTCAAAGGCGCGGGATTACAGGCTGAGCCACCGAGCCCGGCTTAGAATTACTACTTAATAAGCACTTTTGTTTGTCAGGTCTTGGACCAGTTGCTTTATGAAGTTCATTTCATTTCATCACAATACCATAAGAAGGTTATCTTCCCCTATCCCTTACTTTGGGGAGGTTAATCAGTCTCTCTCTCTCTCTGTTGGCCATTGCCTTGCTAAACTATGGTCTGGCCATGATGTTCTTTGAGCTATGGCTAGGCTATGTTTTGGCTAAGTTTTGGCCCCCTCCCCTACCTTGGGAAGGTAAACCTCCTCTCTCTTCTCTCTCTCTAATTTACTTTCTCAAAAGCTATATTTTCCAATCTAAAAAAAAAGACAGTTATGGTCATAAGAAGGAAATATTATCAATATTATTTACTCATGAGAAAACTGAGTCCAGGGACATTGAAGCACTTGTCCAAAATCAGAGCCCTTGGCCCAGCTGAAACAGGAACCTGGGCTTATCTGCTTCTAAGTGGAGTACAGGCCAAGTACAGTTAGGTAGGTTCTGCCTTGGACAAAGGTACATGCAGAGGAAGGACATGGAGCTAAAACCTGACCACACCCTACTGCCTGGCCCAGGTCCTGGGTGAGGAGCTGCATCTAGGCCAAGGATAGAAAAGAGAGTCCTTTCCTTTGGCACTGAGGTGCCACATACCGACTAAGCCACACACTTATGAGACTGTGGCATTGGGAAAAGAAGGGAATCTCTTCCCAATGCATCTAAAAGCTATTATTCTTAGAACTATGACTAAAAATAATTAGAGGAGACACTACAATTCAGCTTAGATCCCTGAAACCCAGAACATACCAACACTTTAAATCCTGATCTAAAAAAACTTTGTGTAATCACCATGAATACCACTTCATATCCGCTGGGTTGACTATAATAAAAAAGACAGACAATAACAAATGCTGACAGGAATGTAAAGAGCCCTCCTACATTGTCGGTGGAATGTAAAAAGGTACAGCCATTTTGGAAAACAGTTTGGCAGCTCTTCAGAAAGCTAATCATAGAGTTACTATATGACCCAGAAATTCCACTCATATATGTATATATATCTCCAAGATACGTCTCACAAAGTCTTGAACATGAGTGTTCATAGCAGCAGTATTCATAACAGCCAAAAAGTGCAAACAACCCAAATATCCATTACATGGTGAGTGATAACCAAAACGTGACATATCCATGCAATGGAATAGAATCCTGCCATGTAAAGGAATGACATACTGACACCTGCTACAACATGGATGAACCTTAAAAACATTATGCTGAGTAAAAGAAGTCAGATACAAAAGGTCACAAGCTACATGATTCCATGTTCAGCATTCTATAGGCAAAGCCATAGAGACAGAAAAATTAGTAGTTGCCAGAAATGGGGGGTCGTGGGGGAAATGGGGAGTGACTGTCAATGGTAGAGCTTCTTTTACGAGTGATGAAAATGTTCTACAATTGGCTAGTGGTCATAGTTGCACAATTTTGTGAATATCATAAAAACCACTGAGTTGTAACTTTAAAAGAATTTCCTGGTATGTGAACAAAATCTCAATTTAAAAACACTGACATTTTATCTCTCTTCCCCGCCATGAGGCTTTTCAATGCTGTCTTTCCTACTCCCTTCCCTGCCTTTACTTATCTGAGGCTGTGTTTCCTGTGCAAGCATCCTCATGACTAGCCCTGGTTATAAGGATGCTGGGTGTGGGACAACAGCAAGGTAGAGGGAGATGGGGCTGAAGAAGGCGCCAGACTATGGGGGTGTGGCATTCCATGACTGGACCTGGATGCTGAAGGTCTCCTGCTCCCCTTCAGTTCTTCCACAGCCCACAAGGTTGCTCCAGGGCCCTCCTGCTCAGAGGAAGTTTCTCTATAGCCATCTACCTGGAGTGCTGAAGGCTGGGCAGGTCCCTTCTCCTAGGGATGTGTGCCTTCCAAAGGAGGACCTGGGAGAGTGCAATGCTTAACTCTAACGCAATACCCTGTTCCCGATAGGATGCCAGGTGCAGAGGGCCTCTGGAGAGGGGGACCTTTTGCAATAGGATCCCAGTCTAGACATTCCATAGAAGTTGAAACCTTTTCCACAACAACCCCACAGCAATTGCTGTGTGTACTACACAGCACATAAAATTACTTGGGAAAAGCAAGTTCTGATTTGTGTTGGACCCAAACACTCATATCTTCTCCAGCTCTTGGGAATTTTTCTGTTGTAATGCAGTAATCCCAAATCTGAGAGGGCTTGTGCATAATGTTTACCTAGTCCAAACAAGTCACCCAGAGGTACAGCAGGGAAAAACATTGGTTTATTAGAACTTACAGAGACACCAATGGCAGCAGGTCGGTGAAGAAACCACACCTTGGGGCTGTATAGCAAACAGTTTTATAAACAAAGCAATCAAGTTAATCACTCGCATACAGTGTTTACAAGTGATGACTACAACATCCTCAGCTTTATTTGGTCACCTGCATCCCATAACTCATTACTGGAAATATGCATACCCTTCAGAGACCAGCCTGGGCCAGAGGCTACTCTTCAAGGGAGGGGGCAGAAAGAAGTCAGATAGAGAAAGAAACAGTCTATGTCTGGACACTACCTCATGCCTGTTCACCCACTGGACTTAGTCATTAGTACAGAGTTGGGCGTTAAGTTATTCTCATCTCCTTAATCTACATGTATTTAATCTTCCCAGAGAGATTGCAGGCTCCCTCAAGGTAGTATTCTGTCTTCATGGATGTTTCCCTTCCAGGCAAAGGATGCAGCTCAGCCCAGGGGCTTCTGATTCTGCCTGCCCGGTTGCCACCAGCAATTGGCCATTAACTGATGTTCTTTAAATTTTCCTTGTTAGAACTAATTAATAGACTCCTCTTGTGTACTATCAAGAAAATACCTCTGAGACTTCTGCGAGTAGCTGCATCTAATTAACTCTCCGGACATCTCTTTCAGGTGCCAGAAATGTCTGGCGAGGAGAGCTTAAAAAATGGTTTGAGACACCAGCTGGTGGGGGCTCACTCAGCTGCTGTTCGTCCTTCTGACACCCCTGAGAGGAAACAAACAAGGTAAAAATGGAGATTTATTAAAAATAACACAGATGATTTTCCAATCACTATCGCTTAAAGAATCTTGGTCCTGCTTTTAACAGAGCAGGCAAGAAATCACGGTGAATTATGAAAAAACAAGAACAGAGAAACCTCACCAGGGTGAGAGAACGGGGGAGAGTGGTGGGTGGAGGGTGGACCCTGCCTCTTCTGGCTCTGAGAACTGCCCAATTCATGAATCGATTTTTGCCCAAATGAACTCTATTAAACTTAATTTGTCAAGAGTTTTCATTTTAACAATGTTATGACAGTAAATACAGGCCTTTAAACCTATATTCACCTGACTCTATCTCAAACTCAAACTAAGCCATTTTAATCCATGACAGCGGCCAGAAATCACCTAGGAATACCTTAGAAGTCTATACGTCTTAATTGGCACTCTAGGCATAAAAAATTGAAATCTATTTTAAATAATAACCATAGATTACTTATTTCATCAAAGAAGACACTATGTTCTGTAGAAAAACACATTAAAAAAATTGACACTAAATAACTGTCTTCAGAAGACAAACTAATTTGAACACTTATGGGTCCTGCATTTTGTCGTGACTGCCATGGTGCTGTGGGACAATGTTATTAGCCTGATTCTTTCATCATGTAGAAAAACCCTATGTAAATCTGCTTCCCTACTGGACTGTGAACTCACCATGGGGACAGAGGCAAGTAGTCATTGTCACCTGTTTGTAGCCCCTGCCACCAGAAGTATCTTCACACACACACACACACACACACACACACACACACACACACACACACACACTTCTCCACTGAGCACAATGTAGAGAGGGGGAGGGGCTTTCCCATCTCCCATCTCTGAGCTGACTCTGACATGTCTGTTGACCGAAGTGGGTCTTAGGGAGCAGAAACTATTACTATAACGAGCTGGCATGACATGGGATAGCAGTAGCCGTGTTGGAAGATGATCAGCAGCAGTGAGGAGGCAGTAGGACCCTTGACAGCCTTGTTGGAGAGGAGATGGGCATCCCCTCTCCTACGGTAGAGGTGTCTGGAGGTGAAAGACACATCCTAACTGGGTGGAAAAAGGCATTTGTATGCAAGAGATGTTTGTGAACTGAAGACTGAGTGTCACGGGGGCTCAACTTCATTTTGGGGGGGGAACTGGGGTACTGTCGTGAGGAGATCACAGGCCTACAGCAATGTCCATATGAAAATAATGGGAATCAGAATGAATCCAAAGTTGGAAGAATATAAATTAACATCTGGGTTTTCTCTATTCATGTTCTCTAAAGATACATATTTACACATATCCTAGTTTATTCCAGAAAGAATGCAGGTAGCTTACAAAGGTATCTTTCTTATAATAGAAAAAGGGCTGGGCCCAGTGACTCAAGCCTGTCATCCCAGAACTTGGGAGGCTGAGGCGAGAGGACTGCCTGAGCTCAGGGGTTTGAGACCAGCCTGGGCAACTTGGTGAGACCTTGTCTCTACAATAAATCAAAAAATTAGTCAGGCATGGTACTGGAAGGCTACTTTGAAAGCTGAGGCGGAAGGATTACCTGAGCCCAGCAGGCCATGAGTGTGCTACTGCACTCTAGCCTGGGTGACAGAGTGAGACTCCGACTCAAAAAAAAAGCAAAAAACAAAAAACAAATAATAAATAGAACTAGGCCAGGCATGGTAGCACAAAAGCACCTGCAGTCCTAGCGATGTGGGAGGCTGAGGCAAGAGGATCACCTAAGCCCAGCAGTTCAAGTTTGCAATGAGCTCTAATCTCACCACTGCACTACAACCTGGGTGACACAGCAAGGCTTTGTCTCTAAAATAAAATATAAATAAACAAATAAAATAAGAGGAACTAAATATTTTAGAAATTAACAATACAAAGAATAATAAGAAGAAAGTAAAGAGAAAAGTCCATGACTTGGGACCTGAAATGGCCCTAGGAATTAAAGTTAAAATACACACCATAAAGAGGTAATTGATACAGTTAAAATACACACCATAAAGAGGTATTTCTGGTATCCTATTAGGTGTGGATTAGGCATGGCAGGAGCCATCTGTCTGAGCCTAATCATAAAATACAGTCAGGAAATATGGACTCAACCACATACATCTTTTATGATACTTTAATTATCATAAGAAAGCAAGTAAGAATAATAAAAAAGAGAATATTTTGTTTGACAAAGAAAAATCTGAAGATGATGGTCCTATAAAATATATCAAAAGCATCATGCAGGCCAATTTTTTAAAAGCACATTGACTGCAGATGAATTCAGGTGTCGGCTGATTAAGATCACTGAAGAATGGGGGAGCCACTAGGTACTATATTAAATCAAATGGCTATTTAACAGCTGAAAGTAGCAGATAGGCTGGGGGGAAAACCTATTAATTTTAATTATGTATGTAAGACAAGATAAAAATGTTTCTTTTCTAAGAACACTCTCAAACAAGTCTTTATAAGCTTTTTTGCATGGAAATACTATCTTAAAACTCACTTAAGGGCATTAAATGAAGATTCTGGATGGGAAACCAAAGACCAATTGATTTGGGAGTAGTTCCAGGTTACAATTCAAATTCATGAAGCAATGGCTTTTCCTCCTTGCAGATTACTTCGCAGCAAACACTAAAGCCTTTCTGGAATTTCAACCCCAAGTGGGCTGAGGCTCCATTCTTAAGGTCGTGGGACTTCAGTTGCCATGGCACCCCCTCTGGTGTGTAACACCTGTGGCTTGTAGACGTCAGAGAAACAGAGTTGTGGATTTATAGAAAGGGCAGTAGAGTACAGTGATGTCTAGAGTTGTCAGGTGGGTGCAACAGGGTTTTTTTTTTAGATTAGAAAGTATAGTTTACTTAAAAGTAAATTAGAAAGAGTGAGACAGCGAGAGTGAGAAAGAGAAGATTCACTTCCCCAAGGTGGGGGAGAGGGCCAAAGCCAGGAAGCATGGTGACAGACATAGCTCAAAGAACACATGGCCGCAACAGGGTTTTAAGAAAGATCAGGAAATGCTGCTTAGGTCATTTCTGGAAATGAGTTCCACACTCTGAGTCGTGGATGACACATGTTAAAAATTCAGATCCTCGGCCGGGCTCGGTGGCTCAGCCTGTAATCCCGTGCTTTGGGAGGCCGAGGTGAGTGAATTGTCTGAGCCCACGGGTTCGAGACCCGCCTGGGCAACTTGGTGAGACCTCATCTCTACAATAAATAATAATAATAATAAATATTAGCCGGGCGTGGTAGCACGCGCCTGTAGCTCCAGCTACTTGGAAGGCTGAGCTGGAAGGATCACTGGAGCCCAGCAGGTGGAGGCTGCGGTGGCCAGGAGTGGCCACTGCACTCCAGGCTGGGCAACTGAGTGAGACTCCAACTAAAAAAAAAAAAAAAAAAAAAAATTCAGATCCTCAGTTTGCCTGAAAGAGACTTTCAGGTGAAGCCTGGGAACCTATATTAACGGTTCGCCATGTAATTCTTATGTTCATGAATATTCAAGCATCCCTGCTTTAAGGTATCCCTGATTTAAGGTATGGGACACAGCTTGAGTGTTTATATTGGACAGTGTCTTTATACACAGTATGTGACTTCGGTTTTAGTGAGTTCAAGGACTATGATAATAAATACTGAATTCTTTTCATTAAATATTTATTGAGGTCCTGCTATGTGCATGACTCTGTGCACTAGGCAATGGGGCATGCAGCTAGGAAGGTGAATGAGACAGTCCCAGCTCTCAAGGCGTGCACGCAGTTGGTAAGGAGAGAGATGCAGATATTCCAGAACAAAGGGATGAGGAAGAAGAGCTGGTGGGTGCTGCTACCCTGGAGTTATCTGTAGTCCTTCCTGCCCAGGCCATCCTCACAACTTGGGGCCCACAGATTGACTGACACTGCCCAGACCCCTGCCAGGACCTCTCCCCTCCTCTTACCTTCCTTCACTCCTCTCTACTATGCACACTGCACGAGGTTGGGACCCTGTGGTCATATTAGGTGGGAGGTGTACCTGGGAACTGGAAGGAAGGAGAGGAGGGAGGAAGGGCTTGAGGGATTGGCCCTAACTATGCAACTTGATAAGCAAGGCAGGAAGAAATTCTCTCTACCATACTTTCTGTCAAGGCTGGGTTCTGCTCCACAGCTAAATTAGAATTACTTATCAGTGCATCTCAGGGCAAATCACAGAATATTGTACACAAAACCTGAAGCCTGTACAATCCAGTAAGTGGTGTATTCAAATGCATGGTGCTTGGGGTATGGAGGGGTGGGGTTGACCCTCAGGGGTAGCTGTGGTCTTTTTCACAGGGTGTGACTGTCAAGACCACTATCAGGGGTAGAGGAAATGAAAAAGTGGTAGAGGGGAGGAGAGCCCAGAGGATGACACATGTTAAACTTGTGTCCTATGAAACTTCCTGGGCTGAGATCTGCCAGTGAGTGCAGCGCTGATGATGGGGCACCCAGGAACCACAACTAGGCACTCAGCTGTGAAACCCAGATGGTCTCTTCTCCCTGTTTCTCTATTTACAATGAAGCGAGATGAGAGCCAACCTTCCAATCTCTTGTTTCCCATTCTCCCATCTCTTGTTTCCCTTCACAATGTGCAAAAAGTACTCAGGAGAGTGTGTGTTATGGCCAATCTATTATAATACAACACAGTGCCAGGGTTCAAATCCCCATTCTAGCACTTACTAGCAGTATGACTTTTAGCAAGTTACTTAATCTCTCTGTGCCTCAGTTTGTCCATCTGTAAAACGGGTCAGGAACAGTATCAATTTCATGGGCTGTGAGGTTTAAATGTGAACTACCCAAAACAGTGTGTGATACACAGTAAGCACCCAGTACATTTTAGCTATTATTCTGTTCCTATTCAAATTCCATCAAAATAAAATGCAAAAATAAACAACTGAATCGATCATTTACTTTGAAAATACACGTGCATTTTATGTGTTTCTATCTAACAAAAGGCATGTCCTTTTTAGTGGCTTAAATGTTTGGAGAAGTAACAGCCTCTATAGTGGATATAGTTCCTGGAAAAGCTATTTGGTTTGTCTCATTACATCGATACATCCTAGCTATGTAACAGCTATGTCCCCACCCTGGCCTGAAACATCCATTCCCCTACACGTCTCCCTCACCAATGCCTGAAAACTCTCCCTTATTCCATCTTTCAAATCAGAAGAGTCCTTCCTCTTCTTGAACAAATCTGACTTGAGCTCCCCTTTCAGCCTGACTTTCTTGGATAAAATCACTCAAATCTGTCCTTCAACAACAAAAAAGTATCAAACACTGGTACTATATGAGTCAAGGATGTTTCTACATTTTATGCAGTTCTTAATTTTTCATATCTGGATCAATAATTTTTCTAGAACTTGGTAATTATGTTCATATTGTGGACATTTACCATGTGTGGCTACCCAAAATATCAATATTTTGACAGCCTCCCGTTGTGAATCCTGCCTCTCCAACTTTTCTTGCTTTCTTTGAAGCTATGAATGATCATTTGGAAATATGCAGAAGTCCTTGTTTGGGGTTGTGGGACTGACTCAGTTGGGATGTAGGCTTTTAAAAAATCTACCCCCTCACTTCCATTCATGTTACCAGCTAAGGGAGCAGATGTGATGGCTGGAGTTCTAGTGGCCATTTTGGAGCATGAGGTAATCTTCAGCATGGAAGATATGCACAAAAATAGGTGGTTCCTGGATGACTGTGGGGTTGCCATGCTAGTCCAGAGTTGCCTATCTTTTGACTTATTTTATAAAAAAGAAAATAAACTTATATCTTTTACTTTGACTTTTTATTATATGTAGCCCAATTTAATCTGTTAATGTTTAAGTGTTTGTGTCCCCCTAAAATTCATATGCTGGAACATAATCCCAAAGGTGATAGTTTTAAGAGGTGGGGCTTTTGGAAGGTGATTAGATCACGAGGTAGAACCCTCACAAACGAAATGTGTCCTTATAAAAGAGGCCCTAGAGAGCTGCCTTGCCCTTCTCTCCACACAGCTAGAAAGCACCATCTGTGAATCAGGAAGTAGGCCCTCACTAGACACCGATTCTGTTGGCATCTTGATCTTTTGACTTCCCAGTCTCCAGAACTGTGAGAAATAAACTTCTGTTGTATATAAGCTTCACATTTTGCATTTGCTATAACAGCCTGAACGTTCTAAGACATAATCCTATATATTTTATATGTATAATAAATATAAAATTACATATATAATTATATATTATATTTTATGTATCTGAGCCCTATATATCAGATTTCATTTATCAAAATAAAGGTAGAATCAAGTTTGGATCAGATTTATGGACTCTCAAATTAAAGACGACTTTATTTAATAACATTACAAAAAAAGAAACCAGACACTATTACCTAATATGATACAATGGGAAACACTCAGTACCACCTATGACACCTTCTTACTGAAACACTGAATTAGAAGAAAAATTTATTTCCCACAGTTCTGGAGGCTGGGCAGTTCATGATCAAGTTGCATGTCTTCATAAAAGGGCATTAATCTCATCCATAAGGGCTCCACTACTCATGACCTAATTATCTCCAAAGGCTTCTCCTTGAAGTCAGGTGGCATGGGCATAGTTGCTCCATGGGCTCTTGACTTTGCCACATCAAAGAATTTCAGAGCACGTCCAAAGAACAGTTTAAGACAGAATTTTATGAGAAAGAAAAGACACATTCAAGAGAGAACATGAGTGCCTTAAGAGAAAGAACATGTGCTTGCCTTTGACAAGAAGCTTTATATAATTTTGCAACAATGATTAAGCAAACTATTCTATGGGCTAAGAGCAGAGGGCTGCAGGTATCTGGTCATGAGTTTTTATTACCATCTCTCAACCTTTTAAGGTCACAAGGACCTTCCAAATAATAAAAGTTACTATCTAACTAGATTTGGGCTTTTCTTAAAATATTTTGTCTGTGTTTTGGGTAATTCCCTATTGTTTTTGTGATTTACTCTACTGGTAATTTCACATTCCAATCCGCAAGGTGGTCAGGTCTGATTTGCCTGGCCAGTCTGGTGGAGGTTGCATAGCAGTAGGAGACACATAAACAGTTTAAACACCCTGTTTCTTGGCTATCTAAATTAGCCTTGCCAAACTACAAACTACGTACTATATAATAACTATAACTATATGCCTGCCTCACTCCTCCTAATATTATCACATTGGGGATTAGACTTCACTATATGACTTTAGAGAGACACAAACATTCACTCCACAGCAACATAAGTTGACAACCAGAGCAGCTATAAGGTGGTGACACAGGGCTTTGTCAAACTAGATTTTCACATTTTTGTATATGTTTAACATTTATCATAATTTAAAAAATTAAAGGCAATATTCCATAAAACTCCTATATTCTCTAGCTGATTCAATTTTTTTCTTGGTGTGATAAAACAATTTCCTTATAATATGGTACATTCTTCTCTGTAGAATCAATAATTAATAAAAGCAAAAACTTACATGAGCTGGTATAAGAAAGTCAACACATTGGAATCAGAAGTTCCTGTTAAGGAATCAAAATCCCAGGAGAAGGATAACTACTCACTATTACGGCTTTCCTCCTGAAACTCCTTGTTATCCAAAACAATTAGGGAAAATCAGCATTGACAATGAAATTATCTTTTGACGAACTAGCAGAATGACATCCAATCTAGTCTAGTTGGTTCTTAGGGCCATCCCAATCCTTACAAAAGATTTTCAGTCCCCATACAAACTGTCAGACTGTAGAAATTGCTAGCTCATGTAAATACAATGGCCCTGGAAGGAAGTCTTGTCATCTGCAGGTAGAGAGAGTCTAGAATAAAAGACATTCTTCAAGCAACCTTCCAGTGGTCAGTCAGACATCAGAACCAATTCTGGTCGAATGTTTTTGCAAGGGCACTGTCCTGGCCAGGCTGCACATCCACAGATTATTCTCGCTCAAGCTATTAGTTTCCAGTTGAGCAATTCTTTAATGACTAGCACGCTTATGGGTGTATAAAAGCCACCGGCAAAGCAAGTTCTTACTGGCTCCAGTAATTCGACAAGAAATCTCTGCACAAAGTTATTCAAGACTTTTAAGGTTCTCT
Source organism: Cephalopachus bancanus (assembly GCA_027257055.1). Classification (NCBI taxonomy): domain Eukaryota; kingdom Metazoa; phylum Chordata; class Mammalia; order Primates; family Tarsiidae; genus Cephalopachus; species Cephalopachus bancanus. Next base: position 2,293,243 of record JAPVLO010000006.1, read on the forward strand.
AAAACTTTGCTGCATAGAGTGAGAACCAACCCAACCGGGGCCAGACAATAAGGTAACCCAGAGGAAGCATGTCAGAAATGCAGAACCTTGGGCCCCACCCCAGCCCTACTGTATTTTAACAAGATTCCCGGTGGATTCGTATGCATATTACCACTGACAACCAATCCTTTAAATAACAACTAAGGTGCACCCTGTATCTGCTCTATAATACTGTACAGGAAACAGTTCATTATGAACCAACCACTTAGTTGGCATTCTGTAATAGAATTAAATACTTATTCTCCAAGGAGGTTTTCAAAAAAGTGCTATCCTCTGTGCTTATCAGAGGGTGATTCATTGCAAGATAAAAATAAAACACATCCTCTCAGGAACAATCTACTGTACCTGATAGCTCTTTATCTTCATTTCTTGCCAAAATATGAACAGGCTCCCACGGACAAGGAAGGATTTTTTTTCCTGACTGCTTGTTTCTCCTTGTGGATAAATTATGGAAGCCAAAGCCATTACAACCCAAGGCAATGTAGATAAGAATTGCTTCTCCTTGATGCTTGTGTTCTCTTAAATTGTACACTACATGGTTAGAGTTATTGATTAACAACAAGGTCCGAAACTCTCCAAAGTACGAGATTTAATGAAACATAGTTCAGGACTTAGGCAGTGATATCAGCTTGCTCTCTCTTTGTCCTTTTCTTCTGTCATGGTTAAATGTTGTTTTACGTCCTCTGATAAGCAGCCTTGAGATGAAACAACTCATGAATTGATGCTCTCACCGAGGTGTTTTTCAGTGGATTATGTGTATGCAGGAACTGCACACAAGGTGCCACATAAAAGACCCGGATATGGAGCATTAGAATCTATTTTAAGTCATGATCTCTTTGGTGCCAAAAAGTATTTGAGGCGGTTTACCACTTTCTCCACAGAAAGCACAGAATCAATAAGACAACTAACACAAGAACAAAAGATGAGAGGTAAGGTAAAAAGGAACAGAGACTATGTAGAGAAAAAGACAATTTCAGTCTCATGTCTGATTATTTTTTTCCTGATAATTATTTTTGATTTTATTTTTCTCTTTTGAGTTTCTAAGTTTTCAGTTGTGACTTTTTGGAAAAACTATCCATCTTGAGAGTCAAAATTTTCCAACACCAAGTGATTGAGAGGAGAGTGATTTGGAATTCTAAAAAGCAAAGCCTGAAGGAGGAAAGCATCAAGTTGATCAATAAAACCAAAGATTGAAAAGAATAAAGTAAGAGCTAACTGCTTCCCAAAAAGCAACAGGATGACGATGATAAGGGACAAGATCAGATCTTAGAAGCTGTTCCTAGACCCTGGGAAAAGGTCTAGTGTTCTTCTCCCTTGGGTCAAATAGCCTGGGGAGGGACAGGTTGGCAAACACCCCAGATAATACACTGGAAATCCTAGAGAACAAGGGGCCTCCCAAGGTGTGCCCTCTGAGGATCTAAGCCTTAGAAAAAGGTTTGCTTCTTACCAGAGCTTGAGTTTAGTGGTGGTGACTGAGGTACCTTCTTAGACCCATGGTCCTGAAGCTATTCTCAATGAGGATGTTTCTAGAAATCATGAGAGGAGTTAGAGGAGCCTGGGGTCTGGTCAAGGAGGATACAGGGCCTCTAGGTTTGTTAACCAGAGACCATGGAGGGACTAGGTTCAGCCAACTCTGACACAAAAACAACGGTCTGAATCCTAAGACCAGGCCTAGTGAAATGGAACAATCCCGGACAGAGGAAAGCACCTGGACAAGGGGATGCTCCCCTGAAGTCCCCAGGGAACTTGGATCAGTCACAAGAAGGGAAAAAAAGGAAAGGCAAGGGAAGATCCCTGAGAAATTGAGATTGAATGAGCAGAAACAGACACCTTGCTACTGTCAGTGGAAATGGGAAGTTCAAGCGCTACGTTTACTTACATTAGGAAAAAGTCTATGATATTACATTTTTGCACAACCAACTCATACCTTTTAGAAACATACATAGGAACATATAGGCAAATGTAATAGAAAGCTGAACTAACTGATGAACAGAGAAAGTATGAGAGGGGCCCACCTAAGGTTTCTGAGTCAATTGCACCACCTTTCTTTAAGGATGTGAGCCTATGACTATGACCTAAAGAAAGGTGGGCTGCGGTATGACAGAAGAGGGAGATGGCTTAAATTGTCCTTCACACCTGGAATGGAGTTCTGGAGGCGGGAAAGAAAGCTGAGTAGGAGGGGGAGTGTCAAAAAGCATTCCAGGCTACCTTGGGATAGTTAAAGAATCTCTTTTGTTCTGAAATTTATCTGTATTTCCCTAAGGTAAAAAAATTAATTCTAGGTTCCAATAACAAGAAACAAAATTCTAAATCATTAAATAAATAGCAAACACTTCTCACCCCAAAACAAAAGAGAACAGTTACCTACTGTTTTTCCCCAGTAAGCTTTGCCAGCTCTTTCTATATTTGCATAATGAAGACAATTGTTCTTAAAATAATATTCACAATTTATTCTATGAAAATGCAACTCACCTATTCAGCAGTCATCTGAACACACTATATCTGCCGTCGTTTTTGCTGGGGTAAAAGTGCTTGAGGAACTACTGTCTAGCAGAAGATTTATCTTCATACCAGGTACTTCGACCATAGCAAAGTAATCACTTAGAAAGCAGGAGCACAGGCTGGCAATTTTCTAAGTGAAAATAGAGGTGGTCTGCCAGTACATGTCCTTACTGCTCACCCAAAGTTCTAAGAATGATGTGTTAAACAATGTTGCACGAATAATGTAGATTCAGAGAGCTGCTGCATCCCTGGGGACCAGCAGGCTCTACAGCTAAAACAAAAACTGCCTACCTAAGCAACTTTGGGCACCTGAAATGGGATTGGTAGAGGTTTTTTAGAGCGAGATGGAGAATTTTGATTTTATCCATATATGTGAAAGAATATTAAGTCACTTAAAAAAAACCCCATCTCTTTTGGGTGCCATTACTGCCACTATAAGGAAACCACTGCTACATCTGAGCTATAGGAAGCACACGTCTCTCTAGGCTGATGGGACTTTTTGAATTCTGTTGCTGAAACTCCAGGACTAAAAGAAAATGGCACTGCCCATATGGTAGCACCCATTACAATATTACAGTTGAAAATCAGGGCTTTTTAAAATAGAAGGCAAGTTGAATTGCTTTCAGTTAAGCTTGAATTTCTAACAAAATAAATTAAAAAGAAATTTTACTAAAATATACTTATTCTCAAAGAGAATAATACTTGAAACAATATATTTATAGAACACTTAGAGAAAGTTAATTTTGAAAAAATCTAAGCTTTTTAAGTTGTGAAATATAGCACAATACTCAAGAATGCATAAAAACACGTTCATATAGTCATTAATTTTGAACATTACAATCTTTAATTTTGAATGAATTACAGCTTTGAGCTGTAACTCAAGCATTCAATGGTTATACAACCAAAAAAATTAACAGTAAATAATTAGACAATTAAGAGTAAACTACTAAAAATATTTTTTGCTAAGGCTTAAGAGATTCATGTGAATTTATATCAAAGAATCATGTAAGTTCTTAGATCTCAAAAAGAAGGATTTAGCTTTCTCATCAATAGCTTTTTGATAGCTATTAAAAGATTTTCTTCCTTTTGAACTAATTCTCATTACAAAATCATTTGGTAATTAAAATGAGGGAAAATTCATCTTTCATTGGTACTTTTTGATATAGATATATATGACTTAAAAGGTGTCATCTGCATAACTCAATAATTCAAGTTACTCGTGTTCACACAGTGTTAAAAATTTGATATTTGTCCTTAAAATATAAATCATAAATCTGTGACTTCACTCTACACACACTCAAAATAGAAAAACCTTGTATTTTATGACCTAAGTAACATAATTTACAATAAGCAAAAACAATAACTTCTGTTATTTGGGATGACAATGGTTGATTTTTCCATACACTAAAAAACAACAACAACAACAAAAAACACTATCCAATGCCTAAGACTTTGACATTGAAATGATTCTTCTCTTGGAGACTTCACTAGTGTACTAACTGGCTTTGAGTACGTCAATCACCAAGTAGTTCTTTAGATTTCTGATTAGATAAAACATGAATATAAAAAGATATTTCAGTTTATTACTGATTAAAAATTGATTATGTATACACCTACTAAAAATAATAAGAGTCCATTTTTGCTAGGAGTAAAAACCAATGAAAACAAACTTTGCTGAAAGATTTAAAGTTGATCTGACTTGAGCCAAATGCCACAAAATATATACAATCATGCTTAGCTAAACGTGACCCTAAAAGACCTTGGCAGGTATTGCAAATGAACAGTTGTTAAAATAATATCTGTAAATATTAGCAATTCAGATCAGGACCCAGTAAAACACAATTCATCAATTAGTAGTATTAGAAAATATAACTTAGGTCATGAAATTTGTTAGCACTTTTCCATTTTAGGGTTCTGCACATATTGCAGAGTTGCAGAATGGTCCCAGCAGTAGGAATTTTTACACCTTGCAACTGGTGCCTGAGTCATTGCTAAATAAATCAAAGACAACTGAAGGCCATAATACACTGGCTTTTTTTTTTTCATGCTAAGCGGTCCTTGAAACAAGGTGGTTTTCTTTTATATTGTAATTGTTCCTGTAATCTTATATCATATTCCTTTTTCTTTCTTTCCTTTTTTTAGAAACAAGGTTTTGTTCCATTACCCGGGCACTAGTGCAGTAGTGCAATCATGGCTCATACAACCCTGAATTCCTAAGCTCAAGTAATCCTCCTGCCTCAGCCTCTCAAATGTCTGGGACAACAGCACCATGAAACTGTGCCCAGCTTGTCTGTTGTTGGTGGTGGTGGTAGAGTTAGGATCTAGCTATGTTGCCCAGGCTAGTCTTGAACTCCTGGCCTCAAGCAATCCTTCCCATTCAGCATCTCAGAGTGCTGGAATTACAGGTGTGAGTCACCAAACCTAGCCCATATTCTTGATAGCCTATGCCAGTCTATCTCCCACTCTGAATTATCATAGACTTCAAATTAGTAAGATACATTTAAAATGTGTTTTCCTCCTTTATAACTTTTTGTTTTGAGTTGGAGTCTCACTCTGCCACCCAGTATGGAATGCAGTGGCACACTCACTGCCACGCCAGCGCCGACCTGCTGGGTTCTGGTGATCCTTCCACCTTAGTCTTCCAAGTAGCCAGAACTATAGGCGCATACTACTATACCCGGCTAATGTTTTCCTCCTTTATGTATGCTCCAAGAGCTGAGTAATGCTTAGTGTGTGTGTGTGTATATATATAGTGTGTGTGTATATATATCTCTATAAAGTATCTACAATAATATTTTCTCATGACATGTAATTTAGAGTGATCCCCAAACTGTAGACTACAATTTACTAAGTTCCTAATCTTGATAAACAACTGCTTTTGAGTTTACTTGGATAATCATTTCAAAAGTATACTTAAAATAGCCATCCCATCAAAAGAGAAGTGGATTAAAAAAATGTGGTACATATACATGATGGAATATTATGCAGTCATAAAGAAGAACAAAATTATGAACTTCACAGCAACCTAGATGGACTTAGAGTCTATAATACTGAGTAATCTTTCACAGAAATAAAGAACTGAGTATCGCATGATCTCACTCATGAACTGACCTTGAACAATTACAATAATAGTATAAGAAAAGGTTTGGCAGTAGTGGGAAACTGTTGGGAGGGGGGTGGGGAAGCAGAATTGGCAGTAGTGGAAATCTGCCTGGGGAAGGGGGGACACAGCTCATCAACAAGGATACCTGCATAATGAACATTTGTATACCTAACCCTGAATTGTACCCCACATCTTTTAAAAAAAAAGAGAGAAGAAAAAAATAGTCATAAACTCCACTATTGGCTTGAAGAGGTACAAGTGGAAATATTAACCCTAACAAACAGAGATGTTTCTCAAACTCATGATTTGTGGTGTGCACATTAAAGAAAATTTTTTTGTCTTACTGTAATAAAATAAATTCATTATCTTGCTTTAACCTCAGCTGTGGTTAACCAATTTAGAATAACTTAAAATGGCACCCACACAGGTCAGAGCACAAGTTTTAAGAGGCCTGTGGAATTCAAACCCTGCTTATCGCTCTAACACTTAGAAACCTCCCTATATATTTGCACACACACAGACATGTGCACACCAAACCTACTAACTTATCCCACGACAACAACTGACTTGACATTCATTATTTCAGAAAAGACTAGGCCTATGCTAAGCATTGTACATGGTTTCTTTCAGTTAATTCTCTCAACAACCCATCAAGTAGGATTAGTTGTAGATGGGAATACTGAGACTAACAAATTCAGAAATCTGTCCTAAATCACACCATTCAGTGAGAGGCAGAGTCTTAATCTGGGTGCAGGTTAACTAGGCTTCAGAAATTGAGCTAACCACTTTACTATAATATCAACCATGTTAACAATAGCCTTCCTCAGTGACCATCTTGTATCTCAACAAATTTTGAAATTTTAGAAACACCGACTGGATAACCCTAATACCTTGCCCATTAAGTGAAAAGATGACAAGCCCAGATCAGTTTATTTTTGCCTACTTTGATACATTTATCCATGATGCAGTTAAATTGTATTGCAGAACCATATTCAAAATCAAAGGACCTGAATTCTCATAAAACTACAGTCTGCACTTTTCCCTTTTTTTTTTTTGAGTTGGAGTCTCACTCTGTCGCCCAGACTGGAGTGCAGTGGCCGCTCCCGGCCACCGCAGCCTCAACCTGCTGGGCTCCGGCGATCCTTCCGCCTCAGCCTTCCAAGTAGCTGGAACTACAGGCATGCGCTACCACATCCGGCTAATTTTTGATTTATTGTAGAGATGAGGTCTCGCCAAGTTGCCCAGGTGGGTCTCGAACCCGCGGGTTCAGGCAATCCACTCACCTCAGCCTCCCAAAGGCACGGGATTACAGGCTGAGCCACCGAGCCCGGCTCACTTTTCCCATTATTAATGCCCAGACATAGCACTTCAACAGCGCAGTCTTTTGGGCCAAGGGAAAGAAGGCATCTGGTTTTGAAGAGGAAGAAAGAAATTGGGTATAAGGATCAAAGTCAGGGAGAGAAGTGACTCCAGGCAAGAGGCACCCACCTCTATAGATCATCTCTGAAGATCCACGTCCTACAGCCCCACGCTAGCTAGCCGTGCACCGTGGAATCCCGCTAAATAGCACTTGCAGAACTGACAAGCTCATTTTGGATAACTCTCCCTGCCAGATGAAAGGATCCCTCTAGGTACATATAATTAGTACATATCCATTAAGCCAAAAAAGATGTATAAAACATGTTCCATGCCCTTGGGGGATTAAAATATAGTTGGGGAGATAAAAATATGCAGCACAATGTATAATGATGCGTGCCAGCTATTGTTCTAGAAGAATATTATAAGCTCGTAAGTGTCATTTTTAGTGCTGTGTAGTGTCACACACTATGATCTCTCACAGGAGCTCAAGGCTACCTTTTCTCAGAAGAGGTGAAGTCCTAGGATCACGTATTCCTCAAGGACAAAATTAGGTCAAGTGGCAGGGAATGATACTCTCAAGGGATGGCACAAAACTTTTTAAAGTTGTTTTCCACTTGACTCCTTCCCTGGGTCTCTTCCTCTTGCTGGCCTGCCACACATGGCTCATTTTTCTCTCATGTCCCATAAAACTAGTGCAGAACGTGAATGGTCCCAATTTCCCTTTATTGGGGGTGGAGGTAGGGAAAAAGCAGCTAAGATGGAGTCTAGGTATGGCCTCAGGGAAAGGCAGGAGGGAAAGTCCAGCTAGTTTTGCTCCACTCTGGGTCTTAGGGAGAAAAAGCTACTACCATTCACTCCCTATATCCCCTCACCATGGTGAGCAGGGAGAGCTCAAGGTCAAGATGATGGTGTGAGCCCAGAAAAGAACTGTTAAGGTCTCAGCCCAGCCTGACTTTCACCAGGTTTTAGGCTTCAGAGGCAAAGGAGCCCTGCGGTTCCATATAGTTAAGCCAGCTTACCACAGCAGCAGGCCTCACGGGGGTCCATTTGCAGGGTGTCAGAAACCTGGGAAGAAAGAAGCAGCTCCCTAAGGACTCAGAGGTTCACAGGAGCCCCCAACCTGTACCCGTCAGTGACACAACCAGCACTGTGACTTTCAAAGCACGTCCACAATTGTTAACTTAATTCTCTTTTCACAAAAATGTGAATGTGAGGAATACAGGGAAATTCCATTATTTCCTATTTTATAAATGAAGAAAACAAAACTCAGAAAGGGTACTTGACTCTCCTAGGTCTAAGTACTAATCATAGTGGGAGCCAGGGCTTGTACTAGGATAATCAAACTCCTAATTCTCAAGTCTTCCCATTATTGAACTTTGGGTCACAGCAGATTCAGAAGATGGAGGATGGAAGCAAAGGATTATAAAGATGGGTAATCTGCATGATTTCCTTCCACAACTCATCTGCTCAATTCTTCCCCTCAGGGATTGCCTTTTCCATCCTCCTCCCACCCTCTCCCTTGAATCAAGCTGACCCAACACATTCCTCTGCTCCAGGGTCAGTTCTGTGACCTCCAATCCCTCTTTCCCCTTCCCACCTTCCCCACCTAACGTTATCTACAGGCCAGCCACCATCATAACAAAACCAAACAGGGCATGGAGCCTCACTGAGCACTGCTCACCCAGGACTGACCATGCAACCTGGAGACGTGTGCTCTGAGGTTTCCCTAAAGCATGACCCCTCACAAGCTGTTGATCTGTTTACTTGCTTTTCTAAGTGCAAGGAAAGTCAGACTAAGGAACATATTGGCCATCACATCTTAGTGGGACTTCAGAGATAATTTAGTCTCTATTCTGATTCACCAAATGAAATATGGGAGGCCCAGAAAAATGTTATATCTACATCCCTGGCACCTACTACAGTGCCTGGCACACAGTAGTCCCTTCATAAATATTTGTCAATGTATGAGTGAGTGAATGAATAAGTAAATAAAAGATTTGGGTCAAAAAAAAAAGACAAAGATAGGTAATCGCAGTTCAGTGAATGCTTTGGAGATAAGCATCAATAATCACTAAGTTGTAAATAACGGTCAAACATTTCTAACTAATATTCTTACTGGAAAAAATTTTCATTTTTTTATTATATATAAAACAAGTATTATCTTACTGGATTCAAGAACATCAACTCTGAAGTATTAGGGTGTCCCTCCAAACAACCTTGTTCTTTTCCCAATCCATTGTGGACTTGTCATCCAGGAACATGTATCAACTTTTATAGGAACTGATTGATAGTTTTGGCCTGCACTGTCATTTGGGCAAATGAAGTCCAGTTGTTTTCTATCTACTATAAGACACAAAACATCCTTCAATTTGTCTTTGATATATTGTATTTAAGACGTGAGGGGCATTGAGTCTATTTAATTTCAGACAAGAGATGTGCTCAAAGGCCTTGGTGAAGAGTTTTGTGTTCACCTTAAACACACTCCTGGTTTTATAGACTTTAATCATTTTCCCAAGTCAATGTCTTTCCTGAAAAGAATCATAATTAAGTTAGTCTTTCCTTCTACCTCCCAAGATCATTCCGGTAGTTAGTTTCTGGATGTTCTCCAGCCAATTATGCCTCTCTTTTCTTTGTTGACTAAAACCTGCCCATAATCTTTTACATGTAAATAAATCATAGCTTGCACAGGACACAGTTATGTTCTCTGCTGGAGAACGCCCAGTTCTTTAATGCCTCTTTGAGCTGCAGTATTATCCGGGCCGAAGCCTCCCAGTTGACAGATGACAAAGACACTAAGCTTAGTAGATAGTCCTATGGTTTAGTAGTCCCAAGGGAGAAAAAATGTATATTAGAGTCACCTGCAAACCTGGAGATTTTTTTTTCATTTCCTCATCCAGGTCACAGTAAAAATGTTAAGACAAATCAAACAATGATAAATAGTGTCTCTTTATACTTAACAAGTTGTCTGTCCCCATTAATGTCTCTCCATTATTTTTTAAAACAAAATTGAATTAAGCTAATTCAACACATGTTCCTGAGTGTAAGATTACAAGCCACAAAGGAAACATATTCTCTCAAATAACTGTATGCTTTCAGAAAATTTTAAAATAATATTGTAATATATAGTATAATTTTGTTAACAAAATAAAGAATATGTATCTTAAACTAAAAATCAAAATGACACTTAATGATGAAACATTTGTAATATTATTATTTATACTTCAAGCAACACAAAGATACATTATTCATTCTTTGACAAATATTTATTGTCAAATATATGGTCCAGGAACATGCTCTAAATGGGGGGAACATAATGATAATTAATAAACATTTCCTCACTATGAACTATAAGAGTACTTAATATTCTGGATAATGCTATAAAACTTGAAACAGAATTAGATAGGAAGAGATAAAGCAAATGTTGTTAGTCAATTATGCAATTCCCTATCAAAAAAAGAAAGAAAAACAATTGAAAAATTATTAAAATATCTAAAAAGTTCAGTGACATTATGATACAAAAAAAAATCAATAATTTTTCAGTGTTATACCAATTTAAAACATAATAGAAAAAACATTACATTCAGAATAGCAACCAAAAAATAATAAAACATCTAGGCATAACCTTTTGTAAGAAGTGTAAAGACCTTGTATGGAACCAGAAAGTGCTATAACAAAGGACATTCATAGAACAATCACAATGAAAAAGCTCTTCTAATGCTAGCAAGGATGCAGAGAAAAAGGAATGCTTCTACACTGTTGGTGGGAATGCAAACTAGTGCAATCTGTCTGGAAGACAGTGTGGCGACTTCTGAAAGAACTAGAAATTGACCTTCCATACGAGCCAGCAATTCCCCTATTGGGAATATACCCGGAAGAACTCAAATCATTCTATGACAAAGATACCTGCACTTGTATGTTTGTTGCAGCTCTATTCACAGTAGCAAAAACATGGAACCAACCATGTTGCCCATCAAAGCTGGACTGGATAAAAATAATGTGGTACATATACACAATGGAATATTATGCGGCCATAAAGAAAGACAAACATATGGACTTTGCAGCAACTTGGATGGATTTGGAGTCGATCATACTCAGTGATCTATCACTGAAACAAAGAACAGAGTACCATATGTTCTCACTCATAAGCAGAACTTGAACAATGATAATACTTTAAGAAAGGGACTGACAGTAGTGGGAAACTGTCAGAGGAGGAGGGTGGGATTGGCAGTTGAGAGAAACTGCTAGGGGAGGGAGGGGCACACCTCATCAACAAGGGTACCTGCATAATCACTGTTTGTATACCTAACCCTGAATGTACCCCACATCTTTATAATAAAAAAGTTTAAAAAAAGAAAGAAAGAAAAAGCTCTTCTAAGTTATACATATGAGAACAGCAAGGAAGACAATCAACAGAAGAACTGGAAGACAAAATTGAGAAACTTCCAGATAGTGGAGCAAAAAAGACACACGCACAAAATAATAATAAAAGGAACAAAGCCAAGAAATACAGACAACTATTCCTGGAGGCCCAAAATCTAAATTAGAGTAGGTCCAGAATGACAGAAAATGAAAATGCAGGGTAAGAAATCATCAATGAAACAAATCAAGTACATTTCCCAAAAGAGGATATATGTTTCTAGGTCCACTAAATTTCCAGAATAGCACATGAAAACTGAGTGACACACACTAGGAACAAAACTGTAAACTTTAGAACACCAGGAATAAGAAGCTTCCATAAGGACAGATTCAATTTTCTTTTTCCTTTCTTTTTTCTTTTTGATTTGAGTTGGAGTCTCATTCTGTCATCCAAGCTAGATGGAGCACAGTGGCATAATCACGGCTCACCACAAGCAGATCTCCTGGGTCCAGATGATCCTTCTGCCTCAGCCTCCTATGTAGCTGGGATTATAGGTGCATGCCACCACACCCAGACAATTTTTTAGATTTTTTTTTTTTGTAGAGATGAGGTCTCAGTACGTTGTCCAAGCTGGTATTGAACTCCTGACCTCAAGCAATCCTCCCACTTCAGCCTCCTGAAGTGCTGGGATTATAGGCATGAGTTATTGCACATGGCCAGATTAGATTTTTATATAAAAGGTCAAGAAATAGTCTTCTCAACAGAAATACTGGAAGCTAGAATAAAACAGACAAAAACTTTAACATTCTGAGGGGAAATTATTTTGTGGCAAAGATATTTAAAGCTTAGAGTACTCGTATGATTGATCTTTCAATCCTCTTGTAGCTGAGCAGGGCCTTGTGACAATGAACTACTCACTGAAGTGTTGTGGGTCACATGCAGGCTGAAGAAATGGAAAATCTCTGTGTGTTTCTCTTCTTCCTCTCTGCTTTGCCACAGTCACATGGAGGTCCCATATTGAGACAATGAGGCCACAAGATGGAAACAGTCTAGATTCCCAAGTGAGCGCCTGAAGAGAGCTTCTCCAAGACCACCAGATCCAGTGCAGGTCTTATATAAGCAAACAATAATATGAAACCACCGAGGTTTCTGAGTTTATTATGACTGCATTATCCTAGCCTATCTTGATTAATATAAATTTCCAATTTGGAATTCTATATCCTTTCCCATCAATCAAAGATAAAATAAAAATATTTTCAGAAATACAATATTTCAGAAAACTTCCATCCCCATGTACTTTTTCTCAAGCAGCAACTGGAGGCTAAGGAAAGAGAAAAATGCACACAGAAGGCAGAATCATGGCCCCCAAAAGATGTCCATGTCCTAATCCCCAGATTCTGTGGGAATATGTTGCCTTACAGGATAAAAAGGATGTTATAGATGTGATTATGCTAAGCATCCTGAGATGAGGAGATGATTGTGGATTACCCACTACAGGCCCAATGTAGTCAAAAGGGTCCTTATAAGTTGAAGGGAGGGCAAAGGACAGTCAGAAATCTGAAGCTGTGACAGCACAAGTTTTGAAGATAAAGAAAGGAGCAATGACACAAGGAATGCCGGTGGTCTTTAGAAGATAGAAAAGTCAAGGAAATGTATTTACCCCTACAGCTTCCAGTAGGAACACAGCCCTGCTGACTCCTTGAGTTTAGCCCTGTGAGACCCATTTCAGACTTCAGACCTCCAGAACTGTAAGACAATAAAATTTGTTGTTTTAAGCCACTAAGATTTGGAAATTTGTGACAACAGCAAGAGGAAACTAATACAACATGGTTGTAACAGAAATGGAGCACACACAGAAGAGACTGAAGGGAGACCCCAAGACACCCCTGAGCAGGGAAGGGTGGGGGCTGAGCAAGCAACCAATCCAGACGGGAGAGGGCAAAAAGGTCCCCAGAGAGACTTCATCAACCCAACACTGATACATCTAATGTGTGTGAAAGTATTGGGGTGATTTACACAACTGGAGAAGAGTTTGAGGATAAATTGAGGATCATAGAAAAGTGTGCCAATAAATTTACAAAACATAATCATAATGGCTCAGCTGCCACTGTTATTTACCTAGTCTCAACAACAAAAACACTGGAATTGATTTAGCCCAAAAAACATTCACCCAGGTTAGGAGGATGAGGGAGCAGGAAGGGTGCTGGGGTGGTGGGGCAATTGACCATAATGCAAGAGATAAATCCTTCTCTCCATTGACAGAAGAACATCAATGCACGATGCCTAGGGCTGAGTAAAATCAGGAAGCAGCAACATAAGCAGGTGATACAGAGATATGAAAGTCAATACTAAAGACAGGTCCAAGGGTTTAAAGTAACAGTTTCTGAAGTTCAGAGAGTGACAAGGAGGGCACAGTTAGGGCCACTTTTTCATAACAAGCCATTTGGTTCTGTAAACTCTGTGCACTTCATGCATGCATAACTTTGATTAAATATATAAGTACTGCAAAACATTTGAAACAAATGAGACATACTATAAAGATTGGCAGCCAGACTAGGCAACATAGCAAGACCTGTCTTTACAAAACTCAAAAAATTAGCGGGGTGTGGTGGCCCATGCCTGTAGTCCCAGCTACTTGGGAGGCTAAGGCAGGAGGGATCGCCTGAGCCCAGGAGCTTAAGCCTGCGGTGAGCCGTGACCATGCCACAGTACTCCAGAATGGGTGACAGTAAGACCTTGACTGAAAAAAAAGAAAAAAATGAGCAGGATTGTAAAAAATGGTTCATTTTGGTTGCCTTGCATGGAGGCATTGCGTGTGATTATCTTCTCCTGCTATTCTATAATTTTCTGTACTTTACAAATTAAAAGAAAATGGGGACATGTATAATTGACGAAACAACAACAACAAAAAGTGGATCATATGGTCAAAGAAGAAATAAAACAAACAAGAAAAGAGTTAGGTAACTATGTGGGGTATTGGGAACTGCTAAAATGATTAAGTTACTACAACTTTGAAAACCCCGAGGCAATTGCTACTCTGCCAAAGAATGGTGGCAAGGTTTTTTTTTCATTTGCTAAAGCAATTTCTTGATTAAATATGCTTTCCAACAACAATGTGCAATTTTAAAATTTCATGGTTCATTTAAAGCCCTTCGTTTTTGTTAAAGACACTCCCACCACAACAACCAGTTAAGTCCATGATTGCAATTGGTTTGAATAAGGTTTGGAGAACATCTTATCAATGATAACTAGCCCTTGGGGAGTGGGGTGGGGAAGATACTAAAAGAACTATTACATAAACTGCATATTTCAAAACCTGTGGCTTCACAGAATTTTTTTTATTAAAAAAAGTGGAAGATGTGCTTAATAGCACTAAACATTTGTTTGGGAAGAAATGGATTCATTATGTTTTCCTTGGGCGAGAGTAGACACGTTTCATGCTCATAAAATTGATAAATTTAGAAGTACTGTGTCTGAACTTGGACACAGCTCTCCACTGAAAGTTGAAGTCTCAGAAGGCAGCTAGCTGAGCCAATCACTTCCACGTACGTGGCTTAAGAACTATGATCAGTGTGAAGTAAGAGTGATGTGAACATATAGGCAACTTTAGGATAAAAACAATTATCGTATTATGTAAGGTTGATTTGTTTCCCTTTTACAGATCCCTTTACCTTCTAAGCTATTAAAGCTATTAATTACCCATCTCCAACAAAAAAACCCAAAGCATGAAGTTCTTTATAGCACACACTGAGCTCAGAAGCTCTCAGAATTATTTAAAAATAAAACAGTCAAGTCATTAATTTTCCTATCACTTGCAATGATCAAGGAAATGAAAGGGTGAAAGGGACTACTTCAAGGTCATGCTCATCAGAGTGAAACTGATTCTTAACACCCAGTCTCATTCTGCCTTGCTAGTTCTGTCTTTGTCTAAACCTGATATATTTATCATGAATCATTAAACACAAAGCTATTACCCAGTGCAATTGATTCTTCCACAAAATGAAAAGCAGCTTCACTTTTGTAAGAATTTTTTTTTTTAAGATTTTGGGTAAAGTCAGGTTTGGACACAGAGGACAATTGTACTCCCAATATTTTCCATAAGCAATTTACATACTATGGTTACTATATTTTTGAGTTTTCATCTTTAAGCTCAGAGCAAGGAATGGAAACCGTGGTTTCTTTGCTAAAGAATATGAAAAAATTTTTCCTAATATATCTCCAAGTTGAAATGAATTATTGAAAGGGGAAAACAAAAGAGAAACAAAAATGAAATCTTTTTTAGGGCATTGATAGTAGTATTGTTCAAAGCTAGGCTGAGAAGTCTTCTGGAGAAATAGGGCCATATTTTTAAAAAGACAATCGGCTTCATTACTGTTCATTACTAAAACAAAATGGCAAGGAATGAAGACCTTGCTCAGTAGTGCTGAACCAGCCCAAGGGAATAAAAAAAGAGATAACCACACGACCTAAATTGTCTTATAAATAAGGAGACTGGTCTCTGGTACTCCAACTGGCATGTAATCGCTTTTTTAAAAAAATGCGGCTGTGCTGGGTAGAGGCTTGGGATCAAGGCTTTCTCTAAGTTCTAGCTAAGTTACCAGAATCTGTAAAAATCTGAGTCAAGAAAACGGCTATAGCATCAAGGACCCATTGCTGGGTTCTCACTGAGTGTCTGGTGCATACTAGTTATCACATTTCAGCCTCACACCCTGAGACGTGGGCATTATCATCCTCTTTAAGGAACAGAAAATTGAAGTTTAAGGAAGTAGATATTTGACCTGAGGTCAGGCACCGAGAGTAAATACAAGGGTCAAAATAAAGCATCTGGCAAGTTAACACGGTAACATTTTCAGTCTAAGGGATGAGTACATTGGGTCTACATTTTATCAGTATCACTCATCTTTTGTGTTTGGAATATTTCATAATTTAATATAATTAAATAATAAAAATTTACTTAAAAATAAAGTATTTCAGGGATTAGGTAAAAATAAGAAGGCATCGTAATCTTCTTCAGGATGCCAGTTCTTTATTAGCTTTTTAAGGAAAATTAGACAACATGGGTCATTATCACATCAGATTTTATTTACAGAAGGACAAAAAGGAACCAGAAAACTGGGAGTACCCTCTTAGCAGCAGGAATGGCTTCAGGAACCGTCGTCATAACGGAAACATGCTAGTCAGGGCAGCCCCGCACATGACCCAATTCTGCACCAAAGTTTTATTTGCTTCTTGCACGTCCTAACAGACAAGAGGAAAACAAGGTGGATGGGTGAGGTTTTGGGAGATAGAAAAAAGAAATCCGTTTTTCTCTTGAATCAACTCTTCTAAGTAAAAGTGATTCTTACCAAAGGGGACTGTGTATGTATGTAAAATCCAGTGATCCTGCCCTCAGGGAAATGCAGATTTTTGGACCCAGAAATCTTCCTCAAGTTGACCAATGTTTGGCCAAGCAATCTGAAAGTAATTATACTCTCAATATTTTCCATAAGTAATTTACATACTTTGATTACTACATATTTGGGTTTTCATCTATAAGCTCAAAACAAGAAACGAAAACCATGGTTTCTTTGCTAGAGAATATGAAAATATCTTTCCTAATATACCTCCAAATTTAAAGGAGTCATTGAAAGGGAAAAACAAAAGAGAAACAATGCAATCTTTCTTAGGGAATTGGTAGTAGTATTGTTCAATGCTAGACTGAGAAGTCTTCTGGAGAAATAGGGACTTTTTTTTTTTTTTTGAGTTGGAGTCTCACTCTGTCGCCCAGACTGGAGTGCAGTGGCCGCTCCCAGCCACCGCAACCTCGACCTGCTGGGCTCTGGTGATTCTTCCGTGTCAGCCTTCCAAGTAGACGGAACTACAGGTGCACGCTACCATGCCCAGCTAATTTTTTTGATTTATTGTAGAGATGAGGCCTCGCCTGCCCAGGCGGGTCTTGAACCCATGGGCTCAGGCAATCCACTCACCTCAGCCTCCCAAAGGCGCGGGATTACAGGCTGAGCCACCGAGCTCGGTGGGACATTTTTTTAAAAAAGACAACAGGCTGGCCGGGCTCGGTGGCTCAGCCTATAATCCCAGTACTTTGGGAGGCTGAGGCAAGTGGATTGCCTGAGTCTGTGGGTTCGAGACCCGCCTGGGCAACTTGGTGAGACCTCATCTCTACAATAAAAATAAAAATAAAAAATTAGCCAGGTGTGGTAGCATGCACCTGTAGTTATGGCTACTTGGAAAGTTGAGGTGGAAGGATCACCGGAGCCCAGCAGATGGACGCTGGAGTGGCCGTGAGTGTGCCACTGCACTTCAGCCTGGGAAGCAGAGTGAGACTCCAACTCAGGAAAAAAAAAAAAAAAGATAACCAGCCTCATTACTGTTTTTCTTTGTTATCCTCATGGACTCTTGTCCTGTGGCAATAAGACATTTCCCTTCAGTGAATATATTTTAAATAAATTCTTGCTGAGGTCCTTTTCAGAGAAAACATATAATGTAATTTAATATGATTTTAAAATATAAAATAATGCAATTTTAGCAGTAGAAATGAATTTTAAATAGAAGAAACTGGAGAGAATGTTGGGGATAATAACGTAGTTAAAAACATGAGAATTATAAGGAAATGTAAAGAAGGAATGTGGGGAAATCTAAGTAGTATTGGATGATGAAAAAAACATGAAAATCCACTTTAATTATCCTAATGATAGGCTTCTGAAAATGGCTTCAATGTTTATTAAATCAAATCAAATAACGCCTAGCAGGGTATAACACTTAATGCTACCTGGTAATTGATGATACTAAACTCAACCCAGTTGTATTACTTTCTAGGGCTGCCATAACAAAGTACCACAGATTTGGAGGCTTAAAACAGAAATCTTTTCTCTCATAGTTCAGGAGGTCAGAAGTCTAAAGTCAAGGTGTCTATAGGGCTGGCTCCTTCTTGGGGGCTCAGAGACAGAATCTGCTCCTTGCCTTTCTCCTAGGTTTCACCAGCAATCCTTGGTGTACCCTGGCTTGTGGCAGTGTAAATCAAATCTGTCTCCCTCAATCATATGGCATTTTCCCTGTGTGTCTCTGACTCCATCTCTCTGTCCAAATCTCCCTCTTATAAAGACATCATTCCTACTAGAATTACAGTCTACCCTACTCCAGTATAACCTCATCTTCATTTGCAAAGAGCCTATTTGATCACATGCACAAGTTCTTCAGTTAGGATTCAACATATTGGACACAATTCAATCCATAACACCATTCAAAACTGGAATTGTGACTAATCACTCCTTTCCTACTCTTACAAGTTTTCCTACTCTACAGTTGTGCAGATATGGTCACCACCTCCTATGCTATTCTTTCTCTCTTTCTTATTAAAGCCAAGCTCTTCAAAACAGTTCCTATCTCCATTTCATCCCCAGCACTCTCCAAACCCCAGTATGAGGCCCATTCTTCCTCTTCCCCTCCATCCCAGACTCCTTGACCTAGTTAGTTCACCCTATTCAACCAGAGAAGAGGTCAAGTTGAGCTTCCTGCATTCAGTGCTCATCTTTATCATAGCACCTAGCAGCCTTCTTAGTGTATTGTCTGAACCTGTTTGCTAGCCTGCCCTTTTCACTAGATTCCAAGCTCCTGATGGGCAGGGGCTGTGCATTCTAGTCTTATGGCCTCAGCACCTACAATAGAGCCCTATACAAATTTGCTGCATAGTAAACACTTAAATGAATGAATGGTTATCTGCATAGGCTCCTTTAGACTTAAAGATATATCAGCCACAGAACAATGTGTTTTTATAGTCTTTGATTCCATCAAACCTTCCAACAATTAGATTATAAGCTATTAGATCACAGACGTTATCTTCAGCTTCTTTTGTATCTTCTTGATCCCTTAGACTAACTAGGCATTCAACAGTGAATTGATACCAAAGGGAAATGAGCTGGGGAAGGTGCTTAGTGGGTAAGAAGGGCTGACCATTATTGAGTAATAGTTCATTGCCAGACATTGCTAGGTGCTATACTAACATTATCTCAGTTACTACACCCACTTGACCACTTATTCATTTGGAGATTGCTTGCTCAGCATAATAAATTGTAGGCCTTCTTTTAATGAATCCATTTTAAAGTAGAATTGTTAATAGTAATATTTTATTTACAAAAATAATATTATTTTATATATAAATGTGCTTTTGTATACAAATGTAGATATCAATAATATACTTTAACCCTCAATATGCCATCAGGATCCATGGGACCCAATTTTAGCTTTTTGGGGTTTTTTTCAGTTCTAGCTATTTGTACGGGTTAATATTTTATGTTTTTATTCTTTCTTAGAGATGTTCCAAAAAATAGAAAATATACTTTTTTTTTTTTAAGTAAGAGAATAAAACTCATTCTACCTTGTATCTACCAGTAGCCTCTTAAAAAAAAAAAATTAAAGATCCATTATGGGCTCTTAGTAATTTCATTTTTCCTATATCTTGAAATATTTCATCATGCTAAGAAAAATAACCCATCAAGTATGCATTAAATATTCCCAAATACTCTTTAAAAAGACAAAAGTAATTAAAAATGGAAGGATATAGGAATGCCTTAGAACTACTGTTCAACAGGATGTTCAGCAATGACTGAAATGTTCCATTCTGTGTCATGCAATACAGTAGCCACTAGCCACACATGGCTATAGAGAATTTAAAACATGACTAGTACAACTGAGAAACTGAATTGTTATTTTTTAAATTTTAATTAATTTAGATTAAAATAGCTGCATGAGAATAGCTACCGTATTAAACAGTGTAGGCCTAGGAGAATGGTTGATTAGTAAACTATATTGTCACTACTGCATTACTCTTCTTCTTTCTTACTGTGTTACGCAAAGTACTGCATCATCTTTTCAGAAGATATAAAAGAAGACTGCAGACATCATCTTTGTAGCTTTTATCTTTCATTGACTAGAGTGAAGAATTGAGAATTATTCATCCTGCCTATAATGACAAAGTGAAGAAAAGTGACAGAGGAAATGGTTTCACAGCATTAGAGGAATCAGAGATGAGACAATAGCACTCAAGACTCTAATGATGATAAAATTGATCGTGGCAATGAAACCTCAGACTACGACTCTTCAGATGATGACATCCTAGATTTTCTTAAACTCAAGAATCAATGAATGGACAATATATTTCTAAGGAGAAAAAGAAAACATGGTATTCTTATACACTCAGTCACTCAAGAAGGAGGACATCCTCAAATGATATTTTGCGAAAAGAACCCAGACCATCTTGCTTTGCTAAATGAATGTGGGGCAGTATTCTTTCACTTTTTGTTACTCTTGTATACCAAAATTTACTTTATATGCAGTTTGAAAATGATCAGTTGCTGATGGTAGGTATATATACAAAGGTGACTGGAAGAAAGCAGATAAAGTAGAAGCGAAAAAATTCACTGGGTTGATTTTTTAAAATTAAAAGTGTCCACTGAACCCAATGGTTAATAGTGATGACTATCCCTTCCTGGTATACCAACATTTAAAATATGTGCATCATACTAATCAATGTACCAGTTAGCTTACTTAAAAGTAAAACATTTCAGAAATAAGGTAAAAAAAATTATTATATTTCTGCTTAAATTAATAATCTTGAAGTGGCTAAAATCACAGGCCCTGGAGTGACATAGCCCTGGGTTAGAATCCCAAGACCAATGCTAGTGCGTGACCTTCGACAAGTTAGTCAGCCTCTCTAAGATCCAGTTCCCTCATCTGGAAAATAAGGATTAAAACATTACTTCCTCTTTTGTAGAGTTGTAAAGAGATTAAATTGCTTAGCACAGTGCTTGGCATATAGGAAAAGACAGATACAGTATCATCTATGGGTAGTGATTTTATTATCCTTGAAGTGCTGAAAATAGCTCTCCTTATCTAGTGGATCTGGGAAATGATGGCCACATCCCAACAGAACTTATCATTGCTGCTGTCTGCTGTTGACCAGGTACCCACGTTCCAGGTGAAGCCAAGGTGGGGCCGTCAACCTTTCAGAGGTCAGGCCACTTGGTCTGTGGACACCACAGATAATGCTGTGAAGGCCAGAACACTGCAGTCTTTTAAATCCAACTTTAATCTTCTCTACCACCAGGAAATATTTTTTTCTGATTTTTAGATTGAGCATGCATGACTTTAATGAACTCAAATTCTACAAAAAACAAAACAAAAACAAAAACAAGGTAAAGGGCAAAAATTTCCCTAAATCTCATCACCTGGAGAAAACATTATTATCCTTCCAGGCTTCTCTTTGTAGATATACACACATAGGCATACAATTTTACAAAAAGGGCAAGCATACTTTTCTTGATGTTGTTTTTGTACTCAAGAATATCTTTCTATTTCATTAGCTAGAGATCTCCATGTTCATTCTTAGGAGGGTTCTACTTTATTTATTTACTTACTTTTAAATTTATTTACTTATTTATTTTTAAAGGAAGAGGGCTCTACTTTAAACTACTGCATTCTGTGCATACATGAAGTAGTAGAAAAAGAGTAACAATCAAAAGAAAATATGTGGCTGGGCGTGGTGGCTCATGCCTGTGATACCAGCACTTTGGCAGGCCAAGACAGAAGGATTGCTTGAGCACAGGAGTTTGAGACCAACCTGGGCAACATAGTGAGACCCCGACTACACAAAAATCAAAAAGTTAGCCAGGCATGACGGCACACACCTCTAGTTGGGAGGATGAGGTAGAAGGATCGCCTGAGCTCATGATGTCAAGCCTGCAGTGAGTAATGCTCCTCTACCACTGTGCTCCAACCTGGGTGACAGAGTGAGACCTTGCCTCAAAAATGGAAAGAAGGAAGGAAGGAAGGATGGAAGGAAGGAAGGAAGGAAGGAAGGAAGGAAGGAAAGAAGGAAGGAAGGAAGGAAGGAAAAGATTAACATCTACTGTTAAAGAATGACTTAGCTCAAAAACTGAGGTGAGTTGTGAGGTTCAAGTGGATTTCAAAAACAAGTGAAAGTCAGTGACATTTGTTTTTTTCTTATGAAAATACTGAAGACCTGGACCCAGGCTGTGCTGTGTGGCACACCCCATTCCCTAAATGGCTATTACTTGTGGAATGTGAAACTGAACTTTTAATAAAATGAGAACTCGCCCATAACCTCAGTATATTTTCAGGGTTTAAAAAACCTATTTTATCTAGATCTCAACTTTTTCACTCTTGGCACCAAAAAAGTTATTTCTCAGTGCTACACAAATACGAAAAATATGGGTCTGGACTCAGTCTTGCTTTCCCCTGCCAGGTTGGGGCTTCACTCCAGAGGCCAGACATGTGAAAATCCTTCCCTCTGGATGCCACCATGTCCCTGGATAAGCCAGCAGTCTGTAGACCTCAACAACCGAGGCCCCACCTCAAGGACACTCAAGGGACCTTTATCCGGAAGTCTGGCTGCATCACTTTGGTATTCATTTCCACCCTGCCAGAAGCAATAAGCATAGATGAAAAGATGTCAACATAGCAATATTATTTTTACCCATTTGTATATTCTTCTTATTATTATGGCTACTGCTTAGAGAATCAAGAGTGCTTTTGCTACTCTAATCCCAGATAATGAAAATACAGTTATAGTGAAAGAATCTGTATTAAATAAACTTCTGCTGATTTAAAGAGATTATATTTACAATCTTCAAACTTGGACAAGAGTTTATAAAACTGGATTTACTCTGAAAGTGATCTAAAATAATCTGATATAAGTGGTTCATTTTTGTGTATCATGGGGAGCTTTCATTAGGGGTTTGGGGGAATGGGGGTATGTTGAAGAACAGACTGCAGGGGCAAGAGAAGATGTCCAGCTAAAAGGGGGGGTGAGCCCAGCAAACTCCGAATCTCGGCACTAATGATACTAGCAAAGAGATAGGCACGAGGACTCCTCCCCTGCCATAGCAAGGCCAGCAGGCAGACTAAAGAGGTTACCCAGGCTGGCTACCATGGATAAAGTTCCAAAAAGCAAGTTCATATAAAGTGGGCCTGGGTCTTCTGACCAGGTAAAACCCTGTTTGTCAAGCCTGGAATTCAAAGTAATCTTGCAATAAGCCACTAAGGGAAACAGCTGATGGGTCCCACAGACAGAACCACCTAATCACCCTTCCCTAATATCAGGGCAGGGCAGGGGGTAGGGAGGACATCACCTGACCCCTACTTAGGAGACAAGGGCGATCAGTGGCAAGGAAACCTAACAGGCCATCTGCACCATGTTTCTCCTCCTCTCCCCTGCACCATATTCCCTCCTATGCAGGATATTGACCAAAGAAAATATTTGTTTTCACTACAAGAAAACACGATGGTGAGTCATCATTACATTAATAAATAAACTTTATATAATAAGCCATATCACTCTTTCTAGGCTACTAACAGTAAAAACAACACAGAAAATGCCTTGGGAAATAGGTCTCTTCATTTCATGATCTTTAGGACAGTGTTCGTGAATGTGGACTTCAGCCCCACAACTTTAGCATCACAGTGGAAGCTTGTTAGAAATGAAAATTCTCGGCTCCCTACTGAATCAGACACTCTAGAGGCTGGACCCAGCAATTTGTGTTTTAATAAGCCTCCAGGTAATTGCGATGCAAGCTGAAATTTGAGGATACTGGCCTAGGGGAAAGAAACTGGGATGGGCGCCAGGAGACCTAATTCAGATTGCAGCTCTGGATCCCACGGTCTAATTCAGTGAAATTTAATGAAGAGTCATGATGTGCCTCTCTGTGCATTGAGGCTAATGCAAGAATGTGAGGATACTGAGACAAGTTAGACACGGTCCTGTTCCTCAGCTGGAACATAATCTACTATATTCTTTCATTCCTCTAGGACAGAGGCTATTTTTGTTATTGTTCCTGCTTTGTTTCATATTTGTATTTCTAGCGCTGGCAGTTCACAGACATTCAGTAAACAGGTGGTAAATCAAGTGGTAGAGCCATTCAATGACTGTGATAAATACTACCAAACCACTCATCAATAATCTTAATGTTACCCCAATCCAGTTAACACCAACCAGCCTTGATTTAGATACTTAACCCATCAGTGCTAAGTGCTTGTCATATATCAGCTCATTCAATCCTTTGAGACATTCTGTGCTGTGGGTAATATTTTTAGTCCCACCCTGCACATGAGAAACTGAGGCTCAAAATATTAATTCATCCAGTGTCATATAGCTAGAAAGTGGTACAGCCAGAAATGAATCCAGAAATATCTTTTTCCAAAACTCACGCTTGTAAATGTGGTGATGGTCTAAACTGACTTGGGGGTAAATTTCCCCCAAACCTCTAAGATTGGTGGTAGGTTATCTTCCCATCATGTATTTAAAACTGCACTTTGCAGATGTCACCTTTAGAGATCAAAGACTAAGAAAACCACCAAGCACTAGGAGAGCAACAGCACTCATACCCACACTTCAGGATTTCACAGGCCAGAAAGAAAATTCTTAAAGTAAGAGTGATAGGATTGCCAGCTTCTTATTTTGCCAAGCACAACCCCTTCCCAAGTACTGATCAACTATCCTCAGAATTTCCTACAAAGAAAAATAATTGTTGTCAAAAAACTGCAAGGGACATAGGTTTAGAATATAGTTGATTGCACTTCATGTATTTTCTCATATATAATGATCATTTTGTTCAATTTTTCTCATTTCAGTAGTTTGGCATTTGGTTTTCATTGAGCTACTGGCTGGGCCTCAGGTAGAGCCTCCCAACCCAGGCAGGCCAGGGAGAACGGGGCAGATGTGAGTCTAGCCCTGTGCCCCAAAGGCATGGGGGGGCAGATGTGGCCATCACATTGTGGACCAGCATCCATACCAAGACAAATAGCAATGAGCAGCAAACATGAGAACCTGCCAAAGGTCTGAAGCCCGTCTAAGGCTCTGATGCTTCAGCAGCTGCAGCCACTGATTCAATAATGGCTCTTCCTCCCTGATCATTTGGACTACCTTCTTGCTCTTCTTCCTCCTCATTAGAAGTCAGAGATTAACTTGACAGCTGTCATCTCCTGTTTTCTTGCGAACGATTCAGGGCCAAGAGAGATCTGGTTGGGGTTGTTGGAGGCCCAGGAGCTACTAGAGTCAGAGGCTGTAAGTACCGATAAAAGGAAAATAGGATTTATACCACAAGCACAAGCAAAGGGACCTCACCTTACTAGGAGGTGGTCCGTGATCATCCAAGTAAGTGGAGTTTCCTAGAAAATAAAAAAGAGAAAAAAAAGTTGCGGAATCATTCTTTTAAACCCAACATGAATTTAGGGCAAAGTCATTGAAAATAAGCATTCTAGTTATATAGTATTTCTATTCAGACAACAGTACCAAAGAAAAATAGGTACTTAATCATCAGTTTAGCCAGGTTTTGCTGATATGACCATGTTTGGTTAACAGCTTCAGCAGTTACAAACATTCTATACACATAGGTATGTATATACACAGACATACACATAGAAACACACAACATTATTCCTCATGCAGTATCTGTTGAGTCTTTACTGAGCTCAAGCAAGTAGACAGTGGTAGGGAAACTGCATCAGTGGACGATCTGCTCCTTCAATCAGACTGCTTACAGGAAGAACAAAAGTAGGCTCACAGGCTAGGCTGGAACGGCCTTAAGAAGGTATTGACTGGGCCTCAGATGGGGCATCCCAACCCAGGCAGGCCAGGGAGAATGCGGCAGATGTGTGTCTAGCCCTATGGCTCAAAGGCATGAGGGGGCTAGGTGTGACCATCACATCGTGGACCAGCATCCATGCTAAGACATGCTGAGTCTGTTGAGTCTACCTTCAACCATTATCTGTTGAGACCTTAGATCATTGGTTCTCAAACCTGAGTGTGCATAAGAACTACCTGCAGGGCTTGTAAAAACACAGATTTCCCAGCCCCACTCCCAGAGTTCTGAATCAGTCGATCTGAGAATTTGCATTTCTAGCCAGTTCCATGCGACTCCAATGCTGCTGGTCCTGGTCTCACACTTTGAAAACCCTACATTTTCTTTCTCCAGTTTGTCTTAAAATTATTGATTTCCATGTTCTTTTCAGTCTAGTTTGCCTCTAAAGCTTGATTTGTTTTCACTAATAGTCATTTTTTGGCATGTGTGTCTTGAGACTGCATGGTTATTGTCTCCAGATGAATAAAAGATTCAGGGATTTGGAAGGGAATTAATGTTGACTGAGCTCCTTTTATATACCAGGTCCACTGCCAACTTATTCATCTAATGCAAATGCTAGAGATGGGTTAGAATTGTTCCCATTTCACAGAGGAGAGAACAGAAGTCTGGAGAAACTCAGGAACTCATTCACAGTCACAAAGCTGACAATTGCAGAGGAGAAAAGACTGGCTTTTCAGGAGTATTTAGGCGTCTACCCATCTAACCATCCGAAGAGACTGCCACCTCAGGCTTTTGTGCAGCCCAGGCATTGCAAACACTGGAGACATTTGATCACATGGATGAACCAATGATGCAATCAATCGGTATAATCAAAGGCTCCTATCCAAGAGGGGTTACTCTTGTGAGTCTTGGGGAAGTCGTCATCACCAAAAAAAAAAAAAAAAAAGATGATCAGACTTGCTAACGAAACAACAAGTAGAAAATATTGGCAACAAAAGAATACCTGCAGAGAACAGCTGAGTGGGGGATGAGATCAATGTCTTAGCTTGAGAGGATGAAAGGTGCTTTTGACAATACAGAGCACACATGACTTAAGAAATTGGAATAAAAACGGGAAGCAGAGCTTGAGCCAGGGACAGTTCAACTGGGGAAACACATCCAAACATAATAAATAAGTGGGTTCTGGCTTATAGGTTTTTCCATACTGAGTCATCATCCATTCCTTTTTCTTTGTCGGCTTCTGATTTATAGCCCCTCTTGGTGTTCACAATGGCTGTACTATAACTGGCCAGTGTGTATGGTCAAGGGACAAGGGGGTCCAATATTACTGTACAAAACATTCAAATACAAGCACAAGGCATGCTTGTGATTGGGCTACTTTCAGGAAGATTTAAATGTGAACATGATTAACATTGTTAGAACTTAATTACTATGCTGAACTCTTCTAATAGGAAGTAAAATCTTTATCAGAGTTAATAAAGAGGATATGTGTGTAAAAGAATTCAGAATAACAGCTGCCTGCGTTGACATAACTATTTAGAAATATCCCACCATCGTGCAGCCAGTGCAGCTGCAGAGAGCTCTCATCTCCTCATCATGGGTATGTGTCTTCCCTGGAGGTGGGGAGTTGTGAGAAATCCCAACACATTTCAGCATGTTCTCCAGGTATCAATCTTAAGGATCAAAGAGAGCCCACACAACAAAATATTTCTAAAATTCCAGAAATTTCCATAAGAACCAATGTTCCTAAAAACTTTTAAAGAGGGATTATTTAAATGCCTCATTGCTACCTTCAATCTCCAGTCTGGGGGTCCACTGACTCCTTGTCAATTCTGCTTGGATGTCTGAAGGCACCTCATACTTCCCCTGTTTAAACTAGGACTCTGTTTGCTCCAATTCCATCACCCAAATTTCTACCTTCCTTGTCTTCCTTCCTTACATAATGTATCCCTTTCCCCAAACATGTCCTGTTTTTCAGGACAAAGCCCAAGATCCATCCTTGATTCATCTCTTTTCCCTGTGCCATACATACCAACCCAGTGACAAGTCCTTTGACAGGGCCTTCAAAATATAACTCAAATCTGATCATTTCTTACCAGATCCTCTGGGCCATCCGGGAGAACCCCTGTGTCTCTTTAATTATTGATACTTTTCTCCTTTTCTACCTATATAGCAACCAGAGAGATCTTTCAACTATCAATTAGATCATGTTAGCCCTCTGTTTAAAATCTATTTCTCTAAGAACAAAAGCATCAATGCCATACCATGGTCTGTAAGTTTCTGTATGACCCAGGCCTTGCCTCGTATGACACCCAGAACCAGCCACGACAGCTTTCTCTCTGCTTCAGAGTACACCACCTTTTGTCAGCCAGGGGCCTTCTGAACTGGCTCTTTCCTCTTCCAGGAAAGCTCTTTCTCTTCATTCAGGCTCAGCTCACATGTCACTTCCTCATAGATGCCCTCTCTGAATACCCCATCTAAAATAACATACTTGGCCAGGCACAGTGGCTCATGCCTGTAGTCCCAGCATTTTGGGAGATCAAGACGGGAGGATTGCTTGAGTTCAGGAGTTCAAGACCAGTCTGGGCGACATAGCAAGACCCTGTCTCCACCAAAAAATAAAAAAATTAGCCAGGCGGGGTGGCATGAGTCTGTAGTCACAGCTACTTGGGAGGCTGAGGCAGAATAATTGCCTGAGCACAGGAGGTCAAGGTTGTGGTGAGTCATGATCATGTCACTGCACTCCAGCCTGAGTGACAGACTGAGACCTTGAATCAAAAAATAAAGTAAAATAAAATAAAATAAAATAGCATGCTTGTTCATTTGTCTGTCTCTTTTAATTAGAATATAACCTCCCTAAGAAAACAGGAACTTGTCTGACTTGTTCACTGCTATAGGTCCTAGAACAAGAGCCTGGAAAACTCAGTATTTGCTTAATGAATGAAATAGCACGTCAACCCATTCTCTATACTACAAATCTTAACAGTGGCTTATAAGAAGTGAAATATTACTTGTGCATTAGCCTAGTTTGCTCCTTAGTCACAGGATTTGCAATATTTTAAACAAATTCACAGAAATACTAATCATAAAGTTTGGGAGGAAAGAGCTGTCTTGGAGGAGACAAATTGTGCCAAAGTTTGCCTGATAATTTATCCCCTTATGACTCAATGTCATGACTTAACTATCTGTAGGATAATGGGTAACTTTTTGAAACTCTCTATATCTATTTCTTCTTGTGTAAGTGAAGATAATGATGGTATCCAGTTCATAGTTATGGTGTGAGATTAGGTAAAATAATGCATATAAAGTACTTACCTCAAGACCAGGTACAAAGTAAGCCCTTGATAACAGTTAGCACTGTGATCCTCATCATTGTTATAATGGAGGAGACATGTAGTTTGTAAAGCATCTACATAGATGTGAACAGAAATCTCCCATCTTGCTATTCTCATTAATAAGCAAAACTGATCCCCACTGGTATAGGCCTGAGTCTTACAGCATACCTTTGTCTCAAGAAACAATTAAATCTCTCATTAGTTTTAACAGTGAGAAATACTGAAACTAAACTAAGAGAACAGTGTAGCACAACAAAATGGTCCATTCTATCCCTTTTTAGTCAGTTTTTTTTAAAGACACTGGCCCCAGGGTTATCTTAACAGTTATGTCTATGCTAAATTATTCCCTTGGCAGAGTTAATCATTACTTCAAAAATGAGACACACTGATGATAAACATGGCAAAGATTCCTAAGCATTGGTAATATATGGTCAGGGTTATGTGACCATGTCACATTACACATTCTTTTATCTATTTATTCAGTCAACATTCACAGAGTATCTCCTATTTCGTAGAATGACACCTAGAAACCAAAAGAGAAAAAAGAAAATCCTATTTTTGCCACTAGACTGTATACCAACTTTTACTGAGTGCTTACTATTTGCCAGGTGCTTTATAAAGACTATTTTACCTAATCCTCACAAGGACCCTGCAAGGCAATATAAGTTAAATATCACCTGGGCCACATAGCCAGTAAACAACACAGCAGAATTGAACCCATATACTGATTAGTGTTGATAGCTCCTGCTCAGAAAAAATGCAATTTTCTCATCTTTCCCCTTCCTTTCTTTCCTTTCCTTCCTTTCACCTTCCTCCCTCTCTCCCTCCCTCCCTTCATTATAGAAGACTTCATAATCAGATGTCATGGCACAGAAATTAGTCAACACTCTGGAGCACTTTTTTCTGCACACAGAAAGGAACACGGCTCCCCAGTGTTGGCACCTGGACCACCACTGGCCCTTGGACCTACGATCTCACCAGCAGATCACTGTGCTGCCAAGGTTTCTTAGAACACAGAGACTATAAATGCTTTGCACTGGTAACAGAGATACAGAAAGGAAAGAGAAAAGCCACACAGACACCAGGTATTTCTTTAGTTGGAGACAGCACATTTCTCTTCTTCTAGGTATAACTGTTTTATTATTTGATATTTAGGTAGAGCTTTTCATTCCAGGATCTTATGCTTTCATAGTACAAAGTCAACAAAACTGTCAGAATTTTTAAAAAATGAAGTTGGAAACTTGCTCCCTGTGGAGATCAAAGGATGAGTGCTGTTATCAAAATGAGTTTTCCTGGACAGGCTCCCAGGCATCAAAGAAGCTTCTGGCTGCTCTGCCTTGAAGAGGATTCAATGGTGGGTGTTAAGTTGTGGGGGAAAGAAGGTCAAACCCAAACCCTTTGGGTCTTTGGGCATGAAGCTCAAGATCTAAATTCTGGGGAGGAAGAAAAGGAGGAGGTGGGCTGGCAAGGGTCTGGATGAGGACAGAGGACAAGCACACACCCGACACCCACTACCTCCACGTACCCTGTGTACATCCCCCATCGACACCCGAGGCTCAGATCCAGATGGCAGCACCCTGCCAGGCAGTACATTCTTATTTTCAGAGGCCTACAGGAAGACATCATTTCATTTATTTCCAAAGAGTAACACACATCTTTAGAGTTCGATTCCAGTCTCGTTTTTACATCTCAATCTCTTCCTTTGAGAATCAAGAATTACAGTATCTTGTCAAGCTGGAACAAAAGGAAAGGCATACACTCCACAGGTTTCCATTCCTAACATCAGTCAAACTTTCAGAAGAGCCTGTCTCCTACCTAACAAAAAATCACTTGTGAGAGCTGGCACAGAGTTTGTTCTCTTAGAAAAAACGTAAGCTTGACTGCTCTGGTAGGTATAGGAGACACAAGGTAGCCTCTGATTTAAAGCCTCACTTGAGGACTGGGAACTCCATGCTGCTGTTCTAAACCCTGATGATGGTAGTGGTTAACATGACTCTATACATGTGTTAACGTTTATAGACGTGTACACCAAAACCAACAACACCACACTAGTGGTTTAATATGTTTTTAAATGACCTCACTAGAAGGCAAGTGATCTCAAACCAGCTAAAGTACCCTACAATCCAAATCTCACCTTAACTATCAAGTCCTTCATGATGGAGACCTCCCAGGGAGGTTGTAAATATAACATGAGAGATCATGTGCAAAGGTGTTAAATCCTAGTAAATAGAAGTCACCATTTATGCACTTACTAGAGTTTATATGCACCACCAGAGTCTTTGCATGGCTGTATGTTATCAAAGTCTCCCTACTTTAGTGATCTTATAAACTATTTTTAGCAAAGATGCATTTCAGTGAGGTCTGATACTAGGAATCAGGAGGCCAGGACTCAGGAGGCCAGGACTTATAACTTGGAATCCAAAGATCTCTGACGGTTTACTATATTACAACCAGATCGCAGCTGGCATGCTAACCATACAAGAACCACCTAAGTCTTCTACAACACAGTGAATATGAAAAGTCAGGTGTCGTGTACCTAGACAAACAGGTTAAACCTCGCCTTTGTAGTAGAGAGTGCCCCAGAAATGGGATTCCACTCTGAATACATTGCTCTATCTCCCGAAAGCTTCCCATATCCACATGTGTAGAAGTGAAATAACTCATAGGTTGTTGTAAAGAATAATGAGAATAATTTTGTTTTATGAAAAATGCTCCTATAAGAAAATAACTGATGGTACTGGGAAATTATGGGGGGGGGGATGGGATTAACAGTAGCTAATATCTATCTGGGACTGGGAAAACACCTCTTATCAATAGGGTGCCTGAATGAAACGTAATTGTACACCTAACCCTTAACTGTACCCTACAAAACGATAATAAAAAATGCTGATTATTAAAAAAAAAAAAAAAAAAAGAAAAATGCTCAGAACAACACCTGCACAGAGTAAGCGCCTAGTAAGCTCCACTGGTAGTACCAGTTGCCCTATTAGTAGTAGCAGTAGCAATACCAGAGCCACCTTCATGGGCTCTCCATCCTCTCACTCAGGGTTTCAGTCATCAGTGCACATTCTACTTGACTGCTTTTAAGAAATGCTGATGTCAGGTCCCAGTCTTAGCTATTCTGGGCTAAGTCTATGGCATTTGGTCTTTTTTTAAAGTTCCTCAGGTAATTCTAATGTCTAGCCAGGGCTGAGAACCACTGAACTACAAAACACAAATTAATGTATTTCATACTTCTGCCCAAAGCCCATTTTCCAGAAGCAAAACATAACAGATCTTATTCAGGCTCATCTTAATCTCAGTTCACCTCCATCATTTCCGGTGGGAGACTATACAACAGCTTCCTGCCAACGGAGAATGCTGATGGAGGGTGGATGATCACAGAACTCCCAGTGACGGGGAGGCTGACCAAGCAGATCTGATCAGCACCTGCTCCAGGGAGTGCAAGGAAACTAGAAAGGGCCAGGGCTGGCTCACAGGCTACCTGGGAGTAGGCTGGCACAAGATACCTCCAGGCATAGAGCTTACTTCTTAAATCCCATGGGTCACCTAAAGCTTTCTGGGACTCTAAAGATCTTTTCAAGAATAATTCCCAGAGCTTACAGTTTCAGAACGTATAGCTTCTGCAAACAATATATTGTACTGTTGAACTTCTTATTTTATGGGTAAAAAGAGAAGGTAAGAACATAATCCTCCATCTGTCCAGAGTTTCCCTAGACCCCACTTGACTTAAACTACTAGGGGATAATCCATCTGTCCTGGAGACATACATGATCCCCACACACATTTCACGGGCCCACAGGATCTGAAAGTAAGAGGTTTCTGGAAAATTTGAAGCAAAGAGGGACCCTCTTTCCAGGATGTGGAATGGAGAGGAGGTAAAGAAACCTAGTCAACATAGAGGAGCCCAATGCTATGCCCATGTGAGTCCAGGAGAGACTAACAAAATTGAATAAAGAAGAAACTGCTAGAATCCTGATATGAAGAAAGACTGTTGAATGAAAGGGCAGGCTGCCATGTATTTTAAACAGTAATAATCACTCTTATGTAAGAGGGAGAGTAGAAAGGAGCCACAGGGGAACCACTTAATGGGTTCAATAAGACACCACTAATAGAACTGACTAGTGACAAAGATCAGTAGCCCAAGGGTCATAGAGTCAATACTGCAGGCTTCAGAACCAAACGACCTGGGTTCAAATCTCAGGCCTGCCCTCTGCTAGTCGAGAGACCTTGGAAATAGCACTTACTTTCCCTGAGGCTTAATGACTCCATTTGCAACATGAGGCCATTAAGTCACAGAGTTAAGATAATTAAATATATTAAATTTACATTTAAAATGAAATATATTAAATGTGTAAAGCACTTAGCACAGTGACTGTCCGGCACATAGTAAATGCTCAATAAATGGTCACTACTTCCTCATCTTATATTACCCAATTTTTTTAGTTATATTTACTTTTATAATTTTATTTATTGTTCAGGAGATCAAAAGCAATCTCGAGGTCAGGAAAGTAGTTTATTATATAAAAGATGAATATTAATATAAAATAATGATTTGATATTTTCGATTACTTTCCAATACTGTCTTGATAAGTCTTCCACAAGGTACAAAAAATTTTTCCAGTCATTTGAACTACCTTTAGCATTGTGCAAATGAACTGCAGAACCTCAGGGGATATAATTTATTCTTGATTCTGAAGTCTTGCATTAGCAGATCTATTTTTGTCTGAATTGGTCCCAGAAGAATAAAAATGTTTTAATTCTAAATCACCTTATGGAAACCATAATATGCATTAATATCAATGTCAAAAAAGCTGCCTTGACAGTTCATCAATTTCAGTCAAACACAAGCAATTCTTTCCAGAGTCTTTCTTTCACAGGTTCTTTTAAAATCATAATCATAATCATAAGCAGTTGAAATCCTTTCCATTTTGATCCAGAGGAAGCCATTTCACACAGGATTCTGGTTACCTACAACACAATCACGTGGCTGCATCTCCCCCTTGGAGTCTGGGCATCCGATAAGACTCTGTTGATGAAAGAATCGCTGTGGAAGGCAACGCTGCAAACCCAGCTCTATCCTTGCCAAAAAATTATGCTAATACCACACTTTCCACCATTAGCCATGGGTTACATTTCTCTGAGAGGTAGCTGTCAGCACACAGCAGACCTCGTTAACAATGAGGAGTTTGTGTGCTGAGTAAACGTCTCCAATAGTGAGCTCCATTGCTTCTAATTAACGCAGCACCCAAAACACTCTAATGGCAGAAAATTGCTGGCACAGTTTTATTTAAGCTTTAATAAAATTACTTTCCACTGAATTAAAACAAATGGCTTTATTAACTATCAATATTTAAATATTTTTTACAAAATCCCTTTTAAAAAAATCTTGAATGTTCACCCAACCAGTTTCTTGATCCTAAATGTGAAAAATGAGCATTCCAGGCACTGAAAAACAATGTCCAAAATTAAACTGCTATCAATTATGATTTAGAAAGTGGCTTCCATTTCTAATTAAACTTAAAAGTAAATTAATGTCCTTCCCTTTTTATTTCAGGTTCAAAAGCACTGCCTTGTTTTATGACACATCTTTTTTTCATTAAATCTGAATATACATTTTAGGAAGTCAAGGGTAAATTTGTAGAAGGAAATTACTTTTGGAATCAAATGATCAGTGCACTGCTGCTATAATAACAACTGAAATATAAATATGTATTGTTTCCAAATTAGCTCAGGAATTCATCATAATATTATATAATCTTACACAGGTAGGAATGGAGTATCAAAGAGAGATGGAATCACTTGGGTTTCTGTTTCATTCCATCAGATTCTCCCCTGAAGTAATTGCTACAGTCAACTGATCCCACCTGTGGAACTACGATGCACCTGCTAATACAGCAGCCGCAGCTCTGCACACGAACGAGCCTCTAACCAGCAGCGGGGTAGGTCTCCTTCTATCAAGACCATGTGGCTGCCAGGAGGTCTGACCCTTGCCATCATGTGCTTACTGCATGAAGCCCTCCCCAATAAGTGCAGTGCAAGATGGACAGGATGAAGATGATTAAGAATCCACCCTGGGAAAAATAAGACAAGGCTGGAAAAAACCCAGCATCCTCATTCTCATCAATGGTCAGCACTGATGCTGTTCTAAGCAGTCTGCAAAGTACTCTACAGACCTCATCCCATGACAACTCTCTGAGGTGAGAACTCTTCCTTTTTTTTTTTTTTTGAGACAGTCTCACTCTGTTGCCCAGGCTAGAGTGCAGTGGCATGCTCATGACCACTGCAGCCTCGACCTGCTGCATTCAGGCGATCTTTCCACTTCGGCCTTCCAAGTAACTGGGAACTGCAGGCATGCGCCACCATGCCTGGTTAACGTTTTGATTTATTGTAGAGACAAGGTCTCGCCATGTTGCCCAGCCTGGTCTCGAACCCGTGAGCTCAGGTAATCCTCTCGTCTCCACTTCCCAAAGTGCTGGGATTACAGGCGTGAGTCACTACACCCGGTAGGAACCCCACTTTTACAACAGAGGAAGCTGAGGCTCAGGAGAGGCATGAAATGACCTGCACGATGTCGGACAGCTCTTCAGCAGGAGCTCCTGAATTTGACCCCCACTGCCTGACCCTGAAGCCATTTTGCACACTCACACAGTTCCTGCCGTGCTCAGAGATTCCAGTCTGTGTGTCACAGTGTGCTTTGAGATCTTCATCCCTTGGAGGCTGGTCAGTCTGGGCTACTCAGGAGTGGCCTAAGCAGAGTAGGGTCAGAGCTCTATGAACAATATCCGGCGCTCACCAGCTATACATGTACCTCAGACAGAGTGTCAACTGCTTATCAAGGACAAAGGGCTGCTGAAGAGCCTAACATCCCGAAAACTCAAGAAGACAGCACATACTTAGACAGAGATCATAAAGAGTAGGGAGGGACAAAGGAGATGGAGCCCCCTCCCAGAGACAACTCAGAGCCTCTGGCTACCTTCTGCCATTTCTAGCTGATGTGTGCTTTTAGTGGTTTAAGTTAGCTACAGGATGACTACCCTGCCAGTGTATGGCCATTTTGCAGAGTCACCTTTTTTATTTATTTTATTTATTTTTTTTATCAATATTTTTTATTATGGTTTTGTGGGGTACAGTTAAGGGTTAGGTGTATAATTACGTTTCATTCAGGCACCCTGTTGATAAGAGGTGTTTCCCCGTCCCCAGACAGATATTTGCTACTGTTAATCCCATCCCCCCCCATAGTTTCCCAGTACCGTCAGTCATTTTCTTATAGTATTACATTGGATGTTCAAGGTCCATTATATGAGTGAGAACATGTGATACTTGGATTTTATTTCTGTGAGAGGTCACTCAGTATTATAGACTCTAGTTCCATCCAGGTTGCTGCAAAATTCATGATTTTGTTCTTTTTTATGGCTGCGTAGTATTCCATCGTGTATATGTACCACATTTTTTTAATCCAGTCCTCTTTTGATGGGCAGCATGGTTGTTTCCACATTCTTGCTATTGTGAACAAAGCTGCAATAAACATACGTGTGCAGGTATCTTTTTTATAGAGTGATTTGAGTTCTTCAGTCACCTTTATTTTGAAATACTTGATATACGATGTTAGCTTAGATTAGAAACCCATTCACATTATTCCAAGAAATTTCAACATTACACGTGTCAACAACAGAAAAGGAAGCTCTGCTTGATTCTTCTTTGTTTTTTTTTTTGGTTGTTTGTTTGTTTTTTCTTTGAGTCAGAGTCTCACTCTGTCACCCAGGCTGGAGGACAG
Source organism: Cephalopachus bancanus (assembly GCA_027257055.1). Classification (NCBI taxonomy): domain Eukaryota; kingdom Metazoa; phylum Chordata; class Mammalia; order Primates; family Tarsiidae; genus Cephalopachus; species Cephalopachus bancanus. Next base: position 2,330,309 of record JAPVLO010000006.1, read on the forward strand.
TGGCACTCTCACAGCCACTGCAGCCTCGACCTGCTGGGTTCAGGTGGTCCTTCTGCCTCAGCCTTCCAAGTAGCTGGAACTACAGGCACATGCCACTATGCCCGAGTAATTTTTTGATTTTGATTTATTGTAGAGATGAGGTCTCACCAAGTTTCCCAGGCTGGTCTTGAACCCGTGGGCTCAGGCAATTCTCTCACTTTGGCCTCCTAAAGTGCTGGAATTATAGGTGTGAGCCAACTGCGCCCGGCCAGCTTGCTTCTTTATATATAATTTTAATTGACAAGAAGGGGAGTTGTGATAAGCTGAAGAATGACCTTTCAAAAGTTGCCCACCTCTTAATTCCCAGAACTTGTGAATAGGTTATGTGACAAAAGGGACCACAAGTCAAGGAATGCAGGCATCATCTAGGAACTGGGAAAGGCAAGACATCAAATTCTTCCCTAGAGCCTCTGGAAGGCACGCAGCTCTGCTGACACCTTGATTAGAGCCTGTTAAAACCCATTTCAGATCGCAGGAAGTAGGATCATTCTTTTGTGTTATTTTAAGCTGCTAAATTTATGGTAATTTGTTACAGCAGCAATAGAAAAGTAATACAGTTGTTTAAATGAGTTTATATTTTTATCACCTTTTATATGAACAAAATGTCTTGTCATTTGTGATTCCCAAGAATTTGAAGAAATGTTCATTCAAAAGCCTCACTCAGGAACTGAATGAAACATTTCAAGTTTGAAATCCAAAAAACGGTCATCACTCTCAATTATACATTTGAACACTTTTTATTTGGAGGTTTGCTACAACTTCGAAATTTAATATCTTCTCTAATACTTTGTATTTTGTTTTTCTAATAATTATATAATAAAAAAGTAAATCTAGTGAAGGTTTTCATTAAGCCTCAGTTTACTGTAGTGTACCACAAAACTGTTATTATTTTCTAAGTATTCCATGATTTGAAAAGTTTTGATACATATCTTGCTTAACAAACATGTAGAACATCAACAAATGGAGTGTTGTCTTTGAAAAGGGCTTCAATCCCAACCAAATCTTTACTGTTCTGACCAAGCCTGGAATTTCTCTCTGACTCTGTTATCAGAGCCAGTATGGGTCAGTGGGTCACCTCCCCCAAATACACGCACACACACATACACACGTCATATAATTTCAGAACAGGAAATAACCATAGATATTATACACTACAACCCCTCAAGTTACAAAGGAAATAATTGAAGTAAACAGGAGTTAAGTAATTAGGCTAAGACACATGGCTGGTCAGTAGCAAAGGTTAAGAACAGACCTAAGTGCTCATTCCACACAACAATCTTTCTATCTGCTATTTTTGACTCTGAGTGGTCAAAATTTTCAAGTTCAATCTCCAAACCTGAATTGGAATGACTAGGCCTTTCTTACATAATCAAATTCTATCTCTAAGGATAAAGATATATCATGATTGAGAGACATTTTTTTAAAGTGCTTCAAACATTGAAGAAATTCCCAAAGCGAATACTCTGAGAGTCCTGCACATGGCAGCAGGAGAGTTTACAGCCTTCCAAAGTTACTGCACTAATTTAGATGTTCAAGTTTTAGCATGTTTGTTGAAAAGAAGTAATACTTGTGAGTAGTAACTTCAATAAATGAATCAAGCACATAGGAGACCAGGATCTGTGCAGGAATGTTAGTGAAATGCCAGCTATCTGGGAAAGTGCGAGGAGACTATGACCGGGAAGAATTAGAGGCAGGACAATGGCCATTTCTCCCCTCAAATATTTGTAGAAAGTGGTCCTTGAGGAAACAGATTTGAGTAAAAAGGAGATAATCATTTAACTCTCTCTGGGTTTGTACTGCTATAACAAATTACCACAGACAGGGTGGCTTAAACAACAAACATTTATTTCTTAGTTCTGGAGGCTGGAAGTCTAAGATTAGGGTGCCAGCATGGTTGGGTTCCATGAGGGCCTTCGTCCTGGCTGTGTTATCACATGGCAGAGAGACAGAGTGATCTCTGCTGTCTCCTCCTTTATAAGAACACTAATCCCATCTTGGGGCCCCACCTCAAGACCTCATCTCAACTTAATTACTGCCCTCAGAACCCACCTCCAAATATCACACTGGGATTAGGGCTCCAAAATACAGATTTTAGGGGGACACAAGCATTCAGTTCATATAGCACTGTCCTTCTGAAGTATGAAGTAAACAGGGGTGACAGACATTTAACAAATGATTACAAAGTAAGTATTGAGTTATGACTGTGATGAGTCTTGTAAGGGAAAGGCACAGGGTGGCATATGAGAAGAAACATCAGAGACCCTAAAAGGAGTGAGGTCGGAGAACATCCTAGGAGATGCAGGCAGCCTGTGTTAAGGGTCCAAGTCAGGAGGAAACAGGCGGCTATCAGGAACCAAGAGAAGACTGGAGTAAATGCATCCCATAATGGAATCACACACAGCTCCATGTAGAGAGAGTCTCCCCAACTGTGTCCAGAAGAAAAGAAGGACAGTGGCAGCAAGAGAAAGGCAGGCACACCTGGCCAGGGCATGGGGCACCTGCAGTAGGGTGCAGCATCAGGAGAAGGGCAGGGTGTCTGCCTACCCAGGAGACTACAGGATGGTGAGTCTAAGTTAAGAATGTCCTCATGACCTTGAAACCAAGATCAGAAGATATAGTTTCATTCAAGAGGCAAATGGAGGTCCTTCAAAGCTGCCAAAGGGATCAGGGCACATCTGAAAAGAGCTCAAGTGTGTACAGTGCTTCAGTATTGACATACCTCATCTCAGCAGCTCCTCTTATCAAGCCCCTCCCATCGCCAAGGCAGAGCAACTCTCCCCTTTTACAGGGAAATTGAGCCCAGGTCTCATAGCTAGGCAGTGTCAAAGCTGAACCTGGACTTGGGTTTGAGGTCGTGTGTGTGTGTGTGTGTGTGTGTGTGTGTGTGTGTGTGTGTGTGTGTGAGGAGAGAGAGAGAGAGAGAGAGAGAGAGAGAGACATCCCCACTGTGAGACTACCATCTTATAGTCTCCTGGGTAGGCAGACACCCTGCCTTTTTCCCAATGCTGCATCCCACTGCAGGTGCCCGATGCCTGGCCAGGTACGCATGCCCTTCTCATGCTGCCGCTGTTTCTCTTTTCTTCCAGACACAGCTTGGGGAAACTCCTCCTACATGGAGCTGTGTCCGACTCCATTAAGGGGTGCATTTACTCTAGTCTTCTCTTGGTTTCTCATAGTGGCCCATTCCCTCCTGACTTGGAAAGCTAAACCAGATGGAAGAATCTGATGGAAGAAGCCTGTGAGAACTAAGTAGGGAAACACATCAGCAGGCTGATGGTGACTTTCTGTGAATGAAATAACTCTTGCTGGGTTACGGGTCACAACTTGCAAGAAGGTTGTCAAAGCATATATATTTTTAAGTGAATGAAAAAAATTATGTTTCCAGCTCTGTCTCCTGTTTGATGGGTTTCTGGGCCATGACCTGCGGCTATTGGTAATAAGTATCTGTATCTTCTATATTCTAAATGAATTGGTCATATGTTTGACAGAGAAATAACTTGTCACTTGCCAATTTTTCTCATGCTTTAGGGAAATGAGTAGGAAGGAACATTCTACTGGGTGTTTCAAACAAACTGCACTAAAATGATATGCATGTGAATAAGAGATTTGAAGAGTTGTTCATAAATGCTGATGCTGATTTGGAAAGTATATGGATGAAATGGGTTTGATGGCAAAGTGGGTCTTATACAGATGTAGTTCAGAAAGAATCATCCCATCTGGGATTGTGTTTTCATACAAACTTTAAAGTAACACAAGAAGGAGATCATAGTTTCTTCTTTATTAGGTCTCCAAATGTAAAAGAGGATTTTTTAATACAGCAGCAGAAATTGTTGAAGTCATTTGGAATAGTAATTCTCACAAAATTAACTAGCAACTTAACACATGAGCCTAAGGCATCTATTAAAAGAAAGTAGGTTTCAACAGATTCATCATATTTCCTTTTCCTGTCATCTCTCAAGTTCTATTTTGTATCAGAGTTAATAGGATTTAGTTGAAATTTTGTGGCTCATAGAACTATAAGACTGGAAGATAAATGAGGATTCTTACACCTTTTTATGTTACTATGTGTTAACAGATAAACACACCACCAAAAACAAAATAAAACAACTGAAAGCCTCAATAATAGGTGCCTGAAAATCAGAAATTCCTTGCCAAAGATGGGTTGAAGGTACAAGGGAAAGAATGCAGAGGAAAGAATGTGGGTGTGGTAGCCAAATAGCCCAAGGTAGGGATCTACTTACTAGACATGACCTTGGCAAGGTCTTCAAGTTCCTGAGTTTTAGCTCTCCCATAGGTGAAACAGGAAGAATAAAGCATACCTCATAGGGCTAGGGCAATTAAAATCATCATTTATAAACTGCCTGGCACACATACAATAAAGTGTAGCTCTTACGATTATATTTAAAATAGAGTCCATTTAAGAACCAGGTGCATTAAATAAAAGATCTTCTAAGTAGTCACATACATAAACATCAGTCCCGCACTGAAAGATGCAGCTGTTATTATGCTCAAGAATGGCCTGTCACAGTCTTCCTGCACATTTTTTAGGATTTATGATGGGAGGCTATACCTGGGCATGAGTGAAATGTAATTTTTAAAACCCTGGCAGGGTTTGGGTATTCCTACACTTGTATTATGATTCTGAAAGATAAAATGTACTGTGGGCCATGAAAACTCTTTAGCACTTAGTAGATCGACTTTGTTTCTAGCAAAGTCTTAATCGTGCCTTTCAACAAAATGCGTTGGGAAAGTGTGCTTTCACACACCCAGCAAGAGGACTCCTTTCTAAAAGCCTGGCTGTCTTGAATTCATCATAGATCTGGAAATATTAATGGTCTTTTCAGAGTCATAGTGAGTCGTGCACTTTCAAATCACTAAAGAATGGAGACTGAGGGTAGATGAAGATACAGGGCTTAACAGGAAAGGTCAGCACTAGTTCTGCTGTAAGAAAAATCAGAGTTTATCTCTGCATCCAAACAAACATCAGGTTTCCTGGTTTTCAGGGAATTAATGGAAAAACCACACTTGTGAATTCCAAAACTATCCAAGCCTACTTACCATCAACTTCTTCTTTGGAAAATACTTCTTCATAAAAAAAGTTTTCTCCAAAAGCAGAAAACATCCATCAAATGAATCTATGCCTACCAAAAATAATGCAATTCTCATGGTGCAAAAGGGAACATCAGCTCATCAGAAGACAGAGATTTCAGCCTAAGGAGTGGCCTGGCATGGAATGGGTGTCAGAGCACAGCATTCTCAGAGTGGAGGTGGTGACGTAGCCTCCCACTGAGACATTAGGAAGACTACCATGGGGCTTGCTGGAAAGGAGCACAAGATGACCTCCCAACCTTACTTTCAGTTCTCAGATTCAGCGACTCGTTGAAGATCTCTTATGAAGCCAAGCAAAGCAAACTGCTCATCTTTTAAAAAAAAAAATCCCCTTACTTATCATGTAGATTTCAGTCCCACAAATAAGTGTGAATAATATCAAGAATAGGGATTTCCACAATATCAAAAAGACTCAGCACAGAATTTGACAAATGAAAGGGCTTTTAAAAATACATACATATATATGTGTAACTTCAACACTGCCTTAAATAAAGGTAGAGATGGAAAAAGAAAGCGGATAAATGCAAACTGAGTTTTTCTTTCAGGAATGCCTTTATGCCAGCAAATGACATAAGTATCGCAAGTTTTTTTTTCTATTGTGAATAACAAGCAAACATGTCCTGGTCTATGCCCGGTGCACTGGGAGGAACTGAGGCTGCATGAATACAAGAGAGTCTAATTTCAGAACACAAAGATCGAAGGTGGAGTAGAGCAAAGGAGAAGGGATAGATTCTAGCTGATTATTTCACAGCTAAGCAAGAGAAGTCAGTCACAGACCAGGCAATAAGAGTAAGATTCTGGTTGGCCTAGAGACTGTAAACATTTCAAAATCAAACCAAGTCACTACAAACCTAAAAAAAAAAAAATCATGCTTTGTGGGGGTCAGAAAAAGATAAATCATAGGAGGGTACATGTAACAGAATAATTGAAGAAACCACTCAGCAATAGAGGAAATATATTTCATGATAGTACAAAGGGGCACTGGAGCAAAAATAACTTGTAAGGATTACAAAAATAATAATGTAGGGTTGTAAACAATATGAGAAATTGAATATGCTAATGAAATTGTGATGATGAAAGCTGGAAATCGAGAATTAATTATACTGGCTAATAGAAATACGAAGCAGTGAGAAATGGATTTTTAGGTCGGGAACCCTTGATCCTACCTAAAGCAAAATAGAGAAAGGAACTGCTATTTATTATGTGACTACCATGAATTATGCATTAGGCAACTCATTAATATAGCTCTTTCATTCAACCTTCAGATAGATATTGTTTTCTCATGTTGTAGATGAGAAAATCAACACTCAAGAGGTCAAAAAATTTTCCTAGGAAGGAACAACTAGCCAATGACAGAAGCAGGGCAGACTCAGAAAAGTCTGTTTCCACAGCCACGGCCAACTTTCTTACTACTCAGACCTAGTCCCCACTGCTGGTTCTTCTGCTTGTATAACACCAGCAATTTAATAAGCATGGATTTTGAAAAAAGTTTTTTAAATCAGTGACAGAAGTAAGGTCTGGGAGCTTACCATAGGTTTTAAAAAGTATATTATTTTATTTTTTAGCTATCACATAAAATAACCAATATTGTCAGGGGACCAAAGTAAGACAGACTTTAAAAGCTAACTGTTTCTCAATCTGTGTGGGCTTGTATATACACAGATATCCACATAAACACACACATACGCATACACACATAGTCTAAAGTTACATAAATAATGTCACATAAAGCTGTGCATAGATGTAAGAAGTATTTGTCTAAGAAAGCATGCTTTTTCAATGTAAAAGGCTCATTCTATTTTAAAATAAATTTCAGCTGGGCACGGTGGCTCAAGCCTGTAATCCCAGTAATCCCAGCATTTTGGGAGGCTGAGGATAGAGGATTGCCTGAGCTCAGGAGATCGAGATCAGCCTGGGCAACCTGGTGAGACCTCATCTCTCAAAATAAATCAAAACATAAGCCAGGTATGGTAGCGCACCTGTAGTTCCAGCTACTTGGAAGGCTGAGGCGGAAGGATCTCCTGAGCCTAGCAGGTTGAGGCTGAGGTGGCCATGAGCATGCAACTGCACTCCAGCTCAGGTAACAGAGTGAGACTCCGACTCAGTAAATAAGTAAATAAATAAATTTTATGCATATTCCCAAGACATTTAAGTTTACAAAAGTGTGTTTTCTCACCTGAAGTGTTTGTAATCTCCTTTTTCCACCCATCCAGCTATTAGCCATTCATGTCCCATCTTCTTTCATTAAATCCATTTTTCAAGACTGTAAGCCACACTAATGTCTCTTCTTTGAATTCCCGTGTGTGTGTGTGTGTGTGTGTGTGTGTGTGTGTGTGTGTGTGTGTGTGTTTCAATGAGGAAAAGGTGGGTCTATACTGGGCCTGGATAGTAATCACATTTGACTGCTGCATGTTTCATTTCACTTTGGCATGGACCCAGGTGTTTTCTCTTTCTTTACAGTCTCTATACTAAAAGGAATAAGTAAACAACTTATAAAAAGTCAAATAATTTTTTAAAACACCCGATCTTTTCCTACTATACTTCTGATCACAAAATTAGACATCATACTGAAAAAACAATGCTTGTTTTCATATCTATGGGGAGTTGCCTCAAAGCTTTAAATGCCATTGGCCCCATACCCCAAAGGGCATTTGAAAGACGATTTCAAAAGTGAGTCCTGCTGTTACTCCACTCCAGAGATAATTTTGAGCATCTATTATTCTGTCACTAAAGTTACAAAAATGACCTACACATTAGGAGAGAGGGATGTATTTGAGACAAATCCTTTAACAGCAGTCGTTCTTGAATGCACCACACCAAGCAAAAGGAGTCATCGAAGTACTATATGTATCACCTGTACTTTATCAAGACAACCAAATGCCACCCACAGCAGAGGCCAAGTAAATTTTTAAAGTCAAAGCCAACATGACATTTACAATCATGACCACTTCTGGGCTTAAAAATTGCAGAATACAAAGTAGCATTTTTAATTTGACTTACCTAGATTTTAAATCTTTTGTGAACAAAACAATTATGTACACAATGGATACCAAATTTGTAAATGTTTTTATTAGCATGCATGAAGAAAATACACATCAGCCTTTTTGAATACTCTTCAGATGAGCACTGTGTACTGAGTAAAAGAAGAGGAAACAGAACATCTCACTGCCCAGTAAGCTGGACTCTAGAAAATGGTATTTGTCAAGTTGTAACTCCTTCCTTTGCTTTAACAATTGATTACGACATTTTCAGAAACAGGCAAAGATGACTCTAATTATTATATCAATACATGACATTCCCAGCCAATTCTTTCACAGTCTTAGAAGTCATTGTGTATATTTGCTTTATACAATATCATTCCATAATGTTGCTGGAAGCAAACACATTCTTTGCAGTCAACACACACTCAGATTTTTCCATTTTTACCCAGGTTTCAGATTTTTGTCTGGTGAGTATCCCTGTCCACTGACAGGAGAAACTACTATCCTGTGATTTCTCAACCACTAGCTACCCAGGCCTGGATCAGACAGCAAAAATAAACAAAGGTGAAGAAGCACTTACTATACTTCTTCCTCTTAAAACATCTGGGAGATTTTGTAAGGAGTAAGAGCACTTCAAGAACACCTGGATGCTCCACCGTTAACCACTGTTAATAAGCTCAATAATGTCAGTCAAACCACATACCTTCTCTCACTTCCTCATATGCAGAATTGGAGTTAAGATGAAAAGAACCAAGTGTGTAAAGTTATGGTGTAAAAACAGTCTGTGCTGTCAGCTCTGTCCCTCTGCAAATGTCCACAGCCCCCTGGGTATACTTATTGAGTTGTGTATACTTGACTAATCAACTGTACACTCACAGGAAGGACTAGGGATAAAGTTGGTAGAACTTATAGTGGAAGTTAAAACATTAGCTATGCCTTAAAGGATGGGTATGGCTCAACTCAGTTGTGAAAAAGGGAAAAGCATTTACAGTGGGAAACGATACAGTCATCAGAATGACAGGCAGAGTCAGCTTGGTGTGTAGGTGTGTGCTTGGGGTACTGTGAACAGGAAAGTGTCTGTCTGTGGCTCTCCTTTGAGTATTCTTAGAATTGGTCATGGATCTTGTGGGTGAAAATTCATAGTTGAAGCCAAGCTCTATTCACTGGGTGTGTTTGCCAATTTCAAAATGTTCTTAACTGAATCCCGCATAAAAATGATTAAAACTCCAAAAAATAACATGACATACTACTACACACACATACATTCATTCCCTCCTTTAAAGAAATATGTATATAGATAAAAATATATATCACAAAGTTCTCATTGTGTTTCTCTAGTGTTCAATGATAAGAAATTCTTATTCTAAAATGTCATATCTGAGAGTCAAGAGTAAGGAAAAAGAGAAAATCAGGGATTCAACCATGGTAACACAGTTTAGATTCCATCTCTTAACAGACTTGGGTATGAAGACCAACCTGAAATGTAACTTAGGGCAAGTTTATACTCGACACTTTTCGATTCTTGCCTGTTCAAAGGCAGTCTTCCTGACCAAGTCAAATAGCTCCTGCATAAACATTTGATTTGCCTAGATAATCCCTGATACTGCACAAGAGATTACTTGGGGGAGTCCACCCCCAAGCCCTTACCTCTCTTCAAGAGGTAGCTACTGCCAAGTCACTGGCATGTACGTGACTAAAAGAAAAGCTATTGTTAAGAACATGTTAGGTAAACAGCACCTCGGCATGCATATTATCACCTGTAGCTGCTTCCTGTGAAGAGGACTTAGTGGCTATGTATTTTGAAATATCACATTTTATTACACAATGTTATACTGATGACTTTGATCCTGGTTTTGTTTATTTATTTAGCAAGAATCATTTTTGTGAATGTTTAACATGTTTACCCTATACCGTGTAATATTAAATCAAAAGATATTTTCATAGTTGTAAGAAATTTGCCTTGGTTGTAGAAAGCTGGGACATATTTTCTAAATACAAAGGAAAAAATGTGTCACCTATCATATGATTTTTTGTCAGTCCAAGTGCTGCCCTAGTACTTTCCAGTTCAAGTGTGCACGATTTACACAACACAACTTGTGTTGCCCAGCATCTGAGGTGGGACTGTAACCACACCCTGTGGTATGTGCCCTACTCAGCTTCCTAGCTAATCGATCATCCCTAAGAGTCTGTTTTTCTCCTGAAGTAAGCAAAATTCAGATGAAAAATACACAGATTTATGTCTGTTTGTATGTGCCCCAAGAGATGAAACTGCCCTCTGCTAAAACATTTCTTGATACTCATGCCCACCTGCCTTGGACCCTTCTCTACTCTGAATGGAAACTGCCACTGAATTTCCTTAATTATCTGGTTCTCAGCTTCAAATAAGTCCCTCTCCCTGGCAGCAGAGACCTTCCCGGCAGGTGGCTCATTCCCTCTCTCCTGTCTGTTCCCACTGGCCCTTCTCACCTGGCCTGCAAAGAAGCGGGTACCCTTTGGCTATGACAGCCTACTTCCTACTCTCTGTGCATAAATCCTCCTCTGCTGAAAAGGGAGCACTCTCAGGCTAAATGGAATTTGCTGGAGCACCGTGAAAGAAGGTAACAAACACATCCAAAGAAAGACAAGCAGGTTGTAAAGGAATAAGTCCTTAAAGCCCACTATGTAAAAATCTGGAAAGACCAGTAATGGAGAATTAACACTACAGTGCCAAAATATCTCAACGATGGGGGTTTCTAAAATATTTCCTACTTTTAGTTTCCACCCTCTTGACCCAAATGTTGTGTATTATACTGTGAGCTCATCCAGTCCACGTGTTAATTCCCATTAATCAGGAAACAGGGGTTCTTACCTCCTACGACAACCTATCCCTGCTCCATCCCCCACCTGACACTTCTATTCCAATGCAACATTTGTCAAGAATTTTCTAACACTGGCCTCTCTCAAAGCACAGTGATATTTAAATTAAGATCTGTTCCTCAATGAATCACCTTTCCTAAAATGGAACATTAGGACATTAGTGTTTCTGGAGACAGTGTTCCATAAGTGTACCATGTAGGTGAATATGAAGAGGAGCACATTTAGACAAAGTGTACTTCTCAGCTCTGCAAAAGGAGAAGAGAAAGAGGAGTTAAGATCTTTTGAGGGGAATGAAATAGTCTTTCCATAAGTGTGTAATTTATCATCTTGAAATAGATGAGGCAAGTTCCTATGCAGTCACACGTTTTAAATCATGTCCACACTCCACGCACTCACAATGACCAGGTCTATGCCCTGATTCCTACAGACTGGGCTCAGCAGTACAGAGACAGGTGCCCAGCTCCAGCCCAGATGGTAGCAGAGGGGCTGTACTTGGGAATACACATTGCAATGTTTTCAAGTCATAGTTTTATAATTCAATCAAAGCGATCTTATCCTAAAGGTCACAGGCTTGTTTTTTTCTTTAAAAATATATATATTTTTTGTTCTTGATCAGTTACCTGCCATTAGCTATCAGACTTAATCATGTTAATAGCTGTTAGGGAACAAAGAAAAAAGTTTATTACATGATGTAAAAGTTGCACGTTTTTGTCCTTATGTATCTAGGGGAGTGGAAATCTTGTAAATTGTCACCCCAGCGTTTTGAGTATGCCAGGGGTAGGGAGGTGGCCCTGGGAGAAGGAAGTATTCTTCAGAATTCAGCAGTCCCCTACTAAAGAACAAATGCCTTTAGAAGACAGGTGTCCTCATTCATTCAATTGGCATTTACTGAAGTCATGTGACAGGCATTGTCCTTGGTACTAGGGGTAAGAGACAATAGGGAGGGGTTCCAACCTTTACAGAGACACAGCCTGGAGACAGGGATGCAGTGATAAGCTGAGAAGTCCAGAGAAGGAATAACCAACTCAGGCTTGGAGGGGTCAGCGAAGGCGTCCTGGGGAAGACAGTACTTGCACTTCAATGAAAAAGACAAGTAAGATCCAAGTGACGGGAGAAGGAGGCGCTGGTGAGAGAAAAGCTCACTCCAGGCAAAGGAAACAGTGTTCACCAGGCAGCTGCTACCCTACATGCCCTTAAAGCAAACTCTTTTGCTCCAAAATCCTGAAGATTATTATATTCCCTCACACAAATGGATGAAGAAAAAAATGGACTTGGCTTATCTCACGATAGTAATATAGATTTCAATAAAATCCCCAGTTTGAAAACCAGTAAGTTTGAGAATAGGAGCCTGAACCTGAATGTAACATAAATAGGGCCAGGTTCTTTTCCTGGACTACAAAATTCAGATCCAGGGCGCTCACCACAGGCCTTGGCAGCAGGAGGGTAAATAGAAGATTAGCATTTAACCAAACACAACATGAGTCTTTAACAGATTCAGTGCAATTTATCTATGTATACACACCACCGCTTTTTCCCAAAGTTTGTTTTTGTCCATGTTTGCTGCTAAACATTTTTAACACAATATTCCTGACTCTGCTTTGCTTTAGGTCCTTTCTTAATGACAACACTGGCATCAATCACAGACTCAACAACCACGAGTGCAGGTAAAACCGCCCTTCCTGGAGAGAGATGAAAGAATGTTGGTTGCTGGCTTGCTTAATCCCTTTTGCTGCTAATTAAATCAGTACCCAGCCATCGTCCCAGGATCCCTCACACCTGGTATGAATAAAGGTAAAAAGTCATCGTTTGAAACATTTCCCAGCCACATGTAGCATGTGCCACACTCCCTTGGCCTTTCAGGGGCGGCTCTAGGGTTGGCAGCCACAGAAAACACCTGGTCAACACCACCCACTTCTGTTTTGTCACTTATTGTCTTCCAAGTCACCAGCCAGTGGGAGGGAAGATTCCTCTCAGCTTCAGATGCACCCTCATTCTCTTGTGCACAGAAAATCTTCAGAGATTCAGGAGAAACTACACAAGCCCAGATATTGTAATCATTCTCTTCCCAGCCATCTCCTCACCTCAAACCCAGTCGCAACATCCTTCTTATTTCTGTTGACTAAAATGATTATTTAGATCAGCATTTATTGACCCTGCAAGGTCACCTTACTCAGTGAAAAAGTTTACCAACAGCCTGCTTAGCATGGTTACATTCTCAACCGATTATATCTGTATTATATTATATATGTTTACATGCATAGAGATTTGCATGGAAGGATATTTAAAATGTTAATGTTTCCTTTTTAATAAATAAAGCCATATCTGTGAGTGACTAGATTTGGGGGAATTTTAATCTTTTTTTTTCATAATTTTTTTGATGTCCAAATTGTTTTTATAAGGCAATGTTTTATTTTGCTGTAAGTAAAAACCATAAATAAATATGTGTATGTATATATATACATGTATAAATATTTATATATACTTTTTAAAAAGTATGTCCAGCAGTGCAGCTGGCTAGACTGTCCCCAGGCTACATTTCAGGGACAAGTGATGCTAAGCATCAAAGACTATAACTGCTTGTTGCTCAAGATGTCCACAGGAACAGGCCCAGCTGCCAGGGTGCACATGATGGCCTGAACCTTCCTCTGCCCTCCCAAAGTCACCTCATCAAGTCCTCCAAACAAGGCGGTCCTGAGCCATCTGCTTCACGAGGATAAGTTCTGGAATGGAACAGGGGTCATGCAAAGGCCATTCTGACATGGTGAGTTTCAAAAGACCCTTTAGTCTTGAGCCTACTCTATCTCCAGGTCAGGAATGCTCCAGTGCCATGAGAAGCACCAGCAGAGAGGCCATGGTCAATCCAGTGAGAAAGTCAGTCTTCCTGACTATGGCTCTGCTGACGGCCTCTTCTGAGTGGGACAATGGGAATCATGGGGTCGGAGGGGGGGCAGTGCCAGCATAGAGTTGACAACACCAGCAACACCACAGCTACACTTCAGGAACTGCTGTCTCTTCCTGTCATCATTTTCTCTTTGCTGGCTCTTTGGTAATCCCACGTGTCAACCTGGCAGCTGCCCTTCCTGATGTCCACTGAGACATTTCACAGAGCTCCATCCATTCCTGAAATTTCGGAGAGTGTTTCCTAATCCATTTGGGAAGCAATTTATGTTGCCTTTCAGAATCATAATGAAGCCGTGATCCCCAGACATTTTTTCTTGAAAATAGCCAAGTATGGGCTTCCTTAGTTGGGTTGTCCTAACCCAGATGCCGGGGCCAGGGGTGGAACGAGTTGTGCTTTTTCAGTTCACTTGTTTTCCTTATGCTGAGTGAGTTGGTTTGTCTTTGACTCTTGTTGACTCTGTTTCGATAGGGTCAGAAGGTGGCTATGACCTGCACGTGCAAATAAAATAAATTCCTCAAGACTGGGTGTAGTATGAGAGTTTAGAGCAGGCATGCTGGTCCAGGCTGCTAGCATTCAAATGCCAGCTCCACCATGGACTGCTGTGATGTCCTGGGCAAGCTGCTTCACTTTCCCATGTCTCATCCACACAATACTACCCGTATCATGGGCCTGACTGAAGCAAAATTTTCAAAAAGTAAAAACACTCATCTTGTCTAAATAGAAAATGCGCATGCATCAAATATTGACTTAACTCATTGAGAAGGGGACCAGCAGAACAGTGCCTGGCACATAATAAGCTCTCTATAACTGTCACTATTTTTATTCTGTTACTAAAATAAAATTGCTCTTTCAATCTGATCCTCAAATGAAGTTTTTTTTTGTTCTCAATATAAATCGCCTAGACTAGATCTGAAATGTGGCAAAATAAGTTTCCAAATGTCTATTAATATAGTCTTTTTTAACTAGAAGAGATAAATATACTATTTTCCATTCCATTGAAATGATTAATCATTGCATTCAAAGAAGAAAGTTTATGCAGTTTATTAAGGAGATTTTTTTTTTTTTTTTTTGAGTCAGGGTCTCACTCTGTGGCCCAGGCTACAGTGCAATAGCGTGATCATGGCTCACTGCACCCTCCACCTCCTGGGCTCAGGTGATCTTTTTGCCTCAACCTCCCAAGTAGCTAGGACTACAGACTTACACCTAATTTTTTATTTTTTGTAGACCTAATTTTCATATTTCATGCCCAGCTAATTTTTTATTTTCTGTAGAGACAAGATCTCACTATGTTGCCTAAAGTGGTCTCAAACTCTGGGACTCAAGCTGTGCTCCCACCCCAGCCTCCCAAAGTGCTGGGATTAGAGGTATTGGCCACCACACCTGGCTGAGGAGATGAATTTTAAACAAACATTTTTTAGTTCCACCTTGCGGTCATGATGGCTAATTTTAGGTGTCAACTTGACTGACTTGAGCAATGCCTAGAAGGCTGGTGAAATACTGTTTCTGGTATGTCTTTGAGGGTATTTTCAGAGGAGATTAGCCTGTGAGTGGTGACTGAGTAGGGAAAATCCACCTTCGGTGTGGGACAGTACCACCCAATGGCCTGGGGGCCTGGATCGAGCAATAAAAGGCAGAGGAAAGATGCATTCTTTCTTTCTTCTACCTTTCTTCTCTTTCTGCCCTTGGACATCAGAACTCCAGGTTTTTTGGACACCACTGCTCTCCTAAGCCCCCAGTCCAGCACTCTAGGGCCTTGGACAGAAAGTGACACCATCAGCTTCCTTGGTTCTTGGGCCTTCTGACTCAGACTAAGCCACACTACAGGCTTCTCTGGTACTCCAACTTGTACTCCAACCCTATAGAGACTTCTCTGCCTCCTTAATTATCTGAGCCAATTCCCCTAATAAAATTCCTATCATAAGTCTCTACATATAGGTTCTGTCTCTTTGGAAACCCCTGACTAATACAATGACCCTTAGTTTTTCTAGTCTATTAAAATTGTAAGAGGGGGTACCCCCCCAAAACAGAATTATCTTCTGGAGGGCAAGTCCCTTGTAGTATACTCGGAATTTGTTCCTCCAGATCAAACAGTCAACCAAAGTTTTTATCTGGAAGTTTTGAGAAGGTTGCATCACAATTTGTGGAAGAAACATTCCCAGTTGTGGCAAATAGGTTCTTCCACCATGACAATGCATTTGCCCACACTGTGCTGAGTGTACAGCAGTTTTGGACCCAAAACGGCATGATCCCTGTGTCCTACCCACCCAATCTCACCCCACGTGACTTTTTAATTGTTGTTTTCGCAGATGAAAAAAGCCCTCACAAGGAAATGTTTTACTGATGTGGAAGAGGTGACACAAAAATGACAGAAGCACTAAAAGACATCAAAATTGACAAGTTCAAAAACTGTTTTGAGCAGTAGAAAAAGGGTCTTGACATGTGTTTTGCATCAAATGGAGAGCACTTTGAACGTGACTAAAGTTTAAACATGTAAGAATAAATACACAATTTTTTATAAGTAAATTCTGGTTTTTTTTTGGTCCCCCCTTGTATAATGTTTTTTAAATCCTGGAAATGAACCTTTGTGCTTGGTTCAAATTTGGAAAAAAACCCAAAACATTTAATTTTGTTTTACTTTATTTTACTATAAAGATGTCGGGTACATTTAATTTTTTTTTGAATGGCCAAAGATAGGCAGAATAAACAAACCATGGTCAAGGCAGGATGAGGCTGAACTGTCTTCCTTGACTCTCTAAACTCACCAAACCTAAGTATTAAAGTTTGAGCATCTTTCAGGTATCTTCTAATGAGTAAAATATTTTGTTTGCTTTGCTTTTCATACACATGACTTACTTTTTTATTTTTATTTTTTCATTCTTTTTTTTTTTTTGATTTATTGTAGAGACGATGTCTCGCCAAGTTGCCTGGGCAGGTCTCGAGCCCGCAGGCTCAAGCATTCCTCTTGCCTCGGCCTCCCAAAGTGCTGGGATTACAGGCTGAGCCACCAAGCCCGGCCGACTTACTTTTTTAATTAGAAAGAGTCTCTCAAAGGGTATGGACTATTTAGTTTGACATGACCCTTTGGTTTTTTTCTTATGTTTGGTCTAGGCCAATTACTCCATTCCAGATAAGCAAATGCATTAGCAAAAAGTTTGGCTTCCCCATTTGAGTTACAAGGGTCACTGTGCCAGCTGCTCTACTTCTTTAATCCATGGCAAATTTCAGGGCAAAAGCTCTGTCCAGTAGCAGATTATAGAAAAGACTCAATTCATCTATGCTGAATGAACCCACTGAGAAGTATTTTTCCAGAAATCACTTCACGCTTTCCTATCAATCTTCTGTACCAGTGGACAGTAACTGCAGATAATTTACTCAGACTGGAGTCTCTGTATTGGGGTAAGGTTGGAGCCTCTGAAACTATTCATTAGAACAGCAAAAAATATAATACTCCATTGAGTCAAAACAACTACTTTCTTCATAGTATCTGTATTTTCCACTTTTAAAAAAGAATTTTAATGGGCCATCTGTGACAGAGAGACTCATAGATAACCTCCCAGTTCTCCTCACCTCCTGGTATTCATGTTCCTGTGTAAGGAACAAGTGGGCCACACTTCAAGCAACCAACCACACAGGGAGGGGAAGTTTTAACAAGGCCAAAGGTGACAGGGTTTGATTGGGTTTCACACAACTTATGACAGGTCTAAAAATGGAGCCAAGGCAGCAACTATATTATACAAATTTATGACGAGAAGGAATTGTGGGTGGCCTCTGGGCAACAACCAGCAAGAAACTGAGGCATTCACTTCAACAACCCATATAAACCTGAATCCTGCAACGACTCTATAAGCTTGGAAGCGGCCCCTTCCCCAGTTAAGCCTTGACTCAACTGCAGTCTTGGCTGACACCTATGCATCTTGATGAAGCAGAAGACTCCGTGAGTTACACCAGACTCCTGACCCACAGGAACCTAGAAAGAATAAATATGTGTTGCTAAGCTGATAAGTATGTAGGTATATTGTTATATTGCAATAACTGGGCTGGGCTGGGCATAGTAACTCATGAATGCCTGTAATCTCAGCACTTTAGGAGGCCAAGGTGGGAGGTTCACTTGAGTCCAGGAGTTCAAGACCTGCCTGGACAGCCCTGTCTCTATAACATAAAGAAAAAAATTAGCCAGGCATGGTAGTGGCTGAGGCAGGAAGATCGCTTGAACCCAGGAGTTTGAGGCTGCAGTGAGCTATAATTGCATCATTGCATTCTAGCCTGGGAGATAGAGTGAGACACTGTCTCAAACACACACACACACACACACACACACACACACACACACACAGAGCAATAGATAATTAAAACATCATCCTAAAATATAGTAAGTCAGAGGTTGACAAGTTAAGAAGCTATGGTTTCCACCCATGTCCAGATGGGCCTCTTGCTGACATACAACCTTCCAGCAAACAGTGGGAATCACCAAAATCACCAGCCCATCTCACCCAGGAGAGCCCACACCTTTCTGGTCACTCATGTCCTCACTGGAGATCACCAATCTGCCACTTCACTTTTGAAAGGCTGATATCCTCTGAAGATGACTGTCCAAAGCCCTTTCAATGTAAAACTACCTGCAAGCCACATGGCACATGGTTAGAGTTTTAGATTTTCATTGTTAGAAGGGACCTTGACAATCATTTTTGCAATTCTCAAAATGACAGTTCCACATGCATCATATTTATTGTGCCATACACTAACCTAAGCATGAGGGATACAGAAATGAATGGCACATGTTTCCTGACCTTGAGAGGTTCATAGTCAAGTGGGAAATAGGACATTTTAAAAGGCAGTAAAAACTTAAGAAGATCATCAGCACCAAAGGTTGGCAAAGACACGAATTAGAACAGTCATACACTGCTGATGGGAGTGTAAAATTGTACAGACACTTTGGAAAACTGGCAGCCCTTCATAAAGTCAAACATGTTTCTACTCTACGACTCAAAGATTACATACTTAGGTATCTACCCGATAGAAATGAAAACATATATCCTCAAAAAGATTTGTATATAAGAATGTTCACAGTAGCCTTATTTACAATAGCCCCAAACTAGAAACAATCCACATACCCTTCAGTGATAAAATAGAGAAATAAATTATGATATATTCATGGAATAGAATACTGCTCAGCAGTAAAAATCAGTGAACCACTGATAGGGTGGATCTAATTACACCATATCACAACATGGATGAATTTCAAAACTATTATTTGGAATAAAAGAAAAGAGAGACAAAGAAAGAACATATACTCTAGACTTCAATTTCTGTGAAGTTCAAGTACAGGCAGCCCTAATCTTGAGGGACTGGCAGGAAAGGGACACAAGGGAAATTTCAGGACAGTGGAAATGTTCTCTATTTTGATTGAGTCGACAGTTAAGCGGATGTGTATATTTATCAAAACTCAACAAACTGTACATGCCCTTTACTGCAAATTTTGCCTTAACAAAAAAAAAGATGATATTTTATAGGAAAATATAGACTAGATCTGGGTTCCTATTGCATTTCTGAAATTCACTAACAAGTCACTCATTCCCTTTGAGTTACATTTTCCTCAAATGTAATTAGGATAACAGCCCTACCTCCCAGGGCAGTTTTGAGGATTAAAAAAAAAGACGAATTTGTAGGGTGACTTGATTTAGTTCCTAACACAGTGAACATTATTATCATTCTTACCGTCTAAAGAAAGGTATGAAAGAATATACATAGTGCTAAGTCATACACAAATGAATAAGCAAATCTGCCTCCATGACAAAGTAAGCCAGGTAAAGTGACATAAAGGAGATGATGGTGTCAACTAGTCCTTGAAATAGGATTTTACGAGTGGAAGAAAGAGTGGAGAGGATCCATCCCTGCACCTTTATAACCAAAATTACTCTGAGCTCTCCAAGTTAAGCAGCTTTCATGGGGCTCAAAACTTCTCAAATGGATTAATTCACCAAGTATCTTCACTACGTGTTTTAGGCAGAACATCGTGCTAGGTATTCTAAGTGACAGAAATAGCAAAACACATACATGCCTGTATTATACTGGAAGTGTGGTTAACTTGAATTGCATGGAAAACCTGGCCAAGTTACAAATGACTTTGAACTTGGTAGGCCCACTTGCATCAGATCATGGCTAATGAAGTGTTTAGGAAGATGACATAGTTTTAGGTAGACGGAGCTGGGTCTAGAATCTGGAAACAGTCACCAAATTGCCATGTGGTCTTCTGCAAATTACCTCACCCTTTAGAGCCTTAGTTTTCTTACCTGCAAAAGACCTGAGAGTTATCTTCATGATTAAATGAGACAAACTGTTGTATAAATATGGGAAAAACCATAAAGTAAATATAGAGGCTTGAAAACATTAGCTCACACCTCATGGAATGGCTGCAGAAAAATCCAAAGACTTAAGCTAGAATATATAAGAGAATGGAGCCCCTAAACTCAAGCTATAATATTATTGATTGGATTGCTGTCATTTAAAAAATTTTCCTTTTAATTTTAGTTTTTTAGATTAGAAAATATAGTTTATTTAGAAAGTAAATTGGAGAGATAAAGAGGAGATTCACCTCCCCAAGGAAGGAGAGGGGGCCAAAGCTTAAGAATACATGGTCACATCATAGCTTAGTGAGGAAATGGCCAAAAAATTAGTCCTTTTTAAAAAGAAAATCTTGTTTTCAGGGTTTAAAAAATAACAAAACAATTCCGCAGTAAAGGCCAATGTCTTCTGAGTTAGCCAAAAGTCTCGCAGTAGAAAATAAGTGACATTGGCTTGGACCAGCAGCCTTGTCATCTTACGTAATGGGAAATGGAGTCATTCAAAAGGGAATGTTGCTTTAGGGGGCACCTGTCTCACTCAACATCTGTTCCCCTTTCCTCCTGTGCTCAGTCAAAACATTTTTGAAACATTTTCTGTAAACAAGAAACCTGATAGACACTGCTTTCCCGAAATTTTAATCTGGGAAGTGATGTTCTGTTTATCTACAGGAATCTTCAGGTGCCTAGACCACATTCAAATTTAGGGTTTCGAAATTTCATTTCTGGCAATAATTACATAGGCGTGTTCTTTATTTTATTTAATATCTCTTTCCTGTGTTTTATTTAGCTTCCAGAACCACATTGAGTATGTCATCACTGCGAAAGAGTGGTTTGCAAACCCGCTAAGTGCCACTCACTAGGATCACCACAGACGAGGCCTGTTATAAGAAACCTCTTAAAATACACAGATGAGGGCCACGCTGTATTTGCCACCTCCAAGGATATGCATTAAGGCTAAGTGCTAGCATATGCCTACCGAGGAAATGGTCTGACACTTTTAAAACATATCAAATACTCCAGCAAAATAAAGAAGTACATGGTTTAAATAATATTCTCACTTTGCTAGGATAACCACAAAGGAAAGGATGCGCAGATGGGAAAGAAAATCTCTTCGACCTTCCCTCACACTATTCACTCCTTAATTCCCTCCTAGAAGGCTGCACCCAATTGTCCTTAATAAAGTCAGCTTACAGCCCCACAGCTGCTAGTGATCATGGCCTTGTCTCCTTCACAAGCTTCTGACTTGAAACACAAGAAGCTGAAAATCACAATTTTTGCAATATCTCTCAAATAACTGAATCTTGTAAGTAAAATCATGACTGGGGTAAGACAATTATGTATACTAGGTATGCCCATATGACTTTCCCTCAAAATAGACGAGAAAGGATGGGCTGGAAAGCCCCTTCTTGCCTATACAACAAATTAACTGAGGTTTAGCTTGGTTTTTCCCAGAAAGCAATTAAAACAAATGTTCACTATTTCACTGATCTTTTCTGTACTTGAATGACATGTTTTAGATATCCTAAGGATGGCTGCAAAAACACCATATAATGCTTTGGGTTTTGAATTGACTCGTGATTAATTCACTACTATGATAATATTTTGGGTAGTAAAATGTTACGTGATCTTATTCTTATTCTTTAAAGGTTGTTACTTGCTCTACATGAACCAAAGAAAATAATTCAGAAAAACTGCTCAGATGCATAGATATATGACAGAGCTCTTTGGCTTCTTCCTCCAAAAATAAAGCAACAATTGGCTGTCTGTTCAAATGACGGAACAAAGACAGGTATCCTTGGGCAAATTACAAAGCACAGCTTGGGAGAAAATGAAAAGTACTTTAAAACTTTTAAATAATAATAATCAAATAGTAATTAAATCAAAAAACAAACAAATCTATCAACTTAGAGATTCTCTTTCTCCCTAGTTATTGGAATAGAACTTCTCACAGATGAAAATTCACACACAGGTGCAGTATAGACTTCTGGCAGAAAAATAATCAATAATTTATTTTCTCCTTAAGTATTAAATTAATCATAGGAAAGGAAACTATGTAAATAAATGCAGGTAAGGGAATTTGTTTTATAGATATAAATTAATTACTGATTCTGTAAAAAAATTTCTAACATTTTAAAATGTATTCACATAATAAGAGGCAATCTTTCTCTGCTTTTTTTTTTGAGTTGGAGTCCCACTCTTGTCATCCAGGCTAGAGTACAGTGGCATGGTCACGGCCACCACAGCCTTGACCTGCTGGGCTCAGGTGATCCTTCCGCCTCAGCCTTCCAAGTAGCTGGAACTACAGATGCATACCACCATGCCTGGCTAGTTTTTGTGATTTATTGTAACGACAAGGTCTCGTTGAGTTGTCCAGGCTGGTCTCGAATCCCTGGGTTCAGGTAATCCTCTCACCGCGGCCTCCCAAAAGGCTGAGCCACCACAGCTGTCCCTTTCTCTGCTTTTTAAAAACATTTTCTTCACAAGTTATGATAAATACATTGTATTCTATTTTAAACCTTACTAGTCTTTATTTATTTTTTAATTATTAAAATATCAAGAAGAATCATAATTTCACAGTTTCGGTTTTTGTTTTTATTTCAAAACATTCTTGGTTACTGAAGAGACGAAACGAAGTTTCGGAAGTCAAGCACAAAGGCAAGTTTTCATTAATAAATACCAGAGGTAACAGTTTGATAAGGACACACAGTGAGCCACAGAGAAAGGATGGCCACCAGAGAGGATGTGGCAGAGAACATGGGGAAACTGGGCACCTAGGTGTCTGGCTGTGGGTTAGGGTTGGGCCCAAAATACCAAAGAGCTATCCATCTACACAGCTGACTCTTGAACAACACGGCTTCGAATTGCGCTTATTAGCAATTTTTTATGTCCCTCTATAAGCAACTTTTTTCTAATAAATACAGTCGGCCCTCCATATCCACGGGTTCCATCCATAACAAAGGTGAGTTGAAAATATACAAGAATGCAATGCCTGCTTACACGGAGGGCTGACTTGTGGTATCCACCTGTGGGACTTAAATGTGGGTGGATTTTGGTATCTGGGGGCAGTCCTGGAACAAATCCCCTGCGATACGAGGG
Organism: Cephalopachus bancanus; assembly: GCA_027257055.1. Taxonomy (NCBI): domain Eukaryota; kingdom Metazoa; phylum Chordata; class Mammalia; order Primates; family Tarsiidae; genus Cephalopachus; species Cephalopachus bancanus. The sequence goes on from JAPVLO010000006.1 coordinate 2,353,633, forward strand.
GCAACTATATATGCTTCCATTTGATGTTAACCACTAGGACACAACCAATAGCTAACAAGCTTAGTGTTCCGAGCATCTATCAGCATTCTTACACATACAGAAGAGGTGTGTACTAGCAAATATGGCCTTAAAATCAAATACGTAAGTCAAATTCCATTTTTCCACTAACAATCCTTTATTTTTATTTTTATTTTTTTGATAGAGACGGGGTCTCACTATGTTGCCCAGGCTGGTCTTGAACTCCTGGGTTCACGTGATCCTCCTACCTCAGCCTCCCAAAGTGCTAAGATTACAGGTTGCAGCCACTGCTTTCATCATGCTGTTTAAAACAGCATTTGGATTCAAGTAGGGTTGAGGGTTTGGGGGAAACCTGGCTCGAGGGATTCCAGCCTGAGTACCAGAAGCAGTGTCTCTAGCAGTCCAAGCTCCTAGTTTCCCTCCCAAGATCCTAGAGGTTGCTGTGTCCTTTTTTTTTTGTTCTAGGATTCCTTCCTTTTGTTCCTCTCATCCTCCCAACACCATCATAGCCAACTCCCCATATTATATGCCTTCTGTTTGAATTACTCAGTGAGTTTCTGTTTTCTAATTGGACTCTGACTCAGACAGTGTTCCCCTCAATACTCAGTCCAGTGAGTTTTGCCCAAAATAGGAAAATAGGGCAGCAGTATGGTATTTATGAAAAAAGCACTAAATTTGGAGTTAGGAAAACTAAACTGCAATCTCCACTTTACCACTTATTGGCCTCGTAAACTTTGGCAAGTTAATGAACGCCTTTTTACCTCCTCTGTGCAATGGGAAGAATACTACTAGCTACCTACCAGGGAAACAACTGAAAGCATCTAGTTATGGAGTTCTCAGCCTTAACTCAACAATAGTGTCACCTGGGGAACTTCTTCAAAAATTCCATATCTGGGCTCCTCTCCAGAGAAGCTGTTAATTCATCTCAGATAGGATCCAAGCATTGATTGTTCTGAAATCTCCCCAAGAGTCTCCACCTCCCAGCATCATTTGAAAACCATAGGTGAGCCGGGCTCGGTGGCTCAGCCTGTAATCCCACGCCTTTGGGAGGCTGAGGTGAGTGGATTGCCTGAGCCCGCGGGTTCGAGACCCGCCTGGGCAGCGAGACCTCATCTCTACAATAAATCAAAAAATCAGCCGGGCATGGTAGTGCATGCCTGTAATTCTGGCTACTTGGAAGGCTGAGGCGGAAGGATCGCCGGAGCCCAGCAGGTCGAGGCTGCGGTGGCCGGAAGCGGCCACTGCACTCCAGTCTGGGCGACAGAGTGAGACTCCAACTCAAAAAAAAAAAAAAAAAAAAAAAAAAAAACCATAGGTGAAGAGCTCACGTGTGTTCTGCAGACTAGCAGTATCAATGCTACCTGTCAGAAAGGCAGACTCCCATGACCCACCTCAGACCTATGAAATCATGTCAAAAGATGAATTACTACAAAAGTAGTGGAAAGATCTAATTGGCTTTTATTTGCGATTCTAGAATCAGGTGACATCTCATTCTACATAAAACAGAATGGGTGTTCGGATGAGTTGAGCAGACAGAGGTCATTGGCTTTCCACACAGAATAGGCAGAAATAGAACAACGAGAAGATGGGTGGTTCCAAAGCAACTTTCATTATAGGGTTAAAGTAGAGACCTCCTTATTATGCTGACTCGGTTTGATTGGAATCTCCTGGTGGTTAGGAAAACCGGCCTATTTCAAAGTTCAGCTGGAGTACGTGGCACTTAGCACATGGGACTCCACTGTGGTTTGGTCTGGTCTGCCCAGCACAGGAGACTAGTCCAGAACAATGGACTCCCATCAACTTTTAACAGCTAGAATCCACATTGTGCAAGATTCTCAGGTAAGTCCTTTGTACGTCAAAGTGTGAGAAGCACTGTTCCATGAACAATAGTTGAATCTGAATAGTAGCCAGTTAAAGATGTAATGATACTGAATATTGGCTGGCTGGATATTGGTACACATACCTGTGCCTAAGTACCCTTGAGGGGAAGCCACTGGAACTTTCTTGTGGAGCATCAGGCCTCAGTCCCACAATCCTGAGCATCTATGCCCTCACATGTACTACAATAGCTTCTAACTGGTTCATTCACTCTCCACACAGCAAAGCGATCATTTTAAACATGAATGAGAACCTTGACATTAAAAATGAAGTCTATGGACTGGCCACAACAGCATCCCCTGGAAAATGTTAGAAATGCAGAATCTCAGGCTCTCCTTCAGGCCTCCTGAATCACAGCTGTCAGTTTAAAAAGCCACCAGGTGATTAGCATACACTTGCTTACATACACTACAGGTTTTCTGTTACCCCAAATTCTCACCTGATTTGTATCCTCTTCCTCTCTGGTCCCCTGATCTAGCACTGTCACCATACTCACCATGTTCCACACACATTGGCCTTCCTTCTACTCCCCGAGTCCACCAAGTCCATCCCTACTTTAGGTCTTGGAACTGACTGCTCTGGCTAGCCCTTACCCCCAGACCTTCATGTGGCTGGGTCCTCTGCCCATATGTCCTCTCCTGAGAGTGGCCTTGCCTACCCACCTATTTAATGAGCCCCTATTCCCAGTTCTCGATCATAGTATACTGCTTTGATTTATAAAGCACTTTGATATTTGGTAGCCATTTATGAATACTTGTTGAACATATACTTTCATGTGTTTTCCACCACAGTTCCCAAAGCAATGAGTTCGATGCTAATTGTTAAGGGAAGTCTCCTCTTCCCACCTTGGGATTTCAAGTAAAGGAACTACAGCTAGAAAATATTCCTGGCCTGACATCTCTCACCTTTCCTTTTAGTATCTTGTCTGAAGCAAGATTTTGGAGAAAGCAAGTGAACATTTCTGGCTTTTGGAACAAGGCTATCTCCCTGATTCTGACATCCTCTGCTACTAGGTTCTCTTTGTGGAAAAGGTTTTGTTCCAGGAAGGAGTGGGGTCATGGACTTAATAGGATAAATTCAATTTAGGGGAAAGTTAGTGAGCCTTTGGGGATGCAAATCTAAAGCCATTTTTATCAAAAATTGTCTGTCCCTAGTGGTCCAAAATTGGTCAAAAATCAGGAGAGGACTAAAGGGGTATTATTAATTATACTGCCTAAAATCCTAACACACATCACAACTATGTATCCGTATCACAGCTATGCTGATAATACTTATCTGGCACGTGGGATCATTAGAGAGCTAAAAATCTTACTCAAATATTCATGGAACTATCTAGGACTCTGTTTTCTCCTCCAATCTATGTTCTCATGAGTCATCAGCTTAGGAAAACGATCCTGATTCGTGTGGTTTCCCATCAGCACTTCTAAAAAGAATTGCTCATCCCTTTTTCATAGCATAGTCATCCAGTCCCCAAAATCCAAGTGTCTTTAAAAGCTTAGCTCTGTTGAGCATCAGTTTTACCTGAAAATGTCCTAATTTCTCACACATCTTGGGGGAAACGCCTTGCCTCCCCAGGGTATCACCTGAGTATCCCCAGACCATCTACTCTCTCATCTGGATACCTGATGGACTCAATGCCCATCTTTTTTTTTTTTTTGCAGGCTCTCTCAGCGCTTCCTGTGGCAGCCTAAAATAGTAACAAATCTCAAAGAGCTGCAGGTTCACCCCACAAACAATTAGAAGATGTTCATCAAGTTCAGAATCTCTAAGTTCCTTCAGAGCCAGATGGAATTTTGGAGATCTTGTACCCAATCCTTGTATCTAGAATCGAATGCCTAGAGAAGTAATTCTCCCAAAGTGACTCAGCTAGAGTGTGGCAGTGCCTGAATACAAGTGTCAATTCAAGATGAAGACGGACCATCTTTACCATAAATTTCAATAAAGGAATTAGGTAGTTATGTCCAACACTGCCAGATGCCAAGGAGGTCCTATGAAATTTGTGTTTGTTTGGGTTTTCATGAGATGGAGTTAACACACGCGAACATGAGCCAGACTTGAAGAAAAAAATGTTGAAATGCTGCCAAGTCATTACAGCACCAATAACAACTATAGCTAAGAAAAGTAACTCATGACTCAGAATAAATAATTTCCATACACATTAAATTAGCATTGGCTTTTGGTGAGAACACACTTGAGCACGTGTAGCTGTGTGGATTATCTGAGAGTGCTGTCAAGCAGACACTCCCTGTGTGTGTGCCTGGGGCTGCTTCTCCTTTTCCACAAAATATCATGAACTCTGATCATTCAAATTAAAGAAGAGAATGAAACTCCCCCAAAGTTCTGTTTTCAGTCACCACAGCCCAGACCTGTAAATCAGCACTGCTCATTTTAGTAAGTTCTTGGCCAGACAACACAAAAGGTGGTTTCTTTTAGTCCTCACTGAACATAATTGTGTACCATAATGAAAGGAAAACATATATCCATCTTTAAATTGGCCCAAGTTTCTAATATCCCTTTTTTAAAATCACCATAAAATTGAAAAGGAAAAATATTTTCCAAGGGAAGCTGATTGTTCTGAACTTCCTACCCCACACACGCCCATAGTTTTACACAAATGTCAATACTTAGGATTCAGAAATGAATCAACCAGGCTTCGTCTTAGAAAACACTAACCGCCCTCCCCACTACCACCAAGTATGAAGACTGGCCAAGTCTCTGGAGTGAGATGCCAGGCTCAGTACACACAGGGTTCCCAATTTGCACCATGGCAAATGACAGATTGGAGACTCAGAAAAGGACAGTACTTCGTGAAAAACCATTTAGCAGATAAGTCTGTTAAATCTTAACAAGCCACCATGAGAGGTGACAAAGGGATCAACATTCAATACCAGGGGATACTTCATGACAAACCATTTGATGGATAAGTCAGTTAAACTTTAACAAGCCATGATGAGAAGTGACCAGGGACTAACATTCAATACCAGGAACCAGAGACATACTTGAGTAAAATACAGTCTCTCTGAGGAAGCTTACTAAGCTATTGTCTTTTTCCCAATAGGAAAACAGACCACCTTCCATGTACAGTCATCCCCTAGTGTCTGTGGGAGACTGGATCCAAGATTCCCTTGGATTCTCAAATTTGAGGATGCTCAAGTCCCTGATATAAAATGGTATCATATTTGTATATAACCTACAAACATCCTACTTTAAATCATCTCTAGGTGGGTCGCCCAGACTGGAGTACAGTGGCACAATCATAGCTTACTACAGCTTTAAACTCTTGAGCTCGAGTTATCTTCCCACCTCAGCCTCCTGAATAGCTGGGACTAGAGGTGCTTGCCTCCACACTCAGCTTGTACTTTTTATTTGTATTATTTTTATTGTTGTATTGTTATTTTTTCCAAATATTTTTTATCGTTGGTTGGTTGAATTCACAGAGGCAGAACTCAAGAATATGGAGTGCTAACTGTATTGCCATGAGATCGTAAAAACTTTTTTATTCCTCTTTAATTCGATAAAAAGCCTTCAAGTCTCCTGGCATGGAATTTAAAATTGGTAGCAACTTACTGCCTTAAAGATTGACTATTTACAGGTTATAGGCACTTTTGCCTTCATTGGCCCCTTTTTCATTAAAAAAAATCAAACATTTTATTACTGCATTAGTATAAAGGTGGATATATTAATGTTAAATATTAAAACATATTCAACCCCCCAAAATTGATAATTTATTTGTATACTTTGTGTATTGAGTCTTAATACATCATATTAAATGGTTGTTTTTTATTAGCAATCTTTGGATGGAAATCATCTTTAAAAGAGGAGATTCCATGATAGCAGGATTCATGTTTTACTCATTTAAGAATACCCACACACAGCATAGCATCTGGCTCATTGTATGCCCTCAGTAACTGTTTAATAAACCAAAGACTAAATAAATGAGTGACTCCCTTATTGGAAATACTGCTGTTTCAGTGAAGAAAATCTTTCTCAAAAATGATGGACTCTGCCAAGCAAGGTAGCTCAAACCTGTAATCCTAGCTTTGGGGGACCGAGGTGGCAGAATCACTTCAGCCCAAGAATTCAAGACCAGCCTAGGTAACATAGCAAGACCTCATCTCTACAAAAAAATTTAAAAATAATAATAATAATGGACTTTCATTTTGGAAACCTAACAGTTATTTACTTGTATCTAAGGTTTTTGCTGTAGAAGTGACTAAATGGTAATAAACTGTTGTGTTTTGTATTTTTAAAGGTGACCAAGGAATCAAGATTATTTTGATGCTGAATGTTACTTCTTTTTGTTTATATGCATTCAAGGTAGGAATGAAATGAATCTTATAGCTGTGTGTGACTTTTTCTCCTGGGTATATTAGTGCTATTGTTTTGAGGTCTTTTGGAAAGCTGCTAAACCATGTAAAACCAGGGAGACAATACGTGGAAAAAATTATACATCTGAGACAGACTCTGACTCATATTGTTTCAATAACAGCTTCAATTTATGAAGAAACAAGATGGGGAAAAGGTCGACACAGGTATGGCCTCTCTAAACATTCACCATTTCACAGAATGCTCACATTGATAAGAAAAAGACTTCATTCTTAAATCGTCAGGGTTTACACAGGCCCTTAAGCTCGTGCTTAGATCTTGAGAAATGTTTTTCCCTTTAACCTTTTTGATGAAATGTTTGGTTTTAAAGATTTTTTTTTTTTTTTTAAGTGGAGTCTCAATCGGTCACCCAGACTGGAGTGCAGTGGCCGCTCCCGGCCACCGCAGCCTCGCCTGCTGGACTCCGGTGATCCTTCCGCCTCAGCCTTCCAAGTAGCCGGAATTACAGGCATGTGCTACCACGCCTGGCTGATTTTTTTATTTTATTGTAGAGATGGGGTCTCGCTGCCCAGGTGGGTCTCGAACCCGCGGGATCAGGCAATCCACTCACCTCAGCCTCCCAAAGGCGTGGGATTACAGGCTGAGCCACCGAGCCCGGCTAAAGATATGTTTTTTAAAAAATAACATTCAGATTCATGCATTTGAATTTTAATCACTCCACTTCTCTGAGCTGGAGATCTATACAGTGGACAACTCTGTGACTTTTATAGGTGGGTGGTTGGAAAGGTGACAATATTTCCAGGAAGGCTAGAACATCTATGGCCTGTTTGTCCTCCACCTAAATTTCCTTGACCACAAGGTATCCTTTTCATCTTGAACATACACTTTTTCTTCTGGAACTTTCTGGTTCTCCTCATTTAAAGCCAAGGTTAAGTCTTTTTTTTTTTTCTTTCTATAGGTTTTTCTTTCTATAGGTTTTCTTCCTATAGGTACAATTTAAAGAAAACAGTTTGTAATGTTTTCCTATCACTGCAAATAACTTTTGTTTTACCCCATCAAACAAAACAGTGGTAAGAAGATCTTTAGTGATCTGTTGGTTTTTCTGGGGGGACAAGGGGTCAAGAAAGATTCCATCAAATAGTGTTGGATAAGGGACTCCTACACCTTCTTTTCTTTTTATTAAAATTCTAGATGAAGGCTTTTTCTCATCCTTTTCTACCACCTATTTGTTCTGACAGTTATGACAAAGAAATACAATACTGACTTGGCACTGCTTGCTAGTTTTAAGAGGCAAGTTGGAAAAAAAATCAAAGAATATAAATAGTTCAGAAGTTTTGAATCCTTGCCAATATATCAAATAAACCTAATCTGGCAAATATCCAAATATAAATGAACTACATTTCTCCACTGGGTATCCCAGCTCTGTAAGGTCATATCATAACACTGATGCCACTGGATTTGCATTTTCTAATTCACTTTCCAATACAAGATTACTTTGACTTTTCCTCCTGAAAATGCTCCCCCAAACCACTAAATCACCAGAAGGCTTATTACCAACTCAGTGTGCAATCATCCTGATGCCATCACCTTCATTTTTCTGTCTAACAGGTGGGTGCAGACCTGGGGATGTGATGCACCTGGTTATTTCACTTCATGAAATGCTCATTAATTTTTAGGTCTCTCTCAGCTATGCCTTTAAATTAAACTTGTGCCATATTAGAATCCTAAAGACTTCATACTAAGACATGTAAATTACATCCATAAGCACCATGTTCTGTTTATATATTTTTTTAAGGATAAAACAACATGCACACCAAAACTTGGCATTCAATTTTGACTGATTTTAGTAAGGATTTCACAATATCCTTAGATAGATCCTGGAATTCTTTTTTAATTCATTTTATGGTGTCTGATCTAAAGTTAATTAATGTTCTATCAAATGGATTTATAAGTATTAGACCCATTATTTATCATCGGGACAGGTAATTGAGTTTAACTGCAATGAGTCAAAACTCAACTTGAACCCATCACTTACTAGTTTTACGACTTAAGCAAGCTGGGTCTCAGTTTCCCTACTTTTAAAATGGGGATAAAAATTGTACTCATCTCTTAGGGTTATTGTGAGGATTGTATGACTGATTATTAATAAGGCACTTAGTACAGTGCCTTACTCTTGGTAAGCACTATATAAATGTCTGCTAAATAAAAATAGAAAATATTCACAATGTCTGGCACACAGAAAGAATTTGATAAATGATATCTAAAACTGAAACCAATAGAGATATGACTTAATAAAACAAAACTAAAACTATAAAGAAAGTTTCCTATAATAATGGACATGGTATCATAGAATATGCTTTTGTGAGTCGTGAAATAACTGTCCCAGTCACAAATACACCCTGTGACTATGCATAAGATACTCTCTGTACCTGCATTTTTTCATCTGCAAAGTGAAAGAATTGTACTATGGTAGTTACAGTCATTTCCAAACGCTGGTACGTGATTGTGAACCAGTCGGTGCTGGTCCAGCCCATGACAACAGCAGAAAGCAAAGGGTAATGAGTTGATTTGTTTCATATAGCTATATGTAATGATTTTAAAAGTATATCCTTTCATCTGGGATTGATTTCCTTCCTTCCTGCCTCCCTTCTTCCTTTTTTCTTTCATTCTTCTCTCTTTTCCTTTCTTTTTGATGTGAATATTTCCTTTCTTTTATACAACTGTGATGAAAGTAGATGGTTAAACTTTTATTGTGATAAAATTTACCATTTTAAAAATGTACAGTTCAGTGGCATTAAGGGCATTCACACTGTTGTGCAACTATCACCACCCTCCATCTCCAGACCTTTTTCATCAGCCCAGACTGAAACTCCACACCCTCTAAACAATAACTCCCCACTTTCACCAGTCTCTGGCAGCCATCACTCTATTTTTGTCTCTATGAATTTGACTACTCTAGGCATTTCATATGGGTGGGATCATTCAATATTTATCTTTTTTATCTGACTTATTTCACTTAGTATAGTATTTTTAAGGCAGGAGAGTTTTTTGTTTGTAATATTCTTACTAGGCAGTCCCCAAGTAATGCTCTTAATAGTTTCTAATCCAAAAGTTTGGAAACCACTGGACTAGGAAATCTCTAAGGTTTCATCTAGCACTAATATTCTACAGTTCTATGACCTTATTTTCAGTACATTGCTATACCTTATACATCATGGAGGAATGCTCCATAACCATGAAATAGACCCTTGCAAGGCCCTGGGGGGTGCTGTTCCCTTGAAAGAATTGGATGGACCCTGTTGGGTATATCATTTCCCATATTAGTTGCCATATCTTGTATGCTCTGAACTACTTATTCTATAAATGTAAAAATGAAAGGATAATGGAAAATATTATTTTTAAATGCATACATCACATTGCCAGACAAAACCTGCCCCAAGTTGGCATGAAATTGGTGGATGTGGGCCAGTTTCCAGCAAATTCTACAAAGCACCTCTTCATATCTGACCTTTGAACAATTCAGCAAGTCACTTTACTGAGGGAACTATTTTAGGGAGGCATTGGTTTCTCAAATTATGTTAAAAATCAAAGATCTCGAGTCTTGCTGTTTTTCACTCACATCTCTTGACAAGATTCACCCAGCCTCACAGATGAAATGCTTCCAAACTTGTGGCCTTTCGATGACAACTGATTGTCCATCTTTTAAGTGCAGTGCCCAGTGATTTTTAAATGTCTGGGGAGACAGTATGCCAGTTTTTCCCCATGCTACTAACCCCAAAATGTTCTTGCACTTTAGGTCACAAACTATGAAACCGGTTTTTAAAAAATATTACAAAATTATATTCCCTAGGCTATACCAAACCAAGTAGAGAAATGTGTAAGGATGGGTGTGGTAAAATTATTTTTTGTTTTTGGAATTGAAGCTAGGAATAACTAGTAGAAAGAAGTGGAATATAAAGAAGAATAAGAAAACATTTTTAAACAAATGTTTCTGAATTTATAAAAATTAGCCCCATACAATTCAAGGCAAATGGAGATAAAAATAACTAATAAAGACACAGGGAACACAAGTGATCATGGGTGAGAGGCTTGGGTGGTACAGGGCCCAGCAAAGCAACGATGAACTAAAAAGGGCAGGGTTGGATGGTGAGAGCAGGAGGAATTCCAGCAGGATTTGGGAAGTAGATTGAAAAGAGAACACTTCATACTTGCATCTGGGATTTCACACAGTAGACCATCATCCCATGTCCTCTCCCAGCCTCCTTATGATGCCGGGACATGGCTAATGATATCTGCATTCTATATCCGTTCAGGCACAGAGATGGTCATTAGTGCACAGGGTCCCTGCTCAGATGACTGGATGTGAAGGGTAGAGCCAGGCAGTATGAAGGCATGGGTTAAGGAACCTGGGAGCAAAGAATGCAAGCCTCTGTAGAGGTCTAAGTTGGGATCTCTTTGCTCCAGCAATGTAAAACATGGTTAATCTTAAATTTAACAACTAAAATTCATCCATCCATCCATCCCAGAGTTTAACTTGCAATGTCCACTTTGTTCCTGGGCACCATCAGCTATATCCGGGGCACATGTCTTCTTAAGTAGGTTTTCTACTTTTTACTTCAAGGATTGATGCCATTGTGTTTCTAGTAAATTAAGCATATATTTTGAGTAATTCTTATTTCCTCCCAAATAAATAGCATCTGCTTTCTAATTTTTAAAAAAGGAAAATCTGTTTTCAGTTGACTTATTCAAACTTTATAAAAAGTTAACCACAATATACTACTGATTATTGTAACATTAAATTGTCTCTACTGTTGATCTGATTAATTTAATGATTCATTAACCCTTGAAAAGTAGTTAAAACTTAGTAGGTACTCGGTAATGATTACTTAATGCATACTTTCCCCCAAAGTTTAATAATAATAATAAACCATAACCATCAGAGCAAATACCTTTATTCACTTACTATGGATCAGGAATCGCTCCAGGTGTTTTATGTACATAAATCCATTTAGTCTCCATTTTACCAATAGGAAAAATGCAATCAAGTGGAGCAAAGTAACCTGCCAAGGACATATATCTAGAAAGTGGCAGAGCCAAGAATTTTAACCCAATCTGGTTCCAGAGTCTGTGCTCTTAATATCACATTATCCTGCTTGTCTAAAGCAAATGAAACATACTTTTTAAAAGAAACTAAGAAGCATATGATAATTTAAATATTTTTCCCAAATATTATATTCCTATAACTGGCTCTACAAGCTTAATTTTTCCAATAACATAATAGCATAATTAACTTATAATATTGCTCTTTTTGAACTCTTTCTACATAGAATTCTTGACTTCAGGTCAGAAACTAAGAAAAAAAATGGCAGATTTCTAAACAGCATAATTACAGCACTCTATGGGGAGAAGAAAACAAAAAAACCAAAAAACCAGACTAACAAAGCATTTGGGTGCATCTATCATCCTATCCAAGTTGAACAGATACGCAATTAAACAGAAGTCACGTATGTACAGAATTCAGGAGGGACTGATATTCAGAAAGTGAATGGTTCAAATCCATTCTTAAAAACATGGCAACATTTGACAACCTCTATGAAAATACATTTTTTTCTCCAAAAAGAACAAATAAAAATGGGTTATTATAGAAAGAACTTCCTACTCTCCTTAATTCAGTCATTTCAAAAAAAGTCATAAAAATGCTTTTAGAAATATATGCTTGAGGGTAAAAATTCCTTACCATCTGTTTTAGAAAACCACATATGTTCAGCTAAATATCATGTCAAGGTTATTTTCTTTAATGAATACAGAGTACATTCTCTAATTCATAATTAGATTTTGTAACCAACAAGAATAATTTTTAAATTGAGAAAAAAGGCAGCCAGAATCATGACCAATATTCTTGCTGAGATCTTTCCTTGGAAGCTTAGACACTTTTCTTTTTTCAGTGAAAAGCTACAGAGTCCTCTCTTAGAATGAAAGAACAAATCTTACATAATTTTTAAAATTCAGAAGCTATTCCACTCTACAAGTAGGATTAAATTAGTGAATCTATATGGGTGATAATTGGGATGTCCAAAAGTCCATTTGCCAGCATATCTCCAAGTCTGTCCTATACATGAATTGCACACACTATAGAACAAGAAAAATCATCAGCATTTAGTCATTATCAACAATGCCCTTATTTACTGGTATTAATGGCTTTCCGTGAGGTTCATGACCTAACTCCCAGAACCTGTGAATATGCTACCTTAGATGATAAAAACAGGATTTGGGAGATTATTCTGGATTACCTAGGTGGCCCAAGGTAGCCACAAAGAGAGACAACAGAAAGTCAGGAACTGAGACAGGATGATGGTCGCAAGTTCAAAAAGATGAGAAGGACTCAGCTTGACTTTGAAGATAGAAGGCAGAGGCCTTTAAAAGCTGTAAAAGGCAAGGAGACAGATTCTCCCCTAGAACTTCCAGAAGAGAACACAGCCCTACTACCCTTAATTTTAGCCCTGCAAGACCCAAACTGGACTTCTGACTTCCAGAACTGTTGTTTTAAGCCACTAATTTTGTGGTAATTTGCTACAGCAGCATAGAAAACTAATACAGGTACATAGAGTTGAAAGTTAGTCTCATGCCAATGATTTCACAGAAAATTGAAATGACTCGTGAAGTTTAGATATCTAGGAGGCATATTGTGCAAAGAGCAAAATTGTAAAAAATCCAATAAAAACAGCACGTCATTTTTTATATCAACAATCAAGTGAATGTCTTATAACCTATGTAGGTAATCCATTTAAAAAGCATGATGAATATAAGCAGAATGCTCTTTGGCAGAACTCATTTATCTAGTCAAGCCATGCTTTTGCATCTGATTTCTAGATCTCATTCTTGGCTCACTCCATCATGATATCTCTCAGGACATTCTAGCAGTTGTCAGTGTCTCTTGGTGACACCTTTTAAAAGCTCTATTTGCCCCTCCTTGACCCTATTCCCACAACACCTTTACCTACAATTATGCTTTCTCATAACCCAAATGAAGGAGGTATTTCTCCCATGGAGAAATTCACACTGAGCCTGACCCTTCCTGCATTTCCTATTTTCCCAGAAGCTGCATTATTTCATAAAACTTTCTTTCCCCCCCACTCTTGGACTACCCCCTCCAGGAAAACATAAAGAAACTGGTCACTCTCATCTACATCATATAGGCTGAGAACTCTTCCCTTGGGCATAAAGGCAGCTGAATCAGTTCCTACTGAGTTCATGGCAATGTTTTACCAATGCATTGAGTGTCCAGTACGTTTGGATACTAGCAGATCAGTGGAAAGGTGGATGGTCCCATAATACACCACAAGAACCCTTTCCTGGACAAGTTAAGATGGCTTATGAGATCTAGGAAGTGCTTCAGACTCAGGAAAGTGAATATAATAAACCATAAAGTATTTGTCAGCTATGCCAAGGTTTAGTTTTCAAATATGTATACATATATATATAATATATATGTATATATATGTATATAATATGTGTGTATATATATATATATATTTTAAGATATGAGGTACAATTCAGGTTTAGGTATACAAGTAGACATCATATCGGTGGTTTAATTTTCTTAAGTGCCTAAATAGCTCAATTACTAGGCTAAAAAAAGGTTTGTAGTTAGTTTCAACTCTAGTTGGGATGAGTAGGCACCTGTTGCTTAATTAACAGTGTGCTCCTCCAAAGGGGATGCACAAAGAACCTGTGGCCTTACCTTTGCCACTACTGAAGCCAAACAAGCAATTTAAAGACAGCCTGTCCAGCAAAATAACTTCAGGCTCCAACTGAAGTAAAAGAATGTGCTGGTCTACCATCAGGGGACATATTAGTCAGACTACCAGCCCACATCCCTCTCGCTTTCAGTCCCTGGTGCCTGTCTCTCAAGTCTAGAAAGGGGGCTCATAACCCCTTCACCACCCCATACCATGCTGCAATGACTCAAGTGACCCAGGAAATCCTATTGGCCAGATTCTATGCTAAGAAAATATTGTCTATCCCCATCAAATTGGATTCCAAGATAGTGAAAATAACAAATGAGTATACCTTATAGCAAACACCCTCTCTTAATAGCCCACGCCCCTTCATTGTATCAGTGATCTCTACTGATGATGGTGATTGGATATTTCAGGATGGTGACCACCCCACACATTTAGTAGAGTATGCAGATGTTGATCTCTGAAGTCCTCCAACAGCAGTTCTGTTGCTTATATGGCACAATCTACGTCTTCAAAGATGACTCTCATGTTGCTGGCAAAGTAGAGTACATTGACTCTGAGCTTGTTGAACGAGAGGCTGAGGAAATGTCTCTTACTCTATCTGTGATTGCACAATCACCTAGTGGCTGGGGCACAGATGTTGGCCTAATTCATCTTCTTCCCAAAGCTAGTCAACAGCCAGGTCTAGCCAACACATTCCTGTGATTCAGCCCTCAAAACCTAACTTCTTTGGACCATCTGAGCACACTTTCTCAACATTACTTGAACTTAGAGCTCTAGAAATATGATTTAAAGTTCACGAAACTAAATGCACTTAGATTCTCCTAACAAGCCTATGAGTTGAGCAGTGGAAAAATTCTCAGGACATTAAGTACATCTTCAGATTCCCTGGCAATGATTGGCCCTTCATTCTCATTTCCTCCCTCTATTTCAGTTCTTTTCTGTTATCTCATTGTTTTAGTCACAGCCATGCTCAGATGTCTAAGTCCTCTCTTTAAACCTAATGTGAATTCCTTTCTTGATTATTTATAAGTGATACAAAAAGTGCTTGCAGACAAGTAGTGAAAGACTAGAAATCTGCCTGGAGGAGGAAAGACATCAAACATGCTACATCATCACCTGATGGTGCTTTTGTCAGGATTTTCTCCTTTCATTCATTCTGTCTCTAAAGTTCTGTAAAAATCCTTCTTCTCTGGCTACAATACACAAGATAAAATCCACCAGAGAGTAGTGTTAACTGATACTCTAAACACAGGGGCTAATCTTTCCAATGTAGGCGGCAAGGTTTAAGAAAGCTTTTATTTCCTACCCTTCCAAATTAAGTCACACTGCTACCAATCCTAATATCATATTTCTTTTTCTGTGCTATCAATTGAATGATGAAAAGGAAATGTGAGTAACAGGATAAGGCAGCCTCGGCAGCTCATAAATTAAGGAAGAAAATATAATCCTCCTCTAAATTATGTTTATCACAAAATGCATAGTTCCTCTGTACCTTAAAACACAGGGGGGCAACTGTTCTCTGCAGGCAATCAGATTACTATTGATTTCACGAAGATCTGATGTTAGCCAGAGATATAAAAGGCATTCCTGCAGATTAATTTATAGGTTATCTTTTTTCTCCCAAAAGTAATTTTTATATTGTCAATGATAAACTTCCTTTCTTTCCAGTTTGCTTTATTTAGATAAAAATCGTTCGAAATCGTTCTTCTAGATTTTGTCATTAACCTTTACACAGTCTGCAAAAGAAAGGAGTTATGCAAGAAACACACACCAAAAAAAAAAAAAAAAATCAACATTTCAGGTGATATTTTATACTTTCCAACTAAAAGAATAATCTCTCCCAACCCCTTTTTCTAAAACTAAAGAAAATTATCTCTACCTCGCTGGTGATGTAGACAGATGTGGAGACCCTCACACTACTCTCAGTGTGAACATACATCCACCCGCACACAAATACAAACACACGAGTCATTTAAGAGCCAGGCAAGGACTATAAATATATTACATCAGCTCTATTAGCACTTTTTAATTGCTTGTCATTTAATTTGTGTATTAATAAAAACAATTAAAATCTTATTTACTCTTTACAAAAAAATTTTTGTTTGCATTATCCATATGTACAGTTTGCTTCTTCAAGTTCTTCCAGTAAGATTTTTACTTTCAATGCAAAAGTAATGTTTTAGGCTTATTAATTATATTTTGCCTTTGAGATCACAGACTCTATCCTGAAAGAAGGGAAATCAGGTCTCAAACTCCTAGCCTCAGAAGATCCTCCTGCCTCCACCTCCCAAAATGTTGGGATTCTGGGCATGAGCCACTATGCCCAGCCAGAAATCAGGTTTGTCAGTATCATTTAAGAAGTGGTAAATTACCCCTATTTCTCCACATAAGTGTTTCACGCCCTGTGGATGCTTAGGCTGGAGAAGTCAAAAACCTGCCTTGAGACAATGTATGAGGCTTGGTTTTACAGACTATGCAGAATACTATATCCTCTCTGTCGCTTTCATCAATCTTGCTAATCAAGAATTGGTACTTTTCTTTCTCATGTGGTGTCAGGACCAGTGGGCCAGAGCCAAGGAGGCAGCCATAGAGTGTGAGAATTGACTGCACACAGAAGCTTGAGCAAAAAAGTGAATTTTTTAGTATTATTGTGGTCAGTTTCTTCTCAGAGAAGGTGTTGTAAATATGGAAAGAGGGAAGACTAGAATAAACCTAGCATCTTAGTTTGAAATTGGAGAATCAATGTAAATGCAGGGTTTTTAAAAGACAGACAGATATAGAAGCTGATAGAGAGGTATGTATTTGTATGTACTCAAGTACCTTCTCTCCCTCTTCAATTAGATGTCCTAGAAGCAGTGACCTTCCAGTAGCAATGTGCACACCTAGGACCCAGATCTTGGTTTATAAATATTCTCTACTAAATGTTCTCTACTAAAAAGAACCAGATATCCTTGGAGAGATAGCTGATTCTGGGGTAGGGAATATGCAAGATGAGTCTGCAACATTTGGTTGTACCATAAAGTATGGGAGATGGTCAAAGAATGATGGGGACATGTCAAGAGAACACAGGAGCCAACTTGATGGAATCTCCACAGGCCAAATCTGGGGAAATTAGAGCACCAAAATAAATATTGATAGTAATAGACTATAACTCATTGGATCAAATAGGATGTCACGAATCTGTACTGACAAAGATAATTAAGTGAATAAATAAATAAATGGGGAAGATGAGAAATTTTTATCTTACAGTAGAATGCCACATAATAAACTAAAAAAAGAAAATGTAAAAAAATTAATATTTGGCAGCAATTTGGTAATTACTGCCTCAATTTGGCAGTAATTGATTCTGTCAAGAATCATCAATGGATATGAAAATGAGTACATGAAAGTCTGATGAAGAACAGAGTATTTACACAGTTTTCAGTGTCTCTTTATAAAATATGCATATCTACCTGTTTGTTACTAAGCACAAAATACTTGCTACTTAAATTTATTGTGTAGAAACCTGGCAGACGCCATCTTATTGAGGTGGTAAAAGCTTAACATCACCAGTGATAAGACAACATCATACACTTCCTAATATGATATACGGAGAACTCAGCTTACTTCTGCTATATTTATTCCTACCAAAAAAGTTTAACCTGTATCTAACTATGAGGAAACATCAGATAATATAAAATTAAGAAACATTTTACCAAGTTATTAGCTTGGACCTAAAAAATTAAACTGTTCCAGAAAGAGACTACAGAGACATGACAACTAAAAGTAATACATGATCCTGGATTTGACTGTGGATCTATAAAAGACATTATTTGGATAATCGACATATCTTTAATAGAATCTATGCGTTAAACAGAATTACATCTATGTTTAATATCCTGATTTTGATACCTGTCCTATGGTTACATAAGAGAGAATACTGCTTTTTAGAAAACATATTAAAGTTTTAGAGGAAAACAAGGCATTGTGCCAGCAACCAAACCTCAAATAGCTCAGAAAATTAAACAATAATGATATAGATAGAGAGAATGTATTTACTTGCATACCTCCAAACATCCATGTATAGAGAAAGAGAGAGAACAAAAGTAAATGTGGTTAACTTTTAACTTTTGTGGCATCTGAGTGAGCATATACAGGAAGTTTTTGCTATATTCTTACAATTCTGCTGTAAGTTTGCCATTATTTCTGAATAAGTATTTTTAAAGAAAAAAATTTTAGAGAATCGTAATATGCCAATACCTTTAGATGGTGGCCACTGAGTACCTACTGTGTGCCAAGCTCTGCAACACCAGGAAACCAAACCTGACCTTGCCATTTGCTATCTAGAGGACCAAGTGAACATATGCAGTATGGTGTAAACAATCTGAGACTAAGATACTCAGAGGTAGAAGTTCTCCTGGGCGCAGATGGACTTTAAAGGCATTCTAGAAAGAATGAGCAACACATAGAAAAAAGCTGAAGGATATAAAACCCAGAAGAGTTAGAAAACAAGAAACAGTTTCATGGAGGGAGGTAAGGATATAAGGTACGGTTATTCTTAACTAAACTTTCAGTAGAAGATGCTATTTTTCTTTTTTCATACACAAAAAGGTTCCAGGCAGGCTAGGTCAATGAAAGAAGAGAATGCTACTGATCATATGTATTATTCACTGACATGAATTACTAGTAACACAAATACAAAATAATGCATTGACTTTTACAAACAATAGCAATGGCTGGGCACGGTGGCTCATGCCTGTAATCACAGCACTTTGGGAGGCTGAGGTGGGAGGATTGAGCCCAGAAGTTCAAGACCAGTCTGGACAAACTACAGAGACCTTGTCTCTACAAAAAAAAAAAAAGAAAATTGACCAAACATGGTGGTGCACACCTGTAGTCCCAGCTATTCGGAAGCCTGAGGCAGGAGGATGACTTGAGCTCAGGAGTTTGAGGCTGCTGTGACCTGTGATTGTGTCACTGCACCTAGTCTGGGCAACAGAGTGAGACTCCAACTCAAAAAATAAATATATAAGAATAAAAATAATAGCAAAAGATACAACTCCAATGTTTAACTCTTTGAGGAGCATAAAATACATTATTATCCATCTGGACACCTTTCCATCAGAAAACTTACAAAGCCTGTATACATTGTCAGTACATGAATAAGATAAAATAATCTAAGATATTCCTAATATCTTTCTATCACTAAGTCAATAGATTTTCCAGTTCATGTCTAGTCAGTCTTGATTTCTTTAGCAAATATAAAAGGTATGACGTAACAGGGCTTAGTTTTCTGACCCCCAAGGTAACTACACAATGAACATTATGTCAAATTATATTCTGTTCTACTGAATAAACGAGAAAAAGTAAATCCAGAACTCACAGTGGTATTTTTACAAGTCTCTTTTAACACCTAAACCAGATCTGCTTTGCATTTCATCATTATCTCTGTGAACAGGATCAGTGATAGAATTCAGACCATTTTGCAGGCTGAAAAGTCAGCTAAATTGAAATCTATTACTTTCTTCTGCAAGTCTGTTCTACCTTTGTGATGTAAAGTTCACTCACAGAACCCAGTGGGGTTCTGCTTCAAATGCAGCCTCACCAGCATGCGAACATTCAATAAGCCTTAACCCTTCATTTCTCAGGTCACAACTCATTTTCTCTGGGACCTTGTGGCCCAATGGTAGCACATCTGACTCCTGATCAGAAGATTGCCTGAACTCATTTTTTCCCCCAACAGTGGTCTTACATTACATAAAACCCCAGATTTTTATTATCCTCAAGGTAAAAAAAAAAAAAAAAAAAGGCTAGTACACGGGTCTTATACTAAACAGATACTTTCAATGAAACACTGGAAGGCAGGAAAAAAGGAACAAACCCAAATCTTTCCCTTTTCCTCATTTCTTCCTCTCTTTTGAGATATTTCTCTAAGTATGAAGTTCAGGCACAAATACATAACCAAG
This sequence comes from Cephalopachus bancanus, assembly GCA_027257055.1. Taxonomy (NCBI): domain Eukaryota; kingdom Metazoa; phylum Chordata; class Mammalia; order Primates; family Tarsiidae; genus Cephalopachus; species Cephalopachus bancanus. The sequence continues at coordinate 2,373,545 of JAPVLO010000006.1, forward strand.
TATGCATACTCACACGCATACAATTTGAGTGAACTCAAATAATGGTAATTTATCATCCTCATCACACTCAGTGAACAACATAATCCTGTCCTCAAATAATATATATTGCTTCAAGTAGTTCACATTTTTTGAAAAATATTTGGCAAATACTCTTTGAACTTGGCTACCAGCCTAAAATTTCCTTACAATCACAGAATTTGCCCCCAGGTTAAAAGCCAGCCACCCAGGTTTGAAACATTTATGTCTGAACCTGCAATTTGTTGGCCACCCACACTGGCTCATTAAAATGTTGGAACCAAATTTGCTTTGCCAGCTTAATTATCAAAGCCAAGAAATCCATTTCCCACCAACCGAATTAGAGAGAGTTCTCTCTCGATATGTTTTACCCCTTTCTCTGGGTTACTTAATGCACCTGTCTATTTCCAATGAAAAGTGAGATTGGAACAAGACTGGTGAACACACTGAGGGTCAAACCCAGCAAGGGGCCAGGTGTCTCCCTCACCTCAAGTCACATTTAAGTAAATAAAATAAATCATTTATTTCAGCGGACTGAGACATATATTCTGCTTCAAGATCTTTGACATTTACATTAATCTTCTATTTTGAACATACTCCATTCTGGGTCTTTTTAATTTTTGTGGCTATTGAAAACAGACTTCTGACTGACTAGCAAAATAATAAAAGTCTCCTGGTAAAGGTCTTATTTGTTCTCAGGGAAATAAATGTAACATGTCAGGTGAATGCTCTTCCTTCAGCAGGTTTAAGGCAAACTTTCTGCAAAGGGTCAGACAGTAAATATTTTAGGTTTTCAGGTTTTATGGCCTCTGTCCCAACCACTCTCTGCCATCCTAGTGTGACAGCAGCCATGGGCTCCACCTAAACAAATGGGCACAGCTGTGTTCCAATAAAGCTGTATTTACAAAAAAAAAAAAGGGAGAACAAGAGAGAAGGGCCAGATTTGACCTGTAGGTTATAATGTGCTGACCCCAGCTTTAGCATTTCTTGGCTTTGCGGTCTAGAGAAAGTTAGCCTTTATTTAGCAAAACCAAAACCAAACAAACAAAAAAATGAGAAACACTGGAAACGTTTCTGAAATAATAATCCATACGCTACCTGTGTCAAAATCTAGCATGCTTAAAGACCACTCATGAGTGAGAACATGTGGTACTCAGTTCTTTGTTTCTGTGATAGATCACTGAGTAAGATATGGTAGTAGAGAGACGCTACCAGGAGGGGGGGCCACATAATATCAATAAGGATACCTGATCCCGAACCAGGTGAAGTGAGGACCAGTGCAATGGGAGTCCCAAACGTCACCTGTACACTGACTACTTATGTACCTAATCCTGAATTGTACCCCACAGCTTTAAAATAAAATAATAATGAAAAGCAAAAAAAAAAAAAAAAAAAAAATCCCTCTGGGCTCCAATTTCAGTTTACTGAATCAAAACCTCTAGGAGTGGGGCCCAGGAATCTGTATGTTTATAAGCTTCCCAGTGAACTCTTACAACACCGAATTTAAGATCTTAAGGGCCATGACTTCAAGGTAAGATAGGATGTAAAATTCTGCATCTGTTGGAGGTAATGGGGGGGGATTGACTATTCAAATATAAACCCCCAAAGAGAGATATACTCTAATTCCAAGGACTATTTACTACCCCACAGATGAATGTAATAAATGCTGATTGAAAAAATTTTTAAATACCACAAAAAGGAAATATGTGTTTCAAATCCTATTCTCTTTTTCTCCCATAAAACAGCTATTTAAACTCAACTTTGGTTTCCTTATATGTACATAACTGCACGTGAACCTTAACTGCTTAATACTTCACAATTCATTCTTTTCTAGTTCATGAGTATATACTCGACCGTAGCACTGTTTTGCTTCTTTGAAACATATTTTAATTGGAATCAATTATATAATATGTATCAGCAGTTATTAAACTCTCTTTACATATTAGGCTTTGTAGAAATGCCCTCACAAAGATCTTTGCTTTATATTCTCTCTCTTTCAGTAATAAATGCTCCATTTGGAATTTAATAATTCTTCCTCCAGACTGAGACACATCCCTCAAGGGTTCCCCTCTTTGCATAACCCAATGTCATGTTGATTTCAGCTGTCAATCATCTACCCCTCATGGTGACTCAGTGGCTGGAATTCACTGGGACCGATCAGGGTGACTATGGTGCATTACTAGACACTGGTTTACTCTTCTTGCCATTTCCTGAGAATTTTAACTCAAATGTGCAAATCCGGGTGAAAACAGCACAGAATGCAATTTCAAACACTGTCTAAATCCCAGTTAGCCCATTCTGAGGCACTCAACTGTCCCCTGAACTGCAAGAATGATGGTGCCCTGGAGGTCACAGCCAAGCCTCCTTAAAGAGTTGATGCTTTGGTATGAGGCACTTCAGATCTACAGCTTATGAGCAATGAAATGTCCCAGACAGGGAGATTTTTTAAAAAGGTGGGAAGCTGAATACAATGGAAAGGCTCAGACTCAGGGCTCAGCCTGTCTCTAACTACAAAGCCTGTTGAGTATCTGATTAGCAACAAAACTCTCTCTTTCTAGAATTTTAGTTCATATAATCAACTCCTAAATCTGAAGAAAAGACTTTACACAGAGTAGGAAAAATGGAGAAAACTTAAAAACAATGTATCCAGACCCAAGCTCATTTTCTCTTGACCATGATCGCCTTCCATTTTGAACTCCTTCTTTTTTCATTTTTGTTTTTCTTTTTGGCCAAGACAATTTTCATATTGAATGGCAATTAATTTTTAAGCAAGTAATATATACAATAAAACAAAAATAAAAGGTGATCTTCCATGCAGTATGTATTTTTTTAGTTAACGAATGCTTATTGAGGATCTACCATGTGCTGGCCGCATGTGTACTGGGAATGTAATGGTAAAAAGTGGGGGAGGGGCAGGGCCTGGTCTCCCTGTCCTCTTGGGGTTCGCTAGTCACTGCCATCCCAAGTCTCAATTTCCCCAAGCCTTGTTCCAACATTTTTTTTCAGTATCTCATTTACTCACTTCAAGATTCAAAAGGCATAAAAGCTATACAATGAACAATGTTTCTCCCATGTGTGTCAGTCTCCTCCCTAAAAGACAACTAGTAGTATTAGCTTCTTATCTAGCCTTCAGACAAAGTTATACTACTTAAGCAAACAAGCATATACTCCTTCTTTCCTCTTCCTTAAATACAATAAATACATCATGTATATGCTCTGTTTTGCACCTTGCTTTTTACACATAAAGCACTGGGGTTCATTCTATATTGGTATATCTTGTTTATAGCTGCATAGTGTTCCACTGTAGAACTACAGTTTATTTCACAAGTCTCTTAGTTCTGGTGTTTCCAATCTTTTATCATTATAATCTGTGTATATACATTATATACATTATATACATTATATAAATATATATATGTATAGATAGATATATCACCATTCACATACACACATTCTTTTTTTTTTTTTAAGATTTATGAACTCTATAGTGCCTGGTAATTAATAACAGATCAATCAAAATGTGTTCATTTATATATTGATTCAAGGAATATTGCTGACATTGAATTTTTATACATTTTTGGTTTCTATTTTTTATTTTTAATCAATATTTTTTATTTTGATATTGTGGGATACAGTTAAGGGTTGGGTATACAAATACTTTTCATTCAGGCACGCTTGTTGATAAGGGGTGTCTCCCTGTCCCCAGACAGATATTGACTACCATTAATCCCACCTCCCTTCCCCTCCCCCCCTATAGTTTCCCAACACTGTCACTTTTCTTATAATAATGGATGTTCAAGGTCCGCTATATGAGTGAAAACATGTGATACTCAGATCTTTGTTTCTGTGATAGGTCACTCGGTATTATTGACTCTAGTTCCATCCAGGTTGCCGCAAAATTCATGATTTTGTTCTTTTTTATGGTTGCGTAGTATTCCATCATGTATATGTACCACAGTTTTTTAATCCAGTCTTCTTTTGAAGGACAGTATGGTTGATTCCAGGTTCTTGCTGTGAACAATGCTGTGATAAACATACGTGTGCAGGTATCTTTTTTATAGAGTGATTTGAGTTCTTCAGGGTATATTCCCAGTAGGGGGATTGTGGGGTCATATGGGATATCAATATTTAGAGCTTTTAGGAATTGCCACACTGTTTTCCATAGAGTTGAACTAGTTTGCACTCCCACCAACAGTGTAGGAGTGTTCCCTTTTCACCACACCCTCTCCAGCAACTGTTAATTTTTTGATTTACTGATAAGTGCCATTCTGATTGGAGTTAGGTGGTATCTTAGTGTGGTTTTGATTTGCATCTCCTTGATGATTAGTGAGGCTGAACATTTCTTCATGTGTCTGTTGGTTGCTCAGATGTCTTCCTTTGAGAAGTGTCTGTTCATATCTGTTGCTCACTTTATAATGGTGTTGTTTGTTTTTTCCTTTTCAGCACATTTGAGTTCCTTGTAGATCCAAGATGTTAAGCCTTTGTTAGACCTGGAGTTGGCAAATACTTTTTCCCAGTCTGTGGGCTGTCTCCCTGCTCTCTTGATGGTTTCTTTGGCTTTGCAGAAGCTTGCCAGTTTAATGAGGTCCCACTTGTCTATCTTATCTCTTATGGCCTGTGAGTTTCGGGTTTTGCTCAGGAATTGGATGCCAGTTCCAATTTCCATAAGGGTATGTCCTGCATTTTCTAAGGTTCTTATGTTTTGAGGTTTTACATTTAGGTCTCTGATCCATTTAGAGTTAATTTTTGTGTATGGGGACAGATAGGGGTCTTGTTTGAGTCTTCTGCATGTGGTCAGTCAGTTTTCCCAGCACCATTTACTGAATAGGTTCTCCTCTCCCCAGTGGTAGGTGGTGAGGGTTTGTCGAAGATGAGTTGGTTGAGAAATTGAGGTTTAGCTTCTGGAATCTCAGTTCTATTCCATTGGTCTATATGCCTGTTTTTGTACCAATACACACATACATTCTAATATACAAAGCCATGCTATCATCACTAGTAAGTAACTTCACTTAGTTTATTCCTTGCAATACATAAGTAGGAGCTGACCCTGACCCTTCCATGCCCGGGAAGCTCCCTGAAGAGATATGTTAAAGACAAGGCACTACCATTTAGATCTTGGCATGCTCTAGAAAGTTTTCTTATGAGAAAGGGAAAGTGAAGAATTCAGTAGAGATTCTGGAAATCTGTAAATAATCATCTTGCTTTTCTGAGAGCTGAAAACAAGCAAGCAAACTGCATCAGCCCTTCATGTAGCCAAAAGCTGACCAGATCAGTGGCAGGGTCAAGAGCTTACAGAGTCTTAACCCTGATGTCACACACAAAGTTCAGGCACCACGTCATAAATATGCAAGAATTTCTTGCTCAAAGGCCCCTTTGGCAATTTTTTTTTCAAACTGCTGTTAAATGTTCAGAGTTTTTCTTTATCCCTCCACGCAGCTGCAAGCACTGCAGGCTTGCATGCCGCCACAAGAAGGTATAACTGGTGTGTTTCCTTTTAAATCAAACACCTTCTATAGGTACTTTGGCAGCTCTTCTAAGTCTCTAAAAGCAAGAGGGGCAGAGAGAGGACCACCCACACACAGTTAGGTTTATTTGTGCAGTATAATCCTTAGGGCGACCATAAAGGGTGCCCCCTCCCCACACCCTTCTGGTACAGGTGGCTCCTCCACTCACAGGTGGCTCCTCCTGTGCTCTGTTCTGGGGACTTCATCATCAATGCAAACCCTGTCATTCGTATGAATGACTGGAGTCCTGTCCTTATCACCCCATCATTTAACTCGGTGATGGCAATTTATTGAGCACCCATAAATGGAAGGTGTTATAAAATTTATTAAATTTTGAAATGATGGAAAGTGCATCATGTAAATGAATCCAGATGGAATTCCGGAAAGGCTGAAAAGATTTTTACAGACATGAAAATGAATCAGTTATATTTTATCTCACAGAAATGACAAAGAAGGGGTTGTAGACTCACAAAATGTGTGGAGTATTCATTTATAACATATTAAATTAGTTCACAGATTGTAATAAAGGCTTCAAAAATCACCGGTGTAGAATGGCCCTTTCAGTACCCTGGTCTAGAGCACGTTTCCTCTACTTTGCCTCAGAAGTGTAAAGATGGCACAACTGTGACTTAACATAAATGGAGAAGGACATACTCTACTTTGTAATGACCAAATTTTCCATCAATTAAAATTTCTTCTGTTAAAGGAACTATTAATAACAGTGACTTATGTCAGGTTGGGGGCAATGTGGTCTAATTTATAGAGACCAGGCACTAAATTTTAAAGAAAAAGTTTCCCTCTCTCTTTTCTCCTTCTTCAAAACCACAGTTGACTGAGGGCACTTTCTGAAAGTTTGCCAGTGACTACATGCTTTGAAATGTATTGAAGTATTTTATGTACACATTAAAAACATAAGAATAATTATATAAAAATATGACTATATTACAATATACATGTATATGCATACATATGCAAATATATACACACATATATAAATACATATATACATACACACACACACACACACACACACACACACACACACACACACATACACACACACACACACACACACGAAGGACTCAAAAAAAACCCCTGAAATTATTTTTTGGAGGGCAGGCCTCTAGTAGTATAGGCTTCCCCCCAATCCCGCCCAGGTAAGTGTTCTAGGATCCCATTGGCATCAGTGCACTAGCTAATGTTGTGAGATGCTGCATTCAGCTTCAATGAATTTTTTTTGGAGATTCTTTCAATGCATTTGCTCATTTCATGATAAGCGGTTTATGAGCACACCTGCCCACACTGTGCTGAGGGTTCAGCAGTTTTTGACCAAAAACGGCATGACCCCTGTACCCCACCTTCCCTATTCACCCGCTGTAGCCCCAAACAACTTTTGATTCCCCAGATGAAAAAAATTCTCAAAGAGAAACATTTTGCCAATGTGGAAGAGGTAAAACAAAAAATGGCAGAAGTACTAAAAGGCATCAAAATTGACGAGTTAAAAAACTGTTTTGAGCAGTGTAAAAAGCCTCTCAATAGGTGTATTGCATCAAACAGAGGAGAGTACTTTGAAGGGGACTCAAGTTTAAACATGTAAGAATCAATACACAGTTTTTATAAATAAATTTGGGGTTTTGTGGGTCCCCCTCATATAAGAATGCCTTAAAATGAAAAAAAGATGCTACAAAATTATCAGGCTCTACAATCCAGTGATTCACATTAGTGGGATACACTAGTAAATAGCCCCTTGCCAGTTACCAATAAAAAGCAATTTGTGGAAATATATTTATAGCAATGTGTAGTATCTAGGCTCCAAGATGACCTGGTCAACCATCCCTGCCTCCTGGCATTCACACCCATGTATAGTCTCCTTCCTCACTGTACCAGGGTTGGTCTGTGTGACCAGTAGAATATGGTAGAGGTGAAGGAATATCACTTCCAAGATCAAGTTATAAAAACTCATGCCTTCTATCTGAGTGCTCTTTTGCTCTTTTTCTTTCTTTTATCACTCACTCTGGGGTAAGTCATCCGCCATATCAAAAGCAGCTTCAGGGATACTCCTTTGTGTCCAGAAACTGGTCTCCTGCATGAGTGAAGTTGGAAGGGATCCTCAAACCACAGTGAAGCTCTCAGACAACAACTTGACTGCAACTTCCTGAGAGACTTTACAAGCAGCTAAGCAACTCTTAGATTCCTGACCCACAGAAACTATGTGAGACAGTAAATGTTTATTGCTTGAAGATGCTATGCTTTGGTATGATTTGTTACATTGCAATAGATAATCAAAACATAGTGCTATCAAGTTAGTGTAACTGTAAATAACAGAGATACCCAAAACTTCTAAGCAAATTATGATATATTATCTTGATGACCTCCTAGATAATTAATTTAAGATCACAAGCATTTTTGCATTGTTTCTGTATACTTAAAACTAACTTAGGAACTGAATCAGGGTAGCTATTTATTTCATTCTAGATTCTCAGTCATCTTTGAGTAAATGCATGCAAGCATACTTTCTTTTTTTTTTTTTTTTTTTGAGTTGGAGTCTCACTCTGTCAGCCAGACTGGAATGCAGTGGCCGCTCCTGGCCACTGCAGCCTCGACCAGCTGGGCTCCGGCGATCCTTCCACCTCGGCCTTCCAAGTAGCTGGAACTACAGGCGTGCGCTACCACACCTGGCTAATTTTTTGATTTATTGTAGAGATGAGGTCTCGCCAAGTTGCCCAGGCGGGCCATGAACCTGTGGGTTCAGGCAATCCACTCACCTCAGCCTCCCAAAGTGCTGGGATTACAGGCTGAGCCACCGAGCCCGGCTCAAGCACACTTTCTATGTAGCTTAGTGTGCATATACAGAACTATATAAAATAAGAAAAACATCTGCATATGTACATTTCAAATGTACAATTTAATGTGAATGCTTTGTTTGTTACCAGAAGGTACTAGACATAAAGACTTGTGGCTTCCAAGGATGCATCACACAAGGCCTGCGGCTTCTGCCTGGTTCACTTGGGATACTCACTTTGAGGGAGGCCATCAGACAATTCGCAGGCTGAAAAAGTCACGTACAGGCACCAACTGCTAGTCATATGAATGAGTCAAGTGACTCCCAAATGAACACTGCCAAGCTGTGCCCTTCCCAAATGCCTAAACCACAAAATTGTGAACAAAATAAGATAGTTTTATATCACTAAGTTTTAGAGACTGTGTTAAGCAGCATTAGTAACCAGAACAACACCGACTGTAAAAACGACATCAATTCTCAACTATCCTGATATCCATACTCTTTGCTATCAGACATTGAGAAACAAAGTCTCTTTCTTTACCTTTTGAATCTGGGGTAGACTTGTGGCTTGCCTTGGTCAATGCAACACATCAGAAGTAATGGTGTATTGGTTTCAAGCTTAGGCCTCATGTGGCCTTCTTCTCTTCCATCACTAAGAACAAGCCTAGGTTAGCCTTCTGGAAGATGAAAGGCCATATAGAAGTTGGCCATGTTGTCCTAGCTACTCCCAAACCAACCAGTTGAGGGGGGTCGCAACACAAGAGTGAATCCCTCTGCCAAGACCAGATGACCCATAGATCATGAGCAATAATAAATGTATCTTTTTGTATGCCAGTGAGCTCTGTGACTTTTTGTTATGCATGATTTTTGTGGCAATAGATAGCTGATACAATAATCATATAAAAACAATGTATCTGATAAACTTGAATCCTTTTATACAACTTGAAAATGCCCAACAATCCCCTTGGGTCCCCTCTCACTGTGGGAGCTTTTCTGTCCTCTCAAATTCTACTTTCTAAAAAAAAAAAGAAAAAAAAGAAAGAAAAAAAGAAAATGCCAGCAAGCAAAAGTTAAGTAATGTCACCTTACATGTGTCAAATTTTATTTTATAACTTGATGTAGACTATTAGTATACAACACTACCAATTTCATTTTGAGAATTATTTTGTAACTTAGCTGATGATTTGTAACTTCTGATGATATATAGGAGGAGATACTAGTTGAAAAGAAGAAGTGTTACCCCACAGTTAGATTCACTGATAATGCATGGTGTTGGGAGTAACAATTGTATGGGCTTTTTAACAAAATTATTCTTACTCTCTGATGGTACCCCCTATTATAACTTTTGGGATTGCAGAGAGAAGACAGAATTGAGCCGACCTCCAAAAATGCCAAGGTCAGAACTACCCTGCTACTTATTTTGACTCCACATTGCTTAGCAGATGGGCAGTAAGGTCCAGACAGAACCAAATGGCAGGGTTGATTTTGCCCACACAATTTGCCTAATAATAGCCATGCAGTAATTATGTACATGACAACTATGTACCAGACTACTGTGGAGATCTATTTAAGTAATAGAAATGGAAATCTCTACATACAATACGTATTACTCACAGGAAAAGACAAACTTAAATACTATTTACATCAATTCAGATAATGCACTACCACTAAAGCCAACAGCAAACCATATAATGAAGAGCTGAAAGGATGTTTTAGAACCATATTTGTGGCCTTTATTCTAATTCTGATCTATGGCAGCTTACCAAAAATTTCCAAAGGCAACTATAATTCTAAGCAGGCTAAAAATACATTGCTAAGTAGTCCACCCTCTTCCTGACCTTCTAACCCCAAGATGGTCAGCCATAATGCTCAATATTGTGGTCAGAGTCTAAAAGTTTTAATGTTCAGGTTACTTCTGGCTACTGGGTTTTCTTTTCTAGCTACTAATTTAACCCAACTGCATCCTGAAATTGACTCTGGCAATACATTTTAAAATGTGGAAATAATAAATAGAGATTGCCCTTCTCCTCCCTGTTCTCCAGTAGAGAACATTCCTTCCTGATCAAATTGATATCAACTTTCTGTACACAATACTGTTGCAGCCACCAATTTATAAACAGCATTAGAACTGGGATAAGGATGGATGGATGGATGGATATATATACACATACATGCATATACACTGGGATGAACAATGTAATATTTAAATAAAAAGTAGAGAAAGCTGTTGGAAAGATGCCACAGGGCAGTAAATGTGAACTTGAGACTAAAAAGTGGGAATGATCAAAGTGGCATTTTTTATGTCTTCCAACCCTGAAACTCACCGATGGATATCCACATGAATGGCAAAGGTGTTTGGAAGGGTGAGAAACTTCTGTCAAGCTGAGAAAGTCAAGAAAAGATAGGTCTGCTAGAAGCCATGACACCCACCATACGAAAACAATAAGAAAAATAAAAGTAGATAATCCACAAAGTTATAATCTTTTATAAAAGCAGGTGATAAAAGATACTAAGATTTTTAACAAATTCTATGTGAGTTAGTGTGACAGTTTAGGACTCTTGGGATTCCCAAACACAAAGAGGGGGTCTGCCCTCGCTTACCAACTCTTTTTTTACAGGTCTCTGAATGCTCCTGAGAAACTCTACAGACAGAGAAAGGCTTGAGTGAATACGCGGACCTTGAACAATTATCATAATACTATAAGACAGGAATTGGCAGTAGTGGGAAACTGCCAGGGGAGAGGGGGTGGGATTGGTAGTTGAGGGAAACCGCCAGGGGAAAGAGAGGCATACCTCATCAAAAAGGGTACCTGTATAATGAACATTTGTATACCTAACCCTGAATTGTACCCCACATCTTTAAAAATAAATAAAATAAATAAATAAATAAATAAAGGCCTGAGTGAGCTGCACTCAATGCATAGGCCCTGCTGAGATTCGAGTGGGGGCAGACATCTCTGGACAAGTCCATTCACACTTTGAGCCTGGTTCGAGTACAAGATAATGACCAACTGCCATTAAGGAATAGTGTGTGTATTAGTCTGTTCAGGCTGCCATAACAAAATACCACAGACTAGATGGCTTCAATAACAGATATATATCTTCCTAGCCTCAAGGGGTTGGCAGATTTAGCTCCTGGTGAGGGCCCACTTCCTAGCTTGCAGAAGGTTGTCTCCTAACTGTGTCCTCACATGGTGATGAGATGGAGTGCTGGTGTCTCTTCCTCTTCTCATAAGGTCACTAATCCCATCACTGGGTCTCCATCTAAACCTAATTACCTCCCAAAGGCTCCAGCTCCAATTACCAATACACGGGAGGTGTTGGGGGAGCTGGGGCTTCAATATTTGAATTTGGTGAGACGCAAACATTCAGTCCATGACAGACATTACAAAACCCACCAGTGTTCTTCTATAGTTTCAAGAAGAAGCCATCAGCTGCTGGGGAGGGACAAGAAACCTACCACATTACACATCAGACCCTACTGCAGCAAGCAGCCAAAGCAGTACACTGGGCATGGACAGGGTGTGAAACCCCTCTACTCACCTGTCCCCATCCCAGGTCAAGGGTGGCTGCCACCAGGCAAGGGTGAAAAGCCTACTCCCCTCATATGCAAAAGCCATCTCCACCTGGGAAGGGACCTATATCCAGGATTCTGTACTAAGATGAAATATTTTAAAATATTTTGAGGAAAAGTAAATGTTGGAAAACATTAGACGATGAGGATGGAGGACAAGAGAGCCTATTTCTCTTTTTGCTCCCAAAGCCCGGGGACATACGTGGGTGGATGAAAAAAAGTGAATATGCCTAGGGAAGCCCACCTCCCTCACAGACTCTAGCCTCCCTCAAGGCCTGCCAGGTGGACACTCCCTGATTCCACTGCTAACAATGTTTATGCCTTTCTTCTTTAGAATGCCCATGGAAAACTCCCGCCACCTCTAGAACAAGGATGCCTGTCCTTGGATGGCTTACCCCTGCGACTGGTGGCTGTAACCCCAACCAGCCCCAGCCCTGCCTCCCATCTTGGCTTTCTTACCAGCTCCTGCTGTTCATAGCCCACAATCAAGTATTCATCCACCAGGGTTCACAGCATAGTGCCATGAATCCCAGGCAGTGTCTTGTTGCTCCTGGCTAGTTAGTTTCTTCTCAGCCAGAAAGTAGTTCCCGGAGCCTATTCTCATTCCCATCTGAAGTCTTCAAAACCATAGCACTGATATCCATACCTGGCATCGTCTCATTCTGTTAACAATCACCCAGGGTGACCCTGCAATCTTTTTCAGATATACTATACACACCACAAGCTGATTATAGAACACCCCATCATACTTGGTCAAGATAAAAATTGCTTCTTGCTTCTTACCCAAACACTCTGGTTAAAGAAGTCTGCTTTTTCCTCCATTCCTTAAGGCCTCTCTTGAAAGCCTAAAGAGGCAAGTATAATGAGGGAAAACACTGCATATATCTACATCTATACATGTACCAAGCACTATCTCACACTGAGGTCTCCTGGCACTGTTCATCTTGCTGCTCTACCCGCTGTCTCCCCACTCCTGACCTGCTTGCTAACCTTCCAGAGGAAAGACAGAAGGAGACTAGTGTTTACTGTGCACATACTAGACAAACACACATTCAATTCTCACAACTTCATTATTATCCCTCCAAAGAAAGAAAGGCTCAGGTAACCTGTAAATGACTACATGGTTGGTAAATAGAGAATTGAGATTGAAAGCACTAACCTCACAGTTCATGTTTTTCCCTCCATTCCTTGATGCCTCCCTTGAAAGCCTAAAGAGGCAAGGATAATGAGGGAAACACTGCATCTCTCCATCCCAATCAGGCAAAGCAGCAAAGGCTTAATCTGATGTATTTTTCCAGCTTTCTACCCAAATCACTTTCATCAATCCACCAGTGAAGAGGCTAATGCTTCCCACCCTCCACAGGGAATGCAGAAACTGACCAGATCCATAAAGGTCTTTCCTAGATGTTGACAAAGTAACTCTTCCCCATTTGTGACATCTTTCCTTTCTCTCCATTTTACCTTAGAAATTCCAATACTGAGCTACTTTTGATACATAAAGATTAACAGAGAAACAAAAAGGAAACTGCTATGGTTTCAATGTCTCCTCCAAACCTTATATTGAAATTTAATTGCCATTGCAACAGTGTTGAAAAGTGGAACCAGATCATAGGGGCTCTGCCCTCATGAATAGATTAATGCTGTTATCATGAGAGTGGGTTAGTTATTGAGGGAGTGGGTTCCCAGTTAAACGGATGAATTCAGACCCTTGCTCTCTGTCTCACACTCTTGCATCCGCTCCATGTGATGCCTTCCCCCATGTTATGCAGCAAGAAGTCCCTCATCATCCAGATGCAGCCCCTCAATCTTGGACTTTCCAGCCCCCAGACCAGTGAGACAGCTCAGGTCTTCTGTTAGAGCAGCAGGAAAGGGACCAAGAAACAAAACTGAATGGTATAGGGAAGGTAAATCCTTTCCCTTTTTAATTTCAAAACTAATCTTGGATAGCAATTACTTTTAATATAACCATGGGGCGAATGCCAACAGATTAGTCTAACTAAATATCAATCTACAACAACAAAAAGGTAAATCAAATTCAAGATTCTCCTCAAAATTCAACTTGAATAAACTTGGTTAGATTATAAACAGTAAAGCACTGCTGCTTTCAAACTAAACAGCAATTACACTATAAACATCGACAAGAAAAAAATTTGTTCCTTTGATTTCTCAAAATGTATATTTAGGCCAGCAAGGAAATAGGCCCTCCCCAGTTCCTACAAATCTGAGCCCCCGTCTTTTTTTTCTCTCTTGAATAAGCTCTAGTACATCTGTAAAGATAATAGAAAAAGAATGAGAGTTGCTTAAGAGCACCTAAAGTAGAATTCTGCAGCTAGTCTCCATCTGCTGGCTCCATAAACTTTTCTAGTAGAGATAAGAATGTAAAAAATGTTTTGAAGTTATAAAACATGTGTTCTAGCCTCTTTCATAATCTGGGTGTTCTGGGCATTCACCACTTTTCAAGACACAACACAGCAAAGCAAATTTAAAATTTTCAAAGAAGTGCCAAATGCTTTTAGGGACGATGAAAACTGTAAGAAAATGAAACTTTAAAACCTGTATTCTGAATAGTGTTGGAAAATTACATCAACTTCCAATTTCCTCTCCGAATGTGAATAGCCTTAAAAGGAGAGGTACTCCCTATTCTGGGAAACTCATTCCAGAAATCCTCACCAGTGTATTGTCATTTTTACTTATAATCGAATGACTTTTTAAGACATTTTAAAAGATAGAACCTGGCGGGGCTTGGTGGATCAGCCTGTAATCCCAGCACTTTGGGAGGCCAAGGCGAGAGGATTGCCTGAGTCCGCAGGTTCGAGACCAGCCTGGGCAACTTGGCCAGAACTCATCTCTACAATAAATCAAAAATTAGCCGGGCATGGTAGCGTGTGCCTGTAGTTTCATCTCCTTGGAAGGCTGAGGCAGAAGGATCGCTGGAACCCAGCAGGTTGATGCTGGGGTGGTGGTGAGCATGCCACTGCAATCCAGCCTGGGAGACAGAGTGAGATCCCAACTCAAGGAAAAAAAAAAAAAAAAGATAGAACCTTTCTCCCATGTTTATGTCACGCCTTTTCATACACACATTTTTAGAAGAAAAACAAAAAAAATTCCACTAATTTTCCAATATCTCAGGCGTTTTCCACTTGACTTTGGATGGTTGATCATGGCATCAAATCTGCAGGCAGATTATTCATTTCCTACTCTTTTTCTAATTAGCATGATTTATGAATGCTTCTGCACAACATAACAAACACTGAAATATTTCTTCTTCAGAATCCCTTGAAGACATTTACATAAACAACCAAATTGCATAATGACTTTGGAATACTGAAGAATATCCTTCAAAAGTGAAATTGGAAATAAACAAAATTATCTGGGGAGAACAATGTGAAGCCCTTAGCTACACAAAATAGTCTATTTTATGTACATGTTTATGTCAGCCCTCAGATACAAAATTTTGGTCATGTGAAATTCACAAAAAGAATGCATACACACACATGCACACATCCAGAGGGATAGCACACTGGAAAAATACTATATATAAAAAATTAAAATGGTATACACTTGCAAGTTTATTTTCGTTTTATGAACCATATCAGTATATATAAATAGTGAACACACCAAAAAAGTACATAATCACAATTTTTTATATTTCCTATTAAATATTGATTTGTATGAATCTGAACTCAGATTGCAAAATAATATGAAATCACCTGCATTTCCAGTATATGACAGCAGTCTCACATGGACCTTAAAGACAGATGTTTTTAATACTCATCAGAGAGCCTCATCCACCGAGGGATGAAATATAATAATAGCACAAACAATGGTGCAGACTGTTTACAGAAGATACTCATTCACTGAGCCTTGTAGACAAGCAGAGGTGCACCAGGTCACATCATCCTTGCATGAGGCAATGCAGTCACCACAGGTGGCCCAGCAGCAGGTAAAATGAGAGAGGCCCATGACCTTCATCCCCTACACACATGGTATAAGGCAGTGAGGAAGGGGGCACATTTAGAAGGTATCATCTTGCAAGGCAAGTTTATAAGCACAATTAAATTTAGTCTCCTAAATGCAAAGCGAGGGAGAATTTCCATTTCTCCATCTTTGAAATCAGAGCATGGTCACACACACAGCTCTGTATCAACCCCTTCATCTGACTTCTCCTGATGTGACAATGGCTCAGAGATTCATGGAAGTCATGTCTTGAGTTGCGGGAGGGGTTTTCCAAGAGGGATTTTCCAAGACAATTTACTCTGTCTTCAGTCCCTGCATTTCCCACATTTCCTTTAATTTATGAAGTCCTTAAGTGCCAGGTCATTGTAGGCCCCAGGGAAGCAATGGAGACCAAAACCAGCCATATTCTCTGGTCTCATGAAGTGTATAATCAAGTGGGGGAGATGATGGGGTACTGGAAAGAGTTTAATAGGGTTATTCAAGGAAGACTCTCCTGAGATCTGAAGGACAAGTAGTGGTTAAATCATGTAATGGGACCTTCCTATAGTAGTTACCGTATGTGCTAAGGTTCCTCAGCCAGACATAGCAGGGCAAAATCAAGAAGGCCAGTGTAAGCTGGGTGTGATGGCTCAAGTCCATAATTCCAGTGCTGTGAGAGGCCAAGGCAGGAGGATTATTTCAACCCAGGAGTTTGAGACTAGCCAGGGGAATATAGCAAGACCCTGTCTCTACAAAAAAAAAAAAAAGATAATAAAATAGCCTGGTTTTGTGGTGCACACCTGTAGTCCTAGCTAATCAAGAGGCTGAGGCAGGAGGACAGGTGGAGCCCAGAAGTTCAAGGTTACAGTTAGCCACGATTGTACCACTGCACTCTAACCTGGATGACAGAGAGATTCTTTTTCTAAAACATAAAAATAAAATAAAAAGGTCAGTGTTGTCAGAGCCAGGACATCAAGGTGGGGAATGATACAGAAGCAAGGGAGGCAGGAGAGGAAAGCAGAACCCCTTTAGACATGCTGAAGAGTTCTAAGGTCATGGAAAGCCAATGAGGGTTCTGGAACAGGATTGGAGGTGGGGAAGGGGCTGGGAGGCTTTATCTGAAAAATTTATCTGATTTACATTTTGAAAAATTAAATCTGGCTCCAGAGTGGAAAACATTTGGCATGGAACCTAAGTAAATACAGGTAAATAGTTAGAAGACTACTGCAGAAGCCTGGGGAGAGAATATTGTGGCTTCTATTTTGATACAAATAGTGGAGTCCAATAGAAGTAATAGCACTTGAGGTACTTAAGAAATGAAGACAACAAGACTAATGATAGACTGTGTATAAATTTTTGTTAAGGATGATGCCCAAACATGAGTATAGACTCTGGCTGATACGGAGAAGGAGAACCAGGTCTTCAGAGCATCACAGTAATGGTACAGAAATAGGAACCAGGACCCTGTATTCAGTTTGATACCATGCCTTAAGTTTCTTTCTTTCCTTTCCAAGGAGGGAGGAGGAATGGATTGAGAAGGAAGAGGATGGGAGGGAGAATTATTCTTGGCTATGAATCTACAAAGCACCAGGCTTCTCTAACATAAAATGCTATAATCAGAAAAGTCAGCACTTGCAACAGTAACATCTTATTCTGCAGACTTCTAAAATCAGAACTCCAGCAGCACAATTTATTGGGAAGATACAGCCTCTAATTATAATGAAAATGATGATAGTAATGAAAGTTTTCATACCATCATCATCATCAGTAATATAATGACTATTGAGAGCCTTGTAGCAGGCAATGTAATAGACATGTTTAATCTTTACAAAACAGTAAAGCTCAGAGACATTAAATCAAAATCTGTGCTAGCAAAGGACCAGAATAGCTTCCTCCTGGGTCCACCATTCTGCTCAGAGTTCTAATATCCCTTTCACAATTTCAGTTCTAAAATTGTTCTTGCTTATTGGGGTAAAGGGACATGTTCACTCCTTTTCATGGTTCCCAAGCATAAAACCAGGGACAACATATTTCTTCCCACCCTGGCTCTCAATTCCCAGCACTTATATATCTGGCTGAGTGAAGAGCCAAGAGAATGTATATAAAATTCTCCATAATTCATGACAGTGAGAAAATGAGAATGAATCAATGTGTCTTAAAGTGATCTCTATAGTCCTTTGTCCATAAGTTTGAACTGCACTGATCCAGACCATCTTTCCTATCCATACTTCTATTGAACCACAAATAAACTCATAGAGTCATTGTGTGTTCAGAGGTGAAAAATTAAGATAACAAAAAATTAAATAATTTCAAAATTTTGGTAGGTGATTTATTCTTGATTTGCTGGTTTGTTAAATTGTAACCTAAACTTTCCAAGTAATTCATGTTTGAGAGAACTGTGATTTTGTTGAGGGGGAACCATGGTAAGGATATCTTAAGTTAGGTTCTCTAGAAGCAGAGACTGAGAAAGGAATTCAGAGGCATTTCTCCAGAGAAAGGGCAGCTCTTAGCCTTACAGTATTCACTCAAACAAGGCAGGCAATGGGGGAATTTGCCCAGCAAGGGAACCTGGGCAGGACATCAACAACATGCTCTACAGGCTACTTTTACAATATGGACTTGCTTTCTTATATATGTATTTTAAAAAATTTGGACCAGGTGCGGTGGCTCAAGCCTGTAATCCCAGCACTTTGGGAGGCTGAGGCGAGAGGATTGCCTGAGCCCAGGGGTTTGAGACCAGCCTGGGCAACTTTGTGAAACCTCATGTCTACAATAAATCAAAAAATTAGCTGGGCATGGTGGCGCTCGCCTTTAGTTCCAGTTTCTTGTAAGACTGAGGTGGAAGGATTGATTGTCTGAGCCCAGCATGTCAAGGCTGCAGTAGCCATGAGCATGCCACCACACTCCAGCCTGGGTGACAGGGTAAGAAGACAACTCAAAAAAAAAAAAAATTGATATATACAGTGTCTGTGAAGTATTAGGCTCCCTCACTCTTTACAGAGGAGAAAACTTAAATTTAAGAGAGGTAGAATCACTCATGCAAAGCCAGAGAAACAATTAGCAGAGCTGATATCCAAATCTTCAACTTCCATTTACAAGACGTGACAGATATCAACCTGACAACCTGGAAATTTCCTCAAGATAAAATACCTAGAAACATTGGATAAAACATAATAAACAAGTGCCAGGCTCGGTGGCTCAGCCTGTAATCCTGCACTTTGGGAGGCTGAGGTGAGTGGATTGCCTGAGCCCACGGGTTCAAGACCCGCCTGGGCAACTTGACGAGACCTCATCTCTACAATAAAATCAAAAAATTAGCCAGGTGTGGTAGCGCACGCCTGTAGTTCCAGCTACTTGGAAGGCTGAGGCAGAAGATCACCGGAGCCCAGCAAGTTGAGGCTGCGGTGGCTGGGAGCGGCCACTGCACTCCAGTCTGGGTGACAGAGTGAGACTCCAACTCAAAAAAAAAAAAACTTAAAAAAAAAAATTTCATGAGAAAATAGAATAAACATCGTTTAACAAGCTTGGTTGAACTCAGAGATGGAATGAGTTATGTCCAGAGGCCAAAAAGAAAGAGGAAACAGAGTGATAAGCATGAGCTGACGATCAGGCAGCACAGGCGGAAACCCATGAGTCAGGATATTCATGGTCAAAGAGGGTAGAGGGTTTTGTCTTAGGATGCAAAAGTAAGGTAGAATGAGAAGTGAATCCCCCAAGTAAAATAGAGACCTTCACTGGGCTACTACTCTATGTGCAAGGATGTTGGTCTCCATGTGGACTGTGGGCAGAAAAACAAAGAAAGAAAAGACAAAAAGCTGTCCAGAGATTTCATAAATAAGAGCTGACTTATTTATGAAATGTGCACTACCATTGAGTGTAGATACCCTCTTGTTAAAGGATTAATAGAAATGATCTCAAGTCAAAGATGTCCTGGAGCATCTGTCATAAATAAACACAAGACATCTCTGTAGAGAAACACCTTTAACCAGACCCCAAGGACTCCCACAGGTGAATTCTACTAAAGATGAATCCACAAATCAAAACTACAAAACACCCGAGGGGGAAAAAAAAATCAACCATGACTGCATCAACAGACACAATAAACAGAAAAAATTAGATCCTCATGGTCTCAAAATCCAAGTGCTTATTCTACTATTTGTCTTCCGAGAGACAAAGCTGATAAGGCAACTTCACTCCCAATCTACTTCATTTATAGAACTACAAGCCATGATCCAGTTTATGAATTTAAAAGTCCTATTCAGCTTCTCAAAAAAAGTTGCTCTTTGAATTCTATTTTAATGGAAACGTGGACATAGTCTTCTAACGACTAAAAATAGCAATATCTCTCTCAGATCATTTAAATGTAGACCCAGCCAGAGGCAAGCCAGTGCAAAAGTTTTCTTCTTAAATTTCCTTAGGGTTTGAAGAATCCATGAGGATTCCTCTAGAGCCACGTGTCTCAGTCAGCTTTCAAAAAAAAAAAAAATCTGATCTGAAAATGTTATGCAATCATTGGCTGTAATCAAAAAGAGGGTGGGTGAGGAGGCTGCTCTGTGTGCCAACCAAAACAGTAACTATACTAGAAAAGCCCCACTCTTTTGCATTTGGCTATCTCCCTCATTGTGAATCACAGATGACACAAAAATCCCTTGCAGAAATCCAGAGTGGGCTGCTGTAAACAAATATATAATCATTCCTCATAACCAGTAACAGGCCACAGACAATAGCCCAAAGTCTCATACCTTGAGATGGGAACACTTTCCAACTCCAGCTCCAGGCCAGATCCTTAAATAAATAAGGGGAGAGGGAGTTCTTTTCCTGCATAAAAAGATTATTTGACTGATTTTCAATGCTTTGCTCTAATTGAGGACAAAAGATGAGGGAGGTAGAATGTTGAAGTAAAAATATGGAATAGGGGAAAGAAGGACACCCTCAGCGCTGATTAAGTTTCGGGCCCTGTGTTATGAAATTCATGAATAGTATTTCACTGGGTCTTCACAAAATCCTTATGAGGTCAGCTACTGAACCAGATTTACAGATGAGAACACCCAATTAGGGTCAGTAACTGTCCACAGAGCCACTGAGGCAGAGACTTATCCACTCTTTCTGACACCAAAGCTCAGAATTTTCATGAGACCCTTTTCATAAAATCCATATTCAAATTAAAGGTTTAGGGAAACTAGGAAAGAAAAAAACTTCTTCAGGGAGCAGAAAGCTCTCATATTCACCTTAGGGTTTTCAGTTTTAATGTCAACTACTTTTTATATTGGCACTTGACAGATTTAAAAGCAGTAATATTTATTAAAATGTGTGTGTGAGAGAGAGAGGCCCTGCTACTTCCTTCTAATTCTATGGGCCAAGATGAGAGCCAAAATATTTCACAATGAAAATTACCAATCAAAAGAACACCAACTACATTTTGCATATAGGCAAAATAAAGGATTAAGAACAAGCTTTACGGGTTTCTAGGCACTTTCTGATAAGAATGAGTAAACAAATAGCACTGAGATAAGAAGAAAGAGAGATAAGAAATGAGGAAGAAAGAAAGAGAGAAAGAAGAAGAGGAGGGAGGGAGAAGGAGGGACAGAGGGAAGAAGGGAGGAAGGGAGAGAGGGAGGGAGGAAAAAGAAGAGAGGGAGACAAGTGCAGACAGAAGAAAGGCAAACCAGAACAAATCTCAGAGGTCTTGACTGGCTTAGGCTTACACAGGGAGGGATGCAAGGGCTTTCCCTGTGAGCCCCTGAGTTTGACTCAGTTGCTACACACCCCCAACCCCTTCTACCTTATCATTTCTTCCAGCTAGTGTCTATTAACTGACTGTTTTTGGCCAAAACCTATGCCACAATCATTGACAGATACTAAGGAGAGGAGGCCCTGTCTATTGGGGGAGCTGAGGGTCAACGTGGAGAAATAAAGACTTGCAATCACATAACTCCAGAATAAGCCAGGAGGTGGCAGATGTCAGAGTGGCAACATGGATTGAGTGTTTTGGGCCCTCAGGAAGGAGAAGGAGTGCCCATGATGAGCAGAGGGAAGTTAGGATGGAGATCAAAGAAGCCTCCACCAAAGAGATCAGACTGCAGTGGCCCTGAGGGTGGGGCTGATCCTCATTTCCTAGGGGCCCCAAACAGCTTTCCCCCCACCCATCCCTAACTTCCTAGAGAAGTCTTAAACATGACCGTGTTAAGTTAGTACCTTGACCTGGGATGTCTGCCTACCTTCTTTCCATTATCCAAATCCTACATAAATTTTATTTTATTTTTTAATTTTATTTTCGAGGTGGAGTCTCACTCTGTCACTGAGGCTGGAGTGCAATGGCAACAACTACAGCAACCTCGACCTCCTGGGCTCAAATGATCCTTCTGCCTTAACCTCTCAAGTAGCTGGGATTACAGGCAAATGCCACCAGGCCTGGCTAATTTTTATTTATTTATTGTAGAGACGAGTTCTCACTATGTTGCCCAGGCTGGTCTCAAATTCCTGGATCCAGGCAATCTTCTCACTCCCACCACCCAAAGTGCTGGGATTACAGGCGTGAGCCACCGTGCCCAGTCTAAATCCTACATAAATTTTAAAGTCTTTATTGAAACCTACCTCCCCTTCATTGCTTTCCCAACCATGCTGAGCCTCAGTCATTTCCCTCTCTTCTGTGTTCCTAATAGTCAAGAGTAACAACTGTTTATGATTAATGAATCTGAGCTAAGCAACTTCTGCAGTGTTTGGCCCTGGGGAGTATCCCTTCTTGAAACCCTGCTCCCCCCCAACCCCAGCAACCACACTATCACTGCCCTAGTTGTTCAATAACATCTGTGCTCTTTTTGGGATTTCTCTTGCCCCGCTCACCACTTATATGTGGTGGTTCCCAGGGATCCATCCTTGGTCCTAGTTCTTCACTGTGTACACCTGCTTCCTGGGCTACTTCATCCACAACCTCTCATTTACACATCAGCCAGGCTGATGACTTGGCCTCTGTATCTCCAGGCCACAGTGTGATCCTGAAAGTCCGACCTGTACATGACCATCTACTTATCATTTCCTCTGAGAGAAGCCACTTGCATCATAAGGTCAATATTCCCCAAACACAACCTACTGACCTCTCTCCTATTCCCCGCCACTAAGTCTGTTCCTCTTCATGCATTCCTGATCTTAGCAAATGAGGACACAGAACAAACCAATGAAATCACATCTTTCAGCCGGGCTCGGTGGCTCAGCCTGTAATCCCGCGCCTTTGGGAGGCTGAGGTGAGTGGATTGCCTGAGCCCGCGGGTTTGAGACCCGCCTGGGCAGGCGAGACCTCATCTCTACAATAAAATAAAAAAATTAGCTGGGCGTGGTAGCGCGCGCCTGTAATTCCGGCTACTTGGAAGGTTGAGGCGGAAGGATCGCCGGAGCCCAGCAGGTCGAGGCTGCGGTGGCCGGGAGCAGCCACTGCACTCCAGTCTGGGCGACAGAGTGAGACTCCAACTAAAAAGAAAAGAAATCACTTCTTTCTGACAGCAGTCACTTCTCTTTCCTCTTGGCTCTGAGACAAGCTCAAAGTTGAGACGAGTGGTCTAGACGCACCCACATTCAATCTACCAAACCCATTGGATTCTACCTGGTTAACATCCCATTCTCTCTCCCCCACAGTGCCTGCCTGTGTGCTGGCTCATTTCTGCTCAGGGCTGGATCACTCCTACAACTGCTCCCAGCCTCCACCTCAGCCTCTTGTATAACATGCCCCAATCTGAATGCAGGGTGAACACTCTAAAACTCAACTCTGACCATGTTGCCCACCTCCTTAAAATGGACATCCTTTAGGTTGATGCCAAACTCCTAACTCCTAGTGTGCTCTTTACAAAGTATCCACTGCTGACTCATTACTTGCCACCATCTTTACCCTCAGAACACCCACCTCCTAACCCACTAGGTTCTGGACATGTTGTATGAAGGGTAACCCTCAACAATCATCATACTGGTCTTCTCATCTATTGTTCTTCTTGACTGATTGCCTTTCTTCTTCCTTTCATATGAGTAATTCTCTCATCCTTCAAAACCCAAATCAAAGATCACCTTCTTTGGAAAGCCCTACCTGATTATTCTTTGCACAAAACACCACTAACTCTCTGTGCTCCCACAACATCCTATGGTTACATTTTCCATCACATGTCCTATCACCCTGTACTCTGGGAACTCACCTATTTAATATCTCATTGTCTTCTCTTGAAAGCAAGAGCCATATGGTTTTAGGCTTTTATTTTCAATGCATACCACAATGCCTGGTACATAGTAGGGTTCAATAAAAGTTTGTTGAATACATGAAGAAAAAATTAGGAATTTTTTTCCCATGATTCTTTGCATTTCCAATGTAGTAATCTTTGGATTCATCTGTAAGAACTAAAATACATAAAACTGCAAATAAGATAAGTGTGTTTTTTTAAAAATCATTTTTGTTGTTCTTTTGTTTTTTGTTTTTCCTTACAGATGTTCTTTTGTTGTTCTTTTGTTTGTTTTTCCTTACAGATGGGTTCTCCCTCTTTTGCCCTGCCTAGAGGGTGGCGACATGATAATAGCTCACTGTAGTCTTGAACCCCTGAACTCAAGCAATAATCCAGCCTCAGCCTCTCAAGTTGCTTGGACCATAGGAACACATCCCTATGCCCAGCTGACAGTGATTTTTAAGCTGTTAAGAATTATCAGAGAAGGTTAATTTTGAAGGAGAAATGCCATGTGATGAAGACGACTGTGCTCTGGAGTCAGCATCCTTGGGTTTCACTTCTGAGGTCTAGGGGATGTTATTTCACCTAGGTGTGCATCACTCTCTCCTTTCCAGTTTGTAAGCCATAATGTGATTTATAAAATTTCAACTTACAGACACTTATCAAGAAATGTTTCTGTTTTGTTAAAGCAAACGCCTACATTCCTAGTAGGTGCGCGGACGGGTCTACTGAAGAAAAAGGCAAAGTCCCACATGGATTCTCATCTCAATCCTCACCCTAGAATGTGATTCAAAACCCCCCCTTTCAGTTTCTTGGGCTATAACACAACACAGGAGCAGTCTGCCCGTGCATCTTGGAGGGAATACTGGTGCAATTATCCACCATGCTGTCCTACTTAGTTGAGTGATTCAACCATGGTTACTTTAGGCCTAAACAAGATTAGCTAAACTGTAAATATTTTCCCAATGATAGTATATGCAGGTGTAGTTAAAAGCTAACCTTTTGTTCTACTTATAATAAACTGCCTCTGGAAATAAAACAAAACGAATGGTTGCTGATCATTTTAACTAGCCCATAATGAATTGACATGATGAATGAATCAATATTATTACATTGCCATTCATCACACCCAACGTAAAAGTTATACAAATCAAGTCCATGACATGGTTTTAGAGTTCTGTCAGAATGCAAAGATACAGAATCTGAGCAAAGACGGGAGATGTTAGAGTAGAACAAACCACAGACTACACACATGCACCCATGCCACAATCCCACGCAAAGAAGCCATTCTACCCAAGGGTATATATATATACCACCGAAGG
This sequence comes from Cephalopachus bancanus, assembly GCA_027257055.1. Lineage (NCBI taxonomy): Eukaryota > Metazoa > Chordata > Mammalia > Primates > Tarsiidae > Cephalopachus > Cephalopachus bancanus. The sequence continues at coordinate 2,398,876 of JAPVLO010000006.1, forward strand.
GTATATATATAAATATATATATTTAAAACTCCCCTGGGTAAAATATTGCAGGCGTTGAGAGGACTTTTTCATATAGAGTACTGAAAAAAAAAATCTTTTAAAGACTTAGCACAGAGTTTTGAGCCCTGCCCAAAACCTACTCTTTAAGAAAATATGTTCACACTAAGCCTGAGAAGTCAAACAAGGAGGTACTCTGTGTCACAAATCAGAAGCACATCCACCACAATATGCATGTGCTTATGAGCAAAGCAGCAGGCAGGGCAACCTTCAAAGTGAACCAGCCAGGAAGGGCCTCTCTCTGTCAGAGCACACCCAAAGAACACACCCAAGACCAGGGGATTGGACCTCTTCCTCCAGCTATGGGTTTGCACCACAAGCCAGGACATCCTCCTATCCCCTTCATCTCCCCCCACCCTTCCATTCAGCTCATACCTCCACCCCAACCCTATCTCTCAAATATTTCTTACTACATCTTGGCAAAGTCTTGAAATTTGTTTTTCCATTATAAAAAAGTATTACAAATCATATTACAGAAAATTACAGAAATGATTCCTTGCAATTTGACCAAAAACAGAAGTCAGGAAACTGAAGATTGGTTAGGCTTCACATCAACAACAGTGCCCTTTAATATTTAAAAGCAACATGAGTCAGGACTGAGGGTGACTGACTGCCTTTCCTTAGGATGTGGAAAAGACAACGCAGCCTTCAAAGAGGCCATAGACCTGTTTTTTAACGGGTGAATGCTCAGAGAGAGAAAGGAATTTTAAAAGGATGAAGGGCACACACAGCAGTGTAGAGAATGTGATAGAAATAGGTTGAATGGTGAAACCTCCAACTATAAGAATCTTAGAAAATGTAGGAGATACCCTTATGGAAATTGGAACTGGCAACAAATTCCTATCCAGAACCCTAAAGGCCAATACCTTAAGAAATAAGATAGACAAGTGGGACCTCATAAAATTAACGAGCTTCTGCAAAGCAAAAGAACTCAAGAGGGCAGGGAGACAGCCCACAGAATGGGAAAAAATATTTGTCAACTGTACATCTGACAAAGGCCTAACATCTAGGATCTACATGGAACTCAAATGCGCCGAAAGAAAAAAGCAAACAGCCCCTTTAAAAAGT